>CM002492.2:14266927-15516927 GCA_000573905.2 Oryza punctata | reverse complement strand
TTTTCAGCTGAATTTTTTTCAGCCGGATTGTACATAGACAGTCGTCCCTAGATATAAATATAGACATTTGACATGAAATCTTAACATAAGCTATGTTCATGGTAATACAACTTAACATAAGCTATGTTCATGGTAATACAACTTAGAATTAGATATTTCCTATTAATGTGCGACTCTCTCGATGTGCACAATTATCGATTTAACATGGTTTAATAACCTCAAATTTGGAATCACGTATACACAGTTGTAGAGTTGACTCGTAGTCTCATTTAGTTTTTTTATTAATTTCATAACTCTAAAATGTGACATTGATTACCGAGCTGTACTCAAAAATCAAATTGATATAAAGTACTAAATTAAGAGGTGTGACTTCATATTGTTAATTCGAATTTTGAATAATTCAATTTCAAAACAACTAAGAATTAAAGAGCCCTTGGTATTTTCAATACCTGTCTTGTTTAATATATATTATTGATAGGAATCAACCCTCATTATATTCTTATGGGTTACACTTATTGATGGCCAAGTTTTTTATAACTTGCTGCAAAATTTTATGATGTGAATAGCAGAACTTTTCAGTCATGCACGGTTAGTTAAAAATGCCATCGATGTAGACAATGATGAGGATGAAATATTGCACAACATGAACTATATTCCAAATTAATATAATATGAAAACATGTGGCTATATTTGACAATATGAGTTTAAATTAATTTATTGTCCTCTAGACTTGATTTTAATGAATCATACTTTGCATTAACTTATATCTGTCTATATTTCCAATAGTAATTTTAAAAAATACTATAGCATCTAGATTTGGATATCTGACAAATCCTTAGCTGTTGTGTAATCCAGCAGCCTTAATTGAACATTTATTTCAGTGTTCAACGATAAGCATGAAAAACTGCTAGAAATAATAGTTGTAATTCTGATGATGAAAAAAATATTTTTGCTGAAACTATAAGGAGATAACTGTAAAAACTTTTACAAAATAGTCAAAATTAAATAAACCCTTGGTACACTATAACAATATTTAGTATACATATAGCTAATTTGGTCTCCGCATTTCGATTTTGGATTTGCATGGATCAATCTATGTAATATTAGTATTGGACATTGTGTAAACTGACTATGAATTTATTTAAAAAAGTGTATATGGACTAACCTCTTACAGTTTAAGGTGAAATCTGATCAGATGAAGTTTATCCTATATGCCCGAAAGCGAAAGGTGCTCCAGCTTGCTTGGTGAACACTGGCTTACTGGAGATAAAATTAATTGTGGACTTTGTGTGTTGGACCTGATCGATCTCATCATCTTAATTATTTCACATAGCAACAATATGCATGTTAGATCTATAGGATAATGTCCGAAGCAATCACCTGGAACTTCGACCGATTGGTGAGAGTACATGGACTTTAAAAGCGACATAGAGTTAATGGTCTTTAAAGTGGGCCATAACATTAAACACAGATTAAATTTAATGATCAACTGTTGTGATATCCAATATAACTAATCAATGACCAGATATTTCGATTAACGTGGGAGCTCTTACTAAGTACTACAGATGTGGTATTACGTCATCCTAAACTCAATAAAGCAAGCTTTACAAAAATTATCATATGCAAGATGCCATTTTTCCTTCATTTGATCCACCAACTTAATTTGAATCTTGCAATATCTCAAGAAATTCCATTAGAGATTCTTTATTTGTGTGTCATTATAACTAAATAAATTAGGGGTCCTAGATGCAATTTTAATCTCTCTTTTTGTTGATTGATGACAACACAATTAGAAGGTCCTAGATGCAATGTTAGAAGATTTTTGGTTGGGCTTCCGTCACGCCCAGAAATTTAATCAAATTTCAAGGCAAAATAAATCATGGTCCAGGAATAATACATAAAATGATAAATTAATATATAGATCGAAATGTACATAAAACGTAAATACTTACAGAAGAGGCACATAGTCCTCACACCCAAAGAAAATTGCAGCAGCGGAAAAAGGCTATCTTACCGGGGCTTCAGCTCCACTCTACATGCAAAAACTCAACTAGGGTATAAACCTTGGTACTCTAACATCGTCTTCGACACAGAAGCACTACACTTCTGAAAAGGAGGGATAATAGCAAGGCTGAGTACAACCACCGTACTCAGCAAGTCACACCAATGATGCAGACGTGCAAAGGAAGACAAAGGGGAGGTTTGTGCCTATTTGTATAAAGGCGGTTGTAAATATTTATAGTTGAAAATAGTAAAACAATTGATTAATTAAGGCAATATTAAATTTCCACTGAACAATGTTACACCACGTTGAACAGGCTCAACCAAACCACCTGAACTACACCAGTCCATTAAGTCAAATTAATTAATAGAGTGAGACTAATCACGGTGAAGCTAGTAGATCACCCATAACCGTAGGTACGGCTATTCAAATAGTTTTACTCTGAACAGAGGTGCACACCTATACCCACAAGACAATCCACTATCATGTCATCGTGCCATGCATGACACATTACAATGCCGAGTGATTGTGATAAGACCCTTCACATAACTCCTTCCAATCAATCGTACCCACCTCAGGTTTCATCCCTACCTTTAAAAGCAAGGTAGGCAGCCCCCTCGTGCCTAGGTGAATCCAGCAGCCGCATAGACCAGTAAAACCATGGTCCATCCAAACTCCATCATACCCACTCTTACCTCGGTACGTTAGAAAGGGGAAAGTTATACTACAAGTCCAGCAGATGCTCATTCTTACTTGTGGTAAGTGCGGTAAGTCTTCCAGGGGTTTCCCATGAACCAGTCCTTAATTGACTTGGGTGCGACTAGCAAAACCATGCATCCACAGTCCATCATTAAGCTATATTTTAGTTGGATAATTACGACCACTAAAACAAGGTCAGGTATCACAAGCTTGCAGCTCGTTAAGATACTAAAATTATATAATGTGATTATCCCATATTGTGAGCTAGTGGTAATTAAGTATGGCTAAGAATATAATTCTAGCTAGGTCATCACAAGAGACATAAACTAGTCAATTTATCACCAAAGTCTAACAAATGATGGATAACAAGTAAATAAGGCATAAGCAAGCAGATAGGTAATTCCATAATCCCATGTAATTAGCAAAACATGCAATTTTATTTGCAAACAATAAAACATTTATGAATTAGGTTCAACGTGCTCAAGGTGAATTTGTGACTTGCCATGCTTCTTCACTTTAATCTTCCGATCTCTTTCCTCGCGACTGCAATCTTCCGAAACGGTGGAAACTACACGCTTGTACGCAAAACAAGGAAAAACCCTAATAAAAACCAAGTAAAAAGGTACATGAAAAGTAAACAAACATCTAGAGCTCAATTATAGATGAATTTTGCAAGTTGAATGCCTCAATTTGGAGTTTGTATGAATTAGTTATGAATTTTAGAAGTTTTGAGCCATTTAAATGAATTTACGGAATTATATTCGATTTATTCCGCAATTATTATTTAATTTCTCAAAGGAAAAGGGTGGCGCTGGCATCATCAAAGGGGCACCGGTGCCGCTAGGTGGGCCCCACACATCAACGGGCCAATGGGAGGGAGCACTGTGGACCGGGTCCACCAAGGATAGGCCCCACGCGTTAGTGACACAAAGCGCACGGCCCACGGTGGACCAAGACCATGCGCACCGGGGCGGCACCGTGGACAAGGACCACGAGCGGTCCACGGGTGGGCCGAGTGGCCAACGAGGCCCCACGGCAAGGAAGCAAGGGTGGCCGACTGGCAAGCAGCGGCGAGCGGTGGCGGCGCGGAGAGCCGCGGCGCACACGGGAGAGGAAGAGAGGGGAAAAGGGAGGTGCTCACCAGCAAACGACTGCGGCCGGCGTGGACAGGACGGTGACAACGACAACCCGATGAACGAAGGAGCGGACGGGTAGCGGGTGCACCACAGGAGTGGGAGAAAAGAGGTTAGAGAGAAGAGGAGTGCGCATAGCGGCGGGCAATGCCGGCCGAAGGACGGGAAAAGGCAGGGACCCACTGGCGTGTGAGGGAAACCGGGTTCTGGTGGCGGGGAACAACAACCGAGTGACGACTGAGGGTCTCCTCATCCTTGCGATGCCGGAGGAGGAAGAATCGTGGCGCAAGGTGATCCCAATCAATGGCAATCACCGGCTAGAGGCAGCGAATGGTGGTGGTGGCTCGGGTGTGTGGTGGAGGTGGTGGCTCGGTGGCGGATTGGAGGAACAGGAGGCGGCAGCCGGGGTGTGGAGTAGCGCGGCGAAGCCGATGTTGGTGGTGGCTTAGAGCAGCGATGGCTAGGTCCACAGTGGTGTTCGGTCGGAGTACGACGGCGGCGACAGAGCTTGGGCGCAACGCGGGGAGAATGAGAGAGGGGGTGGCGAGGTTGGGTTTTGAGGGAAAAAGAGAGAGAGAGGAATGGGGATTCGCTTTATAGGGCTGGAAAGCGGCAAGGAGCTCGGAATGAGGCGGATTTGGAGGGGGAGAGTGGGGCGGCGACGAGGGCGAAAAGCGGCTCGGGGTGGCGCCAGTTTCCGCGGAGGGAGTGGGGGAGAAGAACGGGAATGTAGGGCGACGCGGTCCCACGGTCGGGTGCGAGCGTGCAAGGTGGAGGAGGTGGGTGGGGTGGCGCGGAATCGACAGCGACGTGGGTGACGGGGTCTAGCCGGTCTACCGGCTAGAGGTTGAAGGAGAGCCCGATAGGTGGGCCCCACCTGTCGGTGGCTCGTGAGAGGGAAGGGAGGTAGAGTGGACTTGAGGGGAGAGGAGCCAAGCAGGGCGCCGGCCGCTGGGCCGGGGAGGTTGGAAGGGGAGAGGAGGCTGGCCCGACAGGAAGGAGGAAGAGGGCCATGGGGAGGGAGAAAGGACTTGGGCCGGAAACGGCCCAAAGCGAAGGAGGATGATTTTAATTTGTTTTCTATTTATTTAATTGATTTAATGAACTTTGTGATATTAAAATTAGATATTAGGCTCCGAAAATTCATGGGAAATTTCAGAGAGTACTTTATGGCACAGAGAATATTACAAAAATATTTCCGGCCATGATTTTTAAGGAAATTTTATTTCCCTCATTAATTCACTTGATTAAATTGCTTTAACTTTTAAAATAAATTCTAGGAATGTATTATTTAATTATTTTTAATCCGAACAAAAATCGGGGCATGACAGCTCCCCATAAATGTATGTGTGATATGCATAGGAGAGAACTCCCCCTCAATCTTGGCATTCACAACATATAACATATCAACTCATAGAGAAGAGATAAAAGCGCATTACATCATCCAAGCATTTAAGTTCAAGCACACATTGCATAGCATAAATTTAACCAAGTCCCAAACTTGAACTTAGAGAACTAAAGACATCACATAAGCGCAAAAATTAAAGCTTGCCCACAAGTTCAACCGGCCACCACCAAGGAAAAGAGAGGAAGCTGCGATGGATCACTCATTATCCTCATTGTCCTTGTCCTCGTCCTCCTCCATGCTTCCCTCCTCAATGGGGGCCTTGCCACAATCATCATGAAAGGAAGCTTGCTCAGCAGCAAACGGGTCCTTGAACAATTCTTCTTCACTGTCATCCACCTTCTATCCATCTGGTGAGCAAGGCAATTGCTGAAGGATTGCCTTGAGCCTCCTATTGTTTTTCTTCCTTTCCTTCTCTCCTTGGCTACCTTGAAGGATGTTGACTTGCACACATTAAATATGGCTTTCAGAAAGCGCAAAGGAGAAGAAGAATCTGACTTTGGTCACATAAGAGGAGGTCCCTGCACGAGATGAAGCTCTTGTTTCTCGCCTAATTGGCACAAGAAATGCCTTGATAGGACGCACTTGGTAACCTGTAAGAGCCACTTCGTTGTGAAACCTTTTCTTTGAAACTACTTCAATCATCTTCATGATATATGGTCAATAGCCCAAACCTCGCCTTGGCATCATTGAGATAAGATGGATTTCTTCAAAGATGAAGTCAAACACATCAAATAGAGTTGGATCATCATTCATCTTGCAAAGGATGTTTCTTGTGTAAGCTAGGACATTTCCCGCATCGCCTTCCTTGGGAGTGAGAGATTTGCATAAAATCTTGTTGCAATAAGAATAGAAAGGTAGAAGCCCCTTGATAGTGCCCAACTCATAATCCATATCATGATGGTACATGAACCCAATTGCATTAGTCTCCATTGGATTCTCACTATGAATCTTTAACTTATTCTTCCTCAAGCGCAAAGGGTATCCGAGAATGACAACAAAGTTGGCTTAAGTCACGGAATACTTGAGTCCATTAGTCATCCAGTCAATTATCTTCTCCACATTTGACTCAAAGTAAACTGTAGCATAGAATTGTGCAATGATCTCCTTACACCAAGGGTACCGCAACCCTTACACCAAGGGTACCGCAACCCCATCAACTCCTTCAAACGTTGCTTTTCACAAGCATGATTACCTCATTCACTACAGGGTCCTTCATGTCCTCCAAGTATTTCCAATCTAGCCATTGCATAGGAATGACCCCCTTCTTTGTCATATGTCTCATAGTAATCTTGCTGAAAAAGTTCCAAAAGCGGTCATCAGATAAGAGTTTATCATACTTGTAAGGATCTATCTTCCTTTCCTTTTCAATCTCCATCCACTTCATGTTCCAACAGTCCACCCTCCTTGGATAGTTGGGATCACGAGTTGGGGATTTAGTGAAAAAGGGACCCTCTTCTTCTTGGAGCTCTTTTTTTGCTTGTGATCTTTTTCTTCCTGAATATCCTCCATATCATTTGCCAACCTAGCTCTTGCCTCAGCATCTCCAAGACTAGGAGGAGGATTTACTTTGTGAGCCTTTACTTTGGGAGTACTTGATCCCTCATCACTAGCCCTGCTTCTTCGATGAGGAAGGGAGCCCCCTCGCTCCACATGTGCCACCCAAGCATCACTCATGGAAACATCTTGATCAAGCATAGCAACTTCTCTGGTTTTGGAAATCTTTGCTGCCGATGCTGTTGTACGTGGGCCTTTGGATTGGACCTTTTCCTTTCCCATCTCCCTCTTGTGCGAGTACACTTGGTTGTTGAGAAGTCCCTTGATCACGAGATACAATGATTAAGGACAAGAAATTTAGATGGAATGACAAGTAATCAAAAGATAGATCCTATGTGTTGTGATTGTGATTGGTGTTTGCCATCTACAGAGTGGAAGAAGAGCAACCACTATTAATAGAGAGCTCACTTGCAGTATCAGCTCTCACCTTGCCCATCTCTTGTTGAAAGATTTGGAGGCTTCATTTGAGGAACGGTCAAGGAGGCTCTCCTCAAGGAGAGTAGGACTCTGCGGGTTTTTGAATCTCCGCTGAAAAATCGATTATTTCTTATCTCATTTACTTTATTGTATTTACGTTGAGCAAGTGCACATACTAGAGTTTGTTTGTGTTTGTGCTAATATCACCCTAGGCTTGCAAACCTTAATATAGTCTACTTCCTTGTGCACTTAGTTGAGACTAGTTGATTTATGCATTGCTTTTCGCATATAACATCCAGTTTAATCCAAAAGAAGTTTTAACTCCCTATTCACCCCCTCTAGTTGGCCTTCTTGATCCTATACCCCTGATTAGCCGTCGCAAAACTGCTGGCCATCAGAAGATGCCTATGTGGGGGTCAAGCACTGCGGAGGATGGGACCAAAATGGGAGAGCAAAAGGTGACAAGATTTTTCATGGATATCAGGGATAGAATGACGCTGCCGCCATTGCCAGTGAAGCCGGCCCACTGTGCCGATCCCTCGATGCCACCGTTGGATGCATGGATGACACAAGCAGGCACATGACCTCCTCTTCCTCTGGCATTGCCTCTAGCCACCGGATGTGCACGAGGCGGCATAGCGGCGGCTGCCCCCAGCCATTAGGCATGCACAACTCCACCGAATGCCACCGCTGCCATCAACTGAACCTGGCTGAAGGGAGCCCCATTGCAACCGTAAAATCTCATTCGGTGGTTAATACGTAGGACTAAATATGTTTTACCCTACAAATTATTGCGCTGGTCCAATTTATCTTTGGTACCGTCATACTAAAATATTTTGTTTGGTTTTAAAAGTTTGGTTAATTGGATCCATGACATCACAAATCCTTCAATTTTGAAACATGCCATTATAAATCATGAAATTGAAGCTATACCACTACATACCCCTTAGGTGCATTAATCAATTATTTAACCAAAATACCCCTGTTTTATACCTTAACCCCTTCTTCCTCCCACCTTTCTCCTCTCTCCCACAGCATAGAAGTAGACTGCCCCAACGATCTCGCTTTGCTAGCCACAACATTGCACAGGATGTCTCAGGACAAGCTGCAGTCACTACAACGGTCACCCACATCTCAATCGGGCGGCAACCCCAATCTGTGTCACGTATGGCGCCCGTCGCAGCGTAGAAGTCACTGATGTGAGAAGTTATCTCAATCGGACATACGGCCGTTACGGATGAAGTTATCTCAATCGGGCCTCAACTAAAGCCTGTCACTGATTGCTTTGACCCAGACGACCAGTCAAACTAGAATCCGTCAGGGATGACCTATCTCAATCGGGCTCCAACTAGCACCCGCACGGATGACTAATAATCTCAATCGGGACTAAACTAGATCACATCACAGATGACTACTAATCTCAATCGGGCCTAAACTAGCGCCTGTCACGGATGACTAATAATCTCACTCGGGCCTAAACTAGAGCCCGTCACGGATGACTATAACTCAAACGAACTTTAACTTATGCCTATCACGAATGACTATAACTCAATCGGGCTTTAAGTTAAAGCCCGTCACCGATGAGTATAACCCACAAAAAAATAAATTTTGTTTTTTGGCTAGCCTCAGGCCTTTGCTAGCCATGCCCGCTGCAAAATAACAAAAACAGATATATTCCCCAGCATTCCCACCATATACACATCCCAGCATCCCCATTCACATGCACATATGCCATTCACATATATTTCACACCTCCATTCACATAACATCCATATTATTCACATATTTCACATAACATATTCAAGTGGTAAGCATCATAACTTGCAAAACCGAGTTAATTGGAACAAATATATATTTAGCAAGTATTTACATAAACATAACAAATATAATAAACATTAGTGTTACATAATCACATGTCTTTGACAATTCATTTAAGATGTTCAACAATGTTCATCATTTAATCTTAACAATAAACATTCCTTTGGGGTGAATTATTTCAAGGAGGATGAAGCCGGCTATCTCCTCACGAATCTCCTCGAAGCTGCTAGCTGGATCCTTTGAAATTTTGTCCTACATGTACATAATTCGAAATTAGTCGATCTCTCTCTCTATATATATATACTTCGATGTAGTTAGTATATATCACAATTGAGACCACTGACCTCAAATTCAGCCAAAGTATTCACCTTATCTTTGCACAAAAGGCGCATGTTGTGGCACACATGGAATCCACACTGGTCGTCGATTTGTTGTTTTACTGGGAAGTCTTTTTGTGGATAAGTGTCATGTCCTATCTTACAAAGGCCTCCTTTTTCCACATATCATCTATCACTAGTTGAGTCGGGATCCAATCATATTCTTTCTTATCAATTCTGGAGTTTAGGTAGTGGCATGTACTCCACTTAGGCGTTATGACCAGAAGGATCCAATGGGCACTGTGACATTAATATAGTGAAAGTTAAATACTAAAGCTATACGTGTCATGCAATTGCATATGTTTAGGGAACACACTTACTATTGATTATAGGCGCATATAATGTACTCCCTGTCTTGTCAGGCCTAGAAGGTGTCAAAGATATAGTTTACCATTCCTTGACAGTCGCCTTCGATATTTGTGAGAGTGACTACTTGTGGATCAAGGAAGGTAACTTCCGGTGCATTCTTCAGACACCACTCCCAACTATACCTACACGCAAGACAAATGCTCTTATAAGCATGATATACGGATTGAGATGACTAATTTTCATGAGCAACAATACTTACAAGGAGTAGCACTTAAGGAGGGTTGTGTCCACCGATCAAAGCCTGTAGAGGTCGAATAGATCCTTGAAGTCGATCATGATATAATTTGGTGGCCCAAGGAATGGCACTTGGTCATGTTCGCTTTATCGTTCTCTTTATTCTTCCTCCTCACGTTGGATCTCTCGATGTAGTACACACGTGAAACTCCTTGCAAGTGGTGCCCATCGTGCCTAGCACGTCGTCTCCAACCAATGGCATGCCTAGTTGGAAAGATGATGGAGGAATGGTCTTCTTCTTTACTACCTGCACCTTGCTCATATCTGGCTTCATTGGAGCCAGAAGTGAGCCCTGCAACTTTCCTTTTCCTCGCCCCCTTGCAGCAGTTTTTTCGATAGTTATTCTCTGAGGGGAAGAATGCGCCTTCATGCTATTTTTCATGGGTGGGGGTTTAGGGATCGCCATGCTATCGGCCTCCATATGCTCATCCGCAAAATCCATGTCATACTGTAACTCCACATCGTAAGATTGTTCATGACGAGTGGGAGTTGGAGGGGCTGAAGGAGCAGGGGCAGGTCTTACTGGCGGACGACCGCTTGGTGCAGTGGTTGGCCTCGGAATCACTCTTATCTCAGTGAGGTCCTTGGGCCATTGGATGAAGTTAGCACGTGCATTTCCTAGGGTTAGGACCTCGTCATTTGGTGGATGCATCAGTGGGAGATGATCGAATTTGGGCTTCACCGAGTCAACTTGCACTTTCGCACAGTCAGCTGGGGTCCGAAGGTGTCATAATCGGTTCTGTGAACGCACTTACTCGATCAAACCATTTTTGGACCCTACGCACCTCGTATTCTATGATGATTTGATAACATACTTACTATCTACACTAAAATCAATCATCCATCAACCATCATTCATCACAAAAATAACCCTAAGTCCTAAAACCTATTCATCCACATATCACTAAAATCACTAATTAAATCCTATTCATCCACATATGTACCTCACATCCCCTAATATCTCGCACATCACAAATTTTACATATATACCACATATCCTAAGTACCAAAAATCACAAACTTGACATATAAAAAAAATTGCATCTACATTTTTGCATAAAAAGTGACATCGCACAAATTTGACAATTGACCATCTCACAAATTTCACAAATATCATCCTAAGTCCCAAATTTCAAATATCCCAAATTGCACATATATCAGAAATTGCACATATCACAACTTGCACATATATCAAATATTGCATGTATCACAAATTGCACATATCACAAATTTCACATATGAAAAATTTTAAAAATTCAAAAATGCTTACCGGCGGTGGTATGGGGAGGAGCTGGCCGGCGGATTGGGGAGGAGGTGGTCGACGGCTGGGGGAGGTGGTGGCCGGCGGATTGGGGAGGAGGTTGCCAGCGGCTAGGAGAGGAGGTGGTTGATGGCGGAGGTCGGGGAAGCCAGTGGCTTAGGGAGGATGACGGCGGCGGTGGAGGTCAGGGAGGCCGGCGGCACGAGGGCTCGGGAACGGCGGCCGACGGCGGCGGCGAGCTCCCAGAGGGCGGCTGCACTAGGGTTCTTGGAGTGGCGGGACAAAATGGCGGGATTTAGAAAAATTTTCGATGTAGATCTGAGGGAGAGAACCCTAATCTTAGTACAGTCAAACAAATATCTCAATCAGGCCTAAACTACAGGCCGTCACGAATGACTCATCTGTGACGGGCGATAGTTTAATGCCCGATTGAGATGACGTCATCTCAATCGGGCATTAAACTACCGTCCGTCACAGATGAGTCATCCCTGACGGGCTCTAGTTTAGGCCCGATTGAGATGACTCAATCTTTATCGAGCCTTATTTAAGGCTCATCACCGATAGTATTTTTCCATTTTTTCGATGTGAAATAAATAATGTTTATATTTGTTTGCTATTTCTGAGTTGACCATTGTTGACCTATAGTCAAAATAATTAACTAAAATACAATAATTCACTAAATTAACTAAACAATTCACCAAATTAACTAAATTCATAATAAAAATTATTATTTTCATAAACTGCACTAAATAATTTACTATTTTCATAGAACGGAAAGACGTGTTCAATGCTGCATCACAAATCCGTAGGAGTATAAGTACTTCGTTCGTACAAAAGGCTGTTTACTAATACAAAATACTTCACTCGTTACAAGAAATAACAGAACAAATAAGTACAACGGGATCAGTCACAAGGTTATGCCTTCCATATGATCTGATCGAGTATATGCCACAGGCTCTTGGAGATCATCGTCAAGGTCGATGTGAGGTCTTACATGAAGATTCTGGTTGTATTCTTCTTCATCGACGATGTTGTCAACACCAACAATTCGGCGCTTGCCATCCCCCACGATGTGCATCTTCATGTTTGCAGGGTCTTTTATGTAGAAAATCTACTCGACCTGTTTCGCAAGTACGAATGGTTCATCGGTGTATCCAACCTTCGATAGATCTATTAAAGTGAAACCTTCCTTATCGACTTTGAAACAGTGCGTATATTCACCGAACGACAATAAAACAAAGGAACTTTGAACTTCACGTAGTTCAGCTCCCAGATATGCTCAATGCGGCCGTAGTATGTGTTCGACCTAACTTGATCCTGGAATGCATCTATACGGACTCCGCTGTTTTGCACTGTGCTTTTGTCATCTTGTTTGACGGTGTAAAATGTGTATCCATTAATATCGTATCCTTGCCATATGTTTATGACCCAACACGGTCCCATCCCCAACAATTGTACTGTCCCATTTGGGATATCCGTCGATATTGTAACACGATTATTGAACCATTTGTTGAACCGAGAGTTATCTTCTCTGTTAATCCACGTATCTGATCTCCCTAAGTTCTCCTACCGGGTTTTCCTTAAGTGCTCCTCAAAGTATGGGCCAACTTCTGCCATATGTTGGAGCACAGCGAAATGAGCCTGCGCATTGGAAGCTTGATCGGGCCTAATTCTTTTTCTCCCTATTGTGCCAATAGCTGACAACCTTCCTTTGTGATGAGGCGCTGGAACTTCGATAGGATCGGCCACGAACATGTAATCGACGCAGAATTCAATAACTACTTGGTCGTGTAACCTTCAATAATGCTCCCCTCCGGTTTTGCTCTGTTCCGAACATACGACTTCAGAACTCCCATGTACCTCTCGAACGGGTACATTTCTCTTAGAAAAGCTAGATCACATAGTTTTGTTTGCTTCACAAGATGAACAGGGAGATGAATCATGATATCAAAGAAAGACAGTGAAAATAACATCTCCATGTGACAGAGGATATTGACAATATCGATCTGCAACCCATCTAGATCTTCAGGATCTATAACTTTCTATCCGGTTGCATTGAAGAAGACACACAGATGTTGGATCGTGTGACGGACTTTGGGTGAAAGAATGCCTTTGATAGCAACTGGCAAGATCTATGTGATTAGCACGTGGCAATCGTGAGACTTCATTCCAACCAGTTTTAGATCATCCAATTTAACGTACTTACTTATCCTCGCTGAATAGCCCGATGGAACTTTAATATCTTTCAGGCATGATAACACTGTGATTTTCTCATTCTTTGATAGTGTATGGCAGGCTGGAGGGAGATACACTCTACCTGTCTCTACATCTATTACGAGCTGGAGTTCACTGCGAATATTCATTTCCTATAGATCAAGGCGCGTGTTCAACCCGTCCTTTGTTTTCCCGGGAATATTCAGCAGTAGGCCAACCAAACTCTCACACACATTCTTTTCTACATGCATGAGATCAATGCAATGACAGACATCAAGATCTTTCCAGTAAGGTAGTCGCCAAAATATAGATTTTTCTTCCACATACCCTTGTCCTTTGCCTGACTATGTTTTCTTTTCTTCCCAAACTCATTGGTTATGTCCTTGACACGGTTGTGGACCTCATCTCCAGACAAATCCTTGGGAACAGGCTGAAGTGCTCTCTTACCGTTGAAAATTTTCTTCTTCCTTCTAAATGCGTGACGTAGCGGGAGCCACCTCCTATGACCCATATAAACCATCTTTCGTGATTTCTTCAGCCACCGGCTGCGTATATGTTCCATACAGTTGGAGCAAGCCTTCTTTCCTTTCATAGTTTGTCCGGAAAGATTACCGAGTGCGGGATATTCATTAATGGTGCAGAATAATAGAACTCGTAGCTTGAAGTTCTCCTGACCATATGCATCACAGGTTTCCACACCTTCTTTCTAGAAAATCTCAAGATCATCGATAACAGGCTCCAAGAACACATCGATATGATTGCCCGGTTGTTTCGGTCCTTGGATTAGCAAGCATAGCATAATGTAATTCCTTTTGAAGGACAACCATGGCGGTAGGTTAAAGTTTGAAATAAGAACTGACCAAGTGCTGTAAGTACCACTCATGTCTCCGAAAGGATTCATGCCATCCGTACACAGACATATCATCATGTTTCTGGGGTTAGCAGCAAAGTCTTTGTGTTTTCGATCGATATTCCTCCATTGAATCGAATCCGCTGGGTGTCTTAGCATATTGTCATTCCTTCTCTCCGTGGCATGCTGTCACACCCTGGAGTTTCCCCTTCTAGCTCTAAATCAATAAAATAAATTGCCTAAAAGAAATTGTTTATTTAACCAGGAGCAAAACCTAAATTAACAAATGTGAGTAATAATCGAAATTGTCAGGGAGAATTTTTCTTTTCGAATTCTCTTTGATTAAAAACGTTAACAGTACTTTCAGCGGAATATGTAGAGCAGACGAAGGAATAATGTTAATTTAAAAATGTCAGGATTTGAATTAATAATTCCTTCCTTGCCCTCCTTTGGTCGTGAACCATTCCCGGTTCACTCTCCCTGTTCGCGGTTCGTTGAATTCGCCGATCCCTTTTGCCACCGCGGTTTCGTTTTGTATGACGAGCCAAATCCTACTCCTATTCCACTTCAGTTTCTTTTTCCTTTCCCGAAAAGGCACCGCATTTGTTTTCCCACCTTTCCTTTTTAGGTTTCCTTTTCTTCGTACCCCCCACTACCGTGCGTGCCCCTTCCTTGGGCCGGCCCAACTAAACCCCCCTCCTCCACCTCTATAAAAGCCACCCTACCCCCTCCCCTGCGATGCCTAACCCTAGCCGCCACTCCCTGCGCCGCCGCTAGCCGCTGCCATGCCGCCGCCGTGCGCCACTATCGTGCCGCGTGCCGCTGCTGCTGTTGCCGCGTGCCGCCGCCGCTGTGCGCTGCCGCTGCAGCCGCGTGCGCCGCTGCTGCCGCTGCCGTGCCACCGCTGCGCTGCCTCGCCGTAGTCGTCTGTCGCTGCCGTGCCGCCGCCGTGCGGCCGTGCTGCTACCGTTGCCGCTGCCCTACCGCATCCGCGTGCCGTTGCCGCGCCGCCGCCGCAGCCGCTGCGTCGCTGCCGGTGCCGCGCAGCCGCCGTACCACACGCAGCCGCTGCGTCGCTGCCGTTGCCGCGCAGCCGCCGTACCACACGCAGCCGCTGCGTCACTGCCATGTCGCCGCCGCGGCTGTACCACGCGCCGCATTTGCCACGCCGCCGCCACAGCCGCCGCCGCGCCGCTTGCTACGTCGCCGCTGTTTTGCCACGCGCCGACGTTGTCGCGTTGCTGCCATGTCGCGTCGCTGCTGCGTCGCCTCGCCACCGCTGCCGTGTCGCGTCGCTGCTGCGTCGCCTCGCCGTCGCTGTCGTGACGGCCCTGCCGTGCCGTGCCGCTGCCGCTGCCCTAGCGCCACACACCGTCGCTGCCCCGCCTGCCGGCTGCCGCGCTGATATTTTGCTGCAGTCGTGCCATTGCCGCCGCTTTGTCACATACGGTAGTCGTGCTCCCGACCCGTTACCGTGTCGCTACCGCTTTGCCGTGTCGCTTGCCGCGCCGTTAGCCGTCTAAAACCCTAGCTACCTAGTAGCCGCCTAGCCGTGTCGGTTTACCGACCTCGCTACCACCGCACCTAGCCATAGCGGCAGCCGTGCCCTCGCCGGGGTACGTATGCATTCTCTAGCCGCTCGCTGCCTACGCTCGTGCGTAGTGTGGCGTAGTGTCTTGTCGGTTTGGTCATACCGAGTCGTTCTAAAACCCTAGAGCCTTTCTGAGCCGCTGGTTTTGTTCGCCGGTTCGGTTGACCGTTTGCATGGTCCTGTGCCACGGTAGGTTGACTCGTCGAGTCGCTGACCCGTGAGGCTCGTTAACCGGAGTTTGTTTTCCGTCAACCTTGTCCGTTCACGGGCATTAAAACATATCAATTGATTAAGGTTTTTTGGTTAATAGTAATTACATAGTTCATATTCTAAAATTCATAATTAATTCATACGATCTTCAAATTGGGCCATTAATCTTGCAAAATTCATTTAAAATTGATCTCTACATGTTTGTTTACTTTTTATGTACTGTTTATTTGGTTTTTATTAGAGTTTTTCCTCGTTTTGCGTACATGTAGATTCCGCCGTTTCGGACGATCGTGGTCATGAGGAAAAGAGTTCGGAAGATCAATCGAAGAAGCAAGGCAAGTCACACATTCCCCTTAAGCATTTTGATCCCAATTTATAAAATGTTCTACCGTTTATAAACAAATTGCATGTTTTGCTAATTACATGGGAATAGGGTTTACCTATCTGCTCGCTTGTGCCATATTACTTGATGTCCTTTCTTTGTTAAACTGGGTGATAATTTGACTAGCTTGTGTCTCATGTTGACCTAGCTAGAATTATATTATGCTTAGCCATGCTTAATTACCACTAGCTCACATAATGGGATAATCACATTATTTATTTCTAGTATCTTGATGAGCTGCGTGCTCGAGACATATCGCCATGTTTCGTTGGTCGTAATTATCCAACTAAAATATGGATTAATGGTGGACTGTGGGTGCATGGTTTTGCTAGACGCACCCATGGCAATTAAGGACCAGTTCTCGGGAAACCCTGGAAGACTAGCAGTGCTTACCACAAGCAGGCATGGGTAACTGTTGGACTTGTAGTGTAGCTTTTCCCTAGCTGACGCATCCAGGCAAGGGTGAGCGTGATGGAGTTGGGTCGGCGGGGTTTTACCCGTTGATCGGCTTCTGGATTCACCAAGGCACGAGAGGGGGCTGCCTACCTTGGCTTTAAAGGTGGGGGCGAAACCTGAGGTGTGGTGCGCTTGGTTAGGGGGAGTTATGCGAAGGGTCTTGTCACGATTTCCCCCTTTGCAGTACCATGGTGGTATTTCGGGGCATGGCAACATGTGTGAAATCGTGTCTTGTGGGTACAGTTGCGCCACCTCTGGCCAGAGTAAAACTATTCGAATAGCCGTGCCCACGGTTATGGGCGATCGACCAGATTCACCGTGATTAGTCCCACTTTATTAACTAACATGATTCAATGAACTGGTTTAGTTCAGGTGGATTGGTTGGGCCTATTCAACGTGGTGTAGCGTTGTTCAGTGGAGATGTTTAATTTTGCCTTAATTAATCAACTGTTTTACTATTTTCAACTATAAATATTTACAACCGCCTTTATGCAAATAGCCACAAACCCTTCTTGTCTCCCCTTTGCACGAATGCATCGTTGGTGTAGCTTGTTCAGTACGGTGGTTGTACTCAGCCTTGCTATCTTTCCCCTTTTCAGAAGTGTAGTGCTTCTGAGCTAAAGACGAAGCTAGAAGACCAAGGCTTATACCCCAGTTGAGTTTTGCTTGTGGAGTGGAGCTGAAGCCCTGCTAGGATCGTCGCCTCTTTCCGTTGTTGTTTTCTTTTCGGTGTGAAGACTAAGTGCTTCTTCTGTAAGTATTTACGCTTTATTTACGTTTGGATCCGTATATTAATTTGTCATTTTGTGTACCCTGCTTGATTCCTGGATAGGGATTTATACGTAAAATAGTCTGGAAATTTGGGTAAATTTCTGGGCGCGACACATGCCAACGAAATAACTTCGCTTCCTTGGGGTTGGCAAAGATTCTTTTGAAACGATCAATGATAGGTAGATAGCACACAACCTTCACCGGACCACCCCGTTTTGACTTCTTTCCTTCATCAGCACTTTTCTTTCGCTTATATCGAGAAGTCTTACAGACAGGATAAGCATTTAAGTCCGCATATTGTTTGTGGTACAATATGCAGTCGTTTGGACAAGCGTGAATTCTACGGACCTCTAACCCTAGGGGACCCAAAACCTACTTTGCTTCATATGTCGTCTCGGACAATGGGTTCTCATCAGGCAGCATGGCCTTAAAAATTCCCAAAAGATCTATGAAACTCTTGTCTGTCCATCCACTACTTGCCTTCAATTTCATTAGGTCCACGGTAGCTGATAATTTGGTGTGCTTTGCGTTGCAGCCGGCGTATAGAGGCGTCTCGAGTCACTGACCAACCTGCTGAAATTCATGGAATCTCTCTCGTTGTAAGCTGGGTCCTCAATGTTATGTAACATGTCTTGCAGTAGATCGTGATCCACATCAACCATTTCACCGTCCAATGGAGAAGGTACAAACATGTCATGATCATCTTCATCTTCCTGATTTTGCGCACCACTTCTGTCTGCAGTTGCACCACTTCCTGATTCTTGCTCTCCATGCTTCATCCAACATGTGTAGCCCTCCGTGAATCCTCGTTGTATCAGATGAGCGTGTACGTCCACTCAGCATTCAAACATATTCTCATTCTTGCAATCTGCACATGGACAACACATGGAATCGCTTTTCTTCTTTTACTATCCTCCTCCGGCGGCGTTTATAAACACCCTATTTCTATACTCTTGACTGTGACGTTTAACAGTTTTCACATACATCCAACTTCGATCCATCGGTACAAAAATGAAAAATAATTAGAGAAACATCTTATAAGATAAGTATTGCTAAACTAATGAGAATTGATGAATTTTCTGAATTAATGATTAGTATTTTCCACTTACTTTTATAAATTTTCTGTTTTTCTTAAAAAATCGGCCCCTTCAACCTCCTACCAAAATAGTGAATAGTGCGATACAATTACACTAGCGGTTGGGGGTATTTATAGTGTGCAATAAATATCTATAATGGTCCAAAAACTAACAACAATGACGGGCATATAAGTTGTCTTTATCGGGCCTAAATAAAAACCCGTCCCTGTGACGGGCGTTATTGTTATCTCAATCGGGTCTCAAGTTGAAGCCCGTCACAGATGATGATCATCGGTGACGGGCTTCTTTTAGGGTCCGATTGAGATATTGAAGTTATCTTAATCGGATCTAAGCTAGAGCTCGTCACTGATAGGTGTCATCCGTGATGTGTTTGAGTTTTATACACATTTAACATGTCTGTGCGACCATATCTTAATCAGTCTCTTTTTAGACCCGTTTGAGATGTATTCGTTGTGACGGCCCGTAAAATTCAGTTAAGTTACAGGCTGTAACGGATTAGAAGATCCGTACTAGTGAGTAGCTGTCCACGTCTATAGACGCCACGCTACAGGGTACGGTCGAGCGGCAGGAGGCACTGCGGTTGCTAGTCGACGCCGACGACACGGATGGTGGTCGGCGCAACCAGGACCAACTCCATCGGTGTACACGGCTACCAGCACCTCCAGGTGCATTCACCAAGCAATTGGGGCGAAACCAGGATAAATAGTCACCGGGGTCGCTACTAAAAAATATACTAACAACTGACTATATCTTGATACGATCCTTCATCTTGTAAAAGCAAATAATCATATCATTATTTAGAATTGTAGCTAGAAATTTCGGTTCCACAAAATATATGGTCAAGTCATTCATAAATTTACTGTCGATAGATTTCGTAGTATTGTCTTTACTATTTTTATTGCCGAAAATCACCTATCAAAAACTAGTACGAGCTTGAGGAGCTGATATGCAAAAGGAAAAGCACTGTTAGTTTTTATTCACCGTCAGTTTAGGAAGCTCAGAAATACTCAAGTTGGCAAATTTTTAATTAGCTTGTACATTATCAATATAAAAACGAACCTCATGAATAATTTATTAAATAGTGGACATGATTAATATGTAACACAATGTAGACTAAATGCACAAGCACCCACCGCTATAGATGATCAAATCACTCATTTCTTACCTTCCATTGTGCCGGAAAGAATAAAATTAAGCTTTAATTCTCCTCCTTGCTCATGACCATGTATCAGAAGTCTGAAGAAATAAAAAAAATCATATTTTTAGAACACTAACTTCCTACGATTTCAGACTTGAGAGTCCAGTCACCACCCAAATTGTGATGATAATCAAGGAAATTGTGATAGGGTTAGTGTGTTACCTGAACAAATGAACCTAACAGAGGGGCAGATGACATTAGCCATTAGGGCATCAAACAACCTAGCTGCTCAGCAGGCGACACCGCGGCGGGCGAGCCCTCGGCCTTGCCGATCGCCACCTTAGTTTGCCGATCCTCGCCTTGGCCTTGGAATATGGTCTGTGCGTCGGTGCGACTCAAGTCTCGACGACGAGAAGACGAGACGACCGGCCGTCCGGGGCCAAGTTCTCGAAGGAATACGATACGGTGTATGTGCAACAGGAGAAATTGTGACCTTTGTGGGCTCAAAATCTCAAGCGCTTTATGTGTGATGATGTATAATCATTAGTGATTATATTGGCTAGTTAATTTTCTGTTTACTACTCCTTGTCGTGGTTGCCAATTGAGCTTCAACAAAATAGTGTCACCGGGGTCTAGTTCTTTGGTTGACCAGGGTCATACCCGGTAAAATTGGGAGAGATTACTATAGGATCGATCGTTGGTCGACTGACCCCGACAGCTTGCTGTAGCGTCGACGCCTCTGGGAGTCGTCTTAATTCTCAGATATCATGCATCCTGAAGGCTGATGACATCAAACCGTAGGTCAGGTTTTATTCGTGTTGTTATGCATGGCATAGCACACATCGGTTATTGTATTAGCTGGTTAATTTTCATGGTGATCTTTCATAACGGTGTAGAAGTCTCACTTGTTCTATATTCAATAAATCAATACATCACAATTTTCTCATGGTATATTTAGTTCTAGAGATATTTGACAGGTTGGCTCGTTGAGTGATAATTTACCTTAAGTAGTTGCTGAAGCATCGTACTTACTGAATGCAGTATTACCAACTATCTCCGTAGCCTGGTCCCCAAGTCAATCAGGAACTGAGGAGGCAAGTAATCGATCTAATGGGAGTCATGAAGATTGTACGGCCATTGCAACATTCAAAACTGAAATCCATCTAATAATTAAGATAGAGTTGTTTAAGAAAAAAACTATTATATGACAATGATCTATACAAGTGTTTTTTTTTTTCAGAGAAACGGATTTTATTTTTCTCCTTCCCTTGTCGATATAATTCTTTCCTGAGGTAATAGCTAACTACTTGCAAAAGCAAGACTACCAGGGGAAAGTCTGCCCCCACTGGCTAACATACATATGGTATGCATATTCGAGATTTAGAATCTCTTTCCAACCAGGACAGGCTGAATCGAGCCACCCTTCCTTGGGTGTTGCCTTAATCATTAGCAGGGTGTTGATGTAGCTCTCAAGTCAGTGTTTTGATATGCTTCTGTATGCACTAATGGCTTAGGGTGCACCGCAACACTGTCTCATTATTTGAATGTTTATACGTGGGAGCATATATCTTAAAGTAGAAGAATGAACGGCTCTATTTTCAATGGAAATATTATTTGCCGTGTATAAAAATATAAAAGCTAAAAACTTAAACTTTTTTATTTCCGACGAACCAAATATAAGGATTTTATCTTTTAAGACCCGTATTGCGACTCTTTATCGCTAACATCAGGTGCAATTATTTATGAATACTAAAAATGTAATCATATGCTAAATATATTGATTTATTAATTTTAAGTTTTGGAACTAAAGTAAGAAAATATTAATTTTGACAACAACACCTTGATACAGTTCTACCAAAATTTGGTAATATTATCAACCTATCAAAATTTTTGATATTGCCAAATTTTAGAAATGTTGGTTTTGGCAGTAAGCTGAACTACCAGGTTGGTACGCCGCGGAACACCGTAGCCTGCCCTTCTAACGGGATAAGATCCAAAGCGAAACGCTGAATCGTACCCATCCTGATGGGCTGATGGCCCAGATCCTGCTGACGTCATCCTCCATCAACCCCGCAAATTCCCCCAGCAACGGAACACCAAGGGCTCGTCCTCCGCCGCCGCGGCTGCCTCGGCGGCAGGCGCCGCCGTACGCCACCGCGCTCCTTTCCTCGGCGCCGCTCGCCGCCGCCATCAAGAGCTCTCCGCGGGACGTCTCCAGGACGGCTATACGCGCGCGCGCCCGCCGCCCCCGCCGGAGCTCTTGAGCTCCTCGCCGCTGGGCGACCCAGACCTGGCGCGGCTCTTCGTCGGGCTCGCACGCTTTATTCGATCCGTGCGACCGGGCGATCTGAAGTGTCGCTGAGCATCAGGCAAGTTTCCTTTGGCTTGATTGGTGGCGTCCATGGTGGGTGTATGCTACATGTTCGATCAAATGCCTGACAGAGCCTGGTACGGTTGCTGCTGTAGTGCAGGCCTTTTCCAGTCACATGGAAGACAAGGATGACAGGGCGTCAGCTGAGATTACCACTGACCAAGATAATCATCTCAAGGACGCCTTAATCCAAGTGTTTGCTGCTACTTCTGAACAACAAGAAGGTGAAGGTGCAGAGGGTGTGCAGGATGAAGAGATTGGTGAAGATGTGGAGGGTGTGCGGGATGAAGAGATTGGAGGTACCAATTCGAAGCCTGACAAACCATATGTTGGCATGGAGTTTCGTGACAAGGACGAGGCAAAGAACTATTATGATGATTACGCGAGGAAATGGGGTTTCATAACAAAGATTTCAAGCTGTAGAAGAAGCCAGATCACAAAGCAATACAATAGGTATGAGTTCGCTTGCCACTCTGAGCGGAGCTCGAGGGAATCTGGTGCTAGTGCTGGCAGCAGGTCGAGGAGGTCCAGTAGAGTTCTGAAGACAGGCTGTAAGGCAAGAATGGTGGTTGTGAAGAGGGATGAAAAGTGGGTGGTCACCATAGTAGATCTGGATCACAACCATCCACCTTTGAACCCTTCTGCACTTATGTCCTTAAAGCCTCATCGCCTCATAACAGATGAAGATCATGATCTCTTAGAGTTTCTGCGCACAAACAAGATACCCACACAGAGGATCATGTCTGTTCTCTGTGATTTGTATGGAAGCATGCAAAATATCCCTCTTGCAAGGAAAGATGTGAGCAACCTGAGGGCGACCATGAGGCTAGAGGCTGAGGGCACCTGCACTGATATGGCAGTTACAATCAAATACTTCCAAGAATCGCAAGCAGATGACCCTTCATTCTTTTACAGTATGGAATTGGATAGCGAAAGCAAAGTTACCAGCCTCTTTTGGGTGGATGGAGTATCAAGGGAAGCATACAGAAAATTTGGTGATTGCGTGTTTTTTAACACAAAATACATCACAACCAAGTACTGTCTTCCATTTGCGCCCATTATTGGTGTGAACAATCATGGGCAGACTGTGCTTTTCGGGTGTGTGTTGCTGAAGGCTGAAACTGAGGAGACCTTTGAATGGGTGTTTCAGACTTTTTTTAAGGCCATGGATGG
The DNA here is from genome assembly GCA_000573905.2 of Oryza punctata. Classification (NCBI taxonomy): domain Eukaryota; kingdom Viridiplantae; phylum Streptophyta; class Magnoliopsida; order Poales; family Poaceae; genus Oryza; species Oryza punctata. The sequence goes on along the minus strand of CM002492.2, from coordinate 15,493,403 downwards.
GAAAATGCCAAAGAGTATCATGACCGATCAAGATGAAGCAATGGAGAACGCAATCGCAAATGTTTTGCCAAACACATCTCATAGGCGTTGCTCATGGTACATCCATAGAAACGCTAAGTTCAAGCTTGGTGTGCTGCCATCTCGGTTGGAAGGGTTTGAAGATGACCTAAGACATTGCATTGACGAGTCGTTTACTGTTGAAGAGTTTGAAAGAAGATGGGCAGCTGTGCTTGACCGATACAATCTGGCAAGCAACAAGTATATGCAGGACCTCTACGAAATCAGAGAAAAATGGGTTCCATGCTATTTCATGGACAGCTTCTTCCCATTCATGAGCATTATCCAACAGAGTGAGGTGATGGAAGCATTGTTCAAGGATTTTGTCCACCCTGGGGACTCCATCCAGAACTTCATCGTGCAATATGAGAAGCTCGTTCAATCTTGTCTGGACAGGGATGATAAACAGCTCTATCTTACTGTCAAAACAGATGCAAATTTGTGGTCCAAATTTCCAATGGAGGAGCAGGCATCAAAATTCTACACTCGTGCAATATTTGAGAGGTTTCAGGAGCACCTCAAGAACACGACTATGTACAATGTAGTATGCGAGGCAACACCTTATTCCTATTTGGTCCAAAATGTGTTTGGTGACCAAAGCCAGAACAGAAGATATGTTGTTCATTCCAAATTGGAGGATGAAACCTTCACGTGTGTTTGCAAGCAGTATGAGAGGGAAGGATTACTCTGTGAGCATATCCTAAAGGTGATGACACATAGGAATGTCAATCTGTTACCAGATAAATACTTGTTCCGTAGGTGGACTCTGAAGGGATCAGACAGTGCTGCTACACGAAGTCATGTACCTTTGAACATGGCTGAAGCGTCCACTAGGAAAATGAGGTATTCAACAATTTGCAAGATATCAGTGTGCATGGCAAGTGAGGCATGTAGAACACAGGAAGGATACAATCTAGCCCTCCGTTCAATTGAAGAACTGGCTGACAAGCTTGCCACTATTAACTTGACACGACAAGATCAACACCTTCCTCGGCCCAACATTTGTGATAAGAATGGGAAAGGGATCACCATGGGTGAGAGTAGTATGATAGCTGAGAAGGTGGTTTCAGAAAGCTGTCTAAAAGATCCAACAAAAATCAGGCCTGCTGCGTTTGATAATAATAGCGAATCAGCAAGAAAGAGAAACAAAGTGATCAAAGCGGTGCAAGATCTCAGAACTCCATTTCAGGTAACAAAACTGACGGATTGAAGTACAGGGTATCTGTCTATCCTTGATGTCTGATTATGTAAATGTAAAAGTGTCCTTGTGTCCCTTCTCTTAACTCGCTGACCTGTAAGGAAAGAAGGATTTGCTGCATATGGGAGAACGGTGCTACCGTTGACTTCTTTTTTTCATTTTTTAGCAAATACCCTGCTCGAGTTAATGTGCTCTAACGTCATTTTGGCACCTTGGTAGTGATTGCGCTCTTCCGTATCCGGAATTCTTTTCTTACAGTAGCATTAGCTTGTCTGCAATGTTGAGGTCTAAGAACGGCATGTGGGTGGACTATGGTTAAAGTTTAACTGAAATATTTGGAGACTCAAAACTACCCTTATGAAATCTGAATTTGCTATTGTAGATATTGCTAAAATTTTCTATAAACTTGATCAAACTGAAAAGTAGTTTAACTGAAAAGAAAGTTAAAGTGACTTTATTGGAACTTTGACTCAGCAGTTCATCTGTACTTATATGTAACTCTGTGCTAGAACCGTTATATATAACTTGGATGAAAAATTGTTACGACTTGAATGCAAGTATTTCGACGAACTCGGATGAAAGTTGGTAGACGACACTTCAATGTTTTTTTTAACGTGAAATTGAAATTTCCTATGCATCCGTGTGGACATCGCTTGGATTTTAGAGACTTGCCTGCTATCCTTTGGATGTTGGAACACTATAGTACGGTATCCCATTTAGAGCCAATTATATGTGTTTATGGACTACGGGTCTTATACCTGTATTAGGGGACTGGTGTTTCTGCAAGCATGTCGAGCAGAACTGGAGATCTATTCAGAAGGAGCAAAGTAGGTTCGAGTTAGAAGATTGCATATCACCAAGAGAATTCCAGTCAACTTTAGGCATAGTAGTGCAAGAATCTGGCAACTGGCCTGGATTCATGGAGTAAACGAGAGGAGCGGGAAGAGTGCACTAGGCCTGGATGGAGCTCGTCATCCGGATTCTTGCAAAAAGCAGGAGACAGGCGAGCGTACGTGATTCGGTCATATTTGTTAATTGGTGTGTACGGTATATGTACATGAAGCTTATGTGCAAACAGGTTTTGTTAATCATCATTGTATGAAACAACCATCACTAGCTAAGAAAAGGAACATGCAACTATTATTGACCAGAACAGAAGAAGATTAACCGGTCTTGAGATATTTATTATTCTAGCTCAAGTACGAACAAGGCATGGAGAAATCCCATAATTACACTGCTCCACGTCCCAGTCGTTTTCCGGCCCTAGCATTCGGCGTATTGACTACACGCTGAATTTAGTGAGCAGGTCATCCCGTCAAGAGAGCCTTGCAGATGACAAATTGCAAAAGAACATATATTATTCCATCCATAATGGTGCCCCAGCAGACATCATAGCTGATTCAGTGATAGAGTTTGTCCAGATCATCTTTAAATTTGGTCTTTATCTGCTCCCTCTTCAGTTTAAGTGCAGCTGTCACCAGACCAGACTCTGGAGTCCATGGTTCAGGCAGCAACACAATCTTTGCTGGTATTTCAAATTTCTCAAGCCTCGCTGCTTTTGCAGCCTGCACCGATAAAACACATTGCGTTAGATATCGTGGAGAATGATGGTATGTAATTAGCATGAGTATAAAAATCATACTAGTATTATCATTTGCAGGGTAAGATCGCCTTAGATTACAAATACATTAATCAGGAATCTGAATGACATCAAAGACAATGGATTGCCTATAGGAATTGTCTGACATCTCCATTGTGGTGCTTTTTTAAGTTCTTTGTCATGCAAACATAAACCGTATTGCATTCATGTGCTAGCAAAATCCTCTGATATCCACGGTAGGTCGGTCTCCTTACATTACTCGCAGGTCATCTAACCGTCAGGTTAGTAAAGACATACCCATTTTGTGTCATAAATTTGTGACGAGCTTTGGCTATAATCAGTATAACATAGGAGAAAGATCAATGTGCTACCAATTGTTTTCAGTTATGAAGATACTACAGGCTCCAAATAGACTTTGAAGCATACAATATGTTCTTCAGCATAATTATATCCTTTCTATAAACAAGTCTACTGCCGTGCCATCCATCTTATCTGTTGTTGTATTCACTGATGAGCTTGTAAAATCCATCAGCTTTTGCACTTCACCTATGTTCTTTCATAATTTATATCTTTCAAATGCAATACAGCTATGTAACACCAGCCATACAGAAAATGACATTGACTAATCCACGAAATGAAAATATTTTTCAAATCAAGGATGATAAAAGATGGCATACTTGTCAATTGCCAATCAGTACTATGGCATGAACCAAATTTAATTTTCATAAGATTTAGGCACACTGCTGGTAGTTTTTTTTTTTGGGTGGGGGGGGGGTAAGAAAACTGGTGGGAATTTTAAAGTGCTCCTTTGGATATTGGGAAATATTCCTGGTTCTTCTGGGAAATGAACTACTACTATAAAATTCCTGTGTTTTAAAGGATCCTTGAAATTTTAAATTACTTTAAAAATAGAAATGAAAACAATGGGGATTTATTGAATTTCTATGACAGATGAAAACGGACGATCGATTAGAGTTCAAGTGCAAGAGTTACTGATAATTTGAATTTCGTTTTGCTTTCTGAAATAAAGATGGACAATCAGTATACTCAATAGATGCTCAGATAGGGAAAACAATAGAACGTCAAATTCTAGCAATAGACAGCTGATAGATCAAGCAGACAACTCTCCAGGAGAAATGCAAGATCATACAGATGTAATGGTACATAAGAAGTGATCAACTCAAGTCTAACCTTTGACAGAGATTGCTGGACCTCCTTAATGGCTTGATCATTGTGGCACAGCTCATCAAAGTTTTTGTAGTTAATCCCAGAATTTTGAGCCCACTTCTCTAAGGCCTGGTGCACCGGAACTACCAACGCCACACAATAATTATGAAACGGATCAGCATAAACCATTATGTTGTCCACATAATTGCTAGTTGTTAGAGCTGATTCAACCTGTAAAGGCCAGAGAGAACGAGAGAGGGGGGGTTTAATTATAATACAAAAAGAATACCCATAATGGTTGAGGCACTATTGTAACCAAACCTTGCCAAGAGACACATATTCTCCATGCTGAAGTTTTACTATATCCTTTTTTCTATCAATGATCTCGAGGCACCCATCAGGATGGAACTGGCCAATATCTCCAGTGTAAAACCAGTGCATTCCCCTCTCATCCACCTGGAGTAATCAGAAACAAAACTGAAGTGAAAAATATTGTATTTGACCACTAAAGATGTTTGGTAAAGATCCTTTACCTTGTAGACCTCATTTGTTTTTGCTTCATTGTTGAAATAACCTTTTGTTATGCTGTATCCACCAACTACAACCTCTCCTCGGGGCATTGGAGAATCAGAAATTTTATAGCCGCCTTCTTCCCATGAAACAAGCTGCATTCATTTGATCAGAGAAAAGAGAATTAGAGATACATATACAACATGATAAGAGAACAAACAGAAATATCTCACAACATAATGAAATGCTTTCTAATAAACCTGTTAGTGAACCAAAACTATTGTGATATGGTAAAATAATTATACAGACTTTCTGAGTGCCACTGGAAATTTTAGAATGGGGATGTTGTTCATTTAAGGTAACAAATTTATTATTGTCTATAGGCCATTTTTTCCTAACATCAAGATGAACATACAACAACTCACACAATCTTTATTTGGGTTGAAACAAAATAATTATTATAACTTAAATAAAAGTGAGAGAAGGGGAAGGGGAAGTCTTATGTATTGTTTGATAAAGAAAGAGAGTCTAATAATCCAAAATAGTGTAGCTTCTGAACAATAGGATCAAATAGTAAAGAGTCTTATCATGGCAGGCCAGCTCATGCAGATAGCAATATGTGTATAATATTATGTAGTATGTTGAAACTGATTAAAAAAAACTCTATATGTATGAACAGTATCTCAGAAGAGAGAATCCATAGGTGTATGGAACTATTCCCGCATTGTTATTTACAGTTATTTTTTACTGGTGATAGTTAAGTTGTTATATGTTGTTATATTCCCATGGAAATCCTCAGGGTGATCAAGCCTTGTGGGAGACATGGGCTGGTAGCCTTGGTCAGAGAGGTGTGGGGCCGTGAGACAGTAATTTCTCCCTAGGCATAGCATAAACAGATTTTTACCATTTTATATATCTTAACGCTACTATGTTCATTTAATTATATCTTTGCATACATAAATATCACTTCTATCTGTTAAGTATATGCAAATACAACAGATAAGTTGACTGTCCCTAGTAAGTATAAGCAAATAAATCAGATAAGCTGACTCTCCCTAGTAAGGCACAGACCTTGACATAGCAACAAGGAAGGGGTGGACCAACACGGCCCACACTTGTGTCATCCCATTCAGAAAAGGCTGCTCCAGCACAAGTCTCTGTCAATCCATAGCCTTGACCTACTGGTACACTGCAGCACAGGTAATTCAAAACTGCATAAGAACCAAAAACAAATGCAGCGACATACAATTAAAGGAGGCTCATCATATTATAGCATGGTGCATGTACTCTAGAAAGGTCTTCTGTTTAATATTTCAATTTTCAGCATTTGATTCACTAAACGTGCAAATATAAATTTCACTATAAAGTGATTTTTGACAAACTGTTTGAATTAAAAAACATATAAGTAGCACACTCAAATTTTATGAGCTTATCCTACAAATGTTTTGTCTTCTGTAAATAAATAAATCCAAAGCTTTGATGAGCGCACCACCTGCAAATGTACGCTCTAACAATGTCTAGGTCTTGAGTATGGCATTGAACTTGAATTTTCCATGAGGTAAGTTCATTAAAATCAGTAACTTTTTAGTAACTTCTTAAACAAACTTCAGATGTACAATAAGACAAAAAAAAAAGTTGACTCCTTGTATGTTTTTGGAAGTCAGGTAATTCACCCCTCATTTTTTGAAGAAAAAAAAAGAAAATTCAAGTATCTGAGAAAAGGCACATGCTCTATGACTGGCACATAATCTTCAAGAAATAAACTCAATCGAAATTTTTGGAAGAATACTTCTTCAATTGACATCTCACTAATTTCAAATGGATAAATTTAAGATAATCCAGACAGGACAAAAGAAATTACCCGAGACATATATTCATAAATCTTTGTGTGTCACTTGATAGAGGTGCACCACCACAAAGAACAAATCTAATGCGTCCACCAAGCATGGAACGTATTGGTTTAAAAATGAGGTTATCCCATATCATCCTCTCTGGTGGCCAGGATCCATACCAACTTCCTTCAATAGCTCCAAGATTTCGTTTATAGGCAATGTCAAACAGCTTTTTTGTCAGACCACCCTTCTCACCAACCTGGAAACATAATTTAAATATTAAGTTCTGAGATGAAAAGTATGTTTAAACCATATTTTGGTGCATGCTCATAATATTTGACGGTTCAATTCTGCCTGCATGATGCATGCCATTTGATGCAATGCATTTATAATATTAAGTCTGCAGAAACTCATTGTTTCAAACATGTTTCCAGCCTTCGCTTTCATCGTCTGCTTGTTGGCTTATCAGCCACAACCAAAATTTGAATTTGAAACTTAATTTTAGAGTTGAATTTGGGGTTTTCTCATCATAGTCTATTCTCCAGCCTTGGCTTTAAACCACTAATAACACATACTACCTCCCGTTTTTAATATATGATGCCATTGACTTCTTGATAAACGGTTGATCATTCATCCTATTCAAAATTTTTGTGTGAATATAAAAAAAAAAAGTCATGCTCAAGTCATAATAAAATAAATGATAATTACATTTTTTTAGTAAGACGAATGATCAAATGTATCTCAAAAAGTCAACAGTGTCATATATTAAAAAACGGAGGGAGTATAAAAGTTTAACCCATAAATTATTTTCGCTTGCTTCATTTTCTATGGCTTATCAGCCGTAGCTCAGACTTGTATGCTAGACAAGACATAAAGCATGCTGCGGTAAGGTAGGCATTATAATGGTTAGGGTTGTAAAATTAAAAATTAAAAAAGTTCAAAAAATAAAAAAAAATTCCTAGCTGTGCAGACAACAACCAAACAGTGCATCTATATCCTAATCTTAATTGCTTAAAAATACTGAATTGGGGGTGTTAGTGTGTTCTACACCTATACCCCACCAAGTTGTGGTCAAGTATAAGTGGTGACATATAAACTGTTTGCAGTATTTAGGTTTTAGATGATCCCATATGGCATGAACATCCATTGAAATACGTGGGCACATTGCTAGCACTCCTTTAAAAATAAGGTTGTGGTGGTTGTGAATCCACCACTTACCAACTCTGCACTGCAATTTTTATGAATTGCTGCTTTGATTTCCTTACATTACAATACCTCAATACCCCATATGTTGTTTGTTCTTATTTGGCCTTCTAAAAATTAGAATTTGACATGAAAATGTCCAAGATGGGCGAATGTATATGTGGCATGTGCGAATACAGTCAAACATTACTATAACAAAAATGAAATTAAGTACATGGCCATGCAGATAACACTTGACATAAAACAATATTAGGTCCTGTATGATTCAAATTTTGTTTCTTTAGCTTATTCACAGGCTAGTAGATATTTAAACATATAAATGATTAATGCATCAAAGGCACTCTAAAGACATGTTAGGTGAAGAATTTTAGTTGAATACACGCTGCAGCTGAATGCAAATGGCATATAAAAGATTGCAGAACTAATCAAAGATGGAAAGATCGTGCAAACTACTGAGATTGATGGTATATGAGAGAAGAGAATCTTGAACCTTTTTAAACACTGCATCTCTGATGCGGTCTAAAATTGCAGGGACTGAAATCATAAGAGTAGGCTTCAGTGCAGAAACATCTCCTTTTGTCCCCTTCTTTATTTTATTTGATGTATCTGTCATAGTCAGAGCTGAGCCATATCCAATGGCAGCACCAGAAGCTAACATGACAGTCTGGCCAAACAAAACAACAATATGTCATAGAAATATTCACAGTTCTTAATAATGGCATCTCTCTCAATTGCAAAAGATGTCACCTCTGCTGCTAGTTCAAAGACATGAGCCAGCGGAAGGTATGCCAGATAAACATCCCCTGTGCCAAGTTTTGGTATGATTGTCATGACCGCTGCAGTTGTGGCCACCATATTTCCATGTGTAATCATTACACCCTATGTCAAAGGAAACCATAAAACTGGATTAAAAGAGGACACAAGAACTGCAAACTCAAAAGTGGTTGACATTGTGATAAATGAAAGTACATAGCCGTGGATCTGTAATGGATCATAATTCAAGTTTGCACAAACAAATATGTACTATGCTGATCATTTTGTCAAAAAGACGAATGTTGTCACGCACATAACAGTTAATTCATATATTTTATCTATACCTGTTTTCCTAATCCAAGGAATTTTGAGTTCTTTGTGAAAAATGATGTTCCGTTATGAATTTCAAATGACCCTTTTCACGTATCAAAATGCATATGGTTTCTGAATTTATATTTTTTTTCTCTGAATAATAGAGTCAACCTAAAGATCCAGTGGTTATAGAGGGTCTTAATTTTACATTGGTACAGTCCATGGATCTCTACATGATGGTGAGGAGTGGATGAAGCAGTGATGGATCAGTTTGGTTCATCCTGTTCCCATCCCTGCTATCCTTCCACAATAAGCAAGTCGGTAATTGCACTTGCAAAAATACTAAGGAAAAACCAACTTTCTTGGGGAAGAGAGGAAAAGAGAGTTATATCAGGAAAGTGAATTCAATTTGTAGAAAGAATATAATGTCCTGCTTTATTTCTCATTTGTAAATTAAATGGGCATAACTGCAGATTATCATAACTCTCAATGTTGCCCTTAATTGTGGAGAGCATCAGTTCAATAGGAAGTTATGTAAGTACATTAAGAATAGGCCCAAGAGATTATCATAATATCTGTCAAGTTAATGGGCTAAATCTGTCCACTAGTAAATTATGGTAGCAGAGTATTGCATTTTTTTCAACGAAACAACACCCTTACTATCGGATCGTAATTCTCTATATCATACATCACTTAAGCTCTTGTTCAGTGAAAGTAACAGGATGGCAGGCTCATCATGTGTGTACACCTTCAGATGAAAAAAAAAAAGGAGGAACGAAAAAGAATGACCCCTGCTTTTGTCCTTATTTATTGTCATGAATAAAACTAGATAACGGCATACGACAGAAAAAAAATCAGAATATCTTTGAGCACAAGTGTACCTTGGGAAGACCCGTACTTCCACTTGTATACATAATAACTGCAGTATCAGTGCTTGAAGGTAATCTTGCATCTGTATGTGATGCTTTACCCAAATCTTCAACTTCACCAAAAGATAATGTTGTCCAGTGCTTCATTTGATTGAGTACCTCAGCCTCAACAGGTTCATCCTCAATATAGATAACATGCCTAACACTCTGCAACTTCGAACTGATTGCAGGTAGCTTCTTAAGTTGCTTTGAATCACATATCAGAGTTGAAACCTGTGTCTGAAATTTAACACACAAAAAAAATGAGTTTCCCATCTACTAATGGTTGCTACTCTTCTAAAGTGTAACCATCTACTAATGGCAATTCAGCACAGACATGTGTCAAAATTCTAGTTGTTGAATTCTGCCCTTATAACTCTCTTACCAAAAAAAGGTGGATGCTTGTAGAGTTAAAGACTTTCGCCCCATAAGCCTCATTCACAGTTTTGCGAAGTTGGTTGCATGCAAGAAATGGTTGCGAAGTTGGTTGCGAAAATGGCCCAAGTGTTTGCGTGCAAGAAAAGAACCACATGGTCTGTTGAAGCTGGATATATCTAAGTCTTTCGACTCAGTTTATTGGCCTTTTCTTTTGGAGGTTCTACAACAGTTGGGTTTTGGTTGTTTTCGGTGCAACCTAAATTGTTTGCTGCTGTCTACCTCTTCTACTCGGGTTCTAATCAATGGCGAGCATGGGGAAGTGATTCTAAACGGCCACAGCCTTCGGCAAAGTGATCCATTGTCCCCGATGCTTTTTGTTCTAGTCATGGATGTTCTCAGCTCACTAGTCGATTGGGTGGCCCAAGAAGGATGGTTGCAACCTCTTGCTTTTCGGCAAACGCAGCAGCGATGCTCCTTTTTTGCTGACGATGTGGTCTTGTTCTCTAGGCCAACAGCTGACGATCTCTCAGTTATCACCCAGGTTCTTGATATTTTTGGTCATGCTTCAGTACTTGTGACTAACATGCAGAAAAGCTCGATAACCCCCATTAGGTGCAATGAGGATGAGTTGGAAGTGATTTCTTACGTGCTGCCATGTAAGGTCAAGGATTTTCCTTGTTCATATTTGGGCTTGCCGCTGAACATTAAGAAGCCTTCTAAAACCGAGTTACAAGCTCAGGTTGATAAGGTAGCAGATTACCTCCCAATGTGGAAGGCGTCCCTCATGAACAAGGCCGGTCGACTCATCTCGGTGTGGGCAGTCCTTTCCGCCATCCCTATCTACCTTATGATTGCAATGGACCTTCCGAAATGGGTTGCAAAAGCCATTGATAAAAGGAGTAGTTTTCTTTGGTCAGGGCAGGAAAAGGCCAATGGCGTGAACTGCTTGGTAGCTTGGGAGTTTGCCGCCCCTTGAATATGGTGGTCTCGGTATTCTTAATCTGGAATATATGAGTTGGGCACTACATATACGTTGGTTATGGCTCCAGAAGACAGATAGTGACCATGCGTGGCAAGGCCTACCGGTCCAGGTTCCTCGCATGTCTCATAATCACTTTAGTGTGGCTGTTGAATCACTGAGTTGGGAATGGGCAGTCTACTTTGTTTTGGACTGACAGGTGGTTACTAGGAAGGAATATCTTAGAAATGGCCCCTAATCTGTGTATGTTGGTCGCTAAGAGGGTAGTTAAACGTTGTACAGTGCCTCATGCTCTCAATAACGGGAAATGGACCCTTGACTGTCCAAGTGATTAGTGAGTATGTCCAGATATGGGACTTGGTTGTTGGTATAGGGCTGCAAGGTGTCCCGGATCAGCACGTTTGGAAACTAACAGACTCAGGGTCCTACACTTCCAAGCCTGCGTATAGGTCCTTCTTTGTTGGGACTTGTCGATTCTAGTGATCAGCAATAAAACTTATCGGGTGCACAAGATCAAAGAGAGATGGTGACACAGAGATTTATACTGGTTCAGACCCTCAATGTGAGGTAATACCCTAGTCCAATTGTATGTGGATTGGATCTGTGTCGAGGTGCGCGTATCAGAAATGGAATGGCTGACGGCACGTATGTATAGAGGAATGCGTGTGTTTCAGCATGGTATGCCGGGTCATGGGGATGCCCCGATCTCGGGACCCTTACTCCCTCTTATATAGGATGAGGGGGGAGGGTTACAAGGAAAGTATCTAGTTGATTGCAACTAGATCTCTCTATTCTATCTATCAAAGATATGCATGATCCTCAGGATTTATATCATATCCTAGGAATATCTCTTAATTTACATGTATGTCGCATGGGCCTAGGGTTCTTGGCCCATTCCATGCCGCACGGCCCAAAGGCCTCTCCTTGGGTACCCGGCTACGTGTACCCCATAGGACTGTCCGTTTTGCTCCTTGGAAAAGGATTTGGAATAGTTGGGCTCCTCTTAAGTGCAAGTTTTTTGTGTGGTTGGCCATTTACAACAGATGTTGGACGGCGGATCGACTTGCAAAGCGAGGCTTGCCTCACTAGGACACTTGCCTGCTTTGTGATCAGGCCAACAAGACGATACAACACATATTGGTTTCCCGTTGGTTCAGTCGAGAAGTTTGGTCCTTGGTCCTGCAAAGGCTCTGGTTTCTCCTCCACACTTCCGAATCAGGATACACGTAAGTTTTCAAGTTGGTAGTCAAGAACAGTGAAAGGCTTACAGAAGATTGAGAAGGGGCTCAATTCGCTAGTCATCTTAGTCATCTGGGAAATTTGGAAACATAGAAATGATTGTGTTTTCAATAGAGCTACCCCTAGTGTGCCTGTGGTAATCCAAGCCATAGCTAATTCGGGTGCACTTTGGTGTTTGGCAAAGCTCCAAGAGCTATTTGCCAAAGCAATAGCTCTTGTACCATACAAGGTCGAAGCGCGTGCTTGATGTTTTGTGTGTGTTTTTGTGAGGTGTTCTTGTTTTGTATAACCTTGGTAGGTGGGTGCTGGGATTTGCTAATCCTTCACTGCTCACCTTTTAATTTTATTTTTTTTTTTGCTTAATGAAATGATACGCGGATCTCATGCGTATTCGGGAAAAAAATTGCATGGTTATTTCTTATAGAGTATTTTTGTCAGCCTTGGGAAACAATTTGCATGGTTATTGCTTGAATGTTCATACTGGTAAAGATTTCTCTCAAGAACAACCAACTAATGAAGATACTAATACAGGTAATAAACCGATAAAACAATGTAAACCAAACATACAAAAATAGTATCATATCAACAACATGAACTACCATATAAGCTTCGGCATTACATTTCATACTTAAAAGTTGCTGACATATAAGGATGACCCATACTTAAATAAAATGTGTAAAATTACCCATATATATATAAAAAAAGGAAGGTAGGAATGTACTAGTTTCCCAAGTGGATAAATTATAAGAATGATACATAAATACTGCACAAAAAAAGCCACATATGGGTTGTACCTCATTTAGTGAATGCACCAGCGCATCCTCGCCAAGAGATGCATAGATAGTTACAACTGTTAGATTTTGTCGAAAGCATCCCTGACAAAATAAAACAATTATTGTCATATAGGTTCATAGGTTCTCACGAATGTATGCAGAAAGCCACACAATTTGTTATAATCACCTGGGCAGCAATGATCCACTCAGTTCTTGTATCAGCAAATATTGCAGCACGACTATCCCGTTGGTGACCCAACTTGATGAGACCAGAAGCAAAATTACATGCACGACTAAATGCTTCTGCGTAGGAATCCCATTCATATTCACCTAAATGCAATTTCTCAAACTTCCTGCCATCAGGTGACTCCACAAATTCTCTATTGATTAGTTTCCTTGTGCCAAGACACCTGTGTCGAGGGTACTTTTTGCTAGCCATCTCAAATAAAGCTGCCATTGTGGTGGCACCCTCCCATGGAACTTCAACTAACGCGGAAAATCTACTGTTTCGCATGGCAAGCCCTGCCTCACCACCCACATCAGCCTGTACTGCTCTTTTCTTTCCCTTTTTGTTGAATATGGAAGAAAGCATGATAGGAATAACTACAGCAAGTAGAATGGCACCAATAATTCCAGGCAGACCATACCCTTTCACCAGTGGAACATCACTTGTGGCAATTCTTTGAAGAATTGACATGTTTGAATTATCGCCAGTAGTTTTTCCCATGATTTTAAGATTTCATCGACTGAAAGATTTCACAAATTTCACTATAAGAAACTATAAAGTGTTAATAACCATCATGTTAGTATGTTGCGAATAAGTAATAACTAATTTCTTCTCAATTTTATAAATAATTGCCTTGAACAGAAGAAATGAGTATAACTAGATTAGTGCAGCATGGAGAATGCTTTCGTACTACAGTAGCATTCTATTTAACATTATGCATCATGGAAAAATGAAAAATACTAGCAACGAACAATATTTAGAAGCACTGGTACTGTTCTTCCAACTAACAAAATTAAAAATGATTGTATGGTATAAACAGGTTCAGCAGCATGAGTACAGCATATATTAGACAGCCTTATTATGCAGAGCAAAAAATGTAAAGTGCAGTAAAACAGTAAATACTTGGTAGTTTTAAACTCTTTGAGTAAATAACATATCTGCATCTCCAATGAATGCTAAATGGTATTGCTCGGAGCACCACACAAATTATTTTATGATGACAACAAAATTCCAACTTAAGGTGCTAAAAAGTACAATGAAATTACTTGTGAATCCTACAGTTGCCTACTTCTACAGTGAGAACTACTCAACATTACAAGCTGACTTGTGGTTGTGGAAGCAACAGCACTACCACAACAGGTTAGCAGTCAAGATGATATGTAAGATTCAGCACGAAGCAATGAAGTTGACCGAAATATTTTGTAAGTGGAGTAAGTAGATTAGCAGGAATCTTATGACAAGTTGTAGACTTGTAGAGAAGATAATTCAATAAATATAGCATCCGTCTCTGGTTTGCTCAAAGGGCCAATTATCTTATGACAAGGTCCCTCGAAGATTATCTTATGACAAGGTCCTTCGAAGTTGCAAGCAATTGGAAAGGGACACGGATTTACATTTGAAGAAAAAAAAGGATAACATGATCTCCCCTAAGAAACAAGGAATAACTAAACAACCACTTTTTGTGCATATTAGCAGCAGTAGGAGAGGAATAGTTGAGGTTTGAGGAAGAACCATTAGATAGGGGACATTAAAGGGTTAAAGTTATAATTATTCCTTACTACGTAAGGCAGCATAGTCTGTGCGTGGGATCAAAGGAAATCAGGGGCGGATCCAACTTGGGACATGGGGGTTCAAACTTTTGGGGGAGCAAACAAACTGTTGTATTAAGGTTAAGGCTCTGAAATTAAGAGAGATCTAGAAGAGAAGCTCGGGTTAACGCAAGCAACTTCCAGGCAAAAGTACTCCCGATGGGAGAGAGAGATGAAGCAGAAAGAGGATGTGGATGCTCACCAAGATCCCCTCACCTGCTCTGCTCGCCAGATGGAGATCGGCGCCCCTCCCCTCCCCAGCTCTGCTCGCCAGATGGAGATCGGCGCCCCTCCCCTGTTCAGCCGCGACTCGTCTTGGCGCAAGGAGCGGAGGAGACGACAGAGACGGGAGATTTCTGTTTCTTTTACGCCAAGGGAAGGAAGGAAAAGATGCTCGAGTACTCCACCTCTTAGGTGTGTTATTCCCCTACTTCCCCAACTCACCACTCTTTTTCCACGTGTAAACTTTTCAAACTGATAAACGGTGTGTTTTTGCACCTAACTCACCACTCTTTTTCCACGCGTAAACTTTTCAAACGGCTAAACAGTGTGTTTTTTGCAAGCTGAAAGTTGCTTAAAAAATCATACTAATCCATTTTTCAAAAAATATTAGCAAATACTTAATTAATCATGTGCTAATGAGTTGATCAGTTTTGCGTGATGGGATGGTTAACTCTCAACACAAAAGAACGAACGCACCCTTAGCCGCGTTCGCAGTTACTTTCCCAATTTATAACACGTTTCACGTTTTTCAAATTGTTAAATGAGATGGTTTTTTAAAACTTTTTTGTAGGAAAGTTTCTTAAAAAAATCAAATTAATTCCTTTATTCTGTTAGTTTTTTTCTAATACTTAATTAGTTATGTACCAACAAGTTGCTCCGTTTTGCGCGTTGGAGAGGAAAGTTCCCAACTCACGACAACGAATGTAGCCTAAGGGACTCTTTGGAGGAGTTTCTAACTGTTGCAACTTCTCCTAGAACAAGAATCTTCCCTAAACAATCCAACTTTTAGTTCAGATTCTAAGAAACTGCAGTTGTATAATCCAGAAAATAAACTAGAAGTCAAAAGCTAGGAAACCCAGTTTTTTCAAATGCTCAGAAGCTGGCTATCAACCAGTTGTTTCTTAGAATCTTAAGCTCCCTCCACAAGCCCTAAGACTAGCTACTCCCTTCGTTCTAAAATATAAGGGATTTCGACCGGATGTGACACATCCTAGTATTACAAATCTGGACAGAACACATATCCAAATTCATAGTACATCTAGGATGTGTCACATCCGACCAAAATCCATTGGTTGCCCTCGTGTCAACGGTACTCGGAGAAACAAAAAGCAACAAACTTGGGGATGGTGTCAACATTAAACTTCTCAAACCACCGGCAACCACTAGTTACCGCTTCACGCACCACCACCACATCTTTTTCTCCATAAGCTTCGATCGTTTCTCTTCACCGCCTTCGCATGTGCAGCCATACCCTCTAGCCATTGACATGTCTTTTTTCCTTCCTGATCGTCATGCACGCTATTGTTATGGTTGTCGTTGAGGCCGGGGGTGTCAGGATTGCATGCACTCGGGGAGGCAGGAGCTGACCTGATGGAGAGCAGAGATGCTAGATCCGGGCTCCTCCTTGTTGGATCTAGCGGTTCCCCAACTGTTGGAGGGAAAAGAAAAAGGAGAGAGAATTAATGTGCGAAGTGGTTGTAGAGTCATTGGACTTGGAGGTGGAGCGGCGGTGGAGTCATCGGACTTGGAGATGGATAGAATGTGGTGGTTCAAATTGAAACAAAAATTTGAAGTTAGGAATTGTTAGATGAAAAGAATGGTTTAAAGGGTGATATGATATGAAAAATTTTAAGAATACATTGTACTTTATTTTTTCTATGGCACAATTAAAGATAAGTTGTCCATTAGCCGATGGTCTCGTGTTATGCCAAATTTTATCGTCAACAGCTAAGCCCACTACAGTTTTATCGTCTCTGCACAATATGGTTGGGCCGTTCTACATAGCTACTATTAATAATCTCATAATATGTTGCATAACGATACAGACTTCTGCTAACACGTACTGATTAATTATAGTTAGATAGATTCAACTAAAAAAGATAAAAATAATAACATCAATTTTGCTCAATAATAAAGCATTCGATTGTGGTCTTCTTTCCTCAATGCATGATATATGATTCTCTTATCAGTATGTATATAACTATATTGGTATGTCCCCTAATTCTTTCATATTGTTTTTTTTTTGTTTTTTAGCTAAATGTTTTGGACTAATATTTTTCTCATAATTAAAAATATAATAGATCCTTTTTCCATATTTCTCCTATAAAATGTGAAAAGTGCATTGTATAATTTAAAAATTATATTATAAGTGTATGTAATTTAATGTATAAAATATGAAGTAATAGTATAAGATTTGACTTTTTCTAAAAAACTATACCATAAGTACTTAAGTGAACCATAAAAAAATTAAAGAATCCATTGTGTGTCACCAAGTTTGTCGAGTTTTATAATATGCCATCTCATTTTGCTTAACTTCTATATTATACCATTATCATCCAATTAGCCTTCATTAGTATCAGGGTTACGAATAAAGTATACCTCATATCCTTAGGGTAATGGTGTACACGGATACGAATACCCTTAAGTATACAGGAAGGTTACCTTAAGAGTAATGAATTTAGCGGTGTATAAGGAAACCGTCTCCCCGAATAGGTGTCAGAGTCTTATTCGGGGAGAAAGCGGACTCATGATCTCGTACGAAGGAAATTCTCTCTGAGTTCTACTTAGAGGCCAAAATATATGTGGTATAAATACAAGACCTCCTAGGAGGTACGGGATCATCGAATCATAGTCTAGCCACTCGCCACGGAAGAAGCAATCTGGAGGACTCGAAGCCAATTCACTGCCTGATCTTGTCGAATCATTCTCAACAAGGATCTAGTTGGTAACTCATCGGTTCTGTTGTTCTCTATTGTACTCTCCGTGGTTCGATCATAATCCCATATAAACTGGACTAGAGTTATTACCTTATGAGGGGTATAAACCAGTATAATCCTTGTCTTTTTGTGTGCTTGATGTTGTTTCGCGTAGATCTTCATACCAATATACCCCAATACCATCATAATACGGTCTACGGTTATCTCGAGATGTCTTCAAACTCAAGCCTTCCGACAACTACGTCAACCAAGTCCGACAACTTAAGGGAGTAAAAGTGGACTTATTCCCCTTGGTGCTCGACTCAGTAAGGCCTGCGTGACAGCACAATTAAGAATGAAGCCCAGTTACTACTCGCCCACTGCTCCATCCATTTCAAATTACTTATTATTCTAATCAAATATTTCAATCTTTAACCATCAATTTCTATATACAAATATTTTATCATCATAAGATTTATACTTTTAGATACAGTATGAGAAATATTTTTACAATAAACAATTCGTATGTGGTTAAACTGAACATAATTCCAAAAACTAATGGTTAAACATAAGTATGTTTCACATGTTTCACTTAGGACAAAACATATAACGATAAGTAATTTGAAATTAGGAAGTAGTTATTAGTAGTATCATTGTAAACCTACGTGCATATTAGTGGATCACCATATCCGTTTCTTTCCCACCCACAACAGTAGAAACGTGAAAAGATGTATAACACATATGTTCTTCCTTTTAAAAAACATTGTAGAAGTAGACAATGTACACATACGTAGGGTGTTCTCTCTTCAATATCAATGATTTATGTGTACAATTGTATTATGGTACTATTTCATAATATCTACCGGGTATGTATGTCCCACCAAATCTGTTTGTGGAGTTAGGCTATGTTTGTGAGAAATTTTTAGAGCACGTAAAACGAGAAAGCTCGTTAATTCATGATTAATTACCTATTAACTATTATAAATTTAAAAATAGATTTATTTGATTTTTAAAAACTTCTATACGAAATTTTTGAAAAACACATTATTTAACAGTTTGAAAAATGTGTTAACGAAAAAAAGAGGAAGTTAAAGTTTTCAGTTGAATAAAAGAACTGGGCCTTGCCCTCGGTATTTTATTGCTCATGTTGAGCAGCACAATAGAAAAGCATATTTTCTAGAGTCACAAAAGAATATTTAGTTTTATTACTTATAAAAATTAATAAGGACTAGTTATTATTTTCACAAATCCGGGATTTTTGTATAGTAATGCTAAAAATAAAATATAAACTACTACTAGACACTAGTAGTACACAAGTGTAATAAGCATTTTTTTTAAGTAACAAACTTAGTTTTATCGTTTCCATACACACAAAATGCATATTCTAAATACTCCTTCATCTCAAAATAAATGTATTTTTCTAGTTTAAATTGAACTCTTCTACTTCAAATTTCAATAAGAAAAGTGCACTCATCTTAAAACGGAGGGAGTAATAATTATGACCCAGATACCTCTCGAACGACAACTTTTTTGTATGGGGAAGTGAAACAAAGCCAATCGATCGATGGGATAACAAGGATGGGTGGGCACATTTAGACTGAAGGACCGTCAAACGAAACCATATACTCGTAGTTTGTACAGATTAAAACACACAGTTGTACATTTTCCCCTCTAAATCAAACCGGGGTTATTAAGTAACAGCTTATTGCTAGTTTAATTACTCACCGCCCCTGCATGGAACATATACTAGATATGAAGGTGACATGCACTACACAATATACTATGATTATTCCATTGCAGATTTGATCATGTCACTGTAATTGGAGGTTAGGTTGAGCAAGATCTCAGGATTAGGACAGTTTAGTACTCTTTTGCCTTTCGTCATAATGTCGTGGTTCCATGTCTGGTGATACTATATTAGTAATTAACAAGTACATTCCCATGCAATGCAAGAGACCACGCAAAGATAAGAACTATAGCTAGCTAGCTTGGTAAAGTGTTTACCTCGAGAAATCTCGTGTTAGGTACTTGCATGCTAGGAGTTAGGTCTAGGTTAGTTGGTTTTCCTACCCACCCATGAGTTTTCCAACTGGCTTTTACACATGTGTGCATCAAAACATACTAAGAGGATAATAGTAGGAAGATACTAGCACCCAACATTAATTGGATGCTTCAAATATTCCTTTTGTACAGATGTGGCAGTGTACTAGTCGTGCAAGCACTTAAACATTCAAATGATTAGCCCCAATCTTATAAATTGAGGGCAAAATGGTCATTTTCACACAACACTAATTTGGGCCAACTAACCTAGGACGTCCTCCTTTCTGGGACGGAGGGAGTAAGAGAGAAGAGAGAAGAAAAATAGGCAACATATTTCACTACTAGATAACTGATCTTTCGTCGTGTTACTGAAAATCACATATTTCTTGGATCCAATATGAACCGGTGTAAAGATGTTCTTTAGTACCAAAAAACCAACGGTGTTGTACAACCTTTAGTACCAGTTGGTAACACCAACTAGTACTAAAGATTATCTTTAGTCCCGTTTCAACTCTGACAGACCTTGTCAGGTGTCCCCGGGTACTAAAGATCAACACTTTAGTACCAGTTGATGTCACTAACCGGTACTAAAGATTATATTAACCTTTAGTACCGGTTATTGTTAACCATCGATACTAAAGCTCGTATCCTTATTATATGCCTTCTTCCTCCTCTAGTTCGAGCTATTGCTGCCACGAGTAGGAGGAAGAAGAGAGGTCATGCCAAAATTTATTTGCTAAAGTATTTTGGTGATATTACACAAATCAAAAATATCCAAAAGCTAGCAACTTCATCCTCTATTGATTTATGGTTAACATATTACATTTCTAGCTATGCATTTTATACGTCATTCTCTCAAAAAAGTTACAAAAAAAGGATAGAGAATAAATTTGACAAGAAAATAAGAGTACTTAATAGTTTTAAGTGATATTGGATGAAAATGTTAAAAAAAAGACAACAAAGGAAAATCATAGAAAATAAAGAAAAAAGAATAAAAAACTAAGTCCATTTAAAAAGCATTAAAATAGTTAGAAAAAAGAAAAATACATTAAAATTATGTTTAGAATTTTTTAAAAGCTTGTAAAAAATAAAATAAAGATAATACATGAAAAAATATATGTACATTTTTTTAAAAACTTATAAAAGTATGTTTAAGTCCATTTAAATTATTTACAATTCCTTTACATTTCTTTCTTTCATCTAGATGAATCGGTAATGGATGTACACCCCGGATCAATGGTCGAAGGAGTTTATTGATGGCATGCATAATTTTTTGAGTGTGGCCAATGCCCACAAGTCTAAGGGTTTTATATGTTATCCATACGAAAAGTGCAAAAACCAGAAGGAGTACTTTACAATGAGAACTCCTCATGTCCACTTATTGTGATCGGGATTCATACCTAACTATAATTGTTGGACCATGCACGGAGAGTTAGGAGTTGCAATGGAAGAAGATGAAGAAGACGATCACAACATTCCAGACTGCGCTCAATACGATGGATTTGTAGAAAATCCAACAGGCAAGGCGGACGGAGCTTATGAAGAAAACAACGGTGCGGATGATCTTGGTCAGATGTTGTGTGACGTAAAGATAGACTGTGAAAGTGAAAAGGAGGTCCAGAAATTAGAGCGTATGTTAGTGTACCACAAAACGTCCTTGTACCCAGGATGCGAACAGGGGTACAAAGAGTTGGGTGCCACGCTTGAATTCTTGCAATGGAATGCCAAAAATGGTGTGACTAACAAGGTATTTGGCGAGATATTAAAACTCGTAATGAATATTCTTCCGGAGGGAAAAGAATTGCCCGAAACAACATACCAAGCTAAGAATGTAGTCTTCCCTCTAGGATTTGAAGTCCAAAAGATACACGCATGTCCGAACGATTGTATCCTCTATCACGGTGAGGAGTACAAGAACCTAGAAGCATGCTCGATTTGTAAGGCACTACGATACAAGATTAGACGAGATGACCCCAGTGATGTTGACGGACAACCTTCCAAGAAAAGAGTTCATACTAAGGTGATGTGGTATTTCCCTATAATACGACAGCCGAGGCATTTCTTCAGGAACAAAGCGCATGTTAGAATGATGGTTGGCACGTAGAAGAACGTAAACAAGACAAAATGCTGAGACACCCCACCGATAGGTCGCAATGGCGAAACATCGATAGAACATTTCAAGACTTCGAAAAGGATGCACGAAACATAAGGTTTGGTTTAAGTATAGATGACATGAATCCATTTGGAGAGATGAGTAGCGGTTATAGCACTTGGCTTGTGACCCTATTTATCTACAACATTCCCCCTTGGTTTAGCATGAAGCTAAAGTACATCATGATGTCGATTATTATTTAAGACCCAAAACAACCTAGTAATGATATCAATGTTTACTTATGACCATTGGTTGAAGATCTGCAACTACTGTGGAAGAAAGAAGGTGTCTCTGTGTGGGATGAGGATAAATATGAGCAATTTAACCTACGAGCGTTGTTCGTAACCATTAATGATTTATCTGCACTTAGCAAGCTATCCGGATAATCAAACAAGGGGTATAAGGCCCGCACCTACTGTATGACTGAAACTGACAGTACGTATTTGAAACATTGTAGGAAGGTTGTGTACATGGATCATCGTCAATTGCTTCTTGCAAGCCAACATGTACGAAAGAAAGGCAAACATTTTGAAGTGAAGGCAGACCATCGTACTAAGCCTAAACATCCAAATGGAAAAGTTGTGTTTGCTATGGTGTTCGCTCCCCGTCACCTTCGGCGGGTCCTCCAACTTCCGCACTGAGAGGATCAACTTCGATGTGGCGGATCTCAATCTGCCATACAACGCGGTGCTCGGGAGACCCGCGTTGGTGAAGTTCATGGTAGCGGCCCACTACGCCTACCTCTAGCTGAAGATGCCGGGCCCGAGCGGCCTTATCACCATCCACGGCGACGTCAGGATCGCCTTGGCTTGCGCGGAGCAGCGCGCGAACAGCCTTGCGACGGTCGGCGAGCACGAGGATAGAGGCGGGAGACCCGAGGCCCCAGTCTCACGCGCCCCGAAGAAGCGGATGGCTTCGGGTGACGAGGTACCCGTCAAGCAGATCCAGCTTGGCGACGATCCGTCCAAGATCACCAAGATTGGTGATAACTTGGATGCTAAATAGGAAGACACGCTCGTCTCCTTCCTGCGGGCAATTGCCAATGTGTTTGCATGGAAGCCATCGGATATGCTCGGGGTCCCAAGGAGGTGATCGAGCACCATCTAGCCGTGCGTTCAAACGCGAGTCCCGTCCGGCAGAAGGTACGGCGGCAAGCCTTCATCCGTGAGGAGGTGGCGCGGCTCCTAGACGTCGAGTTCATTCGAGAGGTGATCCATCCGGAGTGGTTGGCAAACCCGGTCGTCGTCCCCAAGGCCAACGGTAAGCTCCGGATGTGCGTCAAGTACACCGACCTGAACAAGGCATGCCCTAAAGATCCTTTCCCCCTACCACGCATAGATCAAATCGTCGACTCCACTACGGGGTGCGATATTTTGTGTTTTTTAGATGCGTACTCAGGATATCATCAGATTAGCGTGGCTAGGGAGGACGAGGAAAAACTGCTTTCGTTACACCTGTTGGCACTTATTGCTATATATCCATGCCATTTGGTTTAAAGAACGCAGGCCCTACCTTTCAGTGAACCACTCGCATCACTTTGAAAAGTCAGATAGGGCGTAATGTTGAGGCATATGTCGATGACTTGGTTGTAAAAACACGCGATCGTGAGACCTTACTCTCAGATTTAGTGGAGACTTTTGATAATCTCCGCTCTACACGAATGAAGCTGAATCCCGAAAAATGCGTGTTCGGGATACCAGCGGGCAAGCTTCTCGGGTTCCTGGTCTCGGCTAGAGGCATAGAGGCCAAACCCGAGAAGATTAGAGCAATAGAGCGGATACGCCCTCCCAGCCGGCTCAGGGATGTGCAGTGCATCTCGGGATGCATGGCCGCCCTGAGCAGATTCATCGCAAGGTTGGGAGAGCGGGCGCTGCCCCTATTCAAGCTCCTCAAGCGCTTCGGGCCATTCGTCTGGACGGAGGAGGCGGAGCAAGCATTAGATCAGCTAAAGGCTTACCTTAGCTCTCCCCCAGTCCTAGTGGCCCCGGAGCCAAAGGAGCCACTACTGCTCTATTTGGTAGCAACCCCGCAAGTAGTCAGTGCAGCATTGGTGGTGGAGCGCGACAAGGAAGACCCTCAACTGCGGTTCCCCCATCTCGTAACAGTGAGGCCCAGGCCGGAAGTGGCTGAAGAGGTCCCCGTGCTGGGAGGCGACCCAGGGCCCCCTCAATACGTGAGTGGCCCTTCGTCCCTTTGTCAGGAGGCACTGGATGCCCTCCCCTCTCAGGATGGCCACGTGGCCACCGAAAAGGGAAGAGTGGCCCCGATGCCCCCCAAGGGGTCGGCACCGACGCCCCTCGGCAGTGTGCTTGGATGTCCGAAATCCGAGCATTCCTCCAAGACGCGACTCTGCCGGAGCAGCGCGAAGGGAACGAGTGAGTCACTCGAACCTCAAAAAGGTACGTGTTGGTGGAAGCGACTCCCTACTGACACGGCACCAACGGGGTACTCCTGAAGTGCATCCCTCAGGCACAGGGTATTGAGCTCCTCGCCGATATCCATGAAGGCGAGTGTGGCGTCCACGCCGCCTCGCGCACATTGGTTGGTAAGACCTTTCGCCAGGGCTTCTACTGGCCGACAACTCTCCAGGACGTCGCCGACCTGGTCCGGCGATGCCGGGCATGCCAGTTCCACACCAAGCAGACCCATCAGTCCGCCTAGGCCCTACAAACGATACCACTCTCGTGGCCATTTACGATCTGGGGGCTGGACATTCTGGGCCCCTTCAAGAAGGCCCTCGAGGGGTACGAGTATCTCTACATCGCCATCGACAAGTTCACCAAGTGGCCCGAGGCTTACCGTGTCATGAAAATCGATAGGCACTCAGCCCTCAAGTTCATCAAGGGCATCACTGCCCGCTTTGGAGTTCCCAACCGCATCATCACGGACAACGGAACCCAATTCACCAGTGAACTTTTTGGCGACTACTACGACGACATAGGCATCAAGCTCTGCTTCGCCTCACCTGCCCACCCCAAGGGCAACGATCAAGTGGAGCGTGCCAACGTGCAAATTATTAAGGGCCTGAAGACCAAGACATACAACGTACTCAAGAAACATGGGGACTCATGGGTCGAGGAGCTACCGACAGTTCTCTAGGCAAACCGGACCACCCTGAACCATGCAACAGGAGAAACACATTTCTTCTTGGTGTACGTTGCCGAGGCAATTCTCCCATCAGAGCTGGCCTTGGGATCCCCCGGGTCACGATGTACGCCGAGGCCGATCAAGATCGGTTCCAGTGCGATGACCTCAACTACCTCGAGGAGAGAAGGTGTCGCGTAGCCCTCCAGGTCGCCCGCTACCAGCAGAGCCTACGGCGCTACCATCAGCGCCATTTCCGGGCCCGATCACTACAAGTAAATGATCTAGTCTTGCGCCGCGTTGAAACGCGCGCGGGTTTGAGCAAGCTCTCCCCCATGTGGGAGGGACCTTTCAAAGTGATCGGTGTCCCCCGGTCATGCTCTATCCGACTAGCCACGGAGGACGCTCTCTATGCTCGTGTTGCTATCAGCGACTCAGTCCGCCTAGACGTCAACCAGGGCCCAGCGGCGACCATGGCCTCCAGCGAGCGACGCCCTTCCTCGAGGCGCGCCCACTCCGCGTCCAGCTCGGCCCGTTCCCCAGCAAGGACTGCATTTGGGTGTTCAATCCCTCAATGACGGTGGTGTTTGCCACCGCCAGCGCTTGCAAGAGTAGCTCCGAGCCCGTCAGGGTAGACGGGGTGAACGGGGACTGCCGCGTTTTCGGCGACCCAGACTAACTCGGTCCACCAGCGGCCGGGCTCCGGGGCTAGGGGCTGGGGGAAGAGTTCCTCCCACGCCACGTCCGCGGAGCTGCGGTGACGGCGACCTCCGGGCCCTTGGCGACAGCAACCTCCGGGGCGACGCATCGCCCCCTGCATCATTGGTGCTGCCCCGCCAACACCGGAAGAGCCCTCCGTAGCATCGGTGGCAGGGGCCACACGTGTGGCCTCCACCCTGGGCGCGGTCGGAGAGGGCTCACCGGCTGTTAGGCGAGCCGCGTCGGCCCCGGAGCTGGGGGCTCCCCCCAGAGCCCCTGCCTCGGTCTCCACCTCGGGCACGGCACCGGGGCCCGCTTGTCCCCTCAGCGCTCGGGTCTACGTGCCCGCGCCCGGCCTTCTTGCCTCGGCCCTAGCCTCGGCTGTCCGCCCGCCGGACTAGGCCTCCGCCTGCTCGGGCACTCTAGGCCGGCGAGGGGGGTCATCCGCGGGAGCACCACGGGAAGAGGCCTCGCTAAAAAAAGGGAGGGAAGAAATAGGAAGTAAGTGAAGGTAGCCAAATCCGGAAAGGCACACGCAGGATATCGAGCCAGGATCATACCTCTGGGGGTGACGCTTGAAGCTCCACTCTGGGGGCTTGATGAACTCCCCCCAGCATGGCTCGAACTGCCCCACCTTCCGCAGCCTCCTCTTTTTTCTCCAGGCCTCTGGCGGCACCGTTGGCGTGGCACCCGCTAGGTGGCAGGAGGTGGCGTGCTCCGCACCACCCCCTCGGGACGGAGACGGGGAGCGGGAGAACTCTATCTGCTTCTGTTTCCCCTTCAGGTCGGAAGGGCGAGCACTGCCCGAGCCTCCACCGGTGGCACCCCCTTCGTGGCCCCCTCAGGCGGGAGGGCGCTGCCCTCCCTGGTCGTGGCTGCTGCCCGTGCCGCCCCCGCTGCGCTCCATGCCGGCGCCCACCGCCTGCATGATGGCCACGATGGAGTCCCGCTCCGGGTCGTAGCAGAGCGAAAGGATGCCCGGGGGAATCAGCGACGGCTCGACATCGCCAAGGCCAAGCACCCTCTGGACTACCACCTTCAAGTCAGCCGGGGACCAGTCCTAGGCGCTTCCCGGGTGGGTTCGGATGGTTTCGTCGTGACCCGCAGCCCAGCTAGGCGGTCCAAATACCGCGTCGTACACGTCCCCAAACTCCGGCACCTCCCGCTAGCTTGGAGTTTGCACGGGCGGCGTGGTCGGGAGCCGAAGTCGAGGATGGGCCGGGAGCACGGTGTGGAACCAATGGTGCTTCCAATCATCCCAATTCTTGCAGCTTCTGCTCAATGTAGAGCCGCTGCGTGTTGGCCCGCGGCTGGAAGTAGCACCCCCGGCCTCCGTCTGGGGGGGACGACTGTTGCAGGGTGAAGAATCACCGGAAGAGCCGGAGGCTCGGCCTCACCCCGAGGAACATCTCACACAGGTGTGCAAAGATGCCAGCGTGATTACAGCATTGGGGGTGAGATGCATCATCCAGATCCCGTAGAATCCCAAGACGTCATAGAAGGAGGAGAATGGGGGGATCAACCCCACCATGGTGAAGGAGAGGAAGAAAACCAGCCGCTCCGGGTACTGCGGCATCAGCCGATCCTCGCCAAGGATCACCGTCGCCCGCCCGGACGGAGTCGGCATGAACTTCCTCAGCAACCCCGTGAACCGATCGCTCGTGATCTGGGAAGGAGGGAGGATGCTATCGGGAGGCGGCACCGAGCTCCACGTCATGGCGCTGCCGGTGGAAGGAGCGAAAAGAAACGAGAGCGTGGCGTAGGCAAAGCGGTGAGCGAGAGCGCGGCGGAGATGAACAGATGCGCAGGAAGGGCTTGGGCACAAGTGGGAGAGATGAAGTGGTGAAAGGAGGAGAGAAGAGCCCCCTGCGGTGCCCTTTATACTTCCCTCTGCACCCTAGCCTCGCATTTCTTGCGCCCACTTCCTCCGCCCCCTCGATTCTCGTGACCACGTCCTCTGCCCCCTCGTTTCTCGCACCCACTTCCCCACGTGCCCATATTCAACGCATACGTCCCGTGTGTGGCCGTTTTGGCCAAGACGGAGTGGTCCCACGATCTCTACGACCTCCTCAAGCAAGCGCGGTAATCGCGCCCATCATTACTCGGTGGTCATTTCGGTTTCCGCACATCACCCAAAAAATGCAGCAATCACAAAGTAATGGCCCATTGTTACCAGAGAGACGGTTCCCACCGCCAAGGCGCCACCACGCAACGCCAAAACCGGGCCCGCACACCTTTGACCAGGAGGGATGGCGTCAACCCTCGCCGCCGGCAAGAAGCGTCGCCCAGGGCTAACGCTGGGGGCTGCTGTCGGTGATATGGGCCCGGGGGTATCGCAAGTAAAGGGAGGAAGCCGCCCCGTGTACGCGTGGCACGCCCCGAGGAGGGTCGGGCCATGCATGGAGTGGCTGTTGCCTCCCGTGCGGGGGGTCGGGCTGCCCCGAGCCCCCTCGCACGATCAGCCCCACTTGCGTCCGCTGGGCAACTGTCCCCAGCGCCCACCTACCGCATTCATACGGTAGGCGAGCGTGCCAGAGGGCTGCGTGGGCTGACATGAGAGATGTGATGGCGGATGTAACGGCGCGCGCTGCGCACACACACCTACCGGTGTAGGGCGTGCCCGGCTCATGCCCCGTCCCGTCACATTTAATGCGGGCTTTTTGCCCATCCTTGGGGTTTGACCGATCCCTTTTCTCCTTCGGTTGCTTCAGTGGTGCGCCGCCCCTTGGAGGGCTTGGGTGGCCGGAAGTCTTCGGCATTTAAATGAAAGAATGATCGGGTGTTCGCCCGGTCCATCGGAATGATGGCTGAAGGTGTACTATGGGGGGACGTGCACTTCTTGTCACGTTAAAAAGGATGGCGCCCACATCTTCGTATGTGTAGCACTTTCCATTTTCTCTTCCCCTCGAATCTAAGTCTGAGACCTGTCTGGTAACCACTTGTGTCGGTGTCCTGGGCCTAGGGGTATGTCGACTATGGGCTTGAGGCGGCCCCGTCCGTCCACGTGGCCATCCCCCGAGGGGCGAGAAGGCCCGAGGATGACGTGGCGGCCGCCCTCCCATGACGCACTGCCCCCTCGCTGGGAGGCCCAGCGGGGGTCGGGCTCCCTCGACCCCCTCGGGCCGCTGCCACGCGTAACAAAGTGGGTGAGCGCTCCTAGCGCTCACCTACCCGCATTGATAACGGGGCAGGCGTAGTGCGCCTGCGCCGCGCGCGCGTGCCGCGTCTATTGCGAAGTGACGCGCACGCATCTGACACCGGTCACCGTCGACTGACCGGCGTGAGACCGGTGCGAATGATCGATGGGACGGCGTACAGCGCCACGCGTGCGGACGCAAGCGCGGTAGGTATGATACGCTTCCCAATGAAGCTGCGTTAAGATCGCGAGGGCCGATCCGGCTCTCGCGCCACGTCAAGGTTGGTGGTCAGGTCTAATCACCTGGCGCATCACACGGTTTACGGTAGACTGCCGGATTCCAACCGTTTAATGGAGATTGACGTGCTGGGCTGACCGCCATAATGGGCGGTCTGATCGACGCCGTACCGGCACTACAGGAGCGGAAGGCTTCCGTTCCAAGCCACGACATAGACTTCATCTGTAAAATAGTTTTCTCCTTTCTCTCTAGAAAACCGTCTGTCTGGCCCCTGTGGTGTCCCCTTGAGATATAAAAGAGGCCCAGGCCTAGAGGAAGGAGGTTGGATTCTACTTTCCACTTCTTCTCCCTGGGTTGCGACTAGCTGAGTCCAACTCCGGAAAGTTAGAATCCACACACATAATCCATCACACAGGAGTAGGATACTACATCTCATCGGCGGCCCGAACCTGTATACTTGCTCATGTGTCATCGCTCTCTGCCTCTCGATCTTTGATCCTCACCGGCCTCACCGGAGCCGGGCCTGAGGAGGTCTCTTTCACGCGCCCCTGTGTCGAACTCAAAAAGAGGGCTCCACAGTCCCCCGCTGCGAAGTTTTCCATCTGACAACTTGAGATATAAAAGGAGCTCCTGCCTGAAGGAGAGGGGGTTTTTGGTTGGTTCCTTTTTCTGGCAGCGTCAAAGGAGAGACAAGCGCTTGTATTCTCCCACATATCAACCACACACATGAGTAGGGTATTACGCCTACATGGCAGCCTGAACCTGTATAAACCCAGCGTGTCTTCTCCATCCCTGAGGGGCCCGATCCCTTCCAAGCTTACTTTTCTTCATCCCTCGAGATCTCACCCGTGTCCCTGGGCCGAACGAAAAAGGGGACTCCATATTTCCATGCTAGAGGAGTTTTACCTCTGACAAGCTCCCTACCCAGACTCGGTGTATTAGAAAGTACCACATCCGTTTAAAATCCTTTATATTTTAGGACCATCCTAAATTTATATATATATATAATTAGACGAGATTTATACTAAAATTACATTTGATATATTTTTATATCGCCATTTTTTTTAGATAGATCCTATATGAGGTAGGAGTACAATGGTATGTATGATTCCAACTTTTGTCCGTCTTAAAATGTTTTGGAAAAACAACAATGTTGAAAACTGAAATTATAAAGTACGACTGTACGAGCACCAAAATCGTACTCAGGCTTCACGTACGTGGGTACTCTCTCCGTTCTCTCCTTTTCATAGAAAACCAATTTTTCATTACAAATCTAGATATAGTTGTAGCTATAAGTTGGTTGGTTTTTTACGGTACAGATGAGTATGTTGCAGGTTTGTCTTTTTTTACCATGACGATGTTTTTTTCTGGTTTAATGTAGGCCACATGCTTTATTACGTTGCACAGGTACAGGGTTTTTTGTGTACAGAAACCTCAGTACAATAAAGTAGTCGAGTTAACATAATCCATAATTGATTAGAATTACTTCTACTTGTGTATGTCGATAGGGATTTTATTCAAATTCATAATATTATTGGTATCTAATCATGTACTATATTACTATTATTACTATTATGAGTAAAAATGAAAGTACAACATCCACAGAAGAAAACAACCTCCAACAATACGAACAATGAGTTAAAAGTACTACTACCTTCATTCAAAAATACTCAATAGATTTTTTATAGGATTTAAAAATAATATAATAATATAAGCATTTCGGGGTAATAACTTCAATAAAAAGATCTACTATACATTTTCACAATAAAATGCTTGAAAAGAGAATCTAAATAATTTAAATTATAATAATTAAAATGATCAAAAGAATTTATTTTCCTCCAACTTAGTACTCCTTTCATCCTAAGATAAAACAACTTCTATAGCATTTAAAATTTATCCCAAAATATAATAATTTCTTCATCAACATTCTCTTCCCAACCAATTACAACTATTCACCATTCATTTTTTCTATCTCCACTTATCAACTAATCATAACATCTTCTTATTTAATTCTACTCACTTTTACTTTTAATAGTTATGTCCAACTCTAAAATTCTGAGACGGAGTTAGTAATATTTTGTTAAAAAAAGTGAGACATTGCTTATATTTTGAAATGAAAAAGATTCGAAACACACGAGTATCACTTCTAGAGTTAAATATGAATTTGAGAATTTTTCACCACTTCTATGGTTGAATATGAATACATGGATTTTTTTTTTTTTACGGAGGAGTACCGACTTGTAAAAGAATCTTGGGAAGATAATAGTTTTATCATAGAACTACTGTAGCCGAAGAATCTGTCCAGTGGAGCCCACCCTACGAAATCAGATCTCCTAACCAACAAAAAGAAAACAAAAAGGAAAACAAAATTCCTTGTCTCGATCCGGCTTGACCGCGACTCCCCCCGAACCGGTGGCGCCTTTCCTCGCCGCCTCGTGGGCCGGCTCCCACTCTCCCAGCCTCCCAGGGGCATTCCCGTCATTTCACCTCGGCCGGCGTGGCGGGAATTGGCGCGAAAGCGGCCTCAGCCCCGGAGACGAGACACGTCGGGGTTCCCGCCCAATCCATACCTCGCCGGAGGTGGGCCCCAACATCCGACGGCCAGGATTGTGCCACGTGGCGCGCCGATGCGACCGGCGCGGGACCCGTAACCCGGAGAAGGCTCTGGACGACGACGCGACGGCGAGGGGGAGCGCGGGTGCGGTGTGGAAACGTGGCGAGGTTGCCGTGCCGCGACGCTGCTTTGTCAGCTGTCGTCTCCTCGCTTCTCCTGTTGTGTTGTTTTTCTTCTCGTCGCAGCCGATGCGATGCGAGCTGTGAGTTGCGACACTGACACACACCGCTGTGGCCATGTTCACTCGATCTGGCTGTAAGTACTAGTACAGTACTACTCTCGGCTCGTGGAATAAAACCTCCTGTGTTCTTTCCGTTTCCTTTGACTTTTCTTCGGACGTTCTTAAAACACTAATAATTCGAGACGTAATACTACTACTGATAAAAACTTCTCTTTACCAAACAAAAGAAAACAAAATCCACTCGTTCGAAAGAAAGCAACGGAAGCGTGGAAGACTGTTGCTCCTCATAGGAGATTCATCCAGGAGACGGGACAAAAGTAGTAGTAAATCCGGACATCCATCTTTCCTCAACAGATTAAAAATCACCAACCACATTAACAACCCCCCGACCACAGATCAATCGCAGCCGTTGCTGTCACCCGTCATGAGACGACCAGGGTGTAATTAACAGCTAATCACCCGCATCAGCAGCCACTAATCACACCCGATACTAAATTCCACCGCGGCTGTGAGCACCGCTGACACGGTCTGACCACTGCGCACCACGTGAGACGAGAGACAACGCCACCACCATTTAATTACTCCTCCCCCACTCCACTCCAACAAAGCAAAAAAAAAGGAAAAAATAAATATCTGCCACGCAATTACACTGTTCCGTTTCCACGCGGGAGACGTGCCATTCAAGGCAGCTCACGCACAAAGCGAGCGCCCGCCTTGGGCCCCACGCCACCACCATTTACTACTACTGCTGCTACTAGGCTCACTTCACTAGGAGTACAAACTCCGCTGGGTTTTTACTGCCACGAAATAATAATAAAATTAATATAATAATATAGTAGTAACATTGCTGATGCTGCTGCGCCGTCTCCCGCCAACTTTTCCCGCCACGAGAGCGCGAAATGGGGGGGGGGCAGCGGTGTCATTTCACGCTGACGGCGTTGCTCGCCGTCAGCCCCGCCGTCACGAAGTCCTCCCCTTCCCACCACGGCAGCCAGTCGAACTCCGCCGCCTTGGTGGAAGGCGGCGGCGCGGAGAGGTCGCCCAGCTCGACGAGGAGGTGCTCGAAGGACGGCGCGGCCACCTCGTCCGCCGCCGCGTACCGGAGCACGGACGTCGGCGACGCGAACGGGTTGAACGAGTCGTCGTTGGTGCGGTCCTCCGGTGGCTCCGGCGTCGGATCGGGGACGGAGGCTGAGGGGGCGGCGACGGCGACGGCAGAGGCGCAGCTTGGGGTCGTCTTGTCCGGGGTGATGTGCCGGCGAGAGTGGAGCTTCATCTGCTTGGCCTTGGCGGAGGGTGTGTCGGAGTCGGAGGGGAAGTTGGTGACGGCGTGGGAGCCCTTGATGCGGAGCGCGGCGTCGTCGTACACGGCGGCGGCCTCCTCGGCGGTGTCGAAGGTGCCGAGCCACAGCCGCTTCTGCAGGCTCGGGTCGCGGATCTCCGCCGAGAACCTGCCCCACGGCCGCCGCCGCACGCCGCGGAACCGCCGGCTCACCGCCATCCCCGCGCGCCGCCGCGCCAGCGCCGTCGTCTGAACCAGCCGCCTCGGGTGCTTCGGCGCCTGCGACCGCGCGGGCGCCGGCGCCGGCGAGGCGGCCCCGACGTCGATGTCGATGACCTCCCGGACGCGCCGCCTGGAGCGCTCGTCCCCGGAGGAGTCCGTGTCCGTGGCGTCGGCGTCCACGAAGTAGACGCGGACACGCTTGGGCCGAGGCATGCTAGCCCCAACACGGCGGCTCCTGCCGGCGGCGAGGGAGTCCGCCGGAGACATCGCCGGAGGACGCATATCAACCGCCCGCTACGAGGACGTCGCCCCAAATCTCATCCAACAAAAGGCACCAACCCAACAAACTCCCCCGAATTGGAGGTAAACCCAAACAAACAAGACCTCAACTTTCTCCCTCAGACTCCCCAAATCAACGTAAAATACACAGAGAATCCCAAAGATTTCTCTTCTTTTCTTCTGGGATTAAGCTCCAGACACAGATCTAGCACTCCCCAGTGAGTGAACTATCACTACCACCACTAGCTCACTGCTCACTCTCCAAGAACCGGGTCAAACAAGCAAAAGCACCCGGAATCCCAAACCCCCAAAATCCTCAAAACCAGGGACTACCACGCAAAATTAGATCCAAGAACTCCTCAACCGAGGCAAAGAAAACACGACACCCTCCGTGATCTCAAGGATAATCCGGGGGGTTTTAAGAGGGGTTTTAGGTTGAGGTTAAGGGCGGGAAAGGGTGAGGGGGATTTGTGGGCTGAGGGAGGAGAAATGGGGAAGACGAGGTGGAGGATATATTTATGGCACAGGTGGATACCACTACCACTGTAGTACCACAGTTCTTGATCTTATCACGCTTAGCGAAATTACTGTTTTGCCCACCTGTTAGGTCCAGCTGGACCGCGCTGAGCCGCTCACAGTGAAACCGAGTGCAGGGGACAGTGTGGGCTTCGGTTGATGTGTTCAGTGAGAGTTTACTTCTTTGCCCCTCCCTGTCTGATTCATTTATATATTTTTTTCCCAAAAGAAACGTGTGCGATTTTGAATTTGAAGTTGCTTGAATTCAACTTAATGATGTATTGATGTTCATAACCATGATCCTTCATGGTATAATAATAAAATCCACTTCAATCAAGGTGTACTTGTTACTCCTGTTTAAAAGACATGATCACTGGGAAGTTTCACATGTACTCCAGGGATTTTCCGTGCGCTTCACCTCGTTTTTAGATGGCTTGTTCACATACAATGGCTTGAAACTTTTTTTGTGTTAGGTAAGTGACTGGATTGGCATGATTGGTGAGTTTACAATAAAATAATTAAGTACTAGTTGTTTCTTTTTATAAATACTTCCAATATCGTAGGCTGAACCGGTAAATATAATTAACGAATAAGTCAAAAGGTAATATGTACACAGTAAGTCAATAACTTCACGAGTAAAATGGCTATTAGTGCGACCAAAGGCACAGGACCCAAATGTACTTCCATTACTAAGATGGTGTTTGAAACTCATGATAAAGATTAAGTTAACGCACGTAAAACGAAAAAACTATTATTACATAATTAATTAAGTTTTACTAATTATTACAAACTTAACGAATTGATATATTTGATATTTTGAAACAACTTCTATATAAAATAAACGTATCGTTTAGTAGTTTGAAATCGTGCAAACAAAAACCGAGCCTAAAACTGCTACTCCTCAGATATAAAATTTTAAGCCACATCGTTCTGATTATCCTTATACTTGTTCGTACCGCTTATTAACAAATAAAAATAATAATTTGTAAGTAAAACTTTTGTCCGTGTGATATAATAGCAAATATTGTAAAAATAAACCACGATAAAAGACCCACAAAATTAACTTTAAAATTTAAATTTAAAATATAAAATTTAACTTATAAGCATAAACATATGCGAAATAAATAATGAGGTCCTTTATGACTTATAATGTAGTAAGGGATGAACTATCCTCATATAAAACTTGTTGTCTTTTGTTTCCAGAACAAGTATAAATACTGAAGCTCATATGCACGCACCCACACTAAACCTTATGATAGCAGACCCTGTAAATTTATAAATATAAAAGAGGACATAACTGAGAAAATATTACTCCCTTCGATTTCAAAGAACCATCACTGTTGACGTAATAATTATTTTAACTTTGACCATAATTTAATTTTAAATGATCATATCATTATGTGTGAAAGTTTTCAGGACTGGAACGCAAGCTACTTGGTTAGCATGAAATATTTTTCAGTATTTATACATTCTCTTCAATAAAAAAAAGTCGAGCAGCTAGCCAATGTTCGAAATTAAATAGTAGTCCTATCTTGGAGTAGCAACAAGTATAGTGCTAACGTGCTACATATAACAATATGTGCAGTCAACTATTAAAAGAAAATAAAAAAATGATATGTGCAACATAACGCCACGTACCATCATTAAATAAAATCAAATCAAAATGAAATTTTATGTATACACAAAGAAACACAGATTAATTTCAGGCTCCAAGCGGTGCACAACACACCACATATTCATCACAAAGAAAAAAAACAGCACATATTACTGTTAATAAAATACATTATTTTTATTTTTACTAGCTACGTTCAACAATACTTCATCAGTGTTATTCACCTCACAGGAGTGCTTGTCCATGTGCATATTCATAGAAATCCTTTTAGAAAAGAAGGTAATATATCTCTCCGTAAACAACTAATTCTGAGGCGATTTTTTTTAAAACTCATTTTGACGTAATGTGATAATCACATCAATAAGTTGTAACACGTCATATATATTTTCATGTATAACTTTTTATTTTTATATTTGAGTGCAGTTGATGTATAACGGTGTAGCACGCGCGTGAGATTCTTGCCGTCGGACATGACGCGCCTCGACTTTCTTTTAAGAGCAAGGATTTTGTCGTTTTTTATATAAATCAAGATTGTTCTTAAATGTGACTAGTGTGTGCATTCATGCATAAATATCGAGGCCCGGTCCTAAGTTTTCGAAGAAATCCTCAATATACCATATAAATAATAATTAATATATATTTATAATTTGTTAGTGATTAAAACTTAAATTGAATTCAAAAATAATATTTATATGAAAAACTTAATATATATTACTTAAAAATTTATTCGGACATTTCTCGAAGTGAAGCCATTGATATCAATTTCATCCCGTAGATAATAATTTCTCGACAGCCGCATGATATTAAAAATGTGTAAGACCATTCAAGAGTATTAACATCATTAGTGGCTCAACTCACATAAATTATGCTGCGAAACTACAAACCTAAATGTAAAATTTTACCTATTAGTTGATCGCAGGCACGCATGGTAAGTGAGTCGGCAACACACACAGAGCGCACATCTTCAGCTTCGTCCTGTATGCTCAAACACTAAACTCTGAAGTCTAAACAGCTAACAAGAAATAGAAATTAACCTATCAAAAACAAAGGTGTAGACGGCAACAGATAGCAAATTGGCAATTTAATTGGCACTGACTAGCTAACGACTGGAACGTAGGGGTGTACCTGTTGCTCACATCCTCTTTCGGCACTAACTAGCTAACTACTGGAACATAGGGGTGTACCTACTGCTCACATCCTCTTTCCTATGCAGTGCAGTGCAATCAGTAGATGATCCTTAATCTGTCAGGCGTCAGTAACAACGTCAAAGTTTCTTGTAGAGCTGTAGTTGAGGATTTGCCCTCGCGCCGCCGATGGCAGCGACAGCAGCAAGGCACGGATGTGGCAGCAGATGGATTGGAGTAGCTGGCTGGGGAATAGACGAAAGACGACGAACGGCGGCCGGAGGTACCATCGAACCGATGACCCTTGATGGAGACGTAACGACACGGCGGCAAGCCGGCAATCTCGCATAGCGTATCTGCGGAATTTGGGGAATTAGGATCCGCCGTTCGAACGACGCTTCGGTATTGCGAACCAACGCGATGTCAACCTACTCGCTCGCTTGCTGCTGGACTTGCTGGCCGCACATGGGGGATCAGGGTGGGGAGCAGGTTGAGGCCCCTATGATTTGGGGGTGCAGAGCAACCGCACCGCTCGACCCTCCCCTCGGGGCTAGCCCTGTAAATATCACTCGTACCATACAACAGGCGAAGCATACAATGGAACTCACCAACATCGTAGGGTGCTAATGCCTCCATCTCAAAATAAGTAGACTTTTATACTTTATCGTATTAATACGTAAAAATTGGTCAACATCAATCCACAAATCTTGTTGATTTTGGATCACCGAATGCGCTTCACAATCCATGCTCTAGACCTTTCTCCTCTAGCTCTGATGACCACCTCTTCTTCTCCAGCGTTGGTGACATCCTAAACTTTGGTAGAGGAATGGATTAGGATCCTGGGTTGGGGTAGGGGTGAAAGGGGATGGGAGGAGGCGCTAGTTTTAGTGGATGACCATGGGAGGCACTGCTCCAACAGTGGACACGTAGTGGAACAAGTTGGTAGTGAGGCAACAGCGTCGCCGATGAAGCTGTGGGGTTGATGTTGGAACGGTGTTTGCAGTAGGAGCAAAGTGGAACAACAAGGTTAGAAGACAATGATCCGTGGTGGCGAATCTGGTGACGGGGAGTCACCGGAGATGAAGATGGCGAGATACCGCGAGTATCAACTTGAGGAGGATGCAGAGGTGGGGAAGGAGGAGAAAGGATGGGGCGAGGGAGGCCTAGCGCGCCTCGCCGGTATGGCTTACATACTTTCCGACGCTGGCAAGGAGACGGGGGATCATGAAAGCGGTATTGCGCTGTTGGTGGTTTTGTGGAAAGGAGAGAGTAAGAACGAGGAATGATAGAGGAGAGCTAGGGGTAACTGTGACTTACGCTACACGAATATCAAAACATACTCAACAGTAAAAAGGTATATAATTTAAATTAGGATTTTGTATCATATGTCATATAGGTACCTATAGTATAAAGTGTACATTGTGATAACTAAATCGAGAAATTAGCTAGGAAAGAACGTAAACAGCTTCGGATCATCGAGAATTCGAGATCGTTATCCACTAGAGGGGGCGTACGTGCATGTAAACGTGGAAGCGCACTAGGCCGCCGTACAGGCGAAGCACGGAAAGCTACGGAAGCTGGAGCAGCGCATTAACACGCTCCAATTACTTCTCGTGTGGGTACTAATTAAATACGGAGTACTCCAATATAAATAGGGATCGATCAAAGATCACACGGCACGTACGCGCGTACCCTGCACTGCATCTGTACCGTCTGGCTTGCGATGCCCTCGATCCATCCATCGATCGATCGGGTCCGGTCCGGACTGCCTTGTACCTGCACAGGATATATGAGCAGTAACTGTAACTGTATTGGCCACAAATGACCTGGGTTTCATTAATCCTCCCATCACATGTGAATCAGTAAGTGCGTATTAATTGTGCAGTGGTAAAATCGAACTGTACTATTAGAAGCCTAAAAAAGCTTGATTTTAAATCAACTTAACTACATTTTTGACACATGTCCGGAATGTATATATTTATAAATATAAGATGTACTGGTACGTGCTTCTTCAGAGCATAATAATGATATGATAAAAACTGGTAAGACTTCTTTATCCACTCCCTCCATGTTCACCTCCATCTGATTCATCGTTTACACTCCTAATATTTTTTTTATAGGCCATGCTTAGATAAGTTTCTATTTTAAGTTTATTTTTTTATTATACAACTATAGATTCTCCGATTTTGGATGTGACAATCTGAACGATTCAGAGCAGCTGAAAATTCCGTGATAAACTGCAGCTGTTAGAAACTCCCTCAAACAAGTCCATAGTGACATTGGACGCTATCTAGGTCCTATTTGGAGGAGTTTAAAATTCTGAGAAGTAGCTGGTGAGAATTTGGAGAAGTTGTAAAACCCAGCTTCTGACTTCTAATTCATTTTCTGGATTCTACAACTATAGTTTCTCAGAATCTAAATAAAAATCTGAACTATTTAGAGAAGCATCTGAAAGCTGAAGATTCTACGAGAAGCTACAGATACCAGAAGCTCTCCAAACATACCCGACAACCTCAACTTTTCCCAACATGACCTCTTACCATATCATTCTAGGCATGTTTCCAAAGAGCTGTATTGTTATTGTAGATGGCCCTCTGCCAATTATCTCGTTCTTGTTCAAGTGCCTCTTTTGTATCTCCTCATCTCCACCTAATTAAACGGCAGTGTTGTCACCATTTCATCGATTCCACTCTATACCGTAATATCTACCAAATTGTAAATTGTAGATGGCAACATAGTTGATTTATCGTTTCCTTGCCACCCAAGGGTAGTCTTAGGTTATCTTCGGTAGTTTGAATAGAGAACTAATTTCTCGTGCATGCATAATGAAGTGACTCATTAATATATGATTAATTAACTATTACTTTTTTAAAAATAGATTAATATAAGTTTTTAAAGCAAATTTTCTATAGTTTTTTTTGTAAAACTATACCGTTAAATAGTTTGGGAAGTGTGCGTGTAGAAAACAAGAGAAAATATTAGGAACTTGGACTCACGAACACAACATTATGGGGATCACCGGTATTCAGTTAAACATGAGCTTATCCAGATTCATAATAGTAGGATATGTCTCATCCGCTCAAAAACCCTTATATTTTGGGACTGAGTGAGTAGTTCGGATTATGCATGGGTGAACAAGAAAGGCCTTGGTGCAATGACCATGGGCTCATCATCAACATTATACCGTAGGTGCTTATATTATAACGCTTAATTTCCATTTCAAATCACTTAGCAATACATAGTACCATTATATAAATTTTAAGATGAAACTTGGAGTTGTGATAAATTATCGAGCTACCCCTATTAATTATACTACAATATTTGCACGCCTTTAAGCTAGAGGTGTGGATTACAGTAAAAGATGCAAATGCATTGATAAGGAGATATTTAACTATTTGCAACTCCTACAAGTTGTAATTAAAGATTTGCCACTAAACTCACATGTCATAGACACATGAGCACTCACATATCATTAACTGTGAGTGGTAAATCCTTAATTACCTTATCTTAAAAGTGGTAAATAGTCAAATGCCCTATTGATAAGGGGGCATAGATAGAGGATATCAGCCAAATGTTTTGAAACATGAGAATGAGAGGTATTTCTGAAAGAAAAGAAGAATTCTAATGCCATATAATTTTTGACCGACGGAGTAGCATTTCACAATTTATTTTTACTAATTTCACATATGGCATATATTCATTAATTTGGGCTACTAAAAATTTATTACTGTGCCACTAGTTCACATCACTAGAATTTTTTTGGGAACACAGTTAATTCTCGTGGTGGAGTCATGGGCATATACTAGCTCTTTTCATCAGGGTTAAGGGCCGGTTTGGATGGGGCTAAATTTCTTTAGCCCTTGTCACATTGAATGTTTCTACACTAATTAAAAATATTAAACGTAAACTAAAAATAAAACCCATTTCATAACCCTGAACTTATTCGCGGGACGAATCTATTGAGTCTAATTATGGATTAATTAGGCTTAAAAAAGTTGTCTCGTGAATTAGCTCTCATTTATACAATTAGTTTTATTATTAGTCCATGTTTAATACTCTTAATTAGCACCAAAACATCCGATGTGATAGGGATTAAAATTTAGTCCCTGATCCAAACACCCCTAAAACTCTGGTAGCATCTTAAAATATATTGCATGTACTTTTAGTTGGTGCAAGCATCGAAAGTAGTAATACTTTCAATATTAATTAAAAAAAGAAAAAAAAAGATTGAGGCTTATCGTAGGAGAATGTATTGGAAGCTTAGGCACAAAGCACTAGGACATCCAGCAGGTTGGCGATGTTTGAGAGAAAGACGGGAAACTGCACTGCCACTCTCGCAGTGCATGTTTTCATGGATTAGGATTACACACGGTCCGTTAACATCAGTAGAAGCCCACTGTTTCCACGAATTGCTGCTCGATGAAGTTAATGCTATTTAGGAGTACAAAATAGAGAAGGGGTTGTGTTATTTCCCCTCTATTCTTAACTCACCTTTCCCGTTTTCCGTGACACGTTTTCAAATTACTAAATTAAACCGTTTTTGTAAAATTAAATTATAAAAAAGTATTTTAAAAAATTATATCAATCTATTTTTTTTAAAAAAATAGTTCACATTTAATTAATCATACGTTAATGAAAAGCACGATAGATACTTTGGTAGCATTGACAGGAGAATGGAAGAAACCGCTCCCACTCGAAAATCACTGCTCGATCTCCCAAAGCAAAATCACCGATCGATCAGGATCAAAACGTACGTACGGTCTCGATCTCCTCTCTTTTTTTTTTCCTCAGCTCTCGACCCAAATCTTTCTGCCTATTTTGCCCTTCTCTCCTCTTTGTGATGCGATGCGTACTGCTAGTCTGCTACGGTCCAAGACCGTCCTTCGGCCGTCTGCCTGTCTCTCTGTTCAAACGAACGAAAAAGCACGAGCCAAGCGTCCGTCCTGGGGGCGCCGGATGTCACGCTCTGCGGCGCAGTACCAGTGCGGGGCACGCGACGACCAACGCAACGCTGCGGCTCGATCGCCGAGCGAGACCGGCCCGAATCACCCAACCGCCTGCTGCTGCCCCCTACTCCTCCTACGCATAGGTAGACAGTAGTACTAGCCCTTAGCCCTCGATGTCCGAAGAGGATTGGATTGGACCGGTCGTCGCGCAGGGGTGGGGGGCCCGCCCCTCGCACTCTCGCTGACCTGGGCATTTTTGCCTAACCGATTCGCTGTGCCGACGTCACCCGGGCTCTGCTCTGCTGGGGTGTGAGGGTAGATGGGTCATTTCGAGTGCGCGAACGCAGCCGCCGCCGCGGTGGGGCCCGTGGGACGTGGTACCATGTGGACTTTTCTCGGTGAGACTTTTCTGTTGTTTTCTTTCTCACTTACGGGGGGCTACGGCCAATCTTTCACCGATTTGGCGACGAAACAAAACGAGGTTACAATGTTGGGAATTTGACTTTCAGATTATAAGAAAGGGGTACAATGCTAGGACATGTTTTCGTTAGTTGTTAATTTTAACCTTAGAGTACTCTTTTTGTATTCGTGTTTATGAGTCGTTTTGGTTTTTTTTCAAGTTATTTAAGTTTGGTTAAGTTTTTAGAAAAAAAAAGCAACGTTTAAAACACCAAATTAATTTTATTAAATTTTAAAAAATTTATATTTGATAATATGCTTGTTTTTTCTCAGAAATATTGCTATAAAAGAGAGACCGATAAGTTAAAACCAGTCGTACACTACCAGTTTTCCTAAAAAAAGAAAACAAATCAAGATTAACTTGTTTTGGGCCAAGGTTTCATTAATCATAGTATCATTATAGATGTATCATACTTTATCTTTACACCAGTGTTTTGTTTGGCAACGGCGTTAGAAATACTTCTTGGTATTTTTTACGTTTACAGATAAACCTGCAAGCGTACGAATATCGTATTTATATTTCCGCAGGAAAGACGATGGTATAATATACAGTTCGTACATTATAAATCAATCTATAATTAATTCACCATAATCTAAACCTCTAAACATGGGTTAAGTAATACGATAATAAGGTAGTGGACACACATGAGATTTACTTATATAATAATGTTTAGTAGAAAAGAGCATTAGATAACTACGATGCAACCGTAATTCTATATTAATTATGTCTAGTATACATTTAACATGTACATGCTTACAACATAGGAGTTAGTTCCAGGCACCCAGGTACTACTTAGAGACCACACACTGCTGGTCTGCTAGCGTGGTTATGGTATTTATGCACTCTTATATCATACCCGAATGTGAAGAAATACAAAATACGGACATGGTTATCACCATCTGTCGCCTACCTCACTTTTCGTGGGGCACACCCGTATTCAACGATATTTATCTAACCTAAGCACCACACTTATGCTAATAAATAATATCACTAACTTCCCTGGGACTCTCACCCTTCGGATGGATAAGTTAGAGCAAGAACAATATAAAGGTCATTGGAGTGTTATCGTTCGACATATACTATAGGTGCCAATTAATTAAAAAAACTGGCACCTATAGAAAAACGAACCGAGACCAGAACCACTCAATCGCGCTGCCGCTCATACTTATCCACATGCATTGCATCTCTCTCGCACTCATCCTCGTGATGTCCTCCTCCCTCCTCCCCTTCTCCTTGCACCGTCCTCCTCTATCCTCCCCTTCGCTCTCTCTCTCTCCCGTCGGCGACGCGGAAGCTAGGCGTACAGATCCAGCAGCGATGCACCTTCTGGGCGTGGAGGCCGGGTGAGGTGGCGGTGGCGACAACGGTGGTGTGGAGGAGGCGGAGCCAGCCTCCCTCTCTCCCGGCGGCCCTGGACGGCGAGGAGGAGCACGACGCGGCGTGGCGCTGCCGTCTCCCTCGCTCGCCGACCCCTCTCTCTCCCGGCCGTCTCCCTCTAAATCATCTGGTGATGCGGCGGCGGTGGAGAAGGTGAGCGTTGAGGCGGACCTGGTGGTGGTGCTGGCGGAGGAGGAGGAGGCTCGCCGCCCCCTCTCTCTCCCGGCCGTCTCCCTCCAAATCTGGTGATGGCGACGGCGATGGAGAAGGCCGGCGCAGAGGCGGACCTGGTGGCGACGACGGCGAAGGAGGAGGAGGCTCGCCGTTCCCTCTCTCTCCCTAGGGCCCTCCCTCATCGTTTTCGTCCGCCCTCCCCCCTTCTCCTCCAGATCTGGGGATGGCAGCGGCGGTGGAGAAGGCCGAGTGAGGTGGTGGCCGACCGATGGTGGGTGGTCGGGATTCTTTTTTTTATTCGTTCAAAACTATAGGTGCCAGTTCCAGGTGATGACTAATTAGTGTTGGATCCAAGACCGATATCTATGAGGCTTTTGGAACCGGC
Source organism: Oryza punctata (assembly GCA_000573905.2). Taxonomy (NCBI): domain Eukaryota; kingdom Viridiplantae; phylum Streptophyta; class Magnoliopsida; order Poales; family Poaceae; genus Oryza; species Oryza punctata. The sequence continues at coordinate 15,449,240 of CM002492.2, read as the reverse complement.
AGCAATGAGTATTTCTGTGGTAGTGTTAGGAATATACACGTGTCGAAGGGAATAGCGGAAGTATACCATTATCGAACTCGCGTGGCGAGTGCGTGAGACCGTGCGAACTCGCACCACTAATAGATTAATTAGTATGATTAGCTTAATTAATTATTGTTATTTCTTTAGTTAGCATCATTAGTAATTAATTAATCACTAATCATGATGATTAATTGTGTCATTAGCGTCCATTCCGGCCATGTCGCTTGGCCAACAAGCAAGACTGAGCGGTCTCGCGCTCTCCCCGCCTTCACGCCATCATTCCTATCGGCTATCGCTAGTTGGTTTTGCGATTTCCCACTGCCGAACCGCAACGACAGTCTATTCATGTAAATCCATTCGAATCTCGTATAATTTCAATTTTTTTCCCGATAGGACCACCTGTTCGCCCAGACGTCCAAAGTCCAAACACTTGTATGGATATACTGATATACACTCACTGCACCAGATGATGACAACTATATACGACAGTGAAAAACTGTTGGCAAAAGTAACTAATCTGTTGGGCAATACCTGTCCCAACAGCCACCTGTCGGAGATTTCCTGTTGGCAATGCTATGTCCGCAATGGAGAACCAAACCCGACAGCCATGTTGGTGTCATGGTGTGAGCTTTTACTGACAGTGCGTACTGTTGGCAAAACAGGGTGTCGGATTGGCTACTAGATCGGGTGGCAGTACTAGATCACTGACAATACTGTTAGCTATTAGTAATAAAAATCATAATAGCACTGTCACTGATTTACTCAAAAGATCTCCAAGAATATATATGTGTGCATATTAATTATCACATCCACTAATATGCAGCACTTCGTCGGGGGTATGATCTGGAAGTTCAAATTTAATCACAAATTTACGCACATGAACACTCTGTGTAAGTAAAATGGTAGTTCTACTCCAATATAATCTAAAATCTATTCAAAGGTACAAGTATATATACATACACACTCATGAGGGAACAAATGCTCAACGCATATAGGGGGTATACATAATTAAATATGTGAACTAATCATGCCAATCATACAAGTACACCTCTCGAACAAATCACAAAGATTCTACGCGCTTGCATGCCATAGCCAGTACTTTGCCACTGGAATCAGCATCGATCAGGTTTGCCATGCTACGGAGGAGCAAAGAACTCAGAGCTGCCGCCGGCGGAATGGTAGTAGTTCTGCAGATATATCAAGAGACTGGTTTTTAATCGCTCTTTTTTTTGGGAAGGACGCAAATCACATTAGTGGAGAGGATTAACCATGGTGACTTACGACTAACCGCTACTTTCTCTGTCCCACAAAAGATAATCTACGAGGGGATATGAGTATGTGACACTACCTAGTACAATGAATCTGGATATACTTATATCCAAATTTATTGCTTTAGGTGATGTTACATCCTCACCTAAATTATTATTATTTTTTGGACGTAGAGAGTAAGTCCGTGCGGAGATCACTTGCTTAAGGGCAAGGCCACAATCCCACAGTGAGCTCTCCTCAGCCGAGTGCCCGAGTTCTACTGGTTCTCATCCATGTTCTGCCAATCAAGGTGAGAAAGAAAAGATTGATGGTGCAGCTGGTGGCCTGAGAAAGATTGTGGCATATATAAAGCACTAATGAGGTGCCAAATTATAGAGCCTTACCGCACTTGTAGGAGGTTAATTACCAAAATATTGACCACGTATTAATTGGCTGCTGTCCTGCTGTTTATTTGTTTCTATAAAATATAAGAAATCACAAAAAGTGCTAGTAGGAGGGTACCAAAGTGTCATCGATCAGCATTGTGTGACAAGGCTGTTAGCTATACTACTGTTGTTTACAACAATGTTGTTGGAGAATAGATTATCAACATGGCTGTTGCCTAATATTGAAATAATACCCAACAAGGCTATTGGTTTTCAATTAAGCTGTTGGCGAAAGTTGAAGATGGCGTATAGTAGTGACTCTCATGTACTCTGTTGATATGGTAGTTTTGTGCTATTCAACAATATGCCTTTTTAGATTGTGTGCTCTTTTCTTTAATAACAAATTATCAAATTACTTCATTTGGAGGTTATAGGAAAAAATAACTCCCTAAAAAATTATCTGATTATACTTCATAAATAACAAGTATCAAATTACTTCACCTGTACTATTTTCTGCTCTTTGAACATAAGTTTGTGAATAGACAAGATCTTATGAACAATTTTGCTTGATGCCTAAATTTACCATGAGTAACTGTAGGAAAAATGTGGCATGACACAAGAGTGTAGCTATAAAATTATTGGTCACAAGTGTACCATGGTTCACTTAAAATAAATAAGTGAATAATATGGGGATCCAAAATATAAAAAAGTGTGGCAAGTCTAAGGTGCAGCATTGAAACAAATATCTGCCTAAGTGATGTATGAGTTCTAAAAAAACTAAGACATGATTAAAATATGGCTTGATGATCTAGAGGAGCAACGAACCAAACAACCCCTTACTATACACATTGGTGGCTTACCATTAGGGTGCAGTAACCTCTCTCCCCCTGCTAAGGTAAACCGTGATGAAAAGTGCTGGTGAATAATTCTTCAAGATTTCCAAATTTGGGGCTAGAATAGCTGGATGCAATTATCACATTTCAAAAGTGAAACTGATAACAAGACAATGATATGTCGGAGGAAGAAGCAATAGGTTGACGAGAAATAGTACAAGTGTACTACAAATATGAACAAAAATAATATCAGGCCTGTTGGGAAGTTTGCTTTCTACATTCGACCATTTGTATACACATGCATTGGTGCATATGCATATCTAGTCTTTTCCAAATCATGGACGAGCCATCATAATATCTCCTCGACAATTTGATGATGATATGGCGCAAATCATGCAAGATATTGCTGATCAGATTGGTTCGCTATGTAGCCCCAGAGGAGTGATGGAATTGTACGTGCAGATAGGTGTTTTGAGACAATGACATGAACAGCAGCTACCAGTTGCATCTAATTCCGCACTTAATTCCTTTGCCACCTTTTAGGTTCTCGCAGCTTTTATATGCGCTTTCCCTAAAGGCACGAGTCCCTTTTCTTTAAGGAAAGAATATACTCAACCCAGTCGTCAGTCCACGAATTGTCACATACTATTGCTGAAGAAGTAGTACAAAATCGAATCCTGTCTGTCGTATAAAAAGGTTCTGTTTTGCACAGTTCTAACTCCAAGTTTTTCTTTTTTAATTTTGTGAAGTTGGGTTTTCTAGCTCTAGAAATTGTTGTAGAGTTGTAGGTAGATTAATGTTTGATATGGTGAGACATTGTAAATATCTTATACCGAAAAAGAAGATTAAGGAAAATAATCGAATTGGCTACTATGCTAAAATTTTAGTGACACAGAGAATAAAACGGACCATTAGCACATGATTAATTGAGTATTAATTATTAAAAATTTAAAAAATAGATGTATTTAATTTTTTAAAGAAACTTATATATACAAAGTATCTAACAAAATATACCATTTAGCAGTTTGGGAAACGTGAAAAAAAAGAGAAAGTTGCTCCGTCTAATTCCTGAATCAAACACACCCTAAGCCACTCCTTTTTCAAAGCTAAATTTTTAGACCTCACAAAGATTAATCTATGTTCACTTTAGAGGTTAGAAACTCTCAAAGTAAACGTGGCAACTAAAAACATTTTTCTTCCTGTGTTTCTCTCTTCTATACTCAATTTCTCCACATCATGTTTTCTTTGCTGGCAAATCAATTTGACAATTGGCCATCCTCTTATGGTTGTGCATAGAAAATATGTACCACTACCATGATCCATTGTGAGAAAGAAGCAGTATGGCAACAACTATTTATACCTATCCCATATCAACTTTTAATGTTTGAGCTGGGCAAACTTAACTATAGCTAGTATATAATTGCTGTAAAATTTCTATTTTAATTTTGTAATGAGAAGATTTTAAATGGATCATTTCGCCACTCTCGACTCTCGAGGCGGCCATGAAGTGGATCCACCAGCTCATAGAAGTTCTCTTAGACATTTTTGTGAGTCTTTTTTCTTTCAAATTGCGTCGACAATTTTTTAGGTGATTACAGTCAGTTTTCTAGCCGTTGGATCTGTGTTTAGATATCTGCTTCCATCCGATTTTTTTCTCGCGAAGAGTCCTGCATGCAGCTAAAGCATGCTAGCTAACCTCTGAAGTCAGGCAAATCCGATTGCAGCGGCACCTAATTTTGTGCTACTACATGCATCATGCATGCATGCTAATCTCACTAGCCTGCCTTTTATACACATATTATGATTTATTGGGTTAAAATTACACTATAATTATACTATATAGTTACAATAGTGTAATTACATATGTAACATAGTGTAATTACATATGTAACATAGTGTAATTACATCGTAATTACACTATAGTTATAAATGTAACTTTGATATAAATTTTATAGATGTTGGCCGTAAAAGATTGAAATTTGAGTGAAACATGCTTATATGAATTCCCGTATCTTTTTCAGATGTATTAGTACATATGGTAGACTCCCAACTTTCAAATAAAGTAGTGTATAAAGTCACGCATTTGCGTGACTATGACTATCGTGCAATGAAGATAAATCTATTAATTGGAATGTTAATTTACAGTAGTTTAAATTTTGGTGAGTGAGAGGGAGGGTGTAATTATAAATAAGTTTAGGGACATGGAATGGAACCAATACATTCCGGTGTTATTTCGAATGTAATGAACAATATTATCATGAAAACAAATAATTTGCCATAATTTGTTGCAGAAGTCAAATTTACATGTAAATTTAGTTTATACTCTCCCTGTCTCCAAATATAACAAGTTTTAACTATCAATCTGGATATACTCTTGTCTAAACTCGTAGCTAAAAGTTCTTATAGGAGAGATAGTATTATTTTATTAATATTTATTGTCGTCTTCAGCGTTTCATCGGTTGATGTTTTTTCAACATCTCTGCCTCTACATGACCCTATCCTCGATTTCACTTATTTTTCGTTATATAGTTCTTTAAGATATTTATATACAACATATTATTCTTTATAAATTTGTACTAAAGTCTAAAATTGAAAGTTCTATATATAGCATTTTTGTAATTAATATGTAGAAATAACATAAAACCGGCAGTGACACCGTTCACGATTGTGGCAGTGACAAGAGGAGAGGTCGACGTGGGCAGAGCATCAGTGTTTTTTTTATCTCTTAATGATCTTTTTTCTTCTTTCTCCATATTTATTTCCTTTTATCCCCGTTTTTACCTTTGATTGCCATTAGGTAAGTTCGGAACCTTCCATTTTTTTTCTCCCTTTGATCTAAAGGCTCTGGTTACATATCCTTATTTTGTCTCGAACTGAATCCAATGGCCAATAGTTTCTACATGACATGGCTTATTTTGATCACATTTTGAGTTTCACCTTTCGATAATTAAGGTATCGTCAACGAACGGTGAAGGCTGATCATCCGTTGATCTGTGTAATCCAAGGGCTAATAATCTGACCATTTTTTACCCAAAAATCTGTCAATAGAGATTTATAGTTAGTCCGCTTTTTCTTTCCCACGTACAGTTAAAATACCCCATATGCCAAGCCCAATTACTTTATCCATTTTTGACTATTTACCACTTTTACAAGTTGAATTTAAGGATTTTTTATTGGACCCACATGTCATAGAGTGCGAGTGACAAATCCTTAATTACCACATCTTAAAAGTGATAAATAGTTAAACGGCCGTACTCCCTCCGTCTCACTCAATAAGACGCGCATGAATTTTTAAATTCAACTATTTAAACATTTGATCACTAATTATTTTATTATAGGTTAAATTTTATTTGATAAGAATATTATCATTGTATTGATATTTAAATTTATCTTCATATAATTATAGTTTTGTTGATGTTACTATATGAGAAATTTAAAATTAAACATTAGTTTGAAGACAGAGTTATGTTTGATTGCAACTTATTCAGTGGGACGGAGGGATTACTTCTCACTCTAAAGCAAGTAAAGTAACTAAAATACCCTCAATAGATAAATAAAGGGAAAAAAAAGCTCAGTAAACTTGCATGGGGTGAATTCAGAAAAGAAGTCTTGAAAGACGTGAATTGCCAAGTACTACCTAAAACCGAAGATAATAATCAAGAACATCAATTATTCGAAAAGGACGGGCGCAATAGCTCCCTGAGCAAGCATTAGCCTCAAATGAACCATAATGGCTACTGATGATCATCCGACATGGATCGCGTCAACTTTCCCTGCATCGTCTTCTGACACTGACCATGACCATGCCACCATGATGACTTGATGAGAGCAGGCTGCCACGTCGTTTGAGAGGAGCGCCGGAGCCAGCAAGGAAAGAAGGGCAGAACTGGCAAAGGGAGAAACCCGACGTGGCTGTGGCTGTGGCTGCAGGGGCAGCGCCGTCATTTCGAGTGGTTATCGCTCCACTCTAGTTGGATAAACTGAAAATCCAACAGATACCTTCGTAAGCGTCCTATTCCAACAAACACCCGAAATTAGTTTTCAAAAAATACTGTCGTATAAACGAACTTGTATAGAAATACCATTGTTAGGCTTCAATCTATTTTATTCCTTTGGCCTCATTATATTTTAACCAAGAGAAATAGATGAAAGCCTAACGATATTAGTACTTCTAGATAAGTTGGTTCGTACGATAATATTTCTTCTTTAGAGTTAGGTTTGATGGAACTATTTGGAATACGAAGGTTCCTCAATACAATATCAATTGTTACCAAAATTTGAATTTTAAAATTAAATTTTGACGTTGATTTTAAAGTTTTTTTTTGTCGAAGTTTATTTTTAACATTAGCATTTAAATCGTTAATAACACATCCATAAAAATTTTACCTAATTATTGTTTTGCTAATGTGTCAAGTGGTATATTACTCGTATTTGACCCATCAACAGGACTGAAGATTATCATATTTATTGGATTTTTTTTGGATGAACTAAGCGAGTGGTGATAGGGTCCCACACCCAATGGGGATTGGGGAAGAAGAGAGGGGAGGGAGTGTTGTTGAAGCAACGAGCAAGCAAGCAGTCTGTGAGGGTGAGGAGTACGTGGCGCACAAAGCAGGCTCCGCCACGTGGCGCGCGATACGGACGGGACGAGACAGCGACGCACGGGGAACGGGACGGGGGTGTGGAGAAGAGAAACAGAACGTGACGCCCGTGGGCCCGTCGGCTGGACTTCTTCTGGGTTCCACGTGCCTGTTTTCACGAAAGTGCTACTCCGTACTACGTAACTTCTCTCTGCTTTTCTTTTCCTTTTCCGAGAGTTCTTCCTACCGCGACTTTTAAAGAAAACCCTGCCATTTCAGGTAGTATCACTCAATCATAAAATATTTATGATTATAAGGCTATGTTATTTTCTCCAATTACAAAATTCAACTTTCTTGATTTTTATTAGTACGTTTTTTAAACGGTTAAATAATATTTTTAGTAAAAATGTTCTATATAAGAAGTTGTTAAAAAATTTTAATAAATCTATTTTAAAGTTTATAATAGTTAAAACATAATTAAGTATGTGCTAACGAGGTTTTTAGTTTTACATGGAATACAAATCTCACTTCAAAGGAGTGGAAGGGACGAAGCCTAAGTTGTTTACAATAGGTTGAGATTTAACAAAACCAAACTATATTATCGCTTAGTAAGTCCTATTCAGTAATGTATAATTAACAATGAGAAGGTAGTTAGAGATAGAATGTTGAAAAAATTAAATAGGAGTGATAACTGTAATGACACAAATATTAAATTTAGAAAGCATAGGACAGAGTTAGTAACTCTTTCAAAAGCAAAGAAGCCTCTTATCATTTGCCCAACGAAGAATCATATATCAAGATTTGATTTTTAGAACTTAATTATATAGTTGATTTTATGGTATTTTTAACATATTTTTTAATTACTTTTTAAGCATTTAAAAACGTATATAAAAGTTTTACTATAAATTATTTTTAATACTAATTAATCATTTAAGAATATAATCAGCTTTTGACTACTAGATGAGAGTTGAACTAACCAGTAACCACATTCGGCCCGCCTCTCCTCAGGTGTCTATAAAAATCAACATTATTTTTCGTGTAGGCAGTGCACCCACGCACAAAAGGTGATTTTCGTAGATGGTCAAATTAAGTCACCCGCTAGCTAAGAAAATCATAAAATAACTTTTCACAAATATAAACCCTAGCTAGCTCCGATCCGCCGTCATCACTGCAGTCCACCGAAGCTCTCAAGGCTAGCGGTGGTGGATCTGCCCCTCTTGATCCGTCACCGCTAAGCGCCAGATCCACCGTCATGAGCTCCCTAGCACCGCACCCGCAATTGCCGAGCTCCCCAGTGTTGGATCCACCATCGCCGAGTTCCTTGATGCAGGATCCGTCGCTCCCGTATGTGGTTGTTGCTATCACCGGAGACTGATGTGCCTCCACCTCCACCTCCCAAAGCAGCCATAGACACCACCTTCGCAGCCCAAAGCGACCTTTGCCACCTCTAGAAACATGTTGTGTGGCTCCGCCTCTCGTCGCTATCACTTGGAGGAGAGGAGTGGTGATGAGGGAGAACAGAGAGTAGAGAGGACTTGTAGAAGCAAGGAGACATGGGAGAGAGGAGAGAAATTAGAGCAGAGAGATGACACGTCCGGTCAATGTGATATTTTAGCATACGGCCTTATAAGAAGCAAAAAAAATAATCAAATTTCGTAGATGGGCCTGTTAGGTTTAGCAGTTTCCTTAGGTGCCGACCTAGGGGTTTTAGCTAGCCCATAGGATTTAGAGATAGAGTGTTCTTCGAGAGAAGGAACGGGGAGAGAGACCCATACCTTCGTTGGTCTTGGAGCTCGATGTGGCCATGGCGACGGTGTGGTGCTCGGTGGTGTTGGTGGGGACGGTGACGACGGTGGTGAGCTCTTCCCCCCACTTCAGCGCCTATACCGGATCGGAGGGTTCTAGGGTTTTGTGGGGAGTCCGAGTGCACGGTAAACGTTGGTTTGCGTACCCGGTGACTCCCCCTTTTATTTAGCGCTGCGTGAGAGGGGGCCCACGATCATAGTTCGGCCGGTGCCCCCGATCGGGGCACGTTGGGTGGAGTAGGGAATCGGTTTCCTGATTCCCCCGGAGATCTCAACTATCATTCTCCCCTTTGATCTCCACCTTACTTAATACTTCATACTTAATATTTATTTCTAAATAGATCGATGCATAGAGCACGCTTCATCATGACAGTCACAACTGAACCATCAGACGCAACGACTACAACGCACCTCTCCATTTCAAAATAAACACTAGGCTCTTTTGTAATCCAAGGATCATAGGCTTTCCCGTAAACCCATGCCGGCTAAGTGTTCTCTGAACACACTGGGCGGTAAGCCTTTCGTAAGCGGATCCTCTAACATTTCTTTTGTTCTTACATGCTCGATACTAATGGTATGATCCTGAATTTTCTCCTTTACAACATAAAACTTTATGTCAATGTGTTTGGCAACACCACTTGACTTATTGTTGTGAGCATAAAACACTGCGGACTCATTGTCGCATTACATCTTGAGTGGCCTTTGAATGTTGTCGACCACTTTCAACCCGTGTACAAATTTCTTTAACCAATTTGCTTGCCCCGTGGCCTCAAAACTAGCTACAAACTGGGCATACATTGTGGATGATGCTATGACGGTTTGCTTGGAGCTTTTCCATGAAATGGTTCCTTTTGCGAGAGTGAATATATAACCTGATTTGGACTTTCTATCGTCTACATCTCCCGCAAAATCTGAATCTGAATACCCTTCTATCTCTAGGGAATCAGATCTTTTGTACATTAGCGTGAGGCCTTTTGTTCCTTGCACATAACGCAAAGCTTCCTTTACCATTCTCCAGTGATCTATGCCTGGATTTTCCCTGATATCTGCCAAGTATCCCGGTAACAAAAGCTAAGTCAGGGCGCATACATACTTGAGCATATTGCAAGCTTCCAACAACTGAAGCATATGAAACCGCTTTCATTTGATCGATCTCATATTGGTTCCTAGGACATTGAAATTAGCCGAATCTATCGCCCTTGACTCTGGGAGCAGGTGTAGGCTTACTCGTATGCATACCGTATTTCTTTAGCATTTTTTCTAGGTATGCCTTTTGTGATAGCCCTAAGACCCCTTTTCTTCTATCTCGGTGAATTTCTATTCCTAAGACGAATGAAGCTTCACCAAGAACTTTCATATCAAAATTCGAGGACAAAAACTTTTTTTGTCTCCAATAGTAGATCAACATCAAAACTAGCGAGTAGGATGTCATCTACATATAGGATAAGGAAAATGAATCTCCCATTTCTGAACTTTGTGTAAACACAATTGTCCTCCTCATTTTCATTAAACCCAAATCTTCTTATTGTTTCATAAAACTTCAAATACCACCGTCTGGAGGCCTGTTTTAATCCATAAATGGATTTCTTCAGATGACATCCCATTCGTTCTTTTCCTTCCACAACAAAATCCTTAGGTTGTGCCATGTAGACATTATCATATAAATCCCCATTAGGAATATCATCTTTACATCCATTTGATGTAACTCTAGATCATAATGTGCCACCAGTGCCATTACGATTATGAAGGAATCTTTGCATGACACCGGAGAAAAAGTTTCATTATAATCTATTCCTTCTCTTTGAGTAAAACCTTTTACCACAAGTCGTGTTTTATACCTTTCTACATTCCCTTTGGAGTCACATTTTGTTTTGTAGACCTATTTGGAGCCTACTGTTTTGGCTCCTTTAGGAATTTCTTCTAAGTCCCAAACTTTGTTGGTACTCATTGATCTCATTTCATCTTCCATGGCTTCAAGCCACTTTGATGAATGAACACTTCTCATGACTTCTTCAAACGAGGTGGGATCACCCTCTGTTTGAACTTCTTCACTAGCATAGACTTCGTAGTCACTAGGAATAGCTGTCTTTCTCTCTATGTGATCTTCTGAGTTGTGTGACATCTTCTATTTGGGTCCGATGTTGCTCTTCCTCTTGTGTGACAACTGGTTCTGTAGGATCCTGTACCACGGGTTCCTCCTGTTCATTCGTAGTTACCACAGGAGAACTAACAACAGGTGCTGACATCGCAGCGTTCTGTGCTGTCGGTGTAGCATCAACAGGTACCGAGAAAAAAGGTTCCTGAATCATCGGAGTAGGTACGCATACCCGCTTCTCTTCAAGACTAATTTCTCGGGGTACCATACTCCCCATGACTATCTCATCCTCCAGAAACATTGTGTGTCTCGTTTCTACGAACTTGGTGTGTCCGTCAGAACAGTAGAAATGAAAACCTTTTGATTTCTTAGGGTAACCGATGAAATGGCAACTGACTGTCTTGGGATCTAGCTTCCCAATATTTGGGTTAAATATTTTTGCCTCAGCTGGACAGCCCCACACATATACATAATTTAGCGTGGGTTTCCTTCCTATCCATAGCTCATATGGTGTTTTGGGCACCGACTTACTTGGTCCTCGATTAAGAATATGGGCAGCAGTTTTTAATGCCTCCATTCATAAACTTATCGGTAAAGTGGAGTGGCTTAACATACTTCGGACCATGTCCATTAGATTACGGTTTACGTCTTTCAGCTTCTCCGTACTGCAGAGGCTCGCTCGGTGTGGAGTACTGGGCTACTTTAAAAAGGGGTATGCCAACCATAGTATTGTCCTCCACAGTCAGATCTTACTACTTTAATCTTTAGATCATGCTGATTTTCTACTTCAGCCTTGAATATCTTAAATTTATCCAATGCTTTCGATCATTCTTTAATTGGATAAATATAGCCATAGCGCAAGTAATCATCTGTCAATGTTATAAATGAATCGTAACCGTCCACAGTCTTAATTGGAAAAGGACCACAAATATCTATGTGTATGATTTCCGATTTTGCTAGACTTCGTATGACTCCTTTCTTTATTTGTTTAACATACTTCCCTTTAATACAATCGATGCAATATTCTGAGTCCTTAAAGTCTAAAGGGATGCAGAATTTCTTCTTTAATTAATCGTTCAATTCTCCCCTTCGAAATGTGGCCTAAGCGACAGTTCCACAATTTTGCAGATGTTTCATCGTTGCATCGTTTGCGCTTGTTTCTTACATTCATAGACGAGGAAGACACACTATTGCACGCGACATTTTCTTCATTGCATACAACATTCACATTCTCATGTTTAGGCAATACATAAAGCTTGTCTTGTCGGAAGGCAAGACCAACACATTTATTATTGAATATAATTGAACGTGGTTCTTGATCGAAATAGCAATTATATCCATCATCCGCTAAACATGAAATGGAAATCAAATTTCTACTCAAAGAGGGTACATAGAGAACATTCTGCAAATAAAGTGTGAAGTCATTATTCAATTCTAATAGATGTTCTCCAATTGCTTCAACTTCAGCCTCGACTCCATTTACCACTCTAATGCATCTTTCTCCTCTTTGTAGCGTCCTCCTCGTATGGAATCCCTGTAATGAATTTGCAACATGAATAGTCACACCTGAATCAATCCACCAAGTAGATTTTGCATCACTTACGTACAGGGATTCATCTACAAATGTGATAATGTCCTCACCTTTCTTCATGAGATGCTTCAAGAAATCAAGGCAATCCTTCTGATAATGCCCCTTTTTCTTGCACCACTTGCAAGTGTCCCTGTCCACTAGCTCTACATTGCTTGGTCGTGGATCACTTTGTTGCGCCTTTCCTTATGCCTTAGGAGAGATGGTGTTCTGGCTGTAGTTGTTCCTCTTCTTGTTATGTTTCACATAGTTGGCGGAATCACCACGAGCCTTGGGTCTATCCTCTTCTTGCACACACATGACAATGAGCTTCTCAATGTCCCAGTTTTCTGGCTGTGAGTTGTAGTTCATAACAAAAGCCTCACAATCTTGGGGCAAGGAGGCAAAAATATGGTGAACTAGGAACTCATCAGGAAGCACCAAGTCCATCTTCTTGAGCTTTGAAGTGATGCTACTCATCTTCAAGATGTGCTCTCTAACCCCTCCGCCAGTGTACTTCATGGTTACTAAGCTCTTAATAAGGGTGCTAGCATAGGCCTTTGAAGAACCAGTAAACTGATTCTCCACTTTCTGAAGATACTCGCTGGCGGTGGTACATGCTGGGATTGCTCCCCTTATTGCCTCCACAATGGAGCTCTTAATTACCATCAAGCACTTGCGGTTTGATGACTCCCACTTCGCACGATCAACATCATACTTCAATCTTATTGGTGCATGGTCAAGCACCCTCCTTTTGAAGTCCTCTTCGCTCTCACCGTCTGCCGTCACTGGATTAGCAGGCTCAGTGGGGTGAGGCTCGGTGAGAGCTTCATCTATGTCAGACAGCGCAAGTGCTATCTCTATCTTCTCTCGCCATGATCCATAGTTGTTCCCGTTAAGGGGCTCAACGGCCGAGATGTAAACTAATGGATTAGTGGTTCCTGAAAGCAAATTAGAGGAAACTGAGAGACATCCAAAATTAAAATCTTGCATGTCTTAATTTAACGTTGGTTATAATTAAAACATACAATATACTATCATATTAATTCTACATCACTATTGGGCAGAAATAGAACCAATGCATGGAAGAACTAATAAACAACATTTTAATATTGGTATTAATAGTGTTGGTAATAATAACAACATTACATGATTTAAACAACCATTATAGCAGCGGAAAAATAAAATGTTCAGAAGCATTTCATACACTTATCTACTCTCTAAACAATTTTCTCATTGGATTAAAATTGCTTAGAAATGAATGCATTCATTAAACATAAAATATAAGCACTTCTGAAAAAATTGGGACTTAAATCAGACTTCTTCCTTTGGCCGAGGGACCTAAACAGACTTGTCTATTCGGCCCACGGCCTGCACGCGCACGGGCCGGCGCTCCCGCGCACCAGGCCGCAACCTGGGCCTGGGCCGGGAAAGCGGCCGCACGCTCGCTTCCTCCTGGGCCATTTTCGGCCCAGCCGATGACGGCCATCCGATCCTTAGGGTTTCGATCGGACGGCCGGACGCCGAGATCGGGGGGACAAAAACCCCCGTCGGTGAAACCCTAGGGTTTCTCCTCCGCCTTTCCATCACCGGAGCATCGCTGCACAGCGAAGAACGGCGACACCGTCGCATGTCCCCTCATCAGCGCGCGCACTCGCTCGAGAGTGAGTGCGCCGCCGTCGAGCGGCCTTGCGGCAGTGCCCCGGGGGCCGCGCGAGGAGGTCTTCTCCCCTCGTCTTCCCGCTCGGTGGCCAGTGGCGACTGGCGGTGTTCCTCCCACGCGGAGTTGGCGACGGCCACCGGCGGCGGTGGTCTTCCCACGCGACATCGTGCGATGACCGGCGGTGGCACAGGTAAGGGGTTGCATTTTCTTTTGAGGTTTTCTTCCTTTTCCTTTTTTCTTAGCTCCTAGATCTACTCCTAAGAAAGGCTGTGATACCATTGTTAGGTTTAGCAGTTTCCTTAGGTGTCGATCTAGGGGTTTTAGCTAGCACATAGGATTTAGAGATAGAGTGTTCTTCGGGAGAAGGAACGGGGAGAAAGAGACAATACCTTCGCCGGTCTTGGAGCTCGATGTGGCCATGGCGATGGTGTGGTGCTCGGCGGTGTTGGTAGGGACGGTGACGGTGGCGGTGAGCTCTTCCCCCACTTCAGCGCCTATCCCGAATTAGAGGGTTCTAGGATTTTGTGGGGAGTCCTGAGTGCACGGCAAACGTTTGCGTGCCCGACGACTCCCCTTTTATTTGGCGCTGTGTGAGAGGGGCTCACGACCATAGTTTGGCCCATGCCCCCGATCGAGACGCGTTGGTGGAGTGGGGAATCGAAACCGAATCCCCCGGAGATCTCAACTAACAGGGCCTTTACCGCACACCCCTAAAATCATTTTTACACAGATGTTTTTAGTCCGTGTGAAATGAAGGGGTCGTCTAAAAAAACTGTTTTTTATAGTGTGTAATCGGTTTGAAAAAGTAAAGTGTTATATGGTGTATCGGTGCATCTAACAGCGCTGCACCGGTATAAAATTTTAATTAATTAGAGAGCTCAAACTAAGTCTCCGCATGTATAATTACCACTGGACTGTCCTTTTCCAAAAATATTTCCTTTCAATTAAGTGAAGATAAAAACCAAGATCGGTCCATTTCAAGGAGTGAACATTCCTCCCAGGAAAGCATCATAAAAATCAAAACAAAACACCAAAAGTATATTAAATGGCTAGTGGTGGTGATTCGTTTTTCTTCTTCTGTTGCTAAAGATAAGAAAGAGTTGGAGAGATTTAGCTGTCACGTGCATGAACGATTCAGCCGCCAACACGATCTTTTGTCTAGGCCTCATAGTCACAGCGTCTTCCTCATTGTGAAAATAATCCCTCTCGCTTGGCGTTTAAGCAAGGGCATGTAAATCACTAAAGCCTCATCGTTTGCTTTACAGATTGGCGGAACCAGCGACACTAGCGACACTGCCGAGTCCAGGCAACTAATCGAGTTTTTCGATGGCCAGCCATTTCTACTAACATTATATGCAATCAACTATGGATACCTCAGTCGCGTCGCCAGCCATTTTTACTAGATATTATAGGAAATCAACCATGGATACCTTTAAATCTTGGTTTGGAGTTAATAAGCCAAAAAGCAGACAATGGCAGGCACAACAAATATATGGATATTTTATTAATCATTTAAAAAACCATAGAATAATATAGTATATATTGTGTTTAGTGAAGCAAATCCTATATATAAATATATGCAGTTTACCTCCAGTAAGTGTAGGCACTGCAGTATTTCTTCTCTGTCATCAAGTCACATGGCTAACATTAACTTAATTATTTCTAGCCCTTAGATGTTTAATCTATAATTTAAATTGTTTCCTTTCCTTTCTCTCCCATAAAACCACATCGCTTAGTTCTAATTTTTATTTGAATAACCGATCTATATTCTATATTTAATCCAAATTGTTTACACCTTTTCTAATGATTGATCAAAACGTTAATTATATGAGGTATATAAAATTTTATGTCGTATAGTTACAAAAAAAAACTCATCTTATACTTTACTTATACCATTATTATACAATATTTTTGTAGCAACTTGTGGGGTTCCATCTTTCAGTTTGCAATTTAATTAAAAGTTGATAAAACTACAAGATAAATAAACTAGCTTAAAAGCATGAGCTAATAAACATAAATCCTTCATTATACTCTCAATGCAAGAATATTTATGCAACCATAAATATAAATATATGTAATTAATTACTAAGATGCAAGGCATGCGAATAAGCAGTATTTACAGGATTTGGTAAAAGAATTTAATTAAGGATGAGTTCTAAAATGCTTCTCAGATTGGCTACTTCCTCGTTTATTCTTAGCACGTTTACCAAAGTGCTAAACGATATGTTTTTTAAAAATAATTATATATATAAGATTTTTTTTAAAATCAGATTGTAATACTTAATACACAATTAACCATTTGCTAATGTCTTATCTCACTTTATGTGTCACTGAAAAACTAAGAAAAAGGTTTCTCTGGTTTATTACCGTACCAAAATATTGGTAGTACAAAATCTAGATAAATTTTGGCACTATCGATGTTTTGTTAGGGTAGCATTGAAAATGGTTGGATTGAAGTCAATTTGGAGCCAAAATTTATATTATGGTGAAGAAAGTTCTAAAATTGTACCAAATTGAGCATGAATATTACCAAACATTCTTCAAACCAAACCACCCCATTTATTATTCAACTAAAAAATTGGTAGGGCATATTTTGACATTGATCCTAACAGGCCTAAAGCCCTTTAAAAACTAGCCTAAACATTTGTGCGTAGCACTTCTTTTTTTATATTGGTCGATCACTACCGCTTCTAAATTGGAGCAGTCAGAGACTTATCTTGAGTACATATAATTGAGATAAATATTTAACACGGAATAAGGGAAACCGAGCCGTTTTACATGCATTGTGGTAAATATGTATGGGTTCCACCATATATTTACCCTATATATATAATTGAGCCCCCTCGGGAGAAGGCACCCTTCCAAGGTTGTGTTCTTTAGTTTAAGCACCAAACTCACTTCCCTCGTTTTCTACATGCGTGCTTTCCAATCTACTAAACGGTATATTTTTTGCAAAAAATTTCTATAGTAAAGTTGTTTTAAAAAATCATATTAATCCATTTTTAAGTTTTTATCACTAGTACTTAATTAATCACGTGTTAAACCATCGTTCTGTTTTACGTGTGGAGGGGAGGGGTTACCAACCCCTCCCAATGGACTACTACTAATAGCGTTGACGTAATCTACCAAATCGCTAGTTTTGTGACAAGACTATGGCTCCGCTTTCTCTTATATTATAATTGATTGATACGATTTTGAATTTAGTTTGGTTATTCTTTTTGAATAATTTTAGGTAGATCATTTTACATGGCTTACTATATTAGCAATCATAAGCGAGTTGGGCACTAAAAGCAATGAAGAAAGCACTAGAAACCAATCCTAAAATCAAAGTCTAAAAATTCTTAATATTCAATCAACATGTTTGGTCATCATAATCATATATTTATAGATATTGTTAAAAGTTTAACTATATGATAGCATTTTTACTGACAAATCTATTAATTTATTTTCACATATCAATTTTTTTCATATGTTATTGATTTAATATTTTGAGGTTTATTCCCTTAAAAAAGGGGTGTTGAGGTTTGAGTACGACATCTATTTGTGAACATAGCAATTAAGTGATTATCATTGTAGATGTACCAGTGGTTTGTAATGCATGTAGATCAGGTGAATTAGTCTTCCTGCCACTTTTGTAGTAGTTTGTAGTGTAGTAATCAATGATTTGAAAATACCATGTGTTAAATTCTTGACTTGGCTACCCGCATGCGGACAAGGAGACTTACTAATCCATGTTTTGAAGATGAAGAAACAGCAATCCGTCATTGACAGTTGACAATAAATTATTAACTAGTTTGTCCAAACCATTTGGAAACTACATATAATTAATAAATAGGAGTACCACTAGTTTGATTTTGTTTGTCTGATTAGTGACGATTTGGCATCTGTCCAGGTATCTATCCTTTGCAGAAAAAAAAACCACTCTTCCAACCTCTCTCCGGCCATGATCTGGCCTAACAATTGTCACCTACTTTTTAAAGAAACACACGTCTGAAAACTGCCACGTTCACCATAATTTGTTCAGCTGAGTCCACGTCTTCACCGACATTGCTGTAGGGGGTGAAAAAACTAACATGTTTGGTTGGCTATAAATTTAATTTAGTTTTGCTAATCAAAAGTTTGTGAAGCCATAGATTTTATCGCTTGATTTCAAAGTAAGAAGCCGCCAAAAATTAAATAGGTTACCTGCCTCGAGCAGTAGATATGTCATATGTATAAGCTGCTTGTAGCCAAATCGTTGCCAATTGGTGATGAAGAAGTTTCTGATGTGGTTTAGTTACCGTCTCCAAAAGATCGCTGCAACAGCGTAAATAAAGAGCTTTTGAGAAAAAGAAAGCATTTAAACGTGTTAGATTGAACTCTAGCCACCGAGCTAGAGGGTTGCGCACATCGGCTTGGCCCACCCCATGCCCACCTGCGCCTAACGTCGAGGATCGATTCCCTGGACCTCGAGCGCACGTTGTGCGCTCTCTCTCGCACACGCGATAATTGAATGCACTATCTACGTAAAGGACTCGCCCTTGATCCCTCACGCTCGCACTTATAAAGGGATCGCTACCTATTCGTTGGTGACGATCGACTTACAGCTTAGCTAAAACCAAACTCTCAAACTTCCGATCCTAAGGTGCGTTGAAGGGGAACGAAGGGCGAACTTCATCGCCACTGTCGTACCGTGGTGTCCCTATCACCGCTGCCGCACGATGATTCCATCGCTGGTGGTCTAATGCCGCAATACCGACACCGACAAACGACTAAGGTGGCGCTAATGGATTCTTCAAACACCGGTGAGTATGCCACCAAATTCTACATAAGTTTGATGAGGTGATCATGCATAGCCTTTAAGTTCATGATTTTAAGAATTAACTCCAATTAAACGAAGCAAAATGATGAGATAGGAATCCTGATTTCAACGTTGGATTGCATTCATGACAAATGTGTCGTTAAGGATTGTCATTTATCCTATCTTTTATAGAACATATCATGTAAATGCGTTCAACTTTGAAATCTATATTATCTTTCGTGTTTGTATGTCTAATCACCGTTGCATGGATCATAATCCTCTCCCGAGTAGGCTCACCGCATTTGTAGTAGACCACCAACATGTAGTGGCCCATCAAGATTTTAAAGTCCAATACATCAAATGGGAATACCCTTAGCCGGCCAGATATTTACACAACTAAAATATATCCACATCCGAGCAAAATACAAGATAGTATTATCAGTTTATCATACAGTGAAAGTGTCAAACAATTCGAATAAAGACGAAAACTGGCTCCATCACAATTCTTATCTTATCTTAACTACTTAAAAAATTTATAACTTTCCTTTCGTCAACCTTTTTTTCATTCGTTAGTCGGGCTGAACGTGCGATTGCGGACTGAGGCGGATGAGAGAAGGGAGGAAAGTGGGCTGAAAAGGGGATGTAAATTAGACTTTGTTTTTCGACCATCAAGGATGTCAATTAGACTTTCGGATTTTTCGGGCCGAACGTGCGAGCTGAGGCGGAGAAGAGAAGGGAGGAAAGTGGGCCAGCAAGGAATATAAAATAGACTTCTTTTCTGACGGCAAGGACTCTAATTAGACTTTCGGTTTTTCTGGGCTGGCGCTTGCGGGCTGAGACGGAGGAGAGGCTGGGCTGAACGTGGTCCAAAAAGAAAAATGTTTTTATTTAGATTTTTATTTAAATAAATATTAAAATGGTGTTTGTATTATTAAAATTAGCAAGACCTCTAAAAATTCCGAGAAAATTTCAGAGAGTGTAATTAATCATGAATAATTTTAAAAAAATAAATCCAGCCGTGTAATTTATATTTCTCAAACCTACTTTACTTTACTTATAAATTAATTTAATTCTACACCTACCTACTTTATTCCGGAAAATTTGTATTTTAATTAATTACATAATATAAATTTTTCTCAACTTTTTCTCAATTTTCTCGTCTTTTCTCCCCGTTGCAACGCACG
Organism: Oryza punctata; assembly: GCA_000573905.2. Taxonomy (NCBI): domain Eukaryota; kingdom Viridiplantae; phylum Streptophyta; class Magnoliopsida; order Poales; family Poaceae; genus Oryza; species Oryza punctata. The sequence continues at coordinate 15,429,078 of CM002492.2, read as the reverse complement.
GGCAAGGAGAAGGGACTACGGGTTGAGCTTGCTGGACCGAATGTGGCTCAAAGAGAAAAAAGGGTTTTTATTTAGATTTTTATTTAAATAAATATTGAAATGGTGTTTGTATTATTAAAATTAGCAATTGATCTATGAAAATTCCGAGAAAATTAATTTAATTCTACACCTACCTACTTAGAAATATCAAAGATTCTGGAAAATTTGTATTTTTAATTAATTATATAACATAATTTTTTCTCAACTTTTTCTCAATTTTCTCGTCTTTTCTCCCCGTTACAACGCATGGGCAGTTTTTCTAGCATTTTCATAATTTTCTCTATTATTGGAAACGGAGAGGAATACTCTGGACATGAAACAAGTTATTATTGAATACAGATACACGAGCTAATATGAACTGGAACGGCATATATATGTCACGAGCATTTATCAGAACATGAAAACCACTTAAGATGTGCTTCAGAATCAACAAAGAGATATAACTAGTTCTTTTATAAAAAAAAATATAAAAAATCTTCTAATTTTAGCAACCATATCTGCATATATGCTCTAGATCACTACCGCTTGGGTCACAACTTGGGAAATATATTGTAGTAGCTTTACATAGATCACCATACGTACAGATATATTATACTATTAAGACAGTCTTAAAATAAGATATTACGTTAGCTGCGAAGATTAGAATTTCCTACATTAATTATAGAAAAATAGAGTTCAACTAGAAATGCAATTTAGAATAACTAAAATTTGGAATAAAATGTGAACTCTATAGAAAATGGCTTCAGTACCAAGTCATAACCCCTTATCAGTGTCGGAAACCGAACCGACACTAAACTTTGGGTACTGATGAGGGCGGATCGTGCCTACAACCGACACTAATGATACTGATCCAAATTGAAAATTTGGGCTATCAAAAATCTAAAGTAAATATTTTTATACTTCTACCATCCTTTAGTTGTGTATTATAGGAAGATGCAATCACTATTTTCTATTTCTTCAACTCAAATATAATAATTCTTGTTATGGTGGAGATTTGAAACCAAAACCTCTCCCTCTGATGCACCTATATTTACCAACTCTCCTACACATTGATCTTGTTTGTAAATGGTTTTTTTTTTCCTTTTGAGCCATCCTAACAGAGATTTAAATCATGTATTTGAGTATTTAAAAGAATTCAAATGAAAAAAAATGTGAACTAAAAAATTGTAGATCTCGTCGAGAGCTCCAATTTTCATATAAACTTTGTTGTAATCCGAGTTCAAATAAAAAGGTTAATTCATATATCCGAAATAAGCATAAATAGGGTTAAGGTCAGCACTCATAAGAATACTCGGCAAATGTGAGTGGTATCAGTGCTCGGTATTCTGAAAACCCGGCACTGATGTCTTTTGTCACAAAATCATCCCACTCCAACTAGCACTACCCGACACTGATACGTTATTGGTTAGTGGTAAGACTTGACACTAATATGTTGCCAACAATCAGTGTCGAATGGTTTTAAAACCCGACACTGATGTCTCCTCATCAGTATCGGGTGAAGGTAATTAGTAAATTGATTTTTTAAATCAATCTAATAATTTCGCAGATATATCCGATATATATCTACAAAGGTACGCAATATTTTATATACAATGTATCAATTTTTAGATCAATAATCTATTATGTTTGCCAAGAGCATGTTTTTATACAATATCTGTTGTGCAAGAGATTCCTGTATTAGGCTAACTACGATCTAATACTAGGGACTCGCTCCGTTCCATCTGTATAAATAATACTTATTTACGGTTTACATAGCACCTCATATTTAATCTGAATCTGCTCGTTCAATCCTCATAATACTAGAAGATTTATACATTTTTTTGAGTACGCGCTCGGTATTCTATGTTATATATCTTGCCTTCTAGAAAATGGTTTTTCAAGAGTAATCGAGCACTCGAGACGTACATCCTATTATCGAAGACGTTCTCGAACAAATGCGCGGAGTTATCAAACCAAACCTACCAACAAAGACCGGTGACCTATCTCACATCTAGTACCGGTCATGACTGGGTCTATTCGTAAAAAGGTTACTACATGCAATCCCCTCATGAACGTTATCGGCTTGATCACCCAACATGATTACGAACAAACATCCAATATGCTAATGAGTTGGGTATGCGAGTCATGCTGGCCACATGAGATGCACATGTAATAACCAACTCAAGCGCCTCTGTGTGTGGCCGAGGTACGACTACACACTTGGTCCGAGTACAGACGTGGCAACGATCCTACCATTTCCACAAAATCTTCTCTGGTTGGTCGAGTACGACTACACATTTGGTTCACGACCAATGTTGTAGCGACTCTCCCACCACCTTTACAAGTGGTCGAGATACGACTACACGCCTGGTCTACGACCAACGTTGTAGCGACTCTCCCACAACCTTTACGAGTGGTCAAGATACGACTACACACCTGATCCACGACCAACGTTGTAGCGATTCTCCCACCACCTTAACGAGTAGTCGAGATACGACTACAGGCCTGGTCCACGACCAACGTTGTAGGGATTCTCCGACTACCTCTCCGAGTGGTCGAGTACGACTACACACTTGGTCCTTAACCAACGTTGTAGCGATTCTCCCACCATCTCCGCGAGTGGTTGAGTACGACTACACACTTGGTCCTTGACCATCATTGTAGCGATTCTCCCACTACCTCTTCGAGCGATCGAGTACGACTACACACTTGGTCCTTGACCAATGTTGTAGCGATTCTCCCACCATCTCCGCGAGTGGTCGAGTACGACTACACGCCTGGTCCACGGCCAACGTTGTAGCGACTCTCCCACCACCTTTACGAGTGGTCGAGATACGACTACACGCCTAGTCCACGACCAACATTGTCACGATTCTCCCACCACCTTTACGACTGGTCGAGATACAACTACACGCCTGGTCCACGACTAATGTTGTAACGATTCTCCTACCATCTCTGCGAGTGGTCTAGGTACAACTACACACCTGGTCCGAGTATAGGTGTTGTAGCGATCCCACCACCTCTATGAGTTCTCTACGAGTAGTCGAGATACAACTACACATTTAGTCCTTGACTAACGTTGTAGTGAGTCTGCCACCACCCTTACGAGTAGTCGAGATACAACTACACGCCTGGTCCCGAGCCAACGTTGTAGCGATTTTCCCACCACCTCTGTAAGTGGTCGAGAGTTGACTACACCTAGGCCTTGACCAGCGATTGTAGCGATCTCTCACCACTTATCAGTTTCCTTCGGGTGGTCAAGAGTTGACTACGCCTGGTCCTCGACCAGCGGTTGTAGCAATTCCCTCCCACCCCTGGGTTGACTTTGAGTGGTCGAAGGATAACTACACCTGGTCTTCGGCCGGTGGTGTTAGTCATCCCCTCACCATCTCTCCAAGTTGCCTTCGAGTGGTTGAGGGATAACTACACCTAGTCCTTGGCCAGCAGTGGTAGTCATCCTCTCACCATCTCCCCGGGTTGCCTTTGGGTGGTTGAGTACGTTTACATACCTGGTCCTCGACCTGCGGTTGTAGCGATTCTTCCACCACCCCTACGTGTGGTGGAGTACGTCTACATACCTGGTTCTCGATCAGCGGTTGTAGCAATTCCCGCACCACCTCTACGTGTGGTTGAGTACGTCTACATACCTGGCCCTCAACCAACGGTTATAGCAATTCTCCCACCACCTCTGCGAGTGGTTGAGAACGACTACATACCTGGTCCTCGATCAGAGGTTAGAGAGATGCTCCCACTACCTCTGCGAAGTGATTGAGTACAACTACACGCTTGGTCCTCGACCAACGAGGTAGTGATCTTATCACCCCCCGTGCATCAATCTTTGCTAGTGTTTATACATATAAAATGTGCAACATTTGTCTGTTGATCCCCTTTTCTTATATCACTACGTCTCGAAGTCGATTCTACTGTTCTGTTACGCTAGTCTGGCAAGCTTCGGGGTCCCATGGATCTCGGTTGGGGATGCCTAGCACTGTGAAAGTTTGTCCGACCATGCAGGGTCAAACAACCATATCAGATTTGGTCATGTCAGAGTACCCACTTGAGCGTATTAACCAAGCCGTGTAACCGGGAATTGGTTTTCCCAACTTCACGGTTGGGGGCTAGGAATTCGCTGCTTTAGCATAGTTTGTTAAGCTGCCTTTGTGGTAAAATGACATTTTCATAAAGACAGTTGGGGGCTAGGAAGGGTACCATACTCCGATTGCTGAGGATAGTTTTGGCGAGAGCACTTTTTTATTGTCATAAATAGATTCAATTTATTTCTGATTTTTCAATTCATATTTTACCCCCCAAGCGTTCGCTCGGGGGCTTTCTCTAGCTAACAATTTGTTCTGAGTAATTGATTTCAGGAGAATCAAACATCCGAGATATTAAGTCAGATACCAGGACTTCGTCGCATACTTTACACCTACTCAGTTGTCCGAGAACGGTTGGTTGAGTTTGACGAGGGTTACTGAATGAAGCGATGGTATACCCGCCGAAACGGAATCTTTTGACTTCAATCCAAATTCTCGATTAAGGCTAGACTGGGAACTTAGTCACATACTCCACACCTTCTCGGTTGTCCAAGAACGGTTAGATGAGTTCGATAACTGTTGTTCTAAGGTCTTCGATCGAGAAATTCAACTCATTCATTTGCATTTAAGTCAGGGGCTACTGTCAGTGTTATGGATATGGCATACCCAATAGTCTTGGGTTGAGCTTGGTGGGGCCCACCATATATAAAGTCTTATACGAAATCATGCCTCATATACAGAAGGTGTTCCGGATAAGGAAGAAGAAGCAAAGTTCAAGTTGGAAACTACAGGGACTACTCGGATCATATCCATATTTGTCTCCCTAGTTCTACTTGGACAAGGGGATATCTGTGGGTATAAATACAAGATCCCCTAGCAGGAGAAGGGTCAGACCAAGACAATACACGCCAACAAACACCGAGATGAGGGACAAGCCTAGATAAACCCAATCTGGAACCACAGAGGCCACATGAGGGATGTAGCGCTATCATCTATCTCACTAAGTTCGTATTCGAGGATGAAGACTACTATGTAACCGACTACGTGTGGAAATCCGTGCCGCCAAGTCGACAACAACTAGATTAGGTTGTTCCAAATATTGTACTTGAGTGATACTGATATATAAGAGCAACACCGGCTTCGGCCAACAAGAGTAGAGCTATTACCTGACAGTTCAGGGGTCCAAACCTATATAAAAATCCTTGTCTCCATCTATTTTACCTCAATCTCGCGTATACCCTAGCATCAACGATCCCCATACCATGCAAATACCATAGCCGCGATCTACTTCGTCGACAGATATGTATAGCGCAAGCTCGTTTTTTGGGACGGGAAACCAACATTAGTGTCGGGTTTTCTCGAACTGGCACTGATGATGGGGGCACTGATGTGTTGTTTTGTGGTAGCGATTAAAAGAAGAGTTCATCTAGAACATACCACGAGATTAATTAAAATTTGGCATAAAAATAAAATAAATTTTAAGATTAGAAAATAAAAATGAGAGTTCAAATAAGAATAATATTTAGACATAATTGAAATTCTAAATAAAAAATAAGAAATACTGAAAGAACATTTAAAATACAACAAGGAATTTAATTAAATTTATAATAAAAACAAAATAAATTAAAATTAGAAAAATAAAGTTCGTGTAGAAATACAATTTATAAATGACTGAAATAAGGATAAAAGATTCCATATTAATAAAAAAGAAAAATAGAGTTCAATTAGGAATATAATTTATACATAACTAAGATTTGAAAAAATATTGAAAGAACGGTTTGTTTAGAACACAACATAAGATTAATTATAAATTGAAACAATAAATAAATAAATTTCAAAACTAGAAAAATAAAAATAGGAGTTCATTTAGAACACAACATAAGATTAATTAAAAATTATAACAAAAAATAAATAAATTTCAAAACTAGAAAAAGAAAAATGAGAGTTCAATTAGAAATATATCGCGCATTACTGTAGGATTTTGTAGATTAAATTAGATAGCTAAGACATATGATATGTTAGATATGATAAAAAAACTGGAGGTAGAAAAAAATTAATTTCAACTTTCTAAGATTAGTAGGAGTAATGTAAGGGATAATAATCACATAGTCCAATAGAGGAATTAATATAGGACAAAATTTGTAACACGGCAAAAAATAAACCGACAGAAATTGGAGCACATAATGTAATGGGAGAACTAACGAAACAAGCACAATTCAATTTAAGTTTTTATAATCGAAAAAAATCCAAATCAAACTGAATGAAGAGAAAGAAATATTGGATTGGATGAATATGTGTTAAAATATTGTGAACATATTATAATGATGATTTGATATGCTTGCATGTTGAGCTCTTGAATGTAATAAATTGTTATGTTAAGTAATAATTGTTAGTAAATGATGATATGATATGTTTGTATGTTGAGCTTTAGGATGCAGTGGGTTGTAGTATTATAGAAGGTATAGATAATAATAAAGAGTATGGACGACGGGTAAGCCGTAAAGGAGTAGTGTGGAAGCGGTTGACGGGACTTCTAGAAACTTAAAATAAGAACCCTAACGATGATTAAGTTTGATGTTTAAAATCCCAATAACAGTAGAGATACGTGACAAGGGGCATGCCATTAAGGACTAGGTAGCGTTCGATGATACTTATTAAAAACTATGAAAAGGGAACCTGGTGAGAAAAGAATTCTAAAAACTATAAATTCAGATTTTTAAAAAAAGTACCAAGAAAGATGAATAGAAATCATGGTGGGTGGACAAGCAAGTAAAAAAGAGGCACACGAGTAAGTGGTGGTGGTTGTTGTGACTGTAAAAACTACAAATTTAAAAATTAATGATAAGGTTTGATTTTTGAAAATCCTAAGATAATGATATGAGTATTTAACAAACTTTAAGAAATATTATGTGTAAAATAGTTTAGATAATTTTATATAGGTGCTAGCCGCGTAATTGCGTCGGGCACTCTGCTAGTTTTATTAATAATAGTGCTTTAAATCACAACTGCTTTTGCAAAGTATCTCCATCACCATCATTCTCATGGATCCCATCTATGTTTTCCGCCTATAAACCAAAATTCAAAGGATTACGGGGAAGCCTATCTGATTGGATCAATCTCCAGGTGGTATTATGAACAAGCTAAGTCCTATCCATGGATGTTCGGTATCTAGATAGTTTCCAACCATTTTCCGTTTTCGTTAGATGCCGATGATATTTTATATGCTTCCTTTTGCATATTTTTAATTTATTTCCAAATTGAGGTATCATCTGAACTGACATGGTTCTTTTTAAAGATTATCGGAATCGGTTAGAAACTATCCGAATCGTTTAGTCCAGGTCCTACGTAGAGAGAGAGGAGATACCACCGCTTAGGCTGACTTTTTTTTTTACTTTCCCAACTCACTTCCCATTTTTCGTGTGCATGCTTTTCAAACTATTAAACGGTACCTTTTCTAAATACATTATATACAAAAGTTACTTTAGAAAATCGTATTAATTCATTTTTTAAATTATTTTTAGCTAATACTTAATTTGAAATGGAGCGACTACTCATTAAGTATTAGTTAATTTTTTAAAAGAATAGATTAATATGATTTTTAAAGCAACTTTCCTATAGAAAACTTTTATAAAAAATACACCGTTTAACCGTTCGATCGAAGAGTGTGTACGAAAAAAAAAGTGAGTTGGGAATGCTAGGAAACGAACTTTCCCAATATTTAGTAGTTTGAAAAGAGGTGGCGTTCGTTTCAGCCTCTTTCCAACCCATCTCTCTTATTTTCCGCGCGCACACTTTTCAAACTACTGAATGATTTTGCAAAATGTTTCTATACAAAAGTTACTTAAAAAAATTAAATTAATTTATTTTTGAAAATAATTTAGCTAATACTTAATTAATCACGCGCTAATAAATCACTCCGTTTTTTTGTGCGGAGGAGCTATCTTCCCAAACTGAGTAACCAACAAAGCCTTAGCCTTAGCTGGCCTCTGGTCACCTTCTCGTCTCCTGATGATACTGGGCATTGATTTTAATGCATAAAAATTCATACATTTTCAGTCAATTAGATGCTTAAGAGGGAATCTAAGTAATTTAAAATTTGACCATAGAGGTGACAGAAAATAGTTTCCCTTAACCATAATATTTTATCAAACAAGCTAGACATACTTCAATTTTAGGATGGAGTAGATTGGGACAAGCTCCAGTGTGGTCACCTATTCCCAGTGTGTGTTCGTCTGGTGTTGGAGCTGGCAACTTTATGCCACGTAAAATGAAATAAGGCATTAACGTATGATTAATTTAAGTATTAATTATAATTAATTAAATATTAATTATGATAAATTTGGAAACTTTAATTTTAAAAACACACCGTTTAATTTTAAAAAACACGCCGTTTAATAGTTTGAGAAGCGTGTTAACGGAAAAGGTCAGCCTTAATCAGCGTAAGGAAAAGGTGATGCACCCCACAACGCAGAAATAATTCGTGTTCCTCGAATGGGAAAAAAAGTCCATGTACAAATTGTGCAGTACATACATACGGAAATACGTAGTGTCCTAAATCACGTGGCTGCCTTTACAAATTGGCGCCGAAATTCAAAGTCTCGCCGCCGTGCAGCCCCGTGCTGCTCGACCCGGCCGGCACGTCGAACGACTCCAGCGAGGCCTCGACCAGGCCTCCGCCGCCGATCTCCTCCTCCTCGTCGTCGTCGTCGCATCCGTGCAGCCACGTCAGGTTCCTGGGGTCCTCCCGGAGCAGCATGGCGTCGTACCGCGTGCTCGGGAACGCGTCCGCCGCCGCCACCCGCGGGGAGGCTGCGGCTTCGGCGGCGGCGGCGGCGGCTGGCCTGCCTTTCGCCGGCGTGGACCGTCGTCCAGTGGGCGTGGTCAAGCTTTCACCGGAGGAGGCGGCGGACGTGATCCCCAGGCGGCTTCTTGACGCCACTGACGAGCGGCCGCTCCGGCGGCTGGTCGGAGTTGTGTCCCGGCGCGCCGCCGCGAGGAGGTGCTGTGCCGCTGCTCCCTGCCATAGGCTGCGCTTCGCGTCGGTTTCTGTCGACTTGTTCCGACCTCCGGCGCTCGTCGGAGAACCGCCGTTCGCACCGCTAGGGCTAGAGAGGTCAGCAGTGCGGCGAGCGGTGGTGCTGGTGTTCGCTACGTCGCTCTTACGGCGGCTGTCGCTGTTTCTTGATGATCCATGGGCAATGGGGTCCTCTCTCCGTGCGTTCCTCCCGGCGATGGCGGCAGCCGCCGCGGGCGGGGCCGGGCGCCACCTCTGGGCCGTCGAGCTCGCCGCCGCCATGCCATTCTCGTTGCCGTTGAGCTGCTTCCCCAACGCCCGCACCTGCCTCAGCTTGCTGCTGGACGTGGGCGGTGGCGCGACACGGGACGCGCCCGCCGCAAGGTTGACATCACGCGGTCGCGGCGAGGGAGACGCGGCCCGCGCCGTTGACCCCGAACGTGCCAGGGAGTTGGCGCCACGTCTGGTCGCTACAGGTTCCTGAGACGCCGGGATGGTTGACCTCGGGCTCGACGTGCCAGTGGTGCCGGGCATCGCGCGCTGGCGCGCTCCGCTCGACGGCGCCGTCGGCGAGGGTCTCGACCTGGACGCCAATGACGACGCATTGGGTTGGCCGGCGACAGCGACGGAGCCGAACACGTGCAGCGCCTGTGTTCTGTCCCTGTGACGGGTCCGAGCGGCGGCGGCCATCGCTGGGACGCTCCGCGCTGTGGCCGGCGTGCGTGGGCTCGTCGCCGCCGACGAACCCCTTGGCGTGGAGCTTACGGACGTGTTGCTCAACGTGTTGATCGACGACACCGACGCCGACGACAATGTCCGGCGACCTGAGAACACGGTCCCCGGCGCGTGGGCGACGGTGGAGAGTTGCAACGTCGCGGAGCTGCTCCTCGCCAGCCTCGACGCCGGCGTCCCGTTCTCCCGCCGTGTCAATGGTAGCTGCGTGCAATTGCAAGGAATAGAAATAGGGATCAAACTATCAAAAGAACAATTCGCATTTCGAGATCATCGATAGATCAAAAATGAGGGGGAAATTGATCTGAAATGGAACGAGCACATCTGCACATGCACATACCCCCCGTGAATTGCCTTTCTCGTATGGCGTCGAGCAAGCTCTTTCCAGCCGGCTCGGCGGCGGCGGCGCGGCGGAGACACGGTGGCCTGCGGCGGCGCTCGTCGCCGGCGACCAGAGTGGCGACGCCGGAGGTGTCAGAAGCCTGCCAACACAATCGGTAAAAGAAAAACGTAAGACAAAATGTCCAATTTTTCATCTACATTTCGGGGTCATATCAACCACAACACATCCTCAATGCACCACCAATTCATCCGTACCAATCGTAGTCATGCTTCTCGGTTCCCGTCGACAGTAGCTTGCCGCCGCCGCCGCCGCCGCCGTCTCCAGCGGCGGCGGCCCTCGTCGCCTTTCCCTTCCCGTCCGGAGCTCCTCCTCCCCCTGAATTGCAGAAATTTCGTCGTTCTCAGCATCAAAAGGGCGCCACGCAAGAAGAGATGATCGGATGACAGCAAGAACGAGGAGAGATTGAGGACCGGACAATCTCAATTCTCACCGGCATGATCGGAGGCGGCGCCGCGATCGGGCTGGCTGCTCCGTAGCTCGGAGAAGAACTCGATGCTCTCGTCCTTGGCCGCCTTGCTCCGGCCGCGCCAGCGCAGGAGAAGCTTCGCCACGGCGGAGGTGGACGACGATGGCGCCTTCTTCTTCGTCGCCGCCGGGTGCGGATCCGAGTGGAGCTTGATCATTCCCGGTTCACGATGTTGCAAATTCGCAACGGATTGTTGATCGCTTTTGGGTTATTGGCTTATTGCGAATGGGAGGAGAAAGAGCGTGCAAGGAGGACAGGGTGTTAATTTATAAAGCCGTTGAAACTGCCCTCAATTGGCATTAGGGATTGAAACTGTCCAAAATCCAATATGAAATTGTAATCATGTCATCTGTATTACTTTTTTTTATTTTTCTGAACAAATTTAAAGATATTAAAATATAAATCTAAATCCGAGCCTTTTGACCACTCACACACAGTTGATGTCGTCACAGAGACTACACGCCCATATCATGACATAATTTTGTCATGGTAAGGATTTGGCCATGCCACCGTAGTGTGTTCAGAATGTTTTTTTTAAAATTAATTCGTTATTTTTGTTTTTAGAGAAACTATTTTAAAATCTTATTTGAAAGAGATTCAAATACTAAAATTTTCAGCCATTTTATCTGGGCAGAGAATGCAGCCAAATTTCTAGAGAAAATATTTTCTTTTTCTGCAGGGGAAAATATTATAGGTTTGCACATTGAATTTTTTTTTTTTTTTGGTTAACTTCCTCAGGGAAGATATCTAGAACTACGGAAAAATTAAGAAAATATATGCTTGGTCAAACATGACTGATTTTATTCACACTGAGCCGTAGTTACAGATACGATCTACAAGGCCGAAACCCCAGTAACCCAATATGCAGATACAATCTTCTGTAATATAGAACATGCATAACACAAAGGGGTCATGCTTATTCAACCCTCTTTATACTCAAGCTTCTGTAATATAAAACAAAATACTGCACACTCAAATTCCGTCGCACGGGAAGAATATAAATAACTAATTACGCAGCCATTCGAAACAACAGCAGAGGCCCCAGCAGAATTTCGAAGGATAGTCCCTTATGAAGACATCCCTACTGAAGCCGACGACGTAGAAGCTGAAAGATTGCTTGCGATGAGCCATTGTGACACGGATCACAGGCACCACGGAGATGATGTGCCTCTCGGAAATGACCCTCGCGGACGGTGGAACCGGAAGCCGGCTAGCTACGACTTCCGAGGAGAACTGGTTGAGCTGGTACGAATCGGCAAAGAATGCAGGAGTGCATTGGTATGCTTGTATGTTGCATAGCTGAACCCCCTGGGCTCTATGGAATACTTCGTCTGGCACAGAAGCAGCTCCCCTAGTTGCGCTCACTTTTCTTGCTGATAGTGTTTTCCTGGAAACAGGAGAATTTCGAGTTAGATCAACGCATCACGTAATTATTGAAAAAAAAATTGCGAAGTATTTTCCCCAAAACATGATTAAAAAGCACAAAAGAAATTCCCTGTAGAAATCGTAGAGGTGTGCCTTCAAACCATAATGCACATATCATCACGTTATTAGCTCTAGCTGACTGGAGAAAACAGAGTAAAGGGACACCAAGTGTACAAATTGCTTTACTTGGTTGATGGCAAATCAAGAAGAAACTCCTTTTTCTACTATGCCATGCATAAGTTACAGATACACTGATAACTTTAGGAGATACGACTGTAAAGCATCCAGCAAATGAAACATTAACAAATAAGTTCCCTGAACATCAACAACTGAGGTATTTTGTATGAATAAACTAATATGCTAGGACTCTCTCTAAAAAAATGAAACCATGATAGGCCAAACTCACAATTAAAGCATCAATTGACGAGATCTACAACAACAAATTCTCCATTACGCCTTTCTTGACCACATTATTGCAGGATTACTGAACTATTAAACCATATTATCATGATATAAAGAATTATAGCAATTATAAGTTCCTTTCAGCCATCATATGTTTTGATTTTATTTCCTTGTTACTATACATTGTCTCAACGTAAACACTAAAACAGCATCAGCAGAAAAAGAATCAAATTACCATCGAACATGAGCAGTGCTTTTTGCGAGAAGGGAACCATAGCCACTACATGTCCTGCATGTTACTAGGCCACGCGATCCACATGCTATACAAGGCAACATTCCTTTACCACTGCACATTCCACATCTGTTACAAATAAAGATATGCACAAGGTGAGCATTTTCAACAGAAGTGGTAAGATACTTTTACCAGTAGATGTAAAACATCTCAATAATAGGAAAGTATTTTTAAAATTTTAGAGTACTATTTTCTATCTAATCAGGCATGAATTAAAAATTGTAGATAAAATAGCAACAATTGACATGTAAATACAAATAAATATCTAGTGGACCAAAGAACAAATGCAACAATACTGCCTTAACATGTACACAATTTTACCAACTAAAATTAAACAGGCAACCAAAATTAGGCGATTAATGTGGTGATAGGCTTCTTTAGTGGGCTTTAAATTATGTGCAAATGTGAACTAATTTTTTAGATAATGACGCGAACGGCGAGATGTAGAACTAAAAAAAAAGGTTAGCAGAAGAAGTGCAGGACTAACACTGTATCAGATCCATCTTGGTGAGCAAGTAAACCCCTCCCATAACATGCACTGCAACGGGTCATCTGATTTGCCTTGTAAAATCCGTGCTCCTGACCAGCATTGCAAATAGGACATGGTATCTCTCCACGACTCTCGCAATCTAGGAGAAAATTTAGATCAGAAAACTAGAATCTTCAAAATAGAAAAGATAATGATGAATAAATTATGACATGTACCATGCAAAACATATATACCATCATACTGATAAGACAATTATAGTTGAAAGGAAGAAGCCAGACGTGTTTGATAAGAAAAATATATTTAAGGAGTCCAACTCAAATAATTTTAAGAAAGCCAAAGGTCATTCCGAGTCTTTGTAATTGTAAGACTTGTCTATTTGTAAGGACAGGGTTTTCCGCCCCCTCCCCGTGTTTCTTTTTTGCTTAGGCCTTGTTCGGTTAATCCCTCCCACAAGGGGATTGAGAGGGATTTATGCCACACCTATTCTGGTGTGGAATTATTCCCCCCTTAATCCCCTCCAATCCCTCTCTCTTGGGGATTAAACGAACAAGCCCTTAACAAAATGATACGCAGATCTCCTGCGTCTTCAAAAAAAAAATCTATCTCCTATTCTCTTTTCTCCTGTTTTGGTGTGTGTGGGTGTGTGATGTTGGTGTTGTAATTCCCAGGTGGGTGGGCGTCAGAGTTTATCTCTAACGCCGTCCACCTATTTCCTGCGTGTTCTAAAAAAAATAATGTGTGTTAAACCCACATAAGTGCACATATTGATTCCTGTATAACATCATAACAACATAAACAAAAAGAATTAAGGTGATGATATACGATGGGACTGAGAAATATATTTCAGAAGTTTAGCTGATGCCTAGAAGGATATTTGCAGAATAGATAGGAATTAGGACAACCGAAAGAAACACAGTAGTTGTAGTTAGAAGTACAGAAATTACACAATCGGCAAAAGAAACTGACTAAATGAGTACTTCAGAATGAAAACCATACCTAAGCATTTTTCAATTACTTCTGAGTGAGGAATCTTGACCTTTACTTCTTTTTCTGGAACAAACAGTAGAGGAAACTCAGACCTCAGATCAAGTTCCCACACTCCAAGCACAGGACCCTTGTCTCTTCCATCTATTTTCCCACCATCATAGGGTTCCTTGTTGGTTACAGTGTCCCTTTCCTCGATGAAAGTTTCTAAAGTTCCAACATATACATTGCAATCCTCAATGGAGGTAATTTTCCATGTGCGAGCAGGCCTACTTCCCCAGCAGCACCGATGCCCAACATGATCAATAAGGAGCTGCCGGATCTCTACCTCATCCAGTACATCCCTGTCAGCATATTTCAATCATTCCATGCGAACGATTGGTATGATATTGGGAAAGAAAGCATTGCAGCAAAAAAAAAAAAAGGAACAAAAGGGAAATAATGGGAAAGTTAGCTATGGTTCCTTTCCTTTAGCCATCAGAGAAAAATGAGGAATCATTATAGATATTAGTGCAAAACTAGTGATTCCAATGCTCCACATCATCAGTCCCTTTTTATCTGTCTGACAATCTGGTACTTCAACAAATATTCTAGGTTTTTCTCTCTTGAAAACACAAGAGAGCTCCGTTTCATTTCATTAAGAAAGCAAATATATGTACAAACAAGGGGTCAAGGAAACAACCCCACTACAACCAACCCAAGCGATGCTCGATCAGAAATATTTTAGGTCTCTAGAGCTTTCTTCCTTCAAGATGCATTATCCCTCAACTACAAGTATGAAGTCATTCCCATCCCAAATCACTTCCTGCCACATCCTTCAAATTTGCACAGGACAACAGACCAAGAGTAAACAGTTTTTTCATTTTTATGAGATTGGGGACCAAAGGACAAACCAAGTATCAATCAGCTTACATAAGTTGGTTACAAAGACAATAGTTTAGCTGTTGCCATGTACTTTTTTAATACTGGCGCAAATTAGGCATGTGTGTACTGTTGAAAGCTAACTGCTTGAGCAGAGTGCTAATGGTATAACTAATGTTTGGAAATATGGATTAATTGTGATTTGAATATTTCACCTGTGCGCTGATGTACTAAGAATTTGAGGTTATATAAACACCAAGAGAACTATTTCCAGGTTGATTTTTGGATGCAGCCAGCATTTTCTCTGTTGAATCCTATATGCTTATAGTCAAATTTATGGTTTTAGTGAAATAATATATTTCTGGTCATCTTATCAGATACAGTATTTTTATCCCTGTGCTTATTGCTCACTCACTCATTTCCAAGTGTTCCCTTTTTGTCTGAGAATTTATTCTAAGGAAAAATCAACAATTTCATATTAGTGTACACGGGCAGTATCTCTTCACTATCATTCGTGTGAAATTATTGATTTGCAGATGGAGTTGAAGGCAAGGTCACTTAAATCAATAAGAGCCAACCCAACAGATATTCATTTGGGATTTTGGAGGGTAGAAAGATCACTGCAGAATTTGACCATCATGTGAATACCATCTATTCAACAATAGGCACCCGGATTCGAATTGGGAAAATACAGGGAGAAGGAACCGACGCTTGCTCTTCCTCCCGCGTGGTGCACGGCACGACGCCGCTGCCGCCTCTCGCCTTCTCTCTCCCTCCCCCACACCCCCCACCTCCCGGTCCCTTCATCTTCACCTTCCACATCCTTCCTTCCTTCCCTTTTTTTCTTCTCCAGATCCAGTTTTTTTTCCTCAGATCTAGAACCTTTTGCTCCTTTTGTGCTCCATCCGGTGGCTGGAGAGGTGGATCCCCTCATCCGCAAGAGGATGCTCGGTTTGCTCGAGGGCTGACCGAGGTGGGGTGGCGTGGAGCTGCAGAAGATGTTGGAGGCCGCACACGTGGCTTTGGTGGCGGCGGCCCTAGGCGGCGGCAGCTCAGTGAGCCCGATGCCCGGTTCTGGCCGTGCCTCGGCCTGGAGAGGTCAGACAGTTTCGCAGCTCTAGGAGCGGCGACCGCTGGGGTGGTCGAGGTATCTCGACGAGGGGTGGTGGAGGTGTTCCTGCGACAAGGTGGGCCCCAATCAGGCGGTGATACCGCTCTAGGAGCGGCGGCTGCATGTGGTGACGGCGCAACTCGCCGTCGCCGGTTCCCCTGGTGCGGATAAAGAAGATGGCGGAGGAGGTTCTTGGTGGCTGCAACCCTAGGGGCGGCAGCAGCTAGGAGAGCTTAAGTTCTAGCTGCAGCTAGGCATGACCGGTGGTGGAGTGTCCCCGCGGGTCCAAGTTGAACAATGGTGGATCGGTTTGGCGGTGACGTAGGTGGTTGTTTTGCTGGAGGCATGCTAGGAGTGTTGCCAGCACAGCTGCTGCGTCAAAGGGGAACGGTGGAGGTCATTGGCGAAGACAACGTGATAGTGGGGTTTCCGGCTTTCACATGGCGAGTGATGGTTGTCATTTTGAGTGGCAATGAAGATGGTGGGATGGGCTAGTTCTTGTCTCCCTTTTTCGCTCACGGCTTTAGCACAAGGTTTAGACCTTAGTGCTGCTTCCATAGTTCTCTTGTGTAATGTTTCAAGCCTAAGCGCTCGGTTTGGTGTTGCGGTTATTTTGACCTTGTGTAAGAGTGTGAGTCTAAGTACTCTAGTTTGGTTGTCTTGGCTGTGTACATCCGCTTTGGATGTAGAGGCCGGTTTAATATAAACCATTATCTTAAAAAAAATCTATTCAACAATAACTGGCAAAAGGAGATGGCATGCATCAGGCCACAACCACAAACATGACTAAATTGACTGTACTTACAATCTCAGTGTGTGTAATTAGCAACCACGATAGCTAGCAAATTGTCAAATTCTTTCCGGCCTGACTGTGCCGTTTGTGCAGACATAACATTTCACAATATTATCCAACTGGCCACTGCTACACTGCACCAAATCAAAATGTTGCACGTTCGACTTGCTAAAAATGAGACATAAAATTGGGTACTGCTTGGAAACTGGCTGGCTACTCTAAGAACTATTTCAAGCACCTGGCATGGGAAGAGGCGCAAACAAGTTCAGAAGGGGAAGCAACTGGGGTTCAAGTAGAGTGGATATATCACGTGTTTTAATGAGGAAACACCGAAAAAAGTGCATCTCTCTTATGTTCGTCTTCAATCCCCAATTTCTTACTACGTTCACACTTCATACTGCCCATTCTCATTATGATCTTGCGGCAGCAGATTCTCGTTCACATAAGTCCATGACAGCAATACTCAATTTCGATTAAATGTGCTCACCTTCTGCCATCGTGAGAAGGCTGGTACTCGCCACCATACGGATACGGCCCTTGAGGAACAATTGCCAATCCTCCTGCAAGGTAGAACAAACCTGTTATGTTCACAAACAAACACAACTGATGCGAAATGCAGAGAGACGAAAAGAACAGGCGATCCCGAATCACCGTGGGGGTGCGGAGCACTAGGTGCAGCTGGCGACGGGGACGGGGAGTGGACGGCGCTGTGGATGTCCGGCGGGTAGACGTCGTGGTGGAGAGCCGGCGGCGGCGGGTAGTAGCTGGCGGAGGAGATCTCCGCGGCGGACCTGACCTCCGCGGCGCTGACCTCCCAGCCCGCTCCTCCTCCTCCTCCGCCGCCGCCGCCGCCGCGCAGCGCCGACGAGCTGCTCCGTCCCAGGTACTGGTACTGCTGCTGGTGCTGATGCTCCGCCGCTGCAGGAAACGGGATTCGACGAAACGAGCCAGGGTGAGACGATCACGAGACAGGGCGAGGGGGGGGGGGGGGGGGGGGGCTATGTATGAACGGAGCCCGAAATGGGGATCGGGGAGAGCACGACGGCGAAGGCGGTGGCAGTACGTCTACCTGGCGGCGGTGGCGGCGGCGACGAGGAGGAGGAGAGGAGGGGGCGGCGCTGCTCCTCGCCGTCGCGCTCCGCCTCCATGGTCATCGTCGACGTCGACGCGCGGCGGGCCGAGGCCGAGTTGGGGATTGGTCTCACTCTCACTTGGCTCGCGGGGTCGCGAGGGGAAGATTGGTTTGGTTCGGGGATTATAACGGCATTTTTCCTGCAGGTGTTGCAGCGCACTCTGCAAAGCCTTCGCCGCGAAGGAGTCTCGGAGGGAGGAAGTCACGCGGCCGGCGTCCTCCCGTCGAAATCAGATCGCGTCGCTGTCCAAATTTCTCGATGAGGAGGGGAGGACGACGACGAAGACTTCGCCAGCTGGATGGGCTGGCTGCTGGCATGCCTGTCTGTGAATTCACTGTAAGCTTAGCCCGCTCACTAGGGGCGGGTCTAATCAAGTCTCAACTCAAAGAAAGAGAACGAAAATTGTAAAAACCCTCCAAGATATCATCACCTTGGGTTTGATATTGGTTTGATATTCCTCTGCAAGTACCATACGTGTATTTTCCCCTTTCCCATGTGTTATATGACTTTGTACTAGATGATAGATGATGAATATGGTCTCAAACACATCTTTTCCAAGCAACATGATCATGTTAAGCTCATTTTTCTTATATTAAATCTGCTAAAGAAACATATCGTCCAATCCCTATGAGGTGCGTGCAATAGCTCATCTTTGGTGACCCTGATATCTAAGAGCGAAGACTCGTGATCACCACCCTTCAACGATGTATTGGTCGGTAGGTTACCATGAGTGGGGTGAATGACGACCACGGCTCCTTATCTATTGTATTAATATGAGCGCGCGTGTGGTTTATGGCCACGAGAATGGACGATTAGCGACAATTGGGGGATCTCAAACCAAGGTGAAGTAGGGGAGGGTATTTGCAACGAATCATTTTATAGAGAAATCTC
Organism: Oryza punctata; assembly: GCA_000573905.2. Lineage (NCBI taxonomy): Eukaryota > Viridiplantae > Streptophyta > Magnoliopsida > Poales > Poaceae > Oryza > Oryza punctata. The sequence goes on along the minus strand of CM002492.2, from coordinate 15,410,029 downwards.
AAACTCAGGGTGATATTTGATGTGTTTTTTGCAATTTCCCTGTAGAGAAATGATGTAAACCTTCGGAAAGAGCATCATATTTAGTGATTTTTTTTACTTAGCTCAAGCATCAGTGTGTGAACAACAATATGATATCACTATCTAAGAGACAATGTCGCATAGGATTTTCGAGAATGTGAAGACAATAGGAGGAGGAGAGGGTAGGATGTTTTTTGTTAGATTAACAGATAGTCCAATAGACTGTTGAATAAGAATATCATATATACATTTCGATATGTTGGTGCAGCTTTAATTGACCCGATTTTTTTGGTAAGGGATAATTATCATTTTGGGTAGGGAACGATGTTGACGATGTGGGTACAATACGTTTCACTTATATCTTATATGGGCATCCAGGGAATATCGTTGACGATGCAGCTACAATATGTTTCACTTATATGAGCATCACCCTCAAAATAGGGGATGGAGAGTTAAATAGCCCATTCATCAATGGACTAGCCTTTACTCACATATTTGCATAATCTGATATTTTCATTTTCTTTTCCTTGAAGATAGGAAAAGTTAGTACTTGAAGTCGTGACCTCCTGGTTCATAGGAAGTAACTCTAACAAATTAATCTAGTGAACCTTTGTCTGAGATTTCCATTTTCAAAATGGAATTTCTGGCTTGCCGCACTAAGTCCAACACAAAGAAACCCTTGGTCAGAAATTCTGGTACACGTATGAAATTGCATGTAAGCCTTGAGTTGCAATAGAGTACCCTTACTGAAAAAATTCGGAACAACTTAAAAATTTCATGTAGACTTTGAAGTAGAGAGTGGATCCCAACTTCAAAATCCCGAAGAAATGTCCAGAATCTCCAATTGAACCGGAGATTCCGATGCAATCTATAACTTTTGAATCGTCACAATCATAAAACTACTTGGTGATAAGGTACACAGATTGTCTATGGACTAGGTGATGTGACCATGCCTACTGCAGATACAACCATTGCTCACATTATACATCAAGAGGAAGACATCTTATGGAATCCAATTCAGCCACCTGCAATGGTGACTTTCGGACTACACATTCGGACTACCGGGCAATGGTGATTTAAATTGGACATAACTCTTTATTCCGGAGGGTGTTAGAGGCCCATGAGCACTTGTTGGAAAGGGTGTGATGTCTACTTTCTAATGGATCCAGAAACACCATCAAATATCATCGGAACTGCCATGAAACTGCATAAGAAATGTTCGGACCTCCAACCTGCGAGTTGGGCCTTGTATCCAGTAGAGCCCATTAAGGCTTTTCAGCTAGGGTTTCCCCCACCTCCTGCTGCTCTCCCCCATATATAAGGCAGCAGCAGCCACCAAAGACACTAGGGTTTTGTTTAGATGCAAGTTTAGCTTCAGCTACTTCCTTGTACTCGCATGTGTCGGCTAGACCACCCGGATACTTGTATTCAGAACCCTATCTTCGTGTGTTTCAGTTTCATCATTTGACAAGTGTCGTGAGCTGTTTCCTTGTCAACTTGTTCTTGCTTGTTCTTCGATTGCTTGCAGGTTCAAGGTTGTTCTTGGCACGGCAAGAACAGCAACAAAGTGGAGTTGGTGTACCGGTTGCTAAGGTGCAGCACCCCTGTGGTAGTTGTAGTTGGACCGCCAACGTCATCTCCTCCCCCAAATCGAAGTTATCCTCCTCTCATCGAATGATCGGGAACCCCCGTTGCTGTATCACTAGGGTTATAGAACACTTTGAGCACTGAGATGACCCTAAGTTGTTACACATGTCCTCCTTAATTGTACGGTATATCTAAACTTGAATTCAAAATATAAAATGAATTTAAACCTTCAAATAAGTTTCATGTGTCGCTTCATACTACCACCTATTTACGCACTAGATAAATTCATCAATCTCTTAATAGTTTTGTAACCAATAACCAAAAACCACATAAGGGGCCTAGATGCACTTTCAGTTATAGTAGGAGGAGATGGTGTTTGGTCCTAGATGGGCTCGTGTGCTTCATAGAAACTATGGGTTAAATGGATAATGGCCCATCACTCATTGTTTTTATTTTGTCTATTATAATAGAAGTTGTATAAGTATTGGTTTGGGTAATTTGGGCTACTATCTAAGTCATGCCATTTAGTAATTATGTATATGAGTGATGGCTAACCTGTAGCTTATTTTGTGTGATATCCTAGTTACTTTTGGATAATTTAGATCTTTTTAATGATAGTGAAAGGGTCACTTGAGCCTAGAGGGGGTGAATAGACTACTTAAAATTAAACAACGGAAGCTAAAAACAAAAACTAGGTCGGATAGTCTGATCCACAGTCGGACTATCCGATCTGATTAGATAGTCCGATGTTGGATCAAACAGTCTGACTCAATAGGAATGCAAGAACCTCAAATCTGCAATACTAGCAAGAGTATACGAACAGGCACAACTAGGGTATAAAGACACAACAAGGCAATTAGTAGAGTAGAGAGGAAAGCGAATATCACCGAGATTTCTTGCCGAAGTAATTTCCGGAGTTCAAATCCTTGAGGGAATTCTACTCTCCATTGAGGAGCTCACAAAGAGCCGGGTCTTTGCTAACCCTTTCCTCAAGAGGTTGCACAAAGCACTACTCCTTCCACTAGAGGTATCTCTTTCCTTTCGGAGGCGAGATCAGGCCTTCACAAACTTCTCTTGGCTCACCACAAGTAGATCACAGGCTCAAGAGCGACGCCTAGCCGTCTAGGAGTCCTCAACCTCCAAGAGTAACAAACACCACACAACTCTTGGAATAACCCTAGTGCTCAAGATCGAGTGAAATGCACACTAGGCCCTCAACAACCAAATCCACAACCACCAAGATTCACCACTCAAAGAACGAGGAGGGATTTGAGAGAGGGAGAAAAAGTTCAAAGATCCAAAAGCACTTAAGCACCAAGCTCAACCCAAATGTGAATGAGAATGAATGAGTTGGGTAACCCTAGAACAGGGTTAGGTGGGGGTATTTATAGATCCCCAAAAAAGTGGTCGTTGGGAGAGAATCTTTTCATCCCACCTCGGATAGTCCGAGATGACATCGGATAGTCCGATGTTTTTGACCCCCCCCCAAGCAAGCCAGAGACAAAGAGCAAGGTTCTGAAGAATTTCGGACCATCTGATCGATCGGATAGTCCGAAGTCATGTCGGATAGTCCGATATTTTAAACCAAGATCTCACAGAGACTCAAGTTCCATTGAACTTCGGAGTTTCTGATTCATCGGATAGTCCGATAGGTACTTAGAAAAATTCATTCAAGAAGAATAAAAAACAGTTCAAGACAGAGAGTGAAGTTCTGTGAAATTTCGGATAGTCCGACTTCACATCGGATAGTCCGATATTTTTAAGTCAGTGCTCAGTACACAGACAGAGAGAGAAGTTCTGTAATATTTCGGATAGTCCGACGATCGGATAGTCCGACTTCACATCGGATAGTCCGACAAGAAAATTCAACAACACTTAAGAAAAAGATTTTGAGCACTAGTGTTGTACCAATCATATGCATGTGGTATCCCTCTTAATAGTACGGCATCCTAAACACAAGAATACAAGAAATACAAGGATCACAACATGATTACCACAAATGTGATGTCGTTAAGCTCTTAATCACAGTTTCATTCCTTTTCATCCTTGCATCCAATTCAACAAAACATTAGTGTACCTCTATTTGTGTTGTCATTAACACCAAAACATAGGGGTCCTAGATGCACTTTCAGATAGTATACATGAGTGATTGGATTCATTGTAATGTACTTGCAAAGATTTGAATGCATATTTTGCTTAGTACCAATGTTTAAGCAATACTTACTAAAATATCTATGTAAGAACTAAAGTATTTCCAACATTGTTTACATATATAGTATTTCCAACATACTTACTAAAATTTCGCTTGGCATATTTCCCACATATGTTTCACTAATTTTTCACGCTTTCAAACTGTCCACCACCTCAAGCAATGTCTACGATAAAACTATGAAGGAACACCCGAACCATAAAAGTTTTTGCTTACTTATCTTTTGGATATCTAGGCAAGTATAAGGGAATACACCATGTCATCTTCAAAACTCCAAATATATGTTTAGTAACATTTTGATGAGTGTGCATGCATGGTTAAATACCTTCTTTAATTCAACCAGTCCGTACCCTTGTTGGAACTTGTCTACATATATGATGCATCCGATTCTTATAGTTGTGGTATCTTTTGGGTTTGCTACATAGTATTTCCCTTAATTAAAATTATATAGTAAGATTTTGTTTAGAAGAACTACACATTTCACACTCCCAAGTCATCGCAAAACTACATGTTTTAGGCTTCATAAGCTTCCAAATAATGTACCATTTGTTCCGTTGGAAACTAGATTTCATAAGATTCCCAAATATAAACCTTTTTCCACCTTTAGTCCCTCTGAATTTGTGTACATAGCTTTAAGAAGTTGACGAACAAAACCATTGTGCAAGCCAACCACCCTCTCCACCTCTCGAGCCCAAAAGGCGTATAGCACGCGGCATATCCTCATTAACATGTATAGAGAGGATAGATAATGCTTATTTAGGATATATATCTACATGATTTGTGGATTTAATTGTTCACCAAAGGTTTTATGTAACTTACAAAAGAATTGACCTTCTCAGTTTGAATATGATGTAACATTTTTCTTAAGCACGTATAGTTGCTATTCAATATAAACTCTTTTTGCAACAAAGTCAACAGTAGAATCGACAAAGTCCAAAGTAATAAATGCAATCAAATTATTCTTCCTATCATTATAATCTTCTGGTTGAATTTTTTGCATCAGGGACAATCTCTTCATCGCATTGAATCACCACTTGAACCAAAAGAATTAGACAAGCAAACATGCAATCTTTGCAAGAGCATATATACAACACGAGTTCTACCATAAGATAAAATTAGAGTTATAACAAACTAGAAATTTCATTACATGTTTACAGTATTGATATATTCAAATAACAAATCAAACATAACTAATGGTCTAAATTGCATGATATATAATGATATATATTCTTGTGATCTAGAGGAAAACACTAATCCTGTTATTTTTAGCTTATTCATTGAATTATTAAAACATATTATTTTTCCATGCTTTTAATTTTTTTGAAAAGAATTTGTTCTACTTATATTGTTTAAACCACTTGTTTCAACCTATTTGTTAAGTTATTTTTAAAAAATATTACCCTATAATCAAAATAATCCACGAGAACAATTAATCTGCTCAACAATCTAAAATATTTTCCTTATTGTTTTTTATGAGAAACGTTATTCAACAATTAAGTCTTTGGCGGTCATACGTACTTTAGTTTAGCATAAACTCTCACAATATTAGCCGCTAAGAATCCCATTAACCTCTAATGATCTTAGCATTTAATCGTCGTCTACAACACTACCACGCTAACAACGATAGGGAAGATCTTATGCTTTTAAATATGGGGAGAACAGGATTATTTATTTGATTTGTTTCCTATTTTTGGCTTATATATGAAAAAAAAATAGAAGGGGGAAATCTGACCGCATTGCTGCCGCTGCCGCTGCCGCTGCCTACCTACACTTGCACGCCCTTTTGCTACTCCAACCTTCCAGCCTTCCGATCCAGATCGTACGTAATCTCTTCCTGCGACCGGGCCGTACGACACGGCACGAGCACGATGGACTTCACACCCTCTCTCGTAACCACACCGGATCTCGCGAGACTCCCACCTCCGCCCGCCCGTGACCGGTTTTCGGCGGCGACAAACGAAATCCCCCCCCAAATCCGTGTGCGCCGCGCCACCCCCCCGCGTCGCCGCCTATATCACCTCCCCCCCCCCCCCCCCCCCCCCCCCCCTCTCCGACGACCCTGCTTTGCTTTCCTCCTCCTCCGCACGCGTTGGATCTCCAATCCTGTGCCAATCGGGCCCCTCCTCCTCCGCCCCCGTCCCCCTCACCGTCGGCCTGCCGGCGGCGGGATACCGAGGTGAGTCTTCTCGTGCTCCAGTCATTGGGTTTTCCTCTGCGGAGGGATATCTTCCTTGGGTCGGGTCGGATGTCACCCAGAGGGGATTGGGGCGGGGATGTATGTCGGGTTGGATGGATCTTTTCCTTCTTGCTGTCGTTAGCTCGTTGCGTATGGGAGGAGGGGGGAAAAGAAGCTTTTGTTCTTTCTGTGTTAGCAGCTTGCGTGTTCTATTGTATTCCTTCCTAATTGCTGCGGAGAATCGTGCTAAATGTGTGTTGTGTGTGCTCCTTTCTGTCGCAGGGCTGGAGCTCTCCTGCTGTTTCCCATGCAGGAATCGTGAACTAGTCTGTTGTGAGACGATTGCTTCATGAATTGGCATTCTTGCCCGATGCTGACCGTATTGCGCTGATTGGCCCTGGGATGGTGGGAATCTGAATCTGATGAGTGCCTGCTATTGGAGTGAACATGGACAGAAGAGTTGGAGCGGTCCTATTCTGCCTTCTCTTTGTCCTTGTCCGGGATGTCTCGGCGGTCGCCGAGACAGAGATTGGCGATGTGCGCATCGTGCAGGAAGCGCCTGATAGGAAGCTAGAGGGTGCAGGCAGGCAGGATGGGCTCAAGAGCGGGAGGGTGGCCGTGTCTACGGTTGCGTGGTCGACGCTTGCAATGGCCGCTGCAACCGGGTTGGGTGCGCTGCCGTTCTTTTTCCTGGAGCTAGAGGCCCAGTGGGCGGGACTTTGCAATGGACTCGCGGCAGGGGTGATGTTAGCGGCGAGCTTTGATCTTGTGCAGGAAGGGCAAGTGTATGGCAGTGGGAGCTGGGTTGTGTTTGGGATTTTGAGCGGAGGGTTTTTCATCTGGCTTTGCAAGAAGGTAACTTCCTGTTTCATTCCCTTCAGTTTTCTGTGATATCACTTATGGAGTACTATTTAGTACATTAGCATTTTCACCAATTAACAAATATCAAACCATGTACAAAAGTATTTTAGCTTTACGGAGCCAGTCATGAATGTCATAAAGACCCATTCAGTTCATATGTTCATTTAAATGGCATCTACAATGTACATACCAATGCATTAACAGAATTTAAGATTGGAATTTACTTATACACAGATTGTTGTGGTTTGTGGTAGCTTCTATGTTAGACCACATCTGGCATTCAAAAGGGTTTTCCTCTGTCCTAATATATGTTGGCATACTCATAATTTTGTTGTCATTTAACCTACTTATATAGTCCTGACTCCTGAATCCAAGAATCAGATTCTCATAAATTGAGGGCATGCAATATTCAATATTACATGTTGAAAGTGCATTCACTATTGCACTTGCATATTAAGTGCATTCACCATCGTACCAGTTTGGTTTGATGGTTGTGTTTTGGGTTATCGTCGATATATTTGTTTACATGTATTTTTGTTATTTATCACTTACTTAGATGTTTTGTATTATTTCATTGTACACAGTTTCTTGAGCAATATGGAGAAGTAAGCATGCTCGATATAAAAGGTGCAGATGCAAGTAAAGTTATTCTTGTTGTCGGAATAATGACACTCCATTCTTTTGGGGAGGGCTCTGGTGTGGGTGTTTCCTTTGCTGGCTCAAAAGGATTCTCTCAAGGTCTTTTAGTTACTATAGCCATTGCTGTACACAACATACCGGAAGGCTTAGCTGTAAGCATGTTGCTATCATCTAGGGGTGTATCCCCACAAAAGGCAATGATATGGAGTATCATAACATCTTTACCACAGGTGCACTTACTCTATCCTTGAACTGAAATATGAGTTACCTGATAAATGTCCTCGTTCTTGAGTCAACATGAAGAGTTTTCTATTTTTTTTTAGTTATAGACTTATAGTGGTTCATGTTTTGTAACCAGAAAAGTGAAATCAGTTCTTTTTTTGCCTTTTGCAAAGGGGCTACAATCTGAATTTCGTTTTCTGTAAATTTAATTACTCTACCCTTTTTCTTTTGTGTGTCTGTGTGTACACGTGCTACTATGTTCTTTGAGTAAATTGCATTGGCGGTACACGAACTTGTCAGGTGAGTGCAATCTAGTGCATAAACTTGTAAAATGCTCGTTTTGGTGTACGGGCTTGTCTGGTGGTTGTGAACCAAGACCAAAATAACATAGCAAGGCTAATTTTACCAAGTTGGACGTTGATTAGGATGTGATGTGCATATATGAGATGGGCATGAGACATGCTATATTTATAAACTTAGTTCCTACATTAACCTTCTTTTTGTTTCCACCCTTGCATCATTACTCAGTTTTTTATGTCTCTTTCTTTGTACAACAATTATGCCTTATTTTACCTTTTATTGAACATATATATGTCTATATGACGCCTTCTCTCTTGCATGTTTACGTCGCATCCTAATCACCACTTAAATCAATGAGATTAACCTTATCGTGTCCTTTTGGCCTTGGTTTGCACGCACAAGACAAGTTCATGCACCAAAACAAACCTTTTACAAGTTTATGCACTAGATTGCACCCTCCTGACAAGTTCATATACCACCAATATAATTTACTCATGTTTCTTTTGTGCAGCATAGCACATTGGTGCATGCATGCGCATTTGTGAAATGGAGTTACTTTTGTGGATAATAATATAACGATGATCTTTGTCCATTGATTTTTTCAACTGGAATTCTTCCATTGCTATGATCATTACTTATTAGTGCAATTATAATAATGGTAGCAAGGGAAGGGAGCATTCTTTTTGGCGGCATACTCTTCACAATTTCCTATCTTGCTTGTATATCTGTTAGTTCCGTATTTACGTTTGGTGGCCATCTGTGAAGCTGAACATGTTAGGACTTAAATGCCCTAACCCGATAAATAAGAAAACAAGGCCATCTCCAAGGTCCTTAACATTTGTTTGAGTAAAATCAGCATTAAGACTTGGAAATTTTTGCTGAATGCCTCTCTATTGCTCCTTCCATTCTTTTTCAGTTGCAGTTTAGGGCATCAACACTTCTCCAATACACATGTCCGATTGTTGCCTTTTCAAATCATATATGCATGAGAATTATTTAAAAATTAACTACATGAAAGTTTTTTTTGTGACAAATGTATTAGTGACATTTTAACATATTAAATCTTAATGTTTTTGCATGTCATTGAATTAAGAGTTGATTTGATAGCACGCATTCTAAAATGTCATCTAATTGAAAACAGGAGGTTGTGAACTTTTAAGAAGCCATCAAACTTGTCACTAGCTTGTTATGCATCCTTCTGTAGATTTAGAGAAATTGAGCTCAGTAGCATCACAAAGAAGCAAAATTAGAGAAATAATATTGGCGCATCACAAAGGATATCAACTGTTAAATGAACTATCACCACCATATTGTGGAAAATAACAAAGCCGATAATCGCTTAATGGGGATTGCCACTATTATTTTCCTTTTATTTGCCAATAGTGCAGCTTCTTGTCAGTATTACATTGTGAGCGAAATGTTTGTCTACTTGTATGCAACAGCGTAGCAACTTGGTTTCAAGCTACATTTTGGTGCTGACATTCTTTTGCCTTCCACTACTCTGACCATGTGTTCATTTTTATTGGTTAATACAGCCAATTGTTGCTGTCCCTGCATTCCTTTGTGCTGATGCATTTCAAAAGGTGCTTCCCTTTTGTACTGGTTTTGCTGCGGGATGCATGATATGGATAGTAATTGCTGAGGTTCTTCCTGATGCTTTTAAGGTGAACTCTAATCATTTAGTTAGAAGATCTTTTAATGGCTGAATCTTCTGTTTCATTGATTTGCAAATGCAGTTTTGCTCATCTTTCCCCTTGCATGCAGGAAGCTGCTCCATCTCAAGTTGCGTCTGCTGGAACGCTTGCTGTTGCTTTCATGGAAACATTGGGTACAGTGCTTCAGGGATTTACTGATGGCCACAAGTAAGTTTCCTCTATACAATTTCGGAGTACTACGCAGGTACTTAGAATTTCTAATTGATGTTATTAATTTCTTCTGACCTGCAGCTCGGAAGATACAGCAGGCTTTTTGGTATCACTTGTATTTGGACTAGGTCCTCTTTTTGGAGGAATTGTACTTGTTGCATTCTCTCTTACTTTCAGCGTGCCACACCCTCTTTTGACTGGTGTAGCATCAGGCATAGCCTTCCGTCTCGCAGCATGGAGACCTTTACAACTTCTAATGTCATCAAAGATGGGTCTATTTACCACCTTATTCCTCCTCATAGGAGGTTCTCTCATTTACCATGTCGCCACATCAAACATCCTTAGGCTGGTTAACCGCAAGAAATCTTCTGTTAATGTCATTACATCATCCTCAGGCCTCTCACTTAGTGTCCTCACACTGCAATCATTCCTTGCTTGCGGTTCTGTCTTCCTTCACGCATATGCTGAAGGTCTTCAACTTGGTGTGGCTGCGCGCAAGGCTTATGGTCTAGGGCGCTATATGGTTCTTCCAGTTTCCCTTCATGGTCTACCACGAGGTGCTGCCGTTGCAAGCTGCATATATGGTGCCACTGATAGTTGGCGGGCAGCCTTGGCAGCCGCTGCTTTGACTGGCTTTGCAGGGCCAAGTGCCGCCATCAGTGCAATTCTCGCAAAGATTGACTACAACGGGCTAGACTACTGGATGGTCATTGCCTGTGGTGCTTTGATCCCAAGCTTTGGCCGAGTCTTCAAACGCTCGCTAAGGTTGGACATGCGGAAGAGCATCTGTGGACTTCTGATAGGTTTCGCTTTCGCCTCTGTATGCCTGATGTCAACCAGATTCATTTGCTTGCACACTCCCTACTGCAACTCAGCTCCAGAAGCAGTCACATAACCATTTTTTTTTTTTGCTGGTACAGTTGTAGAACATGTAATATCAGTGTAATGATGATACAAGAATGGAAAGATTATTACCGTTGAGGTTGAGGAATCCCCTTGTATGAACAAATCAAAGGGAAATAGGCATGGAATATACCGGTTTAATTTCGCCTTTTCACCTGTTCGTCCTGAAACTGTGGATTGTTGCCAACCTTGACAGAAAAAAGGTGGTGTGCAAGTTATGGTTTACTCCACTTTTATGGTGCCAGGTGGTACTATACTGGATTACTCGCAAAGTTATTGTAAGATCTGCTATATTGATTGACGGATATCTACTTTAGGGTAAAATGGACAAACAAACTGAACATCTGAACTCATTCTGGTGGATATAAACCATTTACTTTGCAGGAGATGAAACTCATTGACCGCAGTAACTGATCAGCTTTTCTTCTAGCTCAAGCTCGGAACTAGCAACCGTGTTTATGACATATCCCGTGTTTAACTGTTTATAATAAATAACAGCTTCTTCGTATCTCCAAAAGGTGCATAAAGGACCATGTACTGAAGCAACATAATTCCAAAAGTTTCTCCAACTCATAGTACTTGATGCTTCATTCCAATTTAAGGGAGAACCCAGGACACCGCACTAGGGCAAGCAAAGTTTGGAATTTTTATGGTGATGTGAACACAGAGAAAACGATGCAATTTATACTATTTGGACATGAGATGGAGTGATGGACAGTAATGTGAATTGTAAAATAAACCGTGCATATGAAAATGTTACAGTGAATCGTTGTAGCAGTATATTGAAATTCTATAGTAGACTTATTTTAGTGTTATAGTATTTAATAGATCCGGATCCAGATAAACAATTTGGCAAGCATGACATAATGTGATGTTGTTTAGTATGGTGGAGGAAGTACAAATATCATGCAAATTTAGGATGATATCCTGTATAGTTAACCTCTGGGTGAAAATTGGACGTCTCCTATACTTGCTTGGCCATATGCATTGGTTTCAAAGCAATGCTGCTAAAACGTGGCAGCTACATGTTAGCCCCATGTTACCTCCCTAAGCACTATTGTAACCTTGCTAATGGCCAACAAATAGAGCGTCTCTTACCCAGGAATGGGTGTTTTGGTCCATAGCGATATGTCATCAAGAAGGCCGCCTGGTCTCCACTCTGTCATTATACCATATTCCAAAATGTCGGTCATCATACCACCTTTCAAAATCTTGGTCATTGTCATGCTCTTTCCTTCTCCATCTGGCTTCATTCACTGTCTCTTCTCTCATATTGGTAGAGTCATGCTCTGATATGCATGTTAACTGAGAGGATATGTTCTAACATGCTCGCTCAATAAGGTTTTAATCAACGAATGGTAGAGAATAATGTTGCAATGCTTTTCATTTCTCAAGGCATTAGGAAAATATTTCATTAAGCCTAGATCATTTTAGAAAACTATATGAAAAGGATTTACATTTTGTTGTCACCCACGATGACAATTGACAAGGAACTCATACAAGTGAACACTTCATCGTGGTAGGTATGTCAAGCATGGAAGACATGAAAACCTACTTGAAGCACTCACAATTTTTATTACTTACTTGATTGTATTGTTTCATACAAAGTTCTTATAAAGTTTATGTGATTTCTAATGTTCCATACAAGGGTGTAATATGCCTACTCGAGATTTGTGCAAATGAGAGGTCATGGAATTCTTCTTAAAAGCATGGATAAATTGGCTTTAAAAAAATAGTTGTTTTATTCATCTATCGATGTTATTTCACATTTATGGTTGAGATCTTATTAGGACTAGGTTTGCTCCTCACCAAGCTCGCTTTATGAGACGAGGTGATCAAGCTAAGCAAGCTGAGGCAAAGTCTTCCTATGGCTCCAAATGCAACTTATGTTCTTTCTTTTCCTAATTAGTATAGTTAGACAGATAACCCCATCAACTTAAGTAGGGTATCATGTAAAAATAAGCTAATTATAAATGTATTATGTCTTATATTTAACTTTGTAGCTAAAAGAACCTTAATGTCCCCTAGATGGGGTGAATAGGCGGTTTAAAGATAAATGCGGAAACTAAAACTAAACAGGATCGGATTGTCTGATACTGGGTCGGATAGTCCTATGGATCGGATTGTCCGAACTGAGATCACACTATCTGATCTACACAGCAACAAACAAACAAGCAACAACCTAAAAGCTCTAGTTCCAATCCACAAGTAAGGAGGTGAGCTCAACACAAGCTCTTCATTCACATTCCCTAAATGCAGTAGATATTTTCTTCTTCTACTTAACTACTTTATAATAAAAAAATATTGCTAGACAAAAGGAATTGATCTTTTGTACCCAAAATTTCCTCATAAATGTTTAGGTTAACTAAAACTTTGCATGAATATAGAATGTGATATATATGTTTTAATAATTTAACTTTCTTGTTTATTTATGATCAATACCAAGGTTTTCATTTTGGTATCATAGGTCCTTGAGATAAAAAGTGTACAATCGCACACCCTTTAATATAATCATAGATAGATGATGTAAAAAATCACAATTTTGCCTCTTGTCCATTCTTTTTCAAACATAAGACTTGAATCACAGAGTTTCAATTTGTACATTTATTCACTCCATTATATCATACACATTCAGATACCAATACAAATCATCATCTTTTATTATTAAAAAGACAAGGATGCCTAAGTCATATTTTTCATCAAAGTTTTTTTCATAACAATAACATCCTTATACTCATGCTAGTTAATGTACACTTTATTAGATGTACCTTCTCAATAATACATATTGTGAGAAAACTTTAGATGGAAAAAGGATTAGGCAACACCAAATATGATTCAAGAGCAAAGAGGTATTAGGATTTGGTTATCAGGATTTACTCTTATAGTAGGGTGTTTGTTATTGGTAAACGTGTGATAAGAAAATAAAAGGCTATAAACAATCAAACCATGATTAGGAGGGGGGGGGGGGGCATTATATACTTAAGACAAAAAATGAAATACACATTTCAATCTAAATGTACAATTATTTAAATTTTCTCTAATCATGAACTGTGGATATCGTTTAGTGAAAATTTTTAATTTTTTTCCAATGGCATTTAGCATGCAAACATCGTAATTGCTTAATAACATCCTAGCTATTACGTTACTTATTTTTATTTTGCTTATTAAACACAAGGCCAAAGATTTACTGCTAATCTTCGTCCTTCGAACATGTTAAGAGGATGTATTTATAAATGTACATATACAGTATATATGCATTGTGTTATGTATACGTACGGTGTGCGTGAGTAGTGATGTGCGCTACGCGTATAACTAGACTAAGCATAAATCACTAAATCAAAGTAAAACTAGCTAGCACAAGAAAAGAAACATAGGGGAGAGACCGGCCGAGGCCACCACCGGCACCGAGGCGAAGCAAGAAAAAAAAAAGCCAAAGAAACGAAAGGCAGGCAAAGTAAACCAACCCAAGCAAGGGGATCTCTCGAATCTCCCCATTCCAGGGCCTCGTCTCCTCCTCCGCCTCCGCCTTGTAGGATTTCCCCGCCGTCGTCGCCGTCGCCTTCGCCGTAGGCGATGGAGCCATCGGCGGGGGGCTCCTCCGATCGCCGGGGTGCCGGGGCCGGCGCGGGTGCCGGAGGAGCCGCAGCGCCGTCGGGCCTCCGCCGCTACGGCTTCAGATTCTCCGCCTCCAGCCTCCTGCAGGCCCCGCTCGCCGCGCTGCTCGAGTACTCTGGCGTCGTCCCCTCCGGCCCCGGCGCCACGCAGGTGGGGGCGCCCTCGACGCTGTTGTCCTCGCCGTCGTCGTCGTCGGCGGCGGCGGAGGCCGATGGGCTGCTCTCCGCGGCCGCGGCTGGGGACGGGGAGGTCTCGATCCGGATCCAGGGCGGCCCCGGGGAGGCCGACGCGGCGGGCGTCGCGGGGGCGGCCTCGTCGGGGGAGGACTCGATCGAGGCGACCGCCGCCGGGGACGTTGACCCGGCCTCGGCTGCCGGGGGCAGGGGTGGCGGCGCAGACGCGGAGGCGAGTGGTGGGGGCGCGGACGGCACGTCGGGGAACGGGGGTGGGGACCGCGCCTACCAGCGGTATGACGTACACCATGTCGCGAGGTGGATCGAACAGATACTGCCATTCTCGCTGCTGCTGCTCGTCGTCTTCATACGGCAGCATCTCCAAGGTCTAATACTCATTCTCTTGCGCTGTGCTGTTGTGGTGATTATAAGTGGTGTGACTTGTCAAAACGAAATGGGATTTTCTTCATGTTGATGTCCATATATGGTTTATTATTACATGTTATAGGTACCAAAAAGGGAAGTGATTTTGTGAGTAAAACACCTCCACTTAGGCGAGTTAATGTTTGTGATTAGGCTGGTCTATGTTATTATGTGTTAACTTAGCATTTATGTTAACCATTTGAGGTTTTGGGATACTATTTGGTTTCTTTTATCATTATGGTTTAGAGGATAATATAATCACTTGATTGTAGTCGACTTATCTCATATATTGGGTTTTAGCTTGCTTCACTAGATGAACCTAATGAGGAGATATTTATAGCTTGGTATTGCTAGCTAGCTGCCCTAACTTTAAACTGGACTTGCTCAAGGCAGGTTTCTTATATTAGGTGGGAACTTCTCTTTGTGCTACATTATCCGGAGGATATTACGGTCGGGTACCAGTCTTAAGTAGAGAAGATGGCATATCTGTGTTTAGTTGTTTGCCATGACAGGAATTTTCTACTACATATGGTTATCTCCTCGTGGTTTGAAAATGTTGATTAATATGCATATATATCATATTAGGTTCTTACTTAGCTTTTAACACTTATTCCATTGGAGGCTGCACCAATCAACTCAGAATTTATGTGTTTATGTGCCAGCCATTTTTTGGCAAGGCCTAATGATGATACATTAATATGTTAAGAACTAGTTGCATCCAATTACGCACTGTTCAATTTAATTATTAGGATCTAACTATAACTTTTAGCAGCTTTATTATTATATATTCCAAATTTTCATTTACTTGCAGTCAACAACAATCTTGGATGTTATATTCATCCTGCCTTATTCATTCATATTATCCTTTACTTTTCAAAGTTTATGCTCTCTATCATTCTGCCACTACAACCAAATTGTTTTTTCTATCAAGAAAGGTCATGGATTGAGTTAACATATTAATCCATTGTTCAATTGCATATCTATTATTGTTTATGCAATATTTCCATGTAAGAATTTCAATACACGCTAATGGAAGGGTTGTTGTGCAGGTTTCTTTGTCACAATTTGGATTGCTGCTGTAATGTTCAAGTCAAATGATATATTGCGGAAGCAAACTGCTTTGAAGGTCTTATTTCTTGATGCATTACTTTCCAATTTGAAAACAAAATTCTTTTAGTATAACAGTTGTGGAAGACTACTGGCCAGATCTTTCCTTTTTGGTGTCATAAATTTTAATGTCAATGACTACATAACATGATATAATAATGCAGTGAACCCAACATCATTGTGAAATAATGAATTTCTTGAGTTACGCAGCACTTTCTTACCCAGTTTGGAAAGTAGTAAAGAGAATAACATTTTTATCTGCTCTTTAGCTTTTGCTGAATCACATTTCCCGTTAAGTAATCTAGCAGCAGGTTGGTCATCCTATCTCTAGTAACAGTTTAGTCAACCTATCTGCCATACTTGTGAAACTAGTTGAAGCTACTTGTTAAATTGCTAAAATACTTGTCAATAGCAACATTTTCATATTTCCAACTCTTTTTGCAGGGCGAGAGAAAAATTGCTGTGCTTGTCGGGATTACAGTAATCTTCATGATTCATGTGTTTGGTGTCTATTGGTGGTACAGGAATGATGATCTTCTCAGACCTCTGTTCATGCTTCCGCCAAAAGAAATACCGCCATTTTGGCATGCGATTTTTATCATCATGGTCAATGGTACTGATATTTCTTTAAAGGATTACTTGATTTTGCTTGCTTGCATTTCTCCATTATCTGATATTGAACTCTTATCGTATACATAGAAGTACCTTTCTTGACCTGTTAGATTGGTCTTCTTAAATGTTTGTATAATGAGCAATTTTGTCTCATTTTTTATATCATGAAAAATCATGCAAAGTGACTTTTTTTACTACATTTTCTGGTTCTTTTTAATTCAAGGTGTTGTGTTGAGCTCATTAGTTTCTCGGTTTATATTAGTCTTTTGAGTTCTCAGCAAATTTAAAGATGTTCTTCAGTTAAATGTGTGAAGAAAATTAATCATTTAACAAATTTATTTGTGCACTTAGATCACTAAATGTGCTAGAAATTTGGAATGCCTGAATGGCATAAAACATTTTATTGTGTTTAATTCATAGTTTCAAACTGCTAAACTTACACGGGAACATAGATTTGTTTCAGCCAAAAAGGTTCATATTAGATGTGGCATTATCTTCATTTTATTAAAGAAGTATGTTTTCTAGAATTACAAGGGAAAGCATTTTAAGTTATCTGTTTGTTAGCATAATTTATTTCATGTTACAATTGCCATTTCTAACCAAATGCCACTTGCAGATACAATGGTTCGCCAGGCAGCAATGGCCATTAAGTGCATGCTACTTATGTACTACAAGAATAGCAGAGGTCGTAACTACCGTAAGCAGGTGACCATTTCTTCTAATTGTCATAAATTTATTTTGTGGTTTTCTCATCATGTTTATAACATCTTGCGTTCAGCTGTCGGTTCAACCTAACTTAGAATGATAATCAGTACAATGATTAGTATCCTGGCTAGAGAATGTAGAGATCTAGCTAAACCAGTGAAGTGACCACAGCCATCAAAAGTACTAACACTTAGTGTATGTGGGGTGCTTTTGTGAGAGTACCGTTTGCTCCCACACTGAATTATCTTTATTCCTGTATATCCAGCACTGAGTATATATTTACTAGAAACTAATCATAATAACTGAATGCTGAATGATCTTGTATTCCTATGCTGGGCTATCTTTATTTAAGAACTTCATGTCTCTGACTATAGAAGTATTTTTATCCCCTTAAGTATTGATCTACTTAATTAGTCTGTGTAGCAGCTGAATGCTTGAAGACATCCTCAAATGTGTCCGCTAGATAGGGGTTCTATATAACATTCACAAATACTTAGTTAAGTATGGTAGTTTTCTCTCCATACACAATTCAGAAACAGTTTAAAAATAGTTTAGTGGATGCCCTACCAAATAGTCAATATAGATCATGTGTTCCCTTAGTTCTGTTGGCTTCATGTGCCATATGTTCTCAAGTAACAATAGGATATAACTTATTTTGGAAAAAAATGCTTATGAGGGTCTTACTTTGCATGAAGTGACTAGTATTTCCATTGTTATATTCTTTATCTTTATTATTTTATTTTGGTTCTAAAGGTGTGTGTCTCATTATCCTGAATGCTAGCTTATTTCTTATTTTAGATCCTCTTATAATTGCAAGTTTAGTAGTTGGTTCTGAGGTTCAAACTCTTTCTGTTTTGTTAGGGCCAAATGCTAACTCTTGTGGAATACCTTCTGCTCCTATATCGTGCCTTGTTACCAACTCCTGTTTGGTACCGTTTCTTTCTGAACAAGGAATATGGGAGTCTTTTCTCATCTTTAACCACTGGACTGTACCTGACCTTCAAGTTAACTTCAGTAGTTGAAAAGGTACTACTTTACTAGTTACTGCAGCTCACATACAAAATTAGTGCTGTGAACCTATAAAAAAATATTCTTTTCCATGCCATGCATGCTTATTTTCTCATTGTTGGCTGTATGTTCCAGGTTCAGTCATTCTTGGCTGCAGTGAAAGCATTGTCACGTAAAGATGTGCATTATGGGTCTTATGCGACAGCAGAACAGGTAAAAGTTCATCTACTGGCAAGTTGCTCAACTTAAAAATTTTCTATGATGTGCATTTGTAGGATTTTGTGTACAATAAGGTACCATCATTTTATTGATAAACCATACAGCTTTCAGCCATCAGACTTATTTGTGGACACCTAATCGCTAGTTGGTAGCAGGATAGCCCCTTGAACTCTCACTATCTTGTTTAAAGAACTTTTTTGCTGGTACCTTGTTCAGGTAATTGCTGCTGGTGATATGTGTGCCATCTGCCAGGAGAAGATGCATGTTCCTGTCCTCCTCCGCTGTAAACATATTTTCTGTGAGGACTGTGTCTCTGAATGGTAAGTTCTTTTCTTATTTTATATTTTTTTACATGCTTTATTTGGTTCTTGGGTCTTTATTTTGAATTGAGCAAGGTATCTTGTTGGATATGGCAACATATTCCTGTTTATTCTTCACATTTGTGTGAAGCGATCTTAGAATGGCAATTAAATTTTATAGTATGAGAAGAGGATGTGGAGTGATATTTCTGTGGCATCTTGTCACAGTATTGCCTTTTATATGACTACTGCTTTTGGTGATGCTGCAGAAGATATATTCTTACAATGACTAATGAGAATTCAGTGCATGAACATAAATTACTTTTCAGATCAAGTGCCTCAATGCTTAACTTTTCTTTTTTCCCCTTAATTGATCTCTAATTGTCATACCCAGCAAGTATCAAGAAATGACAGCTTTTTCCTGCTTCTGTTTTAGGTTTGAGCGAGAACGGACTTGCCCCCTGTGTAGAGCATTGGTAAAGCCCGCTGATATTCGGTCATTTGGTGATGGTTCTACAAGTCTTTTCTTCCAGTTGTTTTAGACACCAAATGGGAAACTGCTAACATATAACAATGGACAAGCAATTGCTTATGAAAATCAAAGTGAATCCTTTTTCTCTTTATTATGTCACGCCATCTTCCCCTGCACTGATGTCAAAGTGAGAAGATTCGCAGAGATTATGTGGCAGCCCAATATGTCTGATTCATCTATATGTTCGAGAAATAGTTTAGAGAAATGGTCCGTGGTCAGTTGCGATGTTAGCATAGATTTGCAGCAAATCTTTATGGGCCTGGTCTGTTTCTGGAGGAATGATCAATCCTAGAGCAAAGCCCTGGTGCGTGTGACCCTGCCACGCTATTGGTTTGCATAATGTAAAAGGAATTTTTGCAAAAGTATATGTACCCTGGCGCAACTGGAGTGATCAAGTTTTGCTTCTTAGCAAGACGAGGGAAGGGAAGTGGTAAAATTGTAACCTGTAAAGCTTTGATACGTCAAAATGTTGAAACCATATATAAAATGTACTTTTTACTAAACAGTAAATAGTACCAGACCACAATGTTAACATGTCTTGTATGTTATTGTACAGTTTTATAACGCTTCATTTGAGAAATAACTCAGGTTTTATGTTTTATTAAAGCAATGGAATGAAATGGTCTGACACTGTTTCTTCCGGAAAAAAAGAGGAATCGGGTCATCGTTTACTGCAACTCAACCATTTGCTGCTTGCTGGTTATTAGTCAGTTTTGCCGTTTCAATGATAGGCGTCAGCATTTTGTTTGGCATTCATTTTGTATGACACTGATTCTTATTGCCCTTTTTATTAGTAGTTACAACTTACAACTACAGTAAGTGCTTTCTTTTCTCCCTTGTAATGCTATCATTATTTTTAACCGCACTCCTAAAAAAAAAATCACCTGAGAAAGTTGCAGCTGTGCTGCGGCCAGAAGACAATCTCCTGCTTTGCACGGCCGAAAGAGATTCAGGGTGGTACACTACATAGCAATGCAGTTCTTTGGCACACGGTTGATTTCTTATCCTTGTAAAAGAAGGTACCTGGGTACCTCATGTTGGGCCTCTATACCAAACATGGGGTGGGACGAGTGCCTTCGGATTATGGCTTGCCTATGTACCAAACATGGGGTGGGATGAGTGCCTTCGGATTGCGGCTTACTTGTAATCCAAGAAATAAATATTTTCAGAATAATATATAAATTCCGAGGATCATGGGAGCCGTGCTCGCTCCTAACTTTGTTGTCTTTGTACCGAATTTGGGGTGGGAGGAGTGCCTTCGCTTATGTGGCTTACTTGTAATCCAAGAAATAAAGATTTTCAGGATAAGATATAAATCCCGAGGATCATGGGAGCCGCATCCGCTCCTCGCTCTGTTGCCACCTGCACTGTTGCGCACGCGCCCAACATGTGGGCTCCATAGCTTGTGGGTCTATATGTCAGCGATCCATGTCAGAGAGTAGTATGTCGGAGGAGCCCTCTCTGGCTATGAGGCTATGGCGTACCATCAAGGGTAGAAGTGCCCTTCTCCATTTTGTATATCATTTTTTCTTTCTTTTTCATTTCTTTAAATCACCAATTCCAAGCCCACCTAACTGCCATCCAAAACAAATAACAACAACTTCATTTAAAAAAGTGAGGACAAAATCATAAAACCTAAAATCACAATTACAACATAAAATTGGGGGAAGAACAAAATTACCCTCATTTAAAAAAAACCTAAAATTTAAAACTTTATGAGTCAGATTTTGAAACTTTCGACTAATGATACAAACAGATGATCACCATGCGTGCACACTCCCCCTTTAAACACACAAGCATACCCTAACTCTATAGGCATCTCCAAAAGAATGAAACGATGTATCTTGAAACTAACGAAGTCACCATAGATACCTCGCTATCGTATCACTGAAAGAATAATTAGTCGTAAATACGAGAACCCGTGTTAAGTCTAGAGCTTGATCCCAGATGAATTGGTTCTATCACAAGAAACCTAACCAGTTCACTTCGCCAACTCAACTGACGTCAACTGACGACTGTTTTTTATTCTATTAAACAAAGTTATTAATGTGACTAATCGCAATATCAATAACAATTAATGGAAATGATGGTGCGGGAAAGGAAAAAAATTATGCACCCCTGTGGATTCCCAATTGATCAAAGTACGAGTCACACGATTCTTGCTATTTGCTTCTCTCCCGCGCATCTGCTATTACGCAATCCCTCTGCTACATAGAGATAGAGGGGGTAAGATTCTCTTCTCTTATTCCAATCCTTTCACTAGTATACAAATGAGCAGTCTCCTTACTTTTTTTATAATCATAAACCATATATGCAAATGAGGTGAGAGCCCATTAAGTATTAAATATTATTATTCGGCTGGACCTCCATGGGTTTAAACCTAATGAAAGAAATTGGAGAAAGGGTTCATAGCATATGCATATATGTCGTACGGATTATCTCATCAAAAGGAACTCCAGAGAAATTTATCAAGAGAAAAAAGTACAAAATACCTAATTCTTACTTTGATTTTTCTGATCGGTTGTTTACTTGATTCTTCAGGTCCAGCTGCTAATAGCCTGGTAAAATTCATTTCCTGAATTTTACATATTTTAAGTCTGAATCATCTAAATGAATCTTACATATTTTGCTTCAATATCGGCGCCGTTTTACTTTTAGCAAATGCGAATTACATGTTCTTCACCTGTCTCGTAGTCGTAGAGGCCGAGCAAAAGTTCACTGGGGACTTCACCGTAAAAGAGTTAAGGGCGAGATTTGCGAGCCTGCATTACTGACAAGTAGCGCCAACAGACAGCATAAGGGCAGAGGCTAGAGATGCAAAATTAAGCTGGCAGTCACAAACCAAAACAAGAGTCACAAACCAGAAAACTGTCAGGATAATCACAAAGGGTTGCATCAACATGTGTTCGTTTCAGCAATGTGCTTCTGGGCTCAACGCTCATTCAGGGTGCAAACTGACACGGGCAAAACAAAGCAAATTGCATGCACACCTTGCCAGTACCAAATCGATGATGCAGTAAAATTATAAAATAAATACTGTGCAAGTTACACCGGATCATACAAACATCTCAGGCATGAACATCATTTGTCCGCACATTTCCAGGGCACAACTCATCAGAGACAACATACAGGGCACAACAACGGCGCAGCTTTGGTTTTACATTTGAAATGGTGTCTTCCGCAGTTGTTGGTGGTGGCGTGCTTAGATCAAGCCCGAGAAAGCGACTTTGGGGAGGTTGGCACGACCGGACAAGATTCTGGTACAACAATGGATGTTGATGAAGGGGACAAGCTGGCAGTCTTGGGAGTAGATGGGGTTACCGATCGACTAAGGCCTGAACCAGTGCGGGAAGGCGCTGGTGGTAATACTTGTGTAGGGTAGACCTCAGTGACCTCTTCAATGCCTTCATCCACATATATAACATCCTGCATTGTAAGTTGGTGGTACTCAACAATTTCTCGTAGGAATCTGTTCTCTCGAGCATACACTGAATTCTCATGTGCGAGCCGTGCCTTCTCAGCTAATAGTGTCTCTAGTTGGAGGCGGATCTGCAATTTTTTTTTATAAAAAAAGAATGTATGATTAACCACAGTGGAAGGTAACAGGTACCACCTGACTCCTGTCAAATTGGCAAAGGCCCAGAAATTACAGGTTCCTTTCACAGATATGACATAACTAATATAACAAAATCCAAAATGTTGATGAACATACATTATTTAAGAGTGTCAAAGTACATAATAGATTTTTTTGGCAGTTGAGCCAGGATCAGCAGTGTCCCAGGAAGAGTTCCAAAGAAAAGTTTGAATTGAGCATGTGACTAAGCTATAATTTGTAAACTCAACAGTTATTTATTAGTTGAAAAAGTTGGACTAGAAGTGTTCAAGTGTAAACTCAAGTTTGAATTGAGTCTGATGATTTTCATAATTGCTTGTCCATATTAAAGAAAAATACTAACCAGATCATCATCTTCAGGGTTATCACCCTTATCATGACTTTCCCGCAAAATCTTATTTTCATCTTCAAGCTGAGCACAACGTTCCTTTGCAAAAGCTAAATCGGCCTTCACAGTCTTCAGCTCACGTAGTAGCAGCTTTGCTTTTGCTGCCATGGCATTTGCAACCTGTAAGTGCAAAATATGGGTCATTAATGCACTCCAACTGAAAGGGCAATGAGAGACAAAAGACTACTAAATTGATGCCACTGTTCATCAACCAGAGAAAATTAAAGGACAAGATGAAATAAACAATGAAAGGCTAAATTTAATGAAAACTATTTGCAAAGAATATAATCAGACAGATATCATGCTCAATAAAAATCCTTGAACACCTATCTGTTTATCAAAAGTGCCACCAGATCAAATTTGGAATCCACGTTGATTCCAAGATGCAAAATGCAGCACTAAGCAACATATCTAGTGACACATATTTGCCACCTTACGTCGCGAGATGCCTTCAATTGAGTCTCGTAGTCAAGTGGATTCTGTGGAAGGTTCCTTTGAGTAAATCTTTGTGGAGCTTCTCCTTGTGTAGTCGAGCCAGCTCCTTTTCTTCTTATGTTCAATTTGCGTGTTTCATGAATAATGTCAGCTGTTTTATTTTCTACAATGGTTCGGCCTTCCTGGAAAAAAGATTCAAAAGTGTTATATATAGCATGGGTAAATAACATTATAACATAACACTGTAACAGAAGGATGCCTCGATCACAAAGTAAATTAACCAATCATATCACCATTATTCTAGTGTTGCTGTGATATGAAATAGAGTAATAGACCAACAACATAAAATGCTTTGTGAGACAAAGGCAAAAGAAAAAGAAATGAATTTTTCTGGTGCTATACTTCTAACACATGGTTTGCTAATGCTACTAGAATATTTTTAGAATAAAAATTATTAGAACATTTCACATGATCGTTAAATAGGATTAGGTAAGTAGTTGATGTATAGCAACTTACTTCAAGTGCACTTTTTATTGTGCCACCAATATAGTTGAGGGAGGAAGCTATGGCCTCGGACCTCTTCTGAGATGGAGGTGTCTCAGATTTCCATGTTTCTGATGGTGGTTGTTGTGAGCGTGTATACTGCAACATCAATAAAAATGTCAGCATTGACATAAGAACATCTGGAAGTAAACTCCCTAAACACAATAATGATGTTAATCACAACACAAACTTACAAGGTGCAGATTATAGTACATGAATGAACAAGTAGTCAAGTACTACTAACCATGATGACAGAACAAGTGTTAAGATCATTAGCAAAAGTCAAAAGTTTAGACTGTGCTGCTAATCTCTTGAAGAAATGATCGGTACACGCATTAAATGATAAAGATTAGAATCTACCAGTTCAATTAACTGCAAGAGAATGTCAGGACAGCAGTTCCCACCTGGACACCAACCGCCGGCGGTGCATCTCTTGACGGCTGCTGCCTCGCCGGGGAATCGTACTGCCCTGGTGAACCATCCTCGTCCAGAAAAGACTTGGCTTTCCGAGCAAGAGCCCCCCAAAATCCGTACTTAGCCTCATTCAGGTTCTTCATGGATGTGTATTCATAACCCGAAGAACCCTACAATCAGAACAAAGCGACAGTATAAACATGAATCTTCGCTCTCCAAATCAAGAAATACAACAATTTAATTTGGTCCGATGATGTCAGGGAGACCCAACCCAAGAACAGCAGCGGCGGCAAAACCACTAAATAGAAGTAGTCAAGCATCACAAGTTAATCGCCAACCTAATTGGAAGAGATGCCTCCCTAAACCGGTCCGTAATCGAGTCACCACCATGAATTTCAAGAACCGGCTAGAGACGGGGACAAACCGCCCCGAGCGGACCAGATCCGGCCACGCATCAGACACATCTAGGGGGTGGGGAGTCTAGCGGGGAAGCTTACGGGGGAAGGCGTGGAGACGGAGGGCTCGTGGTGGCCCCGGCGAGCCGCGGCGGCGGCCGCCGATGCGGAGGAGGAGGAGGAGTAGGCCGAGGAGAGGGAGGAGGCGTCGCGGTGCGCGGCGGAGGCGCGCATGGCCTGCGCGGCGAGGGAGTCCTGCGGCGGGGACGCGGGGCCCACGGAGGCCGGGTGGTGGTGGTGGTGCTCCATGGACGGCGGCGTCTGCGGAGGCTGCGGTTGCGGCTTCCGGCGGTACGCCATGGCGGTCGCGGTCGCGGCGGCGGCATCCGACGCGGGGCGGTGAGGGGAGGGGCCGCGCCTTTATACCGTGTGATGCGGATGACACTTTTTTGGCTTTGGACTCGACGCGGCACGCTGCGAGTCAACTCCAAACCACGGTGAACGGTGAAAATGGCTTTGGCCGCTTGGGACTGGATTAGTGGAGTTCTCCGAATGGGTTTACGACCCCACCTAGCTAATCCCAGAGTCCCAGTGGACACAATCCAAGGATCAAAAAACTACCAGCACTCGTACCATGTCATAAAAAAAAATCTAACTTCTGAAAATAAATAGCATCATAGCTACCATAATCTTAAACTAACTATCGGGTTGTTCGATAATGCTAATGCACTTACACTACAGTACCCTAACTTGTCGGGTGGTTGTCTTAAAAGATAACTAAACTACATGGCTGTAGCACAGCGGCTAAGCTATTCTTGAATAGTTCCTATAACGCAATATGTTCAAGTTACCATAGAGGGAATCTCATTTTCATAATCTCCTCAAACGGTTTATAAATATTTTCAATTCTAGTTTTTATGATCTTATCATATATCCATAGATAACCAAAGATGTTACGATAGTATTTACGTTCCTTTGGATTGAAGGATTTGATTCTTAGGAAAAAAAAATCATAAGGAGGTTCCATGGTTTGTGGGATTTGGACTTACAAAATTCCTCTGGAATTCACTCCTATACCCCAATTCTCAAGAACTTTAAACATGAGCTCCAACCTTTTTTTAAGAGAATTCCAAAGCAACATCTCCCTTTATCTCTCTACTCTTACTCAGATGGTGTTCTTTTCTCCTGAAGATGAAGATTAAGTGTTTTATGTAAAATGAGGTAGTATTAACGTATGATTAGTTGAGTTTTAATTATTATAAACTTGAAAAGAATAATCTGATATTTTAGAGTAACTTTCATATAGAAAGTTTTCGTACGAAACGTACCGTTTAATAGTTTGAAAAACGTGCCATGAATATCTAAATTTTCATCCAACTTTTGTTGGAGAAAAGATAAGGGCCTCAATCTAAGTAATACATGATCTCAAAATTCATATATTTTCCTTTGAGGCATGTAAACACATGTTTTGAGCAATCATATGACTGTAGCTCCTATGGGATTCAACATACCTCAACATCCTGTATTTTTTCTATTCGTGTTTTTTTTTTAAATCATGCAATTCAAATAAGTCTTAAGTAATGTCACTTCCATTTAAGTTAGTTAATCGTAAACTGGCGCATTTTCTATATATATATCTCTCTTCCTGTCAAGACATCTAGCGATGAAGCTAGGAGTTATATTGGTAGATGCATTGATCGACTTCCCGTGCAGGATATTTTCTTGGTCCATGTTTTACTCGCTTCTAATACTTTTGTCTACACGTCATTTTGGTTGAGGTGGAGAAACCTAGGTTTGTATATATTTAGAATATATATATTTTATGGAACAGTAAAATTACATTCGGCCTCTACACTTATTAAATATGAATATAGCTAATAAAGAAAAGAACAACAAGAAAAAAACATAAGACAACTTAAACGTATCATATTGTCCTGTAACTCATGACACATCTATGAAAGCTTATAGTAGAATGACTTCAACCAGAAACAGGGTTTGTCCGCTTAGCTAATACTGCTTGATCACCATCAGCTTCGGATGTAGAAAAAAATTGAGCAATTGTCTAACAAAAGCTTGTATTCATCTACTCGGTGGTGGTAGGATGAGATCCGTCTTAAAAAAACAGACCCACCAATGCTAATGTAGGGAAAATATCTTTGTTGATCAGCCGGATACATCAATTTGAGATAGATCTTAGGGAGAAAAGTACCAATACTATGGGCGTGCGTTACACCGATAAATGTGTTTTCCCTCGTAGTAAAGTAAGGAAGGTAAGTAATCCGATCGATAATGTCCACTACGACTAGAGTCGGACCGAGAGAGGCGAGTGGTGGTGGCAGCTAAGGCTGAGTTCGTTAACCATCTTTCCCAACTCACCTCCTTCATTTTCCGTGCGCACGTTTTTCAAATTGCTAAAATGTGCATTTTTTTGCAAAAGTTTTCTATACGAAAGCTACTTTAAAAATAATATTAATCCATTTTTTAAAAATCTAATACTTAATTAATTATACACTAATGAGTCGTTCTGTTTTGCGTGTGAGAGATATTGGTTCCCAACCTCAGGGAACGAATACAACCCCGCACACCCCGTAATTAATCATTCATGACTCAATTAGGCACCAATGCACCATAATCAGCCTATGAAATTTTCCTTATGTGGATTTGCCGAATATATTTAGATGAGATAAATATAATTATTTGTATTTTTTAATTGATAAAAATATAGACTCATAATCAAGTATATGAAATGCACCGAGAAAACAATAGTAGTGTGATGATGGAGTTGCAGACACCATGATTCAAATTTTAATGCCGACATTTATACACAAGAGGATGCACTTCTAATAAGACTTTAGCAAAGACGGTAATTAGCCATTGGCCTTAGTCCTAATGGTGGTTTGTTAAGGGATACATTCAATGACATGTAAGTGTGAAGTGCTATGTGATTATGTGCATATTCTTGAATAAACAATATAAAAATGTACGAGCAAAATATAAGACCAAAACTATAATTTATCAAATTAGTGATATTTATCTTTTTTCATAAATCTCCTACCCTATTCAGGGGTGGAGGCAGACCTAGATCAAAAATACTTGCTTAATTTTTATTAATTCATCATATAAATTTTGTAGAAGATGAATACTCTATTAGTCGGGGTTTATCTTAGCTCTAATCTTTTATAATTTATGGTTCCGCCACTGCCTATATTTCTCTTCCTTTTCGGTACATACCAGTGACGCTAACTCTAAACTTCGAAGTGGCACTACCACCTCACCTCACCTACTCTCGGCAATGGCTATCCCCTCCTGTCCAATGGTGTTGAGATCACGGTTTATTATTTCATAAGTTTTTTTCCCTGTTTATATTTTTAAATATATTTTTAAAAATTCCGGATATTTCTCTTCCTGTACAGCGTTTATCAGTGAGACAGTGACGCTTTGGAAGCGCCGCTGCCGCCTCGGCTCGTCTCCTCGCGCGGCCATGGCTATCCCCATCCCCTCCTGCCCCCCGCCTCGCCTCCACCTCTCCCTCCACCTCCACAACCCGAGCCCCAACCCGAATCCCGGCCGCCGGCCGCGCCCCGCCCCGACGAACGAGACGCTCCGGCGCCGCCTCCTCCGCAAGGGCGTCTCCCCGACCCCCAAAATCCTCCACGCGCTCCGCAAGAAGGAGGCCCTCAAGTCCCTCCGCCGCGCCAGGAAGGACACCGCCGCCGCCGCCGCCAGCAATGCGCTTCCCAGGGAGGAGGGCGACGCCGTGGTGGTGGTGGCGGGCGAAGACGACGAGGCACGCTTCCGCGCGGCCGTCGCCGAGTACCGCGCGCTCATGGGCCGGCCGTGGCACGGCGGCGCCTCGGCACCCCCGTGTGGGGTCCGCGAAGTCGAAGGCGAGGGCCTCGACGGCCTGCGCGAGATGCTCGCGGCGAGGAGGGCCGGCAAATTCGAGTGGCTACTGGACGATGATGACGTAGAGGAGGATGAAGAGGAGGAAACGGCGGCGGGGAGGCGGGGGGCGTGCTGGCGTCGGCTGGAATTCGGATTTTCGGGACGAGGAGAGGAGGATTGAGTCGCTGGTGAGGAGGTATACCCGAAGAATCCCTTCCTGTTCGTGCTCTTGCTGTTTCAGGCGTTCTTGGCCTTTGTCTGATTTCGAGTAGGAGTACATACTACTAGTGGTGGTTGCTTTATGATTTTAATAGTCACATTTACAAGAATATGAGATATGGTAGAATTTGGATAGCGGTGTAGCATTCACCTTATGTGCATTTAACTTCATTGCACTCTCATTATCCTAAATGCCAATGCCATTATTGATTTAAATCGTTCACAGTGAATTGAATTGCGTGAAATGTTGTGTTTGTTCCATATTGCATAAGCAATTTTTTTGTCAGGCTGAACGAAGATGATCTAAGTATGCGTGATTGGAGGCTTACTAGATTGATGAAAAAAGCTGACCTAATATATAATGAAGATAATCTACTACAAATACTGGAAGGGCTTGAGGCAAGAGGAAATTGGAGGCAGGCTTTATCTGTTACTGAGTGGGTGTACAATGAGAACATCTACAAGCATCGAAAAAGCAGGTATACCCTAGTTTACTGGGTTTTAGATCGCTGCAAGCACAAGTTATCTAATGAAATTGAGATCAAGTACCTATGCTTGACTAATGGAATAACATATCAAGGTTCGTGTATACGAAATTACTATCAATCCTTGGAAAAGCATGGAAGCCAACTGAAGCACTTCGAGTTTTCACCATCATGCGGGTAGATTTTATTTTAGAATTTACTCCATTTTTCTCTTATGTTCCAGCCTAAAATTGAGAAAACATAATGGTATAAGCATTATATCTTACTTTAAATCAGGGTGATGCTCAAATATACCCTGATATGGCTGCATACCATAGTATTGCTGTTACACTTGGTCGAGCTGGCCTTCTAAACGAGCTAATCAAGATTATAGAGTATATGAGACAGAAGCCTTCGAAAAGGGTAATGAAGATGCGTCGCAAAGATTGGGATCCTTCCTTGGAGCCAGATGTTCTGATTTATAACTCGGTAAGGATGGCGCCTGATGTTTTTGTTTTATTTCTGTTTTCCTGCACTCTCTTGGAAGAAGTCGTGTTCATAACCTTGCACGTCTTTTATTTTTTTTAACTGTATAACTTTTGCATGTCTTCACTTTAACCATTGTTTTTATAGGTCCTTAATGCATGCGTTCTATCACAGCAGTGGAAAGGGGTATTTTGGGTGTTTCAGCAAATGAGAAGGAATAGTTTGATACCTACAGGAGCAACATTTGGGTTAGCGATGGAGGTATGCTTTTTAACTGTCCATTTTGTCATTTGGATGATTGGTACTGTTCTATGGGTATTTTGGAAATGTGTTGTACATATTTGGGAACACTTTATGGAAGGTGAAATTTATTTGCAAAGCATGCGTGTGTGAGGTTCACAAGTCCAGTTTAGCTGGGTCTGCTCTTGACGGAAATTAGGTTAGATCAGCTTATGATTCCTGTCTTGTTATACATGCATCTGCCTTAGAAGTCTGGGGATCGAAACCATATTATCGTAGTCCTCTGATCATCACATTCTCCTTTTCTTTTTGTGAAATATTGGGATGCTCCTGACATGATATAAACAATATAAGGAGTTTTTAATTTTATTTTATAGAAGAGCTAGGAAGAAATGTACAACCAAAAAAAACTAGCCAGGAGTGTTGAGAGTGAGTTTGTCGCTACCTCTTTAACCCTCTTAGCATTTTTTTGTGTGCGCCTTTTTTGTACCATTCCTTCTCTTCCAAACATGCCGTCCAGTGATGATTATATCTGTAAACATAGGATCCACCATACTGCTACATGTAACGCCATTTTTCTGCCAACATTCCTTGTCAAAGAAGCTTGCAAAAAAGAGGTGATGCAAAGTTTCCTCTTCTCTGAACTAAAATGCCTTTATTTCCCACATTAGCTCACACTCATCGTCGTCTTGTGCTGTGCATCCCATTCATGTCTTATGTCGGTAGACTTAGCCTAATAGTTCATAAAGATACCCTTAAGTGCCTCTGTGTAGTCCAGTGGGTTGTAATCTCAAGCATATAGTGTGGTATTGCATACGCAGTCAGTCAATTATAGTAAAGACATGTTCTTTCTTACTTAACTTTGATATGGCATTCTATCATACTTACTGGAGTTACTTTAGGTCATGCTTAAAGCCAAGAAGTATGACTTTGTCCAAAAGTTCTTTGAGAAGATGCAAAAAAGTGGGGTACCTCCAAGAGCAATAACTTATAAAGGTAGCAATTCAGATAAAGTTCATTTGACTTCTTTGGTATATAGATTCATGTCATTTTTCTAATTATGCGCTCAGTTCTAGTA
Source organism: Oryza punctata (assembly GCA_000573905.2). Classification (NCBI taxonomy): domain Eukaryota; kingdom Viridiplantae; phylum Streptophyta; class Magnoliopsida; order Poales; family Poaceae; genus Oryza; species Oryza punctata. Next base: position 15,378,396 of record CM002492.2, on the reverse strand, counting down.
AGAGCCTACTGGGAACAAGGGAAAGTAAATGAAGCAGTTGAAGCAGTTAAGGACATGGAACAAAGGGGAATTGTTGGAGCTGCAAGTGTTTATTATGAACTAGCTTGCTGTCTCTGCAATAAAGGAAGGTGGAGAGATGCTTTGTCACAGGTTTGTGAATGATCATTCATTCATATACAATTAAATGCAAACTATACTTCTGTCATCTCTCTAGTGTAACGAAAGAAACACCTTGTAGGATAGTTGCTACTTATGTGATTTACTCCCTCCGTTCAAAAATATTATTATTTCAACATCAACATGATCTCTAACACATAACTTTGACTAGCATAGTGTTCCTGTTTTGTAATGGGTCTCAAATAAATATACAATAACTCCCAAGTTAAACACAGACATAGTTATTCTCAAGCCTTAGTGCCTACCAAGTTGTGTACGTAAATCATGTTACATCAATCAGCAACTACATATCCACAAGTGCAGATAATACATTCATTTTGCAAAAGGTCTAGCAAACAAATCAACCAAGTCTACATGAATCCATCTATGGAATATCTAAAGTGAAGGAGTACATAGCAAAATTACCACCAATTGTCATTTTAAGTAGTACATAAAGATCCGATAAAGGAATGGTAAATCTATTACATTTTATATGAGCATTTTAGTAAAAAACAATTAGAAGTTGTTATATTACGAAAACCTTTTTCATGTAAATCAACGAGATCATCCCCACATGGCCTATCGAAATAATCTGTTGGCAAAACTACAATTTTGGTCACTAACTCTTGAGTGAGTTTAATTTTCATCTTAAACTTCAAGAAAAAATAACTTAAGCCTCCCTAAGTAAAAAACCCTTCTTTTGGTCCTATGTGCCACTGACTAGGATCCTTGTTGGCTCAAGATTGTCCAGTGGGCAATGGCCCCACTGCCACATATCATTGTCTTCTTCCTTATCCCTTAACTCTCATCTTGCTACCCCAGTTCTATTCTATCTCAACTTAGACTTGGAAGGGAATAAATTGTGCTAACTTTGTACTAGTCATATCACAGTTTAGAAAAAGGAAAATAAACAGATCATAGCGAAATTTGGACATGCAGCAGTATATAACCAGAACATTTGCTATGCCGACGACCACCCCCAAAAACATAACTTGCACCAACTCATGAACTATGTCATATGTGCCCACAAGCTTGAGATAAAATACGACTGTACTCTTTGGGTGGTTGAACTAGATTAAGATTTAAGAAAATGATTTTTTAAATTTTTTTCCAATCTAAATGGAAATTACCTTACCAGGTCTCTGGTAAAGCCATTAGGCATGCCTTTTTCCGCATTAGGAGTTCATACCACCTCAAGTAGCATGCCAACAGTTGAAATTTGAGTTTTTGACTTTGCCTGACAAATCTTAGATGCTAGTAATACATTGGTTTACTATTTAGCTTTAGAGTTTTATTGGCACAACATTAAATTTTCTAATAAGTCATGTTTACCTGTATGATTTGAAAACTATTGTATTTGACTCTAGATGATGTTCTCCAATAGTTGTCATTTTATAATATAATGTGCGGCAGTCAAACGTGAAATCTAACTCTCTAATATATGCAAAAGTACAAACATTTTGATATGTGCAGATGTATTAGTAGATTTTAAATAATACTTTCTTGTAGTTATTTTTTTTAATGATTTTGTTGAATATATGATTGAGAAAAACAATGACCGAAATCATGTGCATTGGAGACTGCTGATGCCCTAAATAACAAGTACAAGAGAATGATGGGAGTATAAATTTTAGATTGGAACAGGGTGGATGGGGAAGGGGGGGGGGGGAGGGGTGTTTTGCCTTTTTTGAATTTTTGTTTCATTGCAATCTGTCTTGAAAATTATTTGCTTTCTTCCTCATTGTGGCATGTCCAGTAGCACCATAAGTGACCATTTTCTTTGCAGAATCAATTTAAGAAATCATTACTGCTATTTATTCAGCATAACATTTTTATCCGTTGCAAAAGCTTAGTTCTCTTATTAGGACTGACAAGAATAAGCAATCTATAGGCATCAGAGAGTTATTTTTAAGATTAATTTTCTTTTTCAGGTTGAGAAGCTAAAACAGCTTCCGCTCACTAAACCGTTAGAGTTCACATTTACTGGCATGATTTTAGCCTCTTTCGATGGTGGATATATCTCGGAATGCATGTCAATATTTGAGTCAATGGAAGGGCACTGTGCTCCAAATATTGGTACAATAAATGTCATGATAAAAGTGTATGGACGCTGTGATATGTTTGTGAAAGCAAGGGACTTATTTGAGACCATCAAAGTTAATTTGCCTAGTTCGAATCATTCATCACATAAAGCAGACGCATATACATACAGCTCTATGCTTGAAGCGGCTGCATCTGCCCAACAGTGGGAATACTTTGAAAATGTGTATAGAGAGATGACTCTCTCTCAGTACCACCTAGATCAAAGCAAGTATTCATGGATGCTCATCAAGGCATCCAAAGCTGGAAAGGTAATGTTTATTATCAGCAATCTGAACAATCATTTTTTGTTACCATGAGATTCTTGGTTCCCCTCTGGAAACGAATTGTCTGTATTTTAATTAATCTGCTCTAGGATATTTATGCTAATGTAGCACTACACTTTATTTAAAGTAAAGTTTTGTTCAATGTACAGCATGGAGGTCTTACATTACATTATGTGATATCTGATTAGTATAGTTTGGGTCCACCAATCAGTGCACTTGAAGGTCCTTTGGACTTGGAGGTGCTATGAAATTATTATCTTCCTTTCTATTCCTGTTAGTATGAATTTCTCCCCTAGAACGATATTACCGCACCTCCTATTCAACCTTATTGTGAATTCCCCCTAGAACAATATTATCGTACCTCCTATTCAACCTTATTGTCTTAAACTTTCGTCATCAGGTTTTCTTTCATGCTATTGTACTCATTTTTAGTTTGTGTGGACTTCTGTTTTACTTGTTCTACTGAACGAGGGAGGGACATTCTGAATGCTTAAAGTTCCTTTTTTCAATCATCACGAAATGTTCTTTTATGAAGGTGACCAGGTGCAAGAATAATTTACTCCCTGATTTGTATGCAGTCATATTTGCTGGAACATGCACTTGATTCAATACTTGAAAGAGGAGAAACCCCCAATGTACAGTTATTTAGTGAGATGATATGCCAAACTATTGCTCAAAGAAACTATGCAAGGACACTTCATCTAATAAATATTATGGCTGAGGCTTCAACTGATGTCAGTGAACTTCACTGGAGCAAGCTACTTGAGCAAAATATGCATCGATTCAGCGTGAATGCTTTGAAAGATCTTTTAAAGTACCTCAGTACCAGTGATATCATCAAATCGGATGCTGCACTTAGTTTTGTAAGTGCCCTGCAATCTCAATGTGGGACAACTTTTGTGAACGACACTTCTTTTTTGGCTGATGGTACATATACTGGACAGTCTCTACTCTCTCTGCCAGAGAATATAACCAAGTCTTCAAATAGCAATCTAGATCAGCTTTCTTGCATGAATTTGCTAAACACAAATGTATTTCCCGATGAGAAAGTTAGCAGTGAGTTCTCTGATTACATTATGGATACTCCACAATCTGATGCTAATGCTGGCTTGAGCGAGGACATTGTTATAGGTTCACATTTTGAGAGTGAACAGAAAGAACAACATGATCTCGGTTGGTTGGGGACAGGAGTATCTGCAGTTGACGAAGTACTCGATTCAATGAATTTGTATGGTGATGGTTCATATGGAGAGATGCCGTCAGCATCAGAAATTCTTGAATTATGGGAGCAGGAAAAGATAAATGGGATGTTTTCTGCTAAAACGGCTGAACCACCATATGAGGATAGGTGATCTGGCAAGTGCTGTTTGATGTGACCAGTGTAAAATTCTCACATCAACACTAACCAAATTGGTGAATTCGAAGAAAGCCATGAAGTCCCATAAGTTTGGTACATGCAGCTCTGCATCGCCTGAATATGCAAACTAGGTGGATCTAGGTTTATGTGATGAGATCAAAAGAATCTGATGAAAGATCCATTTCCAGAAAGCAAGGCCAGTGGGTGGTATGTATTCTTTACCTTCAGCAAAAGTTGATAATGCAAGGAATTAGCTTTCGCCTAAGAACCAGCCCAAAACAGGTTTCATTACCAGTAGGACCATTTGAACATATTGCACTCCGGAAATTCTCTTTCTTATTGCCTTAGGATTTTCATCAAGAAGGGAGTGCTGCAGAAATAAACCAAAGCCAGATTTGCTTCAAATAGATAAAAGGTATATATACTAAGACTTAGTAATAAGATCAACATGATGCGTCTTGGCATATGTCCCTGAGCATTTGCTTTCCTGTCTGAAGAAACGCAAATCATGCATAGGTTTAGTTATTCTGTTCTTGTGTCCCGTGGCATATGTTGCCAATGAGGTTGAAATTGATAACTTAACTGGCACATGCAATGATGTGTACAAGAGATTTTTGGTTTTGGTATTGAGCTTGATTAACATTTAGGCAGATCTTACTGCATTTCGCTATTTTTTCCAGTTTGTATGTATATGTGTATGCTAATTAACCACTCGTACATAAAAGATTTGCCTATGTTGACAGTTAAAACAAGTCAATTAGTCCACTAAATTACCAACGAATCAAGGATCAGTAAAATGCTTTAGTACTAGTAGCATTTTTATCATCAATTACCCCCTAACTCAACTCGTACATAATTATCTCTCCATGCCTAATGGCCCTATTATCTACTATGTACGTGATAATATGAGATAATTTTTTTATTTGCATTTTATCCAAAATTTGTCAGTGCATTGTCAAATATCTGTTGTTTGATCAAATCTGTGATTGTGTGAAGGTGGAATAATTCCGAAGGGAGAGTATGTTATACATACCAAAAACGACTCTTGTCCCACGACATCGGTGTATAAATACACGTGTATCGGAGTTTAGACATTAATTGCTGTGTATTTTAGTTGTCAACCATTTTTCTTTGAAAACATGAAGTGGGATTAAGTTTTAAATCAAAAGAAACACGTGATGGTGTTCTGGATACCTTTCCGGAGTATATTGTTTTATACCAGTACTGTGCTGTGTGCAGGAAATAACACCAGAAGTTGAAGTGGATGTCCAGTGACGCTGCTCCGGTGGTCCTTGTAATCGTTTCAGTCAGACTGATCACTATGAACTCTGAAGGCAGCCATGAAATTTCGCTGTTGTACAGGTGTGAAAATAACGTGTAATCAAATGTGGATCGGCTGTTGATCATGGCGTTGTGAAAACAGCAGCCAAGTGGAACGCGACCTTTCTCCTTTACCGGAACATTGTAGCCTGTTGTTGTAATGGCCAACTGTGGATAGTGTCACAGTTTGAGTATCATCCTTGTTATTGCACAGGAAGTAGAATGGATTTCTCAAGATTTGATCATGTGCCATCTAAACTTTGTAGCCTCAAAAAATAAATCATGCATGATATACCAGAAAGACTACAAAACGCTATAGTGATGGATGGTACAGTTTATATTGCTGATGGAATCGATGATGTAGTATGGTACCGAGATACCAAATCTGGTACTAGGTTTGATACTCTGTTACCGTGTTAATGTCAGCATATAAAGTAAAATCCCGTTAGTTCAACAGTATAGCATTGTGTAGTTGCCCTCATGGTATACTCTTTAGTCCTCTACAAGAAGATGGGAATTTATTTTTTTCCTTGTCTCGCCTATGGGAATTGAATTAGTTCCTAATACCTCCATCTCCATCAACGAATACCTCCATCTCCATTAACGAATATAAGGAATTTTGCGTCGATATCAGGTATTTTTCTTGTTTAAGTATAGGAGCAAAATGGACAAACATGGTAATAAAAAAAATTCTTGTGGTTTACTGTAGCTTATTTACATGTCGAAAATCATAGTTATTTGCATTATTTAACCATTACGTTGGAGCATAAGGGAATCTATATGTAGTTATTTGCATATTTTAACATTAAAATGTTACTATATTATGATATTGGGACCATATCCATGTTTATTTTTACTATTTTATTTAGACACTTTGGCTCAACAATGATAAATCTCAAGGACAAATCAACTCATTCATTTATAATTTACACAATATTCTATAAATATTTTTCTATACTAGGAAAAATGCTCGTGTGTTGCAACGGGTGATGAAAAAGGCGTTGTACATAGGATACTGTTTTTTTTTGTCAATTTACCAAGTAACGGTAAGCTTCAACCTCTAATTCTATAGCATGACTAATTTATAGATATTTTGGTTGTCTAGTTATATATCAAATCATTATGCCTCTACAAGAAGATGGGAATTTATTTTTTTCCTTATCTTGCCTATGGGAATTGAATTAGTTCCTACTACCTCCATCTCCATCAACGAATATAAGGAATTTTGCGTCCGTAGATATAAGGTATTTTTCTTGTTTAAGTATACGAGCAAAATGGACAAACATGGTAATAAAAAAAATTCTTGTGGTTTACAATCTGCTGTAGCTTATTTACATGTCGAAAATCATAGTTATTTGCATTATTTAACCATTACGTTGGAGCATAAGGGGATCTATATGTAATTATTTGCATATTTTAACATTAAAATGTTACTATATTATGATATTGGGACCATATCCATGTTTATTTTTACTATTTTATTTAGACACTTTGGCTCAACAACGATAAATCTCAAGGACAAATCAACTCATTCATTTATAACTTACACAATATTCTATAAATATTTTTCTATACTAGCAAAAATTGTTGTAATGGGTGATGAAAAAGGCGTTGTATATAGGATACTGATTTTTTTGTCAATTTACCAAGTAATGGTAAGCTTCAGCCTCTAATTCTATAGCATGACTAATTTATAAACATTTTGGTTGTCTAGTTATATATTAAATCATTATGCTTAAAAGAACATACACCCTCTGTTTCATATTATAAATCGTTTTGACTTTTTTTCTAATCAAATTTATAGAAAAATATAGTACTATTTTCAACACAAAACAAACATATTATCAAAATATATTCAATGTTAGATTTAATGAAACTAATATGATACTTTATATACTGCTAAATTTTTCTATAAATTTGATCAAACTTAACAAAGTTTGATTAGGAAAAAAGTCAAACGACGTGGAAGAGTTGCAAGACAACCAAAATGCTTATAAATTAGCGGTGCATGACTACATTCTGTTCATATTCAGTTTGTAGGCAATCACTCTTGAAGGAAAAGGAACAACTAAGCAAGTAATACTACATGGTCGATACATGCATCGGTATAAACATTGCATGAATATTTAGATTTGGCATAGTAAATATTGACATTGTGGCAAGTGATATATCTTGTCCACTGCATAATTCACCATCTATCTTTTCCTACCACTATTTATGGCAACTAACTAGGAATAGCTAAAATAAAATAAAAGCTATTGTTTACATCATACGGTGCAGTAATACGTAACATGATATATAAAACATGATTTGTTGAATGAAACTATGAAAGGTACTGGTCAATAAACATTACATATAATTAATCAACAGTGCATTTATCAACGAAGTTTCAGATAATATGTATAGCAACACTCTGTGCGTCGTGGCATGTCGTCGGCGCGCGGTCCAAGACGACGCTGCAGGTCTGCAGCTCGTCTAAGTATCTTCTCATGTCCTCCTCCACCGTGGCTCCACCTACCACGTCAGGGTCTCGTCGGTAGTGATGATGCACCATATCCGATCAGGGTTGCACGCGCTAGAGGAGTAGACGAAGAATGGAGCGGATTGAGGTACGACTTGAGGAGGCGGACGCTCGTATGCAGGGAGGTTGATGAGTCGACGGCTCGATGCATGAGCGTTGGCTTGTGGCGCTTGCCCGCCACCACCACTGCCTCCAACGTGCTCGTCCATGCGGACCCACGACCACCGCCCGCTGCTGTGCTTGTTCGATCCGTGGACGTCGCCGCGTCGATAACCAAGCCGTCCTTTGGCCCTTAATTGAGCTTGGTCCCTATTTGTGTGTACAACCTCTCGAGCAATCCAATCCTACACCTGATCGTGCTTTGTGCCCTTCGTCTCGACACATGCCTTGCTCGCTCGGAGGGATGGCACCGCCGCCGAAGGAGTGGACGATAGGCCAGGTGCCGCGGTGCCACGGACGAGCTGCGCACGATGGAGGCGACACCCACTCCCTTGTCGGTACGACAACCGGCAGGAAGCCTCGTGTGGCCAGTTATCGATCTGGGGCGGTCTTAATATCTCACATGATTACGCATCGCGGCAACATATATGATGAAAGAATTGTAGTATCATCAGGTTTAATTAACACAGTAGCATTTGGTTCTCCCTAACAACGAAAAAAATCAGGATTTTCAGCAATCGAGAACAAGGTGGCCAGGAATCTGACTTGCGCTAGTGTAGCATCATGCGCATGTATGGGAAATCTACACGACGGACAATAGAAATTATACTGGGGGTGACTAATTGGTGCATACACGCCGTTTCAGAAAGTAGTGCACGCGAGGTGCACAAAGCGGTGGATTCGAATGACGGTGAAAAAACCTCCTGTGCGTGTTTCTCTTTTTTCTCCGGAAATATTTCCTCCTGCGCGTGTTTTTTCTTTTTTCTTTGTGTGTGTTGACTGAACAAACTTTTTACTCAGATTTGAAAATTTTTAAATTAAGATTTAAAATCTTTTCAACTTAGATTCGAAAACTTTTAAGTCCAGATTTGAAAGTTTAAATTAATATTTGAAAACTTTTAACTTGGATTTGAAAACTTTCAACTCAAATTTTAAAACTTTTCAACTCAGATTTGAAAACTTTCAAGTCCAGATTTGAAACTTTAAACTTAGATTTGAAAACTTTCAACTCGGATTCGAAAACTCTCAACTGAAGATTTGAAACATTCAACAGAAATTTGAAAAATTCAAGTCGGGATTTGAGAACTTTATTCAGGTTTGAAAACTTTCCACTCAAATTTAAAAACCTTCACCTCAAAATTCAAAATATTCAATTTAAATTGAAAACTTTCATATAAAAATTCAAAATATTCAAATTAAATTTAAAAACTTTTAACTCAAATTCAAAACTTTCAACTAATATCGGAGGTGAAAGATTCAATTTATAAAATATGATGAAAAAAAATTGTGCGGGCGCGAGAAAAACTAATTAATCGCGGGAGAAAAATTAAGAGAGCGCTTTCCTAAAGAAAATAGCGATAGAGAAAAGGAAAAAAAACCTAGCGCTAACGCGTGTGCGTGGGTCGTTGGCGGCATCTGCGCCACCAACGTATATGCACTAATGAGCGTTTCCGAACAATACTAATGTTTTAATAAGTGTAAAGTAAGTGGTAAAAGCGATAAACAAATAGGAAGCTTTGTAGCTTTGGCTGTGTGACAAGTTAGATTAGATTTTTGATTTTCTATTTTCATGAAATTGGACTTCGACATGGTTAGCGTCGTGTGGGAGATGGACGTCGAGCTGATATGTACCTAGCCGCCTATCACGTATCAACAACGAACGTGCATCTGTTTTGTTCAACAATTAATTTGGCCTCACTCCCTCTGGCTTATAATTTATAAACAGTAGTGCGAGAGACATTAAGGTACACGTACACATGTATGAATGGAAACTATGTACACTGTACATGTATATACATACTTAGCAAGAAGATAGGAAATTAACAAGATCCCCGCCGCAACCAAGATGGAGGAAACTACAAATCAGTCGTTCGATTCCTAAAAAAAATCGGACGGTCAATTGTTTCAATTGACCAACAAGTGAAACATTAAATTAGCAACTTAAACATTTAAAAATTTTGTGAAACACGATAAGGATACACGTTGAAACATATCACTATCACGTATGAAACAATAAGTGTTAACAAATTGAAACATATGATTTTCTTTCATCAAAATATAATCATGTGATATCTTGTTATAAAAATTTAATTACAATAAATATAACGGTGTGATCGGATCGTAGATTGGATAAATAGTTTAGAAAAAAAATCATTTTGAAGATCGCTAAAATGCCCATGCATGTATGAATAGAGTGGAGAGAGTAGTGGTTATTAGTTCCGGGAATTTTTGTGAAACACAGTGAAAGATACGCATTGAAACATGTCACTATCACGTATGAAACACTGAGTTTTAACGGTTTGAAACACATGCTATTATTTTATCAGAATATAATCATATGAAATCGTATTGTAAAGATTTAATTACAATGAATACAATGGTGTGTTCGGATTATAGATCGGATAAGTAGTTTAGAAGAGAATTATTTAAAGAGAGAAGAAAGGAGGAAAAAAGTTAGCTAGCAACACAGTTGCATAGATGCATGACTGTAGAGAGCGATTTTTATCACCCAATCGGACGCTCGAGTGTGAGCAATCTCGAAGAAAGATCGATACTTTTGGTGATTTCCATGTTAGACGTATGTCAAGTTGAAATTGAAGCAAACTCATGTCAGGTGGGATGATAGAATCACTACGAATATTTTAAGTAGATAAAGAAGAGGCAGACTTTCAGTAATGGGTGTGCCCACCCTGCATGTGAAAAGGTTTTTTTATCCGTTGTTTTCCGTATATTTTTGACTCGCATAATAATTTTTCATATAGTTTTGGCTTGCACAATAATGCCTCTGAAACACCTCTACGCCATGCCGAGTTCAGACGATGATTGTCGACGTAGACCAGATAAAAAGAGTACTGGGGTACACTGGTACAAGGATCTAGTGTCGACCCCCAATTTTGCAAATCGGAGATCTTATGTGTTTATCCGCACCAATCCCTGGATCAGTAGTTGGTACACACATACACAGCTGGATCACAACATATCACGGATGAATTCAGTGTAAAAAGAGTTAAGTACTTACATTAGGGCCAGGCAGACCAACAACTATCAGAGAACAACAGTGGAAGACAAAAGAATGCAAGGGCCCGGTTGACATGCCACAGGCAGTCGACTGGGGAACGAGACCTAGAACGGGACCGCACTCCGATCATCCTGTTAAGTACGCAAGCGTACCAACAAGGGCTTCTCTTCAGGCACTCTGCTAAAAGATATATATAGAACAATAATGAGTACAAAAGTACTCAACAAGCCACCACACAAGAATGCATATGATAGAAGGTATTTCAAGGAACGACTTTCGGTTCTTTTGCATAAAGCAAATTTTGTAAATTATTTCACAAGCCTAAGACCTAGCATAGACTGATCAAATTTTAATACCATAGTTCATTAATCAACGACGGTTCTGTCCACCATCCATTGTCATCCAAGGATAGCTTCCCGCTATTGTGTCGTTATGGTTTTCTGGGGTCTACCCCTTCTCCCTTCTCGAGAAGTTGAACCCCCAGCACATAAAAGTCATTATGCATACCCATCCCAATCAGTTTAAGAATTTAGAGTCTAGCCAAGTGTAATACATGTCCCTGTGCTCAATAACCGCGAGCACGGCTATTCGAATAGATTGGTTTACTCACACTGCAGTGGATGTACACTTTACCCGTATTCCGTAACTTGCCCAACACATGAGCCGAAGTCCCAACGAATGAGACGCATCGCGGCAAAGCCTTTCAATAACCTCACATTGGCAGTACCCGCTCCATGAACTTACATCCTCATGCACTCTAGGCGTACACGGTTTCTAGCAGTGAGAGGAGTTCTGGCGCTCCCGGGAAGGGAAAACACACACATGCATTAAGTTATAATAAAATTTAGGTTTTTACGTGGCGGTCCTACCAGTGGCTACTCCACCGTAGGCCCCACCCCTCATACACATCAAGAAAACCACTGTGTAGGGATACTGCCTCCGCTCGGCTATTTACTCCGCTAGGTCTATACCCATATGAGAAGTACGGTTGTACGAGGGTCGTTTCATGCTTAACTTCATGGCTCGGTCCTTAACTGACCGGGGACGGCATTAGCCTTTTCAAGATACCACCCAAATCCACCATCCGCCCCAGTCGAAAACATTTGTTTAGTCTTATTTCTCTTTCACAAATCATGTCATCATGTCATGGCAATGTGGCGCTCATGTCTCCACATGCCGCATCTCAATTACCTTCCCAAAGGTAATTGCCCCAGCATATAGCATTTTGATAAATATGAGTATGCATAATTCTAGAATAGCATTACTAAGCATTTGTCATAATTGACTAGGGACTCATACGCAACATGGTTACAAGGTGATATGGGGTAAATAGTAAATTATATATTTATTGGAAAGTTCATGAATTTAGATGAATTTAGGTTCAAGTCTTACTCAAATCGGAGCTAAAATGAATAAGTTATGTTTGTTCAAAGATTCAATTTGAATTATTTTGAGAAATTGTGAAAATGTACTGTTCATAATTCATTTATTCTTAATCCATTTTATCCTAATATTTTATCCTAAAAGGTATTAGTTTATTTTAATTTACGCGATTCTGAATAATTTGGACTCGGATAAATAATAGTTAACCCTAGTTCGAAATAAAACACTCTACATATTTAATACTTAGGTTCTGATAATAATCGACCCTAACGAAAGACCCACTAACCACATTGAATAATCGGGTTGGTAGATAAATTAGCGAGGGAGAAATGAATAGATAATTAATAGACCAAATACCTAAATAAGTCACCGATTGAATCGATAATCGCAATTTATCATCTATGGATTTTTATAAATAGTCGACGACTAATCCCCCGATTAATATATACGCTTTTCGTATAACTTAATGAATAAATATCTAAATAGTTAGCTAAACAAATAGCCCATTAAATAAATAACCAATTTAGCGAATAATCTCAATGTACTACATGATCCCGATTTATTTTCCTAGAAATTTAACCGATGATAGATTTACCGATTAACGTATATAACCCAATAAATACCCAGTAGTTAAATGAATAACCCATTAAACGAATAATCCTAAATATTCACAATTTATTTCCTAGGAGTTTCAAAATAATCGACAATAAATTTTCCAACAAACATATTAAATTTAGTTTTTCACCTAACTTTCCCAATCTCTCTCCCTCTATTTTATTTCCCATTTTCTTCTCTTTTTTTTTCTATTTTCTATTTTTCTCTTTCTCTGTTTCCTTCTTCTTCTTCCTTCTGCTTGCTCTCTCTCTCGGCTTGTCTCTCCTCTCTCTCTCTGTGTGTGCAGCCAGCAAGGGGGGAGAGGGGGCAGCACATACCGGCGGCGGCGAAGGGCGGTGACGCGGCGGCGACCTGCGGCGGCGGCTGGCGGCGCACGACAGTGGGGCGGCGGCGGCACGGCCACAAAGGGGCAGCGGCGGCGCGGCTGAGGTGGGGAAAAAAGGAGGATGGCGTGGGAGGAAGTGGATTGAGTGGTGGGAATTTTGTAGGGGAAGGGGGTGTGGCGGCCGGCCCGGGGTGGAGTGGGACGCGCGGCGGTGGTGGGCTCGAGGCGCAAGGTGGTCGGCGACGGCAGAGCGTGGCGCGCGGCTCGGGGAGGGACGACGGTGACCGGGCGCGGCGCGCACAGGCGGAGCGGCGATGGGATGGCGGCAGGGGTGGGGCTCGAGGGGGGAAGGTCGCACGGGGCTCCAGGCGGGCGGCGCGGCGCGCAGGCGAGCAGGCTAGGCGCGGTAGGCGGCGGTAGCGGTGAAGAAGATAAACAGTATCTTCTATTTTTTTAAGTTGATTGATTCCATATTTAGAATTTTCCCAGAATCAATAATGATTGATTTAAAATTTATAATAGATTTAATATCTTTCTACTTTTCGGGGTTTTTAGGGTTAGGGAGGAATTCAAATAGGAAAAATAAAAAGGGTTCGATCCGTAAATTTTCTCGGCAACCAAATTTAATACTTGATGTCTAAAAGCCTAAATTTTGCCCATAAGTTGTGATGGCACAAATATATCTTCATTGCGTTATTCAAATGAGGTTAACTCCCGAAAATTAGTCTAGATAATTTGGAGGCTTTCGATATTTCTAAAACCGATTGCAATATTCTAGGTTGGCCTTTGTTAATATAGTAACATATTTGTTTCAATTTATTTATGGGTTAGTTTATTTTATACGAAGGGGTTTGATTTATTTAATTACAATCTCCTAATGCAATTTGGAATTTGGCGCAGCATTGATCTACTTATCGGATTAAATACTCCCGTAATTCTATTTTATATATAGGGCTTGGTTTATTTAAACGGTTATCATTTCATGTGTATTTATATTTCATGGGACATCCTTGAGGAATTATCATTTTATGTGATACAGTCCAGGTGACCGTCATTGTATGTGGTGTGTTTATGTCTAGGTACTTAGTGTTTAACCCTAGCATTCCCACGAGATTGATCTATCGTCATGGCTCAATAATCTAGTACTGGATCGGTAATTTATATTATATGAATTTAATAATCCACCTGTTCTACATTTAGTTTGTTATCGTATGCACAAATATTTATAGGATTAATAAATAATATATTCTTGTAAACTATATTTATTACCTAGATGTTTATCCTCAATTTATTTCATCACTGTGACAATTTATAATTTGGCAAACAATAGCAACCATAACGTCCAGCATGATGCAAAAGTTTTAAAAAGTTTGAAATTTTAGTGATTTTTTTATTGCCGGAATTTTCAGGGTGTTACATCTAGCGAGAACGACATTAAACACAAAAGACACAGAGATTATACTGGTTCGGGCGGTATGCCCTACGTCCAGTTTATATGGAATTATCAAGAATAAGCGTAGCGATTGCAAAGAAGGACAACTGAAACAGAAAACCGACAAACTCCCATCGAGGTCAACCCGGCAAGACAACAGATCGACGAGATGGTCTTCCAGTCCTCCAAAGCGCTCTTGCTTACGATGGGTTATTGTATAACTATGATTCGATACCCGTACCCCCTCCAAGGGGTCTATATTTATACTGCAGATCACCTTAATCTCCTAATAGAACTCGGAGACACTAGACCCCGTACGATATAGTTAATATCATATTCTTCTTCAAGTAGGAGTTCTCTAATACCCGCTTGTTGTACATGATTTCCCTAATCTAACAAGTTCTTTTTTATACATATGGATATACTGTAAAGGGTATGCCTTATCCGTTACCCTGACAATGGTCTAGCGTGGAGAGCTTCCAGTCCACTTGTTAACTATTTACATACTAGAGTATAAATTTCAATAGGATTACTAATGCCTCTAAGGCACCATTAACAATAACTACTTTACATCTTTATATAAATTTCAGAAATAATTTATTTGATATTTAATTTAATGAAAAAATTGTGGGATGACAATAGTCAGGATGTGTTAATTTCTATATGAGTTAAATTGGCAAGAACTCGGGGCATGTGTCCCTAGGACCTTGTGTCCTCTACATATATCATTGTCCGAGAAAAAATATTTGATGTGTAGAATGAGGGTGGATTCTAATCTCTTAGGCGGAGGTCCACCCACGCTGCTCACCGTCGATCCACTTTGATCTATTTCCCGAGATTTGCACCAGCAATCTTATTTTGTTGTATTCAGATATCAACGTATACCGGTAACATCCATATACTGTACTCACAACATTTTTTATGCCGAGGAAATCACACCCCACCTCCTCTTTGGTGGGCCCAGAACATCACGTGCTGCAACACCAAGCTGGCATTCCCTCCCCCCAAACAGTACATCAAGGCTGGATCCCCCCATCATCCTGTGTTCTTCAATCTTTCATCCCGTGTTCTTCTTCATCAAGTCCGATGGGAGACATCCACCCTACTTGCTCATTTCTACAACTAACGGCAACCATGCATCAGCTCACGGACCTAGTCATATTAAGGCATGTGCTAAAGAAACCATAATATCAACTCGCATGTTAACTATCGTTTTTGGGATCTACCGCAATGATGTGTGTTTTCTTTATATTTCTCTGTTTTTCTTTTTGCAATTGAAGGTGCAAAGATATAGATCTTGGTGCCGAGATAACGCACCTACATATAAGCAAAGCCAGTCCAACCACTCCCATTTCATAATGCAGCACAACGCAGTGGCGTAAGTACATAGGGATGGTTCCATTTTAATTTCGTATATGGTCATCTATTTGTCCCTCTTACTTCGATTCCTTTTTTTATATTCCCAAGCAATGCTGCTCGTGCGATGTTGTCAATGAGATTCATCCGTTGGATAACAGCACGAACAACTCCCCGATGTAAGGAATTGCATCCTTTGACCTCCTATTCCCTTCATTTTATGCCCGATCTGTGCTCAAACATTGTACGGATGCCTGATCCGTGTTAGAACATTGTAGTGAAAGGGGTTCGACTGGAGATGTTGAGGCATGCCTGCTGGATGTTACAGAGGATAAAAGCATAGCCCAGCACAACACCAAGGACACTAGCTGCTCATCTTGCTCAGGGGTTCTGAGAGGTAATTTATCTTACGGCTAGAATTTGTTGTCTCTAGATTAGTACTGTTATAACCTACCATTTGTAGCAACTGTGAGTTTTTTTCTCATTCTTCCCCCACTTTATACGCCCACAATTGTCGTTAAACACGCCACGTCTTTTTTATGATGGTTTGTAGGCAATTATCTCACAACATATGCTATATAGTTTAGGCTTAATCTGTGGTAAAGTGCAATGCAGACCACACTTTTGAATTCGATAATTTTTTTTTGCAGACGTAAAAGGCGATGGGCACGTAATGACCTGCTTGTGAACAACCCCAACTTTGCTAGGGCAATAGAGGCATCCATTACAAATGCATATGCGAGGGCGACAACAAACATATGTCAGCCCCACAAGGGTGTTTAATTTACTTGCAGAAGCTTACCAATTCTACAATCTTCATTCATGGGAGTCTGCGTTTACCATTCGGAACAGGAAGAGCTAGAAGACCGAAGCACTGGTGTGCTTAGCATGCAGGAGTTTGAATGCTCGAGAGAAGTGAGTGATCTACCAGAGTACTAGAGTTTGAAGATCTAGCAAGCACTCATGGAGCATCATTGTTTCTTGCTAGATGACTTTTTTATGTCTTGTTTGACGCAGGGCAAGCCAAAGGGTAACCAGAGGTCAACGACCAGATGCCTATGTCCTGCTCACATGAGGGTGCTGAAGAACTCTACTGGGGTTTGGTATGTGAAAACTCTTGTAAACGTTCACAACCATCGCCTTGTAGAAAGTTGTGGGGAGAAGTGTCAACTGTCCTCGCACAAATCAAGTGATGTGCTGTGAAGGACACTATTTGGCATTTGAGGAAGAACAATGTTGGGCCACTGGTAAATTGTATACTGCGAAGCATGCACGGGTCAGTTGATTCCATGCCATTCACGAAGAACTTCGTGAGGAACGTATGTACTGAGATCGCACAAGACAATCTACAAGACGATGTCCGAAGGACCATGAAGTTGTTCTAGGATCTCTCGAAGACTAACCCTGACTTCAAGTTTTCCATGCAACTTGATGAAGAAAACAAGATCAAGTCCTTGATGTGGTGCAGTGGACGAAGCAGAAGGATGTACAACCATATCGGGGACGTGGTAACATTCGATACCACCTACCATACTAATTTCTATGATATGCCTTTTGGCATGTTCGTTGGCATGAACAACCACTTCCAGAGTGTTCTATTCGCAAGATTTTTTCTCAAAAGTGAAGATACAAAAAGTTTTGAATGGGCTTTTCCTGAGTTCGTCAAGCTGATGGGTGGCCCCCTCCCCTGACGGTACTTACAGGTATAAAATTAAGTTGTTTGCAACTCGCATGCTGCCACCTAATTACCTTCGCCCCACCCTTGATATGGGTTTGATTTGTTTTCTAAACTATAGACCAAGAGTTGTTATGCGTGATGGCCTTTTATGCAAGAAAACACCTAAACTTTTCTCTTCTTTTAGTGGTCAAAAAGCTTTCCTTGTTGATCGTTGTGGTTTTGCTGGTCTTCTTAAGTTGCCCCCACTTCAACCAGTAGATAGTGGTTTCACTCTCTGGATTCTCGAAAATTTCGATGCTACCACAATGTCCATGTTTTTCGAGGGGTAGGACTAAGGTAGTAGTGAGGGATGTGGATGTTCACCTTGTTCTTGGTATCCCTTTCAATGGTAGTTGTTTCAAAGCTGGCGGGCATGGGTTCAATATAATAAAGAAAATTAGGGAGCTTCTAATGCTACCGACCCAAGAAGAAGAGATAGCACTTCAGTAAGTATAGTCTGTGCTCCTCTGAGAGCATGTTGGATGTATGTCAGAGGTGGAGCAGAATGCCTTCAAGGTAGTTGTTGTGTTATTTGCTAGTTCATTCTTCGTGGGATCATGGAATAAGAAGTCAGAATTAGTTAGAGCTGTGATGGATAACTTGGTAGATCCCAACAAGATTGAGGAAGTGAATTGGTGCACAATAGTGCTCTCGTGTATCAAGGATGAAACAACAGCAATGCAAGAGCAACTACGTGCTAGGCGCCATACAATCACCTTCAGATGTTGCCTGCATTTTTTTGTGGTTCGTTTTCTACAATAAAACCTTTTCAAGTCTCAACCCTACATTTGTTTCTTTTTTAGGTGTTCTACCTAAACAACCTTTAGAGTTTATAGTTTATTCTATGTACCACAGGAGTCTGTGCATCGGAATGTTCACCCTAGGCTTTATTAGGCATTTCATTGCTAAAGATATCTCTTACTCAAGGGTTGGATACTTCAACGTATATGGTGCACTAATGGTAATGTTGCTAAGATGTGTTTGTATTTCTTCATATTTCATTTTATGCATATTGTTATCACACTCATAACGAGTGATCATTCTCATTCCCCAGGCACGCCCCAGTGTAGAAGTCTGCTACAGTCAGGGTTGGGCAAAGTTTCTCAACCCCGCATTACCATTGTTCGATGATTCTGATGATGAAGATGGTGTTTATTACCTAGCACTAGAGGCATGATAGTACTGCAAATAAACTTGAGTCTTTGCTGCAAATATATAAGCTCAAAAATGAATGTTTGAAGAAAGGTCATGCTCACACTATGTAAAACAACATGAAATATTAGCTGTCATATATAAAAACATGGAATGAGGGTGCACAGAACTTTTCGAATACAAACTCTAAATGTGAAAAGAGAATTGGAATATATTTGAACCCCTCATAGGTGCAAAATATTAGGTGAATAAAACGAATGGTGCAAGATTGAAGGAAATGTAGCATGGAACAATACGAGACGTCAATTTTAATATATGCGACCTTGAAGGAGGTGTTTGTGCTACTTCTTATCAATTTTGCATGGAAAGTTTACACATTTGTTGGACCATCCTTCCCAATCGATACTCCACCCACTGAAGAATGAGTCAATGCATCTTGACAAAAAGGTATGCAAGATATCGATAGTTGGTGCGTGTAAGTCCAATACTTGGTCGTCTTCTGTGTTGTCATATTCAGCGTCGAGGACGTGGAAAGTGCAGTACTTGAAACCAAAGAAGTAACAACACATGTGATAGTTCTGTGCACCGGGATGACAATATTCATTTTGTCAAGGAATAACATGTTATCCGATGTTAACGTTTTAACCAAATGGGCACAAAGGAAAATATGTAGAGGGGCAAAGGAATATCATCCTTCAACTTCGGATGTTGTATTTGATAGTCTATCCTAGTAACTGGTCTCGCTCAGTTTTTCTTCTAGAGGGGTCTTCTTCAGCTACACTGTACCTACTCAGAATTATTCCAAAACAAAATCATTGGAAATCTGCGTATGCTGCTATGCTAATGGATCTCATATGTTGACTGGACATTCATACCGCAAAATCTGATTTGACGAAATTCCTCCATTATTCTGCATTGTGTGCCTTGAATATATCTGAGTCTAACTGTCTCATTTGTCTTATTGCCATATCAACAATATCATGTGTTGAATCCATTTTTCCAACGAAAATGTCTCAGATGATTTGTCCTATTGGCTCAATGTAACACGGGAGGTTGTGTGCCAGCTAGATGCTACGAAACAACACATGGTACAGGGGTTTAGTGAAAATAAACATACAATTTTTGTTTCCATACATTTATTTCGGTTTATGATACCTTCCCAACTCATCTGGTCATGCAGTCTGAACCCATTGGAAGAATGGTAGTGTCACAGACTCATCGTGGTCAATGTGTTGTATGTGCAAAAATCAAGGGGACTTGGCCATGAAACCTTCCACCAGTTCATATTTGTCTACAGGTGAACAAAGTGGCAAATGTAAAAAAAATGATAACACAATTAGAAGGTCGACCTATGGTACTGTGGGAGGCGGTGTTCCTAGAGCGTGCGTGGTGTCTATCCCTTCCAGCGTTGAAAAATGTAATAAAATTAGAATGAAGGCAACACAAAAAATTATCTCACTAACATAGATCATTGATCTAGCTCTGTTGTGGGGAGGTTTGTTTGCTTCATAAATAATGTGCTTCCTTCTGCGCGTGCTTAACGAAAATGTATGATATAGGCTTGTACTATGGAAAAATGCATATCAGTTAAAAAATCCATTGGTGAGCACCTGCTTTCTTGTTACCTTCACTACATGTGTCATTGTCACTTAGGCAATCCTTGGCTGAACATTTGTGCACAGGGGTTGCATTACTGGAAGTAGAATAATCTTGTTGCATGTTGGTTAACAGTTTCTTCATGAGCGCAACCGTGTCTTGCTGAATTTGCATCTTGAGGTTTTTTGTGTGCATAAATATCCTTGCATTGTACCATTTGAGTGTTGTGAGCTTGCTGGTACACAGGTGGATAATGATGCATACCAATAAATGGGGTCAATGATCTTTCCACACATATGGAATATGTCCACCAAAATGTAACAAAGTTGAAATGAACGGATGGGACTAACCTTGTTTTCTTCCGATTGTACAGATGCTATGAAGTCAGCTAGCAGATTGGCAAGCATTTACACCATCTTACCAAAAGATGACAAAGTGCGCGTACAAATTTTCTTGTTTAAAGGAGAAAGTGAAACACTCCCATCGATCTGTTTTGAACCTCTATTTAGAAGTAGGCTAACTTGATACATTATTATTGACTATAAGTTTATGATAGTTCTTACCTTATAGGGTGCGTGTTTTAATTGAGGATTGATCTGAACAGAGATTGGTGGGTTACCGATACTAGCTGTAACATCTTGGCCCAATTAGGATGAGGCCTGTGTGGCACATGAGAGTTGTGTGTGCATGTTTAGTACCATCTTGCTAATTTAGCAATGGTGGAACCAACTTATAAGGCCTCTTCCCTCCAACCATATTACTCCCAGGTTAACCCTCTTACACAAAGCGAGGACAAAAGTGTAAATAGGGTGGTGTGTGCAAGTGGGCCCGCCCGCCGGATGGGCTAGCTACGCGGTTATGGAGGGTGGACTGTTACAAATGATATCAGAGCCGACCCTCGCAGTTGCACGTACGGGTCAGTGTGCGGGCATATGGCACATGACACATGTAGACTGTGTGAAGCACATGGCATGGCATATGGTACTGGCACTGGACGTATGGAGTGCTAAGAGGGGGCGTGTTCCTGGATATTTACCTATATGTTTGTGTGGTTACATGGGTAAGTTGGGTCGATAGGGTCGTCGGGTCCTATGAGGGGGTGTATGTAATATCCTAGCCCAATTAGGATGAGGCATGTGTGGCACAATGAGAGTTGTGTGCGCATGTTTAGTACCACTTTGTTAGTTTAGCAAGGGTAAAACCAACTTATAAGGCCTCTTCCCTCCAACCATATCACTCCCGAGTTGACCTTTTTACACGAAGCGAGGACGAAAGTGTAAGTAAGGTGGTGTAAGTGGGCCCGCCCATCGGATGGGCTGGCTACGCGGTTCTGGAGGGTGGGCTGTTACACTAGCACTAGAGCATTGCCCACCAAGTGCCCCGTACAAGTGTGTCGTGTGTTCCATCTCTTTTCGAAAAAAAGATAACAAATACAGTGAGTGATACCCAGTACAGACTCCGTGCAATGGTATGTTATGTTTGAATCAGAGCAGTACCTGATAAGAGAGCATGGGTTTTGCACTGGCTCGGGATGTGCTGACAGCTGCGATCATCTTGTGCAAAGTATCACACGTCAATCCGGAGACGCATGGCTTTAACCCGCATGGGATATTCATCTTACCAAGGTTGATGTTATTAAGGAAGATCATCTGTGCATTTGTGTGAGGAAGAACACATGTGAATTAGTTCATGACATCAATATATGGTAGGAAAGCAAAAAGCCCTTACCTGCAGCAGTAAAGGGCATCCCGTAACATTAGAACACTTCCTCTTGGTGGATAGATCAGCTTGTGTCTTGGTAGCAGACTCAATTAGCATGTCCAATACATACTGGCACCAGTGAAAATTGGCTATGTGATCTGAGTTGGTTAGAGCCCCCCAAAAAGCACTACTTCCATGGTTACATTTGCTTGTCGGGGCCAAGAAGTATCCAAGCACAAACACAACAAATGAAACCTTCAATGAACTAATCTCCTTGTCATTCATACCGTGTGGGTATTCCTTCTCAACATTTATCATGGCGGCCCTAAGGCTATTTGTTTCACCTTCCTCAGCCCAATGTTGTGCTGAATGAAACTGAACTTCTCTTCCGGATCATTTGTGCCTAACCTACATACAACTTTTCCACCATTCGGTATGCCTAAGATCCTCTACACATCAGCATGCTGCATTGTAACCTCTTCCTACCTGTCCCAACTACTGTTCTATGCTTGCAATCAATCTTGGTTAGAAGCCAAAATGTGAAACCACGGTCCACCTTGTTCAGATTGGGTAGCTTTAGAAGACCGCTAAAGCCAATGGACTTTATGATGTCTCTCTTATGCTTGCTCATCTTTGAGATGGCAGCGCTGACGCGCTTCACTGAGCTGCATGATGTTGGCCCAATGACATCTCCTGCTTCAGAAGTGACAAACAGTGTGCCTTCTTCGGCATCTTCATCTATTTCATCCTCTGTTGCTTGATCTACATGTGCACGCTCAGTCAAGCCAACGCTAGTAGGGCAAAGCCCCTGAAGTTTGCCAACAATTTGAATCCATCTAGTACTACAGAACAACAACAAACGAATGTGTGGTGAAGGGAGTTGTTGTAAATTTATGTTGCGAAAAAACAAGTGCCACGTCGGTTTGTGGATGCAATTGCGTGTGAAAACATATACGTGCTCAAATGTAAAATGGCTAGTAAGTTGGAAAGTTTATCTCTCCATATTAATTTTAGATTTCTTAGTACTAGTTCGATTCCGTCTACTAAGAAGGGATCTGCAACAACCCAAGAACACAGTGGTGTGTTCACGACCATGTTATTGTAATGCTAGTTCCTAAACTCTCAGATTGAGTGGGGACAGTAACGCGATTTAAAATAGCGATGAAATAAAATGAAGGCTCAATGATGTGAAACTACCATAATTTTAGTGCTATTGGATTTCTAGCAACCCACCGCCGGCAAAAAAAAAGGGGGTAACTGAGATGATAAAAATGAACTAAACAAGAAAACAATGGATGAAAGAATAGCATGAACACGAACAGGATCCACGCTGGCTGGTAGCACATCATCGAAGAATTAAAATCAAATCTAGTACTATTAGAGAATAATGGGAGGTAATACAGAAGAGGATGAGATTCATGAACTAACCTCGCATGGAGCAGCAACTCCCCCATGTGTGAGGCAGCAGATCCACCAGTATGAAGCAACTCTCCTTTGTGAGCTAGATGGTATCAAGTGCTTCAACTCAAGATTGGTTGTTGATATGCACAAAGAGACTTAAAAGCAACCACTAGCTTCCCGCTTTAAGCCTGTCCCTTCGACACATTGCACGAAACGAGTGTTAGGTCTTGTCGGCGAGACCCACGCTGCACATTGCATGTCTTCGTGCTGTAAGGGGGTAGTGTTCTCTATCAGCACACAGCTGGCCTAATTTTGCATATAACAAATCACTGAAAAAAAGGGTTTAACACAGCTTGATAGATCTTTATGTATGTGATGGAAATGCTAGTTTATAACCATTAGACACACTTCTTTGTTCGCAAAAAAGGGTACAGTGCATTACATTACAATTAGTAGATGAGTTCAAAGGACAACACAGTAGCCAGAAGGCCAAACCTAGCTTCTTAGCATATGGTTTGCCCTGATGAGTGCAATGAAAAAAATGAATAAAAACAGAATCGTGGGGTTATTATCCCATTCCTCCCCATTACAATGCATTGCCTAAGCTTTTCATCCGCCTCCTTGACCTTCATCATGCTTGCTTCGATGGTACGGTGTGAACTCTCAAGGTCATTTTGTAGGCATGCAATCTGCTTGTTCTTCTCTTCAAAATTGTACTTGAAGGCTCGCACAGGTTCATCGAACGCACTGGTCATTGCCGAAGTGCAGTAGTTCACCATTTGATTGGCATGCTGGTGAAGTTGGTTTTCCCATATCCAAAGATGGCGTCCATTCTGAAGAAGGGTAGGGGGCGAAGTTAGACCAAAGAATGAAATGGAATCAAGTCTTCACAATAAGGTTTGAGTATTCCAGGGCTTACCTTGCTTTCGCATGTGAGAAAACGCCAATTTGGGTTTCTCTTAGTGTGTGATGTTTCTACAGTAGTTGTCAAATCGCATGCACACTTGAGCTCCGATAGATCGGCGAGGGCTGGACTTGCTCGAACCACACTCTGTGTGGTGGATTGCTGGTGGCTGCGCGATGAAGAACTGCTAGCCATGGAGATGGAGTAGGTGGATATGAGGAAGGGGAAAGTATGTTCCACAGATTTGATGAAGAGAAGCTTGGGGTGAGTACCGTAGCACATATAAGCACATATAAAAGTTGATCCTACGGACAGCTAGCGTGCTAAGTTGTGGGCCCGCATGATTTTACATATTGCATATATACGGCTCGCAAAAAACTAAAAGTCTGGACAAATACAACGGAATACAGTTGGGTGGGTATTGCTATGCGCGCATCTCGAGGATCCCTGGACGGAGATGGCTGTAGATGGACTTCTACCTAAGCAATCAAAATAGTTTCCCATTTAGAAAAGATCTGATCGTACATCTAACCTATTGAATTACCTTTTTTTTCTCCGTGTGACTCTTCCCTCCAACTCACCACATAAGTGGTAACAAGATAAAAATTAAAATATATGTGGAACCTGCAAAATGGTAATAATGAAAATGAAATGAATTGCTTTAGATTAGTCTTTTAGTGTGTAGACTACTGCACTCTCAGACAGAGCACCTAGTGACAACAATAAAAAAGAGAAATTAATTTCGAAATGTGGAACTTAAATTATATTATAACTAGTAATATACCCATGGTAATGCAACAGTGATATTTGTTTTAGCAATTAAGCATATGACAAGATAGGTTTAATATTTGCACAAATAAGATCAGTAGTCTGTACGGCATATCATACATATGTTTTTTAGCTTCATGTAAAATCGTAAACAAAGATCCAAGTACAATAGATCAATATACTTTCTGTAGATTTTTTCTCACAATTCAGAGTTATCAAGTCTTACAAAGAATGGCATAAAAATAAATATGAATTGCTGATTTCTTTCGTCATATTGAAGTATTAATCAAAAAGGGGAGATGATTATTTATAGATAGAAAATTTGAGCTTATAGAAATCACCTTTATGAGGTCCTATCATGTCCTGCCTAGGTTTAAAATATATACATTTTTGCTCCACATTCTACTCCCCTGCTTCCACTATGTTTAACATTTTCTACCACAAATAATGGAGTCAGCATTTCCTCTGATGATGTATGAAGAGTTATCTTCATCACCACTATTGGCATTGGACAATACCAAACAAGTCAAAGTGATATTTAAGCATAATTGGACTTCCATCTCTCTAAAGCTCACAAATTGTAGATGACAAAAAAAAGATCAATGACTAAAGTGGGGCGATCAGGAGGGAGATCACATCCACGCCTAGGGTTTCTCCATCGGGGGTGGTTAATGGTGCCGACGTTGTTATCAGGCACGACAGTCAGGACTAGAGGTGTTCCTCAATCTGACAACGGGCGATGACGCTTGTGTTTTCAGAGGGTCAGCGATGAACGGGATGATGGCTCGATAGAGAGAAGTTCAACGTTCAAGACGTCGACATAAAAGACATCACCCACGTGATTGTCAGCTAGGCTTGGAGGACTGATTTTGACGGAGAAGGAGAATGAAGGTCGAATCATTGGAGATCCTGAAGAACTGATTTTGCACAAACCCAGATGGGTTGCAGTTGGCAAGGTTCTTTCACCTAAGACCATGATTCTTGGGGTTTTGGAGAGAGCAATGAAGCGAGCTTGGGGTTTACATACAGATGCATCGTTTGGGGAGATTGGAAATAATAGTTTTTTGGTAAAGTTTTCTTCTGAGGGGAATTGGAAGCATGTGACGAGAAGGGGTCCTTGGCAATTTGACTTCCATGCGATGCTACTAAAATAGATGGAGCGGAACACTAGGCCTTCGGATATGGTTTGAGGAGATGCCAGTTTGGATCCAGGTTGATGATTTACCCCTCAACCTGATGAACAAAGTGTATGGTGACAAGCTAGGTAGGTTCTTTGGGTAAGTGATTTTAGTTGATGTGGATGAAGATTACCCTACCTCATTTAAGGAAGCCATAAGCAGTAAGAACTCGTCCAAGTGGTTTCAAGCCATGGAAGATAAATTAAAATCAATGAACCAAAATAAAGTGTGGGATCTAGTAGAAGTTTCTAAAGGAGTCAAAATAAAATGTTGTAAATGGGTCTACAAAACCAAGCTGGACTCTAAAGGGAATATCGAACGATTCAAAGCAAAGCTTGTGGCTAAAGGTTTTTCACAGATGAGGAATTGATTATAATGATACATTTTCTCCTGTATCTAAGAAAGACTCATTTAAAATTGCCATGGCGTTAGTGGTTCATTATGACTTAGAACTCCATCAGATGGATGTGACTAAATGGTGATTTAAATTTGTGTTTACATGATACAACGGGAAGGTTTTGTTGTGGAAAGAAAAGACCATTTAGCATGCAAACTAAAAAAATCCATTTATAGACTTAAGCAAGCATCCAGAAAATGGTACTTTAAATTCAATGAAGTAATTAAAAACTTTGGATTGAAGGAAAATGAGGTGGACAACTGCATTTATATGAAGAATAAAGGTGGAAAATTCATCATATTAGTGCTCCGCGTTGGTGACATTTTATTAGCAAGCAGCGATAAGAATCTGTTGCGAGAAAGTAAAGAATTTATGTCATCAAAATTTGATATGAGATATCTCAGTGAGGCATCTTATGTCTTGGGCATTGAAATTCATCGAGATAGGTCGAAAAGAGAACTAGGATAATCTTAAGAAGCTTATATTTTCAGAGTATTGGAAAGATATAATATGAGCAAATACTCGATGACACCTGCTCCAATAATAAACGTGGATAAATTTGTTCATTCCAAAGCCCAAGAAATGACTCAGAAATTAAAGAAATAAAGACGGTACCATACATTTCAGCTGTCGGAAGCTTAATGTATGCACAAGTCTGTATGCGACCAGATTTGACATTCGTTATTGGGATGCTTGGCATATTTTTATCTAATCCAGGATTGGATCATTGGAAAGGAGTTAAGAATGTATTGCGATATTTGCAAGGAACAAAGCATTACATGCTCATATATAGAAAGTCTGATAAGCTTGAAATCTTAGGCTACTCAGACGCTAACTTCGTAGGGTGCTTAGACACTAAGAAATCCACTTTGGGTTATATTTTCACTCTTTCTAGGGGAGCTATTTCATAGAAAAGCTCTAAGTAGACGTTTACTGCGTCACCGACAATGCATGTAAAATTTGTGGCATGCTATTATGCAACGGGGTAGTCGAAATTAAGAGTGGTTGATAGCATAGCCAAACCACTAACAATATACTGTGATAATGAGGCTGCAATATTCTATACGAGTAACAACAAGTCAAGTGAAGCTACCAAATACTTTAACATTAAGTTTTCATGTTGTGAAAGATGGAATACATGATCAAACAATTAAAGTTAAGTACATTAGTACTAAATTAATGTTTATCAGATCCGCTAACCAAATGCTTACCTCACAACTTATTTAAAGAACATGTAGCCGACATGAGATTAAGTGATTGTGTTTGACTAATGTTCTGGAAATAGGGAGCATAAGCATCAATCAACACCCACTAAGTAATGTTGAGTTTATTTAAATACCATAGTGAACTATAAGTATTGTTGTGTCAATGATGCTTAATGTTGCTATCATACATTGGTTTAGGGGACTGTTATTTAATGGACTCGTTAGTTAGTCTCGAGATCAAGGGGAAATGTTGGTTAATTTTTATCGGATGAGCCCACAAGTCCGATCAAAATAGATAAGAGATAAGTTTGTTTCGTGATCAGTTAAAACTAACTTTGATTTCTAATGGGAGATAAGCTCCCGAGGCTCATTAGTGTATATATAAAGAGATAAGCAAAGCAGAGAGTACACTCTAATATTTTACACAAAACCTTAAACCTTAACACTAACAATTGGCTTAGCACTGGACGGGCTTCGTGTAGCCGTCTCAGGGCTGTGTTGGTGGAGACCCGAAGGCCATCGTGATCACCGGCGACCGCAAGAAAAGAAGAAAGAAGAAGAAAAGGAGAAAAGCGAATCAAAGCAATCAACATCAATAGCTTCTACAGGTGAGTAGATTGATTTTGTAATTAGAGAAGGTGACTGTTTATAGGCTAAAATAATAAGAACTCCAACAGCTCGACGCCGCCGTCGGATTCCGGTACTAGGTGGCGCCCCGACGAGCTCCCATGGGAGCAGTGGATGCTCTCCCCTGGCTGGGAGCAGCAGCTTGACAAATGGAACCTCATGGCCTCATGGGGGCGGCTTGGCAACTCAACACGGGAGCTGATCACACGGTGCGCAGCATGGACGCGCCCAGACATCATATATACTACTGTATATGTCACGGTTTGAGGCTTTGAGCCGTCCGTCATATATTTCAAGTGATGAGGAGAGTGAGAAGTACTGGGATGAGCAATGGAAGCATGCGATGAGAGGTTCTGATAGAATGGAGAAGTTGTTTCAGGTCATGGTGTCGATCGGCGAGGCGCGTGGTCTCATGGTGTCGATCGTGGGCGGCGCGGTGGCCGGCGGCCGGTGGGCTGCTAATGCTAGCGGCGCGGCTGCGCCTCCACGAGCGCTTCGCCTTCTCCGCCAACAGCATCCTCGTCCT
Source organism: Oryza punctata (assembly GCA_000573905.2). NCBI lineage: Eukaryota > Viridiplantae > Streptophyta > Magnoliopsida > Poales > Poaceae > Oryza > Oryza punctata. The sequence goes on along the minus strand of CM002492.2, from coordinate 15,349,215 downwards.
CACGGCTCACGCGTAATCCATCGAACTCATCCCTTGCCATCGTTGATCGATCGTTCGATCGACTTGGCGACGAGCTAATTAACGAAGTGTTTGATGGGATGGCAGAGGAGGACGGAGACCCGTACAGGGTGCCGACGAGGGAGAACCTGCTGGCCGCAATGCGGTACAATGGCGACGAGGTGGATGCATACGACGAGACGCGCGCTCTGCCCCGTGGACTTCGAGCAGGCGGGGGTTCATCCTCGACGACGAGACCAACGTACGAGACCCCGTTGCTTGTGGGTGATGGAGGCCAGGGACTCGCAGGCGCGGCTGCTGGTGCTCGTGCTGCTCGGCCTCCTGCTTGACCCTGCCATGGTTGCGGCGGCGGAGCCGGAGCTGTTCCGCCGCGCAGTCGAGCGCGTGCGAGCTTTGCTTGCGAGAGAGAAAATAGAGGGAGGAGGAAGAAGAAAAAGGAGAAGTGGGGCTGACAAGTGGATCTCACCTTTTTTATTTTGTTTTATTTTTACTCTTATCACTTACGTGCGGGATCCACTTCTATTTGATAAAATCTGGATCCACTTCTATTTGATAAAATCTGGATGGAGAGGCCTTTCCAAATAATCTTAACGGGAGACGCAGAAGTACTACTGCACGAAATATAAAGACATGCATATATTTTTTTCTTTATATCATACATGTCTTTTTTCCTTCTAATAAAATTTTCTCTTAAATTACTTTCCGGCTACCATCCGATTATACTATTATGTTCATTGTAATTAAATCTTTATAACAAGACCTTACATGATTATATTATGATGAAAAAATATTTATGTTTGTAAATTACTTTTGTTATATATGTAAGTATTTTTATCATATATATAAATTACTTTTGGATTTGATTACATTACTTCTTATACATTTATACATTTATAATACTCTGTGTTTGATTATTTCTATTATTGTTTTTAGTCAATTGCCATAATTTGTGCTGATTAAGTTTATTTTCTAGATAGAGTCATGTTTTTATCCCTACAATGGATTTACTTCTAATGTTGTAACAACTTACTTTCATTTTGTGCTCAGTTACTTTTATGATTTATGTAAATTACTTTCATACTTTATTGAATTTATTTTCATAAATGTATTCACTTGAAATTCTTCTCTACATTTACTTGTGAATTTACTCCAGATAGAATTTTACTTCAACTCAATCACAATGTAATTACTTCTAATATTACAGAGAGTTACGACTTCTCCAATTCCAATAAATTACTTTTAAATTAATAAGATATTTGAATATATTCAATATAAATCTCTTTTGTCACATAGTTTGAGTAGAGTATAATACAAATAGATCTTAAAAATAATATGTGATTTACAAGATATAAGTCATTAAAGAGGTTAAGAGAACTTGTACCATTGTATTTTTTAAGTTTAAGGGGATTTATACGTGGGATGGAGTGGTCTCCGGTTAAAACTAACGCACTACCGTGCACTACCTACTCACATGCCTTCTATTTTTAATTCCTGCGATGACTTAGCTATCACATCAACAAGCCACATCAGCGGAAACAGATTCTCATACTGCTAAGGAGTTAATTTACACTGTTTTTTTTTAAGTTCCGGGAGATTTTATATCTGGTTTTGTTGAGAGAAGTAAAATAGACCTATTCCTAACCTTAATAATTACATCTGGGGGCCTGGCGGGACGGGGTTGGCAGCGACCTCCAAGGCCCAAGGCCAATACACCTGACAGCCCTACCAAGCCCAGCCCACGAAGCCGTGAGCCCTCGCGCCGATATATCTTGGTGGACTTGTGCCCAAACCGCGAGTTTGCCCTAGCCGCCGCCGCACTCGCCATCGCCGACATCGTCTCCGCTCCTGAGCTCCAGATCCAGGCCTCTCCCACCTTCAGGGTCGCCGGCCGGCCGGCTTCGCTGCCGATGGCGGAGGAAGCCACTGTAAGCGGCCTTCCCAAAACCCCTCGAAAGTTTCTTCTCTCTGTTTGCGTGGTTTTCTGGGAAACTACTAACCAACCTGCTCTTGTTTCTTATTATCTCCTAGCAGCAGGGGAAGAAGGAGGAGGAGGAATTCAGCACGGGGCCGCTGTCCGTGCTGATGATGAGCGTCAAGAACAACACCCAGGTTGGTTGGTGGTGGGATTCTTCTTCTGCTCTCAGTTCGATTCAGCCAAACTTCTTTATTGTTTTCTGTGGTGTTAGCTACTGTTGTTTTACTTGTGGGTTTCCCCTAGCAGAGAATTCATTTGTTCTACGTGCCTTCTTGCCGGCAGACTAGTCAATTAGTCAAATATAGTTTAAAAACTAGCTCAGTTACTCTGTTTCCTCACTTAGACGGATTCTTATGCAAAAGTACATCCTTACATGTTCTAACAAATCGAATTGAGGGGATAAAGAATATTACAACCTTGTCATCATGCCCATAAAATTCTTGTACCCTACCTATATAGACATGGAATAGTTAGAGTTGCTGAACCCATCCCAAGTAGATCAAGTTGTTCAGGATGTTAGCTATGTGTGTAGTCTGTTATCCATATCATCTTAGTATAATGGTAATCATGTGCATGTATTTATCCTTTAAAACTTTTTCCATCCTCAAACTGGAGACATCGAACAATTCTACTAACTTTAATCTCTACTAGTAACCGTGCACGTGTAATGCGCGTTTCTCATATTATGTCGCTGTAATCATATAAACATGCTCAAATTTTAAGAACTATATACTACTTTATAATTCCCTTTTAAACTCTACAAAATGCAAAGCAGGCAAACTGTACCAAATATATAATTTATCATAGCTTGATAAATATTTGAAAAGCTCAAAGCAAGATATTTGACTTTATGGCATTGAAATGAACTCTATTGTCTAAAGTATCTAATTGGAAAAAAAGGACTCCATGTCTCCACCAAGTACATAATATTTTATATTTACCCACCGTTATATACCTTCCGTAGCTGAAACAAACAGCAAAAGTTAAAAGCCACTAAACAGAACAAGCATCAAGGTTAAAAACTATGTACTATGGTTAAATCAATGAACATGTACTTTTGTAAATAATAGTAAAGAGTAAAAGTGTACATGCAAATATTAGTACTCACTACATAGCATCATATGAGCAAAGTTCACTAATGTAAGCTAAGATGATATAGCACAAAGCAACTAATGCCCCTTTTGCAATAGTTGCATGGATCTCTCTTAGTTATTGATACCTATTATCAGAGGAAGTCACTTGATTACCCATGATCAGAGTTTTCTATCCATTTATTCCAATGCTTGTAATGCTTTGAGAAAAATCCTCACTACTGCACTTTACCGACTTCTTCTCTAGAGCAACTTGTATTTCCTCCTATGACATAGTGAAAGGAAGTGTCAAATCAACCAACTTGGATTGGAAAAAAAACCATCAAAATAATAACTAATTGCTATGAGAGGCTGTGACAGAGTATGAGGAAGTCCATTTACTAACTTCTTGCTGCTACCAAACTATTAAAAGCAGAGCTACTTCAAACTGAACTCATATGCATAGGTGACTATAATTTAGATCCAATTTTCCACATTCATAGATCCATTTTTTACAAAAACTCTGAATAGAAAGTGGCCTAGCCAGGTGAACACAACCTCCAACCTCTAGTAGTAGTCCATGCATAACATATCATTTTTTTTATTTTGAGATTTTAAATGTCGAGAAGGTACCAGAAGGACAACATGGGGTTCTTTTAATAACCCCCCACCCCTGAAACACCTCCTAGTCAAAGAACAATCCAGAACTGTGGAATAACTCATTTTCTATTCTCTCTGCATAAATCTGCCTTTTAGTAAGACAACAGCTCTTCTTTGCTTTTAAGGAATGTCTTGAAATTAACAGTCTATCTTGGATGATACACTTGTGAGCACGCAAATTGCTGTAAACACTCCATTTTAATCAATTGAGATCTGAACTACATGAAATGTTCAAGACTTAAATTGTACACATGTAGAGTGAATTAATGAGTGAGCCAGTGTTCAACAAAAATCTGAATTGAATGGGATGGTCAAGATTTGCATTGCATAGTTGAGTCAGAGGCCTCCCACCCCCATTCAATGTATACTTGTCGAATAAGTAGAGAGAATAAATCCAGAAGTTAGCTCCTCTAGTTGCCAAGCTGCAAACACATATGCATGAACTCTGGATTTCTGAAAAAAGGAAGTGCTCTTCTCCTGATAGATGAATGAACTGTAGTTTCCTCAACTCTTTTAGCCAATAAGGATGCTCTCTAAGTCCTGTTATGTTAATGGAGCCTTTTGAATGTATATGAATAATTGACCATAGTCCTTCTTTTGTTGTAGTGTTAGTGTAAATGTTGCATCTCAAAGGCCACACTTCATTATCTGAAACATAGTTAATTGTAACGTGGTAGTTTATCTTCAGCAAGACTGTTTCTGTTTTAAGTTAAGCTATGCAGTTCTAAAATAGCTACTTACTGTTCACTTTTTATCGGCTCAAACTTAGGAAATGATTCAATAGTCTCGACAGTCAGTCCTGCACTGTGTTATGGTTTCTCTAGGTATGTCCATATAGGGTCTCCATGCTATTACCTAAACAAGCTCTACTGCTCTTGCTTTTGTATCTTATTGAGTCCTAGTTAGAACTTTTGGGGACCAGAATCGTTGTCTGTGAGATTAATAATTTATTATTTACTTGATTTTCTGGGTCCGCCTAGTGAAGTGTTTGAGTTGGTGCAAGAGGAAGATGTGTTGTTGGATATTGATTTCATGCACCTATATATATCTTTGCTCTTTACAACTTGATATAATGAATTTTGCCATGGGTATTGAGTTATTGCGTGTTGAATTCATTCACTCCCTGTGATATTTTGCTTTAGGTACCTTGATATGCTATCTTGCTTTAAATCCGTATTCACTTACTGGATGTTGAATTCATTCATTTGGTGTTATGTCCTTTTCTTTAGATACCTCAACTTTATATCCTGTGTGCTATGTGTAACCATTTCTCTTGCTTGTATGAATTGGGGAAAAGGCCATAGGTGTATATTTGTGCTGATTTGCTTGATAGCTGCTCCTGTATTATGTATGCACTAGGCAAAAACTCTGCATATATCTGCTTGATTGTAAGGGTCCGACCTCAGATCTTTGTTGCTGCTAACACTGCGGTTGTATTAAGAAAGTGTATCTTTAGGAGGTAACTACATAGTTAGCCCACCATAAACGGTTGTTCTGACTATAGTTGATGCTTTGTATGATATGCACTGTTCTGATTCTGTATACTCTTCTTTCTAGGTACTTATCAATTGCCGGAACAACAAGAAGTTACTTGGTCGTGTGAGGGCATTTGATCGCCATTGCAACATGGTTCTTGAGAATGTTAGGGAGATGTGGACTGAGGTACATGGTGTTATCTGAAGCTCTGAACCTTTGTTCTGTTTTCCGGTTGTGCTGTTTTTCAGTAACATTTGTTGCTCTTGCTGCAGGTACCAAAGACTGGTAAAGGCAAGAAGAAGGCTCTTCCAGTGAACAAGGACAGGTTCATCAGCAAGATGTTCCTACGTGGGGATTCAGTCATCATTGTGCTCAGAAACCCGAAATGAGTTACGTAGTCTTGTATCCAGGATTGTCTCTTTGCTACGTCGCTCTTAGTAATGTCCAAACGCCTTTGTCTAAGATTGACCAGAATCAGCTATATTTGATGGTTGAGTGTTGTAGTTGGAGTTGTTATGACTTATGAACGTCTCTTGTATCTAACCTGCATCGTTAGCATCTGTTTGAATCATCGATATATTAGCTGAAGACAATTTGGAACTCCACTGGTTTTGTTTCGTGTTGATTTCTCACTTTCTGAATTGCTAAAAGTACTGCCATGTATTGATTGCGCTATGGCCGTATGTAGGTGTTCTCAGTGATATGAAGCCTAAAGAATTGTCATTTAAGTATGAACAATACAGAAAAATCAGGATTGCTTGAATCCTTTAACTGTGATCGAAAATCTCGTTTGTGGTGATAACACCTCATGTTTCCATTATTTCTGATGGGAAATGTTAAATTCTAGAGAAACAAGATCAGCTTATAGGAATTGTTAAGCTCTATTATTGTGTTATCTGGAAGTCATTTACTTTTGTAAAGTTGGTTTGTGTTTAGACTACATGAATGAGTTTGAGGAATTGTACTGATGTAAATAGCTTATAGGAATTTGTTGTAAGGAATGAAATGGGTTGTGGTTCAACTATCGGCCCCATACATAGCTGAGGTAGAGGATAAGGGGGAGAGAGAGGGGGAGGGGTTGTTTATACTATTTTTCTAGATTTTAGAGTGTTGGATGTAAATTTTGGACTTTCACATAAATTGAAAAAATACGAGAACTGAAATAAAATATGTTAGGATCTGAAATATAAAATTACTCCTAGAGTTACGTGCATTATGAAGAATCCAACTTTTGAACCCAAAGCTTTAGGGCTTGCTTGGTTGAAGGGAAGGGACTAATGATCATTAGTCCCTCCACTTTAGTCCCTAAAATCCCAAACAGTGCTGACTAAAAGGAACTAAAAGTGCATTAGTCTATTATTCCCTATGAGTATAGGAGTTTATAGAGACTAAAATCTTTACTTTCCACCTACTCCCCCTGCATGGTCTGATTCTTATCCTTACGGATTACATGGTTAGGAGTAATATGGTCTTTGTACAGTGCAATAAATAACTTTTAGTCCCTAGATCCAAACAGGAGGGGACTAAAATTTTAGTCCAGGGAAGGATCCAAACAGGGTCTTAGCGTACGTGACACTCTGACGTACTGTGAATGCACGAATTTATTTTATTTTTAAATTTTTTTATTAAATGTTTTGCAAAAATAATTTTCTATTTCAAAATTTTGCAAAACTAGTCTCCTGCCACTCTCTGGGAGGGCAATTTTTAAAAAACGCCCTCCCATAGGGCGAGTTATCTGATGTGGCAGACGGCCGTTGGCTCTCGGCGACCCCCTTGCCGCCCTCTGCTAGGGCGGTTTTCCACTGTGCGGGGGGTCGCCTACAAAAGGACCACGAGGGGGCCTGCAATTTTGCAGGCAGCCCCCTTGCCGCCCTATGGAAGGGCGGTTAGGTACTATTGACCAAAAATTAATGTTTTCGATATGTTTTCTTATGTTTGTTATCGAAACATTTGGTATAAAATTTTAGTAAAGCATCATATTGAAAACGAATAAAACAGGAGTAATGTTTGTATATTTGTTTGATGTAAATTATCGTATTTGAACGAAGAAAAGTAGGTAAACACTCACTTTGAGAAGAGAAAATCAGGTAGTTTTTATAAAATCTTAGGGGAGGTCAAATTGGAGGCCGAGGAGGCGGTGTGTGATTTTGAAGCATTTGGTTAATGATCTTGTAGAAACAAATAGAGTATGTAAAATTTTGTAAGTATCGGATGATATATTGTTAGGTATTTGTATTGCATACAATTGTAAGGAATGGAGCGTAACGAGGCGTCAAAGAACCATATTAATAGAAACGATAGAAGCACATTAATTTTTTATTCGTACGCATGCAATACACCATCATAAATAAACATTGTAATGATAAGATAGATAAGTGCCATGGATGCTCGATACAAATTTGTCGGTCCCAACGAATCTAGCTTGCGCTAACCTACCGGCCCCTTCTAGGTCGGTCAATATGCAATGCATTTTCATGGTCCTTCAATCGTTGGTACTCTACTTCTGTTTTAGACTCTGTTATCTTTTGGCCATGATATGATGAAGTGACAATATCGATCCACTGAGTAAATCCACACATCCTTGGATTGCCCTACAAAATTAATAAGGTTAGTCAGTAAGGGTAGAAATATTGTGCAAATGATAGGGGAATTTGAAAAAAGTTAGACATACAACGAAATTGTTGTCTACATACATTACTACAGAAAGCGTTTTCGCGTGCGGTTGAATTGGATTTTCGCGTGCGGAGCTTCGGCCCGTCTGAAACAAAACGTCTACAGAAATCGCTATTTTTTCATGCGGGTGAAGCAACCGTACGCGAAAATTGGATTTTCGTGTGTGGGTGCTTATGCTGCCCGCACGGGAAAACAAAAATCCGAAAAAAAAAATTTCAAAAAAAACCTAGATCGGGTCGGCGGCACCGCCGCTCTCGCCTCGTCGTCGTCACCCCGTCGGCGCCGCCTCCTGCCGGCGCCGCGCCGCCACGCGCCGAGTTGCCACCGCCGCCGTCGCCGTGGGCCGCCGCCGGATCCCGCGCCAAGCTCCGACCTGCCACCGGCCTACCGCCGCCTCCCGCCGGCCCCGCGCCGGGTCCGTGCGGGGGGAGGGTGGGGACGGCGACCGCCGCCGGATCCCGTGCCTCCATTGCCGCGCTGCGTCGCCGTCGACGTGGGCTGCCGCCGGATCCCGCGCCTCCACCGCTGCGCCGCCTCGCTCCGGCCTGCTGCCACCTCCCACCGGCGCCGCGCTGCGCCTCCCACCGGCCCCGCGCCGGATCCGTGCGCGGGGGGGGGAGGGGTTGGGGACAGCGGCCGCTGCCGGATCCCGCGCCTCCACCGCCGCACCGCGCCGCCACCACCATCACCGTAGGCCGCCGCTGGAGCCGAGAGGAGAGGCAGTGAGGAGAGGAGAGGAGAGGCAGTTGAGTGAGGAGAGGAAGAGGCAGGAGAGGAGATGAGAGGAGAGAGGAGAGGTAGTTGAGGGGAAATTTTGAAGTTGGTAGGAGGAAAAATAGGGAGGAATATTTTTTTGTGCAGCTCTTTTAATAGACCCGCACGGGAAAATGGGCCCATTTTCCCGTGCGGTCCATTTAAGAGGACCACACGAAAAAGTTGATTTTTCCGTGCAGTCCACTTAAATGGACAGCACGGGAAAATGGGCTCCATTTTCCCGTGCGAACCGAGTTACCGTCCGCACGTAATGTAAAAGATTCCCTGTCCAGGAAAATCATTTGTGTAGTAGTGATAGGGGCAGACAAAATATCTCCTGCCGAATGTTTGTTCTGCAAAGGAGGTAGCCACCTGGCAGCGATCTCTACAACCATACTTGGGACGCTCCGACCATTTCGGTAATCCTAATTAATTGTTCCTCCAGTCTAAGCTTGCAATTTCTACCCGACGTTCGTAATCCATCCAAGCCTAAATGAATTGTGTGGTCGGTTCAGGTTGCGTTATCATCCCGCCATTGGAAGTAACTCTGACCGTGTCGATCCATTGTACGAATTAATATTTCCTTACATCCTCCTACGTACATACATTGTGGGGATAGTTAAGTTCATGATAATAGCGATGAGTGATGAAAAGAAGAATTGTACTTACGATGAAATCATCGTCGACAATGTTTGGACACACGAAGCATCTGTGTCCTCTGAGTTTGGTGCCTTACGGACCGTATGACCTAAAAATGGTCACCACAATGACACTCTGGACATTCACGCCATGTGGGGGGTCCCAGGGGATTTACCCGCCATTCTAAAGCTTCAGCAGCAATTCGGCGTTCATGTTCATCCTTCCGCCTTAGGTAGTCCGATCTTGTTTCACTACATGGGTATGGACGTGTTCCATCGTTTCGTGGATTCTCCATATCTACCCACTCAATGAAGTTTCACAATGCACGATACGTCTGCATAATATGTTACGATTATGTACGAACCAGTTAGTGTTCTATCTATTTGAACTTCGAATAGATGAACCATACCTGATCGAAGTTCGTGCATTGGAAGAATCTCCTGCCCCGAGTTGGTACCATGAGGGATGACTTGAGTATGCATCCATCCCCACAATCGCACAATGGACGGTCGCACCATGGTGGAAACCAACCGGCGAAAGGATCACTTCATCAGTTCAGACGCTCAAGAAATGGCGGTTCCATTCTGTATAGTTGTGTGCTAGTTGGAATGAAGATATGAAGGGGTTGCCTTCGGCTTGTCAATTATATAGCGCCGCACGCAGAGCAATATATCTGCACTCAATGAAAGCTGTATTTTTCATTAGATGTGACAACACGAGCACGCACGGGCATGATTCACTTTATGTCAGTAAGCAGTGCCGAAAGTTGATCGTGACAACTCGTGCAGTGGTGGACTGTGCGCTCTAATGGATCTGACAGTACCGCGAAGCGCTGAAAGTGTGTTTTTGTATGCATAGGTTGTTCTACCAGTGTACGAATGACAAGAACGATACAGGGGAGAGAACCACAAACCGTACTATAGTAGTAAAAGCATAAGTAGTACTGATCTACATGTATATAAGGCAAAATAAATGTTCACATAAGCAGTAAAGAGGTAGACCACTATTGACGAGGCCTCTTGCCCCTGTCCCTCCTACCCTACGCCCTAACGTGCCCCTGATAGTAGGTAAGCTGGTCCGGTGGTACAGCACGATGTACCCATCCCGCCTGTATAGGTGTGACCTCTGGTTGCTCTTGGGTGTGCGCCTTTGGAGCTCCTCCAAGTTGAGAGGAGCCTAGTATGTACTGCTCCTGCTCACCCTACAAGTCGTCGTCGTAGAAATGTACAGTAGGGCCTGACCCACTGGCGTGAGAGGAGGAGGCACCTATACCGAAGATCTCCGCGTGACACCTGTTGGAGAAGGACCATCAGTTTCATATAGGTATTTAATAGTACTAACAAAGATTACATTACCGTGTGGCTGAGGGATCGACGATCTACTGGAAGAGCTGGCGCAGGCACCGGAAATGTCGGTGAACGCGCCTGTCGTGCCGACGAACGCGGCGGACGAGCCGACGAATGCCCCTGACGTGCCGGCAAACGAGCCTGTCGTGGCAGCGAACGCGGCGGACGTGCCGGCGAATCCGCCGGACGAGCCTACGAACGCGCGTGATGTGCCTGCGAAGGCGGACGATGTGCCAGACGTGCCTGCGAAGCCGGTGTCGAAGCCTGCGAACGTGCCCGAAGGCATAGGGGTCCTGCGACGATAGAATGTTAGATTATGACGTAGTTACGTTTTCCTACGAAAGCTAAAACATAATAGAACTAACCTGTTGGCTGAGCAGTACCGTGAGAACCCGCTGCTGTAGGTCATGTGGGACCACCGATAGGGGAGCGTTGTTGATGATGAAATTTGGTAAGCCTCGAAGTCATCATCGGCCTAGAGTTAGTATCGGCTTCAGAGTTCTGGAATCGGCCGATGGAAGCTATCAATCGCCAACAGTCGGATTTTTACCAAATTCGGTTAAGGAAATTAATCTATTAAAGGAAGCTTATCCAAAAGAGACTGAGTTCAAGGAGGATACGGCATGGCAATTGATCTTATAATTAGGCAGAGTCGTTAGTTTCCTTTTAGTTTTAGGAAAGTGTGTTTAGTGTCCGATAAGGACTTTATGTTTTTCCTTTTATCTTTAGGAAAGTTTGAGTCATGTTCGATATGGACTAGTATCTACCCATGGGTATAAATATGTACACCCGGGGTCTATGTAAATTATCTCTCGATCAATACAACTACTCTCAGCGTATCGCCACCCTCTTTTTGAGGTTTTTACTTATCAACCGGCGGAATTTGGCACCTGACGCGGGGCTGCATCGGCTTTCGATCTCCGGCGAAGGGGTAAGCCCTACGTTCCGTCGGGTCCTGGTGAATTTATCGGCTACATTGGTGTTGTTCAAGGCTGCATCGCTTTGATCTCTTGGATCGGCTTTGGTTCGGTTGATATATTTACCTAATATCTCAATTCTATCTTAATTGCATTGTGTTTAGAGACGCATCGGTTTAGTTGGGACTGTCTCGGTTAAGTCTGATCTTCTGTCTTAGCCGATATATCTCTACAATCACAATGTTGTTTTAAATAGATTTGTTATATCCATCACATTAGACAGACCTATCGGTTCATCAAGTATTAGATTATCATATACAATCTCGTGCTGCATCGATTAGGTTCGACATATTAGATTGTTATTGATAATATAAATCATGTTAAGCCGATAGGTTCAAGCTAGCCGATGAGTTATCATATACGTTATATAATCTAGATTGACAATGTTCTCTACTTGCATCGGCTGATCTCCATCTAGGGTTTTGTCGATTCCGACTAGATTACTTTGTTGGTTTAAATTATATAATGTATCCACCACCCTGAAAATCAGTCAAAGGCTTGATTGTCTAGATATTATGTTTCTTTTCATACTTAGTGCTGCATCAGTTAAGTTTGATCTACTAAGTCGTGCTTAGAACCATAATCTCTAGCCTGCTTCTTGATTGCCAATAAGGGTTTCATCGGGGTTTCAGCCGATGAGTTATCTAGACGTTGTATCGACTCACAAGGATTACATATAATTTTGATTTAGCCGATGACAACAAAGGTTTCACTGTTTATCTAATCGTTTGGATTTATTGACATCGGACCTCCAGCCGATGAATGCTTCAAACTTCGGATCAGTGCTTATTCAATCTATCATTACAAGCCGATTGGTTTCTACTGGATTATATTATTGTTTTATTACATTATCATCAACCGATTATCTTTATGTTATTATTTACTCAAGTATCAAGATCTATACTAGATATCGGCTGGTATCGGCATTGGCTGGTATCGGCATCGGCTGGAATCACTCCATCGGCTTGTCAGCCGATTGACTGTTTTATCTGCTATTCACATATCTTGTCAGTTGCAGGATCAAACTGTCTGGCACGCCCGCATCTCATCATTATTTTAGACCTGCACTGGAGCTAAGCATATCTCCCAGGGCGTCGTGTTTTTACGTCAACAAGCGTGGACGTGGTTGTACCGGACCACGTGGAGGAATAGCGTCCAGTACGCTGCGACAGGAGAAGACACGCATGACCGCGCGTATCTTGTCCCTCATCTGGTCGAAGGTGAGCCTCTGCTCAGCGTCACTCAAGTACAAGCCGGCGTTCAACCTTACTTGGATGGCGGTGATATCTACACTGATAGCCTGTGCGACGTCGGCCTATGCAACGTGAAAGTAAAAAAATCAGTTCCAGTCACATATTATTTAAGATAAATGAAAGAATTGAAGAAAGTGATACAATTTTGATGTACTCCCACGAAGTAGTCTCGGTCACGGTGCATGGGATACACGTCCGTGACAGTGGGAAGGTGCGGCTCGAGGCGGCTGGAAGTGAAGGTCACACGCGCACGAGTGCAAGGTAGGTACCAGTGGAGGTAATCACGATTGTTGTCCTCGGTGTGTGGGAAGAACTCGTTGACCACCTCTTCTGTTGCTACCACCCAGTCCTCAATGTACTACTGTACACGGGGAGCCCAAAGTGCGCCTGCTTGCTGTCCCCATCGAGTCAACCTGCCAAGAGAGATAAATTTTATGGCTCAATGACAAAAGTAACATCGCAATTTTAAATTCTACTCTCTGGACTCACGAGTGGTCTCCAGGGTGGACGGTCGGCTGCATGATGCCCGGGGAAACCTGCCACAAGCCAAACTGTCTCATCACACGCTGCGGGCAGTGAGGCTCGACGCAATTGTCGAACACCAAAGGCAGGGTCGTTAGCCAGTAAGCCTGGATGCGTGTGCACAAGGACGAAAGTCCTAACGGTGCTCTCGCAGCGATGGCCTCGTCCGTGTACGGCTCCCAGATGTTGTCGTTCGGCTGGAGATGGTTGAACTCGAACACGAAGTCCGAGTAACTACGTCTCACCTGGACGTGAGCGTAACGACGCTGCAACATAAACATGAACAGATTCAGACATGTTATGTGTTGATACAAACGTAAGACGTAAAATAAACGGTCAAAACAGCTTAGTTTGCACGTACCATACGTCGACACCAGTACGTCCCCATCGTGGGTCCGTCCTCTGGCCACTGCACGCTGGGACCAACTCCGAAGGGTGAGGGGTCCACCACAGGTCATCCTATGGCAAACCTCTCAGCTGCCCAAAGTTGAACCAACATAGGGCAGCCAGCGAAGATCGCTCCCGCATCGGTCTTTGTGCACGACTCACAGAGGGCACGGTACGTGGCCGTTAGCACGGTAGATCCCCAGCTCCACTGGGGCATGTTACGATGGACCGTGCGTAGTGGACCAGATGGAAGTCCACAACGTGCCCGTGTGTGCTAGTGAACATCACCCAGCTGAAAAGCTACAGCAGGTACGCCTCAAGGGCGCGTCGGACCGAGTACTCATCAGCATCAGGGTGGAGATGGTCCGCCTACAGTTAATAACCAAATGTTAGTATAAATCGATGTATTGATCGCAAAATACAAATAAAAAGGAACAACTTGTTTACTTACAGTGAACTAAAGCAACCAAGCCTTGCTACGCCCGGTGGTAGTGTACGGTGGAAGGGGGTTGGGCGCTCCTAAAAAAGGACGGTGCATCACGTGCGAGAAGCGCACGGTGATATCCTCCTTCCATCCAGCACCACCGTCCATGGGACCTACTGGGTCTCCTGCTAGTGGTAGCCCGAGCAGGTACGACATGTCCTGCAGTGTCGGAGCCATCTCCCCACACGGAAGATGGAATGTCTGCGTCTCCGGTCGCCAGCGGTCTACAAGAGCTGCAAGGAGTGACCGATCCGCATCCCACCGCTTTGCTGGGTCACGCTCGTCCGCCCCCACGTTGACAAGCCTACAAAGCGGAAGAAGGCCTGCTGCACGCAACCTGCGTAGATTACACTTTAAGCATTAGTACAAAACAAAATGCCGTGGGTACGCCTCAATAGTGGTTAAACAGATATTTACATAGCCGTACCAAGGAAACATGCCATGGGTCAACACGCAACAACTCACGTCCCATGCGTGGATGGAAGGTGCCAAACTGTGCACCCTGGACTGCTGACAGGAATGAGCGGTGGTTCCTGTCAATCCCACGGTTCAGTAGCTCCGGTGTGTCGTCCGCCATACCTGTATCAAAAATAATAATCAGAAAAATAGAAATTATTAGTTCAACATAACTTACAACAGATCATAACTAGATTACTTACACTTAGTAACCAAGATTGAAAACGAATATTATGTTACAATACAGAATATTTCGCACGACAAGAATGGCTGCAAATACACGATACGAGTAATTACTACGAGAACTTACAGATAAAATACGACAACAATTCGATCCAACACCGAATAGTTCACAATACAAATCCTAGTGTCCCGAGTTGGAATACGCACTACAATTACAATAATTGTTTGTTAACTCATTACAACAACATTCGTTGAAAGGTGACGATACAAGTACTTATCCGAACACTCAGCATGACACACTAGCAGTCTAATTCATAATTCGATAGCAATTTACACCATGGAATCGCCTACTGCACGAGGATGCCTCGACCGTGCACACCTGCTTGTTGTTCCTTCCCCAGGTGGTCGCCTTCCATCACTTGCCTGTCCAGACGGACCAGCATCCGTGCCGGTAGGAACTTCTGCATCCTTCAGGCATTTCTTGTATGTATGGCCGCGCTCATCGCACCTGCTGCAGCGTAGAGTCCTCCCACCTACTTCCGACTCATCCATGTCATTCCTAATGCGTCTAGTCTTACATCGACCTTTTTTCACTCTTAGCTTGGATGGATCAGGGAACGTAAAACACTTGGGGCCTCAGAGTTGTGTACGTTCCTGAGATCCTGAACCCATATATCTACTCACTCCATGTATGAAAGGTTGTTTCTTTCCTGAAATAATGTGAGACGTACACATCGGGACATATGCCACAATTACCGGCAGTGGCAAGAACGTGTGAGCAAGGCAGGTGTCGAAGCTTAGGCTTCATGCAACTATAGCTACATCCACCATCTGCCTTCAAGACACATTCCTGCACGGCTTGCTTACGATAGATATCATGCCTGCTCCTATCAACACACATTACTTCATACCGATGAACTTGTGTGTCTTGAGCAGCAACTCTATGCCTCCGTGCCTTTATGATTTTATCTTCCATGTACTTAGTCACGACGTTGCCAAATACTATCTTGTTATTAGCTATTGAGGGACCAATTTTCTGATATCGATCCCTGAAGTAGGTCTGTGTGCCGTGAAGGATGAATTCAACAATAGTAACTAATGGAAGTACCCGAACTCCTCGCATTACCCAGTTGTATACCTCGGCCAAATTGGTTGTCATTATGCCATACCGAGATCCATCAGTATTGTACAACAGAGACCACTTCTCCTTAGGTTCATTCTCAATCCAATGAGTAAAACATCTGATGGACGACCCCGAACTCCTTCTCATTGTTGGTGGGTCGTCATGTAATTTACCAAGAGGTATTGGAGGCTCGTCACCTTCAACTTGTGGTCGGCGAGATTGCTCGTCAGTTTGCTTCGTTGTCAACTCATCCAGCCTTCTCCACAACTCATTAAATTTCTTCTCTTGGTTCTGAGAACATAGCCTCTTGAAAAGATCCATAACATGCTTGTTCTTGAATTGCTTGTAGAAATTAGCACCCATGTGACGCATGCACCACCGACTCCGAACATCAGCCCACTTTGCTGGAAGTCCCTTCTCATCCCAACCGTTCTGCAAGTTGTCAATAGCCCGCAACATGCCCGCATGATGGTCATATATAAGGCAAATATTGGGCCTCATACGCACAACTGCTATGCGCACTCTCTCTAGGAACCAGTGCCAGTTTTCAGTGTTCTCACTCTCTACAAATGCAAAAGCCATAGGTAGAACCCGATTGTTCCCATTACACCCAATTGCTGTCAATATCTGACCACGGTATTTACCTGTCAAAAAAGTTTCATCTATGCATAGAACAGGTCGATAGTGCACAAAAGCGTTGATGCAAGCACCCAATAAGAAAAAGGCTCTTTGCAACACCCTCTTCGTTGGATCATCAGCCGATGGAAATGTGTGGAGGTCATAGTAAGTATTACTATTCCTTTGGGCAATGGTTCCTAACAGACGAGACAAATTATCATAGGATGCTTCAAATGTTCCATACCTCATCTCAAGAATCTTTTGTTTAGCTCTCCAAGCCTTCGCATAGCTTATGGTGTACTTAAATTTATTTTCAATGTGGCTGATAATTGATCTTGGTTCAAAGCCAATGTTAGAAACAACACTGCCGTACATTTCACTTGCCACAAAAGCTGATGTGATGTTCCGGTGATACTTCTCCACCCCTTGTAAGTAGCACTGGTACTCGGTTACAATGCTAACTTTCCAATAATCATTCCATTTACCCTTATATGCTGGATATGCCAGGGACAATCTTCCTTCATGCACCTCACTTCATACACACAACGGGTTGATTTGACCACCCTAAACTCTCTCTGCAAGGAAACTGCCCAATGCTTGACTGGCTCCTTCATCTCATCCTTATGAGCATACCTAGCACCCTCAATTACCTCGTTCTCCTTGTATTCCCAGGGTACATGAGGACCCTTTGAGATAACAAGTCCAGAGAAGTCCTCGTTTGTTCAATCAGTGGGTATGACATCACCTTCCTCATCGGATGATGCGTCTCCCTCTGCTTGCTCATTATCCGAATCTTCCCTCTCCATTTCATCAACGATTATACCTACTCTCTCCCCCTCATCCGCCATGCACATGGCCTGCTCCACCCTTGTTTGATTTTCTCCACTTTGCATCGATGGTCCAACAACACCCCCCGCATTGGTAGGACCCTCGACATCTTCGGTTTCCATTGAAACATTTGTATCTTTTTCTTGCACCGACACAAATATAACAAGGGGCTATGACCGTTCAAAAGCCATCTCCACATAGCGTCTCCAAGCAACAATACTATCCATCGGCATTAGTTCCCAAAAATAACCTTCTGTTGCACGACTAACTACAACAGATACTGACATGTGTAGACTTCTTGGTTTATTCTAAATCCTTTCAACAACCAACTGTAAATTGACTGAAATGTTCTCTCTGTAGGCCTATCGATGCCCTTAGATGTCATTACAAAATCTGACAGATCAACACCATCTGGACCAAATTTAAGGTTGCCTTCACCGTGAACTATCTGAAATAGGACCTTATTTAACATTGTGCCTGATGAAAAAAATAACTAGGTTAAATAAGTTCATACCGTACTAACAAGATCTAACCTCGTGTCCATCGGTACTACGCACTAAGTTACAGTTTCTACAATATTGTTCTATGTCTATGTCCAGAATTCTACAAATAGATGGCGTACTTCAGATCGAACTAAACTGCATTATACAATTTACACTACGACCTAAGTCTTAATTCCTACTAAAATCTTATGTGCTGTTAACCTATACAAATGTGCTGTGTTCTACAGATCTACTAAAATATATGGAACTAAAACTGAAATGCAACATAAATTAAAAACACAATGTAATGTATTTACCTATGATGAAGTGAGCAAACCAGCAGGGCTTCGCCACTCCCCTTCTGCTCCCCCTCACCCCTCCCTCTTTCTTTTTTTTGGAATTTCGAATGATTATAATGAAAATTCAGAGAGAGGAAGAGTTTTATGGGAGAGGTACTAAAAACCGCCCTTCCATAGAGCGGCAAGGGGGCCGCCTGCAAAATTGTAGGCTCCCTCGTGGCCCTTTTGCAGGCGGCCCCCGCACAGTGGAAAACCACCATAGCAGAGGGCGGCAAGAGGGCCGCCTGTAAAATGTGCAGACGGTCGTCGGCCGAGAGCCAAGGGCCGTCTGCCACATCAGATAACTCATCCTCTGGGTGGGCACTTTTTAAAAATTGTCTTCCAAGCTAGCGGCGGGAGACTAGTTTTGCAAAATTTTGAAATAGAAAATTATTTTTGCAAAACTTTTAATAAAAAAATTAAAAATAAAAAAAATTCGTGAATGCGCTGAGTCACTTCCTTTCTTAGTCAGGCTGGTTGCCCAGGCCCATCTGTTCCGGCTCGCTTGGAATTCTCTCTACCCTTCCCGATTCCGTCCACCTCCAGCCTTCACTCCACCGCCGTCCGCCGTGCGCCGCCTCCGCGCCCTCCTCCATGTCGCTCTGCCGCCTCGCCCGTTCCCCCGCGTCGCGCTCTCTCTGCGCCCCGCGCTTCTTCTCCGCCACTGCCTCTCCACCTCCGCGCGCTCCCGTGCCCGCATCCCCTTCCTACCTCGCCCACCACCTGCTCGATGAATTCTCCCGCCCCCGCGCCACCCGCGACGCGGCGCGCCTCCGCCGCCTCGCCGCCGAGATCACCGCCCCCGCCGCGGAGTCCGTCCTCCTGCGGCTCCCCTCCTGGCGCCACGCCCTCGACTTCTTCCGCTGGGCCGCCGACCAACCGGGCTTCCGCCACTCCTGCTACTCGCTCAACGCCATGGCCTCGCTCCTCCCCCGCCACCAGCACGCGCACCTCGACCGCCTCGCCGCCGACGCAATCTCCGCGCGCTGCCTCATGACGCCTGGCGCGCTCGGGTTCCTCCTCCGCTGCCTAGGCGCCGCGGGGCTCCCCGACACCGCCGTCCGCGTCTTTGACGCCGCGAGGACCTCCTTCGGTTGCACCCCCAACTCTTACACCTACAACTGCCTCCTCGACGCGCTCGCCAAGGCCGGCCGCGCGGACGATGCCCAGGCAAGGCTCCGGGAGATGGTGGCGAGGTGCGGCGACGGGAGCGTTGATAAGTACACGCTCACCTCGCTCCTGCGGTGCTACTGCAATGCAGGTCGTCCTGATGACGCGAACGACATGTTCCAAAGGATGAGCGAGCGGGGTTGGGTGGACGAGCATGTTCTCACGACGCTGATGGTGGCATTCAGCAAGTGGGGGAAGGTGGACGGTGCAGTTGAGCTGCTGGGAAGCATGGAAGCACTGGGGATGAGGTTGAGTGAGAAGACATTGAGCGTGCTTGTACATGGGTTCACCAAGCAAGGCAGGGTTGACAAGGCCATGGACATGTTTGCCAAGATGGTCAGTTATGGGTTTGTTGTTGATTTGGCAATATACAGTGTTTTAATCGAGGGACTCTGTCAGCAGAAGGACATTGCGAGAGCAATGAAGTTGTTTGAGGAAATGAAGAGCAGTGGAGTTGCTCCTGACGTCCGCTTACTCAAGAAGGTGATTGAGGTGTTTTGTAGAGAAGGGGATTTTGCCGTTATTGGTCCATTCATTAATGAGAATGCGGAGTATCTGAAATCTGGCAGTGTTGTCCCACTATACAATGTAGTTTTAGAAGGGCTTGTCTATCATGGTGAGGTAGAAGCAGCTTATCAGTTGCTCTGCTCCATGGTATGTGGTGGTCAAGGGGTTAACAATGATGTGGCTGTTGGTGCACATATGTTGCATATTCGTGAAGATGTTAAACCAAATTCTGATTCCTTTAACATTGTTATCTGTGGCCTATGTAAGGTGAAGAAGCTGGATATGGCCTTAGCTCTCACAAAAGACATGATTAGCCTTGGTTGTAAGGGCAAGATTTTGATGTTTAATGATTTGATCCATGAGTTGTGCAATATGGATCGGTTAGAAGAAGGATATGGGATATTTAACGAAATGAAGGATCTTGGTTTGACACCCTCAGAGTTCACATATAATTCATTGTTTTATGGCATTTGTAGGAGAAAAGATCCAAAGGCTGCTCTGGATTTACTAAGGGAGATGCAGACAAATGGGCATACCCCATGGATAAAGAACTGCACAGAGCTGGTGCAACAGCTTTGCTTCAGTGGCAGAATAACAGAAGCAGTGCAATTTCTAGATGGAATGCTTCAAATTGGTTTTCTTCCTGACATTGTCACATACACTGCAGCCATGAATGGAATGTGTAACACTGGAGAGGTGGACGATGCGTTACGCCTCTTCCGTGACATTTCCTGTAAGTATTATCTTCCTGATGTGGTAGCACATAATATCTTGATAAATGGGTTTCGAAAATCAAGTAAATTGGATGAAGCACAAAAAATTATGGAAGAGATGTTAGACAAGGGTCTGTTTCCTTCCGTTGTTACCTACAACCTTATGATTGATGTTTGTTGCAAGACTGGCAGGATTGAGAAAGCAATTTCTTACTTAGATAAAATGGTTGATGAAGAAAAGCAAGCAACAGTAATTACATATACAAGTTTGATAGATGGATTCTGCAGTGCTGGAAGACCTGATGAAGCCATTAAGTTGTGGTGTGAAATGAGGGAGAAAGGTTGTGCTCCAAACGATATAGCATATACTGCTTTTGTAAACGGGTTGTGCAAATGTGGCCGAATAGAGACTGCACTAACCTACTTTGAAGAGATGGTGACAAAAGGTTTTGAGTTAGATACTTTTTCCCTCTTATATTTTATAAATTTTTTGATATCAAATGGACATTCCATCAAGGGATGTGAGCTTTTAAAAGAGGTTCTCCAAAAAGACACCTACAGCAATAATTTGAAAATGGTAGGCTTAATAAATAAAGCAGTTGTGGAGCTGTCTAAAGATAGAAGAACTTCCTCTGATATCCTGAAATTTGTAGAGAAAGGTTTAGTTTCAAGTTCTCAAACTTTGGCCAACAAAGATGGAGGCAAATGATAACAATTGCTGGCATAAGTCAAGTCTTTGTTTCTAGCCAGCGTATGCTGGTCTCAACTCTGTGATGCCAGGTTCTGTAGATTGTTCATTGCTTCTGTCTACATGTCCTTCTGCTTCATGCAACTACTTTCACGCAGCGTATACTGGTGTCAACTCTGTGGTGCCAGGTATGTTCATGCTGTTGCTGTTTCAGGCATTCTTGGCCCTTGTCCTGCTTTCGAGTAGGATTACAAAGTAGTGCTGGTTGCTTTATGACTGAAATAATCACATTTGCATAAATATGAGATATGGTAGAATTTGCGTAGACTTAGCATGGATTGTTTCTGACTGGTAGTACACGTTCCTTTCACCATTGAGACAGCAGTGTATTTTTTTTCGAGGAAGGAGGCAGGAGTTCCGCCATTCACTATTAGTAGGAAAGAAAGGTTTAATTTTTACAAAGCCTGGATATTTCACCATTGAGACAGCAGTGTAGTATGCACCTATATGCAGTTATGCACTTAACTTCATTGTGCACTTCACTTATCCTAAATCCCAGTGCTATTATCGAATTAAGTTTACTTATTGATTAGATACATTAATCTGGGGACTGAGGATTCTCCTCTTAATCTATGGTAAGACACATTTGAACCTGCATGAAGTGTTGCATATTTTTTCCACATTGCATAATCATGTTTGTCTGTCAGGCTGAACTAATATGATCTAAGTTTGCGTGATTGGAGACTTACTAGATTGATGAAAAAAAATCTGACCTTAATCTACTACAATACTGGAAGGGCTTGAGGCAAGAGGAAATTGGAGGCAGGCTTTATCTGTTACTGAGTGGGTGTACAATGAGAACATCTACAGGCATAGAAAAAGCAGGTATATCCTAGTTTACTGTGTTTCAGATCGCTGCAAGCACAAGTTATCTAATGAAATTGAGCTCAAGTACCTATGCTTGATTAATGGAATATAACATATCAAGGTTCGTGTATACGAAATTACTATCAATCCTTGGACAAGCATGGAGGCCAACTGAAGCACTTCGAGTTTTCACCATCATGCGGGTAGATTTTATTTGTTGCCAATTTAGAATTTACTCAATTTGTCTCTTATGTTCCAGCCTAAAATTGAGAAAACATAATGGTATAAGCATTATATCTTACTTTAAATCAGGGTGATGCTCAAATATACCCTGATATGGCTGCATACCATAGTATTGCTATTACACTTGGTCGAGCTGGCCTTCTAAACGAGCTAATCAAGATTATAGAGTATATGAGACAGAAGCCTTCGAAAAGGGTAATGAAGATGCATCGCAAAAGATTGGGATCCTTCCTTGGAGCCAGATGTTCTGATTTATAACTCGGTAAGGATGGCACCTGATGTTTTTGTTTTATTTCTGTTTTCCTGCAATCTCTTGGAAGAAGTCTTGTTCAAAACCTTGCACGTCTTTTATTTTTTTAACTGTATAACTTTGCATGTCTTCACTTTAACCATTGTTTTTATAGGTCCTTAATGCATGTGTTCTATCACAGCAGTGGAAAGGGGTATTTTGGGTGTTTCAGCAAATGAGAAGGAATGGTCTGATACCTACAGGAGCAACATTTGGGTTAGCGATGGAGGTATGCTTTTTAACTGTCCATTTTGTCATTTGGCTGATTGGTACTGTTCTATGGGTATTTTGGAAATGTGTTGTAAATATTTGTGAACCTTTATGGAAAGTGAAATTTATTTGCAAAGCATGCGTGTGTGAGTTTCACAAGTCCAGTTTAGCTGGGTCTGCTCCTGATGGCAATTAGGTTAGATCAGCTTATGATTCCTGTCTTGTTTTACATGCATCTGCCTTAGAAGTCTGGGGATCGAAACCATATTGTTGTAGTCCTCTGATCATCACATTCTCTTTTTCTTTTTGGGAAATATTGGGAGATGCTCCTGCCATGATATAAACAATATAAGGAGTTCTTAATTTTATTTTATAGAAGAGCTAGGAAGAAATGTATAACCAAAAAGAGCTAGCCAGGAGTGTTCAGAGTGAGTTTGTCACTACCTCTTTAACCCTCTTAGCATTTTTTTGTGTGCGCTTCTTTTTTGTACCATTCATTCTCTTCCAAACGTGTCATCCAGTGATAATTATACCCGTAAACATGGCATCCACCATACTGCTACATGTAATTTCATTTTTCTGCCAACATTCCTTGTCAAAGAAAAGCTTGCAAAAAGAGGTGATGCAAAGTTTCCCCTTCTCTGAACAAAAAAGCATTTATTTCCCAGATTAGCTCACATTCATCGTCGTCTTCTTGTTCTGTGCATCCCATTCATGTCATATGTTGGTAGACTTAGCCTAATAGTTCATGAAGATACTCTTAAGTGCCTCTGTGTAGTCCAGTGGGTTGTACTCTCAAGCATATAGTGTGGTATTGCATACGCAGTCAGTCAATCATAATAAAGACATGTTCTTTCTTACTTAACTTTTATATGGCATTCTATCATACTTACTGGAGTTACTTTAGGTCATGCTTAAAGCCAAGAAGTATGACTTTGTCCAAAAGTTCTTTGAGAAGATGCAAAAAAGCGGGGTACCTCCAAGAGCAATAACTTATAAAGGTAGCAATTCAGATAAAGTTCATTTGACTTCTTTGGTATTGAGATTCATGTCATTTTTCTAATTATGCGCTCAGTTCTAGTAAGAGCCTACTGGGAACAAGGGAAAGTAAATGAAGCAGTTGAAGCAGTTAAGGACATGGAACAAAGGGCACTTGTTGGAGCTGCAAGTGTTTATTATGAACTAGCTTGCTGTCTCTGCAATAAAGGAAGGTGGAGAGATGCTTTGTCACAGGTTTGTGAATGATCATTCATTCATATACAATTAAATGCAGACTATACTTCTGTCATTTCTCTAGTGTAACGAAACAAACACCTTGTAGGATAGTTGCTACTTATGTGATTTTACTCCCTCCGTTCAAAAATATAATTATTTCAACATCAACATGATCTCTAACACATAACTTTGACTAGCATAGTGTTCCTGTTTTGTAGTGGGTCTCAAATAAATATACTGTAACTCCCAAGTTAAACACAGGTTATTCTCAAGCCTTAGTGCCTACCAAGTTGTGTACGTAAATCATGTTACATCAATCAGCAACCACATATTCACAAGTGCAGATAATACATTCATTTTGCAAAAGGTCTAGCAAACAAACCAACCAAGTCTACATGAATCCATCTATGTAATATCTAAAGTGAAGGAGTACATAGCAAAATGTTAGCACCACCAAAAGTTGATAATGCAAGGAATTAGCTTTCGCCTAAGAACCAGCCCAAAACAGGTTTCATTACCAGTAGGACCATTTGAACATATTGCCCTCTGGAAATTCTCTTCTTATTGCATTAGGATTTTCATCAAGGGAGTGCTGCAGAAATAAACCAAAGCCAGATTTGCTTCAAATAGATAAAATGTATATATATACTAAGACTTAGTAATAAGATCAACATGATGCGTCATGGCATATATCCCTGAGCTTTTGCTTTCCTGTCTGAAGAAACGCAAATCACGCATAGTTTTAGTTATTCTGTTCTTGTGTCTCGTGGCATATGTTGCCAATGAGTTCGAAATTGATAACTTAACTGGCATGTGCAGTGATGTGTACAACAGACTTTTGGTTTTGGTATTGAGCTTGATTAACATTTAGGCAGATCTTAGCGCATTTCGCTATTTTTTCCAGTTTGTACGTATATGTGTATGCTAATTAACCACTCGTACATAAAAGATTTGCCTATGTTGACAGTCAAAACAAGTTAATTAGTCCACTAAATTACCAAGGAATCAAGGATCAGTAAGATGCTTTAGTACTAGTAGCATTTTTATCATCAATTACCCCCTAACTCAACCCGTACATAATTATCTCTCTATGCCTAATGACCCTATTATCTACTATGTACGTGATAATACTAGATAATTTTTTTATTTGCATTTTATCCAAAATTTGCCAGTGCATTGTCAAATATCTGTTGTTTGATCAAACCTGTGATTGTGTGAAGGTGGAATAATTCCGCAGGAAGAGTATGTTATACATACCAAAAACGACTCTCGTCCCACGACATCGGTGTATAAATACTCATGAGTATTGGAGTTTACCGTTTTTTTTGATAAATTGACCCTTTTCAAAAACTTATTTTAAAATTAACCCCTGCTAAAAACTTTAACCAAAAATAGGCCGTTGGCTTAGCGCCAATGCGCTTGGCGCTGAGGTTGGGCGTGTTAGCGCCAACAGACCTGGCGCTGACCTCGTGCCACCGTGGCGGCCGAGCAGATCCCTCAGCCGACGTGGCAGGCATGTTAGCGCCAACATATACGGCGCTGAGATGGCCAATCTCAGCGCCAAAGTATTTGGCGCTAAGGTGGGCTTCCCCCGCTGCCTCTTTTGGTTTCTTGTTTTGCGTATGTATCTCGCGCGTTCTGCTCGCTCTGTGTACCGTGGGATCACGCGTGGTTGGTGGCTGGAATGGCGTGATCTCGTTGCCTGTTCGTCGCAAAGATTGGGTTTGGGGGGGGGGGGGGTGATCATTGTTCATCTTATCTTCTTTATTTTGGGTTCAGTTGGTGATTTAGGCTGTGAATCCGTCTGCGTGTCTGGGAAATGGGGTTTGTCTTGATGCCACCCGTCCTTTGTCTCGCTTCGTTTGATCCATTTTGCGGCGAAAAGTTTCATCTTTTTTTTTTTTTGAAAAAGGAATCTTGTGCTTGTTCCTGCTTTTGGTAACAGCATGAGCATGGCAGGTTTATGTTTCTGTGATAGGATAGATTTCTCAACTTCAGATTAGCCTAATGTCTGTGTTGATGAGGAAGGCAAAGTTTAGTAATTTATTTCTTTGTCCTGTTTATTCGATGTATTAGGGAAGTTAAACACCAGCATATGAAGCATTTCAGGAAGATACTTTTAGTAGCTACCTAACGACCAATAATTGGCAATCCAATATGAAAATGTTACAATACTGGGGTTGTTTGTTTATGAATTTGAAACATGTATTGCTAAAATGGTGCACCACAATCACATATTTACAGATCTGAATTAGGCACACCAAGGAAATGAATTAAGAGGAAGTCACAAACTTCTCAAACAGATCACGAGAAGACTCTGAAGAAAGATCAGAGAAAAATTTGCCTTTTTCTTCCTTCAACCAGGTCGCGAACTCGTTGTTCTTTGCAAAATAGCTGTCTTTGGATATTTCTTTGAAATCCTGTTTCAGTGAAGCAAAAAAACAATGATAAGCATGGACTCAAGGAGAAAGGCAATGGAGAGTTCAAAGGGTGCGTTATGCCATTATGTATGTTCTCAACAGTTTAATACTTCCCCAAATTGTTGTTAGTCTTAAAAAGATAAATGGCATACATAATACTACTACTGTCCACCTGTCCAGATACAGATAAGCCGTTCTGGTTCTTGTGAACTGTGACCTTAAAGATACGCAGAAAGGAAACAAATACCTAAATTGATATCTCTAATTCTCATAACACACACACACACACAAAAGGATACCTACAAATCTAAGTATCTAAACTGATATCACTAATTCAGTTCGATGGCAACAGCAAAAAAAGATTTTCCTTTATATTCAGCCTTCAGAGGCAAAATACATTCTGGCAAGCTTCCATAAAATTTCATTGTTCAGTAAAACAAAAGGGACTCCTACTCTGGCTGGGTAAGATGGCTGCAGAACATATGCTGGCCCGCGAGAGAAAAAAAGGTGGTAGCAGAAATTTGCGATAATCTATCTCTGATTCACGCACTCAAGATTTAACTGAACTAGGGACGTGCACTAGTTCGGTTCCACATCTAAAGAAAAACAAACCGTGTTCCGTTACCATAGTTATGATAAGGTTCAAAGCTTGTAGAATCATCAATGAAACAAGTTGTCCTAAATAGCCTATAGTTCAGATAGCTTTATTGCTCATATGCAAATCGCGATGATGCCCAGTAAATTCAGAGTATCAATCAGACTTAGAGAACTCACATCATCCTTTTGTTTTCGCTTGCTCCTCTCCTTCTCCTTGGAATGCTTCTCCTTTGAATCCCTCTCTGTCAAGATCACATACACACTGAATTACTGACATACACCAAAGCTAATATAGCATCACCAGCATAATTTGCACGGTTCCAGAATAATTGAGCATGATTTCAAGTAATTATAATACTAATAAAAGAACTGTTTTAGACCAAGAAATCAACAAATGTCACTGCCAAGCCATGGAGGCAAAAGATGAACCCCTGTACCCTACCTTTGTCTTTGCCCCTGTCGCTTTGCTTCTTCTTCTTCCTCCTACGCCTCTCCTCCTCCTCCTCGTCTTGTTCGTCTCGGCTGCTCCTCCTGCTCTCCTTCTTGCCCCTCCTCTTCTTCCGCTCCCTCTCCTCCTCACCTGAACCACCAAACACACCAAGAAGATTGATAAAATATCACGCGGAGACCAGATACGCCGATGCCTCGAGGAGGGAATGGATACGGACCTTTGAGCACCTGAGGAGGGTGACGACCGGCGCTTCCTCGACTTGCCCTCGCCGCCCATCGTCGCCGCCGGTCGCCGCCGCCTGGAGAAG
This sequence comes from Oryza punctata, assembly GCA_000573905.2. Classification (NCBI taxonomy): domain Eukaryota; kingdom Viridiplantae; phylum Streptophyta; class Magnoliopsida; order Poales; family Poaceae; genus Oryza; species Oryza punctata. Next base: position 15,321,277 of record CM002492.2, on the reverse strand, counting down.
AATCGGAGAGGGGGGCAGCTCAGGTCTCGGGATGGGTTTAGTTGGTATTACGGATGAAGTAGCCAAGCTTAGCGCCAAATACTTTGGCGTTGAGATTGGCCATCTCAGCGCCATATATGTTGGCGCTAACATGCCTGCCACGTTGGCTGGGGGATCTGCTTGGCCGCCACGGTGGCACGAGGTCAGCACCAGGTCCGTTGGCGCTGACACGCCTAACCTTAGCGCCAAGCGCATTGGCGTTGAGCCAAAAGCCAACGGCCTATTTTTGGTTGAAGTTTTTGGCAGGGGTTAGTTTTGAAATAAGTTTTTGAAAAGGACCAATTTGTCAAAAAAACGGTGGAGTTTAGACATTAATTGCTGTGTATTTTAGTTGTCAACCATTTTTCTTTGAAAACATGAAGTGGGATTAAGTTTTAAATCGAAAGAAACACGTGATGGTGTTCTGGATACCTTTCCGGAGTATATTGTATTATACCAGTACTGTGCTGTGTGCAGGAAATAACACCATCGCCATTCACCAGCCGCTCGAGTTGGTATTGTGCCGACAATCAAGGTGAAAAAAACACAAAGACCTAAAGTAGTGCGAGGAAGAAAGAGAAAGATAGGAGAAGATGATGGCCCCTATGAACATAGTAGAATATTTGTGTTATAGTAACCATAAGATATGTTTATTGCATACATTAACTATAACATGATCATCCATCACATTTAGTAGCGGATGTTTTTATTAAGGTAGTACAATTGCAGTGTGCTGACTCAACAAGATAAAGTAAAGTAGTTAGTGCCGAGGATGAGAGGGGTTATCTCTCCTCGAGCTCTCGCGAAACTCCCAGAGAAAGTTTCTCCTCTTTCTTCCTGGCCCCTCTTCCTCGTCCGATCCGGTGGTTCGCCGCCGGTGAGGGTACGGAGAGGGGTCAGCCTCCTTGCCTCTAATAGGTGATAGGATAGTTGGATCTATTCTGTGTAGGGTTTTTCCCGTTTCCCTTTTTTGTGCAATTCAAGGGACTCACCGGCGTTGAGCTCCCTTGTCTCGGTGGTCCTCCAGGGAAGGTGTTACCGAAGATCTCCTTGGCTGTTGCTTGATTTAGGTGGCTTCCAGGTTTGCTCCCACGCCGGTTGCTGCTTGAAGAGTGATAAGTCTGCTTCTCCGGCAAGTAGGTTGATGTTTCTATTGAAGGTGATGCCAGCCGTTCTAACCAACTCCGGCGAAGTTGCTACCGATAAGGTGACACGTTTCATTGCCGTCAACGTTCTTCAAGGTGTGACTATGTTCTTCCTGTTCTTCTTGTCCCGTGTCAACTTCCGCCTTGTGTGGTGGAGGCCCCCGTATGGGTTTGCGGCTTGGAGCTCTCTTTTGTAGTCTCCCTCGCTTTTGCCATCGTCGATGTTGGTTTCGTAATCCTGGTCGCCGGATCGGAAGAAGATGCTGTGCAAGGACCCAATCGCTTTTTTCCTATCTTTGGAAGTCCTTTGCTTTTTTCTAGGACCCTTTTGTTATTTTCTATATTTTAGGGGTTCTTTTGCAATATGTGTTGTATGTATATCCGCCTGTCTGCTTGCGGGCACACTTGTCAACTTCACTTAGTGGGGCTAGCTCTGCTCTTCTTTTCAAGTTGTATCAACTCATGTAATGTGCTACTAATCTAAATAAAATCATGAGTTCTCAAAAGCTTAATAACACGTAGCAGTGAGTAACAATAAGGAACAATAAGATAAAGTGCATCCAGCTATAAATTTGCAGTCGAGCAATAGCAAAAAAAAAGAAAAAGAAAAAGAAAGAGAGAAATTGTTGCTACAATATTAGATTCTCTTAGTTTGATCATATAACTAACTAGATAGAGAGTAGTTGCACTATAATTATATTACAATTACATAGGTGTGATTTTAATTTAAAAAAACAATCAAGTGATATATAGGCGGAACAGAGTATATGCTAAAAAATAAGATGAAGATAATATAAGCGAAACACCTAACACGACTGAAAGGCTTGGGATTTTAAAATTCTACGAAGCTAATTGGTGAGAATCTGGAAAAGTTGGGAAACAGCTTTTAGCTCCTTCTACAACTCCATATTCTCATAATCTGTTTGGTTTGCTCCTTCTACAACTCCATATTCTCATAATCTGTTTGGAGAGTTTCTAGTTGCTGCAGTTTCTCTTAGAAGTTTCAGCTTTCCTAAACCTAGATTATGAGAATATGTAGTATTAGAATACAGAGAATGAATTAGAAATCAGAAGTTAGATACTATTATCAAAATTAAAATTTTAAGCTCCTCGAAACAGGGTCTGGTAGAAGCTGGAGATTAAGTTGCCGCCCAAACAGGCCATTGGACAGCTCTCGAAGCACAGTCGGAGTTCGAAGCGGTGCAGATCCCCGACTCCGATTCGTAAACCCCTCCCCCATAAATCCTCGCCGCCTCCGCTTTCATTCCCCTCCCCTCCGTGCTCTCGATTCCCTCGTCTCCTCTGCTCCCCTCACCTTTCTTGCCCTCGACCTCGAATCCATCCATCCTGAGCCCTAGTTACCCTCGCAGCGATCCGGGGTGCGACATGGCCGTCCTGCCCTGCCGCCGGCGCCTCACGGACCGGATCCAGTCGGAGCGCCGGGTGGTCGGCGGCCTCCTCAAGAAGGCGGAGGCCCTGGTGGCCCACCACGCCGAGGACGCCCATGGCGGCAAGAAGAGCGGCCGTTTCTTGCGCCCGGAGGCCGCCACCGCGATCGACGGGGCTGCCTCTCCCCACAAGAAGAGGAAGACGACCGTCACGAGCCCGATCGTGGAGGTGGAGGTTGAGGCGATCGAGCCCACGATGCCCAAGGCGCAGAGGGACCGCCTCTACGGCCTCATCTCCTCGCTGACGGCGGACATGCCATTGCCGCCGCACATCGTCGGCCTGATGCGAAGCCAATGCTGCTGCGTCGTGGACCCTAACGGCGAAGAGATGGATGTGGATCTTGGCTCCGCGAAGGATGCTGCCTTGTTCCAGTTGCTCAACCTGCTCGAGGAATTCTCTCAACAGCAGACCAAGATTCAGCCACGGCTGGAGGAGGAGCAAGAATCGCCCAAGATCGAGGCAGTGGACTCATCCGACGCCATCAGCCGCTCGTCGATCTGCGACCTCCTCGAGGACGATGAGATAACCAATGAGGGTGCGGACATGGGCATCGACCTCTGCGGCGTCGTCTCTCCCCTGATCGTGGACAAGGTTCAGTTCTTGCCACTTCCGAAGCAACAAGAGGAGGATGATGAGTTGATCGATATCTGTGGCAGCATCTCCCCTGTATCAGTCAACAAGTTCCCTGAAACTCCTCGTTCGAGCAGCAGCGACTCCTCCTCATCTTGCAGCTCCAGCAGTGACTCTGACTCCTCCTCATCTTCCAGCAGTGGCGCCTCTTCTGGATCATCCTGCGCCGGTTCATCCTCCTCGTCGGACAGCGACTCCGACGACGATGCCGACAGCGCGAGCAGCAGTCCAGACACCACCACATATCATCCCACTGAAGCTGAAGTGAAACCAATGGAGGAGCAGAAGGTCATGGAGCAAGACAAGAAGCTGATCACTGAGAGGGCAGCATCTCCTCACACTGAGATGAAGGAGCTGATCACCGAGAGGGCAGCATCTCCTCACACTGAGATGCAGGAGCTGATCGCCAGGGCCCAGGAGAGGCAGAAACTCCGGCGTGAGCTCGAGAGAAAGGCGGCGCGTGATCACGACAGGAAGATGGCGCGTGAGCAGCTGCAGGAGATGGAGAGGACGGCGCAGCCGGTCTTCGACATCATCGATCCCAGAGATATGAAGCAGCTGGGGATCTCCGGCGAGGCGCAGTACATTGTCAGCCCGGTGAAATCTCGAGACAGCCTACGTCGCCGTGGAGGCGGCCTGCTACAGAGGCTCGGCTTCTTCCTGAAAGCAGAGTTTTGATGAGCTAGAGCAGATTAGGAATAGGACCATGATCTCGTCTGTTTCTGTTGTTTGTTCGATTCTTTGGTTGCTGTCAAGCCAGCTTTGAGCCTTAGCAATCTGTTTAATGTAATTTACTTGAAGCCATTGATTTATTTGCAGCAACTTGTGCTGGCAGTAGCCCCATTATATGTATACTGTATATTATTCTGATGATATATGAATATGATATGATTTGTCTTAAACAATCATTTCAACCTTATTTCAATCGTATGCCTGATTGCCTGTGCTTATGTTTATGCTACAGAAGCTCGGCTTCTTTCTGAAAGGTAGACTTGCAGAGTGTTGATGAGCTACAGCAGGGTAGGATTTGTCAATGATGTATCTACTTCTGTAGATTCTTATAAAAAAAATTCCAGGGACAACTCATGTCACATTGGTCATGCTCTGATTAATGATCTGGTCTGTTCTATGACGATTTGACTAGAATTGGATTAATCAAGCGTTTCTCGTTATTTCAATTGTACTCAGAATTCTGAGCTTGTACATGTTTGTATAAGATAGCTGATGCAAAATTGAGGATCAGGAACAGCATTTCTACATGTTAATACACAGAACAGAGAAGGACAAGCAAATGCCTCAATAACAAAGCTAACATTGCTGCTTGCCACTTGGAAAGCAACATAGCAAAAATTGTTGCATCTAGTGCAGGATGATCGGTGCCCCTATTTCAGATTACCGCCTTTGTGAGGGTTCTCTGGTTTTGGGAAGCCAATGATTGCAGGGGGACATTGATGGACTGCTTTATCCCAAATACAATTCCGTGATCTTCAACAGCAACAATCTTGTCTGCTTCGTCAACTACATAGGGTGTAGGTTGCTGTCATCGCAAATTCCGGATCTCCTGTGCAACCTCTAAGCAAGATTCAATGGAACAGTTGGTCATAATTGCATTGGCGCCTGTATGAGATCTGGAAGCAGCATACCAAATATGCTTTGTAAAAAGTGAAAAGATTAATTAAAGATAATTCATGAGGCAAATGCTTAATATGAAGAATAGACTGGTGCATATAACATAAGAAGCGAAAACAAGATAATTGTGCACATGGGTGCTAAGTTAGCTAGGATTTGCATGTTTACTAAAAATTGATATAACAGACAAAAGCGAAATACCTTCCAGTGAGTTTGAGGGTGCCGAGTGGTGGAGAGTTTACTAGTCCATGGCTAGCAATCTAGAATCACGTACAACAAATTAGTTTTTCTGGAAGATTTCTGTTAGTAAGACCTGAGTGACACATCACATATTGCTGAATACTAAGTTAATAAGGAACTGCAAAATAATTACCTCATCAAGTCTGATATATCCAGGTGACAACCTTGTCACTTTCCTCAATCATTGTGCCAAGAAGTTTCTCTATTGTGATGCTGTCCTCAATTGTGTTTGCCCATCCCCATTCTGTAGCCAAGCTTAACATTTCAGTTAGGAAGGTGGTATCATGGAGTAACTTGTATCACATATCCACATAGTCACAGGCAGAAACAGACACCAACCCAGAAGCAACTTTCAGCAAGACTGCAACAACTGAAAGTTATTTGCTACAGATTATGTGCTACACCACATCAAGATTTGGAACATATCCTTCCAACCTCATCTCATCAACCAGTAGGTCTAGGACCTGATACATATCATCTGCACCATGCTGTGGTTCGTCCCCTGCATAGAATTCAAGGACTTCCCCACTAACCTCAACCCAGCTGCAACCTGGAGTTTTGTTGACACCTCTTTCCCTCATTAGCCCTCTCATCTTTGCTGAGTCATCCAATCTATCTGAGCTGGCATATATCTTGGATGACACCACATAGTTCCACGAGTTTGTGGGTTCCAGCTGAATGATCCTGTTGATGACCCTCTCACCAATTTCAACATTCTTGCATTTTCGACAAGCTGCAAGCAAAGCCCCCAACATCACTGCATCTACCTTGTCAGGGATCTTGTCAATGAAGTCCCATGCTTCCTCCAAATGTCCACTCCGTGCCAATAGATCAACCATGCATGAGTAGTGCTCGATCTTGGGAATAATCTGAAACTCGGATGTCAAGGAATTGAACCAACGCTTGCCATCTTTCACTAACCCAGCATGTACACAAGCAGAAAGGACTCCTATGAAAGTGATATCATCTGGCTTGAGCCCCTCCTCGTTCCTCATGAATTCAAAATGCTGAATGGCTTCGTCACCTCGTCCGTTAAAGGCAAGACCACAGATTAGGGCATTCCAGGAGGCTACATTCTTGCATGGCATCTTCCTAAACACTTCTATGGCTTTGTCAAGATCGCCACATTTAGCGTACATGTCCACTAAGGCTGTCCCGACGTAAACATTGTTGTACAGACCTCTGCGTGAGGCGTAACCATCCAGTTCAGAACCTAGCTCCAGGGCTCCAACCGCAGAGCAGGCCGAGAGGACACCAGCCAATGTTATCTTGTCTGGACGTACGCCTGCTTTCCTCATGCTGTGGAACAAGGAAATGGCTTCATTTGACATGCCATTTTGCGCATATCTGCATCATCTTAAATGCAATATATAAACAAACAAGCCAAAAATGATACTACCAAGTAGCTTCTTTTCAGGTAATAACCAAAGAGAATATTGTGTTCTTACCCAGTAATCATGGCGTTCCAAGTGACGTTATCCTTTTCAGTGATGCTATCAAACACACGCTGCGCCTCTGCAATCTCTCCACACTTCTCATACATACCCACAAGTGCTGAGCCAACAAGAGAGTCCGTTTCCATCCCTGCGGACCTTAACCACTCTTCCACCCACCTTCCAAGCACCAGATCCCCCTGATCCCTGCACGCTGCTAGCATGACAGCAACAGTCACCGAATTGGGCGCCACTGCACCGTCCTTCACCATGTCCTGGAACATCCTGCCTACCTCACCGTTCATCCCCACCCGCCCATATGCCTTCATCATCGCGTTCCAAGAGACCACGTCACGGCTGGGAATTCCGTCGAACACCTTTCGTGCGGCACCAGGATCATCAAGGTAGGAGTACATTGTGATGAGAGAATGGACAGTGTGGTCGTGGCTATTCAATCCGATCTTCTCAAGCAGCGCGTGCGCGCCACGGGCTAGAGACGGCGCGGGGTATCGAGCGGCGGCGAGGAGGAGGAAAGGGAGAGTGTAGGAGTCCGGGCGGATCGCCGAGCGAAGCATGTGGAGGAAGAGGCGGAGCGAGGTGTCGGGACGGGATGAAGCGAAGAAGCGGATGGCCACGTTGTAGGAGAAGGCGGTGGGAGCCGGGTGGGATGCGAGGAGCAGGAGAACGTAGTCGGAGGCGGCGGAGTGGGTGGTAGCGGAGGAGGAGGTGAAGAGGGAGAGGAGCTTGGAGAGGAAGTGGTTGTAAGGGAAGGAGGCGCGGTGGTCGGAGTGGAGTAGGAGGAGGAGGTGGGCGTGGAGCTGCTTGACGGCGGCGAGGGAGCGGCATTTCGGCAGGAGCTTGGAGGCGAGGTAGGACGACGACGCAGAGGCAGTAGCCACCGACGAGGAAGTACGGATCATCGATGGCGACGAATCGTGGAGCTATTCCCCTCCGCCGCCGGCGCGCCGGTGAAACCCACCGACCTTTTCCGTTCAGCCTCGACCGCCGCCGCCGCCCAGCAAAGAGGGGAGGGGAGGCAAACTGTGTTCTTTTGTGATGGTGGAGGAGAATTCCATTCAGTAAAACGCAGCCATGCATTAGCGCATAAAAATACTTAAGATAGATTAAAATGATGTTTTAATTTTTTTAATGGACGCGACTACACCGAGAGCACTAGCTGGATAGTTCTGAAGAGAGACACCCTTCTTTCCAAAAAAAAGCTAATAGTGCACTCAATATCTATGTATTTTTTTCCTTCTTAGAGAAGTTTCTCTTAAATTACTTATCCGATTTATAATCCGATTACACCGTTGTGTTCATTGCAATTAAATCTTTACAACAAGATCTTACATGATTATATTTTGATGAAAAATCATAAATTACTTTTATGATATATCTAAATTACTTTTAGATTTCACTAAGTTACTTCTTAAACTATAAAGTAAATTCAGTAAGTCTAAAAGTAATTTATATATACTGTAGAAGTAACTTAAAACAAAACGAAGGTAACTTTGCCATGTCATTTGAAGTAAATCCGTTGTAGAGATAAAAACATGACTCTATCTAGAAATTAAATTAATCAGCACAAATTATTGAATTAACTAAAAAGTCATATTTTATCCCTACAACGAATTTGCTTCTAATGTCGTGACAAAGTTACTTCCATTTTGTTTTAAGTTACTTTTAGAATATATTTTAGAATATATGTAAACTACTTTTAGACCCTATTGAATTACTTTTATATGTTTAAGAAGTAATTTAGTCAAATCTAAAAGTAACTTATGTATATAATAAAAGTAATTTACAAATATAAATATTTTTTCATCGTAACATAATCATGTAAGATCTTGTTGTGAAGATTTAATTGTAACAAACACAGTGGTGTAATCGGATTGTAGATCGGATAAGTAATTTGAGAGGAAACTTTATTTGAATAGGAAAAAGACACCCACGTGAGGTATGCAGACAAACATGTGAGGGGTATACGGACAAACTTTATTTGAATAGTACTGTAATAGTTAAGGAGGTATGCGGACAACATGTGAGGGGTCTCTCGTTAGCACTAAAACGAGAGGCCTCTTGATTTAGATTCTGCCTTTTTTAATATATAGTTTGGTAAGCATGCACGGGAAATGAGAAATTCAGAAAAGGGACCAGGTGAAATCAGAGAAGGGTGATTAATTGATTATTACTTACATGTATGAGATCTTCTAGAGTGAACTCCAAACATATAGAGGTCGGCACTACGCCGTAGTTAGTATTACTCAGCTTTTCTTGATGTTCCCTTTTACACCCTTCTTGCCTATTCCCTTCCTCCTTGAGCCATCGTTCATTCAATGCAATCATAGATCTCTCCGATGTTATTTAATCCTACACCTAGTCCACAAACTTAAATCTTTCATTTCCCTTGTCTTCTCCTCTTTTCTTTCCAGTCTCTCTTAAACCCTCACCATCCTCATGGATCTTGATGATCCACCAAACATGGAAGAAGATCAAGAAACAAATCAACTCCTAGATCCAGAAATTACTTCTCCTTGGAAGCAATGTCAATCACCCCAAGAAAGGAGATCAGAGTCAAGCTTCAGCAATCTCCTGGGACTGCTTCTGATCAAGGCTTTCACAACCTTCTCATGAAGGTTGGCTACTCTGGTGGACAGCAGAGGCAGATCCCTCTTGAAGCTTTGAAGAAATCCATGGCTAAAGCTTGGCAAAGAGTTTATCTGGATATCTCATAGGTAGAGAGCAACCTCTTTATGGCTCACTTTCGTATTTATGATGATCTCTCTTGGGTTTGGCAGAAGCAACCCTGGTCTTTTGGTAGTGAAGTTTTTCTGTTAGAATGGGTTTCTTTAGATGATAAGATCAAACCTATGTTTGCTTACACCTTCAAATATCTTATGGTTAATGTTCGCATTTATGGAATTCTTGCAAGTCTGAGAAATGTTGGCAATGTGAAACTAGCAGCTAAGGACATAGGTCAGATTTCCAAGGCAGAACCCATAGATGAAGATAGCCTACATAAAAATGAGAAGTAATGTTTATGTTAGAATCAGACTAGATGTTAGTAAACCTCTGCCAGATCATGTGATCCTTGAATTGCCTAGAAAATCATATCACAAAGTCAATCTTCAGTATGAAATAATTCCTAGGATTTGTACTTTCTATGGTTATCTGTTTCTGTCGGTGTCATGGGCCCAGGGATATGCTGACTTAGGGCTTGGGGCGGCCCCGTTCACCCATGTGGCCATCCCCCTGGGGGGATCAGGCCCGAGGGTGACGTGGCAGCTGCCCACTCTAAGTCCCGGCGCCCCTTGGGGGCTACCGGATTAGGGGTCGGGCTCCCCGACCCCCTCGGGCCACCGCCACGTGTGCTGGGTAGGTGGGCGCTCCCAACGCTCACCTACCCCCATTAATGGCTGCGCAGCCGGAGTACGCCTACGTGCGCGCGTGCCACATTAAATGCGGAATGACACGCACGCGCGCGCCTGACACCGGTCACAGTCGGCTGACCGGCCTGAGATCGGTCCGAATGACCGATGGGACGCAGCACAGTACCTGGCGTACCATCGCACGCCCAGTAGGTGTGCTGCATGCCCCGTCAGGTCACATCGAGAATCATGTGAGCCGTTTCGACTCATACACATCGCCGGAGTTGGTGCGCCAGGTGTAATCACCTAGCACGCCTCACCCCGTACGGTGGGACAAGCAAGTCCCCGACCGTTTAATGAAGAATGACGTGCGGTGTCACGCGCATAGATGGGCGGTCTGACGGGAGTCGTGCCGACGCTACAGGACGGTGGACTTCTGCTGCAAGCCACAGTGTAGCCCTTAATTGTAAAACAGTTTTTTCCTTTTCTCTAGATTGTAGCCTGTCCGGCCCATGTGGTGTCCCCTTGAAGTATAAAAGGAGGCCCAGGCCTAGAGAAAGGGGGTTGGATCTTTTCGGTTGGATCTTTTCGGTGGGATCTTTTCGGTTGGATCTTTTTGGTTCGACTCTTGACAAGAACACATAGATAGTCCATCACATAGGAGTAGGGTGTTATGCCTTACCGGCAGCCCGAACCTGTATAATCTCTCATGCCACTGCCCTCTCTTGTGCGAAACTTTTCTCTACTTCTCCATCTCACCAGCGCACCGGAATCGGAACTGGGAGTGCCTCTCTTTTGCGCCCTGGACCGAACTCAAAAAGGGGGCCTCCATAGTCCCTCGCTGCGGAGTTTTCCCTCCGACAGTTTCATAATGTTCAAGCTTGCCCTCAGAGACAGAAAATTGTAATTCAATATCCAGATGCCACAGAAGATGATCTCAAAGAAAGCCTAGGAAAATGGATTACTCAATTAAGTTATCTTCCTCCAGCTGCATTTGAAGATATTGAAGAATCTAACAGAAATTCCATAGTGGAAAAATTCAGACAACATTTTTCCTCTCCTCAGTCAAAGAACAAGGAAGAACAGGAGAAGCATCTCGAGCTGGTTGGTGGGGCCAAGCATCCATTAGTGCCAAAACCTACTTTTCCAACCCCTAGTTAGAATGCTTTGACTTTGAGGGAGCTTGGTGCAGGAGGACCTAGTGTTCACACTGCAAGGAGAGAGACTGAATCTAGGGAAAGGACAAAGGGAAGCAGTAGATAGAAACTGCAGACAAACTGGACACAACAGAATGCATTTGCATGGTTCTACAGTTAAAAAGCTGATTTTGGTGTACCACAGGAACATGTCAACCAGAACCTAGAGAATGTGGGTATTATTAAAGTGGTGTGACAGACTGAACCAAATGGATTCGCTAGAACTGTTCATCACATTGCTCCAACTCCAATTATACAACGAAGCAACAAGGCACACTCTACCAATTATAACAAAGGATTGTAGGGAAAAACAAATTCTAGAGCTACCGCCATAATGGAACACGCTAAGTTCACTGAGCAAACTAAGTTGCATTTAAGCAAGAAGAGACATCTAAATGAATCAACCAAGGAACCCCATAAGCTCAAGCGCCATTGCTCTCCAACCACCTCAGCTGCTTCTTCCTTTTTCCATAGGAGGCAATGAGTTCAGAGCAATCACCTCAAGAATAAAACCTTCAGCTAGTGATCCTTCAGTCACCAATAGAAATGCAGAAAGGAAGAGTGGATCAAGAACTTTAAGATGGGATCAAGGAGGAAGAGGAAGTCATGGAGTTGGAGTGGCAAACCCCATTCCTGGAGGGTCTACTGTTCTTGTTCTTGCTGGTGCCGATCAAGGAAATCCCACAAGATCCACTGAAAGTGCTTTTGGTGATCATAGCAGACATTATCCTTGGAGTGATTTGGAGAAGATGTATAATGCTATTATTGCTGACAATGCTAGATCTGATCAAAGGAATAACTCAAAAATTGGTGGAACTAGTTCCAGGGCAGATTTGGAACTAGTCTGATTCTTATCTTCCCAATCTTCTGCCTTCTATGGGGGGAGAGATTGTTTGCTTTGGTGATCATACTGATAGCAAGAATCATGAGAGATGGTGTTCTAAGAAGGGTGATCCAAATTATACTAACTTAGGAGACAATAGAGATGGAGGTGGGGCTTATGCTGCAGGGGCAATGGCGCTAGCCCATAAGGCGCCACGGGCGCCATGAGTTTCATGAGCTGGAACTGCCGAGGTATATGAGGTCACCTTGGCAATAGAAAAATGCAACACCTCCAGCGCCTGATCCACTCTACCCAAGCTAAGGTAACTTTCATTTCTGAAACAAAAAGCTCTAAGGTTTCTGCCTCTGATCTAGTAAATCATTTTCGTGTAGACAATAGTTTTTGTGGTGCCTGCTGAGAATGCTTCTGGTGGCATGTGCCTGTTGTGGGATGAAGATGTGGATCTGACTATAGTTCAGTCTAATACTAATTATATCTTAGTTGTTGGTGTCTATAAGAATGTTGGTGTTATGTTTAATCTCCTTTGTATTTATGGTGAACCTAGTCACAGAACCACTAGTACTATCTGGCATGAGGTCTCTACTTTTGTTGTTCAAAGTTTGCATAGATCTACCTTTTGTATGGGTGACCTTAATGAAATTATGAATGCCAATGAAAAGTATGATGTTGCCCCCTAATCAAGCTCGTATAAATATCTTTAAACATCATATGAGCAATTTGGGTTTGTTTGATCTGGGTTACAATGGCCCTACCTACACCTGGTCCAATAAACAACAGGGTGAAAATCTGGTGCTTCAAAGACTGGACAGGTGTCTTGCTAATGTGGATTGGTGTATGAGCTTCCCTAATACAACTGTTTATCATCTTCCTATGCTTTACAGTGATCATGCCCCCACTATTGCCATATTAAACCCAAAAAACAGAAAATCAAAAAGATCCTTCAAGTTTGAAAATTGGTGGTTGCTGGAACCAGACTTTAATCAAGAGGCCTAAACAGCTTGGATGAAAACAACCAAGTATCAGTTTTAGAGGAGAACAACCTTGTTAGCAAGATCTTAACCTCCTAGAGTAAGAAGAAGAAACCCCTTCAGCAGACTTTAGATTAAATAGAGCAAGATATGTTAAGAATTCAAGATTCCCCTGATAGAGATCATTTGCAATTAGAAGAGAAAAGGTTGGAGCAGCAGCATGACAATACCTTGCAGAAACTTGCAGACTATCACAGACAAAGAAGCAAAAAGCATTGGGTACAGAAAGGAGATAGAAACACTTCCTTTTTCAGAAGGCTGCTCAAAAAAGAAGAAAGAACGGGATTTCAAGCATCATTCAAAATAATGTTGTCACAAATGACCCTGATGAGATTGCCACTGCCTTTATCTCTTACTTTGCAAATCTCTTCCAGAGTAGCAAGGATCATGATGCTTCCTCCTCTCATTTCCTAAATGATTCAAATGAGATCTTCTGTTCTCCTAATCCACCAAATGGAGATGAAATCTTTCAAATTCTAAAGCAAATGAAAAGAGATGCCTCTCCTGGACCTGATGGTCTCAATGTGGCTTTCTATAGAGCAGCTTGGCAATGGATAAAAGAGGATGTCACCCAAATGGTAAACAGTTTTATGAATCAGGTAAGTTTCAAGCAGGTATGAACTCAACTAATATTGTTCTTATTCCAAAGAGCATAAATCCTAGTAGCCCTGCTGATTATAGACCTATAAGTCTCTGTAATGTGTCATATAAAACCAATGCTAAATCTTTGGCTAATTATATTCAAGATAAGCTACCTGACCAGATTTTAGATACTCAGCAAGCTTTTGTTAGGGAAGACGCATTTCAAACAACATCATTATTGCTCAAGAAATAGCTCACTCCTTTAACCTTGTTTCTTATGATCAAGAGACTTTTCTCTTAAAAATTGACCTTTCTAAAGCTTTTGACAGAATTGAATGGAGTTTCATAGCATCTGCTCTTCGATGTAAAGGGTTTCATGGTAAGTTCATTCATCTTGTCCTTTTTTTGTATTAATTTTGCCAACTTTTTTGTGATTATAAGTGGTCAATCTTATGGTTACTTTTCGGCACAAAGAGGTATACGACAAGGCTGTCCTTTATCTCCTTATCTTTTTGTCCTTGCTATAAATGAATTATCTAACCAACTTGTAGAGGCTATTCAGAGACAAAATATTTCAGGTGTAAAACCAAGAGGCTCAAAAGATTTCGGACATAATTAAAGACTTCTGTGACAAATCTGGTCAAACTCCAAACTGGAACAAATCCTCAATTCTTTTCAGTTCAAGAACTCCCTGGAAAGCAAGACAAGATATCCTTCAGATCTTTCCTGTCTCTCTCATTGCTCATGACACTAAGCATTTAGGACATCCTCTTCTGCTTAGCTCAAAAAATAGAAAAGTTGCTTATTACTTCATTGTTGATAAATTTAAAAGCAAGCTTACTTTTTATAAAGCTAACAGTCTTTCTCATGCAGGGTGATTAGCTTTGATTAAATCTGTTTTTGCTTCAATTCCTATATATTATATGTCCACCCTTTTGTTCTCGAAAAAATTGATTGCTAAGCTTACTGCCATTATTAGAAAGTTTTGGTGGACAGGGATTCAAGCTGATGGAGGAAGAAAAGGAATGACTCTAAAATCTTGGGATGACATTTGTAAACCAATTGCTGACGGAGGGCTAGGCATCAAGGATTTAATGGTTGTTAATAAAAGTATTCTTCTTCAGACGGCCTATAGGCTGGTGACTAACCCTAATGATTTTCTCTCCTGTGTTCTAAAAGACAAATACTTCCCAAAAACTTTGTTTTGGAGGGCAGGGAAGAACATGCCAAAATCTGCCTTTTGGTCTTCTATTTTGCAGGTTAGGGACACCCTTGAAGAATCCTCTGAATGGCAACTCTCACAAGGTAATGTTTCTATCTGGAATCAACCTTGGTGCTCTATTCGGAAAGATATTCACAATCACTTGAGGTTGAACAATCTTCCTAGTCAGATGTTGCTCTTGTTTCGAAGTTTTGAGAAGATAATAAGAACTGGGATAAACAGAAGATAACTCAAATTTTCGACAATGTAGCTTTCCAATCCATTTTGCAGGTTCAAGTTGTTCAAGGAAATGAGGAGGACAGGCTTTGCTGGAAACATAGCTCTTCAGGTGTTTGCAACAAAAAAAGTGCTTACAAAAAGATTTATAATGATTCCTTTCCAGCTCAACCTCAGGTAAATACCCTTTTTAAAAATCCTTTGAAACTCATTTGGAAGAGCAACATCATTCCCCCAGAGTCAAGACCTTTGGTTGGCGTCTTCTAAGAAAAGCTCTTCCCACCTCGGCAAGGATCAATCACAGAAGTAAAGATATAAGCCCAAAATTGTCTTCGCTGTGGGCAGAAGGAAGATGAAATGCACTTGTTTTTTCAATGTAACTTTGCTCGTCTTTGTTGGTTTATTTCCACCTTTAACATCAAAGTGGATTGTCTTTCTCCTTTGACCTCAATTCAGGACATCATTGCCTATCTCTTGGCCAATGGAGCAAATATTCATAATCTACTAGTAATGCTTTGGCAGATTTGGTAGGCACGGAATGATGAGAATTTCAAAACCAAGAAATGGGAACCAAAACAAATTGGTAATGCAGCAGAATCCATGGTGAAAACCTATGAAAACATTCATCTTCTAGACATGCAGGCTGAATAAATTATTCAGCGAGCTAGAGACATGGCTCAACCTAAAGGATCAACCATAGTTCAAATTTCTGCAGGAAACAAGATGCTATGTGGATGCTTCTTGGAAAGATGGTAAGATAGGAATAGGGGTCTTCATTCACACTCCACAAGATCACAATGCAATTGTGATAAAGGCAACCTGATCAGGACCAAGAACCCCTCTTTTAGCAGAAATGGAAGCTTTAGTTTTTGCCATGCGGGCTTATCAATCAAATGCATGTAAAGCACCCAATCTTTCTTTCAGATAACATCACGGTGGTGCAGGCAGTCCAGAAGGAGGATTACATGGCTGATCCAGGACATTGGTCCTTGAGACCTGCTTTGTCAAGAATTCATGTTTTTTTTCAGGATAAGGATTTCAAGATTCAATGGGTGCCTAGAGAAATGAATAAAGTGGCTGACAGCTTGGTTACTGCTGCTAGGTGGTTTCCAAGCCAATCGCAAATGGCTTTCGATTGCTCCAATATCTCTCAAATCTGTAAAAATTTGGGATGTCCAGTTAAAAAGGATCTCCACCTTACTCCTAACGGAGATGTATCTATTGCTCATGCTCTCTGTTTCTAAACGTTTCTCTTATATAAATAAAGTGCATTAGTCCTTAAAAAAATTCCAAACATGATGTTTTTTCTGAAATTTATACTACAACTAGAAAATCAGCGTGCTAGATGGCACGCTAGTCAGTTTATAGCCCCGTGTGTATTACTCTTAGGTTACTAATTTTAATCTATTGGATTTAGATTCTGTAAATGTAAGATATCAACATTGTGAAAATACCCATATTGATTATATATATCTAGATATTTTCAATATTCCAGAAAAATGCTTGATATTATACTTACTTCTGCGCTTCCAGATTCGCTATTTATTGTTTTCATTTTACAGAAGTTTATGTATTTTTCCTTGATTTGCTATTAAAAATGTAGTAGATTTATGAAACATGTAGTTGACACATCAAATTCAAAAAGTTTGATTGAATTTTAATTATTTTACTGGTCGATGTGTCTTTTTTTTTACATGTAGGATGCACACCGTCACGTATGATGTCCAGCCTAGTTAGATGTGTCACTGATGACGTAGGGTGTTTCTATCAGTAATATATTTTGTTTACAGTGCTGCAATCAAATAAAATTGTGATAATACAAGTTTCACTTAATCTGCTATCTTAAAAATGGAAATTGGCCTCACATCATTGAGTAGTCAATCAACATTCCAACAGGAGATCGATGAACACTGTATTTTTGGATGAAATCATTCACGCATACCATTGTTCAGCTTTCTTTCCTGTTGGTCGTCCGAGGCTCTGAGCTCCTAATCTTTCCCTCGTTGGGTGCATACGGGGCGCTAGGCCCATTTACGCTTCGCCCAGCCGAATGCGCTCGCGCACGTAGCGTTTCGTTGTTTAACTTTATCTCTCGATCTATCCCGATGTACAATACCCTGTTATTTTCTGAAGTGTTGAAAAACCAAAGGGCCACCATTTGGACCAATCATATGCCAGCAAAACCCTGGTATGAGAAGTATATATTTAGAGCAAGTTTAATAGGATAGCTCACTACTTACTTTAAGTATAAGTTAATATTAGAATTAACATGCCTAATAGGTTAGCTGTAAGGGTAGCTTTATTTTTTTCATCCTCTCTCTTTCTCTCACCATAAATTTAATGTATATTTCTTGGAGTTTGTTTGGAGCTAACTCTTGCATGAGAACCAACATTCTTCACTATTTTTTATCTCTCTCTTTCACATAAGAAGTATATAGCTTACTTATAACTCTCGCTGTTATCCTTACTCTTACAACTTCACATCTTTCTCACTTTTTCTCTTCTCATGCATCCTGCAGCACTGGTACACGGTGTTTCGGCTACGTTGCAGAAGCCCGACAGTGGACGGCCCAACCTACAGATAACTCTATTTTATTTTTCAACTTCTTTCTCCACTAAGCTACATACATAAAACTGGTGGCTTGCAAGTTAGCACTACTTGTAAACCACATTATTGAAAAGGGCCTGCCGCTGCTTTAGATAATACTGTCAAGGTCTATACATATGACATGCGCATAGATGTAAGGTTTTGAACAGAACCCTGATGAACTCTGAAGGGCATCACAGCCTTGATTTTACTGGTGAGTCCATCACAATCATCACTTTACCAACGGCCTTCCTGTCTCTCAGGGCTGCGAAAGCGAGATGTGCCTGTAGAAAAGTTAACATCACATGGCTCACTTATAAATGAAAAGGCAACAAAAACACAATGATAAGAGAATTTTCAATATACACCGTAATCCATTTACAAACTGAAGATATGAACAATAGTTACAAATGGTAAAAACCCACATAGTTTGGTCCTTATTCTGACTGACTGACAGTACAGTATAATCTGGGCAGTTGATCAGCATACAATTGCCAGAAATTGACTAAAATCAGTACCATTTTCTTAGATAGCATGCACCACTGGCATATATTACCACGTGTGTCCGTGTTGACATGCCCAGGCAGTCACGCCTAGTTGCTTCATAAGTACATTTTAGTATACTGAAGAACCACTTTTACTTTATAAGTATTGACACGATTTGGATCGTAATCTCAAAAACCAATATGGCAGCCAAATGATGCAAAAAGTGCCAAGCAGCTTTAAGCTATCCTAGCTGATGAAAAGCTCAAATTACAAATGAAAGATCCATTCAGAACATGGGAGTTATATATAAATACTGCAGGTGTAGAGCTGTCTCTAATGAAATTTATGCAAGTTTTTTGCATTAAAGACTTATGTGTCGCCTTCAAGATAGATTGGGCCGTGCAACGTTTCATGTGACATGTGGTTAGTGTTACAAGAACTGCAATTATAATAAGGTTTGTTAAAATGTTGTGGCTTACCTCAGGGAGCCTGTAAGTGTGGGAAATTTGGACTTTTATCAACCCCTTTGAAAGCCATGAGAAGAGTTCATTGAGGGAGTCAATGAGTACAGGTGGCCGATGAGTTAAGTAGCTTCCCCAGTACAAACCATGAATTGTCCAGTTCTGAAACAGCACAGCAGCAATTAGTTACTTGTTTTTTTTTTAAAAAAAAAGTTATGTACAAAGACATTTTATCTGTAATCAACATCCTTATCACAGAATCTGGTGCTTTAAATATTCTGAATTCCCCAGCAATTCCATCTTACATTCCAGCTGGAAAGCTATCGTGCAAAATCAAAGTCTTCTAAAAATTCAACTTTAGATTAGTTGATCATATTATTTTTTCTGATTCCACAGATGCAATATTTACACTATTGTTGTCTGCTTTTGATATTTCTTAATTCATAGGATTCTTAATCCTCAAATTAGTTTCAATGGGAATGAATTCAGGCTAACCTTGCCCAATCAATTATTCATCAGAATCCCTATCAGACTATCGCTTATTGAGAAAGGAACAGTCCCACCTCTTAAGCAAATGAAAGCTTGTCTAAAATAGTTATAGGGTGCACAAATACAAGGTACAGGGCAGTGAATCCAGTTCCCTATGATGCTCTTAAGAGAGAAATGACTTCAGTCCTACCTCTGAAGCAAATAAAAGTCGGCAATGATTAAATCATTCTGATTCTACAATGGAGTGCATACAAACAAGGGACAGAACAGTGTGTTGAAAAGTAAAAATTCTGGAAATTCCACAAAAAAAATTGATTTACCTTAACAAGAGCGATGTTTGCTCGAATAATTGGTACATCTCCACTGGCAAATCCAATGATCAGAATATGTGCACCCCAATTGAGAAGTTTCAGGCTATCTTGTGTTAATTTGCCTCCAACAGGATCATATAAGACATCAACACCTTTGAGGCCTCTGGCCTTTAAAAAAGATTTGGCACTTTCCATAATACTTTCCTTGCTTGAGTCAATTACATGGTCAGCTCCTATAGTCTTGAGATACTGCAATTTCTCAGTTCCCCTTAAGTCAAGAAAAAAAAAGGATATTTAGGAAGAGAACACAAATTGGTGAAATGCAATAGCAATCGTACAAGAATTATCTCATCACACCAATCACCTAGCAACTGCAATAACAACAGCACCGCAAACTTTTCCTATTTGTACAGCAGATGCCCCAACACCACCAGCAGCGCCCAGAACAAGTAGCACCTGCAATCACAACCTTTATTAACAAATATCCGACAATGTATAATGTACTGGGAGCACATCGGAGCATTATAACCTTTATGTTTGCTAAAGCTATATGCATGTATCTTAACTGTGTTTTGCATTATAATACTAAGACAAGCATCACTCACTAGAAATCTTAATATGTATATCGTTACTAGGAGCTTTGGTAGCTGACTCTTAATCAAAGAAGGGAAACTGTAATGGACATTGATTTACGGATGGAGAGAATGAAGACCTGCCTAAAGATGGGATCGCACTCATCGGTCACAAGCTTATCCTGATTGCTGAGGGATTCTGAATTTCTGATCAAACTGGACCTAACTTATTTCTTCTTTTCGCTTAATCATAATAGAGGTACATGCATCCCTTTCATAGGGATGATTTGGCTTTATTACTGAACAGTTTTGAATGAATAGTAACTTCACCCTTTAGAAAATTAGGCTGTTTGGTTGCCACCCTGAGACAAATATGCCTAGCCAGAGACAAGCCTGAGAAAAAATACACCTTGTTTGGTTGGTGCCTGAGCCGCTCCATACCTTTCCTGACCTGAGCTCTCCGGCAGCACAATCAGCCTGTCAGGCGACCAAATTTGGTGGCCTGAGTTGCATGCAGAGCCAGGCCGCTTGATTAGCCGAAGTACTTCTCTACTAACTGCTGAATTAAAGTAATTCTCTCACGCTGCAGCTGGTTGCTTTCTTTTGCATGCACTATCATCTGATTGGCAAACGTGCTGAACTGCTCTCAAATTGATTAGCTAATAAAGATATGTTAAGAGACTATATGTAAAAAAATATTTGTTAAATCTTTCAAGTATCTATATTGGATTTATGATTAAACTCCAAGCTTAAAAAGAGAAAAATACTAGATAAGTGTTCTCAGGCACAGGTCATCAACCAAACAGGCTTAGAATCCTGACCTTCGCATATCTCAAATAGATAGGATACCAAACAACTATTCTCTATGCCAGGAAACTAATTAATTGATCAGTATATTATAGATATTCTTATTTTGGAAGGTAAATGCTTCCCTAGTCCTACTGCTACAGTACCATAAAAAACAGAACAGTACTGACAGATTCATTAACGTGAGAATAAAATAATCAAAACCCCTGTATCAGATCATCAGATGGTGGGTCCTAAATGGAAGGGTTTTAATTGGAGACACCAACAAAACGGTGTTATGGTAGCGGTACTGCAGATGAACAGTGCCTGCATAATGTGGCATTAGA
The DNA here is from genome assembly GCA_000573905.2 of Oryza punctata. NCBI lineage: Eukaryota > Viridiplantae > Streptophyta > Magnoliopsida > Poales > Poaceae > Oryza > Oryza punctata. The sequence continues at coordinate 15,300,238 of CM002492.2, read as the reverse complement.
AATATGCCCCTAGATGATTTTAGCTTTCAAGGATAGGGAATAGTTAAGTGGTATCCTATCTGTGGACCTTTATCCCAATCTGTGGACCCTTCCCTATCCACGAATAAGCATCCATAACATCTTGAACCTATCAGAATGGTGTGGATGTTTGGGTACTGTTGCAGAAGTTCACCTCTATGATAGAAACTGTAGAATTTAAGTTGTATAGAAAATTGACATAATAAACTTCATAACTGCCCCAAAATATAAGGCCTATGTTTGACCAATAATGGCCATCAAAATGAGCCATTTGAGGTAATGCTGTCTAGCTCATAATATTATGTGTACAGTTATACATGATATATCACAAACGAAGGTAAGACACACTTGCGGTGATGCCACTGCCACATAATTTAACACACTAACAGTAATTACGGATATAGAGATGTGGAGCAGCAGCAGAGAGATGCTGATTTACTCCATGCAGTGCTCCGAGAATGTGGATGGCCATTACAAAGAAGGAGATTTGTGCCCTATCCATGATGAATGTCCATAAAAATAACATGAACAATGTACAAGTACCAAATGGATATCTTATAGGAATTTTATAAACGAAGACATGAACACAGGGGATCAACCTGGCCAGCCTTTAGTTGAGCTCTGTGTACAAGGGCCAAATGCGATGTACCAAATGCAACAGGCAATGCTCCAGCAGCAACAAGGTCACATCCATCAGGCACCGAAAATCTGATTCAAAACAACATAGCACTGATTCAATAGAACATACCAGAATAAATAAGATGTTTCTATATTGTGTAAGTTCCCTGATTATTGGCCAAGTACAATTCAAAATTTTCCTGCAGACCTGCACAAAGCATTAACTTTGAGATGTGCGCCTGTCTGATTATGATTATGATCCAACGATTTAAAATGTGTTATACTTACAAACAAATTCTGGTAACTACAGATAACCCCTCATATACAAAATCAGAAATTCACATATATACAAGTATCTAACCAACATTTGCTTCCTTTATATGTAGTAATTTCACAACAGTGCTAACTGTTTTACTCTGCAACTGCAACCACAAGTGCAGCTATTGCATTAGTTGATTTATTCATTGCATATTGCTAAGATAAACAAACAGGATACATACTGTGCGCTTTGTTCACTAGTGAAATCAAGCTAGAAACAAAAAAAAGAAAAGAAAATACAATCCAGTCCTCATTACAACATTAGCATCCCCTTTTTTAAAGGCATCCGGACGATTGAAAGATTCCACCTCTTTATCAGGGATCAAGGCTCAACTATCTATTGAGACAGACAGACATTCTCAATTTTCCAAAACCAGCAGTCTCTCCCACTCCCACAGCCCCATATTTAGGCATATCATAGAAAATATTTTTTTCCTTCCATAAGAAAAAAAAAGATTTACTCCCAGAAACAAACAACCCTTCTCATAAGCTATAAAATCTGCACAGCACCTACCGAACTAGCAGAAAGTTTAACTGTACGATCGTACATGAGAAGAGCGAACAGATTTAAGACGATGTAGAAATGCTACAACAACTAATCAACTACATACAAGAGAATACATTGGACAATTGAAAGAGCAAAGCAAATATAACTTGTGATGCTGTATCCCCACTAATTCACGCATATACTGATAAATTAACCCAAAAATGGGGATTTCCAAAGAGACAGCCACTTGGAGTAAGCTAAGCTTTCCAATGGAGATTCACCATACGAGGCAGTGAGAGCGAAAAAAACGAACTCACAGCTGCTTCTCGTCGGCGACGATGAGATCCGCGAAGGACCCGACGGGGGCGAGGCCGCAGACGCGATCCCCGGGGCGGAACCTCCGCACGGCGGGGCCGACGGCGTCGACGACCCCGGCGTAGTCGGAGCCCGGCACGAACGGCAGCGTGGGGCGCTCCTGGTACTTGCCCTGCACCTGCAGGTAGGTGGCGAAGTTGAGGCTGGTGGCCGCCACGCGCACCCGCACGGACGTCGGCGACGCGAGCGCCGGCGCGGGGTGGTCCCCGGTGACCGGCGCGAACGGGGAGTCCTCGCCGCCGGGGGCCAGCGTGGGGTCCCCGAGCCGCCGCACCACGAGCGCGTCCATTTTTCTCGGCGGCGGGCGGCGCTCGGATAGTCACGGGGAATTCGGGTTTGGATTTGTACGCAGTGGACGAGGGGTTTCTTCAACCTTTGATCCCATCTTGGGGATTTGGCACCTCGACAGTTGGCACCTGTTACCGGTACTATGTTTCGTGAGAGAATTGCTTATTCCACCATGTTTCAAGGTATAATCACTAATATAATCTAGTTTTATTAGTTTGCTTAGTTGTTCCTGTTTGTCACCGTCCGACCCTACTTCCACTACACTATTACACTGTTAGGGTTTGATTTAGAAAAAAAAGTTATATTTACTAGTCAAACTGATTAAAATATCCTTGATGACAGCTCAACCTTATCCATTCATTCGGACTAACCCCCATCTATCTAGGCGCATGCAGCAGCAGAGGAGGTAGCACGTGTGCGGAGGGATGGTGTTGCGGTGCCGGCGGCGCGCACGTGGAGAGAGGAGCGGCAGTGGTTAAGGCGAGCGGAAGGAGAGGCAATGGCTCGATGATGATGAGGAAGAGCAACGGCGGCGGAGCTTGGGTTGTAGTGGTGTACAGACGGTGGATCCAGCGGCGCCGAGGCATGCGGGCTGTGGATCCGGTGGATGTGGGACGGTGACGGCGGCGCCGCGGTGGCCGTCATCGCCCGTCCTCCACGCGCTAGCCTCGGCCTTCCTCCACATGCGTGCTGCCGCTGTCCGTCCTCTGCGCGCCGGCGAGCTCCAGCGCCGCACAGGGTGCCACACCCTCCCTCCTCGCGCCCCGTGTTGATGGAAAAACACATAGTGGTCTGAGACATCTGCTTAAATCTAGTGCAGGTCCAAATCTTGATTTTCGGTTTCAAGGCGTACTAGTTGGTTTTATTCTGCAACCAACAAGAATAAAAGATACATAGTTAAATCAGTAAATGATAGCTGATCAACTAGAAATTTGATGACATATCGTCTTTAACCTAGCCGATGTTGTTGGTTAGGATCAGCTTTCAGGTGTGATATTAAAATAGCGTGTAGAACCTAAAAGTATATCGTATCGACTGAGGATGCAATCAATCATGTAATTTCTAAATCAAACTCATTTAAACTACAAGCGACTATCATAGATTGGACCAATCCAAGATAATATGGAATTGGCTTACAGACCAAACTTAATTAACCTAGAGATTACATGTAATTATATCATAGCCGATGAGATAATACTTAGGTAAGAAAAAAAGATAATGTAGCAGGTAATACGCTGGTACAACATTATATACATATATCAATCTAAGTAAATATATTTGGTACATGCCAAATATATTTATAGAGAGTGATAATGTGATATAGCTATATAAGGGGTAGATATAGCATGTAAAGTATGATTAAATTAACTAAACACAATAAAACATCTATATCAGGTAAGATCAGCTGAAACCCCAATTTTACCCTATTATAATCAGACATGTTAGTTTTTATGATTCTAAGCACGGCTAGGGATGATGCATCGCAAAGTATGCAAAGAAGCATAAAGTCTAAACAATCAAGCTTTTGATTAATTTTCAGGGTGTGGATACCTTAGCTAATCTATATCGGCAAGACAATTTACCAGATATGACAAAACCCTAGGAAAGATCTAGCCGATACAGATAAATTGAGTCATTAATATAGATTAACTAAGATATATGATAACCAGTGATTAGATTAACAAAATTAAGATATCTAAAGCGGCATAATAACCTCGATAACACAAACCATTGTAACATGTATTACCTCTTGTCGGGAGATCGCAACGGATGCCCTAACTCGAAGCAAGAACTCGTCGAAAAGAACTGAAAGGAAAAGGTGGCGATGCACCGAGAGTATATTGAACGTCTTTTGTTTTTCTTACATGATTCTGGGCATATATTTATACCTATCGTACAAACTTGTCCATGATGGACACGACTCAATCTTTCCTCAATTACAAAACCATACGAACAAGTCCTTATGGCAAACTCTTTGCCAAATCTCTAAGTAACTGACATTAATATTCCTAATTTATAGATACATTTAACTATAATGGACTCTATTCTTTCTTGGCAATATTTTCCAATCCAATCTGGGCTTGTTGGAGCACAAATACTCCTATATCGGCTACTTTATCTATATCAGCTTTTAGCCAAAGCTGACTATGTTCCAGCTGATACGATTCTCAGCCGATGCGTAACTGAAACTTGGAAACAACTCCTTCTCCCTCCAAATCCACCTTGATTTATTCTTCGACTCCGAATATCTCTCCAAATTCATCCTCTGTCTCCATCAACTTCTATTATATGCACTTTTCCTTTAAAACTCTTTTGTTATTCAATTGTTTCTCTACATTTTTCCTCTTTTCCAGCATCTTAGAGACCAGGTCATGATCCCTGTCTTACATGAAGCTGCTCAATATTTTCTTGGCCGATGAACGAGATTGATCCTACCTATTTCATTAAAGCTTAAACCAATAGGATCCCCTACAGACAGACCAAACCCAATCTATCCAAGTGGTCATCAACTTTTATATCTTGGCCATCTGCTGTAAAGGGATGCAAAACCTGGTACAAAAGGATATCGGCCTCCAAACAAGATCACTGGGAAGAAGTAGGCATAGCTCAATGTTTAGCACTTTCCTTGGCTGAATTGAAAAAAGATGAGCCGATGCTATCAGCTGCTGCCTATTTTTGGTCTGATACCCTCAACAGTTTCCTTTTCAACCATGGCCCCAAGACTCCCACTTTATTAGAATCAAAATGCTGATAGGCTTGGACATCTGTTCATCAGTCAATCCTTTTAGTCTAAACATCAAGTGCTCCCACAAATTACAGACCAAAGGCATTGGTGGTTGGTCAAGATACATAACAAAACACATGGAATCAAGTCCAATTTCTGAAAAAGAGCACATAGCTTTCCTAGCCATGTGGTTGGAAAGGGATGTTTTCTGTGGTTCAACTTGTGGCCCAACAACCAACTATCAACATTTTGCCCAAGCTCTATTAGAAAAGAAAAAGATACCCTTGATCAAATATCTGCTTGGATTTGTTTACCAAATGATGCATATAGCATCCAGTGAAATCTTGATGAATAAAACAGTCAGCTATGGGGGTCCTTGGTGGTTAGTGCAAATATGGCTCAACTTGTACACCACCATAGTAGCTGACAGACCATCTCTATTAGTATCAATCTTCCCAACAATCTATGCCGATAATGAAGGCTCCAACACTCGTAGATGCATGTTGTTTGGAGAAGCAGTATCAACTTACCCAGGATCTGGCCCATCGGATGAATTATTCCAACAGTGGTTCAACAGATTCTACAATGGTTTTGACCTCAATGCCAGAATCTATTTTGCTTATGACAACTTCTCTGAATATGAACTATCATCAGACTTAAGACTATCATCAGACTTAAGACTTAATGATCTGAATGATGCAGCAGATCCCAGATCAAGAGAAAATTTCATCCTGGCTGTAACCCCTTGCATCATCCCTACATGAATCTCTCAAGACCGCAATGTTGAAGTATCATATGAATTTTATCACCCAACATCGGCTACAAGACAATTTGGCTTAGGTCAACTACCCCCAGTCTATACTTTGTCAAAACCATCCAAACCAGGGGCAAGATACTACCTGCCATGTTGATGCATAGAGTACTCAATCTTGATGGACCTACACTGGGTTCCTGTGAGATGATTAATCGTCATTTTTTCAAAAGCTTATTATATGACAGATGGTGGGGGTGAGTGGAAGCAACATCTATTCCACATGCCATTAGCCTTCTACCTTACTATCATTGATGACTCCATCAATCCTCAAGTAAGTCAATTTCATCTCTTATATATCTATTTCCTTTCTTCCCATTACATCTACTTATCGTCTTCTTGCAGGCACCTAGTGTTTCTCCTCCTTCAACAAGCATCAGTGGGTAGCCGATAGCATATGCTCCAGTAATTTCACCATTAGAAAGGATCTTAATAGGATCTTTCATCGGCTTTGCTGCCCCACCTATGGGATCCCTATTGCAAGGACAAGTCAGGGATACTGTTGGCAAGACCCCATCTAAATGCAAGCAACCATCCAATAAAATTTCCATGAAATCAAAGCCCTCAAAGAAAAAGAAAGTTGTTGATGAAATCATGATAGATCCTGAGGCAGATGAATTCTTGGATGAGCAAGTTATGGATGAAGAAATTGATGAAGTTGTTGTAGTAATGAGTGACGATGAAACTCCTCAAGAAGAAGCAGTCTATCAAGGAGACAGTGCTACAGAGAACTAACCGATTGAAGAAATAACTGATCAATCTTCTCCAGCACCACGCTAATGTAAGAATGCTCGCAAGGTTAGAACAATATCCATATTTTTTCAGAATTTAACTCTCTTTCAACAATTCATCAATCTTGATTCCTTGTAGAAAAAAGTAAGGGTTCAAAAGAAATCAAAAATCACCAACTCCTCCATCAGCCTCGCCAATATCACCTGTAAGTAAATTTTCTTCCTTTAATTTCATCAATTTCACCTTTAATCAATTTGTCTATGGCACCCTTTATTTTCTATTTCAGCCCAAAGCTTCATCACCTCCTCATCAATCAACTTCTAATGAACATACTCCTTCTGTTGCTAGCCATCCTGGGCAAGAAGAAAATATCCTTGCTGCTACCCCCCCAGGCTAGGGTAATTTTTAATTCCTAACTTTCATATCAGCCTGGCTTGATTAAAAAACTCTTCTCATACATTTTCCTTTTGCAGAACTTAGCCGATATGTTCTCATTTGATATAAGGCAATTACTTGATGAAGATGATGAAGAAACAACAAGCAGAGCCAAATCTCCTGTCTCAAATGATTTAAAAACAAGACTCTTAGATATATCTGATCGGCTAGGGGCTTCCCTTGATGTCCTTATTACTGACTGTGGGCCGATCAGGGCACGTTTCCAGGAGATCCAAGATCAACTCCCTGAAGAATTTGCAGATATTATCTCTCCAGCAGTCTTTCTCGAGTAACATGAGTTCAAACTTCAGAGAGCTAAGCAAAGACTTGCTGATCGGCTAGAGCAACAATCCTTGGAATCATCTATCCAATCCAGCCGACAAGAAGTAAATGAAGATAAAGCAAGGCTAGATGAACTGATGGCTGGTCCTGAAGCAACTCAGAAAGAGCTTGATGAGCTAAAGTAAGAGGAAGCAGATCTCCTGGTCAAACTAAGACAATGCCTAGTGAAGATTTTTGAAATAGAGCAAAAACTAGCCAATCTTCCTAAAGCCATTGATGATCAAAAGGCTAAAGTCAAAGCATTAGTAAAACACTTAGCATCCCTTACTAAGACCCTTAAGCCAATTCCTAGCACTGAAGCCGATGACAAAAATATCATTGATGAAGTTGATCAAATTCGTCTGCGCGCGATATCAACTATCCAAGACTTCTTGGGTTGATGTAAAAGTTCTAAGTCCTTGAACAATTTTTTGCTCAAAACATTTGTGTAATATAAATCATCGGCCATCGAGTTGATATAACTTCTGCTCTTTATTTATTAAGTCTTGAATATTATTTTTGTCTAAGGGCGATAATATCTATCAGCCATATCAAGACGATGTAACCACATCGGCTATCTGTCATATATGAGCATAACCAGCCGATTATGAGTTAACCCATACAATTGGGTAATATTTCTTCAAATATTTTCCATTAAGTGCTTTCCCATGAACTTCTCCATCAAGTCCCTCAAGCATATAAGCCCCTTTTGGCACACATTTGTGAATCCGAAAAGGTCCTTCCCAGTTCGGCGACCATTTTCCAAACTTATTATCCCTGTTCCCTATCGGCAAAATCAACTTCCATCCAAGTTCCCCTTCTTCAAAAGATTTTGGCACAACATTTTTATTATAATGCCTTACAACCCTCTCTTTATCCTATTTAACTTTTTCCAATGCACGCAATCTAGTTTGTACCAATTCTTGTGACTTATCAACCATCAAATTGCGATAATCATCGGCTATCAACTGATCTTCCAAAAGGATTTTACTTGAGCCGATGTTAGTTTCTCATAGTAAAACAGCTTCATACCCATAAACTAGTTGATAAGGTGATACTTGTATAGCTCCATAACATGCCATCCGATAGGACCATAAAAACTCAACCAATGTAGTATGCCACTTTTTAGGTTTCTCATCAATCTTCCTCTATATCAATTTAATCAAACTTTTGTTACATGCTTCTGCTTGTCCATTGTTTTGTGCATAATAAGGAAAAGAATTTAACAATTTTATCCCCATATTTTCAGCAAACTGAACGAACTTATCTGAGACAAAAATAGATCCTTTATCTGTGGTTATCATCTGAGGTATTCCAAACCTATATATGATATGCTCCTTAATAAACTCAATGGCATATCTAAAATCAACTTTCTTCAATGGAATTGCTTCAATCCACTATGTGAAATAATCCATAGCCACCAAAATAAATTTATGACCATTACTTGATGGTGGATTTATCTGGCTCATCATATCAATTCCCAATCCTCTGAACGGCCATGGCTTAACTATTGGATTCATAGCCGATGCAGGTTCTTTTTGAATTGCTGCAAACTTTTGACTATCTTGACATCCTTTATAATACCTTAAACAATCCTTCAACATTGTCGACCAAAAATATCTAACTCTTTTGATCAACCATTTCATTTTGTGAGCCGATTGATGAGTTCCACAAATTCCTTCATGTACCTCGCACATAACAACTTTGGCTTCATCTTTACTCAAACATTTAAGCAAAACTCCATCAATCGTACGATAATAAAGATCATCATCCAACACGACATATTTGAGGGTTTTATACTTCAACTTCCTTGATGCCAATTGAGAAGGTGTTGACGATCAAATTTGATAAGCATATGAATCGGAATCAAGATCCAATCTGAAGCGGATTTCAAGGTATACGGAAATATCGGAAAAAGAGTGCGCATCGGCTGGAAGTCTGCATCAGCCAATACTAAGTTTGATACGGCTGGCCGATGCAGCCGATATTGGCAAGATTTGTTACATGATCAATGTCGGATTCAAAAGAAGGGTTTCAGTAATATTACCAGGCAAGGATAGAGTTCGAGATAGGCAATCGTATCTATTAATTATGATTTTATGTAATTTCTTTATAGATATTTTCGGTAAAAGTCTGTCTAAGGGACTTGTTTGTCGGTTAGAGTTGTATTATGAAAGTATGAGTCGTGTCCGATATGGATAAGTTTGTATGCTCGGGTATAAATATAAATCCGTTGTCTTATAAGTGGATTAACATCAGTTCAATATAATCTCGGCACATCGCCACCTTTTCGTTATTCTGTTACTTCGACAAGTTCTTGCTGTCGAGTCGGGCTGTATCGGTTTCGATCTTCGACAAGAGGTAAAGATTGTTATGGTGGTTTGTGCTATCGGGATTAGTGCTTACATCTTTATAACACTCTAATCTTGTTTTCATGAATCACCGAGTTATCATATACGTTCTATAATCTAGATTGACAATGTATTCTACTCACATCAGCTCATCTCTATTTAGGGTTTTACCGGGAATGATTAGATCATCTTGTTGGTTTGGATTATTTAATGTATCTACCATCCTAAAAAGATAACCATTGGCTTGATTGTTTAGATATTATGTCTCTCTTCATACTTAGTGCTGCATTAGTTAAGTTTGACCTACTAAGTCGTGTTTAGAACCATAATCTATAACTTGCCTCGTGGTTGTTAATAAGGATAATATGGGGGTTTCAGCCGATCTTACATGATATAATTGTGTTACTTAGATTTATATCTGCTTTAATATACTGTATCATCCCCTTATATCAGGATCTCAACTATTTAAATATATTAAGCTTACTATCAATCTGGTTGATATTAGTTTAATACATTTACTATAAGATGATATCTTAGTATAAGGTAGTATCAGAGCTATAGCTGATACATGCTTAAATTTGGAGATCGGCTATGACATAAACATATGTATTCTTTATTTCATGCTATTTTGGATCTAGGCAATTTATACTGTTTCGGTTAAGTCCGATCTATCCTAATTGCTGATTTCAAAAGTAATATTGATTTATAGATTATGTAATGTTGATCTTTACAACCGATGGACCAAGTTTAGGGTTTATTTATTCTTACAAACATGCCTTACAGCCGATTCACCTTGCATTACATCAACTAGGTCACATTACGATATGACATCGGCTTTCTAGCCGATCGGCTATCGTTTACTAATAATGTTTGCATGTTTCATCTTGTTGATTGTAGGATCAAATCAACTGGCACGCCCTAGAACCCGAAGGCAAGCTTTGGACCTGCACTAGACTAAAACAAATCTCTCAGGCTGCCATGTTTTACGTCAACAGAAGGATTCTTCAAATATTCAAAAGTTTCATACCTCCAATCATTGGCTTGTATAGAAGCAATTTTTATCTCTATGTCCTTCACCATCGGCTTGTATCCAGATGCACCTTGAGCTAAATCATTGGCCTCAACATTTTGCTCCCTTGGAATATGCTTTATCAACTCTTAACATTTCTCATTATAGACACTCAAGATATCATTCTTGTATATATACACTCCAGATAACTGATTGATCACCAATAATGAATCACCCATAATTTCAATAGCATCGGCTTCAACTTTCTTCAACAATTGTAACCCTTTTAAAACCACTTTATATTCTGCTTGATTATTAGTATAATAAGGTTTAGTTGTGAAAGCAAACTCAAAACTTGCGCCCCGAGGCAATATGGTCACTAAGCTGATACAACATCAATGAGTACAAACTGATCCATCAAAAAACAAAGTCCAAGGTGCTAGTTCAACATACCCAACTGAATCATAAAACAAAGTCCAAGGTGCTAGTTCAACATACACAACTGAATCATTCTGATGTTCCACAATAAAATCAGCTATCGCTTGTCCTTTTACTGCCTTAGCCAATTCATTCCTTAAATCAAATTATGCCAAAGCAAAAATTCACTTTCCAATTCTTCCTTTTAACATAGGAGCCGATAGCATATATTTGACAACATCAGCTTTGCAAACCACTGTGCAGTTATTTGAAAGTAAATAATGCCGCAACTTTGTACATGAAAAATATAAAGATAAGCACAATTTTTCCACCGGGGTATACCTTGTCTCAGAATCCAAAAGTCCTCGACTTAGATAAAATATAGCCCTTTCTTTGCCTTCAAACTCTTGAATTAAAACATAGCCGATTGTTTTTTTGTCGGCTGACAAATATAGCTTATAGGGTACCCCTTTCTGTGGTGGTATCAAAACTGGAGGAGTACTCAAATATCCCTTTATATTATCTAAAGCTCTCTGCTGCTTCTCTCCCCAAACAAATTCTTGATCGGCTTTGATTCTCAATAATGGAGTAAAGGGTTCAAATCTACCTGACAGATTGGACATAAACATTCTTATGAAATGTAATCTTGCCGATCAAGGATTGTAGTTTGGTTTTGTCCGCAGGAGGCTCAATATTTTTGATAGCATCCAAACTTCGCTAAGTAATCTCGATCCCCCTTTCATGAATCATAAAACCAAGAAATTGCCCAGCCGATACACCAAATACACACTTAGTAGGATTCATCTTCAAACCATATTTTCTTGTTCTTTCCAATACTTGATGTAAATCAGGATAATGTCCATCAACCTCTTTTGACTTCACAACCACATCATCAATATAAATTTCAACTAGTAAACCGATGAGATCATGAAATATATAATTCATTGCTCATTGATAGGTAGCACCAGCACTCTTCAAACCAAAATTCATCACAACCCACTCATACAAGTCGATGGCACCAGGACACCTGAAAGTAGTCTTATGGATGTCTTCTTTAGCCATAAAAATTCGATTATATCCTGTATTCCCATCCATAAAACTTATAATCTTATGTTTGAAGCTGCATCAACCAATAAATATGCAATTGGCATGGGGTACTCATCCTTAGGGGTAGCTTTGTTTAAGTCTATGAAGCCTACACATACCCTAAATTTTCCATTCCTCTTGATCACTTGTACTATATTTGAAACTCGTTCAGCATATCGGCATGGTCTGATGAATTTTGCATCATAAAGTCTTGTTATCTCAACCTTGATAGCATCATATATCTCAGGCTTGAATCGTCTTGGAGGCTATTTATATGGCCGATATCTTGGTTTTATAGGAAGCCGATGTTTAACGTTAGATTGGCTAAGTCCTGACATCTCATAGTACTCCCAAGCAAAACAATCTCTATACTCTCAATAATTCTACTAACTTATGTTTGAATACATCTGATAATTTTGCACTAATAAATATCAGCCTAGGCCTATCATCTGGTCCAATATGAACTTCTTCTAACTCGTCAGCTGACATAAAACACAATTTGTCATCAAGATCATCTACTGTATCTTTGGTGTAGAAATTTGATCCCTCTACAACGTCCTCAAAGCAAAAGCTAGGGTTCTCCATCTCCAACTAGCTGTATACCACAATCAGATAATTTTAAATAATCTCCTTCCCAAACTTTCCCTGATAAGCAATCACAGTTAAATCAACATTAGCAACATTTACTGACCTATCAGTTGGCACAATCTCTATTTGGTCTCTTCGCCATTGAATCGAACATTGGTGCATGGTTGAAGGAATGCAACAATTGGCATGAATCCAATCTCTCCCCAACAATAGGCTGTATGAACACTTCCCATCAATGACAAAAAAAAGTAGTTGGAGTCTTGACCAATTTGCTTCTAAAGAATTCCCCCTAAAATCTTTTAATACCAAGTTTTGATCAGATCTTTTGGAGTCTTGACCAATTTTCTTAAATTTGTATATGGCATCAAATTAACAGCTCCTCCCACATCAACCAACATTTTAGACATCGGCTTCCTATTCACAAATCCCTTAACATATAGTGGTTTAAGGTGTCGATGCTCTGTCCCTTCTGGTTTCTTAAAAATAGTTTGTTGTGGTGATAATATCAACTTGGCCAAGGATTCTTCGAAAATATCTTCATCTGCTTGTTCTGCACTATATTCTGCTGGCAGCATAAAAACCATGTTCACCAAAGATGATGCTACAGCTTTGCCTTTAACAGATGCTTGATTTCTTGCCTTATCGGCTCTGACTTCATTAGCTGGCACTATTTTTCTCTTGACACGCCACTCTTTCCTAATACATTTCAGTCAATGATCAATCTCTTGTTCAATTTCTTGCATCTTCTCTCTATTCCTCATCCTCTGGACTCGCCTCTTCTGATTCTTTGTAAAAGTACCAGATGGACACCACTGCGGATTCCTGGTTCTAGGCTCATCTTCGATCCCTTCTTCAAAGTATTCTTGATGAATCAGCTCTAATCTTTGATGAACAAACAATTTCCTCTAAATCGGTTGATTGTCATTCCTTATATTGCTCTGTCTATTAGAACTCCCAACATACCTCACATCAGGATCACTACAACCTACGCAATTTTCGGTCGATGGTAATCTCATGCCCTCATTCCATCAAAATTTGAAAAATACACAACCCCAATGAGGATCAAAACAATACTCATCATCCTGATATTGCCACTGATCTTGTCTTTCCTGCCTTTTTTGATACTTGCTGATCATCTAGTAGAGTTAAATTTGTTAATCTGATATTCTCTCCTATCGGCTTGTCTTGTTCATTATTAGCCCTTGTATGCACCATATAAAATAGGAAAGGATATCCATTAATTTTCATCGGCTTTTTACCATCATTAAACTTAATCTTGCCTTGCTCAATAGCCGATTGAATTTGCTGTCTGAACACCTTGCATTCATTAATATTATGAGACCCCATATGGTGCCACTTGCAAGACTTCCTTTTCTTCAACTCTTCAGTCGATGGAATAACATGCCCTGCTAGAAGTTGAATATGTTTCTCTTAAAGCAACAAATCAAATATCGTATCGACGTTATTGATGTCAAAGTCATATATCTCTTCTTTTGCAGTATTCTTCACCCATTTGCAAACAACAGTCTTTTTATTCCTTGACCACTCTGCTAAACCGATCTCTGGGTCTTCATCTTCTGAATCAGATGTATAGCTGTACATGTTGTTAATATTATTATTCTTTTTGGCAAATTTCCTAGCTTCTTGGAATCTTTGTTCATGAGTCGATACTTTTTGTGCTAGATGAGCCAAGCTTTCAAAGTCTTGTGAAGAAAATTTTTCCTTTATCGGCGCCAATAATCCCTGAAAAGCTAGACCTGACAGTTGTGAATTAGTCAAGTTTAAGCTATAACATCTGTTCTTCATATCTCTGAACCTCTATATATAATCAGGCACTGGCTCATCAGATTTCTGCCTTATGGATATCAGATTTGATAATTTCATTTCTTCAATCCCATTAAAGAAATATTTATGGAACTGTTTCTCCAGATCAGCCCAACTCCTGATAGAATTATATGGTAGGGAAGAAAATTAAGTAAAAGTCGATCCAAACAAAGATAATGGGAAAAATCTAACTCTCAAAGCTTCTATAGTTGATGCCTCACTACACTGAGCTAAGAATCGGTTGACATGCTCATAAGTTGACACATTGTCTTGCCCGGAGAATTTAGAAAAATCTGGAACTTTGTATCAGCTTGGCAAAGGAACACTGTCAAAGTATTCTGGATATGGATGCCGATACGTAACCCCACTGTCCCTTGGGTTTAAGTCCAAACTGCTCCCTCATCACATTTGCAATCATATCAGCCCAAGGTTGTTGTTGCTTTCCACCTCCGAATTGCTTTTCATACTGGTGATACATCGGCTAGGGTGGGAATTAACCAATAGGAGATCCTTCCGGACCATATTGCAATGGTGATGATGGTTGAAACTGATTGAATTCCAAATTTTACTGAGGTAACTGGTATTGGAAGTTTTGAGGATATGGAGCTGCGTACTGTAACCTGATCGGCAGTGATGCCCCAATCGGCTATTGAATTGTTTGTTGAGAGACTACAGGTTGTTGACTTGATACTGGTTGACTTACTGGAATCTGTGTCTCTACAACTGGTTGCTTCATCTTCAACAATTGAGCCAACTTGTTGACGACCAAATTTGGTAATTCAAGTATCGGATATAAGGATAGAATCAAAGAAGATCCAAGAGATTAGATCGTATCGAAACAGAGTGAGAATCGGCTGTAGTCCGAATCGGCTGCGGATAGAATCGGCAGAGTTCGAGTCAGACAGGGTTAACCGATTGAGCCGATTTTGGAAATATGACTCGGTACACGTCATCAGGTTGAATTAAGGTGCTGCATACGGATTGCCACACATGGATAGAGTTCTGAAGAGGCCACTACAACGGTAACCCTTATCTGTATCGGGCTCCAACCCACATCTGTGTCGGGTATGGAGCCCGACACAGCGTAAAGGTCACTGATGTGAGGAATCATCTCAAACGGGCATAAGTCCGTTACGGATGGAGTTATCTCAATCGGGCGTTAACTAATGCCCCGTCACCGATAGCGTTGACCCAGATGACCAGTCAAACAGAGCCCGTCACGGATGACCTATCTCAATCGGGCTACAACTAGCGCCCGTCACGGATATCACTCCTCTCAAACGGGCCTAAACAGAAGCCCGTCACAGATGACTATTATTCGCAATCGGGCCCCAACTACAGCCCGTCACAGATTACAGTAATCTCAATCGGGCCTTAGCTTACAGCCCGTCACGGATGACTGTATTCTCAATCGGGCTATAACTTATTGCCCGTCACCGATGAGTACAACCACAAAAAAAATAAATATTGTTTTTTGGCCAGCCTCAGGCCTGTGCTAGCCATGCCCGCAAAATAACAGAAACAGATATGCCATTTCACAAATATATATATCCCAGCATCCCCAATTCCCCATTTCACAAATTAATGACAATTGATGAATTGTCTAAAGTACCAATTACTATTTAAGTACCTTTATGAATTTACTGTTTTTTTGGAAAAAATTAAAATTTCGCCCCCTCCAACCTCCCACCAAAATTGTGAATAGTGGGATACAGTTACACCGGCAGTTGCGGCTATTTATAGTGTGCAAAAACTATCTGTAACGGTCCATAAAATTGTATTCTTTGTCGGGCATATCAGTTATCTTTATCGGGCCTAAAAAAATGCCCGTCACAGAGGACTGCAATCTGTGACGGGCTTTGTTATTATCTCAAACGGGCCTCTAGCTAGAGCCCGTCATGGATGACACATATCTGTGACGGGCTGCAACTAGGGCCCGATTGAGATAACCTCAAATATCTCAAACGGGCCACAAGCAGGGGCCCGTCACAGATGACTATCATCTGTGACGGGCCCCTGCTTGGGGCCCGATTGAGATATTTGAGGTTATCTCAATCGAGCCCTAGTTGCAGCCCGTCACAGATATGTGTCATCCGTGACGGGTTTCAGTTCTACGCACATTTAACATGTCTCTCCGACCCTATCTCAATCGGCCTCTTTTAAGGCCCGTTTGAGATGCATTCTTTGTGACGGCCCGCAAAAACCAGTTATGTTGCAGCCCGTCACAGATGAGAGGATCTGCACTAGTGGGCATTTGTATCTATTAATTAGGATATTTTATGTAGTTTCCTTATAGATAATGACAGTAAGAGTCCGCTTAAGGGACTTGTTCGTTAGTTGGATTTGTATTAGGTTAATATAAATTGTGTCCGTGATGGACAATGTTTGTATTTCGGGTATAAATATAGACCCGAGGTCTTGTAAATAATAACAACATACGTTCAATCAATCTCGGCGCATCACCACGTTTATTTTCTACTTTTCGACAAGTTCGTGCTTTCGAGTCGTGTTGCATCAGTTTGATCTTCGACGAAAAGGTAGGTCTTGTTATGGCGGTTTGCATCACCGGAGCTAGTGCTTACATCTTTATGGCACTCTAGTTCTATCTTGTAAATTTCCGAGTTATCATATACGTTATATAATTTAGATTGACAATGCAATCTACTTGCATCGGCTGGATTCTATTTAGAGTTTTGCCGGTATCAGCTAGATTACTTTGTTTATTTAGATTATATAATGTATCTACCATCCCGAAAAGGCAACCATCGGCTTGATTGTCTAGATCTCATGCTTCTCTTTATACTAAATGCTGCATTGGTTAAGTTCAACCTATTAAGTCGTATTTAGAATTATGATCTCTAGCCTGTTTTATAGTTGTTAATAAGGATAGTATCGGAGTTTCAGCCGATCTTACCTGGTATAGATGTTTTACATTGTTTTATGCTTTGTTTAATGTTCTATATCTGCCCCTTATATCAGGATCTAATCTAATATAAATATACTGAACTTGATACCAATCTAATTGGTTAAGTTGAATATATTTATTACTAGAGAATATCCTAGTATAGGGTTGTATCGGAGCTATAGCCGATACATACTTAAATCTAGATATCGGCTATGACATGAGTCTATATAATCGTTATTTCATGTTACTTTAGACTTGGGCAATTTATACTATCTCGGTTCAGTCCGATCTATCCTAATTGCTTATTTCTAAAGTAATATTGATATATTGATTATATAATACTGATCCTTACAACCGATATACTAGTTTTAGGGTTAGTTTTATCATTGACTATACCTTACAGCCGATTCATGCTTTATTGCATCGGCTAGGTTACATACGATATGAAATCGACTAGCTGGCTGATGGACTATCGTTTACTAATATTTTTGCATGTTTCTTCTTGTTGATTGCAGGATGAAATCAACTGGCACGCCCTCGAACCTAAAGTACAAGTTTTGGACTTGCACTAGAGTAAAGCAAATCTCTCAGGCCAGTGTGTGTTTTTGCATCAACACAACTGCTCTTGATCAAAGTTTTAGAATTCTACCCCCCTGGCATCGGCTGCTTTGTTAATAATGTAGAAATATGAACTGATGTATCAGCAACCAATGTAGAGGCTATCTGATGTTGCCCACTTCCTAAGTCAGTCTTCACAGTTCTGTAAGGTGGGAAACATGATTTGGAAAATATATTGGTCCCTTAACCTTTTCCTTAGCAATTGATCCATCTACTACTGACTTCATCATGCCTGTCAATGTGTTGACCAGCAAAACAGATTGGTTGATCAATGCATGGTGTACTACAGAATCAATCTAATCTTGCAGAGTTGGCTTGAATTCTTCATCAGTTCTATTAGGATCATCCTCAGCTTTCTTAATGCTTCCTTCTCTTTCAGGCTTCGGCAGTTCAACCTTGGTCTACTGAATCAGTTTTTCTTGCCGAGTCATGTCGAAAGAATCAAGGTACATCTTCTGCATTTGTTGGACAAGCTGGTCCATCTCTGCCCTTTGCTTGTCGGACAGATTTTCAATAGTGAATGGGACTATGTTATCATCAGAAATATCTGCAATTGATGGAGACGTGATGAATGGCTTGGTCCCACTGGGAGTGCCAAAAGCGTGTCGATGGAAAAACACACAGTGGTCTGAGAGATCTGCTTAACTCTAGTGCAGGTCCAAATCTTGATTTTCGGGATCAAGCCGTGCTAGTTGGTTTTAATCTGCAACCAACAAGAACAAAACTACATAGTTAAATCAGTAAACGATAGCCGATCGACTAGAAAGCCGATGACATATCGTCTTTAACCAAGCCGATGTTGTTGGTTAGGATCGGCTGTCAGGTGTGATATTGAAATAGCATAGAAAACCTAAAGTATATCGTATCGGCTGAGGATGCAATCAATCATGTAATTTCCAGATCAAACTAATTTAAACTATAAGCGGATATTATAGATTGTACCAATCCAAGATAATATGGAATTGCTTACAGAGTAGACTTAATTAACCTAGAGATTACATGTAGTTATATCATAGCTGATATAACTACTTAGGTAAGGAAAAAAGATAATGTACCAGCTAATACTCTGGTACAACCTTATATACATATATCAATCTAAGTAAATATATTTGGTACATGCCAAATATATTTATAGAGAGTGATATACTTATATAAGGGGCAGAGATAGCATGTAAAGCATGATTAAATTACTTAACTAAACACAATAAAACATCTATATCAGGTAAGATCGGCTGAAACCCCGATTCGACCATTATTATAATCAAAGACATGTTAGTTTTTATGATTCTAAGCATGGCTAGGGATGATGCATCGCAAAGTATGCAGAGAAGCATAAAGTCTAAACAATCAAGCTTTTGATTAATTTCAGGTTGGTGGATATCTTAGCTAATCTATGTCGGCAAGATAATTAGGCGGTACCTGCAAAACCCTAGGAAAGATCTGGCCGATACAGATAAATTGAGTCATTAATATAGATTAACTAAGATATATTATAACCAGTGATTAAATTAACAGGATTAAGACAGCTAAGTGACATGATAATCTCGATAACACAAACCACTGTGACAAGTATTACCTCTTGTCGGGAGATCAAAACGGATGCCCTAACTCGAAGCAAGAACTCATCTGTTGTCGGGAGATCAAAAAGGAAAAGGTGGCGATACGTCGAGAGTATATTGAACGTATGTTGTTTTTCTTATATGATTCTAGGCATATATTTATACCCATAGTACACACTTATCCATGATGGACACGATTCAATGTTTCCTAAGTTACAAAACCATATGAACAAGTCCTTATGGCGGACTCTTGCCAAATCTCTATGAAACCAACATTAATATTCCTAATATATAGATACAGTTACCTATAATTGACTCTATTCATGCTCGGCAATACTTTCCAATCCAATCTGGGTCCGTTGGAGCTCAAATACTCCTATATCGACTACTTTATCTATATAGGGTTTTGGCCAAAGCTGACTCTGTTCCAACCGATACGGTTCTCAACTGTGCACAACTGAAATTTTGAAACAACTTCTTCCTCCAAATCCACCTTGATTTATTCTTCGACTCCGAGTATCTCTCTAAATTTCATTGTTACCATGCCGTCACCGCCCACCTCTGCGGGCCAGCCTCCGTATTCCTCCACGCTCGCACCGCCGCCGGGTCAGCAACAATGACGATGATGCCGTGGCGAAGAGGATGGCGGTTCCGTCGACACGAACCTTCCTTCTCTCTCCCATTCACAAGCTGCATGTTTTTTTGGATGCTATCCACAATTTTGTTATATTTTATTTATATTTTTGATAAAATAGGGTCAAATGACCAAGGACATAAGGGGTTATTTTTTTCTCCAATTAACACTGTTACATGCCCTTAACAGAGTAAGGTCAGATTGTATCTTCAATTTTGAAAAGTAGGATCAAATGAGCAAAGTTAACAGAAGAGGGTCAAATTGGTAGTTAGCCTTCAAAACAGGGTTAGATGCATAATTGCCCTATTATTTTGTTACTGCCTCAGGCTGCGTTGCTTTTAGATGTTTGAAACAGCTAATTAGTTGTATGTAAAATGAGAAATGTGATTAGTATATGATTAATCAAGAATTAATATATAAAAATTTATGAATACATTTATTTGATTTTTTAAACAACTTACATATAAAAAGTTTTCACGTAAAATACACCGTTTAACCGTTTGAAAATCGTGCTAATGGAAATTGAGGAGTAGCTAAGCTACAATAGCTGAAAAGAAAGCAGCCTCAATCCCAAGATAAATTCATTTTTTTAGGATGACTATATAGTGCACGGTCGCTGGTTTGGTTAAACCAGTGACCACTTGATCTAACGTGACGTATAAATCCCCCTTTACGATCTAAAAACAGCAACAAGCGCTAGATTGGTCACTATCGTTTATTTTTTAAAACCTCTTTGATGATTTATATCTTTTAAACTATTTATTATTTTTATTATTTTTAAAATCTATTTGCACCATTGTACTCCACTCAAAATATGTGAGAAAACCAATTCAATGTTGAATATATTCAAATATTTTATTAATCTAAAAGTAATTTATTTAAAATGTAGAAGAAACATAGGTATACAGAAGTAACTTTTTATAAGTAAGTATGTAAAGTAAATTCACAAGCAAATTGTAGAGAAGATTTTCAAGTAAATACATATATTCTTTATCAAAGTAATAACTATATTTTTTTATAGAAAATAAAATCTTGCGTCATATAGAAAGTAGCTCTTCAGTATATTAAAAGTAACTAGAGGGAAGTAACTATAAAAATAATGAAATTGAAGTCACTCTTCAAGGTATTAGAAGTAATTGTACTTACTTGAAATTTTTCTCTGCATTTACATATAAATTAAATTTATTTTACATAGTTCCTTATTTCAACTTATCCATTATATAACTACTTCCAATCGTATAGGTTACTTCTATTGCAGAGCTAAGTTACTTGTAAGATTTAAGTAAAGTAAATTACTTTAAATTTTTTAATATATTCAATAATGGACTCGTTTTATCGTATATTTTGAGTAGATTATGATGGTACAAACGAAAGCGAAAGATAATACGTGGCTTAAAATATATAAGTCATCAAAGGTATTATTAAAAATAAAGAATAGTCTAGTGTAACCAGTCTTTAGTTTTGATGGTTTTTTTTTTTGAGAGCTAGTTTTGATGGTTGGTGGTGTCCTTTATAGCAACATCTTCCTTGCTTTGATGCCATTGCAGTGGAAGCAAACATGTCTCTCCGACAGCACGAAGATATGGATGGACAACCGTCGGACGCGTCGCGCGATAGGACGAAACTAAGAGCGCTCTCGATTTTTGTTTCCCGTATTTTTTACTCATCCTACACATATCAACACAAAACAAACTAGAATACCTACTTTGTTGAATTTCAATACCACCATTTCTCACTTTATCTCCCACTTTATCTGCTCTCAATACAATTATTCTCTACTTTTACAAACTTTGATGTAATGGTTACTCTAAAAATGAATTTATTTTAGAACAAATGAAAGGAGCTAAAATTGAACTTATTATGGGATGGTGGAAGTATTTCTTATATCTGAATCCTATGTATATATGAAGTTTATCCTCACTAAATATAATTAATCTTAATTCTCTTTTTTCTCATAAAGCCAGATCCTCTCAATTATTTTTGACTTTTTAATCATTCATCAAGGATGCAAATTGTATTTCTTCTTCCAAAAACAACACCATACGATACAATCATTTATAACATTTGAATAATTGATCAAGGGTACAAAACATATATAAGCACATGAAAAAAATCATATAGCAAGTAAGAAAGAAATTTTTACATCTCATATATACTATATATATTTTATCGTGCAATTCTCCCGTAGCGACGCATGGGGTCCTCATCTAGTTAAACAAAGATCTATACTTCTATTGTGCTCATATCGAGCTCCGTTATGGAGCTTACGAATATGTGTGTTTTTAATGGGAACTCAACACAAAAGGAGTTTGTTGCTTTTAAAAAAAAAAGAAAAGAAAAAGGCTATCTATAGCTCCACTGAATAGTTTGAATCCTCGCTTTAGATTTTAAAGTCAATAGATGTGTAATCTAGAAATGAACTAGCTAGAAAAACTCTATCTTCTCCATATTTTCATCAGCTATTTTATCATAGTGTTTTAACTCCCAAAGGGCCGAACATAGAACCTTATAACCTTAAGGTGCCAAAAGCAGTCCACCACTCCACCTGCTAGGTTGCTCTTTAAACCGTGTTGTTGTGTACAGGCCCAGCTCTATATTTTTGAGCGCCCTAGATGAAGTCGGTGATATACACCTTAATGCTAAATATATATCTCTACTTATAATATGTATCTTTACTTATAATATATACTTTATAAATCATATAACGTCTAAAGTGACACAAATAGACATTACCAACATGATAAACACTTGAATTTGTGAAGTAAATTAAATAACAAGAACAAAACCAAATCATAGCCTAATTTTCGAACTAAATAGATGCAAAATGAGAAGATGAGAATATTACAAGACCTCGCTCTAAACCCTAGTCACAATGAGATAAGGTGTGGCCACGTGGAGTCGGGCATGAGGACGGACGGATCAGGATTCTCTACCTTTGAAGTCACGTGACTTTATCATTAATATGTGGACCCGATAAACCCTAGACCTACATGTCAGTAATAAGGCATGATGACTTTGAAGGTAGAGGATCTCAATCCGAGGGTGGACGATGGTGTCCTACTAGTTGGGTTGGTTGGTGATGGACTTCTGGTCAGTCTAGGCCCTAGTCGATCGCACAACTGACATATAGGCCCTTGAGCCAGCCCTGGCTGTGTACTTCTACATGTTTTGAATACCAGACTCCTACTGGTCATTAATTTTGTAGATGAATACCGTTTTGAGATGAATCAATTTATTCTTGTCTCTTTTGTACTCTACTCCATGCTAAGTAGTGTGATAGTTGTCTGGAATGAGACTTCTCTGACTTTATATGACTTTATATAGTTTACAGTCGCGTGACTGACATGTGAGCCATAATAAAAAAGTAGGGCCCATTATTTCAGTCACTCAACTGTAAACAGCACAAAGTCAGAGGATCCACTTTCAATTGGCCGATAGTTAAAAAATACACCAAAATACCTTACTGTAAATTGTTCTCACAGAAAGGTACATACATACTTATTTTCTTGCCGAACTCATGTAGTATCATTATTACTAACTAACTAGTGGACATTGTTCCATGTTAAAATGAAACCTATAGACCTATACAATTCATCCCCACTTAGTGTAGTTAATACCAACTCTCTGCATTCTAGTGCTTCTACATCACCCTATTTTCTCTCTAGTGTTGGATCACAATCGTAAGGCAATGAAGCAGTGCACCAAACAGCTTATTCTCCCAGTTGTTTTGCTTATTGGGCCTGTTCCTCTTTCCCATGTTGACGACCAGATTTAGTAATTCAAACATCGGAGATAAAGATGGAATCGAAGAGGATTGAGGAGATAAGATCGTATCGGAAAGCAGAGTGAGAATCGGCTGTAGTCTGAATCGGCTATGAACTGGATCGGCAGATTCAGAATCGGACTAGATTAGCCGATTGAGCCGATTTTGATAATGTGTCTCGGTACACGTCATCGGGTTGTGTTAACGTGCTTCATATGGATTGTCAGGCACGGATAGAGTCCTGAAGAGGCAATTGTATCTATTAATTAGGATATTTTATGTGATTTCCTTGTAGATTTTCTCGGTAAGAGTCCGCCTAAGGGACTTGTTCGTTAGTTGGATTTGTATTAGGATAATATGAGTCGTGTCCGTAATGGACAATGTTTGTATTTTCGGGTATAAATATAATCCCGAGGTCTTGTAAATAATAACAACAGACGTTCAATCAATCTCGGCGCATCGCCACCTTTTCTTATTTTCGACAAGCTTGTGCTCTCGAGTCGTGCTGCATCAATTTGATCTTCGGCGAGAAGGTATATCTTGTTATGGCAATTTGCATCATTGGGATTAGTGCTTACATCTTTATGACACTCTAATTCTATCTTGTAAGTGCCACAGTTATTATATACATCATATAGCTTAAATCAATAATGCTATCTCCTATATCAGCTAGATCCGTTTTAGGGTTTCGACGATATCGGCTAGTTTACTTTATTGATTCACGTTATATGATGTATCCACCATCCTGATTTGATGTTATTGGCTTGTTGTACATCATGCTTCTTTATGCTTAATGCTGCATTGGTTCGGTCCAACCTATTAAGTTATCTTAGAATCATGATCTATAACATGCTTTACGATTGTCAATAGGGATAGTATCGGAGTTTCAGCCGATCTTATCTGTTCTTAGAATATTTAACATGGTTTTATGCTTTGTTTAATGTTCTATGTTTAATCCTTAATGCTTTATCATGGATTTATATCGGATTCACGACCGATATGCAAGTAGATCTAGATATCGGCTACGACATCAGTCTTATGTGATCGTTATTTCATGTTGCAATAGACTTAAGTAATTTATACTGTCTTGGTTCGGTCCGATCTATACCAATTGCTTATTTCTATAGTGATATTGATCTAATAACTGCATAAAGCTAATATCTACAGCCGATATACTATGATTAGGGTTATCTCATACACCTTATAGCCGATTCATGCTTTATTACATCAGCTAGGTCACATACGATATGAAATCGGCCCTATGGCCGATTGTCTATCGTTTACTAATATTCTTCGCATATTCTCTCTTGTTGATTGCAGGATCAAATCAACTGGCACGCCCTCGAATCCAAGACCCTAAGTTAAGGACCTGCACTAGAGTAAAGCAAATCTCTCAGGCCTGTGTGTGTTCTTTTGCATCAACACCCCAACCCGGAATAAGTTCACCAGCCATCCCTCAAATTTACATCGAGTTTGTTTGACATCCCTAAACCTCGATACTAGAAATCTTCAACCCTAAACTATACAAAACCGTGTAATTTAGATCTCATAGCAGTATAGATGCCTGGTGTCGCTGATGTGGCATCCTAGTCAGTAAAAAAATATTAAAAAATGTGGGGCATGCATGTCACCCGCTTCTTTCTTTCATTTTATTCCCAAGCGAGAGGGGGGCGAGGCGGCTGGCGAGCTGGGAGAGAGGGGGAGGGAGAGAGGCAGCCGACGAGCTGGGAAGGACGGGGAGGCGGTTGGCGAGCTGGGAAGGAGGGGAGGCGGCTGGACTCGACCTTCACCTTTGGGTCCGGACACGGGATGTCCTCGTTAGTGATGGGGCGGAGGACATCCACGAGGTCAGGGACCCACTTGAGGCATGTGACCGTGCTGCAGCATGCAATGGCGATGTTGCACCAGCCGAGGCGCGGTGTCACACCCTGAAGTTTCCCCTTCTAGCTTTAAATCCATTTAATAAATCGACTAAAGAAATTGTTTAATTTAACCTATAGCTAAACCCTAATTAATAAACTTAGTTAATAAGTGGAAATGGTATGATGGGATTTTTCTCAAGTTTCCCATGCTTCAATATGTTAACAGGATTTTTAGTGGAATTTTCGGAGCCTTGAAAATAATTTTAAACCAATTAAATCAATTCCCAACATTAAAGAAACCCCATGAAAACCCCCCATTTTCCTTTTTATTTCTTTTTCTCCTTTCCCCTTCTTGGGCTAGCAGCCCATTTCGTCTCCCTCCCCACCCGCATGCACCTACCCTCGCTGGGCCGGCCCAAGGCCGTGGCCCAGCCGCCATGCGCGCCTCTCCCCTCCCGGGTCACCGATTGGTGGGACCCACCTGTCGGGCCTGTCCCCTACCTCCAGCCGGAGGAGCCGACGCCACCCGCAACCACCGTCCGCGGCCCACGCGCGGCATCCTCGCCCACTCCCCACTACCCACACGCCACCTCCGTCCCACTTTGCCCGTCCCGTGCTTGCGCCGCACCCGCGAGGAGGCCAAGATTCGATTTTCGAATCCCACCACGCCTCTCTCTCCCTCCCCTACATCACCAGCATTTTCGGAGCCCCTATTGACCACGCCGCATTTTCTCCGCCCCTATAAAAGCCGCCCTAGAGCTCCTCCCTCTCTTTTCGCAACCACCACTGCTCCTCGCTCGCTCCTCCGCCCTTGCGCCGTGCGAAGCTAATGCCGCTGCTATCCGTCGACTCTAGTTGCCGCTAGACGTCGCTAGAGTCGCCGCCTAGCCGCGCCACCACCACCGCCGCGCTCGCCGAGTCCGCCCGCTCCTCGGCCGCCGCTCGGTCATCACCCTTGCCACCGGAACTTGCCTCGTCTCGAGTGCCGGTGAGCGTCTCTGTCTTCGCTGACTCCACCCAGTAATGTCACACGCTGGAGACCTCCTCTCTCTCTCTAATATCTCTCACTCTATCCCTCAGCTCACGCCGAGCCCCGTCTGCCATTCGTCACTGTCACCTATCTCGTGCCAGCCACTGCCCATCTCCAGTGAGGTGCTCCTCCTACTCTTTTCCTTACTTTTTCTCTAAATATTTGGCTGCCTATCGTGCGCATCACCGCCTTCGACCGGCACCGCCGCTGCCCACACTACCAGCCACTACCGTTCCGTGCCACCTGGCATCGCCGCCGCTCCGCCATGGCCCACTGGGCCGGTGTGAAACCGTGCCCGAGCATGGCAGCCGCCGCCCGCATCATCCGATCGGCCTGGGGGCCGATCTGGGCCATTGGTCCCGTGGATCGGTGGTGGCTGCCCGCGTGGTCCCGATCCATGGTGGACCGACACCTCTTTGCTGCTGACATGTGGGGCCCGGTTGCCGGCGTTGACCCTTCCCTTGATGACATCAGCCCTGGATTTTAATTGCGCAATAATCGATTAAGGATTTTTTGTTTATAGCAAAAACACAGTTAAACTTCTAAAATTCATAAGAAATTAATCCGAGCTCCATTTAATTCCATTCAAATTGCAGAAATTCATAAAAATGCCTAGAATCCACTAAAATTGGTTTTGTTTTCTGGTTTCAGTAGTGTTATAGCATGTTTTGCTTGTGTGCTTTGTATGTCGCACAGATTCCAGTAATTCGGATGCTCCGGTTTACTTTTAAGTCGAACCAGAACCAGAGCAAGGTAAGTCATGCATATAATTTAGTCATATTGTACCTACTTTGTGAATAGTTTGTTTTTCTTAAATACTGCATTATTTTATAATATCATTACATGGGCTTATTACCTGCTGTACTTGGCCTTATTTATTGTTTTTTTCTTGTGCCTTTGATAGCGTGGGTATTAATATGCTTAGTTGTTGGCCTAGGAAATGCTTAGCCATGCTTAGATCAGCTAGCTCACTAAAAGGGGATTGTCACCTTTAATCATTCATCTAGACTCTAATGATGATGACATAAGTCATGTGCCACCATGACATTAACATAACTAAAATATGCTAAATGGTGGATTGTGGGCGTATGGTTTTGCTAGATGCGCCCATGACAGTTAAGGACCGGTTCGCAGGAAACCCTGTAAGAATTTATCGTGCTTTCCACAAGCCAGCGTGGGCAACGGCTGGGCTTGTAGTGTAGTTTTTCCCTAGCTGTTGTATCCAGGCAAGTGATGGAGTTGGGTCGGCGGGGGCTTACCCGTTGATCGACTTCCAGATTCACCTAGGCATGAGAGGGGGCTACCTGCTTGCCTTAAAGGTGTGGGCGAAACCTGAGGTGTGGTGCGTTTGGTTAGGGAGGGTTATGTCAAGGGTCCTATCACAGTTACTTTCCGATGTATCGTGGTGGTATGTTGGCGCATGGAAACGTGTCATGGGTCTATGTCTTGTGGGTACGGTTGTACATCTCTAATCAGAGTAAAACTATTCGAATAGTTGTGTCCGCGGTTATGGGCGATCAACCAGATTCACCGTGATTAATCCTATCATTAATAATTTGACTTAATGGAACTAGTGTAGTTCAAGTGGATGGTTGGGCCTTTTGCAACCTAGTGTAACGTTGGACAGTGATGCTAAATACTGCTTAATTAATTATAATAGTTTTACTGCTTTCAACTACGAGCGTGGAGTCGAGTCGCCACGCTGCGATCGTCATGTAGTCTTTAGCTCGCTTTAACTTTTCCGTTGCTTATACAAGAGTTTTGTGATATTGGTAAGACATGGATTTGTGTATCAACTTTGTCGTTTGTGTACTCTGGTCGATCTTGGGAAGGGGTTTTAATGCACATTCAGCTTGGAATTCTATTTCGTGAATTTCTGAGCGTGCCTCGGATGAGCTCCGAGTGGAGCAACGGGTCCATCTGGTCGAGGAGCCCTACCCAGTTATCGTGCCCATGGATCTCGTGCCACCATGGCAAACGACGTCGTGCTTGAGCTGGCCGACGAAGCAGGCAAGCATAGTCGTTGGCGTCAGAGCAACGCACGGTGTCGCTCTCCCCCTGGTATCAGAGGACGGGGGGATGCGGCTGCCGGTCTCGAGGGTGACCCTCGAGGTTGGTGCCCTTGACCCAGCCAGCCATTCTGGTGCCACCCACGGCGCAAGGGACGAGGCCGAGGACACTGAAGCGACTGGAGCGGAGGAGGGCATTGGCGAAGGTGCCATCGTTTAGCAGCTTGTGGGCCTCCTCCCATGGGAGCTGCTAGGGGAGGCGGAGGATGGAGGGGTTGGGGTGCACTCTGGAGGAACAATGACGTCCCAGTGGAATCGCACCACTCCGCTATGCTCGGCCATGTTGGACTGCCCGCCCACGTTGAGCGCAACATGCATATCACACGACGCACGACTAAGAGCAAAGATAGTAGTGAGCTATAAACAGACTATATAATTATGTAAAAGAGAGTTAAAGAAAAGTGGGGAGCGTTGGTCTTATGCAAGAGCTAACTCAATACAAGCTTCAAGAAATATGCAATAAATTCATAGTGAGAGAAAGAGAGATGATGAAAAAAATGAAACTAACTTTATAGCTAACCTATTATATATGTTAGCTATAATATTGATTTATAGTAAGTAGTGAGCTCTACTATTAAACTTGCTCTAATGTTTTCACATCGTCGTTGTCGATTCCCCTTCCAATTCCTTGATTCGCCTCCTGTTATGTTTTCTTTGCTGAAAATTGATTTCGTCCTCCACGTACGATATCTCCTTCTTAATCTCTTTCTCCACCAAACCCACATTCAGTTCCTAGGTTTTCGCCACCAATAGCCGTCGAGATATTCTTTCTGCCTGCTAACATTGCAATTGTATTGATACAAGATGAATTTGGAGCTTCAACATAGCTGCCGGTCATCGATGCTGTCATCTCCGCCTGCTGTTGGTTGGTTCAGAGCCTGAGACTGACACTAAATCAATTGATCAAAGGAATAGCACATCCATTTTAGCACATCTATTTTCTAAACTAGATGATACCCCACGCGTTACGGCGGGAAATCTAAGTTATATACTACGGATTGCTCGGTGAGATGGTTAATTTGCAAGAATGAACAATGATATAATTCTAACATATCCAATGTGATGAAATGAGGCTAATAAAAGGTTGAACATTCAAACTTAATATATAATAAAAAGATGTCATAATACAGTATGGAAAGAAGATCAACTGACAGTATCTTAGGCAAGATGTACAATATACATAGATAATAGCAACTTAGTGGTGGAAAAATATATAATTGCAAAACTTATCGTTGGTCTCTTTTTCCAACTCAAGCTAGTATTTACTATATCATATGAAAACATCGGCTTGTAAAAGTTGCCTCTAATACTATGTTCAACGAAATTTGTATTAACTCTTATACCAAATCAGCAACCAATAGAAGGTCCATTTTGAGGTGTTTTAAATGGACTGGTTGGGTCAGTTTCAAGAACATGTAAATTATATATTTTTTTATTAAAATTTCTAAAGAGGCCAATAATCAAATAGATAAATACATGTGCCCTGGCTGCGAATGGTGATCAGTTGCACTTCTCGGGCTTGATCAAATCAGAGGATGCGACCACAGCATTGGAAAGAAAAGAAATGATATTGTGCTGAAAAATGATAAAACATGGAGTGGACCAGCTTTCAAATCAGGTTAAACAGACAGTGCCCTGAAAATCCATTGAAGAAGGTTTGTTGTAAGCAGTTCTGAAAATGCTGAATATTTCTGATAAGCCAGTTGCATGGCTTACCTGTTCAGTGGTGGAAAACATAATCTGAGCCAGCTACTGAATAAAAATTGAAAGAGGAGAACTAGGTTACCTATTGTGAGATGTGACAGTAACTCTGCCATCCAGCATTGTTGTCGATTCACTGAAAACACAGAGATGGCACATGCGGTTCATCCTTCATAAGCATATCTCAATGAACACCAGTAGGATGAATATCTCAACGTTCCTAGTGGATGAATATAAACGTATGAAGACTGTTTACCTTACTCGCTAATCAAGGTAAAATAGCATCAACCCTTTTTTTCTTGGAGATGCGTTGCTTGGTGGGATTAAATGGTTGAGCTTCATTATTTTTTTCGTGGAGATGAAATGGTTGAGCTTTCTTTAGTGGGCCCCCGGGCGTTACCACACTAATTAGTGGGTCGATCACTTTGATTTATGCTGCCATGCACTGAGATAGGAGAACATAGAGGATTAGACCTTAGAGGTACCCTGCAGGTGAATGCTATCCAAACGCTCATCTGCAATCTGATGGCTGGGATTAATATAGGTGACGTGGCTCACTCATAGAATAGAAAAATAGTTTTAATTGCATTTAGTGGGGACGACTTGTATAAGTATACTTGTAGATGGACCCGGAACATCAAGTGTTGGGATACGCATAGGCTACGATAGTATAAAACAAAATTTTTCTATCGCGTAAACCAGGAACCATGCAAGTATGAGATCATAGATCGTCACCACTCGACGCGCTGCGCAGCGGAAGTATGCGCTGAGGAGCCGAAGGAATCCTTTCGATGTAGCGCACGCCGATGTAGAGAAAGTAATCGATCACAGCGGCTTGACCTTCTCCTCCTCGTGCGTTCTCCTCGCCGTGCTCCCACGCCGATCAGCACCGCAAGACAGCGGCGCCTCCACCGGTACCCACACGTCCAGGGAAGGAACACCACGCGTAGATGTGCTAGCACCTGCGCGCGGCTAGGGTTTGCTCGTGGAGGGGAGTGGCGGCTAGGGTTTCACGTGGCGTGATGTGTTCATACCGCCGGCCACACCCCCTCACGTATATATAAGAACCACGTCCGGGCCTCCAAGGCCTATAGGAGTCCTACTCGGATCCCTATCCGAATTGAGTGCATATTGGATCTCCATCCAATCCCTTTATCCCGGCCCTTTAAGCGTGCGACCCTGTAGGTTCATGCACACTCCGGTGCAACCCGAAAACTCCTTTTCGGTCCACGTGTCAACAGCGGCCCCCTAGCAGAACATATTGACCCACGGAGCATACATAAAGATCATATCGGCTGAACTTTTAGTGTTTACTTGTATGAATCCCTTTGACTCACGATATCGATTAAGCTCAAGGCTAGATATGTGCCATCCTCTAATAGCTCAATCATTCACTCGATCCTGTGATAGATTATATAACCTGCGATTGACTCCTCAATCACTTTTGGCATGGTCATGCACTTCCATAATCTATAACATCGAGGGCTCAGAGATATCTCTCCATAGGAGGGACAAATCACATCTTGATTATTCATATCCCACTACATGTTTCATAACACAACTGAAGACTACTTTTATAACTACCCAGTTACGGAATAACGTTAAAAGTCCCTAAGTAAGTCACTACACATGTTGGAAACTATGATAATCTCAGGTCTAAGAATTCTACACCAATACTAATCGAGACCACTGATGGCACTACACAAATAGTTCTTGCAGTGTCTCATGTCGGGTCTATCAACAACATGTTACCCAACATGTGTCCACATTATCAATTTGGTATCTCCATACCATGATCCATGAGAAATGATCATCAACCAATACATGTGCTGATCATTTAACCATATTTGTTCCACATATGATATTTGATTAGGGATCCTTTAGAAATAGCAACATATAACATAAAGAGTCTCATAAATGAATCACATATTTATTAGCCAATAATGAGTTATCTATTTCGAGGAACAATATCATATAAATATGTAAACATAGTATGTGATACAATCATTTCCATGATTGCCTCTAGGGCATATCACTAACATCAAGGCGGTTTAAATTTTGTATAGTAAGGAATGAATTTAAAGATTCTCTGCCCAATGATTGATTTTTGGGGATGGGGTTATTCGTTGATTAGGAAGTATAGGAGCAAGTTGAGCATGACTATGATATGGTAAGGAGTTGAACAGTTAATTTCCATATTGTTTCAAATAAGTAAATTATCAAATATGAATGAAGGTAAAACTTGGTTGAACCTACCACTAACCCTACGGGCGTCCAAAATTAGTCTACATCTATGATGCGCAGCAGCAGCAGAAGCATTGTTTGGATGAGGGACCAAAAGATGAGAGGCCCGACACCTTGAACGGCCTTGTCTTAGTGTAAAACGCGAAGAACTTTCCCAAACATCCATCGGAAAAACCCCTTTTTGCACTATCATATATTAATATATGCATGTATCTGAATGAATATATGAGATACTATGGTACGTCGAATGCAATAAACGTGGCTTAGAATAGGGTACATACCGAGTTACTTAGTGCGGCCTTTTAAATATAGGATTGCTCTATTGGATAACTTGTCGATATTTCTGATATTGTCCAAAATTGATATACCACAAACGTTGTGCTATTCAGGGTAGCAAATAGACTTTCACCGTAGATTGGACGAACTGCAAACAAGGTACCGAAAGAGATTAGCTAACAACTATCCTTTGTTGCCACCTCTTTCATGTATGGATCAATGAAAGGGGATTAAGAAAATGTCACTGGAATAACCAAATTAGAAGTCTCAAATCTTTCAAAATAGCATAGACTAACCTATGATACTCGGAGGGGACTTTTGCTAGTGCAAAGGACAGGAGCACAACATTAGAGAAAATGCATGCAGCAGTGTGAACAATGATGAATGAGGGTTAGCATGAGTGTGGAAGGATTTAAAAGGGATTTACGGAGCCAATTAATGGTAGGAATAATGGTTACAGGGGTAACGGTATTAGGCATGGGTGGAGAAAACGGATGGGTCATCACTCTCGTGAGAGGCGGAAGGGGAATGACACGCGCGCTGCAACGGTGGCGGTGGGGGTGGGTTGAATCGAAAAGCGAACCGACGGTTGTGCAGATGATGAGCTGCAGCCGGAGTCGCAACCCGTGGCCTCGCTGCCACACGGAGTGGAGGGCGCAGCTCCGATGGACACGGTGGGGCAGCTGGCGCGAGCTGCATCTAGAGCGTGCAAGGCAAGAGCAGGTGGGCGCCGGCAAGCCTCGGTGCGACGCCATCTCAGGCATGAGCCGACGCGCAAGGAGCAAGCGTGTGGCGGCGTGGGAGGGGCAGCGAGGTGGATGGTTCGGAAGCCGGCAAAAGCAGCACACAAACACCAAACGCGAGCTGATGGATAGGGTTGAGGAGCGACACATACTTTCCTTCTCTCTCTCTGATGGGCTGCCGGCCCAACAATGAAGCTGGGCCAGTGCTTGTTGCTTGCGTATTACATAGCTGTTGTGGATTGGATGATCAAACAGCAAATCTTGATTAGGATTTAATCCAATGGCTGATAATTTCTTAATGACGTGGCTTAACTAAATCTCAGCTATTGGTGATAACTATATAGGATTTATAGATTGGGTTGCGGTCCTTTCAGGTCAGCAGCTCTCTTCCTTCTCTTCCCACATTCTTTTCCCATCAGATTGGTTCATTGGCTATTAGTTTTTTTTTTCACCAACCAAGCGTTATTCTGCCTGGATGACCGCATGTTGAGATTTATGGAACAATCCACTAATTTCTAACTTTAATCTTAGTACTCTATTCCCTGATTTCTTTCTCTAATGACTAGGTTATTTCTTAAAATTTAAGGTTGCACTTAGCCTTTTGATTTTTTTTATCAGAGCACAAAAGAAGATCACGTGAAAATATGTGTAGGGGGTCAGGGATTGAGAGACATTTTTTTAGAGAGGAATAATTTTTACCCGGCCTCTATATCTAACCGGGTATATGCAAACAGGGAACTTAGCTCTCAAACAACCTAATCTGAAATTCACTACTATGAAAATTTGAACTCAGGACCTTGGATGATACTCAGGTCACTGCAACTCCTAGGCTACAAGCCTTTTCACGGGATTGAGAGACATGACAGAGGCATTTCATATTATCCATTTGCATACTTATTTCAATAGCATTTATGTCCGATACATGTCACTGCCATGTCATTTTTTAATTTGTATCTATCCAGCCAATGAAAAAGTGTGCAACATGATATGTTTAAACTGTTTTCAGATTATTTCAAGATATTAAGTCCTATTGAGTAAAATAAGCATATCTGATCATCTTCTGTCTTTTCAGGACATGGATATAATACATTGTGTGCAGGACCCTTCAAAAAAGGTGAGTTATGAGAGTTATTATTTGGCCCTAGCTTCATGGAAAAGCACTCCTAAGCATGGAATCTATGTTTATACATACATTCTATATGGAAATTGATTTTGTACAGTGCTAAATTAGATCTTTGCTTTCATTTACACCACCTGCTCTATTTGTTCCTTTTCCTTGCTAAAGCTTCAAACTTTTGAGTGATTTAGTTCCTCACTCACACTTGGGTGCAAAGGATATATAGTTACTAGATACCAATGATATTTCGTGCTTGGTGATGTTTAACACAGCCTTAGGAAGCCAGCAACTTTCCTGATTGGTTTTAACATAGAGAGATAATGCCCTCTAATATTTCAGAACTACTGCAGTACACAAAACATGGAACTATTGGCACCATATGTGTTGGCATTCGTATGAATTACTGCACATCAGTTGCATTATGAAAAAATGTTCAAGAAGTCACATATCGTGTTTTTCATTTTCCACCACGAGGCGTCGGCGACAATGGCCGATGTTACTGGATCATGACCGAGGCCAGTAGCCTGTCCTTCCAGCCACACCCACATGTTTAACCGCTTGCGACACTCACCCCAAAGTTACTTATCATACATTTGCTTGGCCAAGTTGTCGTAAGCCTGGGCCTTGGGGTTACTGGGTCATGACCGAGGCCAGTAGCCTGTCCTTCCAGCCACACCCACATGTTTAACCGCTTGCGACGCTCGCCCCAAAGTTACTTATCATACATTTTCTTGGCCAAGTTGTCGTAAGCCTGGGCCTTGGGGGTGTTGGAGGTGATGGTGTAAGCTTGAATCTCCTCCAAGCAGCTTGCAAGGAACACGCGCATCTCCAAATCGGTCCAGCGGGTTCGGGGGACGGACATCTACCAATCGGAGAAAATGAAAATTGATGCAAAAAAACATAAGCTACAAGCTAGAATTACCTTGGTGGAATCACCGTTGCAGACGATGTCCCAACTCAGCGAACGGACTATGGTTACAGGGCTCACTCGGTGAACGAATTCAATGACCGCTTCTGGAGATTTGGCACACACCTTGGTTAGGGCTTGGGCAGTATGTAAGACATTGTCCTCTGCAACCTTAGCGTTGCCAGTGTCGGAGGTGTAGGAGTCACAAGAATCCTCACCCGACTCCAGCTTGCGCGCCCAGACACACCGACACACCGTGGGAGGTGTATCCAAGGGGGTTGACCACGGGCTGGAGCGGATGGGATCGCGGACAGCTCCCGCTCTCGCTTCCGCTTCTTCCCCCTCGTCTCCATCGGTGCACCCACAGCCCTGGCGTCAAATAGAGGACAGCTTCGCACACGTTGCGTCGAATCTAGCCACTTCTGTGCCGCGCGAGATGTATGAGCATAGATACGGCTACGCGTGAAAAGTTGCCCGGTCGGACACACGCCAAGGACGACACGTGCAGCGAGCAAACCGGTCAGCTTTTACTGCCTTCAAGGACGACGCACAAAGATCAACAGCACTGTGCACTGCTCCGATGCTGTTCGGCCGAATCGAGGGACAACAAAACGCTTCCGGCAGCTTTAGGCGACCATTGCTGGAAGCACATCTGTAAAAATATGCTCTAACATTTGTAGCTCCCGACTCACTACTTAACGGAGAACCGGTTGATATAGTGAGGCAGAGGAAAAGGAAAATACCACATAAAGAGAAATATTAATGATGACTTAGCTTTTTGTCTTCCCCTCGGTGATGGCAGAGACGGCGATGTAGGAACAAGGTCATCCATCACTAGCAATAAAGACACCAGCCGTGGAAGCAGCTGAGGTGGCCGGTGGCGGAAGCAAGCCAGTGGTGAAGATAATGAGGCCCATCGCGGCGGTGGCGTAGGCTAACCGTGAACGTGAAAAAACCAGTCAGCGGCGACGAAGGTAGCCAGCGATGAAGATGAAGACGACCATCAACGGTGATGGAATCCACCAACCGTGGAGATGAGGACACCAATCAGCGACAAACGAGATGACCGGTGATGCAAACGATATCACCTTCAACAAAGGTGGTGGAGCCCATCAACCGTGGGAGCGAAGAAACCAGCCGGCGAAACGGAGGTCCATGCCCATGACGATCGTGTCGGTGACGCCGGAAACGATGTGACATTGTTATGCATTGATCGATGCTTATTAGCTGATTGGTGTCAGGCCTGTGCAGGTTGGTGATAGCATGTAGATGCATATGTACCAACCAGTCCTGATTGGTTGGCCTGGTACCCATACATGCATATGTACCAATCAATAGATGCGTGCGATTGACATGCACAGATGCTCTGAAGCCCCCGATTGCTTCGCTGCACGGGGAAGCCACTGACAACAGTCACCCTCCTCTTAATCGGTTGATAACCCTCATCTGTATTAGGTATGATACACATCACAACGCAAAGGTAACTGATGTGAAAAGTCACCTCTATTAAGCAAACGATCATCACGGATACATTCATCTTTGTCAGCCCTAAACTAAAACCCGTCACTGATAGGTTTGACTCAGAAGACCAGTCAAACAAGGACCCATCACTAATGATCTAATCTCAATCGAACCCCAATTAACACCCGTCATGGATGACTAATAATCTCAATCAGGCCCCAACTAAAGCCCGTGATGGATGACACAATCTAAATCGGGCCTCAACTAAAACCCGTCACGGATGACAAACAATCTCAATTGAGCTACAACTAAAGCCCACCACGGATGACTAACAACTCAATCGGGCTTCAACTTAAGCCCGTCATGGATGATGTCATTTCCATCGGGTTTAAATTAAAGCCCGTCATGGATGATGTCATTCTGTTTTTTGGCTAACCTCAGGCCTTTGCTTGCCATGCACGTTGCAAAATGACAGAAACAGATATATATTCCCTTTCCCAGCATATACAATCATTCACAGGAAACCCCATTCAGAAATCACATATGCCATTCACATATTTCACATGTCCATTCACATACACATCCATTATTTACATATTTCACAATAACATCTTCAAGTGCTAAGCATCAAAACCTGCAAAACCGAGTTGTAAATTGGAACAAATTTATATTTAGCATTGCAAGTATATACATAAATATTTGACCGGATTGTACATGAGTGTTACATAATCACATGTCTTTGACATTAATTTTAAAATGTTCAAAAATGTTCATCGTTTAACTTGAAGCTCGTAGTCTAAACATTCCTTTGGGGTGAAGTATGTCGCGGACGATGAAGCCGGCTATCTCCTCTCGAATCTTCTACAAGCTCCTAGGCAGAGACTTGGATATTTTTTCCAACATGTACATACTTTGAAATTAGTCGATCAATCTATATATATATATACTTCGAAGTAGTTAGTATATATAACAATTAAGACCACAAATCTCAAATTCGGCCAAAGTCTTCAACTTTTCATTGTACAGAATCCGCATGTTGTGGCACACGTGGAATCCGCACTGGTCACCAAATTGTTATCGGACCGGGAAGTCTTTTTTGTGGATGAGGTGGTTTCTTCTTTTCTTATGCAGGCCTCCTTTCTCCACATATGGGCCCCATGCTTCATCTATCGCTTCTTGAATCGGGGTCTAATCATAGTCCTTACTGATTTTAGAGTTCATGTTGTGGCATGTACTCCACTTAGGCGTTATAACCAGAAGGCTCCAATAGGCACTGTGGCATTAATATAGTGAAAGTTAAATACTAAAGCTATACGTGACGGGCAATTGCATATATTTAGGGTACACACTTACTATTGATTGTAGGCGCACATAATTTACTCCTTGTCTTGGTGGGCCCACAAGGTGTCATGGATATAGTTTATCATTCCCTAACGGTCGTCTTGGAGATTTGTGACGGTGACCACTTGTGGATTTAGCAAGGTAACTTCCGGTCCATTCTTCAGACACCACTTCCAACTATACCTATACACAAGACAAATGCTCTTATAAGAGTGTTATATGGATTGTTATTACCAAATTCCGTACGCAACATTACTTACAAGGAGTAGCACTTAAGGAGACTTGTGCCCACCGCTCGGAGCCTGTAGAGGTCGAATAGATCCTTGAAGTCGATCACAATATAATTTTCTAGCCCAAGAAATGGCTGTCGATCGTGATGGCCTATTATATCGCTCTCCCTATTTGTCTTCCTCGCGTTGGTTCTCTCCATGTAGTATCGGTGAAGCTCCTTGCAAGTGTTGCCCATCATGCCTAGCGCGTCGTCTCCAATCAGTGGCATGCCTAGTTGGAAGGATGTCGGAGCAACGATCTTCTTAGGTACTTCCTGCCCCTTGCCCATATCTAGCTTGTTTGGAGCCAGAAGCAAGGCCTGCACCACTCCTTTTCCTCTTCCTCTCCCCCTTGCAGCAGGTTTTTCACTAGTTATTTGCTGAGAGGAGGAATGCGCCTTCCTGCTCTTTTTCATGGGTGGGGATTTAGGGATCACCATGCTGTCGGCCTCCATATGATCGTCCCCAAAATCCGTATTATATTGTAACTCGAAATCATCAACTTGTACATCACGAGAGGGAGCTGGAGGGGCTGAAGTAGCAGGACAAGGCCTTAGTGGCGAACGAGCGTTCAGTGCAGTGGTTGACCACGGAATCACCTTTATCTTAATGAGGTCCTTGGGCCATTGGATAAAGATACCACGTGCAACTCCTAGGGTTTGGATCTCGTCGTTCGGTGGATGCTGCAGTGGCAAATGGGCCCATTCGTTCTTCACCATGTCAACTCGCAGTTTCACCTAGCCGGCCGTCAGTTGCGCCCCATGCACTCTTGTATCTGGGGTCGGCTTAAACGCAAGTCGCTCGGCTGTCGGAACCGTGAAGGTTGGCATCACCCTAACTGCTAGGATG
This sequence comes from Oryza punctata, assembly GCA_000573905.2. Taxonomy (NCBI): domain Eukaryota; kingdom Viridiplantae; phylum Streptophyta; class Magnoliopsida; order Poales; family Poaceae; genus Oryza; species Oryza punctata. The sequence continues at coordinate 15,260,487 of CM002492.2, read as the reverse complement.
TAGTTAGTTGGTTCCTGCGATAGCTTCATCCATATTTTTAGAATATTATATAATATATGGATTTGGTAAGATTGTTATGCATTGTGGCCGAGAGTTTTACTGTTATATGGTCGATGGCGGCAAGGACCGGTGGTCGATATTCCGCCGCCTCAGTTGATGCACAACTGCTGCACCTTTGTGTGGGACTTGCTAATTCTCAGTGTGGAGCGGCGGTGGCCTCGTCAATCTATTGCTCAGCTCGGATCTCTGGCCTGATCCGTGCCTCCACCTGCACCAGCTTCTCGTCAAATTCAGAGCTCAGCTCGGCTCTGATCTGCTCCCGGATCCTCTCAGCAAGGCTTGCATCTTTCTCCGCCTTCGTGAGAATCCGCTTCTTGTACTGCCACACGTATTGTGGAAAGCAATATTTGCATGGAACGGTGAAGCCAACGCCCCTTGTCTGTCCACAGTGTTCATCGGTGCCCAACGCTTGAGTGAGGACGTCATCCTCGCGTGTATGCGAGCAGGCCTCTTGCGAGGACTGTCTCTCGGCAACCACTCCTTCTGCAGTACAATTGAGTTTGGGTTAAATCAAGAGTAAGATGGAAACAAATTAAACATGAGATGAGACACTATATTTTCGTACACTTCTTGATCTTGGGCATTTGGGAACGTAATTGTCCCATCGTTGTTCTTAACAACCCTTGCCCTTGCCCAGTTCCTTGCCCGTGGGTGCGAGATATCGCCAAATGGCGGCAGCATGTTCGATACCTCTGGCGCTTAATCCTCCTCCTACCATTGCACTTGCTTCCCGGTATATCCTCCAATGCCAAGCCAGTGCGGGTCCAAGTTCCTAGCCTGGAGTGCCCAATAAGCCTCGCTTCTGGCCCGGGATTCGGGGGTTGATTTCTTGTCATAGAACTGCTCCCACACGGCTGACGTGATGAATGGGAAGTCCCCAAATGGCTCCGGAGTGCTTGGGTTGAAGACGTACTCGCCGACTAGCCCGGACTTAAAGTTTTTCCAAGCATTTCCCATCTTCTTGAAAGCCGCCTGCTTGAGCCTGTCCTCGTCGGCTCCAAGATAGTCGAAGCTCTCCTTCAACTTTACCCAAGCAGTGTTCTTCTCTGCTTCCGGCACTTGTTTGATGTCATCCTACAAAATTGTGAAGTTCTGTCTCCCTATCACCCTTGCAGATCATCCTGAACTTCTTGCAAACATTCCTAGGAGCTGTCGGCACTCCTAGGTAGGACACCTCTGTTATGGTGTATCGTTCCTTAGGGATTTTATTTCCTGTCCTAGGGGTCCGTGTCCGTGTGGATCCACTAGTTATCGCTGAAATTAGTTCGTCTTGCTAAGACATCGTCTAAATAACTTACAAAATTACAAAATTATTTAAATTACCCTAAATCACAAGTCCAATATCCCAAATAACCCTAAATATAAATCACAAGTCCAATAACACTAAGTCCTACTAACACTAAGTCCCATCCATCCATCCACATATCATCCATCACTAAAATCTACTAAAACCTATTCATCCACATATCACAAAAATCACTAATTAAATCCACATATCATACATCCATCCACATATTATCCATTCATCCACATATCATCCATTCATCCACATATCACTAAAATCTACTAAAATGTACTAAAATCATCCAATCATCCATGCATCTATCCATCTATCATCTATCAGGGCGTCGGGCATCGGGGAAGTGAGGGAGCTCGGTGGACTTACCTGGAACACAGGGAGCGAAGGGTGGCGGCGCTCGGTGGCAGCGAGGTAGGACGACGGCGCCGGGCTCGGGAGCGTGTGAGGGAGGGCGACAATGATGGTGGTGGAGCAGAGGACGGCGGCGGGCTCCCGGACGGCAGCAGCAGCGGCACAAGGGCTTAGGGATGGCGGCTGACAGCAGCGCGGGCTCCCAGAGGGCGGCGCTAAGGCTCCTATTAAGGACTTAGAAATTTTCGCGCTAATGTGTAGATCTGAATCGGTGAACCCTAGTTATCTTTGTCGGGCCTAAGTACAAGCTCCGTCACTGATGACATTCATCGGTGACGAGCCTAATAGTTATCTCAATCGGGTCTCAAGTTGGAGCCCGTCACCGATGTTGATGAACATTGGTGACGGGCTTCTATTAGGGCCCGATAAAAATATCATCGGTTATCTTTGTCAGGCCGTGATGTGTGTCCGTCACTGATAGGTATCATTCATGATGGGCTCGAGTTTTATGCACATCTAACATGTCTGTGCGAGTATATCTTTGTTAGCCTCTTTTTAGGCCCGTTTGAGATGACTTCATTATGACGGCCCACAAAACCTAGGCATGTGAGAGACCGTCGCAGATGAGAGGATATGTACTAGTGAGCATCATGATATGTTGTATGTAGCTTTGGCGATCGAAGTTGTCGGCAACAGCTCGTACAGCTCATACAACTCGTACGGTTGGTCGGCCAACTGAATACGACGTCTCTTGCTATACAACTGTGAACATGATAATATACCAGGAGGTCAATTTGTCATAGAAATTAATCTAATAAAGACAAGAGAGATTGGAATGACAAACCGGGTTATTCTCTCTGTAAATTGATTTGATCGGAAGGTGGTGTTAACGGCGATGGATCTCATGCTACAGGAGCAAAGAAGCTCGAGCGAAGACGATCTGGTGAATCCTCGGAAAGATTGATTCCATCGCACTCGTCAGCGAGATACTCGGTGCAACCCCTACCTAGCGCCACCTGTTGAATCTGGGAATCTGCAATGATAAACGGGGGTAACGTACGAGACCTAAAAGTGGATGGATGTGTAGATAAGGATTTAGACATGTTGAGATCCTCTCGATGAGAGGTAATACCCTACTCCTGTTTGCGGATTGTATCCATCGGGTGTATATTGATCTGATGATTTGATAGTTGTGAATTTGTGTTTATGCCCTTAGAGGGGACTCTTTGCCCGCTTTATATAGGTTGGGGGCAGGGTTACAAAGGAAAAACCTAGCCAGACACGACATCAGTTTCCTAATATATTGCATGGTAGTATCCGGTAGGACTCTATAATCTACCTTAAGATACAAGGCAACATGATAACCGAGTTCTACTCTATTAAATAATACATGGATTCAGCTCATCTCCTATCTCTAGTCGAATATGGAGGCCGTGTGGGTACCCAGTACCCATATTCTTCACAAAGTGTATCCGAAACACAATTGTTAATTAATAGAACTAAAGTTTGTCAGTGACATGGTATAGAAAATAGACTTTTGTTGATAACATATATAATGGATTTTCGGCCTGCAAAGCCAAACTAAGCTACAATAATGTGGAAGTACGCCGTACGTACGTACTATGCTGTGCCATCGTTTTCTTGAATCATTTTCAGCGAAGCTTCCTATGTCCCTGTCAGCCGATCTTTCCATTTTAATTTCTTTCTTCTAACGCGGTTGAACCGTGTTTAGGCCGCGTCGACCAAATATATATTACTCCTTATAAGATATCACAGCATGGAAATGGTAGACTGACCATCGATCACGACTTGAGCAAAGCTGCTTGCTTGCGTACGTACGTTTCGTACGAAAATTACAAATAGAGAATTTGTAGTCGTCACCGTTTTCACCTTTTCTTTCTTGTTTTTTTTACCCTTCTCTAGAACAAGCTAGGAAATGTGATGGTTATGATTGCTAGGTTAATTTCCATACATATGCCACGCAATTTTTTTGGGAAAAAAATCCATGATATGCCCAGTCTTTACATGCTTATAATAAGATATTTTTCTACATAATGGAATAAATCTCAGCCTCTGGAATATACATATACACAATATACATGTAGATGTAAAAGAGATGCTATATATATCGATCATTGATGGACATTTGTGTTAAGTACTGTTAATAAAAACAGCATAGATATGATGTGTGTTGAATTCTTTATCAGGCATAGGATGCCATCATCGTTACACGTCGTCCAGATTTATTACTGTTGAGTTGTGATCCAAATTTATTTGCCATTATAAAGGTCAGGTTTTTGTCGGAGCGCAGCGAAGACCCGTCGCCGGAGGCTTGGGTCGGAGCGAAGCGGAGGCTGAAGCTGGCCCATTGGGCTGTAAGCCTTTACGGATCGTCATATATATACACCCTTTAGGGTTCCACCGTGAGGGATTTGTATCTTCTGTAAGCCGTCGTTCGGCGTTATAATCTCACCCTGATATAGTGAAGATATTTTTCTGGCTGGCGCCCGTGATTTTTTCTCTCCTACTTTGGGAAGGTTTTCCACGTTAAATCTCGTGTCTTCTACGATTGATCTATTGTTTTTTATCGTTTATTTGCCTATCGTTTTCTAACAATTATCAGGATTTAATTTTTATGGAATGGATGGAGTAAGATTCAATGGCAACAGCTAGCTAGCAACGTCCCGTTATGAGCTAGCTAGTATCCATTTTGTCCATTAATAGTCCACGTCTGATTTTCCAAAGGGAAATTCATAAGAAAAACCGAGGGACTTCCCTGGCATGCATGCATAAGGATACAGGTACATCCAAAAGAAATCGACCTGAAAACTGTGAGGTCATGTTTACAGTTAGAGCCTGATATAATTAAACTCTTAAAGGATATACGTTAAATATATGTTTATTTAGATATTATGCATCCTTATAATGTTAAGAAAATAAAGGCTCAAACCATTAATTCAAAAATAATTTTATTCATTGTACTGTTTCTTTTTCCCGTTCTCATATAAAAAGTTTTAAATTTTATATAGGGACTAGCAATCGTTATTGAGTTGTTAACAATGTAACGATGGTTAGTTTGTCTCTCTCCCCTCTCTCGATGTCAGTAAATAGTTAAATAGTTTTAATTGGCAAGAATTATCATATATACTCCCTCCATTTCAAAATATAAGACACAACCACAATTAATCCAAAGATAAAAAATAATTATTACACTATTGAAAAATAGAGCTTTAACCCCGGTTGATAATCTTTTTAGTCTCAACCGGGACAATCAATCCGGGACTAAAAATGCACACCAAGTAAAAAAATGTGTGGGATGTGAGATTCGAGCTCAAAATCTCTCACCCTAGCTCTCGCGCGCCTTATCATGCCACCTACTACACACATCTAACTTGGATAAAGATGCTTTCTTTTAAAACTAACCCTGCAGACATCTTTAGTTCAGGTTGGTAATACCAACCGGGACTAAAAATATCGATCTTTAGTCACGGTTGGTGTTACTAACCAGGACTAAAAATTAATTTTTAGTCCGGGTTGGTATTACCATCCGGAATTAAAGATCATTGGGGCTTAACACTCTCTGATAGCTATTTAACCGGGACTAAAAATGATCTTTAGTCCCGATTGGTGTCACCAATTGGGACTAAAGATCAAAAGTTCCGTTGGACTTTTTAACCGGGACTAATAATGATCTTTAGTCCTGGTTTCTATTCGAACCGGGACTAATGTGATTTTTACCATCCGAGTAAAGATCACTTCACTACGCCAGATCCTCACACCTCTAACGAGATACCAGTGACGGGCAAAGCAAATGGTCACTGATGACCGTCACCTTTGACGGGTCATACGAGATGCCGTCATCGGTGAGACATCTGGCCACGGCCCGTCACAGGTATCACCTCACCTGTGACGGGCCGCAAGACTAAGCCATCACAGGTGAGTCAGTGACGGGTTATACTCCCAACCCGTCATTGGTATGACCCCACTTGTGACGGGTCCCTTTCACTACAACCCGTCACAGGTGATTGGCGTCAGCTGTGACGGGTTTTTCTCCCGGCCCGTCACAGGTATCGATCTACCTATGACGGGCAGCTCAGTTGAGGCCCGTCAAAGGTATGATCAATACCTTTGACGGTCTTTTTTTACCTAACTCGTTTGAAGTGTGTTGGGTCTATAAATACCCCCCAAACCGCCAACTACTTTCCATCCCGACCATTTACTGTTGAGAAATCAGTTGGGAGGGCAAGGGGGGCTATTTTTTTCTAAAATTCAAGGTAAAATATACATTATTCTTGCCTTTATTCTCAATATATATCGATCATCATATATTTTTCTTCCTATGTTGTTGATTTCAGATGGATCGTAGTTGGATGTATCGTGTTCATCGTTCGTCCACAGAATATAGACAAGGGGTCACTGAATTTATCACATTTGCGGAGAATGACAGAAAAAGTAGGATGAACATGTACATATTGTGTCCATGTAGGGACTGTAAAAATGAAAAGATGATCCGTGATAGCTCAGAAGTGCATTCTCATTTGATAACGAATGGATTCACGAAGAAATATACATGCTGGATCAAGCATGGAGAGCAAGAGGCGCCTGATGTCGCAGTTGAAGAAGTGTTGGAACATGATGTAGAGAACACCGCCGCAGCTCGAGAAGGCATGTTCGTACCTTCACCGTTAGGTGGAGAGACCATAGATTTGGATACTCAATGTCTATTTACAATGTTGCATGGCATTGAAGACGCAGAGGACAACGACAGAGATTTTGAGAAGTTTAGTAAGTTGGTGGAAGATTGTCAGATGCCCTTGTATGATGGATGCAAGTCGAAGCATAGCAAGTTGTCATGCGTGTTGGAACTCATGAAGCTTAAGGCTAGTAATGGCTGGTCGGACAAGAGTTTTACTGAACTTCTTGAGATGTTAAAGGTCCTGTTGCCAGAGGGGAACAATTTACCGCAGACGACATATGAAGCGAAGCAAGTATTATGTCCGTTGGGCCTGGAGGTCAGAAGAATTCATGCTTGTCCGAACGACTGTATTTTGTATTACAAGGAATACGCTGACTTGGATGTCTGCCCTGTCTGTGGGGTATCTAGATACAAATGAGCAAAGAGTGAAGGTGAAGGAAGGAAGTCAAAGAGGGGAGGCCCCGCAAAGGTGGTGTGGTATCTCCCAATTGCGGAGCGCATGAAGAGAATGTTTGCGAATAATGAACAAGCTAAGCTAGTGCGCTGGCATGCCGAAGAACGGAAAGTCGATAGTATGCTGAGGCACCCAGCAGATTTAGTACAGTGGAGGACAATCGATAGGATTTACCAGGAATTCTCAAAGGACCCAAGAAACATGCGTTTCGCCATGTGTACGGACGGCATTAATCCATTTGGTGATTTGAGCAGTCGTCACAGTACATGGCCAGTTCTGCTTGTTAACTATAACCTTCCTCCCTGGTTGTGCTTCAAAAGAAAGTATATTATGCTTGCCATGCTCATTCAAGGACCGAGACAACCTGGCAACCATATCGATGTGTTCCTTGAACCGATAATCGATGACTTCGAAAGGCTATGGAATGAGGGCACACGAACATGGGACGCATATGCACAAGAGTATTTCAACCTCCACGCGATGTTGTTTTGTACCATCAATGATTATCCGGCCCTTGGCAACCTTTCTGGCCAAACTGTGAAAGGGAAATGGGCGTGTTCGGAGTGTATGGAGGAAACAAGAAGCAAATGGTTGAAGCATTCACACAAGACGGTCTACATGGGTCACAGGAGATTTTCTCCCAAGGTATCACCCGTATAGGAATATGAGAAAGAATTTCAATGGACACACAGATACAGCCGGACCCCCGGCAGAGCTAACAGGGACAGAGGTGCACAACTTAGTGATGGGAATAACCAACGAGTTTGGAAAAAAGAGGAAAGTTGGAAAGACAAAAGAGAAGAGCATGTCGAAGGACAAAACAGAAGAGCATGTGGAAAAACAAAAGAGAAAAGAGAGGAGCATGTGGAAAAACAAGTCAATATTTTGGAGACTACCATATTGGAAGGATCTTGAAGTTCGCCACTGCATAGATTTGATGCATGTCGAGAAGAATGTATGTGAGAGTTTAATGGGAACTACAAAGGATGGTCTCAACGCCCGACGAGATCTGGAAGGCATGGGTGTTCGCTCGGAATTACATCCCATAACCACGGAATCTGGCAGGGTGTACCTTCCTCCAACCTGCTACACTCTCTCGAAAGAAGAGAAGATTGATTTGCTAACATGTTTGAGTGGTATAAAGGTTCCATCTGGTTACTCATCAAGAATTAGTAGGTTCGTTTCACTACAAGACCTTAAATTGGTAGGAATGAAGTCGCATAACTGCCACGTTCTTATCACACAGCTGTTGCCCGTTGCAATAAGGAATATTTTGCCTCCTCAGGTGCGACGCACGATCCAGCGGTTGTGTTCCTTCTTCCATGCAATCAGCCAGAAGATCATTGATCCCGAGGGATTAGATGAACTACAGGCAGAACTTGTGAGAACCCTATGTCATCTTGAGATGTACTTTCCTCCAACTTTCTTTGACATAATGGAACATCTTCTCGTGTATCTTGTGAGGCAAACAAAGTGCTGTGGTCTAGCTTTCATGACGCAGATGTATCCTTGCGAAAGGTACCTGGGGATCCTTAAGGGTTTTGTACGGAACCGTTCACACCCCGAGGGGAGTATCATCGAGAGTTACACCACCGAAGAGGTCATTGATCTTTGTGTGGACTACATGTCAGAAACATCTTCAATTGGATTACCACGATCTCATCATGAAGGGAGGCTTGATGGTGTTGGTACTGTTGGAAGGAAGATTGTTAGGTTGGATCGAAAGGTGTATGATAAAGCTCATTTCACGGTACTACAGCATATGACTGAGGTGGTGCCGTACGTTGACGAACACCTTGCAGTTCTCCGACAGGATAACCTAGGCCGATCTGAGAGTTGGGTTAGAAACAAGCACATGTCTTCTTTCAACGAGTGGCTGAAGAACCGAATTGCCAGGTTGCAGAACTTGTCTAGTGAAACACTTCAGTGGTTGTCACAGGGTCCTGAATGGAGTGCCACCACCTGGAAAGGGTATGACATAAATGGATACACCTTTCACACGGTAAAGCAAGACAGCAAATGCACAGTGCAGAATAGTGGATTACGCATCGAGGCTGCTAGTGACGGTGGTCGGCGTGATCAATACTATGGCAGAGTTGAGCAAATATTGGAGCTAGATTACTTGAAGTTCAAAGTCCCGTTGTTTCGTTGTCGATGGGTCGATCTTCGCAATGTAAAAGTTGACAATGAAGGTTTCACCACTGTCAACTTGGCTAACAACGCGTACAAGGATGAACCGTTCGTTCTCGCCAAACAAGTTGTTCAAGTCTTCTACGTAGTTGACCCGTGTAACAAGAAACTAGATGTTGTTCGTGAAGGGAAAAGGAGAATTGTTTGATTGGACAATATTGCAGACGAGGATGATTACAACCAGCACGTCCACGGCATAGGTCAAGAAATACCTCTAGACGAGGAGGAAGAAGAAGATGACGTTCAGTACGCACGCGTCGACCATGAGGAAGGATTATTTTTGTAATTTATGTACGTACGTTATGTCTACATGTCTGTTATATATCTGTATGACTATAATATATATGTTCACAATGATCAATAGTATATTGCTTATGAAATAGTCAAATAAAATAATTAAGTGAAGCACCCACTAGTAAAATAATAAAGTGCAATTACTACTGTTAGTGAAATAAAATAATTAAGAAAATACGTAGTGTGTGTGGAAATATGTTAAGGAAAATAAAAGAACTAAGTGGAATAAAATAAAAATGAAATAAAATAAATGAACTAAGGAAAAAAATGAACTAAGTCGAACTCACCTGTGACGGGCGCTAACTGTAGGGCCGTCACAGGTGACCTCACCTGTGACGGATCCACAGTTGGAGCCCGTCAGAGGTGACCACACCTGTGACGGACCCACAGTTGGAGCCCGTCACAGGTGAGTTCACCTGTGACGGACCCACAGTTTGAGCCCGTCAGAGGTGACCTCACCTGTGACGGACCCACAGTTGGAGCCCGTCACAGGTGACCTCACCATTGACGGGCTCGCTGTTGGCGCCCGTCACAGGTGAGTTTGACTAGGGCTGACCTAGGGTTGGACCTCTTCTAGATCCAGATCCGGTCACTCAAATCACTCACTCACTCTCGATCCAAAACCACTGCCGCCGCCTCGTGTGCTCGCCGCTCGCCATCTCCGCCCTCTCCACCCTCTCCGCCGTCCGTCCTCGCCGGCCCCGACCTCCCGAGCATCAAACCCTAGCGTCATCGCCACCACCGCCTCCTCCCACCACTGCCGTCGTCGTCCAACGAGCTCATCGCCGCCGCTAGATCGACGCCACCCGAGCACCGTCATTCCCCACCTCCCGAGCATTGCTGCCCCTGAGCCCCGTGCAACCACCCTCGTTGCCGTCATCCTTCACGCCGCCGTCGACTTCTCCGAGGCCTGCGCCACATCGCCGTTGTCCTCCACGCCGCCATTGACTTCTCCGAGGCCCACGCCGCCGCCCTCATCGCCGTTGTTCTCCACATCAACCGCTACGCCCTCTGCTGCACCGTGTCCACGCCGGTTGTCATCGCTGTCCTTCACACCGGTCTCCACCTCACCGTCCCCAATTGGTTAGTCCGCCGATATTTTGCTTGTGATGATCCATTTTGATATATGTGAACCACCATTTTGCTTGAAATATATGACATGATATGTGAAATTTTGTTTGATGATAAATTTGTGATGTGGATATATGTGAAATTTGTTGAAATTTGAAATTTGTGATTTCGATATATGTGATGTGTTAAATTAGATATGTTGAAATTTGTATATATGTGAAAAATAAGAGAGGTGGTTATTAAGTGAATTTAGGGCAATTTATGGTTATTAGGATAACTAAGTGATTTCTACTAAATTTATGTTTGAGATTTGAGATGTTGATGTGCAAATGGACTTAGTAATTTGATGTGAAAATGGATAACTAAGTGATGAGATGTTGAGATGAAATGTGGATATAAGTAGATGACACTTATTGACTTTATTGATATTAGGTATGCATTTAGTATTACTGCTATTAGTCCTGATGTTAAGGTATTACATACGTCAATCTGTTGCTGCTACTAATATTCACTGCAACCTATAGATGATTTTAGTATGAATTTTAGGTCCATAACAAGTGAGCACATTGTGATCATTTTTGCCTTTCAAATACTGAATACAATTGTATTCTTCATTTTAGGAGTAATTACTATTCATTGCAACCTATAGATGATTTTAGGATGAATTTTAGATATATGATTTTAGGATTCTTTTGGTCGTAGATGATTTTAGGATGAATTTTGGATATATGTATATGTTGGAGATGTGAAATATATGCCCCTGCTGCCCCCTTCCTCATTTTTTTCTATGTTTAGATGATTTTAGGAGGAATTTAGGATGAATTTTGCTATTAGAGAAATTAAGATGAATTTAGGATGATACATAGATGTGAAATAGATGTAACATTAGATGATTTTGGATATATGATTTTAGGATGAATTTTGGTATTAGATGATTTTAGGATGAATTTTGGATATATGTATGTGTTGGAGATGTGAGATATATGCCCCTGCTGCCCCCTTCCTCCTTTTTTTTCTATGTTTAGATGATTTTAGAAGGAATTTTGGATATATGTATATGTTGGAGATGTGAGATATATGCCCCTGCTGCCCCTATGCCCCTTGTTCAGTGATGGATTATTGCTAAATGGCCAGTGATGAATGCTCCATAACATTTTGTCTAGACTTGTTAATTTTTTTTATGTACACTTGTTCTTTTTTTGATGAATTGATGCTGCTACTTGTATGTACATTTGTTCTTATTTTTTGCATAAGAAGAGAGTATCTACACTTGTTCCTTTTTTTTGCATAAGAACAAATTATCTACACTTGTTCTTATTTTTGTGCATAAGAACAGATTATCTACACTTGTTCTTTTTTTTTGCATAAGAACAAATTATCTACACTTGTTCTTATTTTTGTGCATAAGAACAGATTATCTACACTTGTTTTTTTTGCATAAGAACAAATTATCTACACTTGTTCTTATTTTTGTGCATAAGAACAGATTATCTACACTTGTTCTTTTTTTTGCATAAGAACAAATTATCTACACTTGTTCTTATTTTTGTGCATAAGAACAGATTATCTACACTTGTTTTTTTTTGCATAAGAACAAATTATCTACACTTGTTCTTATTTTTGTGCATAAGAACAGATTATCTACACTTGTTCTTTTTTTTGCATAAGAACAAATTATCTACACTTGTTCTTTTTTTACGCTGACTTTGGGTTGCTTTTTCCTCCTAATAGCTGATTTCCTCTTTTTTTCCATTCATGCAAATGATAGTAATTGATGCCTAATTTTTGAGCAAAACTGAGGCCATATCTTTCACAGTGTACCCCGTACTACATGTATGTAGTGCTAATTAGTATAATGATAGGAAATTTATAAGCTTTTTCGGAAAAATTAGACCATGACAATGCCCGGCGCAAACCCATCTTCCCCGACACCTGCGAGGATACAGGAAGAAGCAAACCCAGCCACGGAGAAAGTTGACGAAGGTCATCCCTCCACAACGGCGGTCCAACAACCTGCAATTCATGGTAATTTTTAGGATAAATTTTCACTACATGAGATGGTGAATTATAGCTAGCTGCCCCTTAGCATATGCTGTCTCTGTGTGTGCTGCAGAATCACCCCAGCAAGAACATGCGTCGATGTCGGGCGGGACAAGTGCGAGTAGGTCGAGTAGGAACCCACGGACACAAAATATATGGCCGACCACAGTCCAAGTTATAAGAGAGGTTGACGCTAGTGGTAGGCCCACGGCGCCGAGGACTATCATTGGAAGATGGTCTAACTGCTGTGGGCTGGCGGCACGTGAGAATTTCGGGATCCTGCATAAAGATATCGGCAAGGTCCCAGAAGCCGAGAAGGAGCGAGCTTGGGCGGCGATGGAGAAATGGTTCACATTTCCGGCAGAAGCAAAGGATAGGCTCAAGCGGAAGGCATTCCATAAGATGGGCAAAGCTTGGAAGAATTGGAAGTCGAAGCTCTTCACCGAGTTTGTCAACCTGCCCGACAATCATACGCCATTCGATGAATACCCTCAAATAACCGAAGCGGTGTAGGAGGAATTCTGCTCTCTGAAGAACACCCAAGAGTTTAGGGAATCAAGCGAGGCACATCGCCTACTGCAACAGCGGAAGGAGCACCCGCATCGGCTGGGCACCGCAGGGTACATCGGCAAAGAGGCAATATGGGCCCAAGAGGATGCAGCCGCTGCAGCAGCGAATGTCCCTGCCCCGTTTTCGGACATCCCTGAACATAGAGCTCGCAACTGGGCGCGTGCAAGGGGTAAGGTCAACCCCGACGGCTCTGTCACATTTGAGAACAAAAGTGATGCCGCCGTCTATCAGGAACTAGTGAGTTCACTACTTGACCTTACTAATTACCGTTCGTATGAGGTAGAAGTTTATATAAACGACTCTTGTTTTTTATAGTTGGGGTTGGTTGCTGAACAAGCTTCACAAAGCGAGGTGGAGTCCGCGCCGAAGAGGCGCGAAGATGACATCCTCACAAAGGCGCTCAGAACCAAAGAACATCCGGGCCGGACTCGAGGAATTGGCAATGATGTGCCCTGGAAGCATGGACTGCCGCAGTATAGCTCCTAATACAAGAAACGGAAAGTCTCCAAGGAAGAGAGGGACGCCCGTTTGAAGGCCGAGCTAAAGATGGAGGTCATTCAAGAACTAGAGGCTAGCATGGATGCTAGGGTGGAAGAAAGGGTTAACAAGGTCCTCGCCGACATGAATATACCCCGAGGCACAACACATGCTGTGCATCCCACTCCTCGTGCACAACACGACGCGAGTCTGTCACAGCATAGGAGTAGTTGTGCATCCGCAGAGGTGCCGGCCCCTGGTCTCCCTGTTGCACCACTAGCTGCAGTGGACCACATAGAGGTAATTGATGTTGTCCGATCCATATCTAATCAAAAACCATTACACGTTGCAATATTAAATTCAAACTTTTACATATGCAGGGCGTAGCACAGTGTGTCCTACTGGCGAGTGTCCACCCAACCTTCGCTCCCGAAGTCGCTGAGGGTATGGCTTTCAAACCCTCGGTTACGGATAAGGTCCACGGCGCAGACCTGCTAGCTGGGTATGCCAAGGTGTCCATCGATACAGTAAAGGACACCTGGTCGGGCTATCCGCTGCCCGTGCCCCCCAATGATGAAATCATGACTTTGGGCGATGCACGCAAGACGTTCATACAATGGCCCAAAGAAGACATAATTGTGAAGATAACTCCTCGTCCAAGTCGACCGACGGAGCTAACACCTCCCAAATCTAAGCTATCAATTGAGGCTCCCCGTGGATCGGCATTGTCAGTACCATGTTCTCCTGATGGAGCTGATATGGACTTGGCAGATATAGCTCAAAGCTTGGCTCCAATAAAGACCACAAGAAAGGCCGATAGCTCCCCACCAGTTGTCAAGGGCCAGAAGCGTGAACGGGGCAAGGGGAAGGCCGGGGAGTTGGCCCGGTGCCAAAAAGGGGCAAGGCTGCGACGTCGATTGCGGAGAGAAAAGCGGGGAAGGTCGTGAGGACGCCAGCCCAATTTGAGCTAGGCATGCCATTGGTGGAGGACAATGTTTTAGCCGTGATGGGTATTGCTTGCCGAGAGCTACATAAGCAATACATGGAGCTAAGCAATACCAAGCGAAAAATGAAGGAGTCATCCATAGTTGGACATCACGACCACCAGCCGTTCCTATCGTCGCCTGCCTATGTAACGATGGGCTTTGATGACCTCTTTGACCTTTTCAGGATCCGGAAGTTGGACACGGGACTTCTAAATGCTACTCCTTGTAAGTGCAGACCTTCTATACTTGTGATATGATTGGACTATATCTCCTAATTAAATTAGTTCTAATACGTAAATTTTTTAAGGTTGTGTTGGATCGAGAGTCGTCGCCTTGGTAATCAGGTTGGGTTCCTAGATCCATCCATGGTGAACGAGGTTAATTTACGACAGAGCTTCACTGATGTGGTTGATTATGTCAACCGGTGTTTATGGGCCCACCAAGACAAGGAGTACATCATGTGCGCACACAACCAGGAGTAAGAGGACAATACCATTCGTGCATATTGTTTTTTAAGTTAAGGTTCTTATTACTAACGCTATGTAACCACCGCGTAGGCAACATTGGATTCTCTTAGTCGTCGTACCAAAGTGGAGTAGGGTTTACTGCCTTAACTCCAATAAGACGAAAGATTATGATTTCACTGAAATCACCAAAGCCTTAAATGAAGCTTGGGGCTCATATGTGGAAAAGGGTGGTAGGCATAAGGAGGGCAAGGATGAACTCTATCATGACACCAAGTTCGCATGCGCACAACAGATCGGAGACCAATGTGGTTTCCACGTGTGCCACAACATGTCAACACTTCTAAGAGAGGTGAAAGATTTCGACCCTGAGGTTGTTACTAATGGCGAATAAGCTCATTTCAATTCCAACATTGCTATTCTAAACGTGCTAACCTCTGATATATTAAACAGAAAGGTAGAGCTTGCTTCAAGATCTCACCCATCAACCCCCCGCTATCAGAGGCGAAGTGTGCGCCTTCATTCTTGCAGAAATAATGAACAAAAAAGGACGTTTTCACGTCAACTAGACTCATGAACTTGGCTAGATAATTTATTGTGATGTAAAAAAGGTTGTTTTTATTATGGAGTGCAATGTAATTTACTTTCATATGTGCAAATTTGTGGCTTGAAGCAAAATTGTGGCATTTCAACTGCATATGTGAATGATGTCAATTTTTGAGATGGATCTGTGATGTTGGGCATCATATCTGTGATGTTTGAGATGGAACTGTGATGTAATATTATGTGAATATATCTGTGATATTTCTGTTTTTCAGAGAGCATGGCTAGCAAATCCTGAGGCTAGCCAATATTTAGGATTTATTTTTTTTCTAGAATTAACTCATCACTGACGGTTCAGAACCAAAATCCGTCACAGGTAACCTCATCTGTGACGTACTCGCAAATAAAGACCCGTCAGAGGTGACCTACCTGTGACGGGCCTTTACTTTCGGGACCGTCAGAGGTAGATCACCTGTGACAGCTTCTATCTACGGATACCATCACCTCTGACAGCCTTTATTTAAAGGGCTGTCAGAGGTGAGTCACCTGTGACGGGTCCCAATTGACCCTAGGCTAGCGGTGACCAACACCTCTGATGGCCATCTATTAACTTGTCCGTCAGAGGTGGATGTCACCTGTGACGGCCATCCACCCGTCAAAGGTGACTGGACTCACCAGTGACCACTAATCACTGACCCTGCTCAAAGCCATCAAAGGTGAGGGTTTGGGCCCGTCACAGGTGACCTTGGCCAGTGTAGTGCTTCTCCAAGTAGTGTTAACACATCCTAGTTGGGATCCTCCTAATAAATTTAATGCATGCACCCATTAGAATTAGAGATCTTAAAGGTAGGGATTTAAAAAATAATAATTTAGTGGAGAGGAGATGCTAGTTAATTGCATGCACGCATACACGTCTTATATTATGAAATATTTGAAAAAAGATAGTTGTGTCTTATATTATATTAAAATGGAGAGACTACATACCATTATATTCTTGGTTGGTTGTTTCGTTTGTAATTAATGTTTTACACTTTTATGTTTGAATATTAGAGTCGTTTATTACTCTTCTTTCAGTACACACGAATAACAAACATACAAATACACTACTATACCACGGTCCGTTTGGTTGGGAGGAGTTTTTAGAAGGGATTGAGAGTTTAGAGAGATAAGGTTATTTACTATTTTGTTTGGTTGAGGGATATGAGAGTTTGAGTGGGATGGGATGGGGAATTAAGGGAGGAACTCCCTCCTTTTCAATATCTGGGTAGGGGTGGTAATTAGGAAGAAACTCCTCTTTTGCTTTATCTAGACAAATCTCAATCATTCATTTTTATTTAAGATCTAATCTTGAACTAAACTCACTATCAATTATCACCACCTCTACCAAACAAGAGAATGAGACTAAAAATCAATTTCTCATGTTAATCTTACCATTAATTCCTTATCTAAACTTCCAATACTTTTCCCTCAAGTTGCCAAACAAGCCATACAAGTACTCTCCCTAATTTTACACGTGCAAGGCCTCACCCAAATATCAGTAATATTCGTATCTACCAGAATTTAGGTCCTATTCATTTTGGAGGATTTTCATCACATAGAAATAGGAAAAGTGAAGAAATATGAATGCATGCACACTTCAATTGATCCATAGAAATTTTTTCAAGAGATTTAAGTGGATGAAAAATTTCCTATGTTTTCTCTCTACAATCAGTAGGAAATTAAAGAAAGATTTCCTTTGGTTTTCCAATACTGCATTCATATCAACCGGATACCACACTAATAGGAATTAATCCTTAGGACAGAATGCCACTCCTAGAAATTAACCTTAAATTTGGCTTCCTCCAAACCGGGCTCTTAAACCTGAATTATCAATAAATTTATATATTCACGACTGTACCACCATAATTTGATCCCCCTATATTACTATCCTTACTTTCCTCTTTTGCTCAATAAAATTTGGCCAACCAATTCTTTGATCAGCCTAGCTCCGGCTATAAATTAATACTCTCTCCGTTTCATATTATAAATCGTTTAATTTTTTTCTAATCAAACTTTATTAAGTTTTAATAAAGTTTATAGAAAAAATAGCAACATCTAAAATATCAAATTAGTTTCATTTAATCTAACATTAAATATGTTTTGATAATATGTTTGTTTTGAGTTGAAAATACTAATATATTTTTCTATAAATTTAATTAAATTTAGAGAAATTTGACTAGGAGGTAGTATTAAACTGTGTTTTTCTAGAAGCAGAACCATACAGCAGCAGCAGCTGAATACTTTTGGATGGATGCAGGTGCAGCCACTGTTTTGCATAACCGTCACACTGACCTGCTGCATCCACTAGTTATTAAAAACAAAAACTGACCCAACCAAAGACGAATTTTCCGAGTGGACACGCACGCCAAGGTTGCGTTGCATTCTTCACGCGTTTTCTAGTATATAAAGCTATTAACCATTTTAATACGATGTTTCGCTATTTATATTATCAAAAAATATATAAGTCATCGTTAAAAGGTATTAAAATGTTGAAAAAAATAAATAACATTTATATTTCTTTAAATAAGACGATAAACATATGTAAAAATCACGGAGTTATCTATTAAAAAAAACGAAGGCAAGTATATCAAAATAAACAGCCACGTCGTCCATCTTACTTTTGCTCTATAAATACACCACGCGAGCAACCATGCAGACGACGTTTCAACAAAGCAAGCAAAAAACTACGCTTCCGTACACACGTGCACATATTTAATTAGGTGTAAACGAAGTTTACAACATGCTGCGCGCTCCGCCCTCGTCCGTGCTCACCGCCGGCGCCGCCGCAGCAGCTCGGCCGCCGGCGTCGGCGCAGCCACAGCGGCAGGGCCACCGGAGGGCGGAGACGCTGCGGCTGCGGCGCGTGTTCGAGATGTTCGACCGCGACGGCGACGGCGTGATCACGCCGGCCGAGCTGTCGGGCGCGCTGGGCAGGCTCGGCGCGCGGCGGGGTGATCAGGACGACGAGGCGCCGCCCGCGGCCGCCGCGCTCGACGCGGTCGTCGCGGCGTACATTGCGCCGGGGATGGCCGGGCTCCGTTTCGCCGAATTCGAGGCGCTCCACGCCGAGCTTGCCTCCGGCGGCATGGGTGGTCGTCGGCCGGCGGCAGCGGCGGCGGCGGCGGCGGAGGAGGAGGAGGAGGACATGAGGGAGGCGTTCGGGGTGTTCGACGAGGACGGCGACGGGTACATCTCCGCGGCGGAGCTGCAGGCCGTGCTGTCGCGGATGGGGCTCCCGGAGGCCGCATGCATGGCGCGGGTGCGCGACATGATCGCCGCCGCCGACAGGGACAGCGACGGCCGTGTCGACTACGAGGAATTCAAGGCCATGATGGCCGGTGGTAATTAATTCGGACGTGTATAGCTAACGATTGGATTTTCTCGTGTCAAATCAAATACTCCTGCTCAAATACATCGTGCAAACTGTGGTTTCTCCTGTATATGCTCTGCTTGCAGTAGAATGTAGAAGATATAGAAAATTCATTGTGTATCACGAGGTTTCACCCCATCCGGGGCCATCACATAAAAGGTCATATGTGATGAGAGACTTCGATTGGAGACAGATGGATCGATCTGCCATAGTGTCCGTCACCCAAAAGTTCATCGAATGGGGAAGGAGGTTGACATGTGAATACTGGTGGTAAATGAGAATGAAAATTTCGGAGTGTGACATTTGGGCATGTGAATTTGGGATTATAGTGAATAGTAAATTATCCCTCGCTTCGTAGGTAGATCAAATTAGAATTCATAGCAGAAAGTAACTAATAAATAGTACTCCATCCTTTCCAAATTAATCATCGTATAACGAAAATTAAATTTTTTTAAATTGATCATCATATAATTGCATGGACACAAATTTCATCGGAATACAATTAATGTAGTATGGAAGAATGTGCGTATCTAAGAGTGTAATTGTGAATTGTGTTTTAATAGATGTATGTGTTGTAGGAGAATGTGTGCTTATTGTTCATGACATCATAATCGATGCAATTTAAATTATCCTTAGTCCTAGTCCATAAACATTATATGATGATTAATTTGGGATGAAGTGTGTACTTAATATCTTAGTAATATTATACTTGCTCCGTCCAAATACGATAGGGTATATGTTTTTGCACGAAGACCAAGGAAGAGTTAATACCCTCATATCTACAATAACTAATATCATACTCGGCATATCAGGAGTTGCATGCAACGTCGGTTTGTTTTCTCACGCGTTGTGTTTCGTATTACCTGTATCTCCATTGGATGTGCCCATCCTATTTCTAACGTTTTGCTTCTCGCCAGAGGCACTATGCACAACTACAGAAAACCTGATAGGTGCCGATTTCCCAGCCGATACCTATTGGTCGGCACCTTTGCCTCAATCGTATACGTGCCGGTTTCAGAACCAGCACCTATACTATTAAAAAAATAAAAAAGATCGCCACACCGGCCTCCGCGCCGGCGACCGCCACCCAACACCGTGCTAGAGGAGGGGGTGTCCCTCGCGAGAGGGGGCGGCGAGATCTGGCGACACGCCGCCACCTCGCTACGCCGGCCATCACCCCACGCTGGTCTGGTCGACGAGATCCAGGCCTCGTCTACCACCACCGTTGTCGCCGCCACATCGCTGTGTCGGCCTCCATGGCAGCCACCATCTCACCCGCACCGCGCTGGAGGAAGGGGGCTGACGAGATCCAGCCGTCAGCCGCTGCACCGGTCGCGCCCGCGCCGGCCGGCCTTCTCAACCACCCCGCGCCCGCACCGGCTAGCCTTCTCCACCACCACGCCGCTACCTCACCTGCACCGGCCAGCCTTCTCTACCGCCGCGCCGCCCTGGAGGAGGATAGAAGGGGGAGGGCTCCCGGGCCAGGAGAGGGTCACCGCCGCGTCCTCCGTCGGCGCTCGCCGCTCCACCAGAGAGAGGAAGGCCAAGGGAGAGGACGGGCGAGAGAGAGAGATGGATGGATGGCGATGTAGGATGGATGGATAAGATAAGGGGCGGTGTGGGGTGGTCAAAAAGATAAAAGGATGAGGTTTTTTGAATAGGTGTCGGCTTTTAAAAGAACCGACACCTATACTTATTTTATAGGTGTCGGTTCTGTTAAAAAACCGGCTCCTATACTATAAGTGCCGGTTTTTTCTCTAGAACCGACACCTATTTTTATAAATATAGATGTCAGTTCTACTAAAAAACCGGTACCTATATATATGTGCCGGTTTTTTAATAGAACGACACCTATAGTGCTTAATAGTATCGGTTCTATACTGTTTCATTGTGCGGAGGTGGGAAAAGACCCGTAGGTGCCGGTTTTAAATAAACTGGTACCTATAAGGTCGGTCCCTATGAGGGTTTTTTAGTAGTGATAGGCATTCATGAAAATACGGCGATCAAATTTGAAATATTTTTTCCTTTATGCACTAATCATATTGGACGGAGAGGGTATACCAACATTGACAACATGCAAGGATTACGGTAATTTCTCAAAAAATTCACACAAAAACAACATACCATTAAAATGACCATGAAAAAAAATCCTTGTAACATTGCCATTCCATTTCCGAGCAATCCATAATCAAAATAACGTTCTGCTATAGGACAGAAAATACAATTTTGTACCGCTTTCATCCCTACACCCATGGACATATACACATGATTTAAGTATTAAGAGGTTGTTGGGCATGCTTTAAACTGTGTTCGAGAGGTGAGGTTGGGAACTCATCTCCCACGCACGCAAATCAGAGGAACGTATTTTCTTATATTAATTAAATATTTACTAATTATTTTTTAAAAAATGGTTTAATATGATTTTTTAAAACAACTTTCGTATATGATTTGTTAAAAAGTACATAGTATTTAATAGTTTGAAAAACGTGTGTGCTGAACATAAACGGGGTAAGTTGGAAAGATAGGAGAGAACACATCCAAGTATTCCACTTTCTATGGGCATAAAGGCCTTCCCTCCTTGTTACGTGGAGGGCCACACGCTCTGCAGCACCTACCGATCGGCCGATACTCGCGGCGCCCCGTGAGACGCCGTAACGGCCTTTGGATCGCTCATGAATCGCAATCCCCACCGTCCATGATACCCACGTGTCGCAATACTGACCGTCCACGTGGATCCTAACGGTCCCGGCGTCAGATAACGCACCACTGCCCGCCTTTGCCTCCCGACCTCCATTTCGGTTTCCTCCCCACAGATCGAAGAAACGCCACCCAAACGTAAGAGAAAAAAACAGTTTCAGTGCTACATAGAGAGACATGAGAGGTGAACAAAACCCCCCAGAATAGAATAAACACAGGCTGCTTCGTTCCAAGGAAGAACACACACAGAGATCGAGGTGAAGAGAGAGAGAGAGAGAGAGAGAGAATAATAAACCGTTGTGTCTCTCACTGTAAGTGTCCATGATCCTGATCTTGTGTAGATTTCCTGGATCGATCGGTTGGTTAATTTTGCATTTCGTTGTTGGTTTCTTCATCACGAGTACAATGCAATGTGGCGTTAGATTCAGACAAATCATGTTGTTTTTGCTGTTGTTGTTGTTGTCTTTTTTGTGAACAAATTATAACGTGCGGAGAAAAGATTACAGTACTTCCTAGTGTTCTTGGGATTCGATGTGACGTTTCTGAATAAATGCCGTTGTGTACCAAATCAGGGGGAGGGAATGATGTCCGAAGGCGAGGAGCACGGGTCGCTGCTGGAGAAGATCAACGACAAGATCCATGACTTCAAGGGATCGTCGTCGTCGTCGTCCTCGGACTCCGACGACGACAAGAAGCACCACCACAAGTCCAAGTCCAAGAAGAAGCGGCTCTTCGGCCGGACGAACCCGCTACATCACGTCCTAGGAGGAGGCAAAGGTACATACACGATACATCTCTAGCCTGAAATGTTTGTTTCTCTGATGATTCTGAATCCGATCGGTTAATGAACAATTTTACGTAATTGGATGGATGGTTTGAACATTTTCAGCGTAAGAATTGATCCTGGAATGTCTGAATTTTCTTTTCCAAGTTCATGGGCGTTTCATGTTTTTTCTTCTTTCTTCAGCTGCTGATCTTGTGCTGTGGAGGGACAAGCAGACGTCAGGGAGCATCCTGGCGGGAGTGACGGTGATCTGGTTGCTGTTCGAGGGGATCGGCTACCACCTCCTCACCTTCTTCTGCCACTCGCTCATCGTCTTCCTCACCGTCTGCTTCGTCTGGGCCAATGCCGCCTCCTTCATCAACAGGTCCCCAAAATGATTAATTCATTCTCGCTTCTTCTAGTGACAACTTAGTTTCATTTTGTTCTTGTCAGAAGAACTCATCCTCCTACAAAAATCTATTTGTGGCTTAATATATTCAATGTACAATGACACAGCTTTTTATTTCTTCGAACAAACCCTATATACATGTACAGTTTTAAAAGAGAACAATTTTGAAAGAGACTTCGGCCCTTGTTACCATATAATGAATGGACAGGAGTAGAATAACAAATTCATGCTTTGTGGAGGGTGATATAACATATTAGAAATTTCAGGGGTCCTCCAAAGTTCCCAGATGTAATTCTATCTGAAGTCCAATGCCTGAAGATTGCTCATATTCTGAGGAAAGAAATCAATGAGGCCTTCTTAACATTACGCCATGTCGCCTCCGGAAAAGACCTCAAAACATATCTTCTGGTAATTTTTTTTGTTTTATTAATTCCCTTTTCAAGTAATGTGACGCGCAGTGTGATACTGGAGCATTTTCTTCTTCTTCCAGACAATTGCAGGCCTCTGGTTTGTTTCTATAATTGGGAGCTGCTTCAGCTTCTTGACTCTGTCTTACACTAGTAAGCACATTGTTTACTTTCTCAGATTTCACTGCAAATTAGTTTATTGAGGTGTGTTCTGAAAGAAAATTGTGAAATATGCTCCCATATCTATTGACAAGAAATTGAAGTAAAACTCAACGGTTTCCCCTGTGCATATAGAAAAACTGTGTGATAAAGTATGTACATTAATTTCAATAATTTTACTCACCCTTACCAAATTATGAAAATTATGTTGATTGCAAAACTAAATTGATGGATTTATTCACGAATATCTGAATTTGCATTTGTCACTGTTTAGGGGAAAAACAAACACATGGGAATGCACAACAGTCTTCTAATGTCTACTCGCATTAGTATCAGATAGAATATATAACAATACCTTCTCACTTTTGAATTTGTTACATGATACTCCATCTGTTTCATATTATAAGTCGTTTGATTTTTTTAGTCAATTTATTTTTAGTTGACCAAGTTCATAGAAAAATATAGTATTATTTTGAACACAAATTAAATATATTATCAAAACATATTCAATGTTAGATTTAATGAAACTAATTAGATATTTTAAAAGTTGCTAGATTTTTCTATAAATTTAGTTAAACTTAACAAATTTTGACTAGTAAAAAAGTCAAACGATTTATAATATGAAATGAAGGGAGTAGAAAATTACAACTCGAGTTTTGTTTCTTCCATGCACGTTTAGGGAAAGTGTCTCCACGCAGGTCAGTCAAATAGTAATTTCGATCACAAAAAAAACTTCATTATGATAGGATATTGAATTATTTAACCTGTTAGTACTAGGTAATGTTGAAAAGCTATGATTTTACACTTTTATCTCTTCTCTTTGGATGACCTGGAAACTGAAAAGACTGAATCTGAAAATTATGGTCAGAAATGCAGATGCATACATATAAGGCCATAAGATCAATAGATAAAAATTCGTACCTATATCGCTCATCGTCGTTTGAGACACTCAATTTGATGCATGTTTGCAGTTTTCCTGATGGCATACACACTGCCAATGCTGTATGAGAAATACGAAGATGAAGTCGACGTCGTGGGTGAGAAGGCCCTAATCGAGATCAAGAAGCAATATGCAGTGCTTGATCACAAGCTTCTCTCAAAGATCCCAATGTTAGCTGAGAAGAAACAGCATTGAACTGATGCTTTGAAGACCAAAGCCCCTTAATTTGCATGTTTCATCTTCATCTCAGCACATCACCAAAGTAGTTTATTTTGGTTTCCTCTGTCATCTTATAGAAATATTTGGGATGACATCAGATAGATATGGTTTTGATTCTCGAGCATCCGAAAACCGGATTTTTTTCGGAGCACTAGTACAGAACACTGTCGACGGTCACATGGAGTAGTTGCTTATGTTCCAGTAACTTTCGGTTCACATTTTTGAGCTTCTGTTTGGTCACAAGATGCATATGACAGACAATTTACTATGGTTATTATTTGCATGTATTATTTGAGATATTCTGAATGCTGAAGACCATACTAATTAGCAGATTAATTCATTTTGGTCCTTTCTGTTGATAACTGACTGTTGCATGCTTGTTCTGTGATCAATTCACATACTTCACTTGTGTGTTGCTCATGCTTCATGTGCTCATTAACGTGGAGGTGAATGAATTGATTTGAGCATATACTTCTGAATTTTAAGTTACTAGCAGCAATTAAGACATTAAGTTCCTTAAAAAATTGAATGGATTCAGATAACATTAGACATTTAAAATTTGCAAGTCTACTGAAGATGGTAAAAAGGCAAATGTATCAGGTGCACTCAGGCTGTTCCGTGCACACATGCACTCGCACAAGCACATCCATCCGATCTCAGTCTAATGGCTAGATATCAGTGTGGGGAATTTTACAAAAAAACCACCCGCCTCTTGCCTTATACGTTTTTCGAAAACCCCCCTTGTCCCCTTGGCTTCCATCCCACAATAATTGCCCCCAAATCACTGTCACTCCCCATCGCCGCCGGCGACTCCCCTGCGCAACACCCCTACCTCGCTCCCCCTCTGTCATCATTCCCACCGGTCGCCGTCGTCATCCGCGCCGGTCACCGTCGTCGTCACCCCCGCGGAGACCCCGATGTCGTGGCCCTCCTCGGCCTCCTCCTGGCGCCCATCGTGCTTTCCGCTGCCGGCCCTCACTTCTGCGCCACCATCGGCAAACTTGTTGGTCTAGCGACTAGCGTCATTGCAACAGCGGCAGTGGCGGCAGCATCAACTTCTGTTTCCCATGAATTTATCATCAAGTGTGCCAAGCAACTTCTGCTAGCTGGTGAGCAATAACAAGATTGCTGCTTCTAGTGAGTGTTATGAATCACTGCTAGCTAGTGTGCAAGAACCATTATTTTGACAAGAAATTCGTGTCAGGTGTCAAAGGTTGCTGCCAACTTGTTGCATTTGTGATGCTGGATGCATGGAAGATTCTTGGTGTATATGTTGTAAATTCCTGTAGCTATCATCTGGTGCTTGGCAACATTGTGCCATCTTTTTTTTCTTTTTATGACAGTAATGTATCAGTAAGTAGTGGATTGAATGTACAATCATCTGAATCCTGTAAACTGGTGCAATGGCTTCTAAAAGCCCATTGACATGAATAAAATACAAAAGATTTTGTTGGCTTATCCATTTAATTCTCTTTTAGTGAATAGAATCAGCATTAACATCACCAGTAACATACATGTTCTGAAGGCTGGAGCACGTCAGGAATAAAAGCAAGGCAAGCACATTAGCACTAATCAACTAAACTAGCAACTGGTAGAATCTGCATTCTTTTTCAGCTGGTAGTAGTTTCCATATCCTGCTGCAACCATCTCTCATTGTGCTTTTTCTGCTACACCTGAAAAGATTATTACCCAATTAATTTTGCAGGTCATGTCATTCCCCTTAGATAAAAAAAAAATAGAGAAAAGCTAATAGTATCAATCCTAGTTCTGATTTACTTGGACAGTTGCGGCTATCATGAAACACCATTTTCTTGCAAATCTTGTACAGGCGTGGTGTTCGTTCCTTGTCACCTTGCTTCTTACTCGTATTACCTCCCTGATTATTATTGTCCTTGCTTCTTCATATTCTTTTACTTCTTCCCCTTGAATGAATATCCGTTGGTGGATGTATGTCAACTTTAGCAGGAATTTTACAACCTAGAAAAGACTCAAACTCTTCCTGACTAGTTTGTTTGCCACCAGCGGCCATTTGGTCCAAAGGTGCCTCAAGGTTGAACACACTTGTTGTTAAGAAGTTGGAAATTACAGAATGCCATTCTGATTCAAACTCCTCTGGTGTTTTTGATTGCCAAACACATGACTTCATACTTGCTCTTAACTTAACGATCATCTCTCCACCGTGGTCCAATCTTGTCCGACATCTTTTCCATGATATGCCACATGCACAACCTGTGAACCGTGTTCCGAAGGACTTCAATAATAGAAGCTTTCATGCTAGCATCTTCATCGGTTATGATAAGTCTAGGTGCTTTCCCTCCCATTGCTCTAGAAAGGTCTTAAACAACCAAATGTAAAACTCGATCTTCTCATTTGCTAGGAACGCGGCACCATAGAACACACTTTGCATATGATGATTAACTCCAGTAAATGGTGCAAAAATCATGTTGTATTGGTTAGTGGTGCATGTAGAATCAAAGGATACAATATCACCGAAGTGACTGTAATTCTTTCTACTTGTGGCATCTGCCCAAAACACACGGACCAACCTACCATTTTCGTCCACTTCAAAATCATAGAAGAAAGATTAATCGATCTCCTTCTTTCTACATAGTTGGGCCACAAACATTTGAGCATCTGCATTCTTTTTTTTTTCTTTAGATCATGATAGTAATTCTGTAAGTGTCTCTTAGTGCATCCAACATTTTCAAACCCTTCATCACTCACATGAAGCAACCTATATGCATGGGAGGTTCCTATGCTTGCTCTATGGCATGTGAAAAGTTTATTCTTTGCCCTCTCACTAACTCCACGATTTGATCTCATCAAATGCAGCTTATTAGGTGACACAAGTCCATGGCTATATGTGGTGCTCAACGAATGAAGCTATCTGGTACTTGTTATCACTAAAGTCTCATGACTGCCACGTGTTGATGACACAACTGTTTCCTGTTATAATTCGAGGTATCCTTCTTGATAATGTCCGAACAACAATAACAAAGCTATGTGCTTTCCTCAACGCAATTTCACAGAAGATCATTGTTGACATTTCTTAACGACATTACTAGGAATTAAATTCCAAGCAGTGACACCAGAAATAGTAGTTGGTATTTTCTTACGATCACATATTCAATCCGCAAGCGCACGGATATACCGCTGTAACATTTCACCCGGAAGTATTTCCATGGTGTTGTATTTATTCAATCTCAAAGGAAGATATGGTAAGAGAGTACTATGTTATTAATACTCATCACACTTATGTTAATCAAAGTCTAATGCAGGAGTTAATCAAACTAAATATGCGTAGGTTAACACATAGAAGTTACTTTCCAAGGATACTCTCATGAAGAATAAATTTTTCTGTACTTCTATTATATAGTCCTTTAGTATACTCTTAGTATAGTACAGCTATGGCCAATACCCCCTAACTATGCCCTCCTGGTATATTGAGAAACCACCCCTGGTTGCTGAGTTCCCTACGACAACCTATCATGGCTATCCAACTGACATCAAATGCGGAGGAGCACCCTTGCTAGGAACCTGTCTTAGCCCTATATACGCACGTGGAGGAATACTCGTACTGAGCTGTCACCATCAGCGGCCCACCTCTACAGTTACGTGGCATATAGCACCACTTAATGATATTCACTAATCTAAGCACCACGCTTATACTAATGAATATTACTCTATACCAGTGCACTTGACAAAGAGCAATCAAATACTTGAACATTAAACCAATATCATTGCATATCTCCAGTAAGCTAGCCATACAACTTATACCGAGCAAGTATAAACTAAAGCTAGTACTCAAATAATTATGCAAATAAAGCAAAGGACCCAAACTATAGAAAGAAGAATATTTCATTAATGGAACAAGTCTTACAAGAGAGATACAACCTAGTAGAGCCATAACTCGAATCCTTGAAGACTCGAAGAACTCAAGAGCTATTTCTCAAGAGTTATTCTACTCCACTACTATTAGAACAAAATATTTAATGTAGAGAGAGAGCTCCTTGGAAGTGCTCCTTCTTAGTGTGTGTTGAATGGGAGAAGGTGAAGTCCTTTTATAGTTTGAGAATGGCGTTTTGGCAGTTGGAATTTTCTGAACGCCCTTATACCGTCATTGGGAAGCTATCAGGAACGTCGACGTGGATGGCCAGGATGATTGGGGCCTATAGCGGTTCGGCCGAACCCTAGGCCCCACCACCTGGCTTCTCCTTCGGCTAGGAGACTGATTGGTGGGCCCTTATGGTGATCATGACGGTTATGACTCATTTTATGACGGTTTCATCTGACTTGTGGCCCCTCTAATCCTTACACTCTTTCTTGGCTACCCGGAAGGATGTTTCTAAATGCCATTCTTCATTATTTCTTCTCTATTTATGTAGTTCTCGTGTAAACAAATACTTTGTCATATACAAGTGGAAATATATTATTTCTAAAAAGATGCATTGCAAGCATTGCTAGTTTTCTTTTATTGTTGGGAATATTAACGGTCAAAATTTGTCTATAACAACCTTCAACAAAACCCCCAAGCTTAAACCTTTGCTCTTCCCGAGTAAAGAACTCGCGAAGATAAAAACTTGGTTGTTAATCAGGAGTTGCTACAATGTTGTATATCTCAGATGTACAAGGTGCAAAGTATGAGTACTCTCTCGAGTTAAGCAAGTGGCACGTGGTTTACCCATACACCCAATACCCGTGGGGGCATCATTCTTCTCCTTGTCTTGGGTAGTTGAGAGACAGAACGGTTAGGTAAGAGTACTAGTCACTTATCCTTTGTCTAACTTTCATTCCAGAGGTTTTCAAATGAGTTTTGCAAATAAAATTGAGTACCTCAAGTGATTCTCTCATTCATTCAAGTATGTGTACGTGTATTCCTCACCAAGATCCTGCCTTTTTGTCTCTATTGTATAGGTCATATATGTAAGGCTTGGTTGGGATCAAATCAGACATACTTGCATTCACATTTATTACTAAGTTAAAATCCGGACCAAAGAAGATAGCAAAATATACTTTTGATCAAGATTGTGCAAGTGTGTGGTATCATGGTAGATATGTATGTGGAATGTGACTCCTTTGTATACCTCTTCTTCCTTTTTGAAACTTGAGAGAGTGTATGGCTAGCTTCTTTCTTTCTTTTTCTCTTCTTTTTTTTCATCATGCCGCATACTTTGTATGAGCAAGATTTTCTTTTTTTCTCTTTTTCATAGCCATACCTCTCTTTATTTTGACTGATATTTTTGGAAGAAGAGAGGCATAAATAATATGGAGCATTTATTTTGTGGATGACGTGGATGAAATGGATGCTAGTCTTCCATTATAGAAGTTTAGCATATGTGCGTATGTGGGTGTACTTGATCTTGATCTTAAAGCATGAGAAGCATCTTACACAGGTCACAAGAATTTTAACAAATTTCAATGGAATTGCAAGCAAACAAAATGTAAGGTTTTTCAATATCAAATAAGGAACTTTTTAAGTTTAACGTTTTGAAAAACAAAACTCCGGAATTCAAGTCAAACTTAGAACGAGATTATAGCAACTCTATTTTACCATCTCATATCTCACAACAACTTAGACTTAGATATGCAATGTGCTATTCACATCTCTCAGGTTCCCGGGTAATATTTGGTTTTCCGACTTAAAACTTGAGAGAGTACTTTACTATGAACCCATACATAAGATATATAAAACAAAGCAACTGTTCATCATTTCAACATAGAGAACTAAAATATCTTACCTAGCATAGTAAAATCTATCCTATATTTTTGTCATTTTTATATTTTTGCAAATTTTATTTTGTTTTCAAATGTATTGTGAAAGGGAATATGAAATTTTGGAAGGGAAATGATACAAATCACCTTGGTAGGGGAGAGACATCTCCCCCAAGCTTGCCTTTTGCTCAGGGTCCTTGGTAGGGATTGAATCCTTGATGACGAAAGTAAGTCGGCCGGTCGGCCTACTGTTGTTGCATCATATTGTTGAAGTTTGCTATCTGTGCATTAACATTTTGCTGCCACTCCTGAGATTGCACGATGTGTCCTTCGAGCGTATGTTGAATCTCTCCGGTCTACAACTCAAGGTTGCTTATCCTCTGAGTGAGTTCACCCAAATCCTCTCGAGAGGAGACAGAGTGACGCATTCTGCTGAATGGTGGTAGACCACTTGAGCTGGAGGAACGCGAATACCCCCAGTGCACATCGTGGGGTGCTTGCCACTGATTGTCGCTAGCACTTTGCCATGACAATCCTCCGACGTCATGTTGAGGGAGTTGGGTCCAACCGGGGGCATCCCCAGTCGGGACCCAATCATCCTCATACATTTGCACTGGTGATGACGAAGATGATTCTTCTTGCAGTGCTTCTCTTGCCATGTTTCGAGTTACCTTGCGTTGCACATTTGCACGAGATTCCCCTCTTGACTGGAGAGGAATGGTTGGTCTGTGACAGTTGTACAAATAAAACCCCGGGTTAGGTAACGGGATTTCATTTGCACAACCGGGAAAGAAAATATAAGAGACTCATCTAGCCCGGATTTGAGTGTATGTTCTTGAATTAAAAATATTTTGTTAACATAAGAGAAATGAGTTGAAATGTAAGCAATTTGAGCACCACTCACAACTCCTACTTCATATGCTATACGAGATACTAAATATGTACACTCAATAGGGCAGGTGAACTTAAAATTTTCTAACCATTGGCGAATCATGCATTGTACAGGAAAAACTTTTATTTTCTTAACCATGGCATATAAGATCATCAGCTCAACTTCAAGCACAACTCTGAAATCAGCTCTAGGAAACAAAGTCAAACCAAGCCACTTATGCATGAGTCTCAGAGTAGGGTTATGGATCTCATTTGTTCTAGGTTTTCTACAGAATAGTTCACCTGTGATACTTTGCCAAAACTTGTGTTTATCAAATTTGGGAATTGCTTTCCAAAGATTGATTTTACAAGTTTTGCCAAAACCTAGAAGTAGGCTTAATTCTCCCCAAGTAAGACGAAATTCCTTACGGAAAAACCGAAAAGAAATTCCATCTTCATCTTCTAGCAAGGTGCACAAAAATTGCAAGGTAAGAAGGCGAGAGCCCGGCTCATCCACTGGTGCAAATTGTCCCATCCTATAGCCTGCCATACGTTTTGAAAATCAACATCCATACTATTTTCTGTAGAAGGTTCGGATCGTATGCTCGGATATGAGCAAACGTTTGATCCTTGAGCATTTAGTAAGCTTGCATTTCTCGGTCACCAACGAGGTCGAGGTCGGAGTCATCGAGAAGCCTTGGTGAAACGTCCCCATCCTCCGTGGATACATCCGTGGAGGACTGTGCGCTTGACTCGTCTTGGTGGTGGCTTCATTTTGAGCTTGATCCCTTCTTGAATAAACCCGAAATCCTTTTCTTCATTACTACAAAGCAAGGGCACAAGACAACTCGAGTAGGGGTTAAGCTAGTGAAATTTTACTCCGGTTAATCTTGCACCAACCCCAAGTGACTTGCAAATGCTTGATACTAAAACAAAATGCAGGAAATGAACTTGAGACCAACACTTCAAAGCTTGAAATAAACTTGGGAGCAAGAGAGCTTTGGAGAGTGAGTTGAAAATGTGTTGAAATGGGATGAACTCTTCTCTCTTGGCCATTTCACTTATATAATGGGTTCCCAACGGTCACAACTGTAATGTGGGACCCACTAGCCGTTGCTCCAAAAAATTTCGCAGCCGACCGTTGGAACCCTGGTCCAGCTAAACCATGGCTTCGGCCGAACCCAAGGTAGGCCCATTTGCCCCCAAACTTAGCTATTGGACTCCAACAGCTAGTTGGAGGGGGACCATGTGGAAATTGGCCAAAAATAATTATTTTATTTTTTCTCAATAATTCACTTCATAAAATTTGTTGTCTCAAAAATTATTCCTAATTTTTCATGCAAAAGTTTTGAAAAAGTAAACATCCCTTAAAGCAAGAATTTAAATTTAGTGAAACCAAATATGGGATACATCAATTTACCTATTGGCGAGGGCAACGCCGTTTTTAGTCCGACGAGCAAGACTATACCTTCGTCGTGTTTTCGCTCGATGATGAGGCACCCTGTCCAGGAGGTACGGGAATGGGTGACGCTTTCTTCTCACACCACTCCTTCTTCACCTTTGGTGTGGTAGGCGACTTCTTGGAAGCTAAGGTCACAGGTTTCTTAGCCTATATTCCCGGCTTTATTGATGCCATCTTGGGATCCGGGCAGGGCCTTGCCTTCCCTTCCCATTCCAAAAAGTTCTTCATAAAGGAAATGAGGCTATCCGTCTTCGAGGGTTTCACTTCGAATTCTCGGATGTTCTGCGGGTTTGGCCCGTACTTGATTCTGACCATGGAGCAATGCTCCATTCTTGGCTGAAAATCGAATCTCTCCTCCTTCCCATTAATGCGGCACCAGATTTCTCCAGCTCCCATGTCAATGTTCGCTTTTGCGGTACTTAAGAAGGGTCGCCCAAGGATGAGCGGTGTCTCCTTATCGACATCCATATCCAGGACCACAAAATCCACGGGGATTAAAAAATCCCAGATTTTACTGGAATATCCTCAGCGATACCCGCTGGATAGCGGACTAAGGAATCTACTAGTTGAAGGCGCATCGGTGTTGGAGACAACACTGTGAAGTTTAGCCTGTTGAAAACCTCCTTGGGCATAACGCTGACGCTTGTTCCAAGGTCGCACAGGGCTTGGTCGAAGTGTTGTGTCCCGATCGAACAAGCGATGGTGGGACACCCTGGATCCTTCTTCTTTTTCTCTGGAAGCTGGTGGAGTATAGCATTGCTACACTCTTCCGTCAACTTCACTACCTCCGTGGTGCGCATCGGTCGCTTGTTGTTGAGGATGTCCTTTAGATAGCGAGCATAGGTTGGCACTTGCGTTGCATCCAAATGGGAACGTTGATGTGAATCTTTCGAATCACATCGATGAAGCGAGTGAACTGCTCATCCACAGATGGCTTCCGGTTACGTTGGGGAAACAACAGCATGCTGCTGTCTCAGTATTCCTGCGGCGCTCCCTTCTCCTGTTGTTCGGTTTCTTCTTCTCCAGCTGTGTTAGAGGGTGTAGTGTTTCTGCTCTCCTTGCTTGTGACTGCAGGGTTAGGGTATTGCATGTCACGAGTGGATTTTCCTCCCCTTGTGGTTACTGCTTTAACATTTTCTAGAGACGGCTCGGGTTGCCCCGGAATCCTCCTAGATTCGTTAGTGGGAACAAGAGCAGCCAACTGAGCTAGTTGTGTTTCTAGCATTTTATTGAAGCTTAGCTAGTTTTGAAAAGCAGAAGCGAAACAGTCTAACTTGACATTTATATTTTCTAAAGCCTTGTCATTTGCAGCTAATTTCTTTGATGAAGCATCTGTTGTTTTTTCTTGAGCAAAAACAAGGTCTTTCAAGGAGGGTTGGTTATTATTGAAATTACCGTTGTTACCTCCTTGGTAGAAAGGGCGAGGTTGGTTCCACCCTTGACCTCCTTGTGGACGGTACCCGTTGTTGTTGTTGTTGTTTATGAACATGACATCTTTGCGGGTTTCCGGACAGTTAGAGCCCGAATGACCAGTATTGCTATAGACTTCACACATCATGTGTGAGTCCAAGGCCTTGACGGCACCGTGCTTGACGTCCTTCACCTTATCGTCCAACCGCTTGATGAGGAGGTCTAGCTTGGCGGCAAGCATTTCCATTTCTTTAACAGTATGCATCCCCCTCTGACGGGTCTGGAGTCGCTCTTCGCTCCATCCCATATTGGAGACCATCTTCTCAATAAAGTCAGTTTCTCCTCTAATGGTCTTCGAGAAGAAGGCTTCTCCAGCTGCAGCGTCTAGATAATCTCGTGATGAGGGTGTTAGTCCATTGTAGAAGCTTTGCAGGATTAGCCACTCATCCATCCCATGATGAGGACAGGTGGCGATGTATTCCTTCAGCCTTTCCCATGCTTCTGGGATCGTCTCATCTTTTGTCTACTGGAAGCTGGATATTCTTCCACGAAGGACATTAGTTTTGTCCATCAGGAAGAACTTAGCGAGGAAAGCTGTTGAGCATCGGTTCCAGGTATCAACCATAGCACGG
The DNA here is from genome assembly GCA_000573905.2 of Oryza punctata. Classification (NCBI taxonomy): domain Eukaryota; kingdom Viridiplantae; phylum Streptophyta; class Magnoliopsida; order Poales; family Poaceae; genus Oryza; species Oryza punctata. The sequence continues at coordinate 15,225,902 of CM002492.2, read as the reverse complement.
TTGGCATAAAACCACTGCTTTGCTCTCCCTAGAAGAGAGAATGGAAACAAACGTAGTCATATGGCGTCGTGGCTGACTCCTTTGATAGTATATGTGCTACAGATCTCCAGAAACTGCTGCAGTTGAGCACTTGCGTCCTCATTTTCCTTGCCACAGAATGGGCTAGCCTGCGCCATAGTGATTAGGCTGATCTTGAGATCGAAATCCACATCTCCTACATTGATGCGAGGCCCGACAGGCACGTTGTCAGTGGAGGGAGCGGCGAACTCGCGGAGTGTCTTCTCAGCCATAGTCCAAAAAGTTGGAGGCGCGGGGATGGCTGGTCTTTCTGCCGACAAAGTCTTCTGAGAAGGAACAACACGTGGTTTGACGCTCCAAAGGAAGGCTTCAGGATTGTCTTTGAAGTTTTTTGGCAAATCGAAACCAGTCATGCACTACCCGGTTTTCACAAAAAAGCGAAAAAAACCAAGGTCACAATAAAGTGGATGCCAATTAATAACATTTAGTAAACTCCAAAACCAATTATCTTCCCCGGCAATGGTGCTAGAAATGTTTGTTGACATTTCTTAACGACATTACTAGCAATTAAATCCCAAGCAATGACACCAGAAATATTAGTCGATATTTTCTCACGATCACAGATGCAATCCGCAAGTGCATGGATATACCGTTGTAGTACTTCACCCGGAAGTATTTCCAAGGTATCGTATTTATTTAATCCCAAGGAAAGATATGGTAAGAGAGTATTATGTTATTAATGCTCATCACACTTATGTTAATCAAAGTCTAATGCAGAGGTTAATCAAACTAAATATGGGTAGGTTGACACATAGAAGTTACTTTCCAAGTATCCTCTCATGAACAATAAATCTAGCCTAGTGGAGAAGAATAGAGAAATACTCATTTTCTGTACTTCTATTGTATAGTCCTTTAGTATACTCTTACTGTAGTACAGTTATGGCCAATACCCCCTCACTATGCCCTCCTGGTATATCGAGAAACCACCCCTGGTTGCTGAGTTCCTTAAGACAACCTATCATGCCTATCCAACCAATATCAGATGCGGAGGAGCACCCTTGCTAGGAACCTGTCTTAGCCCTATATACGCACGTGGAGGAATACTCGTACTGAGCTGTCACCATCAGTGGCCCACCTCTACAGTTCCGTGGCATATAGCACCACTTCAGTTTATTCACTAATCTAAGCACCACGCTTATACTAATGAATATTACTCTACACCAGTGCACTTGACAAAGAGCAATCAAATACTTAACATTAAGCCAATATCATTGCATATTTCCAGTAAGCTAGCCATACAACTTATACCGAGCAAGTATAAACTAAAGCTAGTATTCAAATAATTATGCAAATAAAGCAAAGGACCCAAACTATATAAAGAACAATATTTCATGAATGGAACAAGTCTTACAAGAGAGATACAAGCTACTAGAGCCTTACCCCGAATCCTTGAGGACTCGAAGATATTCCTCAACAGTTATTCTACTCCACTACTACTAGAAAAAATATTTAATTTAGAGAGAGAGAGCTCGTTGGAAGTGCTCCTTCTTGGTGTGTGTTGAATGGGAGAAGGTGAAGTCCTTTTATCGCTTGAGAATGGCGGTTTTGGCAGTTGGAATTGTCTGAAACGCCCTTCCACCATCATTGGGGAGCTATTAGGGATGTTCACGTGGACGGCCAGGATGATTGGGGCCTATGGCGGTTCGGCTGAACCCTGGGCCCCACCACCTGGCTTCTCCTTTGGCCAGGAGACTGACTGGTGGGCCCTTATGGTGATTATGAGGGTTATGACTCATTTTATGATAGTTTCATTTGACTTGTGGCCCCTCTAATCCTTGTACTCATGCCTGGCTGCCTGGAAGGATGTTATTCTCCATTATTTCTTCTCCATTTAAGTAGTTCTCCTGTAAACAAATACTTTGTCATATATAAGAGGAAATAGATTGTTTCTAAGAATATGCATTGCAAGCATTGCTAGTTCTCTTTCATTGTTGGGAATATTGACGGTTGAAATTTATCTATAACAACCATCAACAATCATCGATCCAGACAGATTAAGAGTCCTTCAAAATGACGTGGTGCAATGTCTTGTAAGATTTGAGATGATTTTTCCACCATCCTTCTTCAATATAATGGTGCATCTACTATGTCACCTTGTCAAAGAGATCGGTATTCTCGATCCTCTGTACCTAAGCAACATGTTTCCTTTCAAGAGGTACATGGGCGTTCTAAAGAAGTACGTCTGTAACTGTTCTCGTCTAGAAGCAAGCATCGCCAAGGGGTATGGAACAGAGGAGGTCATCGAGTTCTGCATAGAATTTCTTGAAGACCTTCATTCAATCGGGGTCCCTGAATCGATCCATGAGGGGAGACTACGGGGAATGGGGACTCTTGGAAGGAAAAAATAATGACTGTAGACAAAGATTTATTCCGTAAAGCACATTTTACGGGATTGCAACAATCTTCGTTGGTGGCTCCTTACATCGAGGAGCACTTGGCGGTTGTTCGCTCCAAAAACATCAGTAAGTCTGATGCCTGGATTACACGCCATCACATTGATACTTTTCCTGCTTGGTTGCGACAGTATCTCATGGGTAACGATACGATTGACCAACAACTAGTATTTTTGGTGAGGGACCATCTTGCTCGATCTCGACATTCCAAGGATATGAGATCAATGGGTATACATTTTACACAAGAGCCCAAGACAGAAATATCACGAACCAGAACAGTGTTGTTCGTATCGATGCCATGAGATACGATGGAACAACTAGCACATACTATGGTGCCATCGACGAGATATGGGAACTCGATTATAGACCTTTAAAGGTCTCTATGTTTCGGTGCCAATGGGTTAGGCTGACAGGTGGTACCATAACAGTTGATGACTGTGGGATGACAACGGTTGACCTTAACAAGGTTGGGTACTTAGACGAACCATTCGTCCTAGCCAATGATGTAACGCAAGTTTTCTACATTAAGGACATGGCTAGCAAACCAAAGAAGGGGAAAGGGCCCAACGAGCCAAAGCGCCAGGTGGTTCTTCTAAACAGAAGGAAAATTGTCGGAGTGGAGGATAAGACTGACGGAGATTACGATCAGTTTGACGGGCAACCTTCGTTTACGGTGACAGTTGACCTGAGCATACTCGTATTAAATGAAGACACCCCTTACTCACACAACGATCATAGCGAAGGAACATTCGTTAGGAGAAAGTACGTGAGGTCAACCATCACAATGTAAATTATTTTTAATGTATTGAAGGTCCATCTGTTTCATTTGAGTTTTAATATCTTCTCCTTATTTTAATGTGTTAATTATATATGTTTTTAAAATTCAATAACAATTTTAAACTATTTAAATTGGGCATGAGTTAATTACATATTATTTTTAGAATTTAAGAACAATTTTAAACTGTTTTAAATGTTTTCTCATTAATTCAGTGATTTTATTTCATTTTTAATGCATTACTTATTATTGTTTTAAACCCATATTTAATGAAATTAATTTGGTCTGATTAAGTTTCTAAGTTTAAAACCCATATATGTTCAAACATTTTTAGTCGGTTGTTGACCCTAACCGGAACAAAAAAAAATTTGGAAAGAGTGGGAAATCATCTTTAGTCCCGGTTCGCGGCTACAACCGGTACTAAAGATAAGATCTCTTTAGTCTCGGTTGTAGCCACAAAGCGGGACTAAAGATGGACGGGTATATAAATGGGGAGCACATCGGCTTCTCCAACACTTAGCAATTTTCTCCATCACCACCGCGCGCCATCACACCTAGGTATTCGCCGCCACCTTCGCCGCCATCGTCGTCTCGCCGTTGTCGTCATCACCGCCGTCATCTCGCCACCCTCACCACTGTCGTCTCTTCAAGGTGAGGTGCCTAGATCTGACCAGCGCGCGCGACCTTATTTCCCTCTCAGATCTCTGTCCTCTGGTGCCCTCGACCTCCACCTCCATGTCGCGAGATGGCATCCTCGCCGCCGCGTCACCATCACCGGCCGCCACCGCTCCACCACTGCGCCGCCACCGTCCACGCGCAGCCAATAGCCACCACGCAACCACCGCCGCCATCGTCGTCGCCGTGCCGCCAGGCAAGAACGACTTAGCGAGAATGAACAATGTCCGAACGAACGACTTAGCGAACTACCGAATGAACGACTTAGCGAACGACCTAGTGACCTAGCGAGCAAAACGACCTAGCGAACAAGCGAGTGCACGACTGAGAAAGACCGAACGTGCAAACGGACATAGGTTCGCTCGATGTTCTCGTTCGTTCGCCTATTCGAAGGAGGGTCTGATTTAGGATATTGGCTAAAAAAAGCACTCGCTCTTTCATGACTAAACACAAATACGTAATTTCTAAAACAGATCTTATATTGACTCCTATGCATGGGGTGTCAAAACAAGATTTATTTTGGAAATTATCCGTGTTCAGCCATGAAAGAACGATGTGTTGTTTTCACCCAATATCTTGAGTCACTATCTCTCATTTAACGATGTATATGTTGATGTTCTGAATTTAGATTTAGGACCAATTTGACTTAGGACCAATTATCTTGTGTTAACTCATATGCAATGTACATGGTTTAACTAATTATTTTTTGTCTTATCAGGATTTTACGTGGACGAGTTGTTGACATGGTCGCCGCTCAAGCTTACATGGTCCCAAGGCCGCCAAGCAAAAGTAAAGGAAAGTTACATTAAACTATAAATTTTGGAAATATTATTTCTAGTGTTATTCATGTAGGTTTAGTATTTGTTAAGTAGGTTAAATTTAATTAGTTGATCTTCGTAATTCTCGACAATATTAATATGTATAACTCGCTCCAGAGTAGTTGGACAAAATTGATGTACACTATTTAGTGGTATTAATTTATGGTATTGTTTAGCTGTATTCAAGAATGGTATTACTTAAGGGAATTATTTAGTTGTTGACAATGTGGATGTGTATTATTTAATAGTATGAACAGATGGCAGATCGCGATGATGAGCAGATCCTCCTGGACACGATCGTAGAGGGCAGCAGCCAATATTGGGCGGATGAGGAGGGAAACAAGGACGCCAACCAGTACTCGAACGATGAGGGAAACATGGAGGGGAACGAGGAGGGCTAGAGTGACAGCCAACTGAGTGTTGGTAAGAAGGGGGCACGCAGACAACAAGGCGCCACGAGGATGGTGGAGGGGAGGCATATTATAACTAAAATGAGTCCAGACAGCCAACCTGTAGCCCCTGCTGATGCTGCAAGAAATTTTGTGTCACACAGTGGTTGGTGCATGAGGGATCACATGCCTATTAGTACAGTAAACTGGGGCCAAACAAGGTCACATGAGGATGTGTAACAATCTTATCTTCCTAATCCGAGAAAGACATGTTGTGGACCTATTGACGATGAAATTTGGCAAGCATATGAATCGGAAACATGCTTCAATTCGAAGTGGATTTGAAGATGTGTGAGATTCTCGGAAACAGAGTGCGCATCGGTCGGAAGACCGTATCGGCTGGGACCGAGTCTGATATGGATAGCCGATACAGCCGATATTGGATGCATGACCAATATCGGGTTCGAGAAGGAGATTGAGTTGATGTTGCCGGGCAAGGATGGAGTCCGAGATTGGCAATTGTATCTATTAATTAGGATTATATTTAATTTCCTTATAGATATTTTTGGTAAGAGTCCACCTAAGGGACTTGTTTGCTAGTTGGATTTGTATTAAGACGATAGGAGTCGTGTCCGTTATGGACAAGTTTGTATTTTCGGGTATAAATATAAGCCCGAGATCTTATGAATAATAAGAACACTAGTTCAATCAATCTCGGCACATCACCAACCTTTTACAATTACTTTTGACGAGTTCTTGCTTTTGAGTCGAGCTGCATCAGGTTTGATCTTCAGCGAAGAGGTAAAATTTGTTATGGCGGTTTACATTATCGGAATAAGTGCTTACATCTTTATGACACTCTAATTCTATTTTGTGAATCTCTGAGTTATCATATACATTGTATAATTTAGATTGATAATGTTATCTACTTGCATCGGCCGATCCGTATCTAGGGTTTTGCTGATAACGGCTAGATTGACTTGTTGGTTTAAGTTATATAACGTATCCACCATATTGAAAAGGCAACCATCGGCTTGAATGTCTAGGTTTTATGCCTCTTTCCATACTTAATGCTGCATCAGTTAAGTTTGACCTATTAAGTCATGCTTAGAATCATGATCTCTAGCCTACTTTATGGTTGTTAATAAGGATAGTATCGGGGTTTCAGCCAATCTTACCTGGTATAGTTATTTTACATAGTTTAGTGCTTTGTTTAATATGATATACTATGCCCCATGTATCAGGATCTAATCTAATATAAATATATTGGACTTACTGCCAATCCGATTGGTCGTAGTTAGGTATATTTGTTGCAAGAGAGTATCATAGTATAAGGTTGTATCGGAGCTATAGTCGATACATGCTTAAATCTGGACATCGGCTATAACATGAGTACATATAATCATTATTTCATATTATTTTAGACATGGGAAATTTATACTGTCTCGGTTAAGTCCGATATATCCCAATTGCTGATTTCTAAAGTACCAAGTTTGGGGTTAGCTTGTCATCGAAAATGTCTTATAGCCGATTCATGCTTTATTGCATCGGCTAGGTTGCATCACATATGACATCGGCTACCTGGCCGATCGATTATCGTTTACTAATAGAACTTGCATGTTTCATCTTGTTGATTGCAGGATCAAATCAACTGGCACGCCTTTGAACCCGAAAGCAAGTATTGGACCTGTACTGGACTTAAGCAGATCTCCTAGGCCAGTGTGTGTTTTTTGCATCAACAGGACCACCATACTCGAGACCTTCACGGTCCCTGAGGCAGAACAGGCCAAAGTGAAGGAATGGACTCTAAAGAAGATGGCCGAATAATTCCAGAGCTAAAGAAAGAACTGTACAACAAATATGTAGTGAAGGGTCTAACACCGGACTTCGACAAATTCCTCAACCTAACGGATCATTGGAAGATGCGTTTGTCGCCTATAAGACATGAGAGGCAGGGCAAGCGAAGATAGCCAAAAATAAAGCCGATACTGCAAAGAAGAAAAACTTTCACCGGCTACGGTCGGGTAGCTACAAGAAGGCAGTGCCCAAGTGTCGGAGAATGGAAGCAGCGTTAGAAGAAAAAGGTATCGTTCCCGCCACAGCTGATTGGCCTGAACCATCCAAAAATTGGTACTACGCTCCTGGGGGAACACTGAATCCCGGCGATGGCTCCCTAGTCTTCAGCGACGACATATGCCAAGCAGCACACCGTCTCGTCGAAGCCCTGGAGGCCTCTGCTGAGGAAAGTTTCAAGCCCGACAGATAGAAGGACGAGCTAATGCTCGCACTAGAGAATCCCAAGCACCTAGGATGAACGCGCACAATAGGCGTGATTGCATGGAAGCATGGGTTTGAAGAGGACATTCACACGTACTGGAGTTGCATCAGAAGCAAGAGAGCTCAAGAGGCGAAGCTCACAGATCTCGAATTGAAGGTCGAGACCTACCACGCACGGATGCAAGAGGAGGTTGGACGATGGGTAGACGAACGCTTAAGTCAGTCATGCTAGCCGTTTATTTCTCCCATCATGGTGAGCCCCTCAGGGAAAGGAAACAGCTGTGCTTCTACAAGGCAAGTAGTAGATCCTCAGAGCATGGAAGCTGCAGAAGGGCTTGATGTCGAGGAACCACTTTGCCCCATGGATGAAATCACGCAGCGGACATCATGTGAGCTGCATGTTCCTTTCGGGAACATATCAATCAAGGTTTGTTCATATTTTTATGATATATTTCCTGTTACATTGCAAAAATTGTTGCATATGTTAAGTACTAATAACCTCGATTCTTGTGAAGGTGACGGATGGCATGGCCATACCAGTGCAGCAGAACGAGACGTACCATTGTAGGTCGATTCCACCTCGGTACTCAAAGGTCGAGTTGAGCAGGTGGTCCCGGCTTCGAGGATCTCGAGTTGGACATCCCCGGAGGAGAAAGGGAGATAAAACTAGAAGACACAGCTCACGCCATTGTATTATGCTGCAAGCACTACATCGTGTTTCCCGGGCGAGCAGCGGTGTCCGTTCCTACATCACCTCCGCCTGCACCATCTTCTCACAGGACTTCGCCACCTGCACCATCTCCTCCACGGGCACCGACTGCTCCACAGGCATCGACTCCTTCGAGGTCTCCATCGCCTGCACCATCTCCTCCGACTTCAACGCCGCAACCAGCTACAAGTTCCAAAAAGTCTTGCGCACCTCAACCTGCGCCGTCAAAATCTATGCAACAAACGAAGAAGCCAAAACTTGGCGAGCCAAAACAAGCCGCTCTCAAGAAAAAGAGCATATGATAGGACTGACTAGGAGACTGACGAGGTCGTCAGAAAAGAAGTGCATGAGAACTTCAAGCCACGGAGTCCATAGAAGAAGACTCCAATAGACCCATCAACAAAGGTATTATTTCTGAAGATGAGCAAACGAACCAAAAAGACCTTTTCATCTAACAACGAACAATCAACGATCAAGTATTATTAAGAATTCCAAAGGGAAGAAAAAAGAAGTCCCTTAGCTCGGTCAACAAGCAAGCAAGACATTGAGCCGATGTCAACTAAGCCCGCAATTAATATTAAAAGATTTCTCAAAGATACAAATCTGACTAAGGAGCAACTACTGGGCCTAAAGCCTATCGAGACAGCGAAAGTGGCGGATCTCACATACAAAGGCGAACCACTCGTCAAGCCTGAGCAAGTGAATAACCTCTCTACACAGATGTACCGCTCCATCAATGGTACATGGAAAAAATAGCCAAAAGGCAGAGAGATGTTCGATGTGAGGATAAAACACGCTGAGTACTTCAATGGAGAAGAGACCATATGGGTCAAGTTCGAGGACGCCTTCCCTATATACCACCTAGACTCCATGGACGTCGCTTTTATGAGCATATGTGTTTTGTAAGTGTCATTCAATTTTATTTCATTACTTAGCTCATCGTAGACTCCTTACAATTTTTACTGTGTTAGGATACCTGATGATATTTTTTTCCCTCTGTAGAATGAAGATTCAACGATGCGGTAGGCAGGGATCTTACAGGGTTGGTTTTATAGACCCATACAAAATTAATGTCAAGCTACTGGAAAGCTTTGAAAAAGATACAGAGAACAATATATTAAATTCTTGATGCAACAACATTATAAGATCTATATACTATTGCCTTACAACACAAGGTGAGTTTTTACCGCCTATAGTACCAATTTCCTTCAACTGTTCATACCATGACATGTAAATCATCTCACGTAATTTCCAGCAACCATAGAGTCCTTTTTATCATAGACCTTCCTGCAAGCAAGATCCATGTCTACGACTCCATGAGGAAACCCAAGAAAATCTTTGCCCACATTTTTGCTGTGCTTAACAGGTATTGCTATCCATTCCACTGTCATTATGATTGTTGCTATAGATACTATATATGCGCATCTTGGATCATTAATCGTACTTTGCAACTACGTACACAGTATGGGTATGGTTCCGTACAACTGTCCGCGGGCCGTGGGAAGAAGAACTGAGTGGGAGGATGGACTTTTCGGTAAGGACTTGACCCAAAATTATATCTCACTTATCCTAATGAAGTAATATATAATTCTTAATTTTGTTTCTCCTTTAGTGTGCACAACAGGGACAGGGGAACAACATGTGGGCAATTACATTTGTCACTACATGCACACCTTAACATACAACATCAGCACTGACATAGATATGTATTTAGTCTATTTTCATGTCTCACATATATATATATGGATGTATATATGTAATTAATTATAAATGTATATGTCTTCATAACTATATATATATGCATATATATATCTGTACTTATATATATATTTACAAATATAAACATGTATATATTATATATGCATGCATGTATATATGTATATGCATGTATATAAAAAAAGCAATAAAAAGCATATGGAAAAAAAGAAAAAATCCTTAGTTATTTCAACCGGGATTAAAAATACCCATTGTTAGTTCTTGGATTGTGCTTCCTGGTTGCACAATCGGGACTAAAGGGGTTGCGAACCGGTAACAAAAACTGGTTCGCCAGTTGTGTAACTGCATCCGATGTACTCGAAAGGACTCAAAACTAACACAGGAAGGAAATACCTGATGAAATTTCCTCGTTGTTCATAGGTAGAATGATTGCGGCTTGCCGCACTTCTCCAGCACTAAATCAATGCCAGACCTGGGTGGCCCAGATCATTGCTGTGGGGATGTCAGATATGAGGTGGCGACGAGTCCCCCAAGCAAAGAGACCTCCGTAGATCAGCGGCGGCAGGGGTAAGGATGAGCTCTGGCGCGTGGGGAGCCGATGAAGCAGGCGCTGGCCTAGCTGTAGATGGTGTTCTGGTGGCGCCAATCGGTGGCATCACGAAGGAGATCGGCAAGGCGGGCATCGGTGTTCTGGCGGCATGAGAGGGCGGAGGAGAAATGCGGCGGGGAAGCGGCGCAGGCTGTGTCTTTTCCTCTCGCGCCGTGGGGAGGCAACGGTGTTCCGATGGCGAGGCCGGCGATTAGGGCTAGGGGAAGGGGTCGCGGGTCGGGGGATGAGGGGGCACCGCGGGGAGGATATTTTTTTTGTCCTCGGATGCAACATGACTCACTAAAGGCCAGTTCGTATTGTCTGCAGTACTAATGGTGCAGTTGCAAACACTGACGTGTGAGCCCGGACCCTCATATCAGCTATTGCTACTGTGTCAGCGATACTGCAGAATCCACTAGAGGCCGGTATATGATTTCCTTCATGGACGGGAATTCAGGAAATCCTCCCAATGTTGGGCAAGCCCCCCCGGATGGGCCTAAATCCATTGGCTTTTTTGCACGAGCCATTTCGTCTAGGTCTTTATGAACATAGCTGTTCCAGTTGTGCACCCAGTTGCACTGAACTTGAAAATTTCGAAGCAGCGAGCCATCTCAGCAATGTCACGCTTCGGCTTCAACTTGTATGACTTGCAGAAGCGTTCATAAAAGGCCAATACGGCTTCATCTGCCTCGAGGTCCTTGGCAGTCACGCACTTAGCATCATCTATCACAACCCAGAAACAAATCAGTCAATCAGTTTTACATGAGTAGATATTGGTAGTGAATTGCAGGAATAGCATGCAGCAATTCAATCCGTATGTTAAATTGCACAGCTGCATCTGTGATTGGTTATGGTTTACCTGGGAGCTCGCTGCTGTAGCGGAAGGAGGCGGTCGGAGACGTCAAGTGGGGGACCGGGACGACGCTTCGAGGAGCTAGCCAGCTGAGCGGGCGGCGCGAAATGCGGCCGCCGCCACGAGATCTCAAACAAGATCGATGATATTAATATGTATATACAATAGGGACGCCTAGTTTGGAAATAAATCAACACTGAGGCACAGGCTAATATAAATTTGGATATATCTCTATTCTCTGTCTACTTCTCTGCTGCTCCTTCCAACTAAGTTTAAGCCATATTTCTTAGGGTTATTTAGATACATACCATTCAAAATTTGTAGGTTTGAAAAAATACTATTACTATTCGACTATTCACAAAAATATCATTACACTTGTACTGTCTTTTGTTGGTATTTGATACGATCACAAATAAATCCGCAAGCGCATGAATACCGTTGTAGCATTTCACACCCAGGAGTATTCAAAGGGTATCATGTGGTTCTTTTTCCGCAGGGAAGGCGATGGTGTAAAGATCGAGTTCATATATTCATAATCATGCTATAATCAATATACCATAGTCTAAACAGTCAATAAGAATAATAATATATTAAAGTAGTGTGATACATGGGAGATTCATCTCTAATAATGGATAGTGGAGAAGGACAAAAACAGAGCTACGATTCATATGACCTTCTATATTGCTAATAATGTTTAGTATATACTTATGTTGATGGTCGTTAAGTACAAACTTTAATGGTCAACTCCTACATAAAAGATACCAAATAGTATATCAAAACCAAGTGATAGAGGGTTTATTACTAACCATTTCCACTGGTTTCAATAATTATATGTATGCAGGTCGAGAAAATACACCCGTCATGTGACGAAAATGAACATTCGGCCAATCACGCGTGAGCACAAGGATTGGAGGGTCCACTTAACAGTTGAAACCGACTTAAAGTGGAGCTAAACCATCCTAACCACCATAAGGGCCCACCAGTCATTCTCCTAGCTAAAGGAAAGGCCAGGAGGTGGGACCCAGGGGTCGGCCGAACAAGGGATTCGGCCGAACCACCACTAGCACCTCTCATCTCCACCTTCCACGTGGACGTCTCTGATGAACTCCCAATGACGTTTACTGGTGCACCGACCTTCCAAACCACCATTTCAATCGTCATTTGGCACTATAAATGAAGGAGCTCAACAGACACTTCAATGGACAACAAATTAGAGTACAACTCACTTTTAGATTTTAGACTTTACTTTAGTATGTTGGCTTAAATAGAGAGTAAGGGGAAGCTCTGGAAGGAGTGCCTAGAATATCGGAGTTTTCTCTGAGACTTTTACGGAGGAGTGCCGGGAGTGTCGGCATTCACGCAACGGAGTTCCGGAGAAGCGTTGGGATTGTCAGTCTTCTTCTTACTTGTACCTCGGCAGATGCTTTCTTTTATAAAGTAAGTATTCAGGTTTTCCTTATTTTATTTAATTAGTTTATTTAAGTGAGATATATTCTCATTGGTGCGGGTTCGTCACTTAGTGTGCAACTGAGTGCTCTAATAATAGGACCCTCGATAAAGAAGAAAGTTTCTGTGCAAGACTAGAGTAGTAATAATAACTTAGGCGTGGTGTCTAGGTTAGAAATTACCTTCATTTGTTGTGTGTTCCTTAGAAAGTGAGGTAGACAGCAGGTGGTGACAACTTTGTCCATCCTTTGTATCCCTCCATGTTCGGGTTCATCATAGAGCTCAAAGCCGGACTCATCTTGGCAGACCAGGGGAGGGCCAGTGTCCGAAGCATTCGATAGAGTTTTACCTTTAACTTAAGATAACTAGTTAAATCCAGCAGTCATCTCAAACCAATTCCTTCATTAGTTGTTGTTCTTGGATAGAATCTTGATCATAGATAGTACACACACATATCTTGTGTTCGATACCCTTGGAATACTCTAAGGGGAAGTGCTACAGTGGTATCTATGCACTTGCGGATTTATCTGTGTGTGTAGCAAATACCAACAAGCATTTCGAGCGCCGGTACCGGGGAACGGTTGTTGTAGCATCTATGAACTTGGGTCATCCTCGTATCTTATGTTTTTCTTTCTTTCTATTCCTTCCTTTCTCTTCATACCTACCATGGAGCAACCCTCTGTTCAAAACCTCTCTGCTCCAAGGGCTGAGTTCTATAAGCCACCACCTTCTTCAAAACTCATTCGTTCATCTCGCTATGAACTCGGTCCTGGTTCTATAGCCATGGTTCGAGGACTTACCTTATCAGGTAGTGATAGCAAAAACCCCTATAGTCATCTACAAGAGTTTGAGCAAATGTGTTCATGCTTATCAATTGCGGGTATGGCACAATACACTTTGTGGTGGAAGTTGTTTTCCTTTTCTCTTATAGAAGGGGCGAAGCAATGTACACCCTTACGGTGAGCAAACTATATGGTGAATGGGAGGAGTTGAAAAGCAGGTTCTGCCTTGCTTTCTTCCTGTTAACCCATGTAGTTTCTACCCGTAAGGAGGTTCTCAACTTTCAGCAAGATGGGAAGGAGTCCATTGGTGTAGCCAGGGCACGTTTTTTCCTTGTTAACTCAAGACAGCCTAGACTTGCCTCTACCTGATCATGTGTTGTTACAGAACTTTCGTTCGGGTTTAGATAGGGTGTCGATGTCATGGGCCCAGGGGTATGCTGACTTAGGACTTGAGGTGGCCCCATTCGCCCACGTGGCCATCCCCCGAGGGGGATCGGGTCCGAGGGTGACGTGGCAGCCGCCCACTCTAAGTCCCGGCGCCCCTCGGGGGCTGCCAGATTAGGGGTCAGGCTCCCTCGACCCCCTCGGGGCACCGCCACGTGTGTTAGAGTAGGTGGGCACTCCCAGCGCTCACCTACCCCCATTAATGGCGGCGCAGCCGGAGTGCGCCTGCACGCGCACGTACGTGCGTGAAACCGATCACGGTCGCACTGACCAGTGCGTGACCGGTGCGAATGACCGATGGGATGCAGCATAGTACCAGGCATGCCGCCGCACGCCCGGTAGGTATGCTGCGTGTCCCGTCGGGTCACATCAAAATCATGTGAGCCGGTTCGGCTCACTCACCTCACCAGAGTTGGTGCGCCAGGTCTAATCACCTGGCACGCTCACCGCATATGGTTGGATAAGCAAGTCTTCGGCCGTTTAATGAAGAATGACGCGCGGTGTCACACGTGAAAGATGTGCGGTTTGACAGGAGTCGTGCCGGCGCTACAGGACGGTGGACTTCTGCCGCATGCCACAGTGTGGTCCTTAATTGTATAAGAGCTTTTTTCCCTTTTCTCTAGAGTATAGCCTGTTCGGCCCATGTGGTGTCCCCTTGCGAATATAAAAGGAGGCCCAGGCCTAGAGGGAAAGGGGTTCGATCCCTGAGAAGAAGAACACACATATAGTCCATCACACAGGAGTAGGGTGTTACACCTTGCCGGCGGCCCGAACCTGTATAATCTCGCGTGCCACTGTCTCCTCTTGCACGAAACTCTTTCTTTTTCCCTCTCTACACGATCGACACGCCGGAGCCAGAGCCGGGAACACCTCTCTTTTGCTCCCTAGACCGAACTCAAAAGGGGGGCCTCCACAGTCCCCCGCTGCGGAGTTTATCCTCCGTCACAGGGAGTCTGCTATGTATGTCAATATTTCCGTCGGAGGTTCGTTCGCACACAAAACAATATTGGAGGGTAGGGAATTCCTGGATCGTATCCTGGAGAATACCTTTTTCGTTCATTGCGAAACCGTCTAGGAAATTGAGCATACACAAGAGGAATCTTCAACCGTTGAATCGGAGCCTATAACCTCCACTTCCCAAGAATCCCACGGCGTCAGAGGATGGAGGAGAAATGCTGGCGGGAAGTGGCGCAGGCGGTGTCTCTTCCTCTCACGCCGTGGGGAGATCGGTGATGTGGTCGGGCGACGGTGTTACGGTGGCAACGCTAGCGATTAGGGTTAGGGGAAGGGGTCACGGGTCGGGGGATGAGGGGGCACCACGGGTAGGAGATCAGCGAGTCAGGGAAAAGTGCAAAGCGCAATTTGAGGCGCAGTTAGGGTTAAGGGAAGGAGGGTGCGGCAGTGATGTGATGGCGATGGCTTTGTGTGTGTGTGTGTCTGTGTGGTTGCGAGAAGGGGAGAGGAGCGTCGTGTTTTTTACGGGAGAATTGTCGCATGGCGGTGGGGGAGGAGAGCGGAGGGAAGGGGGAGTCATCTGGGCCCCTCGATTATAGGTAGATGAATACAGATCGCTTGATTTGATGAATGAGGAATGAGGAGTGTAACATGTAGGACTGTGTTGGTAAACTATAGGGTAGATGTTTGGGGCATGGCAACTTCTCTCATATTTTTCTTTTTTAGATTTTAAGAAGTTGTAGTTGCATGACAAAAAAAACCTACCAAGAAGTTTGTTTTCCTAGCTTTTTCGGATTCTGACCAACTAGATTTTTATCAGGTATCTTAGAAACTAAAATCCCTAAACATGGCAAAGAAACTAGATTTTATCAGCTATATTAGGCTGTGTTCGTTGTTTCATGTTGGGAACTAATCCCTCCCGCACGTAAAATGGAGCAACTCATTAACTCATGACTAATTAAGTATTAGCTAATTTTGTTTTGAAAAATGAATTAATATGATTTTTAAAGTAACCTTTGTATAGAAAACTTTTGCAAAAATGCACAGTTTAGCTATTTGAAAAGCATGCGCACGAAAAAAGAGTGAGGCGAGTTGGGAAAATTGGGGAAAGAACTCAGTTAGAAACTAAATCCCTAAACATGCCAAAGAAAGTGCATGAGCAATGGGCATATACCCTTGTGCCAAAAGGCTGTGACACATGCGATAAGACACTATAAAAACACTACCTCTACAGTGCAAGCCATCCTATAGTGCCTTTTGCATTTCAGCTTCTAATTATTGTTGTGTTAACCCTTGTAAAATTAAATATTAGCAAATCAACTATTTTTTCCATTTTAGAACCTGTGAAAAAAAGAAATTACACATGCACCCTCAACTACCATGCGGACACACCAGTCAGCCTATCCCTCGCCTCACCCTCTCTTCATCTTCCTGTACCTTCCCCATCTCCATCGCTTCCTCCTCATATTCGCCGCAGGCTCGCTCCCCTCCGCTAGTGCTGGCTTCCCCTCCCCATCGACGGTGACTAGATCGGGGTGTTGCAGCTGTCCTGTCCTCCTCGTCACGAACTGATGGCCGGCGCTGTTTATCTGTTCCTCATCCTTTGGCAGTGCATCTTCCTTCTCTATGAGCTTACCGACGTAGATCGAGCTGAGCGATGACACATCTGCTCGAGATGGAGGCCTGCGGCGGATCTGCCCTAGGCAATAGCCTGGCGGCGGCATAGGAGCTCAACGGGCCAAATTGGGGAGGCACGACGACCTCTTGGTATGTCCCTCCTAGTTGGCTCTCTCCACTCCAAACATAAGTTTACATAAGTTGATGTGATTTAAATGTAAAAGTAAGATAATGTGGTTTTAAGAGAGAACAAAAGAAGAAAGATTAGACCATATATCTGACGGCTAAAAAAATTGAGATGATATGGCTTAATGAGAGAAAAAAAGAAGAGACATAACTTAAACCATAGATTAATCATCTAAGGACTGAAAATAATTAATGTGATATGGCTTAATGAGAGAAAAGAGAAATAAATTAACTAATTAAGTGAGAGTGAACTCTATAGGTATATAGGATGAGAGATATATTGAAATATTAGGTGAATTATATGAGATGATTTAACATCCTTACATTTCAAATCTCTAAATTTTAATAAGTTTTAAAATTATAGATAATATAGCATGTTTGCAGATGCTTAAATATAATAGTTGTTAGTAGATGATGATGTGTTATCTTTGCATGTTAAACTTTAGGAATTAGTGGTTGTTAGTGGATGATGATGTGGCATCTATGTTAAGATTTAGGAATTAGTAGGTTATAACTTTAGTAAGAGAGGATATGAAATTTTGTGGCATGAAAGATCCTATTGTTAGTTTGTTTCCCATGACCATCTCCACCATGCACGGACCATCACAAAGGCTACTAGTTGGTGCAGCCGCACTTGCGAAGCAAGTCGCATATGGCTGTGCTCCCCTTGCCGGTTTTGGAAGTCGCATACAGCCAAGCTCCCCTTGCCGGTTTTGGTTCAGCTTCATGCGGTGTCTTTAATTTAAACTTTTATAAAAGAAATTGCAAAAAAATTTCATTTAAAACATAAGAAAACATTTATCTCAAAATAAAAAAAAATCAATTTAAATATGAAACTTTCACCTCAAGAATCGCAAAAACTTTCATCTTAAAATCACAAAAACTTAGGATTAAAAAACCCAAAAACATTCAAGTAATACTCAAAATCTATCTTCTTCCATGACGGTCATCATTTCCCCGGTCATGTCAACAGCTATGACCATGTAGTTGTGCTTGGTGTTGCTACTCCTGCGCGTGGTGGGGTGGTGATGGAGGAGTCCTCGTGCGGTGGCTGGTGGCCACACCGCTGCCCCCGATGGCTAGGGTTGAAGAGCGGCATGGGGGTGTGGCATGGCCGGAGGAGTTGAGCCAGATATGGCGAGAGAGATGGGGAGATGGAGGACGGACGGGAACGATGATAGGGTTAGAGACGGGAACGAGGATTGTGACCAGACACGGGGTAGATCAATGACTGACGACGAGCGGCTCTGTCGATTGGGAATGGAGGAAAGAAAAGAAAACAAGTGGACGGAGGAACGAGAAGAGGAATCAGACTCCTCTGCCTCCCAACCTAATGAGCTCTAAATTTTACGCTTGTGGCACAACTACACCAAATAGGAATCCTGAACCGATCTATTAGGTAGGGTGGGTCGATCTACCCAGCTATGGTTCACGCCACACCCACACCCCCAAACTTCCCTCTTAGTCCTAGGTCTAGCCCATTAGCCACCAATCCACCATCAAGCTATGAAATCAATCAAGCATTTCGAGTAGGAATGAAAACAGTGTCTGAAATTCCCGGCCGACTGAATATTGTTTCTACGTAAGTGGCACCATTTTTCACATTTTTGATTTGGCTATATAAAAATTTTGATTTTTTTCTATTTTCTTCTAGCGCCATATTGCAGTTCACATTAAGGCTTTGTTCTTTCCCCCTTTTCCCAACTCACCTCTCTCGTTTTCCGCGCGCACGCTTTTCAAACTGTTAAACGGTGTGTTTTTCGCAAAAAGTTTCTATACAAAAGTTGCTTAAAAAATCAAATTAATCCATTTTTCAAAAAAAATAGCTAAAACTTAATAAATCACGCGCTAATGAATTGCTTCGTTTTCCGCATTCACTGTTCAGGCTGGGAACCCAGGCTTACGAACGCAGCCTAAATAGTAGGGAGAACTGCTGCCGATGCTTTCACCCCCTAATTTGGAATAGCCATTATAATACACAAATTGCATATTTGTCACCAAAGTTGGTGTGTGTGGCTTCTGCTTGCCATTGCAATCTGAACTGGTACAATTAGAAGGCCAAAAGTTTTTTTCACAAAACTAACATAGAAAACAAGGAACATGGTATGACCCTTTTGCTCTTGGCTAGAACAGATCCCTCGCTGCCTTCTCTCTCCAAGAGCCCTAGATCCTCAAATCCCCTCATCTCTTCCTCCAAATCGAGAGCAAAACTATTCAAAATTAGTCCCAGTGAAATAGGAGATTGATGGCAAGGGAGAAATGGCGGCTTGGGCGGTAACAGGGAGCTGCTTCGGCGGCGGCAGCAGCAGCACATGGCGCTTTGGTGGGGAGCAGTGCTTGCGACAGCAGCAGCATCGCACGCGGCGGCAGCAGCTGCAGCGCTCGTGGCAGCAAGGGCAGCAGCAAGAGCAGCAACCACACACAGTCGGAGCAGACAGTAGCAGCGGGATGTTAATATACAAGCAATCCTTCTACGTGTTCGCGAAAAAAAATTAGCAGCGGGATGTGGAGGTATTATGTCCTTTTTCATGAAAGCTCTTCTTCTAACAGTGTTAGCTTAAGCTGTTAGTTCAATGGTAAATATTTTGGGTTCCAACCTTTTTGGTGGCAAATATGCGATTACGTTTTTTATGATGGCAAATCCACAATATCGATTTAAAATAGTGGTAAATATACAATTGGCCCTTAAATAGTTAGATTGTTAAATATGAAAATTCCCAACCGACGCAAATTGTTTTAATAAACAACGTCGTTTTTTTGCAATTTTCATCCCTAATCCCAAGCATAAGGTATCTATAGTCATCTTGTCTCCGTGACTATGCTCACCAACCTCACATATTTAACACAGCTTCGTTCAAATGTTTATTCATATTTGTTGAAATGTTTATTTTTGTTGTTAACTCGCTCAATATTCGCCATTGCGTCATTGTGCTGGTGGTATGAGCTAGTGACTATGGCTTATGTGCCGTACCACGAGCTATTCATCGTTCTCGTAGCCAGCAGCCGGCTAGTGCTAGCTCCTTGCTAGAGCCAGCCCCATGTGTAATCCTGCGTTTGGTGCCACTGATCTCCACCAATGTTTTGGAAATGGTGCTTAGAGGAATCCATGCATTTGGGCGTTATAAGAGCAAGTTCAAAAGTGTAGTCAATTGCTAGCTATAAAGATTGACACCAGTGATGAACCCAGAATAAAAAATACCATGATCCAATGCATACTAATTATCTAATTATTGATTGATATATTAGTTAATAGGATTTAATAATTTTCCTGGGGTCTGAGGATTCCGAAAGAATAACGTAAGCATGCCCCTGATTGACACATTATTTACATCTAATCTAATAGCTCACTAATATAATATATCACTTTAGATATATTTCCTCTGTCAAAAATAACTAGATTATTTTTTAACAGATGAAGTATACTACATCATTAACTGATACTCCTCCGATTTCATAATTCTTGTTGTTTTGTTGTTTTGGATAAGGTTGAAGTTAAACTTCTGTAACTTTGACTATCAATAGCTTTAAAAGTACTTAGTTTAAAGAAACTTGAACATATATAAATTTATCTTCCAAAGTACTATAATAAAAAGTAAACACGCATTTAATTATTGTATATATTATAATACAGAAACAACATCAAAGATATATTTTGATAATCGTATTATTATCTAAAATATCAAGAATTATAGAATCGGAGAGAGTACATAGCCCGCCTCTTTCTCATATAGATTATTAGAGCGCATGCTATAATTGGTCAAATCTGTAGCTCATTTTTTTCTCTCTCCTCTCTCCTCTCTCCTTCACCTTAAACATAAATCTAGTAACTTTTACATCCTGTTTATATCATCTTATTTTATTCGCTCTAAGATTTGCCATCAAGATCAATGAATTATACGCGTACTAGTTAGAATTACTATTTTTTGTCTTTGTATGTTCATGGAATTAATATATCAAATATCAATTTATGTTATCATTTAAAAAAATCAAAACTATTTCGATTACATATATAAAAGGGATGTCCTTAAGTGGCATGTAAAGAAAACATCTCCCTACAAATATGCCATGCACATGTTTAGAAAATCTGGACTTGTTGTCCCTCTTAAACTTGAGTTAATTTGCAGATGAAACCTACCAACCAGTATTGAAAAGGACATCGATCGGTGGATCAAGCCGTTGGAACATGCATGCTAGTACTAACATTCAAGAAAGTCAAGATCGAGATCGTTGGCCGAGAGGAAAACGATTCAATGGTGAAGGAATTAATGTGGCACTGACACGTCATGTAGGATACGTTAATTCACATCTTCTAGATATGTGGACGCAAATAACTGATTATATGGCCTAGTATCTCGGTAGCACCGTCATCGGAACCACCACCTCTATTCGTTGCTCTCTCGGCAGCGCGCGCGCTCTCTCTGTCTCTCTGTGGCCATCGGAGAAGTCCTGTGTTGCGCGACGTTGCCTGCCTGCGTGGTGAATGGAGGCTTCTCGTCGATGGCTGCTCATGTGGTGAAGGCGGCGGCTAGGGGGACGGGGTTAGAACGAAGCAGAGGGAGTGTCTTTGGTTTAATTTACTTTATTTTATATCGAGTTTAAACTAACGTGGGTGTATTAAGGGGTGAAGACATAGTGAATATACGAGATATAACTATAAAAATTTTTTGACCGGGTTCCTAGACATCCCCTCAATACCCTAGCTCTGTTCCTAGCAGTGGCAACGCTTACCGCACTACTAGAAAAAAAGGTATTTCCAGACAGCCAAGATTTGCATTTCCTAGTGGCTAGGCTAACCGCCAGCATCTAAAGGCCAGTGAAAATCAAAGGTTTTCACAAGCGGAACTTCAACCGACAGTGATAATCGTTTTCACTGACGGTTGTGTTAAACTGGCTGCTAGCGATAATCGATTTTTGTTGGTGATTCTGTTAAATCAGCGCTAGAGATAATTGACTTTGGGGCAAAAAAACCCCATGTAGGTGCCCTCTAATCGCCAGCAAAAATGAATATGCTCACGTGTTGCTGCCTCACATTCCTAAATACACATCCCGAATTCAAATCCCAAATCCATAACAAGCACAAATTCCACAAAAAAATCCACATTCACATCACATAGCACAATTCTACAAATTCCACATCACAGAGCGAGCACAAAAATTTCACATCACAAAGATGAAGAGGTGAGGATGGATTCGTTGCTCCCGAGGGGGGAGGTGGATGGCCGGCGGCTGATCTGCTCTCCTGGGGCTCACCGGCGCCGGATCTGCTCCCCGTCGCCCTCCCACATGCCGATGTCACTGAGCACCGCCACCGCCACCTCCCCCGCTCCGCTCCCGAGGACCAATGACGATGGATCCACTCTCCCGAGGTTCACCGGCGCAGGATCCGCTCCTCGCCACCCCTCCCCGCATCGCTGACGCTGAGAGCCACCGTTGCCCCCTTCCTCGTGCTGCTCTCGAGGCCTGACGAGGGCGGATCCACCCTCCCGAGGCTCGCAGGAGCCAGATCCGCACCTTGCTGCGCCCTCTGTCGCGTCGCTACCACTGAAAACCGTCGCTGCCCCCTTCCCCGCACCGCTGTTGCCGCTTCCTTCCCTGCACCGCTGCCGCCGCCTCCTTCCCTGCGCACAGCGGGGAGCCTGAGGTCGCTAGATCTGAGGCCCCAGCCTCCCCGTTGGCCGATGCGGCGGCGATGGAACCGATGGCGGCTGGTGATGGTGGAGGCAATGACAAGCGGTGGCAGTGGAGAGTGCTGGGAGGCTGGCGGCGGTGGAGAGAGAAGGGAGGAGGAAGGCGGAGGGACCGAGGCGGGTGGGTGATGGGTGGTTGCCTAGTGGGCTGCGACTAGTCTTCTATTATATAGGTTATAACTATGCAAGCGGTCCACTTTAGTTATCACTAACGAAAATCGATTTTCGCTAGTGGTTGTTTAAGTGGGCCGCTAGCGAAAATAGCTACATCTTCGCTGGTGGCCCACGTTACCCGTCCGTCAGCGAAGATTTGCCATCTTCGCTGGTGGTGTATTAAGTGTGCCGCTAGCGAAAATATCCACATCTTCGCTGGCGCCCCGCTTAACTCGGCTGTCAGCGAAGATCAGTTTTCGTTGGCGGTCGGAAGCCCCTCACCCCTCGTTACATTGTTGCTGGTGGTTTTCATGTATGGCCGCCAGCGAAAATGTTAAGGTGATACCATGAAAAATCATTTTTTACAGTGTTGTATCGATGTCAGAGGATAGGATCATGTCCCCTAGTATTTTTTTATTAAGTAAAAATTAAATGAGGGGTGGGATGTTTAGTAGGGTGTGTTAGAATTCACACTTTCTCAACTTCTACTTTTTTTATTTTTCACGTACACGCTTTTTGAATTGTTCAATAGTATTTTTTTCAAAATTTTCTATAAAAAAGTTGTTTTAAAAAATCATATTAATCCATTTTTATGTGTTTTAGTTAATACTTAATTAATGATTAATGATGTATTAATCCACCACAAAGAATATCCAAACATGTCTTCCCGAACATGTTGAGTTCTTACAATACAAATTTCAAAGGATCTAAATTATTATATGAGTATTCTCATTGAGATTGCCCCTGCCATCTCAGCCAAGTAGCTGTACTAAGGCAGCGTTCACGCGGAGGAGTCCAGAACACGCACAGTAATTACGGAAAACGGAACGATTCATTAGCGCGTGATTAATTAAGTTTTAGCTAAAACTTTTTTCAAAAATGGATTAATTTGATTTTTTTAAGCAACTTTTGTATAGAAACTTTTTGTAAA
This sequence comes from Oryza punctata, assembly GCA_000573905.2. Taxonomy (NCBI): domain Eukaryota; kingdom Viridiplantae; phylum Streptophyta; class Magnoliopsida; order Poales; family Poaceae; genus Oryza; species Oryza punctata. The sequence goes on along the minus strand of CM002492.2, from coordinate 15,202,430 downwards.
ATACACACCATTTAGTAGTTTGAAAAGCGTGCGCGCGGAAAAAGAGGGAGAGGAGTTGGGAAAGGGGAGGAAAGAACGCAGTCTAAGTAATCACAGTAAGAGCATTATCAATGTTTGTTATATAAAGTATCAGGTGACAATAGTAGATTGGAGAGATACCGTAATATATGCATGTGTGTAATGGAAAATAAGATAGGACCCATTAAAAACTCTCTAAACATGAACCACACCACAACTTTAAAAAAGGTAAAACCCACCTTAAAATGTTTATACCTGGTAGTAAACTTATTTATTACCTGATAGTAACTATTTACAGTCTCTATAATGTATTTTAGCGGGTAACAAGGATGCATTTAATGCTTATTATATTATTCCACATAAGCTGATCGTTCGCTGGCAACTTCGATGGAAGAATTTGGAAGAAAACAAAGGTAGTGTCCTCGATTCGTCTTTGGATATCTCTCCAGGCCAGGCATCATGTTCCCACTAGTTTATTAGTCAAATGCTCCCCCCAAGCAGACGGAGTACTCTCGTAGGCAGCCGACGTGCGACCGTAGGTGCTCATCTCGAGCACGCAAGCGGCTGATGATCGATAGGCGACGGAGCAAATATATCGGTGACCAGAATTATCGAAATTTCGGAAACAAAAAAGTTTAGAATTTAAATAATTTTGACCAAATCTGAATAAATATTGCTAAGTTCACAAAAACTAAAATTTCAGATAAAATAGTTTCGAAAATTTCAAACTGAAAACTGCAAACCTACTAACGAGACAACTGACATATAAGGCTCGGTTCGTTTGGGCTTGTTCCCATTAGCGCTTGATTAATTAAGTTTTAGCTAAATTTTTTCGAAAACGAATTAGTTTGATTTTTTTTAAACAACTTTTGTATAGAAACTTTTTACAAAAAACACACCGTTTAGCAGTTTGAAAAACGTGCGCGTGAAAAACGAGAGATGTGAGTTGGGAAAAGAGGGAAAATAACACAACCTAAGGCAGCGTTCGTATGCATGTGTTCCGAACATGCATAGTGTTTGCGGAAAACGGAGCGATACATTAACGCGTGATTAATTAAGTTTTTGCTAATTTTTTTTTAAAAATGGATTAATTTGATTTTTTTAAGCAACTTTTGTATAGAAACTTTTTGCAAAATACGCACCGATTAGTAATTTGAAAAGCGTGCGCGCGAAAAACGAGAGCGAGGAGTTGGAAAAGGGGAGGAAAGAACACTGCCTAAATGTGGTCGATGGCTTGAAGAACATACGTAATGCTCGTCTGGAAAGTACTTCTCCCGGTCCGACGCGGGCGACGATCGGATCGGTCAAAGCGGGAAAGTTCCGAACCGTTTCTTCATTCTCCTCCATGTTTTTCAACGCCACGAGTCCCGACCGGCGAATACAGGCAGGGGATCTACGAACGTGCTAGTAGTACGTACGTGCTAACGGCATGTGGAAATTCATGGTAGCTTACGGTGTAACGTCGCGTACGATTTCACCACGCTGGAACGTATTTGTGACACATTTTTCCACTTACGAGCAAACTCCAATTATTATGATTCTTTTCAAAAAACTAAAGCGCAAACACAAACAATCATATTATATACATACATACATACATACATACATACATATATATATATATATATATATATGCACATATGTATATATATATATATATGTGCATATGCACACGCGCGTAAGTAGCAACGACAACTCTACAAGAGACTAGGTTGAACATATAAGACTACCGACCATAGCCGTCTGTCTAAAATTTAAAAATTAATTTAGATCTAAATACGAGAACCCTTAGAACTCTAGGAATAAACAAGATTGAAGAGTTATTTTAGGGGTTGTTTATTTACCGACCAATCGATAAATTTGATCAACTTATATATATTTGTTTGGTAATAACTGTTACAATTGTAATAAAATTCTCTTCAAATGAATTAAATTTATACCAATGACTTTTAAAATTATAGACGGCAATAATTTTTTGGCTTGCCATGGTGTGTAGCTGATTTTAATCATCTAACTATGTCATTAAATGACGGCAAACTATATGTGTAGTTCAAAAATTCTAGATTTAATACGGATGCTCGTATTTACTGTTAATTATTTTTTTTTAGTAATAGACGATATTGACGTGTCCGTTCATAGCAAGATGTTCAATCTCAAGATGTCATTAGCTCAATCTTTCGGATGTGCTCGTAAGGATAAAGTATACGTATGTGCGTTCATAGGGGTGAGTGTGTATGCATTATATACGTGTATGTTTGTACTATACTTCTAACAAAAACTATATATAGCAACTAAACGAACATGGTTCATCTAGTTAGACTACTTCTAACAAAAACTATATATAGCAACTAAACGAACATGGTTCATCTAGTTAGACTATTTTAATCGTAAAATGACTTCAGGTTAAGTTTGGGTTGTTGTTTTCTTGGCTGCCGTGGTGAACCGGTGATGTCGTAAGTAGGCTGTGTTGGAAGCTAAAGGTTGGAAACCTTTCTTCCCCACTTAAAATATAACGATGGATTAGCACATAAGCTAAAACATTAAGAAATATTAATTTATTAAAACATTTTTTCTATATAGTGAAGTTTACACATAATATATACCGTTTAATAGTTTGGAAAACGTGCATGTGTATAACACACCCGCAGTAAATACTACAATACGACACAACAGGAATCATTCAATAAGGACTTATTGTTTAGTCCCTCTAACAGGAGGATTGAAAAAATATTAAAATGGATTTATTCCACATTTATTATGTTGTTTTCTTTCGATCTCTCTTTTTCTCGGATTAAATGAACAAGAGCTAAAAAGAAGTATCAAACGGTCAATTATGCCGTTCCGCAAGGGGCAAATAACGATCAAACCCAACTAAAAATAAGTTCATTGGTTTCTTCCGTTTCTATCAGCACCTTTTGTATTCTGATCCTTTTTGTATTCCTATTTTTCAAATAGACCCACGAGGACCCTGATAGCACAAATGGACACTCGGCTCTCTCTTTTTTAAATTAAGACATATTATTAATTAGAAACAAAGTACATGGTTGATGGTACATGAAATGATCTTTCAGAGCACTTGCATACCATTCCCTATTAGAATAAGAAAGATGGAAAATATTCTGGCAATTATGACCTGGACTAGAAGCTCTAGAGGTTATGGCTTCGTCCTTAGCCATCTTAGGTAGCCACTTGAATTTATCTCCAAAGAGGTTTTAAACTCCAATGGCCTAGCTCTTTCTCACAATCCTTATTTTCAATGTATCTGCAAGCGTATCATTATGTGAAAACCATCCAGGAAGATACTACTGAGTTACAATGTTTTAGAGCAACTCGCGTTATTACAAATCCTTTCTCTAATATGGCACGAGTTTGTTATGTTATTGCATATCAGCACTGATAGGGTTAATCCCCCACTTAAAAGAATCATACTCCCTTCATCCCAACTCCTAAAATATAGTAACCTATTACTCGATTAGTCACTACCTAGTAATATGAATCTGGATATGGGGCCTATTCTTATTCCTAGTATCTATTCGCATCCAACGGAGTACTAGATTGCTATATTTTAAGACGAAATGAGTAAATAACATCACATTATCACTAACAGGATGGTACATGATTTTGCTCTTACCTAAAAAAGATAAAATATTAAGAACAAATTATTTTAATATTTAATTTAAGGTGTCTGGTATAACTCTAAATCTAAATCCCTCATCCTAAGGAGGTGGAGCCCAAACATATATGCTAACTAATCAGGAAAAACCGTGTGAACCAGGTCATGTTGAGTTGAAACGACTTTGTTGAGGTCATGTGAAGCTCCACTAGATTTACCGCTGTCCAAAAATTACTCGCATGCAACATGAGCCCTTCTAGTACCCTTTAGCATTGTGCAAGTTGAGACAACATTAGGGTATCGCAAGTTGTATCACCCCTTCTTGTTGCACAAGTAGAGGCAACAACATTAGGTTGCTATGGTCCATGAGTAGAGGTGATGGTGCTAGCGCAAAAGTAACAGACTAGGCGATAACTCTATTGGCATGTTTGACAAGAGAAAGGGAAGGGATTGAGAGTTTAGAGGAGTGAGTTGGTGAAGGGATTGGTCATGGGAGTTTCATTTTTTACTCCTCATCCCATGTTTGATAGTGGAGATGAGAATTATGAAGAGTTTGAATGGGAACTGAATTTCAAGTGATGTACGGCTTAAATTTATGTATACTTGAAATTCACTTCCAATTACCTATCGCTACACAGGTATTGAAAAAGGTGAGAGTTCGCTTTTAAACCCCCTTTCCAATTCTTAGCTCCCATGTCCACCAAGCAAACAATAGGCTTAACAGCCCTGGCCCATCCCTCAAACTCCCAGTCCTTAACAATTCCTCCCAACCAAATGTGTTGTGTGGTTAAAGCAAAAAATGAAAAGAAATAAAAGAAACCGAACAAGTTGAGAAATAACTAGTGTTGTGTTTGAACCTATGGGTTCGTAACCTATTTCTCCCGCACGGGAAACGCGGTAGCTCATTAGCACATAATTAATTAATTATTAGTGTTTGTTAAAAAATGGATTAATACAATTCTTTAAAGTAACTTTCCTATGGAATACTTTTTTTCAAAAAAGTGTCATTTAGTAGTTCGGGGAAGTGTGTGGGCGGAAAATAAGAGAAAGTAGAAGTTAGCAAAGGGGATGATCGAACACAGCCTAAGGGTATTATTATATATACATTTATGTTCATTTTTTTCATCTCCATGGTATCTAGGGCTAAACTCTAATCTCTAGCCAAACACTTTTCCCCACACATGTCTAGATCATTGGGGGAATCCTCTATGAAGATGGATCTAAATGTACAAACCACTAGTTTTGAAGCACCACGGACACCCTTAAAACTTTTCTTTTAAAACAATAACCTACCGACCTATCATGTGATAGTAATTTAAGAAACAAATAGGAGAGTAATTTAAATATACAATAGGTAGAAAAAACCGTTTCTTAAATCTTGGTCAAGCAAAACTCATCACTATTATCCTAGTAGTATTATTTTGGTGCTAGGTGAGGCTAGCTAGTGCATCGTTTTAAGTAGCGTACATGTTAGACCTTCGATCTGTGCCGCTAAGACTCGATACCATTATTAGTGACACTAAGATGTTATACCTCGATGACCATGCCCTCGGGAACCGAGCTAAGGTCCATTTGTGCATGCTACTCCCTCCCCATCGTATAATATAGGATTGTCCATTCGTTGTACTAAGGTTGCTATATTATAATATAGGACGGAGGGAGTATTAGTTTTCTGAGCGGCCTATTTGCAAAACAAGAATATTAACAGGGCCAAAATGTAAAAAAAGTCCTTCATAGGCGCGCAATAAAGCCGAGCCTCATTTCCTCGTCCTCTCCTCTTCCTCCATTCCGCCACGCTTTTCTCTGCTTCCTTCTCTTCTCTTCTCTTCTCCACCGTTCCAAAAACCACTCGCCCCGTAAAACCCCCCAACCTCCCGCGGCGGCGCAATCGCGTTCATGGCGGCCGCCACCGCCACCGCCGCCGTCGCCGAGCTGGAGCGGCGGGTGATGGCGGCGGTGAAGGCGTCCGCGGCGCGCGGCGACCCCCCGCTCCTGCAGGCCGCCGAGGCCGCGCGCTGCGCCCGGGAGGCCTCCTCCTCCTCCATCTCCGTCGATGGCGGGGCCGGGGCGGGGGGCGCGCTCGCCTCGGCGCTGGTGTCCAACCTGTGCTTCGCGCACAACACGGGCGCGATGTGGAAGGTGCTGGACCAGGCCATGGCGTCACGCCTCGTCTCCCCGCTCCTCACCCTCGCGCTGCTCACCCCGAGGTCCGGGCCGATCCAACAGGCCTCGTTTCAGCCTCTATCCACCGCCGAATCGTTCGATTTCGTGCGGGTTTTGAGACCTCGACTCGAGATTAATCTTATTGTGTTGGGGGGAATTTCTGCAGGGTGGTGCCCAACCGGCGGGCTCAGCCGGAGGCGTACAGGCTCTACCTCGAGCTGCTCGGCCAGTACACGGTCGCGCCGGTCTGCACGGAGCGCGTGGAAACGAAGGCCATGTAAGCACCGATTGCTCCATACTACTACTGTACACTTGCTTGCTCCACATTTGGTTTGTCGTGCTCTGGATTTGTTGATGACATGGACATATGCCCCTATCCCCACACAAACTTATGGGCGTGCTACAAACCTTTGAATTGGTCAACATGCTTGCGAGATTCCATCTAAATCCGCGGTGTGCTCGTGTTGCTGATGTTGATGCTATTATTTTCCGGGTTATAGGGTAGGGCTGGTGGTTTGAGAGGGATCGCTTGAGCCGCGCCAGTGGGGCCTGTGTTGAGGGAGAAATTTTGTTAGGTTGAAAACGATGTGGATTTCATAGTTGTGTGCCGTGTCTTGGTCTTGAAAGTTCAAAGTTGATAGCACAAGGCCAGAGGGGCACTCCTTTTTGGTGCACTGTGGTTTTGAAGACTTCCAAAGTGCTCCCATGGTCCAATTACCTGATTGGACTGTAGTACGAGATAAAAGGATGCAAAGGGCAGGATACCACCAATGACCTTTTTTTCAATCCAAACCTGTTTGGACAACTGCAACCTATGCTTACCTGATCTTTGTGCACCTGTCCACATTGTGATCTTTACCTAGGTTGTTTGGACATTCGTGAAAGATATTCATATGGATGGTTACTTCTTTCACCCTGTTGTGGAAACATGGACATATTCTCTTTTTGTTATCAGGCTAATACAGTTTATTTATAATAGTAGTAGAACAATTAAATCAATGTAGCTGACTAGCTGACATATGCATGCCTGGGCAGCTGGCTGTGATGAGTCTGACAGCCAACAGTCATATACAGTGATTTGTCATGTGTACGCCTGGACTACATGCTGTCATGAACGTATGGGCATGTGCAAACTTCGCGAACAGTAGGCAACAGCACCCACATGAGATTTAGGATGCTAGTTTTAAACTATGACCTCTGTGCTTTTTTTTTTGTCATTTAGGATATTAACACGGTCTCCAATGCAGACGTATTATCATGTTTTTTTTCTAGTTATGTATTTATAAAAAATGTTGGAAGTGTAATTAGATGAAAGTAATTTTCAGGACAAATATAGTAATATCATTTTTACATATCAAAATGTAATATTTTCCGTAATTATTGTATTAAGTGCTGCTATAGTGTTGTTTGTACTAACTTCGTTTTAAAATATGTGATTTTCTTTGTTACATTTGGACATGATGTTTGACCAGCCATCTTATTAAAAAAACTATGTAAGTGCCATCTACTACATCCGTCCCAAAATATAACAACTTTTGGCTATGCACCAGGACAAGCATTTGTCTAGATACATAGGCAAAAGTTGCTATATTTTGGACCTAGGAAGTATATTGTTGTGACTTGTTTTTATCATTAAAGGTACTTTAAGATTGATTTATATTTTTCCATATTTGCACTAAATATTTCAATAAGGTGAATGGTCAAACATGTCCAAAATTCAAAAACGGAGGGAGTATTTCTTGGACCAGAGTACACCAGTATTTCACCCGATGTCAGTCAATATATCAGTGTGATACAATCTCACATGTATGCAAGGAAACTTATATATGTTCAATAATTAAATAAATATACGCAGCCAACGTGTAATACTATGTATGTAGTAGCTGAACTCACTGTAAATTTTGAGTGGAGTTTTGATTCAAGTACTTATTTCACATATACCACATATGTTGTTAATAGTGTGTGGGATAAAGGCCATTTGCTATATTTCATGTGCTGCTATTGTACACCATCACACGGTTCTCCTCACCTCCCCTCCCCTCATTCATCTGTCGTCGGTGATAGTGCCTCCGCGACCCTCTGTAACACGTCGCCGCCGGACCTTCACCAAGCTGCCCCTACGAGCTAGAGAATGAGAGGATGAGGGAGGGGAAAGTGGGGACTGGGGAGGAAGGACTCCAGCAATGACATGTGGGGCCGCAGAGGTAAAAAGAGATAGGAAAGAGAAGAGAGAGATGGGAGAACTGACCTGTCACCTTTGGGGTCATTTTGGACATTTCACGCTGTTTCTCTCCACTATTTAACCAGAAATGAATTTTCGAATAGATGCAGTGTCCAGCAGAAAATATCCATGTTTTAGGGTTGCTTTCCCCAAAGATTGACTTCTGCCAGTCTAAATAAAGACTACTACAGTTGGAGTTCAGACTCTCAGAGAACGGCTTGTTTATTCATCTTTGCTACCATGAATTATGCTAAAAATACTCTTTTGAGTCGAACCAGCTCTAAACTCTTCCAACCAATCATATTAACAAACAATATGCCATGTGGAAGGGTTCATGGGGGGTAAACAATGCCATGAACCATAGTAAAAAATGCCGGACCAGCCACCGAACCATCTGAGCTCCTGGTTTGCTGGTGTGATGGTCCGACTGCTGGGTCAGTCATTCAGCTGCAGGACCAGAAACACTTATGTGTAGGATATCCTTCCTTGGTCACACCATGCAGGTTGGCTAGCTGGAGGGTTTGACTCCCTTCTCACCTCTTTTTGCACAAATATTTGGAGTAATATGTGTATGAGCCTTACTAGGTAGACTATTGGGCCTAACAAAGGTCCATGTCTTGGTTAGCCTGCACATGAACCGCCAGTTTCTGTAAAAAACTGTCCGGTTCATCTGGTCCTCACCAGGTCAATTGCATGAATGGTCCTTCAGGTAAGCTGAACCGCTGAGGGCGCCGGTTCCGGCTTTTTGTACTATGACATGAACCCCTGCACATGAAACACTATTTTAGTCATGTGACATGTGATACAATGGCGTATGTTTGATATATTGTATAATATATTATACTTGGAAAGCCAAATTCATGTGATGATAGTCTGACTGTCATGCTTTGATATCCCTTATGCGTGAAAATCCTGGATCCTTCAGATGCTGTGAGATATGATACAAGTGTGCTTGGTATTAAGTCTTAAGACCACAGTACATGAATACCATAGGGAACTAACATGGCAATGAAACAATCATGATATTGAAGAAGATTTGGTGATTCCTATAATTGTATTGCATATTCCTAACATGGCAATATGAATACCATATTGGTTGACACTTTCTGACAACCCTCTTGGACCTTTTGTACCCTCGTGTAATTGTTTTTCACAAGAATCCTCTCATGTGCTTTAAGTTGCTTCTACTTGCTTTGGATGAGTCCCTGTGGCTTGTTCATGGCTTGGGTTGCTTATGGCCTCCCCCCTTCATATACAAGTTCACTAGCCATCTTCCAAACAGAAGTAGAAATCATAATCTTGTTAGTGTTTGTCCTAATTGGGTAGCATACAAGTCACACTCCTTTCAACACTGGCATCCTCCATTTGGATCCTTGTCCATACTTAAATGTGTCCGTATAATGTGTTATGCAAAGCATGCAGGTCTCCTGAAGTGCATATCTACTGGTCCAGCGCTTCATCTAATTTGTGTTATTTCATATGTGATCTGGTCAGGAGTATCTGCATCTGGTGCTGCTTTCATGTCATCAGGATAGGACCATCTGTTTTTCTAGCTACTTCATTACTATGTACTCCATCCCACTCACTAAGGCGCGCATACACTTTAAAATTTAACTCTTTAAATATTTGATCAAAAATATTTTATTATAAATTAAATTTTAGTTGATGAAAATAATATCATTGGATTGTCATTTAAATTTACTTTTATATGATTATGATTCGGTTGCTACAAACATTGTAGTATATGAGAAATTTAAAGTCAAAGATTAGTTTTGAAGACTGTGCCAAATTTGACCGTGCCTTAGTGAGTGAGACAGAGGGAGTACTCAATGAGAAAAAGAAACATATTTTTAGTTTATTTAATTAATTGTCAGAACTGTTGGATTCTGTAAAATGTTCCTAACTATCTTCTTCATTTCCCATTGCAGGTTAGTCAAATCTATTGATGATGCTTTGCATCTTTCAGATAGCTATGGGTTTCAGAGAATGGATTTTGGACATACAGTTATTTTGTTTGTGTTAAGCGTTATCAAAATATTGACTGACTGTATTTTGGAAGATTGTGGTTTGCCAACTATTGATGGTGATGGACGTGACATTTCGTATGCTATCGGAGCAGAAAAAAGTATGAACATAGATGGCAAGGGAAGCTCATTTGACAGGAAAGATGAGCACCGTGAATGTCTAAGGAGGAAGAACACAATTATGACTTTAGAAGTAGTTGAGAAGATCACTGCTAACAAAAATACTCAAGTTTTTCTCCGTCTAGTCTATCGTAACACGTATGCAGCTGCATCCTTGTTTCTTAATCTTTATTGCCTAAGAAAGAAAGATTAATTAAAATCTTATATATCCATGTGTACTCTCTATCATCTTTTTCGTTGATATAATGCAGTTTTGTTTTACTTGAGTTTTTAGCTTTTGTTATTTGAATAAACTTATGTATAAAATTTAAATCTTTCATCATTATATCATATGCTAATTTTGTGGCAGAAACTGCTTAGTTAGAAAATTCACTCAAATCTTTTATCATGTAATACTGTTTTCAAATTTATCAATTTTCATCTTGTCTGATTCTGATCTCAATTTTAGTGATTCAGCTTCATTTGAGACATAGATTCATTAAACAACTGGTTTTCTTGCCATAAACCGCTTGATGTGCAAATGCAAATGTGAAGTTTTTTAACATAAAAGTGTGATATTTTGGTAGATATTATGCAGTAAGATTTCATATTTCACAGCCATTAACAAATCCAATAAATCTGTTCTGACTTAGACATTTAGTTGATGCTGCTGACTGCTGCAAAACATTTCATTCCGGATTTTAGATAATTCCCTCATGGTTTGAAAGTTGTCACTGTTTTAGGTTTTGATCAAATTCTAGATAACTGTAGATTAATGGTTCAACATCTTTAGATGTAGACTTCTTATCTGAAGATTTCTTATTAGGTTGGTTTCATGATCTCATCTAGTTTCTGCAGTCCAAAGATGAAGTTAATCTGTGTTATGGATAAAAAAAATGGTTTTACTGTAGGTTTTTAGGGCTGTAAATAGTCTGATGGTCTGACATCCACAATGGTCAGAATCAGACCAGGTTAATTGTGGTTAGATAGTTCACTCCGAAACAGAGGCCAGACAACCAGTATCACCGAAAAAACTTGTCTTTTGAGTTGGGATGACTCTTTATATTCAAAGTTGAGTTATTTATTTTCAGCAGTCATTTCACTCATATCTAATTGCCGTGCGTTTAGCTGTTTCAGCCCTACATAGAAGCTGGAACACGTATTTCCATTAAAAGTTTCACTTACCTGGCATCCACACTGACTGGAAACCCTTTTTTTATGGATGTGCTAGGGTAGACCTGAAAATTTCAATATTTTGCTCCAGAGGCTTCAGCTTATTGGTGCTCTTAAGTCAAAGAATTTTGTAACTGCAAATAATCTGCTAGACAGCTTGATGATGAATATACGAAAAGTTGTTACTACAGGACATCAATTACACAAGGGCAATCTATTGGGAAGTATTGTGAGTACAAAGCCTTGCAGTTCTGCTGCACGCAGTGTCTTTGGCGCTGGAAAGAGCTCTTGTTGGATACCTTTTGACATGTTTATGGAGAACACAATGGACGGGAGACATCTTGATACCATATCGTCAATCGAAGCTCTGACAGGTCCTAATATATTTTTCAGTTGTTGATTGAACCAATGTATAACCTTTTTTATGAACTTGAAACCTTTGGTTGGCACAGAACTCGCCAAGACACTTCAAGTTCTTAATCGAGCAACCTGGCAAGAAACCTTTCAAGCTCTGTGGATTTCAGCTTTACGGCTTATACAACGAGTTAAGATAACTTTTGAAACATCATTTTTTTTCTTTATTGACAGATGAGGAAGCTAGAATGTTCGTTTAATGTAATTTTGTATCTGTTTACTAGGATCGTGGCATTCCAGAAGGGCCATTTCCTCATCTTCATTCTCGATTATGCATGTTATTGGCTATTGTACCTCTGTCTATTGCTTCCATTCTTAAGGAAGAGTCTGACAAGATTGAAGGTGGAATGGTCTCTGTTAGAAGAGGAGAATTATTGTCTTCACTTCAAGTTCTAGGGCAATTTTTTGGTCTTCTTTCTCCTCCAGCAGCAGTAGTGCAGTCAGCAAATATTGCAGCTAGGAAAGCATTAGTTGCTTTATCTATTTTGAAGGATCGGAATGAGAAAGGTCACAATTCTTCCAAAGATAGCTCCTCTATTAAAGCAGGTTATCCCAGACTGTTTTTTACAATATCTAGTATTTTTCTTATGCATTTCTTATTAGTAAACAATTCATTTTCTCTCATAATCATTCTAAAATTGCAGCGGGAAATATGCTACATCTTATTGTGGAAGCTTGTATAGCAAGGAATTTAGTTGATACATCTGTTTATTTCTGGCCTAGCTATGTTGTTCCAGTTAAAGACACATCTGCTGTTGAGGAATCCCCTTGGTTAGCCTTAATGGAAGGGTCACCCCTTATGGGCCTTAAGGATGCACTTATGGTTACACCTGCTTCGAGGTGATGAGTCATGGACTTGTAAAATTCAATTCCTTAAGAGAATTTTGGGTTTTTTTTTTTATGTTTGCTCACTAGCTTGATTAATGGTACTGTTTCTACTTGATTATTTTAGCCTAGCAGAGTTGGAGAAATTGCAACCTTTTGCAGTAAGTGGGTCAGATGAGGAAAAGTTGGCGGCTTCTAAGATTCTGTGTGGAGCATCCCTTCTTCGTGGCTGGAACATTCAGGTAGGATTCTATGTGGAGCAGAAATAGAATGAGTGGCACATACAAAATGCTCTTGTTCTATTTTACAATCTTTGGCCTGAAAAGTGCTGTATAATATGTGTCACTATTGACTATTACTGCCTTTGAAAATGATTTAATGTGCCTTTCCTGTGCTCTGTTAGGAACATGTTATCCAAATGGTGCTTAAGTTGCTGTCTACATTGCTCCCCCTAGACTCTGGATCAGATGGCTTCTATATACATCACATGCCTATGCTGCATGCTCTCATATCTGGGATTTCTTCAATTGATGTGGTTCATATTCTCTCTATGTATGGCTTGGTAAGGAAATCAATATTTTTCATAGAGACAATGAATTGCTAAATTTCAGAGTTTTAAATTATTAAATATAAATATGCTGGATTTTATATAATTTACAAACTTTTCAGGTTCCAGAACTAGCTGCCATTCTAATGCCTTTATGTGAAATATTTGGATCATTACCTTCGTCTGATCATAGGAATTGTAGTTTTGAAGAGGCTTCTGTGTACTCCGTATTCTCATGTGCTTTTCTGTGTCTTCTTCGCTTGTGGAAATTTCATAGACCCCCTGTGGAGTATGCACTATCAAAACATGGAGTCTTTGTTTCCTCAGAGCTCAGTCTGGATTTTCTCCTGCTACTACGAAACAGTCATTTTGCTTTGAATAGTCCATATGATGTTAGCAGAAAGAGCATATTTCAGCTAGATCCATCGTTTGAAAAACCGGTGTATATTGACTCATTTCCGAAGCTACGGGCATGGTACTTTCAGAATCAGGCTTGCATAGCCTCTACTCTTTCTAGTTCTTACAAAAGGAAAAGTATCCTTCAAGTAGCCAATAAGATACTGAAAATTGTCTGCCACAAAATGTCAAAAAGTGCCATCCTTCCTGTCAGTTCCCAGTCAACATTAAGTTCCAGTATGAGTGGTTCACCTCTAGGCACACAAGATGATGTCTCCCAAGGGCCGCCAGCTACGGCATGGGAAGTGCTAGAAGCTGTTCCTTTTGTGCTTGAGACCGTTTTAGCTGCCTGCGCACATGGGAGGCTTTCGTCTCGTGATTTGATTACAGGTTTTTATTCAGTATTCTGCATTTTACTTGCGTATCTGACTCTGGTCTTCAATTTATACTAACAAACTAAATCTTCCGTTACATTTAAGTAGTGTTTTCAGAAAACTAATAGTCTCTTTTTGATGAAGTTTCTTAATTTCCTCAAGTTCATACTCTCGCCTCCATCCCAAAATATAGCAACCATTACTACATGTGACATGTCCCCCTGTCCAAATTCTTAGTAGTAGAATGTGTCCCATCTAGTACTATGTTGTTATATTTTGGGATGGATGGAGTAGTATTTAGTTATTGTTCTGTCCTGTAAGTTATCCCAGTTATTTTCCACTCTGAAAGATTGAATCAAATGCCTTCAGTAAGAAAATTTCTCTGTGCTTTTATTATCATCAATTTTACTCAGGTGCAATAGTAGTACTAACATAAATGTCATCCTGAATTTAAAATTGCTTACGTATACTCAATATTCATATATTACTGTAATTTAATTTTCAAAAATCTTTCTGTCTATGGATATACTTCTCCTGTCCCAAAATAAATGGATCCTCGCATTCCAAGGAAACTTTAGTAGGGAGGGGAAAGCACAAATGCCCCTCAATGAGAAATTAGTATTAGTGAGTGGGTAGGTACGGAGTATTGAAGGGATAAGATTTCTTGATTTTGTGGACCGAGTGTAGGTAAGAGCCTACTCCATTCCAAAATATAAACATGTCTAGGATTCAAAATGTGTACCACAACATAAGCATTTTTAGGACACTGATTCTAGTGCACGGATATCAAAGCATTTTCAACCATCAAGAGCTTGGGAAGGGAATCTAAGCAATTCAAAATTTGACCAATGAGGTGACTGAAAAGAAATCTTTTCCCTCAACCTTAATCTTTACTAAACAAACTAGAAATGCTTATAGTTTGGAATTGAGGGAGTGAAAATCAACTTATTTTGGGACAAATTTTGAACTCTAGAAATCAATTTATTCTGGGATGAGTACCTTTCAATATTTCAGTTCTCAATGAGATGATCACCTAATATTTAGGTGTACATAAAAAAGTTGGCTTTAGACTTTCATTTCCTGTCTGCTGTTTTGTTTTCAATTAATCAACTGGATCATGCATGAAAATATTTTCTTTTTCCTCTAAGTGGTCTAAATATTTTATCAGATTACTGGGTTTTAAGTGTACAGGATGAAATGGAATGTCATAGTTTAAGATGACCTCATAAACATTTAAAGGTAATTTTGCCTTGTAAGATGGTGACCCAAGCTGATTTTTTTCACATTGGTACTCATTGAGAGCTGCCATGGAGTTGATTAAAAGTGAGAGAAACTATGGTCAGAATTGGAAAGAAGGGATTGCACAGGGTGACAAATGGGAGATGGGAGTTTCCATTTGTCCCATACTCTAGTTGGGTAGTCTAGATAACTTCAGTGTGGAAAATTTTGGTATTTGAGCATTCAACGTAGAAACTTGCTTGTAAAACCACCTCTCTTGGGAGCAGTGACGGAGTCTGCATCACCATCAAGCCCAGGTGACAAAGAGCATTTCCTGGTTGCTGGCTACTTCTCATAGGCGTTTCTGGTAGTTGACAGTGATGGACACTTGATTAGCCTGGGAGTTGGCTGCACCACTGTTTGGGGGTTAAAGATCCGGTTAAGTGGACTTTGATCTTGTACTACAAAGTCTAGGGCAAACTCGTCTGGTTTTGTAGTTCTTAGAGTTATGTAGGACCTACAAAGTCTATGGCACTATGGACGTTTTCCCTCTATGTACCATTATATAAAAATTCACCTTCCAGCTATCTGCAAATTGTTTTCGTTTATCAAAATTGAAAGACATCAACTGTATTTTCACTTCCCATTGTCATTGCATATTTACTAGTGCATACCGTTACACTCTTACAGGCTTGAGGAATCTTGCGGATTTCTTGCCTGCTTCAGTTGCTGTTATCGTCAGCTACTTTTCGGCAGAAATTACTCGTGGCTTATGGAAGCCAGTTATGCTGAATGGGACTGACTGGCCCAGTCCTGCTGCAACGCTGTCAGCCGTTGAGTCCGATATTGAGGAGGCTCTTGCAACTGCTGGTGTTCATATTAACATCTCTCCACGAACACGTAAGTTGATGTTTTTCTATACAAATGATTCATTTCTGTTTGCTACTACAAGCTGCCTTTGTTTCTATTTTTTCTTCTTTTCCAGTGACCTTATAAGTTGTTGACCTCGGTATTTGATGTTTGGACATTGTTTATGCATTCACTCTTAGTTATTTCCATTTTATGCCAAACTTAAGTTATCCTCCCTCCATTATTATATGTCACTTTGGGTTTGTCCTGAGTCAAACCTCTTCAAGTTTGACCAAGTTTATAGAAAAATATACCAACATCTACGACACCAAATTAGTTTCACTAAATCCATCATTCAATATATTTTCATAATATATTTATTTTGTGTTGGAAATCTTTTGCTATATTTTTTTATAAAATTGGTCAAACTTGAAGAGGTTTGACTCAGGACAAACCCAAAGTGACTTATAATATGAAACAGAGGGAGTGCACCATAAGATATATTTGTTATAAACTTATAACGGTAGGTGTGAATGTTGTACATTTATACATTAAATAGCTGCTTCAAATTATAATTAGTGATCTAGCAGATAATCTGCATACAAAAGTAGTAAATGTACTGTGATAAACTTATAATGGTAGGCACCCAACTCTGGCAACACCCAAGCCAGCAACTAAAGCAGGATTGGGCGAGGATTATCTTCAAGTTGGTTTTATCAGGATTATTAGATTGATTCACTACTTCACTGTTAGTTAATGAGTTCCAAGAGTTTAGCTTCATTTGTAGGATTGATGCCTCTCCTATAAAGGGACTTGGCCAGAAAATGAGGAGATAAGCAAGAATTTAGTCAACTCTGCTTTCTTCTTCCTCTGCCACTGCACTGGGATGATGAGGTGCAGAATGCCCTCATCCTCCCATCGGCCATGGCTATGGACTTCAATCGACTTCACAGAACCCACCAGCTGAAGACCATGACACCACTAAAGATCCGTAGCGCGATTGGTGTAGAAGAAGAACCTAAGATAACCCCCAACTCTCTTTTAAAGAGTAAGAAATTGCATAAATCTTATTTTAGGATCTACTCCTACCTTTACTTTAGTAATTAAAAAACTTAGCTTCTAAAAGAGCAGAAACACATTTCTTAGTGAATTAGGTGGCTAATAACACTGGAGTCATGGTGGTTCCGTGGCTGTATTTCACAGGTATATACTGCTGTTATCATATTAGCCTCTTTAATATTGGTACTTTTACTCATTCGTGTCAAATAGGAGCTTTACAGGCGATAGAAAATCATGTATTGTCTTCATTTGTGAGCTATGCCATTGAAAATTTATCTTGAATTTAAGAAGAGAAGTAAGCTTTTAAAATGCAAGCTTCTTATACTATAACTGTTATTGGTCACTCAATCATATAGGTCCACCAATCCCAATGCTTCCATTACCAATAGCAACTCTTATCAGCTTATCAATAACTGTTAAGATGGAGGAATATAATCACTTACAAGGAATCGTTGACAAAGGAGTGGAAATTTGTGCTACATCAAGTTCATGGCCTAGCATGGCAATTATAGGGGCATTGTGGGCACAAAAAGTTCGGCGGTGGCATGATTATATCATCCAGTCATGTTCAGAGACACCATTTACCAGAGATAAAAATGCAGTTGCTCAACTAATCAGGAGTTGCTTCTCATCTTTCCTTGGGCCTTTGGTTGATGGGCGTTCTTGCTTTGTAGCTGACAGAGGAGTGAATAGGCTGCTGGGGCAGGCTCAAGAAGAAAGAAGTCCCCGGTTTTCCATATCGCCAGGATTACTTTACACGCGATGCTGCCGGATGTTTCCTGACAACTATTTTGTATGCGAAGAGATTTTGAAGGTTATCATTGAGAGAGCTCGTGCATTAGCAAATGAATGTGACTCTAGTAGACCTCATCTTCTGAAGTCTGGTCGGATGACACTATCTTCTGCCACATGTTCTGTAGAGCAGATAGCATCCCTTGCAGCATCTATGCTTTGTCACGCTGGTGGGATGAAGTTGGTTCGTCTTCTGTATGAGCAGATTCTGCCAACGATGCTGCTTTCGGCTGGTGAAGCGAGACTGGGTTCTGCTGGACCAGTGTGCAGCAGTTTCGAAGGATTTGCTTTGGCATATGTTCTCCTCGTTTCTGGGGCCAGCACCTGGGGAGTGGGAGAAACCTCCCCTGTTTATACTTCATTATACACATCGAAGAGGCAACGGGTTGTAGATAGGCACTTGGAGTTTGTGGCCAATGTAATGCAGGGCAACATTGAGCTTGGCTGTGGCCAGGTCACTTGGAGAACTTATGTTATCTGTTTTGTGGGCTTGCTGGTTGACTTTGCGCCAACATGGATCCCTGAGGTGAAGCTCGAGACGCTGAAGAAGCTAGCGTCTGGGCTTTGGAAATGGCACGAGTGCGATCTTGCCCTCTCCTTGCTCGAGCGAGGGGGTCCAAAGGCCATATCTACAGTGGTTGAATACATCCTATGATATGCTCGTGCCAAATTGGTTGTCTAATTTGCCATGTTTCTTGCTCCACACCTCATCTGACGTGCAGACCCCCATCAGAGAAGCATATGTTCTAGTAGATGGCTTGCTCTGAACTAGAAGTCTATACTTCAGAAAGGATATCCAGCAGTTAGGTGTTTACAGTACATTTACAGGTCAGTTCTTATTCTGGTCTCACTGATCACTGTGCATGTGTATATAATTCGTAGAATGATGTAGAGAAAATGAGACAAGACGCCATCTGCCAATCTTCTCTTGGTCGCAATTTATATTCACAAATGTAACTCAAATGTCTTAGATAGGATGACATGATGTAAATGATCAAGCATAGCTGCCACTCCAATGACATGGTGTAAATGATCTTTCCGGCTCAATTGGAGATCATTCTTTTTTTCTCTTTTGGTGTTGCTATTTCTTGAAAAGAACCGAGACCAAGTCTTGCAGCCATGAATGGACCATTGCATTGATGACAGACTACAGAAAGAAAAAAGTTACATTCAAGGCTTGTGATTGATGCCATTTTAAACCATACTATTTCTTGGTAAAATTGCTAAAGATGTACATTCATTCAGTTTTTTTTACCAAACTTTAGTAAACACATAAAAAAAATCCTGCCAAAAGCCAACATTGGGGTATTGATAAAATTTGTTAAGGTTTATTTTGGCTATGATCTGAACAGTCCTTACATATGGTCCATTGTAGTACTGTTCGTATGATCCATCTACGATCTGGTAAGTACAGTAGTGTCGCGCGCCCTAGAACATCTGCAAACCTGTCATGCTGTGGTCATGGCGAAACTTGAAAGATATTCCTATGCCTTCACCGGTTATCTCAATTCTCAAGGGAGCAGGGAGAGAGATGTGACAAGAGCTATCCCCCCTCGCCTGGCCTGATACACCCCCACGCTGATCAGCCTGAGTCAGGCTGCCTGGCCAGGCAAATACATGAGCTCATCAGATGCCTATCAGGCGTGAAAATTTCTTAGGCTTGGTGCTCAGGGCACCAACCAAACAGCCTCTTCTTGCGTGTACAGCTAAAAGCAGCGCAATGAAGTGAAGTGGTACTAGTCAGAACCTATTGATTTCCAGTCCCAGGCGAGGAGATTCTTGACAGCGAGAGAACAAGAAAGGTTTCGCGAACATTATTTGCAATCGGTCGGAGCACTTTTCGCGTTTAATTCCAGTAACTGGTGACGCGTGTGGTTTGTAAGAAAGCTTTACCGGTCTACCCCCACTTTTTATATATGAGTAAGAAGTCTATATAAGTATTTTTATAAATGTTGTTTAATATAATTACCCTTTTTGCAAAAAAGAAAAAAAATCATACGAGGGAATAAGAGACAGTAGATGAATGGGGGTAAAGGAAGCGAGCTAACAGATGTGTTAGTGCGATATGCGTTTATGACGGTATGTATATGTATTTGCACATCTTTCATATAATCAAATCGTAGTAAAAATAGACGTAAAGTGGAAGAAGCCTTCTCTGCTTTATCTTGTTATTTTTTGAAGCACTTCTCTGCTTTATCAAAATGGTGAGATTTACCTACCCCTGGATCCTGACCTGACTCCTAATCCTACCCTGGTGATTGCTAGAACAGCATACAGTTCCACCGCAACATCACCTAGCGCACGAATCGGGGAGCTAACGCTATTCCTACAGGAGTCCTGTCCCACGATACAAAATTCGGGTGAGATGCACCCAAAAGAATTATTCCAATTCCAATTCCAATATTTTGTAATAAGGTTGTTTGTTTAGGGTCAATTTTTACCCTCCCAAAATTTTATCAGCTTTACAATCAGCGGACCTAAGACGATACTGCAGAGAAGTCTCATCCAAATTATATATAGCAACCTCGTCTTATATTAGGTCCTGTTTAGATCTACCGCTAAATTTTTTTGCCCCGTCACACATCGAACGTTTGAACACATGCATGGAGCATTAAATGTGGATGAAAAAACCAATTGCACAATTTGCGTGTAAATCACGAGATGAATCTTTTGAACCTAATTTCGTCATGATTTGACAATGTGGTGCTACAGTAAACATTTGTTAATGACCGATTAATTAGGCTTAATAAGTTCGTCTCGCGGTTTACAGGCGGATTCTGTAATTTGTTTTGGTATTAGTCTACGTTTAATACTTCAAATATGTGTCCGTATATCCGATGTGACCCGCTAATTTTTTTTTCCCTATATCTAAACAGCCCCTTAGAAGTCGGATCAACCTGCTAGTAGAAAAATATAGATGCTTGCTGGAGCTTGAGATATTCCTGGGCGGCAGGCGATCGAGTTGGCCACAGAAAGTGGAGTATACTAGCTAGCTCCCCGCCGGGAACAAGTGGACATGAGCTAACAACTAAGCAAAGCGACGGGGAAGAAGAACAACGATGCAGGCAGCGCCCACGTGGTTACCGACGGCGACATGATCACCGGAGACGTACGCCACACACACTTGCTGCAAAACAAAAGAACTCTGAACAAGACTAGCTACGTAAGTACGTACACACTCTCCAAGCCTAGCTACCTCGCGCACACATCGATCGAGAGGGATGTATCTCTGAAGAAGAAGCAAGATTCTTGACGACTTGGCCGCGTGTGGATCTCTGCAGAGGCGTAACATGTGGCAGTTTATTCACTGTTTCGATCAGTTCGGCGCAAAAACTGTCAGATACATATGTGGGTGTGTGCATGAACAGTCGCTGGCCATGAGCTTTTTCTTAGTTTTTTAGTTGGCAGATTTGGCTTCAGTGATATTTTGAATTCTGATTTGTGAACAGCGTACCGGCCGTATGTTCAAATCGACATGTGCGAATTTGAAGACATGAAACGTTCCGAAGAAAAAATGATACTTGGAGGAGATTCTGTCTTCCAAAAAAGTTTATAATCTTTGAGTTAATGGACCTGTCTGTGGTGGTAATGTATTGAGTCCTTCATTCAACTGGACGTATCATCTGCTTTTCCGCGGAAGCATATGTTACAATCGAAGTAACATGCATCAACACATCGAGTCACTTCTCCAGCAAACCATCTTGTTGCAGTAGAGATACGTTTTAGTTCTCCTGTAATGTGAAGATTAGCTAGATACAATATAGCAGGAACAAATTGTCAGGATGTGCGTTACACGGACTTATATCAGGGTTGTCAATTTCGTTTTGGACCGAAATTTCGAAAATTTCAGAAATTTTTGAGAATTTTCATACTTTTTCCCGAAACTATTTGAAAATTTAATAAAATTCGATTGAATTTTAATAAACTTTGACCAAATTCAAAACAAATTAGAAAAAAAATCCTGTTGACATATTTGCTTGCCGGTGGGAGCGAAATTACCAAAATTGACAACCCTGCCTTATATATATATACATATACATATATATATATAGACACATATATACATAAAGTTTTAATCATGGATAAATATATTATATCCCTCCGTTTTATATCATATAATATAAGACACAACTATTTTTTTATGTTTCATACTATAAAGCATGCATGAATGCATGTCATTAACTAGCACATTTTTCTCACTAAATTATTATTTTTTAAATTATTCCCCCTCAAGATTTTTAATTCTATTAGGTGCATGCATTATATTTATTATGTTGATACAAACTATGAGATGATAAAAATTATTTTTGACCTTTGGGTAAGTAGCTCTCTTT
The DNA here is from genome assembly GCA_000573905.2 of Oryza punctata. Lineage (NCBI taxonomy): Eukaryota > Viridiplantae > Streptophyta > Magnoliopsida > Poales > Poaceae > Oryza > Oryza punctata. Next base: position 15,180,311 of record CM002492.2, on the reverse strand, counting down.
TAATTGCAAAAGAGCATAAATTACCCTGAGGCCATCCCAACCCTCCATATAATCTAGTATCCATAGTATTAAAATAATAAGGAGAGAGGTAAAAAACATGATGAAATCATTTCTCATACAAGAAACCATCTCTATTCAATAAACAAGAATGAAAACAAGGGGATAGTTCGATAAAGGGAGAGAGAAGAGAGGTCATTGGATGAAAATTTAATTTGAAGACACCATCTATTGGATATACAGTTTCTATCCACAGTATCTATATAACATGGTAATATAGAAACTAATTGATAGTTTCTAGGTTTGGGATAGTCTAATTGTTACTCTTGTATTGAAATTTCCTCCCAAAAGCTAATTATTTGTGGCAAGCATCCACCCATCCAAACCCCTCCGTGATTTGTGACAAGTAATAATTTAGACAATACCATGATTTGTATAACCTTTACTTGTGAAATTTAGATAATATACAGTACTATTCATATAACATGTTAGTATCTATTTAGTTGTTTTTCAAGTATATATAATACTAATTGTTTGAGTGAATAGACATGTCATATAGATATATAAGGCTACTCCCTTCTTTTCACATATTATAATCAAGGTGTATTGAGTTTATCGAAATAGTCCGAATTTACAGAAACATAGTAATATATACACATTACCAAATTAGTTTCTCGTTAAATACTATATTTTTATAATATATTTGTTTTGTATTGAAAGTGCAGCTATATTTTCTGTAAACTTGTTCAAACTTAAAGTTTGACTTAAAATAAACATAAAATATCTAATAGTATAGAATTAAGAGAGTATCAGACTAATTCGTCCAGGTGATGGTTTACTTCTCTATCCACTCTCTCTCGCGTGCTTTTACCTCGTCAAAAATTCTACAAGGCAATGTTCTCACAAACGTATACATCACATCATTGTTCACGCCTGGACTCAAATGCCCTACCGTATGAGATACATTTTGGAGGGTTCACTCCCTGTCGGTCTCAATGCCTTCCTTTTTTCCATTCCTTCAGGAAGACGCATGATCTTTCAATTCTTCATTTCATCATTCTCGATCGCTGTCTCTCTTCCACAACTTTTCTTCAAGGCCGGAAAGGAGCTCGCCATGCGTGCATGGTTTGCCACAAACTCGTTGAATATCCATGTGCCATGGATGACCATAACCAAATTAACCATACTGCTTGTGCGACGTGTTAGTGCATGTCACAATCCTTTCTACCCGTTTGGCTCTTCCCAAAAAGCTGGAATCTACTATCTTTTGCAGTTTCGGTCGTCAGAGGCCTCTCTCTTGTAGACTGCCAAATGGCCTAGAATTAATGCCACGGTCACCCTATCTGTTTGTTGCTTCCAAACTCCGAGTGTGATACGCCGCTGCATTATTGCATCAATTCTGCCCCCTCTATCTCTTTCGATCGATCTCCCTCTCCCTTATCTGCTGGTTGCTGTTGATGATGCTGGATGTTAATTAGTATCTTTGTTTTGTTTAATTAGTTTAATTTTATGCAGGCTCTACAGTAGATAAGATATCCTTCAGAAAAGAAGGGGACAGATGGTCCATCAGAGGATATGTCGAGAGAATAAAAGGCAGCCCTTTTGTGATATATGTATGCTGACAAAAAGATAGGCATATTGTATTTTATTGTGATAATAGTCTTATTAGACTTGTATGTACATGTTGAGATCTGTTTACTCACTAGAAGAATTGGAAATTTTCGAGGATACAGAACATATTTCCCATCATACACGAAACTAATTTCGCTTCTGATTATCTTCTCTTACAGTACGGCAGATATATGATGGCAATAGATTTAACATAATCGTAATAGCAAAAAAGAAAAGAATTAGCATCAATCTTGAATTCTTTTCCTTGTTAAAAAAAATTCGCCAAGCAAGACAAGCAAGCTAGTTTGAATAACTAGAGCAACGCGATGAATGAAACGAAAAAAATATTTTACTTGAATAACTGTGAATTAGTGCACCATCTGCTCGCAATAGTAAAAAACATTTTTTCCGTACGGACAAAATGGTATTTTCGCGTGCGGACCTCCAACCCATCTACAACAAAAGGTCTGCAAAAATCTGATTTTTCCATGCAGGTGGCCCACCCGCACGGAACTTCAATTTTCGCGTGCGACGAAATAAAAAATTGCAAAAAAGTAAAAACTCCAAAAAACTCCCAAAACCCTAGATTTGTTGCCATCCAGTCGCTGCCGCCACCCGGGCTATCGTCGTCGTCGTCGTCACGGGAGAGGGCGGCCGCCCCGAATCCACGCAGGGGAGGGCCGCCGCCGCCGGATCCGCGCGGGGGGAGCAGTCGTCGCCGCCCACCAAAGCTTGCGCATGAGGCCTCCGCAGCCGGAAGGGGACGCTGCACGCGGGGGGAGCGGAGAGAGGGCGGAGAGGGCTGCCACGCACCAGATCCGCACGGGGGGAGGGTGGCCACCACCCGCTGGAACCCGTGCCCGAGCCCTCCACAGCCGGAGGGGGCCACCGCTTGCGTGGGGGCACGGGAGGAGGGCGGAGGAAGCCGCCGCGCACCATCGCCCGCTCGCCGTCGCTGCCGGTGGCCGCCATTGGGAAGGAAGAGAGGGGAGAGGATGAGGCTGGGAGAGGAGGAGTGGGCCGGGAGAGGAGAGGAGTGGGAGTGAGAGATATAGGAGGGGAGAATTAATAAAAAAAATTGGAAGAGTGAGGTAGGATTATTTATTTTTGCATGCGGGTCACTTAAGATGCCCGCATGCAAAAATATGCTAATTTTCACGTGCAGGTAAGAGGCCCACCTGCAAAAATCTATTTTTGCAAGCGGGCCTATTAAGGAGTCGTATGTGAAAATAGGGGTCGAATTTTGCACCTATTTTCGCAGACGCGGATACTTATTGTCCGTTTGGAACATATTGGGGGTGTCCATCCAGGAAAATCATTTTTTATAGTGTCGGTTAGTAGTAGTACGAATAGATATTGTTCATCCACAAAATATATATTGCAAATTCAATAAATAAAGTGCAAATCTCTTCCAAATTAATGAACAAATGAAATACTTTTTTCGAGGTAAAACCTCAAGGAGGATAGGGAGTTCCTGTTTTCCGAAAGGACAAACAAAATACTCAATATTTCCATTAATTAATAAAGAATACTTATATAGTTTACTAATTATAAACTAAAATAAAACACAAATGTTAAGTATATTACTATATACAACTGTATATCTCTACTCCCTACGGACTACGGTTATGAAAACATTTTATTTTGGATATGTTTATATTTGCCTCAAAAGTTACACTCACAATATTATAACTTTTATGGTTTTATAGATTTTTAGTATAAATTAGTTATCAAAGTTTTATATGAAGACCAAAGATGGCTCATATTTTTCAGGGTTTTCTCGTTGCCAGCAGTAAAGTTATGAGAACCACCCCAAGAGACAAAGTTTAGAAACCATTACAACATTGAAAATTTTCCAAGCTGCCAAACTTCAAAAACAAGATTTCCAAAGCCACGTCATGGAATTCCAGCCTAGGTTTCAATCACCACCACAAACAACAAAAACTGGTAGTACTAGCCCTAAAATCAATAACATGATTGAATAATATTACAAGCAAGACACACCTCATGCACCATGTCTTGCTTTTGGCTTTTGCTGGCTAGACTATAATTAATTAATGTCCTCCAGAACAGCAGAAAAATCTGAAATGAGAAGAAATTAACAATAAACAGTAGCAACGCTAGCTCCTTGTTGACTAATTAATAACCAATTAATTAGGTCCTTTGCACACCAAGTAATTAACAACCACCAACCAACGTCATTAGCACACTAACCAACAATTAGTGCAGAGATTATCAAGTAGAAGGGATCAATGCAAGGGACCAGCCAAAGCGGTGACCGGAGCTTACTTAGCTAGCTTCTTCCCATCACGCCGAGATGTCGACCGCAAATGATTTCATAACTAATCCTCATGATTAAATCTAATGTGATGGTGATCTAAGCCGGCCCAGACGAGCCAGATAAAGATATCATGGCCATGGTTAATTAATTAATCAAATTAATTAGGAGTCGTTTTAATCTAACTATGACCGGGTCTGGGCCCCAGCTTGAGCCGCCCAAGCTACAAGGGCCTTGCAGCGATACGATCGAGCTACTAGGCTAATCTTAATTTAATTGATTATTTAATTAATTAACACCTCCCCTCTCTTAGTTTACACCACTAATTGGTTGTTAACCGCGTCCCACGTGGCTCTCTCTCGGCCAGGAGTTGGGTCTACGATACCATCTATTGTGTGTTTGACCATGCGTGAAAGGTTGAAGCCCCTGCTATGGGCCGGTAGATTTTTTACTCCATTGATGGTAACATCGTTTTGAAAAGAAAAATCTTTGGAACAAGCAAAAGATATTCTGTAAGTACAGTACAAACAACGTAGATGATCCTATGAATACACACATGCACGTTCTACCTTGTAAGCAACCCTAAGCATCCTTAATGTTTAATGTTTAAGATCAATGGAGCTATAAGATGGGATCCACGTTCCTATGTTGTTTTATTTATAAAATATGCTACAATGTATATGGTTTTTTCTTAACCTTAAGATGGGATCCACTAAGAAAAAACACATGTTTACTTAAGATTGAAAGTGCACATGCCTGTTACAAAGTTGTGATATATTTTTTTAATTCTTAGCCTTAAGCTTAAGCTAGGTTGCCCATAGCACTATTCTCTCCATACATAGTTCATTTCCCAATGTATAAAGGTACAACTTTATTGTTTAAGGTTAGTTTTCATGCACATTATAGTTGCTCTAAGACATTAGTGAGAAAGTCACTGCATAGTTCACCGCTATTAACACTACCACAAAACACCTCATAGAGACCGATCTTATATGTGCCGGTTTGCTTAAAACCGGTACCAATGAAGCTTTTTTCTATCTTTTTTCAGTGTAAAATTAAGAATCGGTACCTATAACAACACTCATTGGTACCGGTTTATAACAAAACCGGCACCAATAGTCCTTCAAAATCATAGGTGTCAGTTCTTCTAACAAACCGGTACCTATGGACACCACATATGTGTCGGTTCTTATAATAAATTGGTACCTATAACTACGGTACCATAGATACCGGTTTTTATTATGAGCTGGCACATAGCACATATGGGTATCACATATGCGCCAGTTATTAATAAAAACCAGCACCTATGAGCCCCTAGGTGACGGTTTACGATTAAAACTAGCACCTATCAAGATAAACTTTATATCAAGTTTGTAGAGCTCGACGAGATCTACAACTTTTGTAGTTAATGAATTTTTGATTTAAGGTAGTTTGGATATCCGAAAATCTGTTATAAGATCTCAAATATATTTGCATGAGTAAATATTTAAAATTTCTAAACGATATCAGATGAATACAAAACATATATAAAAGTTATAAATATATATAAAAGTTGTAAATATATAGATCATATCTACATTTTTGTAGTTGGAAAACTTTTCATTTGAGCTTATCTATGGTGTTAAATATGGATTATAAGTTCGGATAATAGTAGTCTCAAAAGAATAACATGTGTTTTCAAGACCAGACGTGTTTGTAAGTGAGATGGTAAGATGATTTTGTGTGAAAGGAGAGGCTTTGAGTTTGAATCCTTCTTGACAATGTACGTGAATATAGGATGAAAAATACCTCTGACTTGTGAGAAGGAGAGTGTGATTGTACATGATCCTAATAAAAATAACAAAAGAAAAAAATTGATTTTTTAGCACATACAAAAATAAAAAACGAGTGCACCTTATATATTGGTGTCAGTTCTAAATTAGAACCGATACATATAGTGTCACCTATAGTATCATATATATACATATATATATATATACACATACATATATATATGTATGTATATAGGTGGAATAATTGTTGTATGTACCGGAACCGGCACGTATAAGCTCTCTAGAATCGGTATCTATAAGTCTTTATGTAGTAGCGTAATTACGCTACAGAAATATATTTTTATGTAGTAGTATAATTACGCTATAGAAATATACTTTTACGTACGCTAACACAAACCACACTCAAATGTGTATAGATATATACCCACGTAGTACGACCTCTCTGGCTGCATTTGTTCTTTTTGGGGAGGTAGGACGTGTTTGGAAATGGGTTCCAAGAGCATTATCCAGGTGATATATATACCTCTAGAAATTTGATGATAACTTCAAAGAGGTACACAATTTTTTAGTAACGATTCGTGCCATTTTTATATGTTTGAAGCATTAATGATATACATTATGTAACATTAGTTACATAGTTAGGTAATTACCTTTTTATCGATCCTAACAGGAAAAGGATTTTTTTTATTAAAACAAAAACAAGCAAACAAATTTACATCACCTTACTGCAAAGATTCTCCTTTTTTTTTTCCAGGCCACGTTGCCAAAGTAGCAAAACAACGCTTTCAGGCCAATGTTATGTAGCTTCCTAGCTAGGTCGCTGTATATGGCAAAAAAATTTTAAAAAAACAAATCATTAACATACCAGTTTTTCCTGATTGATCTAATTATTTATTAATGCTACGTTCATATGGATATATCGCAATAATATAGAAGAATATATACACTGTTTTCCATTTTTAGAAAAAAAAAGAGCACCTGCTATGACTAGGTTATGCTTAAATAAAACTTTGTGAGATTTATAGTGATTTCTATCTCTTGAGGATCTCTTAAAGGGAGTATTTGTGGCTGCGTGCATTTCCTATATAATTGCCAAAACAAGAAAAATACTCCTCTCTCTCTCTCTCTCTCTCTCTCTCTCTCTCTCTGTCTCTCTCTCTCTCTCTCTCTCTCCGTGTCCAATATGATATTAACTTGGAGAATTTCATACTAGAAAAAAAAATCTCCCAGAGAGTCAGAGGGGAGCAAGATCGAGATAATCAAGATATGATGTATCATAAATATTAAAGATAATTGCACAAGTATTGGAAATACTAACACATACGTGTAAAATCTAAATACATTTAAATCCTCTAAATGGAAAAGGCAAGAAACAGAAACAACCATCTGTTCCCTCCACTCCTTTCCAACTCTGCGCCTACCACATAAAGAGGCAACAAATTAAAAAGCATCACCAAGAATAATATACATATTTTTTTTTTTTTTTATTTTTTAGAGAGGGGTAATTTTTACCTAGCCTCTATATCCAATCGGATATATGCAGCCTTTTCAAACAGGGAACTTAGCCCTTAAACAAACCCAATCTGAAATTCACTCCTATAGAGATTTGAACTCAAAATCTTGGGTGCTACTCAGGTCACTGCAACCATTATACTACATGCTCTTTCACGATAAAGGAGAACCCCTTAAACTATTTGGACAAAACTATGACAAAAATAAACACATATGCTTAGAGAAAATTGAGCCACAAGAAATTAACCTCTTGCTTAGATTAAACCCATTTTGTAGTTGTACATTTTATATAGCATCTGCAATACCATGCACATGTTAGGTGAAATGTTAATTTTAGTATCTTTTTATATACATTGTGCAAGGCGACATGTATGTGCAAGTGAAAACAAAATTATCAAACTCGAAGTGAACTATTCATTGATTAATATACTAGCCTAGTGATGACACCACCCATTAACCACCCCTTTTCAGGTTTGACCTTTTGATGCTTTCAGACTGCAGTTAGCAAAAGAGGCAATCAGGCAAAAGCCACTAATCTCCATCATGGCAATGCCCCGTAGTTACCCCCAAACACGCAGGGGCATTTCCGTCCACGCGCCTCCCTACCTATAAATCCAACGCACCCACACTATTGCCTCTTCTCATCACCACTCGTCTCCTCTCCTCCTCCTCTGCTCGCTTCGCCTCCTCTGCTCCGGCGCCGCAGAGCGAGCGGCCATGACCAAGGTGCACCCCAACGTCGCGGCGGCGGCGGAGGCTGCTGCTCCGGCGAAGGCTGGGGTGGACGAGAAGGCCAAGGGGGAGGCGGTGTCGCTGACGGTGTGGCGGCGGTCGCTGCTGTTCAACGGGAAGGGGTTCACGGTGTTCGACGGCAAGGGGAACCTCGTGTTCCGCGTCGAGACATACGCCGGCGGCTCGCCGAGGGAGGTCGTGCTCATGGACGCCGACGGCCGCGCCCTCCTCACCATCCGCCGCAAGGTATGTGGTCTCTTCTTGACTTCATGGCTGCTTGCTCGTGCCCATGGCCATGGCCGGCCGTCGCGTGCTTCTGTTTCTTGGGAGGAGGAAGAAGATTCTGATGTTCGTGTGGTCTCTTGCAGAAGCTGAGCTTCGCGGACGAGTGGCTCATCTACGACGGCGACGCGGCGTCGCCGACGGCGCCGGCGCCGAAGAGGTTCACGGCGCGGCGGCACGTCAGCCTGCGCCAGACCAAGTCCCTTGCCCACCTGTCGCCGGCGCGCGCGTCGTCCGCAGGCGGCGGCGAGGCGACCGCGCCGAGCGGCGCCTGCCGGTACGACGTGGAGGGCTCGTACGCCGCCCGCTGCCTCGACGTGTTCGCCTCCTCCTCCTCCTCCGCCACCGCCGCCGGCGCCGGCGAGCAGCGACGGCGCGTGGCGGCGGTGTGCAAGAAGGAGGCCGCCGTGGGCCCGGACGTGTTCCGGCTGGTGGTGGAGCCGGGCTTCGAGCCGGCGCTCGCCATGGCCGTCGTCATCCTGCTCGACCAGATGCACGCCTCGTGAAAGCCTCACCTCTCCCCCTGCCGTTGCACGAATCTCAAAGCTCCCCTGCACCACAGCTGTGTGTCTGTGTGCCACAAGGAACAGAAAGCTCCTTGATTTCTTGAGAGCTCAAAACACCTCCTTTTTTTATGCTTCAAGACTAACAAAGTTATGAATCACTCATGAGCATGAGATGATTAATCTACTATGAAGCATATTTTTTTATTTAGGGGTGTGATGCTTTTATGGTTTCGGGTTCAGGATTTAGGGTTAGGAATCGGACGATGGATGAGTATCCAGATGTGTTCTATAAGTGCCAGGTTTTCGGATTTTAAGTTAGTGAAAACATAACTGTGCACTTAGGGAGGAGTGGTTGGTACTTGGTAGGGCAGATGATCCAAGATCTTGTATGGGGTGGATTTGGACTTGTAAATCCCAACCCCTTTTTGTTTCCTCCCAAAGGAAATTTCTGGTCCTTATCTTATACATACCTCTAATTAATAAAACTTTTTGAGTTTGGTTTCTCCTACTGTTTATATCAAATATCAATATTCAGAATATAATTAATTACTTCATTTGTTATCTTACTTTTTTTTTCTGTGTAATTTGATTGCTTTAGCTGGATTAGCAAAGATGAAGAAGAAATTGCTCTAGAAGATTCTATTCTGTTCGATTTCTTTTGACATGAAGCTAGCTTGAGCTTTCGATCCGCAACCATGAGGGGAGAAAAAAGCGTATCTGGTGAAGTTTGTTTGGAGAAGTAATTCTTCCTTTTCGGACACTGTTTCTACGTAGTTGAATCTTTAAGCTAAGATTGTTGGGTTGGTGTGTTCGGAAATTGAGATGAATTGACTTGCCCAAAGGAACCAAAGAAACGCAACCGTTTTTTCCTATGAAAGAAAAAAAGAGAAAGAAAGAAGCTTTCTTTTCTGCTGGTTCACTGCGTTTGAAGAGCCAAAAAGAAGATTTTCCGTTAACTTGACAAAAATCAAGAGATGCTATTGGCGTTATATTCTCTTTGATGTAGCAAAAAATAGTAGCAAATCTTACATTTATGACGTCTGCATTTGATGTATACAGCAGGTTCTACCTAAGCGTGTGTTGGGTTTTATTTAGATAAGGTGGGATGAGTTTAGGTCTATCCCTATTTTAAAATAGTTAGGATGATTCTAACAATCAGTTTGTTATATTGTTTGTTATTTAAGGGATTAAATAGTCCCTTTTGTAAGGAATAGGATGGTGTGATGTAGTACGGGGAAATTAGTTAGATTGGTTCGTCAGTTTTTAAATGTAATACTACCCTATATATTAAAAATAATTTCCCTTTATAAATCATAACATCTCATTAATCCTAACCAAACATTTTGTAAAATGGGCTTGACCCATCCAGACAAATCTTGTCCCTTTAATAAACACATGCTAATAGGCCGAGAGCAATGAGTTAGCAGTTAGCACATGTCACAAACTAAGCTCTAAATTTATAATAAAAAAGTACTAAAAACATAATTGAAATGTATGTGTTTTAGGGGTTATTAATTAAAACGGTATCGACATACTCAGAACATCTGTGTGAGTAGTTAACTAGCCTAGCACGATCGTATTTATCGAATTCGAGTTGAAAAGAGGTCGACACAAATGCAGGTTGCGAAGTTGGCCACTCCACCGACCGAATTGAATTGAATTCATCGCGAAAACGACCTAGGAGAACGCTAGCAAGCTGGTGCTGACTTTTGTCCCCTCATTTTCAGCAGAATTTCAAACCAACAAAAGGTACAGTAGTAGTACAGCGTATCTTGCGAGAGATTTTTTTTTTTAACAACAACTCTTGTTCCTCTGCGAGCAGGTGCAGAAATGTTGGCTGTTACTATTCTCAATTTACCCACCGACCAGAACGATGTGAATTTGAAATTCCATTTTTTTTTAAAAAACACCATGTATCACTAACAAAAAAAATGATTTTTAAAGGTGTCAATGTTATAGATAAGCTATACCCAATAATCTTGGGTTAACCTCGGCAGAGCCCACCATATACTAAGTCTTATACGGAATAATACATCGTATACGGAAAGTATTCCGGATAAGAAAGGAGAAGCAAAATTCTACATAAATACTATAAGAACTTCTCGGATCATATCCATACTTGTCTCCCTAATTCTACTTGACAAGGAAACATCTATGGATATAAATATAAGACCCCCTAAGAGTAGAAGGGGAGACACGCAGCAGCAGAATTGACACGAATATACGCCACCAGACATCGACATCAGAGATAAGGCTAGACATACCGAATCAAGTGCCCACGGAGGCCGACAAAAGGGATCTAGCGCTATTTCCGATCTCGCCGAATTCATATTCGAGGATAAAGACTACGCCGTCATTGACTATAGGCGGTGCTCCATGCCGCCTCGTTGACGACGACTAGATAGGTTATCCCAAATATTGTACTTGAGTGATTCCGATGTATAAGAGTAACACCGGCTTTAGCAACAGGAGTAGAGCTATTACCTGTCAGTTGAGGGGGCCCGAACCTGTATAAAAATATTTGTCTCCTGTCTCTTTTAGCTCAATCTCGCATGTACCCTGGTATCAACGATCCCCATACCATGCAAATACCGAAGTCGTGATCTACAATATCGATAAAAGGTATCAAAATATTTTTCAGCAGGTGAATTGAATTCTATTTACAATAATGGCGTGATCTGGAGCTCATGTGATCTACATCAATTTTCCCATGTGACCACTTAAAGATGTTTGCCTATGAATAGGAATGTGAAAATTGATTTTCATATACGCCTACTAAAGAGCACACCCCTTAAAAAAAATCATTATTTTAAAAGGTCTCTCCCTAGATATCCCAATCACTCCCTCTCTCCCAGCACTCCTGACTCTCTCCTCCCTTACTCTTTCTTAATCCCTACCTCACCGCATGGAGTGCCGATGGGGCTCGTGGCCCCAGATCTAGTGGCAGGCTTTGAATTTTCAGTAGTAGTTAACGGGATAGATGGCTTCGGATCCGACAGTGATATATGAGAGCAACTGCTGGGCCGGCAATGGCGGCAAGGACAGTGGCTCTGCAACTCAACCGTGAATTCCTTCCTCCTCTCTTGCGGCATGATCTGATGTAGTTCCGAACTTCATCTATACCAGCAGGAGGACCTTGTTGAGGAGCGTGTTGTGGTGGTGGTGGTGGTCAAGAGAGGCGGCGGTGGAGGCAGAGGCAGATCCAGTGATGGCATGCTTTGAGGAGGCAGATCCTACGGTGGTGCGTTGTGACTACAACGATCAGCAGTGCACTGCTTCTAGCTATTGCGACGACGTCTTTCTGCCATTGGTGATGTTCTTTTGCTATATGCTGTGAAATCTGGATGTGGATTTGAAAGAATGCCTGCAAGCTGTGAAAATTGATTTTTTTTCCCCAAAATTCATTTTCACATGTGGACGTGGATCTGGAAGCCTAGCCGCCTGCAAAAACGTGTTTCGTAGGAACATATGTAGGTATGTCAGATTATGAACTGTTACACATTAACTATATCAAAAGTTTGATCCAAAATTTGAAACTCAAAATACTGCTAACGACTCGTTACTAGCAATGGTGGCTAGTTACAGGTTTTTAAAATTAAGAATTTGAATTTGAACTTTTCTCCAATAATAGTAGTAACCGTTTTTCTGGAGAAACCAGTATTTCTTCAAACAATTTTGCTAAAAAAAAGTAGTGCCATATTTTCCCCCTTATTTCAATCACCTTTTTCACCTTGATTAATTGGCAACTCTCCCTTATGTGGAGTCCATTGATATCTCTCTTTACTCTTCTGCTTGACTTTGTTTTTATTTTTTTTACTTATGTGTATACTCGTAATTTTTTGAGGAAATCAAGAAGTAATAAATTGTTTTTAGCATCAGTCCTTATATAGTGACTACTTAAAAATATGATGTACATTATAAAATTTACATTTCACAGAGTAAAATTTGGACATTTCAGTCCTAACATAGTACTCCCTCCATTCTTTTATAATTGGCATTTGACCAGTACTATTATAAGTTTGATCATTAATATTTTTTAAATGACTAGATAATAACAAACAAATGTTTAAGTATGTAAGAGCATCTGTATTGTATAGGGCAGGGAGGGGTCCTAGGAGTGGGTCCACATGGGAATAGCATTCCCTTGAAAGCCGCTTTCAGTGTATAGAAATCTACCCATGTAATACGGTGGGACCTGCATCGATAAAATAACCTAAATAGTTTTTCACTCTATATCTGAGTTGTCTCTCTGATAATGGTCCAGGTTTATTTTTCTCCATAGAGTTGGGTCCTTGTCATAGCAGCTGGTACTATGCCAGGATCCTTCAGAAAAAAAAAAAAACGTGTAGTGTATAGCAGTACCGGTCCTATTGCGCGCTCTCTCTCCTCTTAGGACCCCTCTCAATACAATACCACAAATGCTCTAACATACCTAGATGATATATGACATCTACTTAATTAGAACTTTTCTGAAAAAAAGGACAAATTATCAAATTTTAAATATAAATAGTGTTTACTGACAAGTATAAATGAGCGGAGGGAGTATGAATTTTCAATGGTAAGATATGAAATTCACGGTGTAATAAAACACGTTGAAATATGTAGCTGGAAATATGGCACCATTGACTGTATTGTCTCAGGTTTCTCAGTCATTAAAAACAATATTGGGGTAAGCAGAGTGGTAATGGGTCAGGGCTCCTAGGACATTTCACAACCAATCGTAGCCCTTAAATATTTTTAGTTTAAAAATATAGCTCAATTTTTTTATCCGACCCTTACATTTTGTAGGTCAAATACGTTAGGCCTATTACCACACCTCTAGGTAAGTTTAGAGATAAGCTATTTAATCTAGAAGATGATCAATCACTAGTACACAAATTAGATGCTGTTGGGAACCGGTAATAGGTGCCGGTTTCCGAGCCGACACCAATTTATCAGCACCTATGGCACTAGGTCATTGGTGCTGATTGTAGAACCGGCACCTTTGTGCTTTCCCCGATTCAAAAAAAAAGGAGAAGCCGGCTCCAAGCTGAACCGAGCCGATGCATTCGAGCCAACCCATTCAACCCAATCCCCGGTCAACCACAATCATAGATCAACGCATATTAATCACAGGTCAACAACAACAATCCATCACAGATCCATCAAGAGGAACAATCCATCAACAATCCATCAAGAACTACACAAGCAAGAACTAAACGAGCAAGAACAATCCATGCACGAACTCATCGGTGATGTCACCACCGGAAACACTTGGCCACCCGCTGATGCCGCCGTCACCTCCCTTGGCCACCGCCACCGCTGCCGCCAATCCACCCCGACCGGATCTGCGCGCCACCGGTGGGAGGCCGACGGAGAGGCAGAGGAAGAGGTTGCCTGTGGGAAGGCCTCCCGCCGCGTCCCTTGGCCACCACCGCCGCACATCACCGCCACCTGCCCTTAGGGAGCCCGCCGCCCCTGCTGCCGCCTCCCCTCCCGCCGGATCTGACGGCGGGGACGGCGCCGCCCCTGCCCACCACCTCCCCTCCCGCTGGATCTGGTGGAGGGGAGGGCACCGCCCCGCCCACCGTCGATGCCGACACCGTGGGATAAGCCGCCGCCTCCGACACCGGATGCGGGGAGGAGGAGGGGGTGACAGAGAGAGAACGAGAGCGGGAGATAGGGGGTGAGAGAGAGAACGAGAGAAATGAGAGAGCGAGAAGATAAGGATTGAGTGATCGGCTTGGGCTCGCCCAGTTCGGTTCGGTTTGTGATGGGTGCCGGTTTTTAAACCGACACCTATAATATATTATAGGTGTCGGTTTTTAATTAACTGACACCTATAATATATTAAAAGTACTGTTTTTTTAAAAAACCGACACATATATTGTAGGTACTAGTTCTAGAGAAAAACCGATGTCTATAGTTACTTAAAAGTGTCGGTTCTGTATATTTTCAATTTTCAGAGGTGGAAAAAGCACTAAGTACCAGTTTTAACTGCTTCGACACCTATAATGCTGATCCTTATGGTTATTTTTGTAGTAGTGGATCGAACGCGTTAAGAAAATGATCAATAGTTAATAGTTAATAGACACAGGTCCTCTACAGTACCACAAGTTCTGACATGGAGCTCAATTGGACCGGAGATGGAGAGGCGCCGGCCGGCGAAGCTCGCTGGGTCACACAACACAGCTAAGCCTGCCGTGGCCGGGTCCCGGGGAGCCGTACAGTACTGTTCCTGCCTGACTGTGTATATGCGTACGTACTAGTACGTCTATGACTTGACCTCTTGCGATATGTGACAAGGAAAGATGAGCTGCCGACAATGTTTTTCCTTCGGATTTGGAACTGGAAGCCGTGTCTAGTGAACTCGATCTGCTGGGAAATGTGAAATGATTCATGCCAAGCCAATCTTGTGCGTGCTCAGTGCTCCTGCCGTGGCGTGTCGGGTGCGGCTTGGTCAGCTCTCGTGCGCTCGCGCGTGACGACGACGGATTCGTCCGTCGTCGTTCACGGCCGCGGGTGGACACTGGACACAAAGCTGTTGCGGCGCACAAAGGTAGAGTAGGATATTTCACGGTGGCGTAAGAGTGCTTTGAGCTCGTTTGGATTGGAGTCAATTTCTATTTTATCAAAAGTTTTTAGTGTCAAAACTTCAAACCTTCATAAATTTTGGCACTATCAGTATCAAATTTAAGTATAGAATTTGAACTACTGTGATTAAACTTAGTAGCAAACTTAAGACCCCTTTGAATCGAAAATTTATGCAGGAATTTCATATAATTGAAATACTATAGGAATTTTTCCTACGTAGTCCTTTGATTCAGCGAATTAGAGTTTTTGAAATCCTATAAATTCTTATAGAATGGCTCCTTACATGTAGGTTTTGGAGAAAACTTAGCAAGAGGTCAAATCTCTTGAAAAATTCTTTTGAATCTATTTCTCATCTGATCCATGTATTTTTCTTGCGATCCAATCAAACGATCATTTCTGTTTTTTCCAATATCTTTCAATTCTCAATTTTACACTTGCACTCCTATCAAAATACTGTGTTTTTCTTATTTCTCCGTTTTTTAATTCCTACGATAGAACCTAAATATACATGCAACATTATTGGGGCTTACTTTTTACCAGTTACTCAAAATTATAGGGATCTACGGTAGTTTGTACTGGTTTCAGCAATTAGTTGAAATGGGTTCAATGCCGGCATAAAAAAAACCACACCTCTGGTGAATCACGTGCAAGCACATGGATTAAGAGACCCACAAGTCAGTTCAAACCGACTCAAAGTAGGGCCAACCATCTAGGAACCGACTAAGGGGCCCACCTATCATCCACCAACCAAAATCGGTGGAGAAAGGCGGTGGGATGGATTCGGCCGAACCCTTCGGCTGAACCAGGGGTTCGGCCAAACCAATCTTGGCGTCGCCCGGCCCCACGTTCCACGTGGTACCTCCTAATTGGCTCCTGGTGGAGGTTATGGAAGGTCAGTGATTTACAACTGTCATTAGCAACCGTTCATTAGGAGGCTATAAATAGAGTTCACTAACTTCACTCGGAACACACACCTCAAGGAGGCGATTCTCTCTTTCGTATTATATTCTCTATAGTTTTAGTAGAAATAAGTCTAGAGGAGATTTGGTCCTATAGTCTACTCAAATTTTTCGGTATGTCTTTAGTACTTTACTCTTCTTATAAGATATAGTTGTTTTAATAAATTATCTTCTTCATTTACTTATGATTATGGTCTATATATTTCTTTATTGAGTATATGTTCTAAGATAGTATATACTTCATATATCTGCTTCATCCTAAGCCAGTCGATCCATGCTATGCTAATAGTCCAATAACCTTTATAGGTTGCTCTAGTTCCAACTTGTTCATCTGTAGGGTGAGTCTCGGGGAAGTTAGTGATATTATTTACTAGAATAAGCATGGTGTTTAGGCTAGATAAATGTCATTGGATGCAGATGTGCCCCCACGGAAAGTGATGTAGGCGGCAGGTGGTGACAACCATATCTGTCCTTTATATTCCTCCATGTTCGGGTATGACGTAAGAGTGCATAAATTCCATAACCACGCTGGTAGACCAGTAGGGAGTGGTCTCAGTAGTACTTGGGTACCTGGAATTAAGTCTATGTTGTAAGTATGTATATAGATTAGAAGTAAAGTTGTGCCATAGTTCTCTAGTGCTATTTTCGACTAAACTTTATTATACAGGTGAATGTCCTGTGTGTATGCTACCTTAATATCATATTATCTTAACCTCTATTAATTTGTGATCGTAGAAAATACCAATAGGCTCCCGACCATTGTGTTACGATGTCATTCTCATTTGACATGAAGGGGCAATTTTATATCACTAAGGAGGAATGGTGGATAAAAGCTCGAACTTGGTGGGCTTGTCATCATTTTCACTACTACAAAATAGGTGATAGGTGCCGGTTGGGAACCGACCTTAGGTGCCGGATTTCCCAACCGGTTTAGAAACCGACACCTTTGAGGTCCTCCAGATGCAAAAAAAGGTCGGCTCGATGCATCGGCTCGATTCCAAGCTGATGCATCAAGCGTATTCCCCCTCTTCACCCCCAAAATCTATTCACAATGAACAAAATCAGTCCAAAATCCAGTCATTATCACAACACAACAACAACAACATCATCACACCAACACAACAACACAATCTGTCCTCTCCGTCGAATCCGCCCGTGGGAGCCATCGACATCGCCGCCACCACTGGATCCGCGGGAGAAGCCGCCACCATCGGAACCACCGCTGGAGAAGCTTGGGGTGGAGGAGGTGGGGGTAGAGAACCGCTAGATCCGCACGCCAGAAACATCATCGTTGCCACCTCTACCAGATCTGCCCGTGGGAGCGCCGATGCCACCGCCGCCACTGCGGGAGAAGCTTGGGTGCGAAGGGTGAGGGTGAGGGGGTAAAGGACTGCCGGATCTGCACGCCAAAAATGCCTCTGCTGCGCCTCCGTCAGATCCACCCACGGGAGCGTCGATGCCATCATCGCTTCCGTGGGAGAAGCATGGGGGAGGAGGGGGAGGGGGTATAGGACCACCGGATCCACCTGCCAAAAATGCCACCGCCATCACCTCCTTTAGATCCGCCAGTGGGAGCCACGGACACCACCGCTACCACCGGACCCTTGGGAGAAGCTTGGGGGCGGATGGAGAGGGGGAGGGGGTTGAGGACCACGAGATTCGGCCCGCGGGAGCCGCCGATGCCATCGCCTCTACCGGATCTGCTGCCGGTGAGGGAGATGAGAGGGGGAGGGGGCGGGGACAAGAGAAGGAGCTGGTGGAGAGGTGAGGAGAGGGAGTGAGAGGGAGAGAGAGATGGGTGAGAGGAGTGGGGCGAGTGGATAAGGACGCTCTCCTCACCTCTACACGATGTCTTTATCCACTCGGCGCTTGACCCATGCGCTATAAACAAAACCGTCTCTCTCTCGGCTCACCTCGACTCATTTTATAGGGTTCTAGTTTTTTTAAAAGACTGATACCTGTAGTATAGGTGTCGGTTTTTCTCTAGAATAGACACCTATTGTCACTTAAAGGTACTGGTCTTTTGTAATTTTCAGTCTATGGAGATGGGAAAACACTATAGGTGCTGGTTTTAGCTCTTCCGGCACCTATAGTGTGGACCTGTATGTGCCTTTTTAAGTGGTGTTTGTACATTGTTTTAAAATATTTTTTGATGGCTTGTGGTTGGAAAGGGATAAAAATTCATCTATCTCACTACTTAGATATCCACATGATAGTGGTTGGGTGATGACAGATTCATCACTCATCATCACTCTTAGGGTCTTTTAAGGGGTATAGATATATGTGAATGCTATTTTGGAATACATATTATAACAAACTTTAGAAAGTTGACAGTTTTGTTGAAATATTAAAACTGATACAAACAAAAATATTGGTATTTGTTGAAAGGTACTAGCTAGTGAGTTGTTGACAGTTTTTGAGGCCCAAAACTTTCAAATTTTTTGACCAGAGGATCTGTCATCAACAGTGACACGAAACGGGTCCGCACAAGTACAAACCACTAATCTTAGCGCCCTAGCTGATTGAACAGCAAGAAACTGACCGACATAATACACATGCTCTTGAAAAAAGTGCAAATCTTAATTTTATACAATTTAACTACCTGTAACGATCACATAACTGCTATGTAACTAGGGTACAAGTGCTATATAACTACTCTGTAATCACGGTGTAAGTGCTGTGTAACTGCTCTGTAACTAGAATATAAGTGATATGTAAGTAGATTAAAGCACGTGAATACCTATAGAACGTTCGATAGAAACGAGGTACCAAACACGTCATTGTTAGCAATCCCGTAAGAGAGTAGAAATATAACATGATTATCTAAAAATTAGGAGGAAATAGGGATCTAACTATATATTAACTAAAGCGTAAGTAACTACACTCGTCCAAGTAAAATCTAATTGTGTATTCAACATCGGTACTTGAGCTAGCTTAGTGGTTGGGATGCTGTCCTAGCTATTTGGGGGGCAAATGATCGACTCCTATCTTATCTACTGCACTATTCGACAGTTTTCTCTAAAGAAAACGGTCACAAGTTTTGTAGTAAATCTGTTGAAATCGATCGGTACAATTTGATTAATTTTATTTTCTTTCGAACATTCATCAGAAATGTAACATCTCGGCTATGTCATTAATGTCGTACTCGTACCGTACAATATCACATCGCTTTCGTTGCACCGCCCTTGCCGTACTTGCATGAAGCAAAATATAAATATAAACAAGCTTTGATAATTTTAAGTTCTTTCTATTGGAGACTTTCGAAGATCAATTAATTAGATGTGCATGCATGCATGTATGGTTGGCCAGCCAAATGTCCGATTCTATAGAGTAGAATATAACAAAATTGCTGCATATATTATATTTCCACCATTCGTATCTTACGTATATTGCACTGTATGTACTTGATTATCCAATACATATATTATCATCATTGCTTACGCCATTGGACGGTATTACGTAATCACAAATATAACTTACCTATACATAATTACACACGTGTATATATATACACACACACTATTCTACACACCCTATGGAATAACTATTCTATACCTCCTCCCCCCTTCCTCCTCTATCCCCTCTCCCTCCCGCCCTCCACCCCGTTCTCTCCCGGCGCCCTCCACCTCCCTCTCCCGGTGCCTCCTCCCCTTCCGCTTTTTCTTTTTTTCGCTCCTCCACCCAGCGCCCGGCGCCCCCTCCCCATCCGCTTTTTCTTTTTTTCGCCTCCTCGCCACCTCCCCTTCCGGCTTCTCCTCCCTTCTCTCAATAAATCTTTTTTTCTTCTCTTGTAGTAACGCACAATAGATAGTAGTAACTAATGCTGTAATATTACTATTTGTGGAGAGTCAAGATCCAAAAAAATCCAAGCTTCGAACAACAATATCTTTCACATGATGTATGATTTTTTAAACCGTTTGCACCATGTTTTTAGAAAAAAGTGCTTATCAAAAGTAGATCCGTCATGGCTATATTTCAACTAAATTTGAATGTTGTTACTGCACGTAAGACATAGCGTTACTGCACCATTCCGCAAGACGAGAGCTGAGAAGAGGTGGGTGGTGGGGGGAGTTGGTAGGCAGTTTGACCGGGCTTTAACTGACGTGGGGGTGCTTTGACTAAGGTGGGAGGTGAGTTTTAAGCCCTTAGAAGGGAGGGGAGATGGGTTTGGCCCTTGGGAGAGAGGGGGGTATAGAATAGCTATTGCTATTCTATACCCCGGGTGCAGAATAGTTTTTCTATATATATATATAGGGAGAGACTATTCTACACCCGGGGTATAGAATAGCTATTCTATAACCCCCTTCCCTCCCAAGGGCCAAACACATCTACCCATCCCTCCTAAGGCACAAAACCCACCTCCCACCTCAGTCAAAGTCCGGTCAACGAGCCCCCACGTCGGTCAGACCTCAGTCAACCCGCGTGCTGACTTCCTCCACTACCCACATCTTCTTAGCTCTCGTCTCACAGGAACGGTGTAGTAACACGACGGTCAATGTGCAGTACATCATAGTTTACTTGCAATAACGATGTTAAAATATAGTCATGACGGATCTACTTTTGATAATCACTTTTTTCTAGTACAATGTTGCAAATGGTTTGAAAAAATAGTACATGGCCTGAGAGATAATGCTATCTAAAGGTTGGGTGTTTTGAAGTTTAACTCTCCACTAGCAGTTCTACTATAATGTTATTACTACAGTCTGTTTCGCATTACTGCAATCCCATCATGTTATTACTACAATCCTATTGTGTTGGTAGGAACGATGTAGTAACATCACTGGTTACTTGCAGTAACAATGCTAAATATAGTTAAAATTTAGTCATGACTGATCTATTTTTGCTAAGTATTTTTTTCTAGTATCATGGTGAAAACGGTTTTAAAAAATAGTCCATGATCTAAGATATAATGTTGTCCAAAGGTTGGTTCTTTTGAAGTTTTAAGTCTCCACGAGCAGTAATACTGTAGAACCACTGTTACTATTTATCTATTCCGTATTACTGCAATTCTATCATGTCATTAGTGTAACGTTACAAAATGTTACAGTAACATTGCAAAATATACATAGTAATAGAGCAAAATGAGATACACTGTCATTTTATCCCCATATGCAGTAAGTGTTAAAAGGTACATGTGCATGATCACATGTTGCTATAAGTGCAAGAAGTACTTTTCTTTGTACACATAAAGATACATATTAGAAATTATAGTAACAACCTATTTACTGCAAAACTTATAATCGTTACTACACTCTTGCAGTAACATAATAATAGACTTGTAGTAACGTGCAAGACAAGTTGCAGTAAAGTCACAATGGAATTGTACTAACGTGCAACACAATAGTAACAGTAACTCCGTTGAGTTGCATACAAGATCTCTTCCACGTATTATGAAGGAAATCGATCTCACTAAAAAACTAATCATCTTAACAAAACTATATTTTATAGTGAGGAGAATGCACCAACCCTTCCTTAGTGGATTTATAGTCGTTATACATCTTGCAGTAATGATATGATGTGAATGTAGTAACGCAAAACATGCAACAATAACAACATTGTTGCTCGTGGAGCATTAGATTTTAAAAAAACAATCTTCGAAAAACAATATCTATCACATCATTTACATTTTTTTAAAATCGTTTGCACCAAGATACTAGAAAAAAAGTACTTATCAAAAGTAGATCCGTCATGACTATATTTTAGTATTGTTACTACAATTAAAACACAATATTACTGCACAATGGTCATCGCGTTACTGCATCACTCTTATGAGACGAGAGCCGAGAGGAGGTGGGTGGTGGGGGAAATCAAGGTTGGGTTTGACCGACGGGAAGATGCTTTGATCAGTTTTTGACTGAGATGAGAGGTGGGTTTTGGGCCTTGGGAAGGGGGTGGGAGGTGGGCTTGACCTATGGGAGGGAGGGGTATAGAATAGTTTTGATATATATATATATATATACTATTTCTATTATATATTAAAAATCCATTACACAATATTAAACATTTTACAAACGCTCTCGTACCACCACATAGCACTCCTATAATCACTTCTAAGCCACCACATGTCGTTTTAATAGATTAGAAATATTTAGTTCTCGATTTTATTTAAAACTAGTGGACTCATTATTTTACAGCATTAGATTAGATTAAAAACTGATGTTAGCCCCTCCCTCTCTTGTCCCCTGCAAGTACCTATGCTTCGTACAAGTAAGGTACTGACGTTATCCCCACCCCTTTCCCCCTTCCCATTCATCCCTTTATTTTTTTTTACCTTGGATATGTTCATAGCATATTTATTGCCTGCTATTGACGTTTGAGCATAGTTTGCTAAAGGAAATATGTAATTATCATATATTTTGTTATGATTTTATATTGATGACTTATGTTAGCTATATTTTAGTGCAAAATACATTGCGTAGCTGACGTTGACATGTATTAATTAATTCTATAATTTTTTTCAAAAAAATCACATCATAATATTCTATGGTATCAAATATTACTTAAGAAATATACAACGGTAATTTGAATATATATATATAAAAACGCGAAAAAATAGTTTAGTTGTGTTTTTTAAAGTAGATCTAATTTAAATTTTAATTCGTGTGAGATTACATTCTGATTTGACCATGGCTACCATTGATACAATCATTGCTCACATCAAGATCAAGTTGCCCAAGTGCTGGGATCCATATCGGCCACCTGCTATAGTGCTAACTTCAAACAATTGCCAAATATTCATACGACCTCCGTTTTTAGTCCGTGAGTACTTGATGGAAAGCTCTCGATGTCCTCCTTCCGATGGATCTAGCCTCATTTCCAAATTCCATGTCAGTTGGCCATAATTATAGAAACAAGGTGCTGTGTCACCTATAATGGGCCTATCGGGTTGTAACTTCACTTGGGACCCCGGCCCAAGTGGGACCCATGTGGGGTGCGCCCCAACCTAGTGGAGCACGATCCTAGGGACCCCTTGCTCATCCTCCCACCTCCTTAAATAACTAGGTACCCTTTCAGGGTTTCTCGGGTTTTGTTAGATTAAAGTATAGCCATTGCTACTTGCTTGCAGTGAGCGTGTCGGCTAGACCGCCCGTCTGCTTGTCTTTGGAACCCCAACTTATCGTGTATATTAAATTCCTATTTGCAATATCAAATTGCTATTTTCTTGTTCTTGCTTGTTTGTTCGATTTGCTTGCAAGAATAAGATTGATCTGCACCGGCAAGATCAACAACCCACAGAGAGGTGTATCGATTGCTAAGGCGCAACACAACGTCTTGTACGGTTGTAGTTGGATTGCCAATGTTTCTTCGAAATCGTAGTTATCATCATCTAACCGAAAGATCGAGCCAATCATTAGCCTTTAGTGCATCGAGTATAGCTCAGGGTTTATCAAGTGTAATCAGAGCTTTCGTTGCTCGGAGAGTTTTTTATCTACCTATAACCAGGAAATAGCCATAAAAAAAGATAATTGCATCCACACCTAGCCATATTTGTGATATTGCATTGTTCCTTTTAGTTTTTGCATTGTTGAGTTTTGCGTTGCATCGTCGTGTCGTATTGCTGGTCTTAGCGTCTTGTCCGTTTAGTACCACTATCGCCACCACCGTCGTGTTTTCGTTGTCATCGGGGTCTTCGAAAATAGAATCGTGTCGCCTCTAGGGTTCCATTTTTCTCATTTCGGGCATTTTTTGTCGGTTGGTTTTTGAGTTGCGTCTAGGGTTTATGTCCTGTGCTTGTGCTTTGTCCCATGTGCGTGTTGTTGCCGTGAGAAAGATGGAAGGAGGATTTTAGATTAGATTGGTTTTTGTTTGGTTCAGCAAAGAAATAGGAGATTGGATCAGTTTCCTTTTTTTTAGACACCAAATCTGAATGTTCCTGTTTCCCCTCCACCTTCACACCGCATGGCTCCCACTCCACCTCCCTACCTTACGGTTGTTTCCTCTTCCATACCGTGAGTTGCTACACCTTGTAAAAAAAATTTGGCGTCGGATTCGGGTTCCGTTTGCAAAAAGGAATCTATGGGACGAGAGCATTCCATTTTTGTATATATCAAATTTTAGGGTTTGGATTTTTACATTTGAGTCCCTGTAATTTTTATATTTACAATTGAGTCCCTGTAATATTACATTGAGGTCCTTAGGTTGGTTTGAAAAAAAATCAGAAAAAAAGAAAAAAAGGCAGAAAGGTGCTTACAAAAAGAAAAGAAAAGCCATACCAAGAAAAGAAAAAAAAGGAAAGAAGAAAAGAGAGAAAAAAAAGATAGATAGAAGGAAAAAGACGAAAGAAAAAGGAGAAAATTACTTGTTATCTTTGAGATCGCTTTCATGTATCAGAGTTGTGCTTGAGATGTGCTATCTTGTGGTACTGTTTGTGTCTAGGCTCGTGTCTCTAGTATGTTGTAGCCTAGTACCAGCACGATACTTGACTTTGAACAATTATTCAACTTTTCGTTCTCTGATTTGAGCATTTTCTATTCCTTTGCTACATATTTAAGCCTACTCAGAGCTGCACAGATTTGATTGCAACCGTACAACAAGTGTTTGTTAAGGCATCGATACATCCAACCTCCATTGGGGTGATTGGTTGAGTTGGTATATGTCACCATTCCACTTGTATTGGTAACAACTTGTAAGAGCTCGGTTAAAAGCTTCAGTGTGTGTGATATTTGAGCTGCCACTACCCTAGTAGTTGATAGGAGCGTGCATATTCTTGTGTATGTTTCTTGTTTTCAACTAACCATGGCAGGATTAAGCAAGGAAATACGAGACAATGATGCTCAACATCAACATCTTCGTCGAGACATGAGGAGTGATCAACATGACCATTATGAGGTAAGTGATG
This sequence comes from Oryza punctata, assembly GCA_000573905.2. Lineage (NCBI taxonomy): Eukaryota > Viridiplantae > Streptophyta > Magnoliopsida > Poales > Poaceae > Oryza > Oryza punctata. The sequence goes on along the minus strand of CM002492.2, from coordinate 15,155,250 downwards.
TTGTTCTAGCTAAGATCAAATCTGCACTACCTTACTTTAAAGGAAATTACGATCCTCATGTTTACATTAAATGGGAACTAGCGGTTGATAGGGAATTTAAAAAGCATGACTTGTCTGAGAAACATATGGTTATGTGTGCCTCTAGTGTTCTAATTAAAAATGGTTCTTATGATTGGATACATCTTTGTAGGCATAGCAAAATACCTCAATCTTGGAAAGATCTGAAAAGATATTTGAGAGATGCTTATGTTCCCATGTATTATGTTGATATTCTGCTCAACAAACTACAATGTTTAAAACAAGATATTAGAACTGTTACTTCATACTATCATGATATACATGCTTGTTTATTACGTTGTGATTTAGCTGAATGTGAAGAAGCTACAGAATTAAGGTTTTTACATGGGCTTAATAATGAAATTCAGGGCATGCTTGCATGTCAAAGTTATAGCTCTTTTGCTTATTTGTTACAACTTGCTTGCGATATGGAAAAACAAATTGAAGATGTAAAGAAGCAACAAGTTAGACACGTACCTCCTATTGCTAATAATTTGCGGGAAGTAAATAATTGTCAAAAGGAGGAGAATGATGTTCTTGAGAATAAAGAAGAGAACCATGAAGCACCTGCGATGTCTGAACAAAATTCGCAAGGTAAATTAAATGGCGATAAGTAAATCAAGGTGAGTATTCTCAAGCTATAGTAGAGCAACCATTAGTGGAACCAATTGCTGATATTCCTTTGTCACAAGTTGATTTTTTTGTTGTTCCTTGTGATAAAGAAGAGTTGTGTGATAATGCTTCACTTATATCCATGCCACAACTAGTGAGTGAACATGCTATTTCTAGTGTTAGTTCTTTTTATGATAATTTTAAGCATGTTATTCATATTGCTAATGAAGTTAAGGAACGTGAATTGTTATCTTCTTTAAATACTCTGAGCTATATTCAATTTGATGATTTTTGCGAGCTCGATAATTTGAAGGAGAAATTATTTGGTAAGTTTGATTTGCCATGTCCAACTAATACTATATTTTATATCTTTGGCAAATATAATGATAGAGGAATATATTTGGTGCATAGAGTTTACATCTGTTCGGATTTAGAACCTCCTGGAGATGTGGATAAAACATGCAAGTTAGAGAGACATGTTATTGCTAATCATATTATGTCGAGTTTCTCTTGTTTTGATTGGAAGAAACAAAATGTTTTAAATGGACTACGCAAAGAGAACCATATGGAAAACCGAGGACGGTTTTCTGTGAGAAAGGGAGGATGATGTGACCATGGCTACCATTACCATTGATATAACCATTGCTCACATCAAGATCAAGTTGCCCAAGTGCTCGAATCCAAGTCGGCCACCTACTATAGTGGTGACTTCAAATGACCACCAAATATTCATACGAGCTCCATTTTCAGCCCGTGAGTACTTAATGGAAAGCGCTCGATGTCCTCTTTCCAATGGATCTAGCCTTGAGTGCATCGAGTGGAGCTCAAGGTTTATCACATTCTCAAACCGTTCTAGATTTTTTCAAAACTATTTGGTTGGTAATTCAATAGTTATAAGACTACACGATAAATAGATGTGAAGAAAATTCACAAAAAATATTTTCAGCCGGTAAAATATATATCATTGGATTTTTCTTATTTGTAATAATTGTTTAAATGAGATGCAAAAGAGTCAGAATATAATGCTGTGGAAATTATGGGTACCCATACCCACACGATATGGTTGTCCGACTAGTTATAGGGGATAGCTTATATCTATATAATATGTAACGAATCATGACTTGGGTATTACGTTTCCTTATGTATTATGGAACGGCCTAAAGTCTTGATTTGGTAATATTGTAAAGTAGTATTAGGAAACCGATACCGTATTGGCTAAGGTTTCTATCTTGTAATCCTGCCCCCCATCCTATATAAGATGGGTAGGAGGCCCTCTAGGGGGCATGAGCACAACTAGATCGTCAGATTAATACAACACCCGGCGGATACAATCCCCAAACAGGAGTAGGGTATTACCTCTCATTGAGAGGGCCTGAACCTGTCTAAATCCTTGTCTCCGCATTCAACCACTTTTAGGTCTCGTGTGCTACCCCTTTTCATATTGCCGAAATCTAGTTTCGACAGTTGGTGCGCCAGGTAGGGGTACGCCGAGTTTCCCTTCAAAAGGTGCGATGGAATAAAATTTGGGAGTCGCCGACAAGCTTCACCTCTCAGATTCGGATTCAATCCAGCTAGGAAGGACGATAACCACTCGACGGCGAATTTCACATCCAATCTACGATTTCGAGCCGGATATGATTTAGCCAAACGCTGACACCCAGACAGCTTCAATCTCTAGTGCCGCCGATTGATGCTAAGCTATGCACGTGATCATCATCAGCCAAGCTTCGGCAGCGCCTACCCAGCAGAGCACCATCTTCGATGCCGTGTCCAACTTTGCTTAGCCTGCAAGAAATCAACGTGCATGCACATCGACGAACATCAGCAATATGGACACAGGATATACATTAGAGCTCTGCTATCCAGGTGTTATCTTTCTGACCTCTGGTCTATTATATTAATTATCTCTTCCCAATTACTAATCACAGGTTAATCTATCTTCTGCTTTTGCATATATCATGATGGCCGAGTCTGATCCATGGCCAAGCCCCACACAAACTATTTGTTTGCTATGTGACTTCGCCGCCGTTACTCATGGCGACATTATTTTCACCACCGGTCCGCCTTCATCGTCGCTGACTGGTGCCTTCACCTACGCGGTTGGTTGGTCACACCACCGTTGTTAGGCGTCTACGTCTTCACCGCCGGCTACCATCATCGTCGCCGACTGGTGTCCTCGCCTACACGGTTGGTTGGTCACACCACCGTTGTTGGGCGTCTACGTCTTCACCGCCGGCTACCGTCATCATCGCCGACTGGTGTCCTCGCCTACACGGTTGGTTGGTCACACCACCGTTGTTGGGCGTCTACGTCTTCACCGTCGGCTACCATCATCGTCACCGACTGGTGTCCTCACCTACACGGTTGGCTGGTCACACCACCGTTGTCGGGCGTCTACGTCTTCACCGCCGGCTACCGTCATCGTCACCGACTGGTGTCCTCACCTACGCGGTTGGTTGGTTACACCACCGTTGTTGGGCGTCTACGTCTTCACCGCCGGCCAACGTCATCGTCGCCGACTGGTGTCTCCGCCTACAAGGTTGGTTGGTCACACCATCGTTGCTGGGTGTCTACTACTTCACCACCGGTCCGCCTTCATCGTCACCGGCTGGTGCCTTCGCCTACGCGGTTGGTTGGTCACACCACCGTTGTTGGGCGTCTACGTCTTCACCGCCGGCTACCATCATCGTCGCCGACTGGTGTCCTCGCCTACACGGTTGGTTCGTCACACCACCGTTGTTGGGCGTCTACGTCTTCACCGCCGGCTACGGTCATCATCGCCGACTGGTGTCCTCGCCTACACGGTTGGTTGGTCACACCACCGTTGTTAGGCGTCTACATCTTTACCGCCGGCCATCGTCATCGTTGCCGACTGGTTTCCTCGCCTACACGGTTGTTTGGTCTCACCACCGTCGTTGGGCGTCAACGTCTTCACCACCGGCCATCGTTATCATCGCCGACTGGAGTCTCTGCCTACACGGTTGGTTGGTTACACCACCGTTGCTGGGCGCCTACGATTTCGCCACTGGTTCGCCTTCATCATCTACGTCTTCACCACTGACTGGTTTCACCACCGCCGACTGTGCAACTCTATCACCATTGTGGGACGGCTTCATCTCCATTATCTTCGGCACCTGCAAACTCTACTGCCACTACTTCAGAAGTTTCGCATCATCAACCACGACGTCTCCAAGAGCCTCGACATCTTTGCATATGATGCCGAACTAATCTACTACAACAAGTGGCGTTCCAAACTTCAAGATTTTTACTCGGACATCCTCAATGCGTATTTTCACTCAAGTGGTGGTTACTCGACGACAAGCTACAGTTCTTGACTCTATGATCAGTTGTTTCCCAACTATGCATAGAGTCGGGGGCTACACAAATACAAGACTCAAAATTAGACAGACACTATGTCAAGATGAAGCAATCAATTAACCAGCCAATGAGTCAACTCCGAGAGATATTATCTTCGTCTTCACCTCAGAGCAACCGTTCTACTTCAGCAACTCCAATTTTTTCACCGACAATTTTGGTTTCTGGATGCTATCATAATTTACTCCAAATTTCTCGAGTATCAAGTTCAAGATTTAACCTCCATGCCTGGGAGTTTGGAGTTATCAACCAATCAGCTCAAATTCGAAAAGTTGGACAACACGATTTGCTTACCTCTAAGCAAAGCATTTGCAACAGCTACAAGATCAAGTTCTACTGCCTTCATCATAAATCAACGGGCATTGCATCAATCTTTGTCATACAAACGTTGGCATCAAGGAAACTACTCGAGCCTCGACATATTTTCAACAATTTGATGGATTATTATTATTGAAGTCATCATCAGCAACTTCTCCATTGATATTATCGTGGTCTCCGGTCAATTACCGTCAACCAAGGAGTTTGCTTCGAGGGTTCAAGTTTAATCAACACTGAATATCCAACTGGATCATTTTTCGTCGACTTCTTGCCGAGCCTCCTTGGTATTACCTCTACTTCATCGGCTCTGACATCGTTACTGTCGTTAATGGATGACTATGTCTTCGCCTTTGTTTGCCTATGTCATCACCGACTTGTTATCTTGCCTTCACGGTTGGCCTACTACGCCGCCGCTGATGGGCGACCTCGTCATATCATCGGTTGCTACACCGCCATTGACTGGATCGTCAACATCATTGTCTTCATCAACATCATGCTATGCCTCTCCTACCGCACCTATTCTGTTGCCATGGATGAGCAATTTCATCTTCACCACCAATTATGTTTGGCATTACCAACTGGTTTCTTCGTCTTCACATACGACTATTGCGGATATCACCAGTTGTCATGACCGTTGGTCATATTAGCTGTCGTCGACCGGTTTCTTCATCTTCGTGATCGATGGATTTCATTATCGCTGCTGATGGGCAACTTCGTCTCTACTACTGACATCTTCATCACTTCTGATGGGCGATATCATTCTACACATTGGTCATCTTGCCTCTATGCCGACTACATCAGCTACTACTAATTGACGATTTCGATTACAACGTAATGACAAGCTATATGCTCAGGGGCTTCATCAGCTCAGACTTAAGGATTATACCTTTGATTTGGCTTTGTTCTGGATACATACTCATGGCCGTGAGCTTATCCCCTATGCTCAAGGTCTGGATCAATCTTTATTCCCCATGAGGGCCATCGACTGAGTATTTGCGCCAGTCGGGATTCAATTATCATTTTTACTTCATTATACCCCACGAGGGATAATTATTTGGACCAGAAGCCACTCGGATGAGATGCACCTGGTTTACATTACCCGGAAGATTTATTACTCGGGAGCATGTCAAGAGGCATGTTATATGCGTCATCCTTTTGAGGGTATCGAAGGCATATTTTTTGGTCTAGGCCTAATATGTCTGCAGCCCATATTTCAGGTGTGGCCAGTCACGTTCTTTTAGGGACTTAGGCATTTTTTGCTTAGGCAAAAGTGCGCGTGATCGAGTGCCCAATACCTTAAAATCCTTTTATATCGCTGTTACTCAACTTTTAGGAGTTGGTACAATGCACTTTAAAAGGTGACAAACAGTGAAGTTTTATATAGCTGCCCCGCTGACTTTTTCATATATATTAGTCAAGGCACTATTTGATCTATAAAGCAATCGATTAAATGTAATATCATTGCTTTTTGCTACTTAAGTGTGCACTTTTATTGACCAATATTATGGCTTAGGCTGATTATATATTTTGGTCATTTTTCAGGCGGTTGGTAAATCCTTTATGAGTTTTATTTACTCGGATTTTATACCACATATGCCTTATGTTTCCAAGTATGGTAAAGCCATGCGTCTTTCAGGGACTTAAGCATATCTGTTAAAACAGTGTGAGCATGGTGTATACTTAATGCTTTGGAAATTTCTTTATTCACGGCATACAATCTTTTTTATAGCTGTTTTTGCTATGTGAGTTTTCAAAGATGTGGTAACCTAGGTTGCATGCATCATATTTTCACAAAGCAGTCGGTCTATAACTTGAGTTTTATTTACTCGGGAATTCATACTGTATGTGCTATCGTTATGCTGCTTAGGTGACTTAAAACCGCTCAGTTGGTTAATCTATTTATTCCTTGACTATATGCTTAGTTTGTTCGACTAACCACATAGTCGGGGGCTACACCTATTAGGTGCATCTAGTCGATGCACCTGAGTTTATATTTTATTATTTTTTAGCCCTCCACAGTCTTCTCTGATTTGGTAAAAATATTCGGGAGATCATGGCGAGGATGATTGAAGCACTCAGCTTTGAAGTAATTTAGTTCGGGAGAAGATTATTTTTTCGACTGTGAAGGTCTCAGGGCTACTGGGAAATTATGGGTACCCATACCCACACGATATGGTTGTCCGACTAGTTATAGGGGATAGCTTATATCTATATAATATATAATATGTAACGGATCATGACTTGGGTATTACGTTTCCTTATGTATTATGGAACGGCCTAAAGTCTTGATTTGGTAATATTCTAAATTAGTATTAGGAAATCGATACCGTATTGGCTAAGGTTTCTATCTTGTAATCCTGCCCCCCATCCTATATAAGATGGGTAGGAGGTCCTCTAGGGGGCATGAGCACAACTAGATCGTCAGATCAATACAACACCCGGTGGATACAATCCCCAAATAGGAGTAGGGTATTACCTCTCATTGAGAGGGTCTGAACTTGTCTAAATCCTTGTCTCCGCATCCATCCACTTTTAGGTCTCGTGTGTTACCCCTTTTTCATATTGCCAAAATCTAGTTTCGACAAATGCAAAATAACATATTTATTTTAGAAGTTAAAATATATTTAACATGGATCCGACGACATAAGCTGATAAAAAATAGCTATTTATTTAAAAAGATTATAATGAATTAGGATTCCTAATATAGGACGAAAACAAAAGAGGCAATAGGAGGGGAGAGGTTGTGAAGGGGGGCGAAGGGGGCGGCTGGTTCGGGTGATGGCATAAGTACGTACATACATACAATGGTTTTCTTGTGCCTCCTAGTCATATTGGTTATAAAACTTACACCATTATATGAGAGCGTTTGAAGAATGTTTAATGGATTTTTTAGCATATAATAAATAGATAATGATGATGTACAGACAGGAGTTTCGTGGCTTAAGTCGACAACAAACAAGTGGGTGTTCAAGGTCGATCGAGAGATTAATTAATAGCTTAAGGAGAGGATGTACTATATCCAATATTATTACCCATGCCTTATTTATATGATAAGTGCACCATAATGGTCATTCGATAAGGCTCTGTTTTGAGAGATAGAGATCATAAGTAGTTGCTGAGTATGAATCTTGATGGCTACTAATTATTATGAATTCTATATCCTCCTCGGTTTTAGAATCTGGAGTATCTGTACTGTCTACGGGAGATGCTCTAAATAGGTCCAAAAACTCTATTTGCACCTATGAACTAAAAATGTTCGGAAGCAATGCTACATTGCTAAATATTAAAACTGTTCATTTTCCACCTTGAACGGATTACTTGGGCAACATGACATTCACGTGATAATATATATAGCCTAATGTTGAATTGATTTTGTTTTTTAATTATTAAACTACTTCAAACAATTTCATAAAAAAATCTTATTCACACTTGGAAGATTTCGTAACAAATATAATTATTATACAAGCACAGTAAAATATATTAGTAAATAAAAATTGTGTTTTTAAGTTTTTTATTAGACAAATAAGTATTATTGACTACAGGCGGTACTTAAACAAATTGCATAGGCACGTCTAGATCCCAAACTCTCAATATGTTGATCCAGATCTCAGGACTTGTAAAAGTATGTCATTTAGGTCCTACATCACCAAAGCCACTACAGGATTCTATGTGGCGCTGATGTGGTATACCACATAGACGTGACATGGCATTATCTTGACTAACAAATGGGATCCACTTAAAAACTTTCTTTTTCTTTTTTTCTTCTTTTCTTCTCTTTTTCCTCTCCTACTTCTGTTTTTTTTCTTTTCTTCTCCTTTCTCTGTGACGTGAGCACCCCGTGCGGTGGTGGCCTACAGTTGCAGTGAGTTGCAGTGAGAGGAAGGAGAAGAAAGGAAAAAAGAGGAGAAGAAAAAGAAAAATAAAAAGAAAAAGATAACAAAAAAGAAAAAAGGTAATGGAAAATTTTTAAGTTAGTCCAGTTGTCAGTCAAAATGATACAACGTCACGTCTATGTGACATACCACATCAGCGCCATATAGAATCCTGTAAGGTTACAGGCTGTAGTGATTTAGGACCTAGATGACACACTTTGACAAGTTATGAGACCTCGATGTGCATATTGAGAGTTTGGAAATTTAGATGGCATACCGCCCGTGCACTTTACTCTAAAATTTATTTAGTTCCTAAATACTCTAAGGGTCAACTAAGAATTGTGGTATAATTTATTGAACTAATTTAATAATTTTAAAAATATAAAATAGTTTTTGGGCCTTTGTGTATATGTGTTTTTGAAATGTTTTTCTAAAAAGTAGTAAATGAACTAATATGAACTATATGTTGTACGCTGCTAGGCTAAAATATTCAAATCCTAGATAAATTTTGTCCAAATTGACATGAAATATAATTTTGTTATTAAGTATGATTTTATTTATTTCAGTAAATACTTTTCCTAGCAGTGCTTGTTATAATAATTATATTGGTAATAATTAATTTTTTGAAGCCATTTACAATCTGTTCAAAATAAAAAAATTCATTAACAGAACAAAATCTGGTCCATTGATGATAAAAAAAGGTTTAGAGTTTTATTTTTTTCCATACTTTCAGGAAGAACGGAAGTTTTATTTGGCTGATACTTTCTCCATCACAAAGACTAAAACATACTTCTTTTGTCAACCAAAGAGTAATTAACTCATCCCCATATATAAAAACTAATGAGTAACACTACAGGAGAACCGATCATTGCTTGGTTGGCCAAAATCACAAATCTCTCGGCTCTCGTACGAATCGGTACTAAAGCTAGGAATGAAATATAGATAATGAGGACAAAAGAATAGAAATCTAAGTCCTTTTAAACATCGTTAAATAGTTAGAACTACGTAGAATGCATTAAAATTTTGTTTAAAACTTTAAAATACTTTTAAATATAATTAAAATAAGGATAATACACAGAAAAATATATTTACATTTTTTTAATTTAAAAGTGCAAAAACCAGAAGAGGTATTCTACATCACGAACTATTCATGCTCACTTGTTTGAGTCGGGATTCATTCCTAGCTACAATTATTGGACCTCGCACGGAGAGTTAGGGGTTACAATGGAAGAAGATGAAGAAGACGACAACATTCCAGAATGGGCTGAATACGATCGATGTGAAGAAAAAACAACAGACGAGGTGGAAGGGGCTGTTCAAGATAATGATAGTGCGGATGATCTTCTTCAGATGTTGTGCGACGGAAAGGACTACGAAAGTGAAAAGAAGGTCTAGAATTTAGAGCATATGTTAGCAGACCACAAAACATCCTTGTACCCAGGTTGCGAGTAGGGGCACAAAAAGATTGGTGCCATACTGGAATTCTTGCAATGGAAGATAAAAAATTGTGTGTGACAAAGCATTTGGCGAGTTATTGAAACTCGTAAAGAACATTCTTCCGGAGGTAAATGGATTACCCGAAACAACGTACGAAGCTAAGAAGGTAGTCTACCCTCTAGGACTGGAAGTATAGAAGATACACGCATGTCCAAACGATTGTATCCTCTATCGCTGTGAGGAGTACGAGAAACTAGAAGCATGCCCGATTTGTAAGGCACTATGATAAAAAATTAGACGAGATGACCCATGTGATGTTGACGGACAACCTTCGAAGAAGAGAGTTCCTGCTAACATGATATGGTATTTCCCTATAATACCACGACTGAGGCGTCTGTTCGGGAACAAAGTGCATGCTAAAATGATGCGCTGGCACGTAGAAGAACATCAACAAGACGGGATGCTGAGATACCCAGCTGATGGGTCACAGTGGCGAAACATCGACAGAACCTTTCAAGACCTCAGAGAGGATGCACGAAACATATGGTTCGGTTTAAGTACGGAGGCTATGAATCCATTTGGTGAGATGAGCAGCGGTCATAGTACTTTGCCTGTGACCATGTATATCTACAACCTCACTCTTGGTTATGCATGAAGCGGAAGTACATCATGATGCCGATTGTTATTCAAGGCCCAAAGTAACCTGGTAACAATATTGATGTGTACCTAAGACCATTGGTTGAAGATCTGAAACTGCTGTGGAAGAAAGAAGGTGTCCTCGCGTGGGATGAGGACAAACAGGAGCAATTTAACCTACGAGTGTTACTGTTCATAACCATTAACGATTGACTTGCACTTAGCAACCTATCTAGACAATAAAAAAGGGGTATAAGGCTTGCACCCACTGTATGGATGATACTGATAGTATGTTCTTGAAGTATTGTAGGAAGGTTGTGTACATGGGCTATCGTCGATTTCTTGTTGTAAACCATGTCCGAAAAAAGGCAAACATTTTTAATAGGACGCAGATCACCGTCTGAAGCCGAAACATCATAATGAAAAAACCGTATTTGCATTGGTGAAAAATCTGAAAGTAGTATTTGGAAAGGCACTTGACAGGCAACCTATAGCTAGGCAAGATGGTCACGCGGCGATGTGGAAGAAGTCTATTTTTTGGGAGTTACCGTATTGGGAAATCTTAGACATCCGCAACGCAATCGACGTGATGAACCTAACTAAGAACCTCTGCGTCAACCTACTAGGCTTCCTTGGTGTATATGGGAAGTCGAAAGATACACTTGTAGCACGTAATGATCTCAAGCATGTGAATCAACGCGACGGCCTTCATCCGGAACCGAAGGAGAAATGAAACCATTACTTGAGTCCAGCAAACTACACTCTGAGCAAGGCAAAGAAGAAAAGTATGTTTGAATGCTTGGAGAGCATCAAGGTACTGTCTGGCTACTCGTTGAATATAAAGGAAATAATAAGCATGAAACATAAGAAGTTCACAAACCTAAAGTCTCATGACTGCCACGTGTTAATGACACAGCTGTTTCCTTTTATAATTTGGGGTATCCTTTCTGATAATGTTCAGGCAACAATAACAAAGTTGTGTGCCTTCCTGAATACAAATTCACATAAGATCATTGATCCAAACAGATTAACAACCTTTCAAATTGATTTGCTGCAATTCTTGTTAGCTTTGAGATGATCTTTCCACCATCCTTGTTCAATATAATGACACATCTTCTTTGTCACCTTGTCAAAGAGATCGGTATTCTCGGTCCTGTGTACCTACACAACATGTTCACTTTCGAGAGGTTCATGGGTGTTCTAAAGAAGTACGTTCATAATTGTTCTCGTCCGGAAGCAAGCATCGCCAAGGGGTATGGAACAGAAGAAGTCATGGAGTTCTGCGTAGAAATTATTGAAGACCTTCGTCCAATCGGGGTCCCCGAATCAAGCCATGAGGGGAGACTGCAGGGAAAGGAGAGTCTTGGAAGGAAAGCAATAATGACTGTAGACAACGATTTATTCCGTAAATCACATTTTACGGTTTTTCAACAATCTTCGTTGGTGGCTCCTTACATTGAGGAACACTTGGCGGTTATTCGCATGAAAAACATCAGTAAGTCCGATGCGTGGGTTACACACCATCACATTGATACTTTTCCTACTTGGTTGCGACAACATCTCATGGGTAACAAGATGATTGACCAACAACTAGCCTTCTTGGCCAGGGGATCATCTTTCTCGATCTCGACATTCCAAGGATATGAGATCACCGGGTATACATTTTACACAAGAACTCAAGATAGAAAGAGCACAAACCTGAACAGTGTTGTTCGTATTGATGCCATGGGACAACTAGCACGTATTACGATCCCATCGACAAGATATGGGAACTCGATTATGGATCTTTGAAGGTCCGTCTATTTCATTGCCAATGGGTTAGGTTGACTGGGAGGCGTAACAGTTGATGACTGTGGGATAACAATGGTTGACCTTAACAAGGTTGGATACTCAGATGAACCATTCATCCTAGGCAATGATGTAACTCAAGTTTTCTACGTGAAGGGAATGTCTAGCAAACTAAAGAAGAGGAAAGGGCCCAACGAGGCAAAGCGCCACGTGGCTTTCCTAGGCAAAAGGAAAATCATCGGAGTGGAGGATAAGACTGACGAAGATTATGATCAGTTTGAGGGGCAACCTCCATTAGCTGTGCCGGTTGATCGAGCATCATCCTATCAAATGAGGACACCCCTTACTCACACAACGATCATAGCGAAGGAGCATTCGTTAGAAGAACGTTCGTGAGATTAACCATCACACTGTAAATTAATTTTAATGTATTGAAGGTCCGTCTGTTTCAATTGATTTATATTTGAGCTAGGTTGTTGTATGGATGATGTAAATTATTTTTAATCTATTGATGGTCCATCTGTTTCAATTGATTTTTAATATATTCTCATTATTTTAGTGATTTTATTTCATCTTTGATGCATTTAATCGGGCATGGGTTAATTCATATGATTTTTAAAATTAAATAACAATTTTAAATATATTCTTATTATTTCAGTGATTTTATTGTATCCTTAGTGCATTTAACCGGGCATGGGCTAATTATATATGTTTGTAAAATTAAATAACAATTTTAAACTATTTTAAATATGTTCTCATTATTTTTGTGATTTTATTGAATCTTTAATGCATTTAATCTGGCATGGGTTAATTATATATGATTTTTAAAATTTAATAACAATTTTAAACTATTTTAAATGTGTTCTAATTATTTTAATGATTTTATTTCATCATTAATGCATTTATTGGGCAGGGATTAATTATATACAATTTTTAAAATTTAATAAAAATTTTAAACTATTTTAAATGTATTCTCATTATTAATTTTGAGATTTTATTTCATCATTAATGCATTTAATCGGAAATGGGTTAATTATATAAGATTTTTAAAATTTGATACACTTTTTAATGTAGTTTATTATACTATTTTTTAAACCTATATTTAAAGAAATTATTTTGGCGATGGTTAAAATATTTTTAGTCCAGTTGTTATCCCAAGCCGGAACTAAAAATAAATTTAAAAAATATCGGGAATTTAATTTTAGTCCCGGTTGGTTCCTCCAACTGGGACTAAAGATATTTCTATATATATAGGGGTACATCGTCTTCTCCAACTCGACACTTGGAGTTTTTTCAATCTCGATCGCACGCACTACTCCCGCCGCCACCGCCATCGTCGTTACCGCCTCCAGTAGCGTCACCCTCGCCACCGACGACCGCTATCATCTGCTCAAGGTACGGGCGCCGCTCCCCACCGGCCATCTCCTCCACCTCTCTCTCTATCACGCCCCGATTTTCGATCGGGATTAAAAATCATTTAATAATGCATTTTTAGAAATTACGTTAAAAGTTGAAGCAAATTATTCAAGCGAATTAATGAGGAAATTAAAAATTTCCTTTAAAAATCATGGCCGGAAATATTTTTGTAATATTCTCCGTGCCCTAAAATACTCTCTGAAATTTCCCGTGAATTTTCAGAGCTCAACAACTATTTTAAAAGAACAAAGTTCATCTAATTAATTTAAAAAAAACAAAGAAAATACAAGTTCTCGTCCGCTTTAGGCTGCTTCCAGCCCAAAGCCTTCCTCTCCTCTTTTGGCCCTTCCTCCCTCGCTCTCTCCCAGTGCAGCCGGACACGGCCCGCTTCCCCGCTCTTTCCCGTGAAGTCCACCTCACCTCCCCCTCGCTCCCGAGCTACCGACAAGTGGGGCATACCTGTCTGGCTCATCTCGTTCCTCTGGCTGGCCACAACCGTCACTTCCCCCAACATCGCCGGCCACCCCGCACTCCATGCTCTCGCGCGCTAGCGTCCAATCCGAGCGGACGCGGTTGCCACCTTCTCCCCACCTTCTCCCCCTCTCACCCCCACAAACCGGCGCCCACCTTCGCATGTCGCTGCCTCATTCCCCGCTGATTCCGCCTCTCCCGGCCATGCCCGAGCTCACCCGGCCCTATAAAAAGCACTCTTGTGCCCCCCTCTCTGCTTTCCCTGACTTCCCCGAGCTCACCGGAGTGCTCCGGTTGCTACTTCTCGCCACTCGTGCCGCCACCACGCCTCGCCGCTTGCGTCACCGGCTTCACCATTCTGATTGCGAGCCCTTCATTACCACCGAGACACCCTCTTTGCCACCAACCCGAGCCGCCACCATCCACCGCCGCTGCAGCCGCTCGTCGCCGCCGCTAGAGGCCGGGCCTGGCTGTGGCATCGCCACCGCCACCTTCCTCAGTAAGCCCTCCGCCCTCACCGGAAGCCACTAAATAGCCGCTATCGTCCTCACCCCGTGCAGGCGCCGCCACCATCTCCTCCTCGCCACCGAGCTCCACGTGCTGCCTTCCTCGCTGGCCCGCACGCTCGGTGAGGTCCCCCTCCCGCTCCCTACTTCCACTGTCGCCTCCCGAACCACGCGTCGCCGCTCCCCGCTTCACCGGCAGCTGCCGCCGGTGACCGTGCGCCGCCGCGCGCCATGGCTCGGCCGGGCTGGCTCTAGTCGAGCCCGTGCCACGGCCACCACTCCCGCACCGTCGGATTCACCCATCAGTAAAACCGAGCCATCCACGTGGCCACCTTGGTACCGCCCCGTGTGGGTGCCACCATGGTGCCACGTCGGTGCCTCCTCCTCCGGTCTGCCGTGGCCGCCACGTGTGCGCCACGAGGTGAACCCGCGGACCGTGCACCCATGGACCTAGTGCACCGTGGACCACCCTCTTTGACTCACCGACAGGTAGGGCCCACTTACCGTTTCCACCTATCCTCCTCGTCTGACGTCATAAATAGGAATTATTGCCAAAAAATCGAATATATTTCCAGAAATTCATTTAAATGGCTCAAAACTTCTAAAATTCGTAACTAATTCATACGAACTCCAAATTTAGCCATTCAACATGCAAAATTCATCTAAAATTGAGCTCTACATGTTTGTTTACTTTCCATGTACTGTTTACTTGGTTTTTTATTAGAGTTTTTCCTCGTTTTGTGTGCCAGCGTGTAGAACCTGTTGTTTCGGAAGGTCATTCCTGAGGAAGAGCTCGGAAGATTTGTTTGAAGAAGTAAGGCAAGTCACACATTCCCTTTGAGCATGTTGAACCTAATTTATAAATATTTTTTCGTTTACAAATAAAGTTGCATGTTTTGCTAATTACATGGGATTATGGAATTACCACTCGCTTGTGCCCTATTTATTTGTTATCCGTCCTTAGTCAAACTTGGGTGATAATTTGACTAGCTGGTGTCACTTATATTGACCTTGCTATAATTATGTTATACTTAGCCATCTTATTTTCCACTAGCTCACAATATGGGATAATTACATTACTTCACTCTAGTATCTTAATGAGCTTCGTGCTCGAGGCATCTAACCATGTTTATTGGTCGTAATTATCCAACTAAAATATGGCTTAAAGGTGGGCTGTGAGTGCATGGTTTTGCTTGTCGCACCCATGGCAATTAAAGACCGGTTCTCGGGAAACCCTCGAAGACTTACCGCTCTTACCACAAGCATGAATGGGCAACTGCTGGACTTGTAGTATAGCTCTTCTCTTTCTGATGTTCCAAGGCAAGGGTTAGCGTGATGGGGTTTTGTCAGCGGGGACTAACCCGTTGATCGGCTTCCGGATTCACCTTGGCACGAGAGGAGCTTCCTACCTTGGCTAAAGGTGGGGGCAAAACCTACGATGTGTTGCGCTTGGCTAGGGGAGTTATGCGAAGCGTCTTGTCACAATCACTTGCCATGGTGATGTGTCTGCGTGGACACGGTGTCATGATGGTGGGTTGTGTCTTGTGGGTACAGTCATGCTTCTCTGGCCAGAGTAAAACTATTTGAATAGTTGTTCCCGCGGTTATGGGCGATCAACCAGATTCATCGTGATTTGTCTCACGCTATTAATTAATTTGACTTAATGAAATGGTTTAGTTTAGGTGGTTTGGTTTGGCCTGTTCAACGTGGTGTAGCGTTGTTTGGATATTTAATCTTGCCTTAATTAATCAATTGTTTTACTGTTTTCCAACTTTTAATGTTTTCAACCGCCTTTATGCAAATAGCCACAAACCCCCCATTTGTCCCCCCTTGCACGTCTGCATCACTCGTTTGGCTTGCTGAGTATGGTGGTTGACTTAGTCTGGCTATTATTCCCCCTTTTTAGAAGTGTAGTGTTTCTGAGCTGAAGACGAAGTTAGAGGACCAAGACTTAAACCCGAGTTAAGTTTTGCCAGTGGAGTGGAGCTGAAGCCCCGCTAGGATCACCTTTTTCCGCTGCTGCTGTTTTCTTTCGGTGTGAGGACTAAGTGACTCTTCTGTAAGTATTTACGCTTTATTTATTTATGTTTGGATCTGTATATTAATTTGTTGTTTTGTTTACCCTGTATTGATTCCTAGATAGGAATTTATACACAAAATAGTTTGGAAATTTGGGCTAGATTTCTGGCCGTGACACTCTCCTCCGGTGCTCCTCCACCTCCACTGCTCGCCGTTGCCGTCGCACGCCACCATTGTCGCCACCGCCATCGTCGCTGCCGCCATCACCGTCGCACACCATCGCCGATGACACCGCCGCCACTGCCGCCATCACCGCGACCGGTGGCCTCCATCGTCGCCACGGCCGCCACCACCACCACTACCTCCATCGCCGCTGTCGCATAGCCACCGCCACTGCCGCCGCACGACCTAGCGAATGAATGAACGAACTAGCGAACGAACGTCTAAGCGTACTAGGGAACGAGCGAACGAACGAACGTTCGAGCGAACAAACTTAGGTTCGCTCGACGTTCTCTCGTTCCAAGGACGGTCTGATTTAGGATATTGGCTGAACACAAGCACTCGCTCTTTCATGACTGAACACGAATAGATAATTTCTAAAATAAATCTTGTCTTGACTCCTATGCATGGGGAATCAAAACAAGATTTGTTTTGGGAATTATCTATATTCAGCCATGGAAGAACGAGGTGTTGTGTTCACCCAATATTTTGAGTCACTATTTCTCATTTAACGATGTATATGCAGATATTTTTAATTTAGACTTAGGACCAATTGGACTTGGGACCAAAATGTACATGGTTTAACTAAGGTACATGCATGTTTTAGACGTAAGTTCGCTCAACGTTCTGTGTTTAGTTCACTGGTTCGCTTAAGTTCGCTCGTTCCAAGTATTAGACTTCGGTCCAATTATCTTGTGTTGACTCCTATGCAATTTACATGGTTTAATTAATTATTTTTTCTCTTGTCAGAATTACGTGGTCCAGTTTTTGACGTGGTCGCTGCCCAAGCTTACGTGGTCATAAGGACACCAAGCAAAAATAAGGCAAGTTACATGAAACTAAACAAATTTTAATATTATATGCAACTATTTTCATACATACCTAATTTAGTTAATTATTGCGTACACAATGCATTACAACATACATGTAGGTTTCATATTTCTTAAGTAGGTTAAATTTAATTAGTTGATTATTGCAAACTAAATTTAATCTATCCCCTGTAATCAGTCAGATAAACTAGTTTCATGGGTTCTCCACAGGTATGCACCTTTATCATTTGATAGCGCTATATATATAGCCTACTAAGGCCCGATTTGGGAAGGTTAAAGATTCTGAGAAGCAACTAGTGTTCTGGTTTCTAATTTATTTTTTGGTTCTACGATTACAGTTTCTTAAATTCTAGGTGAAAATCTGAATTATTTGAAGGAGTTTCTAGCAGCTGGAGATTTTAGAAGAAACTACAGTTGCACAAAGCTTTCAACAGACCCAAATATTAAAGATGTAATGACCATGAGAGTTCTCTACGTAGGTGCATACCTAAGTGTGCCGGAGAAGCCGCTTATCATATCAATGATTTCGAGACCTAGAGAATGGCTCGATATCGACGTGCCCGGCCGATCGAGATGCGTCGAGCCAGGAAACAAAAGGCACCACATACGTTATATTCCCTCGTGTCATTGTCGGTGTGCCAACCTCTCAAATGTAATCTTAGTTTGTGTGCCATCGATCGATATCATTTTGTTGAAAATTAAACAATATCATCTACGACTATGAAAACAAGTTAATTAATTAGCTACTTAGGGACCATGTTTTGGGAGAGACAAAAGTGATTCCAAATGTGTAAGACATATATGGCAGATTTGTGTGATTGTTCGGTCTATTAATTCCTGACACACAACAAACAAGTATATGTAGGAACCCACGACGACTATATTGAAGATCAGTTTCATTATTATGATCTGTCGTAAATATGTCGCACGTTTCCATGTATCTACATGAATTAGTATTTATGTGAGCGCATCATTAATTAATTCCCTACCTAGACTTGAGGAGATAACCACAATTAATGTTTAAAATCACTCATATCATCCTTATTCCCCCTAAAAAAAATTAACTTCTAACTATTTCCAGACACATAGTTAGAAGTTAGCTTTTTTGATCGGAGGGAGTAGATTAGTAGAACCATGTCTTGTCAAAAAAAAAAAGTCTCTTTCTCCAACTAGAAGCATTTTTTTTCCGAGCAGCCACCGCTGGGCGGTAGTGCTCATCGCAATCGGACAATGTTGCATTGTGCTGGGATATGATATGTTACAGCAATATATACATACAAACATATTTTTTCCTTTGAAGAAGACGGCAAAAACAGCTATGTATGTGTTATTCTCTTGGCTCAATGGAAGAAAAAGATGGACAATGATCATATAAATACATGTGGCCTTGCTCTTTCCAGGCAGTTTGTGGTGATGCCCAATGTGTATGTCTGGATCGATCATCACAAATTACCAGTAACGATATTTCCATGATTTCACATGGACTGTATGGCCCGCGAAATCAATATGGATCCATCAATCTTGACTAGATGGAGGTGAGTGTGATCGAACTGATCCATGAGAGTTTGTTGAGAAGTAAAATTTAGTTTATTTAGTTAATTAACGTATGAGACAGGACAGAGGTGCATATGTGGGTTGGCCCACGCTCATCGCGCGCTGTACCTGGACGCGCATTGGTTTGATTCCTTTGTTGAAATAGATATGAGCTCTGCTTGATCCCTTGATTTTCTTCGACATGCTAACATAAAAATTAATTGATTAGAACATCTTCGACCGATTAGTTCTTTTTGAGTAAAATGGATTGCCTGTACCATGCAGCGGACATGATGATTTTAGTTTTATTTCATCATGCTCTTGTTAGTTGAGTTGAGGAGTTTTGGGGGAAAAAGTAGAACTATTTGGCTACACGATTCAATAACAATGGTTGGAGTTGCCTAGAGTACATGTGCACATATTTTTCTAAAGGAGTGACCAAATTTTCAGCCATTGGTGTCCTGCATTAAAAGAAGTCTAGAGTCTTTCGGCAACCTTAGGATGTTCGTATGACTGTCATGGTGGCTTCAATGAGTGGAATACTAGGGGATATATATATATATGTGTGTGTGTGTATATATGTATATATGTATATATGTATATATATACACACACATACACATACACACAAACATGTGTATATGTATATATATACGTATATGCATACATATAGTATATATATATACATATACATATTTATACATATATACATATATATACACACACACATATATACCGCACCCAAAGTGCGTTATAGTTAAAACGCACCCAACGTTAGTAATTTTGTTATTAACAGTGCAATCATGATAAATCTCTTAATTAAGTCTAATTGTAAAATAATTACTATCAGGTATTTGACAATATACAGCACATAGTAAACAATTTACTATATGAGGAGCGCGTTTTAGTTATTACGTACCCAGTGTGCGTTTTAGCGCATCCCTCTATATATGTAGACACGCTATACTACACCTGGGGTGTAGTATGATACAACATACCCCACCCCCACCCCCAACACCCCTCCCCCAGCCCGCACTCCCCGGAGTGTTAGTAACTCATTTACTCATAATCTGATAGAGTCAGTAATCTTGGAAATAATTGGTCAATCACGAAAGAAGAGCAGGAGGAAAGAAAAAAGGTGCGGGCTAGTTCTATGGGATTGATGGCGTGAGGAACATTTTGATAGTAACTTGTTTACTTATCGAACTAAAACCATTGATAGTAATTGATTTACTTAACGAAAGAATTTTTTTGAGAGAGAGGGATGGGGGAGTGTTTGTGCGGGATGGATGTGTGTGTGGGGGTGGGGGTGGGGTGGGGGTAGGAAGGGGAGGGGGTGCTGTGAGGGAAATAGTTTAGTTATTGCGCACCCCAGGCACGGTTTAGCGTATCCCTATATATATATATTGACATACTCTACTACACCTGAGGTGTAGTATAATACAGCACACCACACCCCCACCCCCACCCCCAACACCCCTCCCCCAGCCCGCACTCCCCGGAGTGTTATTAACTCATGTACTCATAGTTTGATAGACTCAGTAATCTTTTTACTAATTGTTCAATCACGAAAGAAGTGCAGGAGGAAAGAAAAAATGTGCGGGCTAGTTCTGCGGGATTGATGGTGTGAGGAACATTTTATTAGTAACTTGTTTACTTATCGAACTAAAACCACTGATAGTAATTGATTTACTTTAACAAAAAAAATTTTGGAGAGAGAGGGATGGAGGAGTGTTTGTGCGGGATGGATGTGTGTGTGGGGTGGTGGGGGTGGGGGTGGGGGGTAGGGAGGGGATGGGGTGCTGTGAGGGGAATAGTTTAGTTATTGCGCACCCCAGGCACGGTTTAGCGCATCCCTATATATATAGACATACTATGCTACACCTGGCGTCTAGTATAATACAACACACCCCACCCCCACCCCCAACACCCCCTCCCCCAGTCCGCACTCTCCGGAGTGTTAGTAACTCATTTACTTATAGTCTGATAGACTCAGTAATCTTGTTACTAATGGGTCAATCACGAAAGAAGTGCGGGAGGAAAGAATAAAGGTGCGGGCTAATTCTTCGGGATTAATGGTGAGAGGAACATTTTGATAGTAACTTGTTTACTTATCAAACTAAAACCACTAATAGTAATTGATTTACTTAACGAAAGAACTTTTTGGAGAGAGAGGGATGAGGGAGTGGTTGTGTGGGATGGATGTGTGTGTGGGGAGGTGGGGTGGGGTGGGGGGTAGGGAGGGGAGGGGTGCTGTGAGGGGAGTAGTTTAGTTATTGCGCATCCCAAAGGCGCGGTTTACCGCATCCTTATATATCTATAGACATACTATACTACACCTGGGGTGTAGTATAATACTCCCGACCGCGCCTGGGGTGCGCAATAACTAAACTACTCCCCTCCCTACCCCCCACCCCACCCCCACTCCCCACACACACATCCATCCTGCACAAACACTCCCCCATCCTTCTCTCTCCAAAAAATTCTTTCGTTAAGTAAATTAATTACTATTAGTGGTTTTAGCTCGATAAGTAAACAAGTTACTATCAAAATATTCCTCACACTATCAATCCCGCACAACTAGCCCGCACATTTTTTATTTCCTCCCGCACTTCTTTTATGATTGACCCATTAGTAACAAGATTACTAAGTCTATCAGACTGAGTAAATGAGTTACTAACACTCCGGGGAGTGCGGGCTGGGAGAGTAGGGTGTTGGGGGTGGGGGTGGGGGTGGGGGTGGGGTGTACTGTATTATACTACACCCCAGGTGTAGCATAGTATGTCTATATATATATATATGAGTTGGATTTTTTTTACATGTGAGAGCACATGTACCCACAATCTATACCCTATATAGCTTGCACAACTCTTAGGGAAGGTACATTAGTTGCTAACAAAATGTACCATGCATGATGTTTCTTTCATAATATATTTTTTACAAGTGTATACCTTGTTTATGTAGTTTTTGTATTTCTTGTAGGTAAAACACTAAGGTTGTCAATTTACAAGGTTAAATTTACATTGTCAATCTACATTGTTTACCGCAAATAGCACCAATTTTTTTCTCCTGTTCATACCATAACATGTAAATCATCTCACGCAATTTGCAGCAACCACTGGGTCTTTTTTGTCATAGACCTTCCCGCAAGCAAGATCCATATCTACGACTCCATGAGAAAATCCAAGGAAACATTTTCCCACATTTTTGCTGTGCTTAACAGGTATGGCCATCCATTCCACTGTCATTACAATTGCTGCTGTCGATACTATATATGCGTACCTCGGATCATTAATCGTACATTGCAATTATGTATACGGCATGAGCACGGTTCCGTACAACCATCCGCGGGCCGTGGGAAGAAGAACTGAGTGTGAGGATGGACTTTCTGGTAAGGACTTAACCCAAAATTATGTCTCACATATCTTACCGAAGTAATATATAATTCTTAATTTTGTTTCTCATTTAGTGTGCACAACAGGGACAGGGGAACAACTTGTGCAACTATTACGGTTGTCACTACATCCACACCTTAATGCACAACATAACTACTGACAAAGATCTAGATGTACGTAAACGTTATTCAGTAAATAATGTTTCTTACTGACTTCATATATTTATATCGAAATGTGTTTCCAAATGACAGATTGTTTGGATGACGGAGAACCTCTCCCACGTTGCCTTCTTAAAGGCCGTTCAAGACCAATTGATGGGATTTGTCATGTACGAGATTATTAGTCCCACGGGTGAATTCCACGAAGATGGAAAGCCTATTCGTCATCTTAACCCTAGCTCATCGTCTTAAGTTCTGTACCATATGATACAACATTAGAAATTAATAACGATTGTAATTAATATATATATTGTGACATCCTAGCCCAATTAGGATGAGGCATGTGTGACCCATGAGAGCTGTGTGCACATGTTTAGTACAACATTGCTAGTTTAGCAAGGGTGTAACCAACTTATAAGGACTCTTCCCATATCACTCCCGGGTTAACCCTTTTACACGAAGCGAAGATGAATGTGTAAGTGGGGTAGTATGTGTAAGTGGGTCCGCTGGTTTGATGGGCTAGGCTACGCGGTTCTGGAGCGTTTGTTACAAATGATATTACCCGTGCGGGCATATGGGGCATGTGGGCTCTGTGTGAGGCATATGGCATGGCATATAGCATCGGCACTAGATGTATGGACGTACGCTAAGACGGGTTGTGTTCCTGGGTATTTGCTAGTATGCCTGTGTAGCTATGTGGGTGAGTTGGACCGACGGGGACGTCGGGTCCTTGGAGGGGGTGTATGTGACATCCCGGCCCAATTAGGATGAGGGCTGTGTGGCCCATAAGAGCTGTGTGCACATGTTTAGTACCACCTTGCTAGTTTTGCAAGGGAGTAACCAACTTATAAGGTCTCTTGTCTCCAACCATATTACTCCCAAGTTAACTCTTTTACACGAAACGAGGACAAAAGTGTAAGTGGGTTCGCATGTCTTATGGGCTGAGCTACACGGTTATGGAGGGAGGGCTGCTACATATATATACCAGCAATTACATTTATTTGGTTACCAAAATATTCATTTAGTCCATTTTCATGTCTCACAAAGATATATGCATGTATATATGTAATTAAAAGAATTTTATATAAAGATGTATTTTTAGTTCCAGTTAATTTAACCAGGATTAAAAATACTCATCTTTAATCTTGGATTGTGCTTCCCGGTTGCACAACCGGGGATAAAGGGGTTGCGAACCGATAGTAAAGACCGGTTCGTCAGTAGTGGAAAAGCTACGATATATTATTTGAAAAATACATTCTAGACTCACAATATGCAAAGGTATGCACTCCTACAAATTTCCCGTCGTTTAAAAATTTCCCCATATATATTTGACTATGCTACAATAAAAGACTTATGTAGACACTTTACTGGATAATTTTCAGAAGTACTGCCTAGAGGCACTTTAAACATTACCAATAATACTTTTACACTAAAGACAATATAGGCACATTTCAGATATATTTCCTAGATTTATATGTAGATATTTTTTACTACTATAATGTGCCCAAAATACATGTAAGGCATTGTTTAGAAACATTTTTGTCTCTACATGCATTTTTAGGAGGTTAAACTATGCTAAATAGCTACTAGATATGAGTAACACGGCACAGATACAAGTTATACGAGTTGGTTGCAATGATTAGTGCATCGTATATAATTGTTTCCTTTTCCCGCAATTGTTTTCCATGAAAGTGTGTGCGGTGTAATTTAATGCCACTAGAAAAAAATGTATACTCTCTTCTCTTCTGTAGAGATAAAAAAGATGCCACTAGAAAGATGCTATGAAGAATAAAGAATTACATATAAAATGCCTCTCTGTTTGTACAAACAATTCACCAGAAGTCACCTCTGAAGCTTTCAGGATGACTTAAGATCGAGTATTACATATAATAGGCTAATGGCATAAATATATATAGCTCTATATTATGTAATAAAACACCTCTACAGTGTATTTTCATTTCAGTGCTAGTTGATTACTCCTATTTAATTAGTTTATTTTTTTATGATATTACAATGTATAATCTCACATATATGTTGCACCTCAGATCAAATTTCTCCTTTTCAAGGACACCGAATTCATTTGCCAACAACAATGCACTTTTTCAGTGAAAAAGAAAGGGTGGCCTACCACATTGGAGGTGGCATGGTTTGTCTAATGTGCCTACCATATTTTGGCCACCATGTCCCTATTTAGGTTTGTACATAGTGTGTACCGTGGACAAGATTGATTGAGCGGATATATATTGCCAACCTGAAATGAACCTGGATATACATATTGCCACGTATATATAGTACAGCTAATGTTCGACGACGTTTCTGAAAATTTAATTAGTTGAACAGGAAATTAGTGGAAAGGACAAGAAACAATTGGATCCCGGGAGGCACCGTCCTATTGATTTAGAACTAAGGGAAAGACTTGTACTTGACTGACAAATGGACAAATCAGCATACAAGTAATGAAGTAGATGGCGACTTGACTGGATGTACACATGTGGACCTTTGAACGCTTGTGTGGCATCATATTCTTCACACTAAGGGTCTATTAATTAGCTAGTCCTCTGATCTGTTGTTTTCTCTAGAAACAAAATTGCTATTTAATTTCTTAGGGGCTGGTTAATTATATTCAAGCTGAGACAGCTGAAAAAGACTAACCAACAATCTTCGTGTGTAAAGATGGTATGTGGTTGTCAATTGTACATGTATATTTGTGTTAGCTTATAAATGCCGTCATCAAGAAAATTTGCAGCTGTGACAAATGTCTCGTGAGGTTATATGTTTTTGAGGGTTGTTTTCCAGAGGCCCCATTTTGGACAAATAACTATTTTATAGAATTTTTACTAGAGACAGTAGTTACACGGATTGATCGAAGTTACAACTCCCCTTCAAACCATAGTATGGTGGTTGACCTGGCACAACCCTCAGTTCATCAGTCCACCGGTCCAACTGTCCGGTCTGCCAATTTGAATGTTGAACCGTTGCCCAGCAAATACATATCTTACATATATGTTCCAAGTCTATCACAAGTGACATCTTTGCTAGTCAATTGGTGGAGGTGATGCACGGGGAAGTCCCCCACCTACATTTGAATCCCCATGTTGCCACAATTTTTCTCATTTATTTTGAGGGCTAGGCCGTGTTCTTGGGTGGTACTGAATGTGCCTTGTTAGTTCAGTTCTTTGGTTTATCGGTTCGCACGAAAATTACCTGGTCTTCTCAGTTAACTCAGGTGCAATAGCGTGAACCATTCTTGGTGTTGACGCAATCCAAACCATGACATATGCCGATTCAGTTTTTTTTCCAATTAAACTGTTGGGTGGGACCTTTATTTTCCTGCTTCAAAATTCAAACCATATTCTTGATGGATGTGATACTCTAATAACATAGGACACTCTTACAAAGCACGGACAATCAACCCCGACAATCATCGATGGTGTTGGTCTATCCTACTTTTTTCCCCTCCAATTAAAACCCATTTTAGTGATAATATAGGCTGGCTTGTTCCGGATTTCGAGTCATAACTTGTACATGGTTGCTAGTTCACCGTTGTTTGTGTCAAATGTTATCAAAATAAATTCTGCTTAACCTCAGGAACCAAAGGCATGCTAAATGATCAATTGGTAGGGATATGCAAAAACCGTTTCCCCAGGGGTGATTGATGGAACCGCCTGCGGTAACGCATTATCACAGGCGGGTAGTTAAGAGGCCCACATGCGATAATGGCTCCATCGTCACATGCAGGCTTCTTAATGGTCTGCCTGCGTTAATGCGTTATCGTAGCAGGCTGTTAAGAGGCCCGCCATGCAATGGTCTACCTATATACTGCTCCCAGTCCGAGATTCTCCCTTTCCAACCTGAAGTTTCTCTGTTCCAAACAAAGCAACAAATAAGGGGGATGTTTTGAACTTGAAATCTTTGCCTGAAATTGATACAAGGTTAGATACTTGCTTACCTCCTTCATTTGCCGCATTTTTATAAAAAACACATTGGTGCAATGCGGAGAATTTTGCAGTTTTAAAAGAGGAATTTTATGAGCTAATTTTGCAAATTTTATCTAAAATAGATTAGTTTGATGAGAAAAATTGTTGTTGTAAGCACCAGCTAATACTAATTATTTGTTTTATTTCATTATTTACGAGAAATACATGTATTTTCATGTTTTGGAGGAAAATACTTGTAGTTTAATTTTATTCATAATGTGATCATTTCTAGCTGGATAGGTCATGCAGATGTACGAGATGCTAAGAACTCATCTGTCGTACATGTCAGAAGTTTTTTAAATTTGTTAATCAGGCTGAGGCACATTCTTCGAAGGATAATTGGAGGGAAATTTGTTGTTTGTGCGTTGATTGCAAGAATTAGAAAATGAGGACATATCCCAATACAATCAGGAGGCACTTAGTGATGTACAGATTTATGAAAGATTACAAGGTTTGGACCTAACACGGGAAAATCACCATTCCTGAAGGTGAAGGTGCTCCCCAAGGTTAAGAGGATTGTTTTTCAATGGATGTGGTAGAAAATGTTACAATCAATGACACTACCCAAGACATGATGGATGAAGAGGGTTTCACTGGTATTGGTGATTTCAAGGCTGATTTTGATCCGCAGGATATGTTGCGTCATGCTTAATCAAAAGTTCTAATGGGTACAACAAGAGGGTTAGAAAATTTTAGGGTGTTAGAGAAGTCAGCAAGAATCTTTTATATGCTAAATTCAAGGAATATGATAAGGATTTTTCGGTGTTGCCCATTTATTTATCAATGCAAGATTCTAATTACTGTGTGCTAAGAACGACCTCTTAGTTAGGTCCTATGTGTAGTACAAAAGAGCCACTATAAACCGGGAAATTTTAAAAACATTTTAAATTCTGATTCAAAAATTATGAGAAATATTAAATTATATAGTGGGCTCAATCTTTCCAAACGACCAATTAATTAAGGGCATGTGATTGTTTTTCACATGCGACCAGCTTAAATGACCCATCTACGATAATGGATCTTCGCAAGCGGCTAGGGCACCCACATGCGAAAATGTGTATTTCCGGAGACACCTGGGGTTGGCGGGTGACGCATTCTTTATATCGAGTGCCTATTCGTTTTATAGCGAGAGTGCCTAGCTAACTCGTTTTCATTTTAATTTACTCGAAGAAACCCTTTATTATTAGTAGGTTCAGTGCACTAGTTGGTTCAAACAGAAAGTTAAACTGATGAGTTATTAATTATTGAGTTGTATATATCTATTAGTCCAGTTAGTTTAAACAAAAATTTAAGACACATAAAAGAGGGTAAGCAATTCACTTATGCTCCAACATTGGCTCGCATGAAAGCTTTATTATTAGGCCTCAAAATCTAGTAGAAGTAGATTTTTTTAGAGAGGTAGTATGTCATATATATAAATGATCTGTATTTTCTGAATTGTGCATAAGCTAGCTTGATAACGGTTGTATGCCCAAACCATAAGCTATAAACCTACGGAGAAAAAAAGTTGGACAATACATCTATACTGCAACCATCATCAAATTAATTAAATCACATGCGCAGACGTGAGTTCGACTTGCCTAGATAGCAAATATGAATCTCAGTCGTCTCTCTCGATCTCTCTTTGATTCCTTACACGTAAGAACGAATTTGCCGACAGCAATGGCTGCAAGAGAAAGACGCTGCAAAAGGTAGTCTTTCAAGAAACACAGATTTAAAGGAGAGAGAAGAAAAGAATGGGAACGAGAGAGATCTAAGTACGACTACGGTATCTTAAAGCTGAGAAGGATCGAAGAGAGATCGATTCAATTCCAGACCGACCGGTTGCGCTTGGCCGGTAGGCAGGCTGCAGGCTGCAGGCATCCGATGCTTTGATCGATCGTCTACTAGAAGCCTGCATCTCTCCCTAGCTTGCCACATCTTCTTTTGGAGAGCGCTATCAGATCTAGCACCCTAGCTAAACTAGCTAGCTATATCTAGTAGTAGGTACAAGATGTACTCTCTTCGGCCCAATATAAATACAGCTTAGTACACTAGATATGATATATCTTAAAATAACACAGTTGATCTAATTCGTATTCCAAAAAATGAAATTACAACTCTATTAAATTACACTTATATTGAGACGAAAGGAGTAGTAGTAGCTAGCACACTACACTACTGTACCTACACATGCTTGTAAAAGACACCAGCCAGCAGCAAGCGAGGTGACGAAGATCGAGCTCGATATAGATCGTCCAAAGCGCACACAGTACGACAGTACGCATATGGCCGGCCGATAGGTAGCTGGGTAGGGTGGGGTAGCTACCTAGCTAAAGGTGCTTGCTGCCGCGCGCGGACGGCCGCCGCCCCGCCGCGGAGGAAAGGCGAGAGTGACCTTGCACCCAGCAAACCTAGCTAGCTTTGTTCTCGGTCAAGCTCCAACCTCCAAGTACGTATACGTTTATTCCTTTCCACGCTTTCCACGTGATAAAATTACCCGATTTAATTTGCAGATTCAGATGAATACATGTATAGTGATCTGGTGATAGCTAGTGTGCTAGCTGGTTTGTGGCCACGAGCACGGGCCGACCAGATCTCAACTTCCTGCACCTGATCTTCTCCATTGCTTGTGGCTCGCACCTGATCATATTAATCTTTTTTAAAGTTTTTATAGCTTAATTGATCACACTAGAAGAGAAATCATTTTCGCAGATGGATAAAACGGGATTTTTCGCATGCGACTGGACGGTCCGCATGCACTAGGTACCTGCAAAAATCAATATTTTTCCATGCAGGAACCCCAACCCACTACAACAAACATGTCCTATAGAGATATTTTTCTAATACTATATAGACATTTTTAAAATGTCTTTATAGTGTTTTAGAGACATTTTGAATAATGTCTCATAAGTGTCTTTTGGTGAAGTGTATGTACGACCTAAGAGGTATTTTATAAAATGTTTCTATGCAAAATAGAGACACTTATAGAGACATTAAATTGTGCAGCATCCATAGCAAATCAATGTGAAAAAAGTGAAAATATTATCTCTTACCAATCCTTGAACTCGTGACCTCTTGAGTTGACATTTTTTATCTTCAATGCACTAACCATCTCAACCTCATATAATTACTTGTAAATATGTGCTTTGTGTTACTTATATCTAGTTACTTAGTATATATTAATATTTGGAAAAGTACCTCTACAGAAATTTAGATGCCTTAAGAAAATGCCTTTACATATGAGGCAAAATTTAAAACACCGAAAAAATGTCTCTACAATATAAATTTAATAAAATATACTAAAAGCATCTCTAAAGTGTCTTTAGAGTTAAAGTATTTTAGGCGATTTTGAAAGTGCCTCTAAAAAGTGTCTTTACACTATAGAGTTCCAGATTTTAGAGGCAATTTAAAAATCGTCTCTACAAAAATGCCTCTACATAAGGTTTTTGTTGTAGTGACCGCATGTGAAAATCTCATCTTCGCATGCAGTTTCCTAGCTATACCAATCGCACACGAAATAATAAAAATTACAAAACCCTGAACCGGTCGAAACCCTAGTATGCCACATGCGGAAACAATAGCCAACCGCCGGCAGAAACCCTAGCTCCCAAGCCGATGTTGTCGTCACCGCCACTACCGCTGTTGTCGTGCTTACCGTCGTCCACCTCACCGCCCGCCGGACCCATGAGGGAGGGGGCTGCCGCTGTCGTCGTCGATGCAGTCCGTCCCAGGAGGGGGCCACCGTCGTCGCCGATGCAGTCCGCTGCCCACCGTCGTCGAGACCCCGTGAAGAAGAGGGCCCCCGTCAACACCCGTGAGGGAGGGGGCCACCGCCGGATCCGTGCGGTGGAGGGCCACCGCCGCCGTCGATGCGAGCCTCCTCCGCTTGCCTCCGAGTAGGGGAGGGCCGCCGCCGCTCCCGCGTGGTCCGCCACCGGATCGCCACCACCGGACCTGCTCGACTGAGGAGAGGAGTGGGGGTGAGAAGAGTGGGTGAGAGGAGAGGAGAGGATAAGGTAGGTGTGATGAGAGAGTGAGGAGTGGAGGGAGAAAATTAAAATTTTAAGGTGGTGGTGATTGGTGGTAGGCGGACATGTTAGGCTTTTTTTTTTTCGGATATGTTAAGAGGTCCATCTGCGAAAATGCATATCAATTTTTGCAGGCACGACCAGTTTCGGTTTACATGTAACCTACAGAGGTCTTCGTTCGAAAAAAATGTTTCTACAGTAGTATCATGCGCTAATGAATCACTCTATTTTATGTGTACCGAAGAGAATTTCCTAATCTTGTCTCCGAAACACACTAGGTACTTAATTGTACGCATCCTAATCCAGTCCTTTGGGCCTGGGATCCTTAATCGTGCGCATTATGTATAGGCCCAAACGACGTTACGCAGTCCATGCTCATTGGCTCCATTTTAGACGATTGGCTGAAAGCCCAACACAACATGTTAGGCATGTCCTGTTTGTGAGCCCTCGCACAACGAAGACGATATGACAGGAGGGTTAGCAGCTTAATCAGCACCCCGGGTTAGCACAAATTTATCTATTAAATTTTTAATAAGACCAATGATCAAACGTAGTGAAAAACTCAACGGCGTAGTATATTTTGAAATGGAGGTATATAGTAAGTATGTATGACTGTTAATTTGCACTTTGCAATCGTGCTGTGGAATGGTAAAAAGAAAAAAGATAAAATAGAATCGTAGATGGAATGAAGTATATTTCGTCCTAGCGTCAAAGATATACACAAATAGACGTTTAATAATCAAAATGAATTAGTTCATAGCGTCGAAAAAGATCCTGATTTTTGTTTCATAGCACCTAAAGATCCAACTTCACTTCGATAGCACTGAAGTTACCTCCAGTACTTATGTTCAGCATTCCACCCTATCTTTTGTTAGATTCTTAATATTTTTTTCAAAAATCATAATGTGATCTTCTTTGTTCTTCCTCCACCCATCCCTATTCACCAAAGCCACCGATCTCCTCGGAGCTGTTGTGCACTACAGCTCCATGTCAACACCCTCGAACTTGAGCTCATGCTTCTCATGTAGCTGGCTATTCCTAACTCTACAAATTCAATGATCTGGATCTGCAATTATGTTGATAATATTTGGATGAATCATTTTATTCTCATTTTAGATGAACCATAAAATTTTCAACCATTATAATTAATTAGCATACAAACTTTAAATCCAATTCTCCTACCATCAGCCTAAATTATTAGGTTCGGTTGGTGCCCCATCAAGCTCGATCATGGCAGTGCCCTCGAGTTCGCCCGTCGCCGGTCACCCGTGTTGAAGCTCAATTGCCATCTAGTGTGTTGTTGTTTCCCTCCATCTCTCGTGTTATCGGGGTTCCTCAAGCCCACTCGTCACATGTCGCCTATTGTCCAAGGTCTCGAGCTCATCGTTGAGCATGACCGCTGTGGCTGCGCTCTAAGAACAGGTACAATAAAGCTGACTAAGCTAGCTATATAAGTTTATTCACATTAACACAATCTCACTTGGAAGGGAGAGAACGAAATGAAGAGACCAAAGAGTTGCGCTAGTGAAAAAACAAGGGACCTCCACACTTTCTGTGTTAATAGCAAAATTTGGTAATATACATGGACATAAGAATGGATTCGAAGTGGATTTGGAGGAGATAATCTGGTTTCCATAAACAGAACAGCGCGTCAGCTGTGAGTTGTATCGGCCGATACCGAATCAGACAAATTTAGTTGATACAGACATGATAAGTTCATATCGAACTCGAATAAGGGATTTGAAGATATTTCCAAACAAGGATTGAGTCCGGTGGAGATAATTGTACCTATTTAACAGGATACGAGTTAGTTCCTGCGCATTTATTTTTTCATTGTTAGCCACATGATTTTGTGCGCTAGTGCTACCTAAACCCACCTACTGTACTTGTTACATCAGTCATCAGTGTCAATTCTTATGCTTAGTTGAGTATGTATATAGGCAAATACTTGCTGTTTTCATCTGACATGTGCAGCCATTTGCATGCTGCTAGGGCATAAAATTCTGAATCTCTGATGATTGATATTATGGTTTTTTAACACCCAACCCTCCTCAAATATGCATACACAGTACACACTTCATCATGTGTATTTTCAGATGCCCCATCCAGCTTCCAATATGTCCATTGTTAATGACCATAACATTGTTACCAAACCTAGCCAACAGGGACCTAGTTCTAGTTGTTATCTGCCTTGATCTCACCATGTATTCATGTCTGAGTATCTGCCTGCTAAACTCCCCATGTATCCATGTCTGAGTAATTGTCACCAACATTAGTGCTCTCATATTTTTAAGTTTGTTCCTTTTTACTAACAAGTCTCTAAATTCTCGTGGAATATCAT
Source organism: Oryza punctata (assembly GCA_000573905.2). Taxonomy (NCBI): domain Eukaryota; kingdom Viridiplantae; phylum Streptophyta; class Magnoliopsida; order Poales; family Poaceae; genus Oryza; species Oryza punctata. The sequence continues at coordinate 15,122,280 of CM002492.2, read as the reverse complement.
GAGAGAAGCTTTGCACTTTTTTTTTGGCTGTCTTTGGATGAGCATATATGCACATATGCATTTGTTGATTTTTGGCTTTTCATTGCAGCATTTCATGCTAAATAACCACATCATGAATATGCATCTTGCTATGTCATATTTTCTATAGAAATTTATTAATATTCAGGTCATGTTTGAATGTAAAACACCAAGAGAAAAAGAAGTTGGATCTAGCACCAGAAAAGGTTGTTTTTCTTCCAGATACCATGGCAGAGAAGCACTTAATTAAGAAAGAACCTGATGAACAAATGTGCTCAGCCAGCTCTCTCGAAAGTGCATGTAGCTCAATGGAATCCATTTAATTGTGCTCTTGTCAAAATAATCTTAAAAGAATTTGTAGACGTGCTCATGGTCGATATGTCATTCTTAAATGGAAACGTCAAGTAAATTGCTTCAGTACAAATGAAATGAAACCGACCTTAGCTCGGTAGAGCGGAGGACTGTAGTCGTTGCAGTTAATCCTTAGGTCGCTGGTTCGAATCCGGCAGGTCGGATATAAAACTTTTTTCTTTTTTCTTTTCTTTTTTTAATAAATTCCACACTGCCAGGTTACACGCAAACTAAGGTGAGTTACTATCTTGTCGGTGGTGAGTTTGGTTCTAAAACATTTGTACCCTTTTACCGAATTCTTTTGATAATGTGAAGATTTGGCTATGTTAAAAATATTAGGCAAAGATCTTGTCGGATATAAAACTTTTTTCTTTTTTCTTTTCTTTTTTTAATAAATTCCACACTGCCAGGTTACACGCAAACTAAGGTGAGTTTGGTTCTAGGACATTTGTACCCTTTTGCCGAGTTCTTTTTAATAATGTAAAGATTTGGCCATGTTAAAAATATTGGGCAAAGTTACTATCTTGTCGGTGGTGAGTTTGGTTCTAAAACATTTGTACCCTTTTACCGAATTCTTTTGATAATGTGAAGATTTGGCTATGTTAAAAATATTAGGCAAAGTTAACATCTTGTCGGTGGTGCGTTTGGTTATAAGATATTTGTACCCTTTTGCCGAATTCTTTTGGTAATAGGAAGATTTGGTCATGTTAAAAATATTGGGTAAAGTTACCATCTTGTCAGCAAGATTGGCCAAGTTCAAATTTGAATAGCTATAGATGAATGCCAATTTTTTTGGTTCCAAACAAAATAGGTGCCTTTTTTTTAGCGTTGCCAATTATTTAGCATGCTTGAGTTTGGCTATAAACCAAACTAAGCCCTAAATTTTCACTTGATGGATTTGTCCTCCTATCAACCTTGGTAATCAGAAGGTAAACTGTGGAATGCAGGTTGACAAGGCGTTCAATTTGCTGAAAATTGAAAAGGAGAACGCCAATACTCTTATCAACTAGGAAACATATCATATGCACACAAATTTTCCGTGCACACCAACCAGTAAATATCACAAAAAATTCTAAAAAAAATTGGACACATTATTACACCTACACGTGGAATCTTATCTTTAAATTCATTATGTTTTAGCCATAATAAAAAAGATAAAATTCTAACGGTTTTGTGGGTAAAAATCTATCAGAATTTTATCTTTTTTATTACGGCTAAAATATAATAAACTTGAAGATAAGATTTAACATGTAGGTGTAATACTATTGGAAGTATGTCCAATTTTTTAAAGAATTTTTTATGATATTTATTAGTTGGTGTGCACGAAAAACTTGTGTGCATAGCATATGTTCTCTATCAACTATTGGCTGAATGAACTGTATTTATTTCATGAAAAGAGAGCCACCCAGCAACAAATATAGCATCGAAAAAAATGATCTAACATTCTCACAAAAGAAACAAGACGTACAAAATAAAGAACAGCCAACCGGCGTAGAAGGAAAATACATGCTTTTATTTCTCATCAGGTGGCAGTACAAATTAACAACAATTTGGGGCAACATGTTACTACATATGAAACATACAAAATTACATTCTTTATAAATGCAAAACAATCCTTGTTCTCCATGACTTCTCAACAGCTCATTGCCGAAAGGTAATGCCCGCAAACATGTGTGCTGAAGTGAGATAATCTCCCTTATTTGGGTGTTAAACCACTTGATAATTGGCGGTTACCAAACGAGCCCTCTGCGAATACTTTGGTGGGTTACCATCCTTTAGAGGACGAATTCCAGTAACCTGCAAGGTATGCAGAAAATAACATTACCATACAATAAAATGAGAAGGAACAACAAACATAGAACCACAAGTCTCATCTAATAAGGGAAAACCAACCTTCAAATCACTGAATGTACTAGATGCGGAAAATCCAATTGATATGGGGAAAAATGTTGATGGATCAGCTGGGGGGACAACAAATTCCATGGAGCCACTGCAAACAAGGGAAAAAACAAGAGTTAGAATCACAGGAAAAAAACAAAATAAAACATGGTTATATGAACTCGTATTTCACTAGCCTGCGGTTTGACTGATCGATAAGAAGAATGGACCATTCCAACACGGAGTTTCTCGAATCATACCTGTATGCAAAATGAAAGTGAAATAGGCATTATAACAATCAGCTTTCGCTGTGCGTTCTACCTTATTAGCATCAAGGATAAAAGTTTAGCTCTCACTTGTTATTTTTCTAACAAGTGCTTAGCTATCACTTGTTATTTTTCTAATATTAGCATCAATACTAAGGAGATAATAGTCATCTAACAATTAGTTGGACGATTATTTTAGTATAATATAACAGCCAAGTTCAGTACAGATAGAGAGGAATTTGAAACATTACTTCCACTCTCCATCAATCTGTCTAACACTCGGAGCTTCCCGAAGAGCAGGCAATGGTATAGATATGACAACTTTGTGCAGGTCAAACATCTCAGCAGCCTCATATTCAATGTTGACATAAGTTTCATTTCCAGATACTGATGGCCAGCAGTTGACTGAGCAAAGAAAACACAAGTTAATAAAAGTAGGAGGCAACCAAGAAAAGAAAAGGCATGATCTTCAGTGTGATATAGAAGAAAGTAAAGTGGTTGTGCACCTGATAGAGGTAACGATGACTCATCCATCCCCTGAATTCTCCACTTAACCAGAGGAGTTTCATTTTGACCACTTGGGAATGGCCTGTTTGGATCTTTTGCCCCCACAACTTGTTGACTGTTAAACAAATCTTTGTTGATATTGGGGTGTGTTTTGAAGCTGAGTCCAGGTACATCTTGGTTTTCAATCTAGAAGACACAAGTATCAAATAATCAGCTCCGACAAACAATATCATGGACCAAACAATGTTTCTTGTCCGCAATGCAAATATGGTGCAAGAATCATAGATGTAACTGAACGTGATAAAAAGAAATAATATTCCTCAGCAACAAAAACATGGCATGATAAGCATAAACAAAGTCACAAACACAAATGTAATAGCAAAATTGGATATCATATGACATGGACTACATAAAAAAAGGTACAGGGATTATCTTAGCTGGAAGGTGACCCAATATAACACATGCATTACATTTACTTAGTAGAAATCTCGTATAGGTTCAAACAAAAATTGTTGTGCTACATTCTTCGATCTGCTTGTGAAAATTTCTGTAGAAAAAAAAATCAAGCAGGATGCTAGAAGTTCAGAAAGAATGTTACCTGCAACTGGATAAACCCATCAGCATCATTAAGGACCTGAAGGGCAAGGGTTCCTTGCACATCAAAATTATTAACACCTCCATCTCTTTTAACTGTAACATTGAGTTTTTCTTCAATTGTCACTGTGACAGGATCACTTGGTGGAAGAGGCGACACCCTTGACTGAACTGAACTGGGTTGCACATCCTCCAGAATGACTTCTCCTTCAGCTTTCAAAGATTCCAGGAACTGATTCGTCTTCTGTGTTTTTCCTAATTTCATTCCAAGACCTTTACCAGGAGCAGTAGCAGCTGCAGATGGACGGCCTGTACAAACATTGCTAGCAAACATAAGCAATATATTATAGCTGATTGAACTTTGTTGAGCAGTTAGAATGGAAAGCAGGAATTATATTGCCAAACATTAGACATAATCAGGAGACTACTGGCATGGGAATGAAGATCTGAATATCAAGTACTGTAAGAAGAAAGCCCATAGCTTTATGCAGTAAGTTTTCCCTTAATGCAAAGAGTTAATATCTGCCAACAGAAATGCAAAGAGTTTATAAATTACCTCCTTTGGGCTTGCTAGCAAATGAGTCCATATCCATGCTCAGTCCACCTAATCCAGAACCACTTCCAAATCCACTACCAGTAATGCTCATGTCACCAAATGCTTTTTCAACTACCCTGGGACCTGATATTGATGAGTATCCTCCTTTGTCAAGTTTTCCTCTTTCCATCTGCATGAACACCGACCACAAAATTCACCTCTTAGACATTAAGAAATAATGACAATGCAATTGTAATTTAAGCACTAAAGTTTGCGCGAATTGATATCAATTGTAACCAAAGAAATGACAAGCTGGCAGTAAAACAGCACAGAGTCATAAGGTCAAACTAGCAATAATAATGTAATATCGATTTTCCTAATGGTCAAAGTCAACTACATTAACTGTCATTTATTTTCTCCGAAGATATAATATGTATTTTTAATCTGAAGAAAGGTGCAGTGCAGACCCTCATCTTATCAAGCTCACTGGCTTTCTTCTTCATCACATCCCTTGTTTCATTAATTTTGCTTTGCATCATCAGCTTGTGCGCCTTCTCTTCATGGCTCTCCATCTCACAATATTGTTTGACTTGTTGGACTGTTACGTTTTCCTTATTTCCAAGACAGATGGCCTCATCGAAGGCAAATATAAGCTCAAATGCTGTTTTACAGACACCCTCCTCATCAAGAGAGGGAGAATATTCAGGCACCTGTGGAACTGTTAAGGAGATCACAGAACTAGATTATTGCCAAGAAAGAGAACCAATGCAGTGTAGTAGCATCTCTAACTGTGGATATCCACAAAGCCCCAAAACATAACAGATTCCATTAAAAAAACATGATAGGTTCATAATTGTATAGCTTGCATGTTGTTTTTTTATCAAAATTGAATTGTATTAATGTAGTGCCTTTATTTCTTTGTTTATTTTTAGAAAACAAAGGAGAGCTGCACTTCATTTCATTAAGAAGGAAAAACAAACCACCCATACAACCAAGCGCTCACGAGCACTTACCAAAAACACATCCACAAATAGCATCACACAAGACAACACACGACCAAAAAAACCACCCTATGACAGCCTAGTGCCCTTGATATAGCGACCTACAAAGAAAACTTGGAGCACAAGAGCTCAGTCAGGCACCAAAGCGCCGCAACGCCTACATAACGTTTGGATTCGCTCAATCGAATACAGTCATTACGGTGTTTCCAAATTTCCCAAGCAATTATGATAAACAATGATTTCTTTTCTTTTGTCTACTTGGTAACATATAATGATAAGCTCAAGTAAACAAAGACATTATAATCTTCCTTCAGTACTACAAAACAAACATTAATAGCATTATCTGATATTTAGTCTGTACATTACAATATATGGGTAGGTTAAAAGAAACATTTTTTTATATGTTTCATATTATAGGATTGTATTGGTTAGTTAGGTCTGGGAACTGGAATATTAAACATATGAAAAAAGGATACAAGCTTGGAGAGCAGCCTCAAGGTGTCCAGATCTTCAAGAATATTGCTCTGCTTGTTTGTGATAAGTAGCAAATACAGGCCTTCTATTGGCTGATAAACATAGCGAACATTTTCAGTCTCAACATAAGTGTGCTGCTTCCCAGTTCCAACCAGTTTGGGGAAAGCTGCAAGTAATCCTTCAATCCTTATGCGAGACATGTCAACAAACTGTCTTGAAACAAGTGCTGCAGTTGAAAAGCACAGAAAAGAAACAGCATTCAGTCTAATCACATTAGCTTTCTGCAAGGAAGCATCAACAAATGGTAACCAAGAGGTGCTCACTGCATAGGATTTTAGGGTCATAGGAGTTAAGAATCTACTGAGGCAACACGATAACGGCTAGTTTAGTATTTGGGTTCCACAAATTTGCATATGAGCTAACAATCTTATTAGCACAGGTGACAGCAGAATACAAATACAACAGTTTCTTTCTTTTTCTATGAACAAAAGAATTTGTTTTGATTACAATGTAACAATATAAATTAAAAAGAAACTTCTTTTTGGCACTGAGAATAATACAATACAATATATTATCAACTGAATATTTCAAGCCAGCTAACCTTTCCCGGACTTTGAAATGATGGAAGCAGCAAGAACCACCTGCGGTACACAAAAAACAATAATAAGCTCTCCTAAACAAATCAACTACTTGCTTATACCAGCAAAAGAACAAATGTCAGAATGTTCCTTCTTAATATTGCAAAGAATAATAAACCATTAGGCATACCATTTTGAATGGATTTTTTGGTACTCAGAATTACTGCACTTAAAATGGATTCAGGAATTATGCACCTGCAACAAGTGGAAAAAAGAAGAGATTATTCAATCAGTGCAACATAATCAGAAGATCTCCTGCGAGCTAGATCCAGCCCCTTCTTCCTTTTTTTGCTTCCAGATCTTACTACTAGCAGGGGCGGATCCAACTTGGGAAATGGGGGTTCAGTTCAACCCCCAAACTTTTGGGAGAACAAACAAACAGTTACTTGTATTAAGGTTAAAGCTCTGAAATTAAGAGAGGAGCTTCTTCCAGATCTAGAAGAGAAGCTGGGATTAACGCAAGCAAAATTCCAGACAAAAGTACTCCCGGTGGGAGAGAGAGAGAGAGATGAATCAGAAAGAGGATGTGGATGCTCACCACGATCCCCTCCCCTCCCTTCGCCTGCTCTGCTCGCCAGATGGAGATCGGCGCCGGCGCCCCTACCCTGTTCTGCCGCGAGATGACGTAAGGAGCGGAGGAGACGAGACAGGAGATTTTCTTTTACGCCCAGGGAAGGGGAAGATACTCGAGGACTCCTTTATCAAATTTACCATGACTGGTGGGCCATATGTCAACGGTACTTGGAAAAAGAAAATGTAACAAGTTCGGTTGGGCACTGTATCCATAGCAAACTGCGAATGCTACCCGTAACCACTATCTATAGCTTCATGCACGAAGTGGGTACTGGATTTGGAGGTAGAGGGGTGGTGGAGTCATTAGACTTGGAGGTAGATAGAGTGGGTTTCGAATTGAAAAATAATGTAAGATTAGTTGTTTTTTAAATAAAAAATAGTTAAAGGATGATATTGTCGGTGTCCTGAACTCAGGGGTATGTCGACCATGGGTTTGAGGCGGCCCCATCCGCCCACGTGGCCATCCCCCGAGGGGTGAGAAGGCCCGAGGGCGACGTGACGGTCGCCCTCCCATGACACGTTGTCCCCTCGGGAGGAGGCCCAGCGGGGGTCGGGCTCCCCCGACCCCCTCGGGCCGCTGTCACGCGTAACAAAGTGGGTGAGCGCTCCCAGCGTTCACCTACCCGCATTAATAACGGGGCAGGTGTAGTGCGCCTGCGCCGTGCGCGCGCGTGCCGCATCTATTGCGAAGTGACGCGCATGCATCTGACACCGGTCACCGTCGGCTGACCGGCGTGAGACCAGTGCGAATGACCGATGGGACGGCGTACAGTACCGCGCGTGCCGGCGTATGCGCGGTAGGTATGATACGCTTCCCAATGAAGCTGTGTCAAGATCGCGAGGGCCGATCCAGCTCTTGCGCCACGTCAAGGTTGGTGCGTCAGGTCTATCACCTGGCGCATCGCACGGTTTACGGTGGACTACCGGATTCCAGCCGTTTAATGAAGAGTGACGTGCTGGGTCGACCACCATGATGGGTGGTCTAATCGACGCCATACCGGCACTACAGGAGCAGAAGATCTCCACTCCAAGCTAGGACATAGACTTCATCTGTAAAATAGTTTACCCCTTTCTCTCTAGAAAACAGTCTGTTTGACCCCTATGGTGTCCCCTTGAGATATAAAAGGAGGCCTAGGCCTAGAGAAAGGAGGTTGGATTCTGCTTTCGACTTCTTCTCCTTGGGTTGCGACTAGCTGAGTCCAACTCCGGAGAGTTAGAATCTACACACCTAATCCACCACACAAGAGTAGGGTATTACGCCTCATCGGCGGCCTGAACCTGTATACTTGCTCGTGTGTCACCGTCCTCTGTCTGGCGATTTTCAACCCTCATCGGCCTCACCGGAGCCGGGCCTGAGGAAGCCTCTTTCACGCACCCCTGGGCCGAACTCAAAAAGGGGGTCCGCATAGTCCCTCGCTGCGAAGTTTTCCATCCGACAGATATAATATGAAAAATTTTAAGAATACATAGTACAAACTGTAATTTACTTCTTTTCTCTCGCACAATTAAAGATGAGTTGTCCATTAGCACGTAGTCTCGTGCTATGTTAAGCTCACTATAATTTTATCGTCTCTACACAGCATGGTTAGGTCGATCTACTTAGCTATTACTAATAATATCACGATATGTTGACGCATAATGATACAGACTTCTACTAACACGGGCTAATGAATTATGGTTAGATAGATCTAGCAAAAAAAAATAAAAATAGAATCATCAATTTTGCTCTATAATAAAGCATTCGATTGTGATCTTCTTTTCTCAATGCATGGCATATGATGACTATCTCTTATCACTATGTATATAACTATATTGGTATTTCCCCTAATTATTTCATATTGTTTTTTATTTTTTACATATATGTTAATTTGGACTAATATTTTTCTCAAAATTGAATAGATAATAAATCTTTTTCCATATTTCCTAAAAATGTGAATAGTGCATTGTATAATTTGAAAATTATATTATAAGTGCATGTAATTTAATGTGTAAGATATGGACATTGTACTAAAAATGTCGCACCATAGTAGATAGGTAGGTAGTCAAGTGAACAGCTATAACATATAAAATAGAGAGAATTCATTGTATGCCACTGATCTTGTCCCTATTCTATAATATGCCACTGGGTTTGTCAAATTCTATAATATGTCATTGCATTTTGCTTAACTTCTATAATATATCATCGCCATCCAGTTAGCCTTCATGAGTACAATACAATTTAGTCCTAATGATCGAAATACCCCTGAGACAAAACTTCCAAATTTTGGTTAGTCCTAATGATCGAAATACCCCTGGGACAAAACTTCCAAATTTTGGTCAAAAATTCCGAAATATTAGATTGTAAAACTCCCAAAATTTGAGATAGAAACCTTATGTACTAGTTTACAATATGATATTTTGGAATTTTCGGCCAAATTTAGAAGGGGCACCCAACCCCTTCCCCTTCCCCCAGGCGGAGTTCATAGAGAACGGGGAAGGGCAGTAGCCTCCTAGCAGGGGATGGTGACCGCGCACTGGAGGCACAGGGTCAACGTCATTGTTGGTGGAGCAGATGAGCAAAAAAGGGGACGGTGGAGGAAGAAGAGAAAAGAAGGGGAGAGAAAAAAAAAAGGAGAAAAGGGAAATTTTGCCATGTCAACATCCACGTGGGTAAGACCACAGTCAAATGGGGCTTTGGACTGGAATGATTAAAAAAACCAAGTTAAGGGATCTTGATGTGTGATTTGTAAGTTCTTGGATCTGGGTGAAACAAACATGCTTATAAGTTTACGGACCACTGGTGCATTTACTCTGTTATTAAATTTGTTCTTAGTCCTAATACGGTGTAAAACTAAAAATTTAACTCTATATTCTTCCATTGTTACATCTTTTTCTTGTTTTCTAGTTCTTCTTTATTTTCGATAATAATATTACTGAAGCTAGCACTATTATTTGCACATGAATATTAGCATCTAGCTCATGTGTGCATGCTCCATAATATATATTATCTATGTTTTTACATGGGTAAATACTAATTATTATCATTGTTATTGATATTTTATTTATATAAGGTACTTGACTTGACTAGTTTTTTAAGGATTGGAATGATATTTTTTGCTAAAAATAATTAGAATGCTATAAAGATTAATATTGAACGATATATAGTCATATAAATATATACTACCTCCGTTTTATAATATACAACACTATTAACTTATTGAGATACATTTGATCATTTATTTTATTGTGATTTGATTTATCGTGAAATGTTCTTGAGTATGACTTAAGTTATTTTATATTTGCACAAAAAATTTAAATAAGATGAATAGTTAAACGTTTGTGAAAAATCAACTATGTCATATATTAAAAAATGGAGATAGTATAATTTGAGATCGACACTTGTGAATCCAATGATCATATTGTACTATATTTTTTTAAGTGAGTTGTCACTTCCACTATTAACTAGTTACATACCTATGCATTACAATGGGATCTAGAGATAAAAATATGATTTAGTTTATTTTTAGTTAGGTTTTTATGATGTTTTCGATTATTATTACAACGTTGTTCACTACATAGGATTAGGATCATAGTAGTTAAGAATCTACGAGGTAACAACACAACAACAGCTTCTTTAGCATTTGCATAGGATGCTAACACTCTGGTTAGTACAGGTTATTGCTAGAAACTTGTTTTTTGGAATGACTCACACCAGACAGTGCGAAGTTCATATTGATAGAGCAGGAGAAAATTACAAGATTACAAACATGGGAGGTCATAACTAGGAAAACGAAGAAAAAAAAGCCACCACCCACGCACCCACAACACCAATACACAAAACTGGGAGAAGGCTAGCACCGAACCAGCCGCTGCTATGCGTGACAGGCCGTCGCTAAGCCATCAACGGAGCTACAATCGGGATCGCCCAAAACCCTATCCTAACTACCGACACTAAACAACACTCTATCCACATCATTGGAATTCAGGGAGAAAGGGTGAGAGACAAGATTTGAACTGCTCTGGGGCCCTCCGACGTGGTCAACTTGCATAAGCTCGGGCGCCGACACAAGAGGACCAGTCTAAAGAGAGCTTGCACTGATTGTCTGTGAGGTTTTGGCAAGTGGGGTTGCCTAAACGATGTCTCCATGGAGAGTAGCGATCAAAGCATCGCCGTCGCCATCCGTCGAGGTCTCAAGGAGATCGAGACTGGGTTTTCACCCGGCGGCCCCACTAGAGGAGATGGGACGGCACGACAATGCCCTCAAGAGGGAAAGTGTCACTCGAAAACGCCCTTGTTACTGGCCCAGCCGAGACCGGGCTAGGTTTTCACCCACCGCCCGTCGCCTGCCTATCCGCAGCTAATGCACCAATGCTTCACCACCGTCAAACCTCCGTCGGCGGGTGCGCAACGCTGCACTAGTGCCTCCCGCCGCCCAGCCTCTGCGTGCCACCCTCGTCGTGTTGTGCCAGCCTCCACTGCCGGCCGCGTGGACAACACTGCACCGACACCCTTCGCCAGCTAGCCTCCCACAGCCATTGACAGCACCTCCGTGTCCACGTTGTCCGAGCCTCCACGCATCGCGACAGCCTCATGCCGTCGATGGCTCTATCTTCGTGCCAGACTCGCCACCATGCTCCCTGATGGACTCCCTCTGCCTCCGCCGTCACTAGTCGCAGGCCTCCACCGTTGTCGATCGCTCCTCCTCGCAGGGCCGTCACCACCCCGCACAACGCCGACACCCTGCACCTCGCGCTCCTGCTGCCGCCCGCCACCAGATCTAGCACGGGGGCCCCGATCCGGCAACGTCCACCGCAACCATTGCCGCCTCACCGCTGCCTCCGCCCCACCACTGTCATTGTCATCCAGCCATCGCCGCCACCACTACAACCCCGCCGCCGGCCATCGAATCTTGCTAGGGGGCCCTAGATCTGGCGGCGTCCACCATGGCTGCTGCCACGTCGCCACTACCTCCACCCTACCACCGTCGCCGCCGCCCCGCCGCCACTGCAACCACTGCGACCCACCACCTGTCTCCTCCTCTTCCACACCTAGCTCCAGATCCGACGGCTCCTGTCGTGTATCCATCGAAGCCCGATGCAATGGAGGCCTCTCCGTCACCGCCGCCGCTGCCACCACTACGCACGTGGATGACGACACCCCGCCATGCGCGTGGCCCACGCTCCGCCACCTATCTCCTCCTTCCCGCCTCGACCTCTGGTTGCCGTAGTCCCGCGTGCCGACCTCCTTTCAGACACCAGCCCCGATGCCGGCGTCGCTCCGGCTGGCCTCCACCACCACATCCGCTCGTGCTAGGTCGAGGGTGGATGCCGCCGTGAGCCCCACCGTCACCATCCTAGCAAGCCGCCGGCTTTGCCAGCCACTCACTCTGGCGGCGGCGAGGTGGAGGGGAGATGTGGAGAAGGGCGGCGATGGCGGCTAGGTTTCCGCCCCCGTGTGGCCCGAGCGGGAGGTGACGCGAGGGAAAATTTCTTCTTCCGAGTTGCTAGAAACTTGTATCCAAATGTAACAGTTTTTTTTCTATGAATAACAGGACACATTAAAGAAAATCTTCTTTTGGATAGTGAGAATAAATCAACCAGCTTATAGCAGCAATTCAGAATGTTCCTAATAATTTCACAAAGAGTAATAAATCAGTAGGCATACCATTTTGAATGGCTTTCTTGGTCCTTAGAATCACAGTAATTACAGGATCATGCACCTGCACATTGGGGGGAAAAGAAGAAGAGAGATTACTCAATCAGTAGAACATAATCTGAATCCTGAACACCCACACACCTCATAAGATCTCCTATGAGCTAGATCCAGGCCCCAAATTTTCCTTTTTTTTGGGGGGGGGGGGCAAACTGGCTATTCTTAGTGCCAAGGTTAGGCAAAGAGAAAAAAAACTTCCTAGATCTAGTAGAAGAAAGGATTATATCATATAGGATATAATGCAAATTCGATAAAATGAGAAAGATGATGTGCATGACGGATGGATCGGATGCTCACCGACCAGAGCGAGAGGATGTTGTGAAAGCGGCAGGAAAGGGGACACCGGCACCGTTGCTGCTCACGGGGTGGAGATCGACTCAAGCAGGCGGTGGGGGAAATCGCGAGGAGATCTCTAGGGGGAGGGGACTGAGAATCGAGGCCGATCAAGTAGAAAGGGAGATCTCTACTAGGCCAGCAGGGTGCAACTGACAACGAGTCTGTCAGAGAAGGGGCATACCGACCTGAGGATTTGTTTTTATTTTTATATTTATTCTTTAAAAGATTTAAAAATATAAATTACACCATTTCGATGTTTTGTTCAAATGTATACCTATCGCCCAATTCTCGCCATGCTGTAGGATGAGGCATATAAATCATTCTATGCTAGTGCGAGAAATGTGACGTGGAAAATGGTGGGAGGGGCGTGTCATGGAATTCTTGCCTCTCCCATTAGCCGCCCGTAAAATATCACTATAGATTGCTATTGATGTTGTAGATCACGACTACGGTATTTGCATGGTATGTGGATCATTGGTACCACAGTATACGCGACACTGAGGTAAAAGAGATAGAGGCAAGGATTTTTATACAGTTTCGGACCCCTCATCTGACAGGTAATAGTCCTACTCCTGTTGGCCGAAGCCGGTGTTGGTCTTATTCATTAGAATCACATAAATACAATATTTGGGATAACCTAATCTAGCTGTTATCGACGCGGCAGCATGGACCACCACCTATAGTCGACGACGAGGTAGTCTTCATCCTCGAATACGAACTCGGCAAGATCAAAGATATCGCTAGATCCCTCTTGTCGGCCTTCACGGGCACCAGATTGGGTACGTCTAGGCTTATCTCTGATGTCGATATCTGGCGGCGTGTGTTGATATTTGTTCTAACTATCGTCTTCCTTCTGTCTGGGCTCTCCCCCTCTCCTCCTAGGGGGTCTTGTATTTTATACCCACAGATATCCCCTTGTCCAAGTAGAACTAGGAAGACAAATATGGATATGATCCAAGTAGTCATTGTAGTTTCCATGTAGAACTCTGCTTCTCCTTCCTTATATAAGGAATACCTTCTGTATATGAGGCCTGATTCCATATAAGACTTGGTATGTGGTGGGCCCCGCGGAGCTTAACCCATGATCATAGGGTATGCCTTATCCATAACCCTGACAGTAGCCCCTGACTTCAATGCAAATGAACAAGTTGATGTTCTCAACCAAAAACCTTAGAACAATAGTTGTCGAACTCACTTAACCATTCTCGGACGACCGAGAAGGCGTGGAGTCTACGAATAAATTCCGTGTCTAACCCTGATCGAGAATTTGGATTGAAGTCAAAAAATTCCATCTCGGTGGGTACACCATCGCTTCATTCCGTAATCCTTGTCGAACTCCAATAATCGTTCTCGGATAATCAAGTAGCTGTAGAGTCTACAACAAAGACCTGCAATCTGACTTGACTGTTCTAATATCTGACTTTTCTGAAATCAATACTCAGAACAAATTGTTATATAGAAAAAGCCCCCAAGCGAATGCTTAGGGGTAACACGATAAAATTGAAAATAAATTGAATCTACATATGACAATATAAGAGTACTCCCTAGCCCTAGCTATGCCCTTGAAGAACTCATTCTCGGAGGGTATAGCTTGAAAACCTATAACCTCGCCTAGGCGAGCTGCGGATACCTAGCCCCCAGCCGTGAAGTTGGGAAACCAATTCCCGGTTACACATCTTCGTTAATACGTTGCCATTGAGCATTCTGCATGATCAAATATGACATGATTATTTGGCTCTGCAGTGCCTAACATCACCTTATCAGCTCTGGGCTCCTTCGGTCGAGGACCGTGAGGACCTCGGAGGTGTGTCAGACTAGTGTAAAAGGACGTTAGGATTGACTTCGGCAAACGGTGTTATATGGGTAAGGGATCTCGGGATATTATTACTGGAGTAATATTGAATTTACATATGACAATATAAGAGTACTCTCGCCATAGCTGCCCTCAGCAATCGGAGTATGATACCCTTCCTAGCCACCAGCTGTCTCTATAGAAAAGTCGTTTTTCCACAAAAATAGCTTAAATCTTATAACAAATCGAGCTCAAGCTGCGACTATCTAGCCCCATCTGTGAGGTTGGGAAAAACAATTCACGATTACACGGCTTGGTTAATACGCTACCATTGAGCATTCTGACATAACCAAATATGACACGGTCGTTCAGCTCTGCAGTGTCTGACATCACCTTATCCACTCTGGGCTTCCCCAGCCGAAGACCGTTAGGACCTCGGAGGTGTGTCAGACCAGCGTAAGAGGATGATAGGTTCAACTTCGAGACAAGGTGATATAAGAGAAGGGGATCAACAGATAAATATTGCGCATATTATATATATAACCACTTACATATTTTGATCGACATGGGGTGATAAGGTGGCTACATACTTGTCAAAGACCAGGTGTGTAGTCGTACTCGATCACTTCATGGGAACAGCAGGAGAATTGCTACCACCACTGATCAAGGACCAGGTATGTAGATGTCACGCCCAGAAATTCTCAAACAGGATTCCAAGCAGAATGTGTATTAAAACCCCTGTCCAGGACCAGCCAGGGTAGATTATTCTAGAGTAAACTCTTGCAGCGTGGCGACTCCATTCCACGGGCATCCTTGACGGCAACAATGAAACCTACTCCTCCGAGAAACCTCCATCCGAAACATACTCCAGCTCTGGTGTGGGGGAGAGATAGAGCAAGACTAAGTACTACCCACTGTACTCAACAAGTCATACCGGAATAGGGGGTATGATGCAAATAATTCCAAAGGAGGCTAGGGGGGTTCATTTGCATAAAGCAGGTATTTAAAAACAGTAGTTGAAAACGGTAAAAATTGTTGAAGTAATTGATCATAATTAAATAATTACTGCCCAATGCTACACCACGTTGCGACAGGCCCAACCATCCACCTGTACTACGCCAGTTCCATTAAGTCAAATTATTAATAGTGGTACTAATTACGGTGAATCTGGTTGATCACCCATAACCGCGGGCCCGACTATTTGAATAGTTTTACTCTGATCAGAGATGTACAACTGTACCCACAAGACAGAGCCCCACGACACGTTTTTGTGTGCTGGCATACCACCATGGTACACCGGAAAGAGACTGTGACAGGACCCTTCACATAACCCTCCCTAACCAAGCGCACCATACCTCAGGTTTTGCCCCCACTTTTAACCAAGGCAGGTAGCCGCCTCTCATGCCTAGGTGAATCCGGAAGCCGATCAACGAGTAAACCCCCGCCGACCCAACCCCATCACGCCCACCCGTCAGCTAGAAAAAGCTACACTACAAGCCCAGCCGTCACCCACGCTGGCTTGTGGAAAGCACGGTAATTGATCCAGGGTTTCCTGCGAACCGGTCCTTAATTACCATGGGTGCAACTAGCAAACCATGCACCCACAACCCACCATTTAAGCATGTTTTAGTTTAGTTAGTACCATGGTGGCACATAATCATAGTTATCATCATAATGTCTACAATAAATAATTAAGTGAGATGATCCCTTTAGTGTGCTATTTGATCCAAGCGTGGCTAAACATATCCTAAACCAGCAACTAATCAACTTATTATTACCCAAACTATCAAAGGAATAGGATACTCAAACTATAAGGCTAAGTACAGTAGGTAAATGAGCCCACACAGTTACATTATAAAACAATGCAGTATTTAAGAAAAAATAAGACATTCACAAAATAGGTGCAATATATTCAAATGGAAAGCATGACTTGCCTTGCTCCGGTGCTGGTGCAACCTCTACTAAAACCTTGTAGTACACAAGAGCATCGGAATTTTCGGAATCTAAACAACAACCAAAGCACACAAGCAAAATAGCCTATAAGTCTACTGAAACAGGGAATAAAACCATTTTTAATATATTCTTGGCATTTTTACAAATTTACTGCAATTTGAATGGGCTTAAACGGAGTTCAGATGAATTAGTTATGATTTTTAGAAGTTTTACTACGTTTTACTATTAGCAGAAAAACCCTAAATGGATTATTGCGCAGTTAGTCCCTAGGGCTGACATCAGCAAGGGAGGGGCAGCAACGGCAAGCGGGCCCCACATGTCAGCGGCTCAAAGCGCCGGTCCATGGTGGACCGAGTCCACGGGACCGAGAGGATGTGGGCGAACGCGTAGCACCGACGTGGCGGCCACGCGGCAGCCATGGGGGCGGTGAGGTGCGGCGGCTGCCGAGCCCAGCCGGACATGGCAAGGTGGCGGCGGGCGGCCACCGGCGACGGCGGTGGGCAGCGCGGCAACGGTGGCGACAGGCGACGCGACAACAGCGACACCGGCCAAAGCGGCGGCGCGAGCGGGAGAGGAGGAAAGAAAAGGGGAGGGATCCTCACCGGAGATGGCCGATGATGGGGAAGACAACGACGACGGCAAGCGGCGACTTTCAAGAGGAGGCGGACGAGGCGGAGCTCGGAGGCCGACAGCGGTGGTGGCGTGGCGCAGCAGCGGTGCTAGGGCGGTGAGCGGCGGCCGGAGGCAGCGGTTAGGGGTGGCGCTAGGGCGAGACAGCGCAACGGCGGTAGAGAGCACGGGAGGGTATGGCGAAAAAGGGAAAAAGGAGGAGGAGGATGTGGGGAAACTTTATATGGGCTCGGGAGAAGCGGACGTGGCCGGTAGTGGCCGGATTTCTCGGCGGAGTGGGCAGGAGAGAGAGAGGGGAGCTGGCCGGGATTCTTTTTCGAATCCCGCGCTCCGCGGGTGTGGCGCGGGCGGCACAGAGTAGGGTGGCTCATGTGGCGGGTGTGCGGAGTGGGAGGAGGGGCGGCTGGCGCGTGCGACATGGCGGTGGCGGCGGTTGCTCCTCCCCGCATCCGCCAGCGCGAGGGAGGGGACGGGCTCTATAGGTGGGGCCCACCTGTCGGCATCCGGGAGAAGAGAGAGGGAGGGGGAGATAGACTTCGAGCGAGGGGCGCGGACGTAGGCCACGGCCATGGGCCAGCCCGTGGGGAAGAGGAGGCGAGAAGACTGGCCAGTGGCCCGGGAAGGGAAAAAGGAAAAGATTTTCCAGGGATTAACTGCAATAGGGAAACGATTTTAATTGTTTTTAAATTATTTCCAAGGCTCTGAAAATTCCACTAAAAATCTTGTTAATGTATTTTGATATGTAGAACACAAGAAAAATTCCACCATGCCATTTCCACTTCTTAAATGCGTTTATTAATTATGGATTTTCTCTAGGTTAGTTCAAACAATTTCTTTAAGCGATTTATTAAATAGATTTAGGGCTAGAAAAAGGAGAAACCTCATGGTGTGACAGTAGACATACTCGACCATTTGAAGACGTGGTGCGAGGACTACTACGCTGACCAGTTGTAGTCGTACCTCGACCATTCGAAGGGTGCTTGGAAAGATGGTGAGATAACTACCGCCCCTGTTCTCGGACCAGGTGGGTAGTCATATCTCGACCACTCGAACAAAACTCGGAGAGGTGGTGAGATAGCTACCGCCCCTGTGCTCAGACCAGGTGGGTAGTTGTATCTCGACCATTTAGAGAGATGGTGAGATAGCTACCACCATGTACTCAGACTAGGTGGGTAGCCGTATCTTGACCACTTAAAAGATGGTGAGATAGCTACCGCCCCTATACTCAAACCAGGTGGGTAGCCGTATCTCGACCACTTGAAGAGATGGTTAGATAGCTGCCGCTCTTGTACTCAAGCCAGGTGGGTAGCCGTATCTCGACCACTCGGAGAGATGGTGAGATAGTTGTCGCTCCTGTATTCAGACCAGGTGGGTAGCCATATCTCAATCACTCGAGGACGTGGTGCGAGGACCGCTACTCCGCTGGTCGAGGACCAGTTGTAGTCGTACCTGGACCATTTGAAATCGTGGTGCGAGGACTGCTACGCCGTTGGTCAAAGACCAATTGAAGTTGTACCTCGACTATTTGAAGTCGTGGTGGGAGGACTGCTACACCGCTAGTCGAAGACCAGTTGTAGTCGTACCTCGACCGCTCGAAGGCAACTGGTAGGTGACGAGAGGTCGCTACGCCTCTGGTCAACAATCGATCACCCGAAGGGGCGCTAGAGTTGGTTATTACATGTGCATCTCATGTGACCAACATAACTCACATACCCAACTTGTAACATATCTGGATGTCCGTTCGCAATTATATCGGGTGATCAAGCCGATAACGTTCGTGGGGGATTATCCGCAACGACCCTTTCTCAAATAATCCGGCCGTGGCCGACGCTATATGTGAGATGGGTCATCAGTCTTTATTGGTAGGTTTGATCCGACAACTCCACATTTATCGAGAATGCTCTCGATAATGGTGTTGTACCCAACCGTTGCCTACTTGAGTACTCGATTATTTCTAAAAATATTTACTTGAAGACAAGTCATAAGGCAGAGAATGTCGAGCGCATACTAAAAAACGGCATGAAACTTTTAGTATTATCATGATATATTTAGCAGATTCATATTAAATATCGGATACTATGTAAACAGTAAATAACCATGTTTAATATAACAGGGACAGAGTGAGCCCCCAGTATTAGACCATAGTCTGTTTAATACAGGATGTACTCGCATAACAGATATCGTATAAAAAGCATGCTTTAGGCTTTAGGTAAACATGATCTGAAAAATTGGTACGGTAAATTATAAATAAAATATCACGTAACTGTGTAGATATATGCCGGATATATCTACGGAATTACTAGCTCGATTTAAAAAATACCTTTGTATTTGCACTGTGCTTGATGGGCATGCGTATATGTCTCTGTATATGTTTCTGACTGCTTGCTGAGGAATAGTAACACCTTGATACGCTAGTTGATTTTGGTCACTCAGTTACAATTGATCTGTTGCTTTTGGCACATGTATCATCGGAGTGAGTTGTCAGGCTGCCGACTAGGAATTGGATCAGACCGTGAAAGATCCTCAAGTCCGATCGAGATAGATGCCAATTGAACAAATTAATGCAATACTGATTTCAGCTCCCCGGCCATGCCGATGCGCCTGTCTGGTTGGTGTTGATCGATACCGTGTTTGGCTTGTACTCGGCCGGCCGGTGCCTCGCACCAGTTGGTGCTGCGCGTGGAGGATTTCCCATTGGATTGCTCTTGATGCTGTTGACATGGTAGTTTTCCGTGGCGGTGACGTCTTCAAGCTTGGTCGATCTTCAATAGATCGAATGTCAGTGGAGATGACTCCGATCTTGTCGGGGAACATATTCTGCGCGGGTCAGATCTCCCAAGGCTAAAGTGATTGAAGTATCCCTTCTTGAAAAATCCATGGCGGTGATGTCTGGATGAATATTGAGATGACGAGGTTCCATTCCAGAATAGAACGCGCTTCGGTTGGGTTGTACCTCCCACAGTCGAAGTTATTAAGTAGTTATTGTCGAATAATCAATCTTCTTGGAACCCATCTCGTCGAAACCTTGAAGCACCAAAATTCCCCTACCTGACGCGTCACTGTCGATATTGTAAATCACGATTACGATATTTGCATGGTATGAGAATCGTTCGTACTAGGTATACGCGATATGAGGTAAAAGAGGCGGAGACAAGGATTTTTATACAGGTTTGGGTCCCCTCATCTAATAGGTAATAGCCCTACTCCTCTTGACCGAAGCCGATGTTACTCTAGAATTACATAAGTACAATATTTGAGATAACCTAATCTAGCTGTTGTCTACGCGGCGACATGGACCATCACATGTAGTCGACGACGGAGTAGTCTTCATCCTCGAATACGAACTCGGCGAGATCAGAGATAGTACTAGATCCCTCTTGTCGGCCTCCACGGGCACCAGATTGGGTATGTCTAGGCTTATCTCTGATGTCGATATCTAGTGGTGTGTGTTGATATTTGTTCTGACTGGGCTCTCCCTCTCTCCTCCTAGGGGGTCTTGTATTTATATCCACAGATGTCCCCTTGTCCCAGTAGAACTAGGAAGACAAATATGGATATGATCCGAGTAGTCCTTGTAATTTTCATGTAGAACTTTGCTTCTCCTTCCTTATACGGAATATCTTCTGTATATGAGGTCTGATTCCGTATAAGACTTGGTATATGGTGGCCCCGCCGAGTTTAATCCATGATCATAAGTTATGCCTTATTCATAAACCTGAAAATTATGCTAACAAAGGGTGATTTATCACATTCTTTTGCAGGCAGCACGATGCTCGCATTGGGTATGTCTAGGCATTTTGCAGACGATTCCCTCCCGGCAATAAATCATCCTACAGGAGGGAGAGTGAGGGGTTGCCTGCAAAATTACCACGGCGCACCCCTCTCGTCATCTGTCACATCACATTTCCCATCGTACGTAGAATGATTTAGCACGGGAGAAATATATTCATGCAAAATTATGAAACAGTAATTTATTTTTTAAATCTTTTAAAAAAATAAAAAAATTCAGACCTGGCCCCAAGCACCATGGGCCGTGGCCCACAATATACAATGGCCAGTATAGCTAGCATAGGAGCATATCCAATGGACTCTCTATCCCACTCTCCAAATAAGTCAAAATAAGTTTGGCAAGTTTAGGGAAAATCGCATCTCCAAGTGACTTGCCAATCCGGCTGGCCAAATGCACCGTTCAGCTAGCCAAAGTTGGCAAGGCGCTAGTGCTGGCTATTTGCATGGGTCTCACTCATCTTTGTCTGCTCTGTTGTTGTTGCCTCATCTGTAGTCGCCTCTTCCGTTGTCACCTCGTCCCAGCACTGCCGCCTCACATCTCGACTTGTTCTTGGCCTTGAGAAGACCAAAAAGGGGTAGAGGTAGAGGAAATGCCTGACTTCGTTAGCGGCGTTGTACGGGAGAGTGGGAAGTGTTGTAGTGGAGAGGAAAACATAGGTGTGGGGCAAAGGAAGCCCGACAGAGCTAAATCGACAAGACTAGCAGCGACCTTCAAATACCGAGGTTGGGCCGTCGTGACGTGTCGCACCGCTCCCTGACACTGCATCGATCCATTGCAGTAATAGCAATGCCACTAGCCCAATCTATTACCACCTCATCTGCTAGAGGTTGTCCCTGCTACTATCTCATCCACTAGGTGTCGATCCCACTGCGATCTTCAATAGCCCAAGCGGAGCTCGACAATGACCTACCGCAATAGAGGTGGGGAGAGGAAAGATCTAGCAGAGACCCATTATTAGGTTGGGTAGTCTAACGGAGAGGTTATTGGAGTGAAAGGTAAATTTAATTCTCTAATTTTTGGCATACCGTTTGAATGAACATTTAGAGAGTCAGATTTGGATAAACTTTGGAGAAGCTCTTACTCCTCCGGTCGTCCCTGCTGCTGGTTGAGCGTTCCTGCAAGGAAGCCAGGAGCTTCCTCTCACTCTGGTTGAAACAAGCCGGCGTCTCCTATCTCTGTATCGTAAAATCAATCTCTTATATAGTAATTTAATCGTTTTGATTCTTTATTTATGTGCTTCTCAATTATAGCCTTACAAGAGAAGTCTCAAATGTCCAAATTAGCTAATCCCAGTAATCCGAGACAGCTGTTGGTGCTCATTGTGAAGTGCCAATAATTTTCTGGTGTTGATTTAGGGATTAAAACGAATATTCTCATAAGTCATAACAATACTAAGTAGACTTAAATTGCGTAGAATCTATAATTATTCTAATTGGTCCACTCAACACGATTAAGCATTTGTACTTTAGAATTGGTATTGTTACCAACCTTATACTTTGGACAAGTAGTCAATGGATCTTCTTCCTCCTCCGAACTCCTAAGATGTTGCTCGGTTAATTTCCATGAGAAAGGGAATAGAGAGGGTTTTCCTCCAAATCCCCTCAATCCCTTTGTAGGTGAGATTAACCGAACAAAACTTAAGCCTAACTCTATCCACCCTTTCCACCTCAGCGAGCTTCTGTCTTTCTCCGGTAGCAGCAATAGCTGGCCACCCAGCCCTTTGCTCCAACTGCTCTTCCATGGTCAACGGCTTGTACAAGTGCCTCCTCAACTTGGTGCACATGTAAAGGTTAGATGACAGCGAAGAGTAGGAGTGGATAAAAAGCTCGAAACTCGTGCCTTGGATTTGCTCAAACTTTAATGAGTCAAGCCCGAGTTTAAAGAGCTAGCTTGCGAGTTGCACGTTTGGCTCGTTAATACAAGTTATCGCCATATATTATGTACTTAGTGTTTTTTAAATATTGGTTAGTCCTAAACTATCTGTATTCAGCGAGTTTTTTATTAGTTTAATTCTATATATATATATATATATATACATATATATATATATATGATAAATTTGAAATTGCCCAGACAACATTTACAAAGGATTTTTTTTCCCTTCTTCGTGTTCCAGGGGTTCTCTTGGTGACAGCCAAGCAGATTCATGGGTAGAGTGCCTGTCGTTTGTGTGAAAGTTTCAAATTGCACATAACTGGTGAGATCTGAACAGCTGGTGGTCAGAAGGTAAGTTCAAGATTTGATTCATGTGGAATGCAGGATGACAATGCATTCAATTTGCTGAAAATTGGCTATTGACCGAATGCATGCCATATTCTTTGATCATGAAAAAGAAAAAGACTCAGCATCCAAGAAAATGATCAACAATCTCACAAAAGGAACAAGACGTACAAAATAAAGGCTTCAAAGGAAAATACATGCGTTTATTTCTCGGGTGGCAGTACAGATCATCAGCAATTTGGTGCAAAGTGTTACTACATATAAAACAGGTGAAAATACATTCACTGTAAATACAAAACAATCCTTGTTTCTCATGACTTCAACAGCTCATCGCCGAAAGATAACATATACCGCAAACATGTGTTACTGAAGTGAGGCGACAAACATCCCTTGTTAGGTTAAACTACTTGGTAATTAGCAGCCACCAAACGAGCCCTCTGCGAATACTTTGGCGGGTTACCATCCTTCAGAGGACGGATTCCAGTAACCTGCAAGGGATGCAGAAAACAACATTATGATAAAATGAAACGAGAAGGAAGATCAAATATAGAAGTGCGAGTCTGTAAACAAATATGGGGAAATTACCAACCTTCAAATCACTGAATGTACTCGATGCGGAAAATCCAATAGATATGGGGAAAAATGTTGATGGATCAGCTGGGGGGACAACGAATTCCATGGAGCCGCTGCAAATAAGGGGAAAAAGAGTTAGCAACGGAGGGCAAACTTAAAATAGAAGTACAAAACATAATTATATGAACTCATATTTCAAGGACCTGCGGTTCGACTGATCGATAAGAAGAATGGACCATTCCAACACGGAGTTTCTCGAGTCATACCTGTATGCACAATGAAAAAGTGAAACAGGCATTAGACCAATAAGTTTTCACAGTGCTGTCTACCTTATTGCCATCAAGGAAAAAAAGTTTGGCTCTATCTACAAGAAATGTCATTTAGGACCAGTTCATACAAGGGATCTGGACTAAATCCCAATAAATCCAAAACACATCCCTCTTAAGCATACATATTAACAGTTTGAGATGCCAATAAGACTGTCAGGAACAAAAGCTAGAATGCTAGTAATCACTTGTTAGTTTTTAATACTCCTAGCATCAAGACTAAGGAGACAAATGTGACCTGTTGGATGAATATTTTAGTATGATATAAGAGACAAGATCACTAAAGAGGAATTTGGAACATTACTTCCATTCTCCATCAATCTGTCTAACACTTGGAGCCTCCCGGAGAGCAGGCAATGGTATAGATATGACAACATTGTGCAGGTCAAACATCTCAGCAGCTTCATATTCAATGTTGACATAGGTTTCACTTCCAGATACTGATGGCCAGCAGTTGACTATGAGAAGAAAAAGCAAGTTAACAAAAGTATTAAGCAACCAATGTAAGAAAAATACATGTCCTTGAAGTATGAGTTAGTGGACAGGAAAAAAAAATGATTGTGCACCTGATAGAGGTAACGATGACTCATCCATCCCCTGAATTCTCCATTTAACCAGAGGAGTTTCATTTTGACCACTTGGGAATGGCCTGTTTGGATCTTTTGCCCCCACAATTTGCTGACTGTTAAACAAATCCTTGTTGATATTGGGGTGTGTTTTGAAACTAAGTCCAGGTACATCTTGGTTTTCAATCTATAAGACATAAATATGAAATAGCTACGATCAATAGTGTTACTAAATAAGACATAAATATCTATGAGAATGGACAAAACAATGTTGCTCATCAGCAATGCAAACATGGAACTACAATCAAAGATGAAACTGAATGTAATAAAAGGAAATAATATTGCTCATCAGGGACACAAACATGGCATGATAAGCATAAACAAATGCGAATGTACTAACAAAATTGGAGACCATCTGACATGGACCAGAAATATAAATGTAAAGGAATTATCTTAGCTGAAGGTGACTCAATATCATTGCAAAAGAAAAGGTGACCTAGTACAACAGATGCATTCTATTAACTTAACATATCTGATATCTCATATAGGTTTATATAAGAAACAAACAAAAATTGTGTTACATTCTTTGGTGTTGAGAATATTTATAGAAAAAAGAAGAATTCAAGCAGAGTGCTAGAAGTTAAGAAAGAATGTTACCTGCAACTGGATAAACCCATCTGCATCATTAAGGACCTGAAGAGCAAGGGTTCCTTGCACATCAAAGTTATTAACACCTCCATCTCTTTTTACTGTAACATTGAGTTTTTCTTCAATCGTCACTGTGACAGGATCACTTGGTGGAAGAGGTGATGCCCTAGACTGAACTGAGCTGGGTTGTACATCCTCCAGAATGACTTCTCCTTCAGCTTTCAAAGACTCTAGGAACTGATTTGTCTTCTGTGTTTTGCCTAATTTCATACCAAGACCTTTACCAGGAGCAGTAGCAGCTGCAGATGGACGGCCTGTGCAAATATTGCTAGCAAACATAAGCAACATTGTATAGCTGACTGAACTTTGTCAAGCAGTTAGATGGAAAGCAGGACTACTGGCATATGGCATTGGGAAACTATATTACGAATTTAAGTCTTGAGAGATCTGAATATCAAGTACTGTAAGAAAATCCTAGGTTTACACAGTAATTTTGCCCTTAATTATTATGGCCTAACATTAAAGCTAGAATATAATATCTGCCAATAAAAATGCAGAGAGTTTTCAAGTTACCTCCTTTGGGCTTGCTAGCAAATGAGTCCATATCCATGCCCAGTCCACCTAATCCAGAACCACTTCCAAATCCACTACCGGTAATGCTCATGTCATTGAATGTTTTCTCGATTACCCGGGGACCAGATATTGATGAGTATCCTCCCTTGTCAAGTTTTCCTCTTTCCATCTGCATGAACACCAACCACAAAAGTTCACTGCTTAGACATGAACAAATGATGGCAATGCTATTGTGATTTAAGCACTAAGATTTGCAGGAGCTAATATCAGCTGGAGCCAAAGAAATAACAAGCTGACAGAAAAATAGAACACAACCAAAAAGTCAAACTAGAAATAATAATGGAATATCATTTTCCCAATGTCAAAGTCCACTACATTAACTGTCATTTATTCTCTGAAGATATAATATGTATTCTTAATCTGAAGAAAGATGCAGTACAGACCCTCATCTTATCAAGCTCACTAGCTTTCTTCTTCATCACGTCCCTTGTTTCATTGATTTTGCTTTGCATCATCAGCTTGTGCGCCTTCTCTTCATGGCTCTCCATCTCGCAATATTGTTTGACTTGTTGAACTGTTACATTTTCCTTATTTCCAAGAGAGATGGCTTCATCGAAGGCAAATATAAGCTCAAATGCTGTTTTACAAACACCCTCCTCATCAAGAGAGGGGGAGTATTCAGGCACCTATTTTCAACTGTTAAGGAGATCAACGTACTGGATTATTGTCAAGAAAGAAAATCGATGCAGCTTAGGAGCAAGTCTGATGATGGATGGATATACAAAGCCCTAAAACATGACAGTTTGCATGTAGGTTTCAATCTAAATACACATTGTCAATGTAGTGCCTTTCTTTCCTTTTTTCCCCTTGGTAGTATATAGTGACAAAGCTCAACTAAACCGAGACATTATAATCTTCATTTTATCCCATAACAAACGTTGGTAACATTATCTGATATACATTTAGTCAGTACAGAGCAATATATGTGTATGTTAAAAAACCTTGTTTTATATGTCTCATAGAATAGGATTGTATAGGTTAGTTAGGTCCAAAAACTGGAATAATGAATATATGGAAAAAAAGGATACAAGCTTAGAGAGAAGCCTCAAGGTGTCCAGATCTTCAAGGATATTGCTCTGCTTGTTTGTGATAAGTAGCAAATACAGGCCTTCTATTGGCTGATAAACATAGCGAACATTTTCAGTCTCAACATAAGTGTGCTGCTTCCCAGTTCCAACCAGTTTGGGGAAAGCTGCAAGTAATCCTTCAATCCTTATGCGAGACATGTCAACAAACTGTCTTGAAACAAGTGCTGCAATTGAAAAGAACAGAAAAGAAACAGCATTCAGTCTAATCACATTTTCTGTAAGGAAGCATCAACAAATTGGTAACCAGGAGGTACTACATAGGATTTTAGGGTTATAGGAGTTAGGAATCTACCGAGGCAACACGATAACAGCTAGTTTAGTATTTCGGTTCCACAAATTTGCATATGAGCTAACACTCTTATTAGCACAGGTGAACGCTAAAAAATTATAGAAATACAACAGTTTTTTCTTTTTCTATGAACAAAAGGATTTGTTTTTATTACAATATAACAATATAAATTAAAAAAAAACTTTTCGGCACTGAGAATCATACAATACAATATATTAACAACAGAATTTTTCAAGCCAGCTAACCTTTCCCGGACTTTGAAATGATGGAAGCAGCAAGAACCACCTGCGGTACACAAAAAAAACCAGCAAAAGAACAAATGTCAGAATGTTCCTTCTTAATATTACAAAGAGTAATAAACCATTAGGCATACCATTTTGAATGGCTTTTTTTGGTACTCAGAATTACTGCAATTAAAATGGATTCAGGAATTATGCACCTGCCAGAAGGGGAAAAAAAGAGATTATTCAATCAGCACGACATAATAATCAGAAGATCTCCTGCGAGCTAGATCCAGGCCCCAATTTTTTTCCTTCCAGATCTTACTACTATAGTACTAAGAAGGTTCAGTCAAATTAAGAGAAAAGCAGCTTGCAGAATCCAGATCCAAAAAAGAAGCCATAATTTAACGCGAACTGAGAAAAAAAAAAAAGAAGTGTCTTGGGTAGAGAGAGATGGGAATCGGATGGATGGATGCTCACCAGCGAGCGAGGATGCGGCGGAAGCAGCAGCGTGGGAGCCGGCGCTGCTGCTCGCGGGATGGAGATCAGCTCAGGCGGCCGGCGAGCTCGCGAGTAGACCGAGGAGACGGGGAGATCGCTCGCCGCGGGATCTCGGGGAATCGAGCGCCTGCGCGGCTGATGAAGTAAAGAAGAAGAGAGGTAGCTGCTGGTCCCACTGTCAGTATCTTAGCCCTTTGTTATGGTAAGTTTGGAATGCTGAATTTTTTAGTACTTCCTTTGTACAAATTAAACTTTTTTTTACAAAATTAAACGGTTTGATATGAGATCCGTGTGAAACTCTGGTAAAATTTACACATTTCAAATGAGACGTAAAACGTACTTATGTGGATAAGTTTGGTTCAGAATACACGAGACTAAGTCCGATGGAACATGAAACATGATTTTGCTGTACTAATGATTTGTATTATAGTATTTTTTTCTCTAATTCATCCTTATATCTACCCCTGTACTACTCCTATATATATATATATATCTGTATATATAGATTAATAAAATAAGTCAATATGTGCAATAATATCTTTTTTATACCATTTAACATTTAACATGGTATCGATATTAGTTCTCGCTCTTCACTTGTCATGCTTTCAATCAGTCTTTGATTCCGTCTAGCATTGTCAAGCAACTGTAGTAGTATCGGCGAGGAGACTAGCAATCTTGACTGGTGTGGCTAGATCTGCATGCCTAGGAGAGTAGGAGAATGCCACAAGACATGCCACTCGATCGTATCGTCGGTGCTCGCATCAGCTCTCTAGAGCTAGCCATCATTGTGGCGTTGCCCATACCGTTGGAACCCTTGCCTGCTATCGTAGGTCAAGATCTGCATCGCTTCCATCCGAAGGGTTGTCATCGTCGAGCTCTGGACCCACCGACTCATCTCCGCCTAACACCTCCACAAACTCTATTGATCGTGGAATCTACTTTGACTTTGATCACCGGAGCATGTTTCCCTGCTCGTCGCTGGCGTCCTCGATCTCAACCTTTCACTGTGGCAGCCGCTCGCCGACTGCTGATCCCACCGCCGATCTGGAGGATGCCGCTCGAGGGGAGCAGGACATCATCTCCATGTGCCGCCTAACTTCCACGTAGACCCCGGATGTGCCTTCGGCTCTTGTCCGCGTCACCGAATTCGTCAAGTCCATGACATTGTCGGTGAACCCGTCGATGGCCGCTGTCGGCCAGCTCCTCTCCACCCAACTACTCACCATAACTGGAATGGGCCTCTTCTCGCGCCCCATCTAGCGGGAGACCACTACCGGGGGAGACCACTACCGGGGGATGTGACCCTCCTCACAGCATCTCAAGGCTACCGCTTCCCGGATGTACGCCATCGCTCCTGCCTCACTGCCTGCTAGCCCCGTCTCTGCCGCCGGTCTCCAGCTCTGTAACAACCTAAAAATTTTGATTCCAAAAACAAAAATTTAGAATAATCAAAAACCTTTTTAAAATTTTTTTCATGCTGGTATTCAATTCTGAATTTTAAATAATCTTTATTAAAGAACCATGATTATGAATTAATAGCCTTTAATGAATTATTTTACAAATAAAATCAAATTTTAATTATTTGATGAAATCCCTTTTTATGGATTAATTCGTGAGGGAAATAATTTTGCCAACAAAGGAAAATATTATTTATTTTCTAAAACTCTTTTTTTGAACCAAATCCCTTTTAGAAAGTATATTACAAACCCAAAAGCGAAGGTCTATTTTGGCTCCCTGGTGGGCCTAGCCTAGCCCATCTGTTTAAAATAAACCTTCTGTTTCATCGCGAAAAGTTTAATTTTGGTTCCTCGACTCAACACCCCCTTCTTTTCCTGGCCCAGCCTGCCTCTCCCTCCTATTCTCCTCTAGGCCCAAGCCAGCCTAGCCACCGTGGCTCGTTCCCTTTTCTTGCCCCTCCGTGGAGACCGCACGCCATTGTTCAGCCATCGCTGACCATTCCAGCCTTGCCAACTTATTCCCCTAGCCGCCACCCATTGAGGACCACATCACCGACCCCTACCACCCCAACCGCCACATACCACCAAGCACAACACTGTGAAAGGCTCGCTCGCATCACACGCATTTGCCCACCTAGGCTGAGTGGCCACGCCATCGTCGTTGCTCCTGCCGTGTGCCGCACTAGTTTGAGCTAACCAAGCCAACGTTGCGTTGTTTCACCATTTAGCGCATCAGGTCGAGCACAAGCTGCCCGCCACGCACCCTCATCACTCGCACAACGCCTCGGCCACACCCGACCATGCTGATCCAGCGTGCCATGTCGCACGGCCCCGCACCACTCACCTCTCACTCGGGTTCACTCGAGCTATGTCACCTCGCGCCTTCAAGCATTGTATGCATGCCAAGAATGGGGTTGCGGCTCGTGGGCTCCACAGCGAAGGCTTCTTCGCTCACCCTGTACCGCTACACAGCGCCACCATGTAGTTCATGTCACGACTATCTCGCCCTGGCCACACTCAACTTTCACGTGGGCCCACGTCGACGTCGTCTCGCAACGCCCAAATCTCCACCGCTTAACACCTTACCTAGCATGTGCCTTCTTCTCCCACCTCCCGCGTCATGCCGATGCCACAGCACCCAATTCACCGCCCGTCCTTGCGCATGCCCACGGCTAGGAGTCGAGCATCTACGCCAAATCCCTACGCCGAACTCAGCCAGCTGCAACGTTACAACCATCCTCAATCCCCTCCCATGCCTCCTTTCTTGGCCTCGAAGCCAAGTCGCCCGACCTCAGACATCTCCTGCCTCACCACTATAAAGGCTATTGCGCCTCGCTCAATTTTCTTCCTTTTCCCGTAGAGCCCACCACCACACAGATGTTGCCTTTCCCTTCGCCCGTTCCATCACACCGCCTCCTAGCCCGTCATCCGTCCCGATCTACGTCCTCACCATGATGTGGACATCACTCCTTTAGATACGCACAATACTCCTTAAGTTGCTATGCATGGTCTAATCACTAGAGTTCGCACCGGACAATTGAATTTACAAGTTATTTCTTTATGTGATATTTAGGATAGATTTTTCCTAATGATTTATTTATGATTAGGAACCATGGAGAGAATCAAGGAGCACATGGAGAAAGGTTAGGAGATGGACAAGGTCAACATGGGTGTCCAAGTCAAGATGGAAGTCCAGTTTGAGTCCACATCGGAATCCTTGAGCAGTCCGCACTAAAATTATCGCCCATAACTCATTCAGACTCCGTTTTCGTTGTTCTACATATATATATGGAAAGCTAACGAGACCACATTTCCAATGTGTCTGGTCTCACATCAAAATTACTTCTAAGTCAACAGGAATTGTACAAACAAGAGGATGTTCAAAATCTATCTGGGTGTTGTGGCACCATCTTTGGGCCGTTGGGGCGTGTATCGTGTTGGAGTCCATTAGGGACGCATCCGTTGGTCCTTGCTGACCTTAGGCCCTTTATATTCAATAGCCTCCATCAAGTTAGAGTTGGGTTTTGCTTAGATTAATTATTCCATTGCAGTTTTGTCGTTCATCACTTTGTGGAAACCCAACTTCGAGTTCTTGATTAATCATTAATCATGTTTTTCGATTTGCATGCAGGGATTAGCCTTCTTGATGAGATCAAACCTGTTTCGGCATGACTGATAACCAGAAGACACGTGGTGCTGCAATTGTAGAGTTCATATCGTGTTGATCGGAAGTCAAATCGTCTGTGTCAAGTTTCCACCAAATTATCATGTTCACCTGATGGAAGATAAGGAACCCCAATGCTATAACACCGTTCCCACCTCCATCATACCATCACCGTCTTGCCCCACCAGATGGCCGTGAACAGCCCGGGGTGAGGAGTTCATCATACTTGCTCGTAGTCACCATCACCGTGAACATCATCATGGTGCCGCCACCGTGGATGTAAGGACGATCCGTGTGTTCAACTATCACCAATTGGTACCTCGCCGCCCGTTGTATTGCCCCGTTGCCGTTGGTGTGCCGCTCCCCCGGCTGCCGCACGGTGAGAAAACAGGTTGCCAATCCTTCCCTCCTTTCTCGCATGCCTCGGTCCTTTGTTTTCATCGCCCGCTTGAATGCCGTCACCACCGCAAGTGGCGAGCTGTTGTGCGCTCACTGTGCACACTCGCACATGAGAGCCCATGCTTTGTTTGGCTCTGCACTAGGCAGCGAGAGGCAATCCACTGTCCCTCGCCTGTGGACTTCCTAGGGTTTCCCGAGCTAGCCCCATGCTGCATCCCGACTATTTTGCCCTGACACCAGTGTCGTCACGATGGATGCGAAGCCGCCGCCGACCACCACTGTACACCACCTCTTGCCATGCAAAGTGGGGCAAAACCATCACCGTATTAAGGTTAACGTGTAGAGAGCGACGAGTCGGCCCATTGTCGCTTGGTGCCGATGAATTTTTGCTTCATCTTGACGTCCTAGCACCGACCACCTTTGGGCCCGCTTCCATGGATAGCCTCACCTAGGAGATGTCCGAGCCACCTCTTAAGGGATTCGTGTCCCCAAACCAAGCCGGAGCTTGTGCGTTCCTATGCTAGGTTGGAATTGCGCTGGAACCTCACCATCCCCTTCTGACCGAGCTTGGACGTAACCCCTCTTCGATTGGGCTACCATCATGCACGTAGCTGTTGACGATGAAATTTGGCAAGCATGTGAAT
The DNA here is from genome assembly GCA_000573905.2 of Oryza punctata. Classification (NCBI taxonomy): domain Eukaryota; kingdom Viridiplantae; phylum Streptophyta; class Magnoliopsida; order Poales; family Poaceae; genus Oryza; species Oryza punctata. Next base: position 15,089,523 of record CM002492.2, on the reverse strand, counting down.
CGGAGTCAAGATCCAATCCACAGCGGATTTGAAGATATGCGGATATCTCGGAAAAAGTGTATGCATTGGCTGGAAGTCTATATCGGCCGATATCGAGTTCAATACGGCTAGCCGATACAGCCGATATTAGCAAGTTTGGATACACGATCAATGTGAGATTCAAATAAATGGCTTCAATGATATTACCAGATAAGGATAGCGTCCGGGATAGGTAATTGTATCTATTAATTAGGATATTATGTAATTTTCTTAGAGATATTTTCGATAAGAGTCCGCCTAAGGGACTTGTTCGTTGGTTAGAGTTGTATTAGGAAAGTATGAGTCGTATCCGTTATGAACAAGGTTGTATTTTTGGGTATAAATATAAGCCCGAGGTCTTGTAAATAATTAGCAACAATTCAATATACTCTCGGCGCATCACCACCCTTTGTTATTTTACTTTTCAACGAGTTCTTGCTTTCGAGTCGAGCTGCATCGGTTTCGATCTTCGACAAGAGGTAAAGCTTGTTATGGCGGTTTTCATTATCGGGATTAGTGCTTACATCTTTATGATGCTCTAATCTTGTTTTTGTGAATCACGGAGTTATCATATATGTTATATAATCTAGATTCACAATATATTCTACTTGCATCAACTGGTTTCAATCTAGACTTTAGGCGATAATAGTTAGATTATATTGTTGATATAGATTATATAATATATCAACCATCCTGGAAAGGCAATCATCAGCTTGATTGTCTAGATGTTATATTTTTTTCATACTTAGTGCTGCATCAATTAAGATTGACCTACTAAGTCATGCTTAGAATCATGAACTCTAGCCTACCTCATGATTATTAATAAGGATAGTATCGGGGTTTCAGCCGATCTTACCTGATAAAGTTGTTTTACTTAGATTTATATCTTGTTTAACATGGTTTATCTGCCCTTATATCAGGAACTCAACTATTTAAATATATTAAGCTTATTATCAATCTAGTTGATATTAGTTTAATATATTTATTGCAAGATCATATCCTGGTATAAGGTAGTATTGGAGCTATGGCCGATACATACTTAAATTTAAACATCAGCAATGACATGAACATATCTAATCTTTATTTAATGTTATTTTAGATCTAGGCAATTTATACTATCTCGATTAAATCCGATCTATCCCAATTGCTGATTTCTAAAGTAATATTGATACATAGATTGTGTAGCGTTGATCTTTACAGCCGATGGATCGAGTTTAAGGTCTACTTATGTTTATAAATCTGCATCATGGCCAATCCATCTTTCCTTGCATCGGCTAGGTTGCAAGATGATACAACATCGGCTCTTGAGCCGATCGGCTATCGTCTACTAACAATTTTCCTTGTTTATTCTTGTTGATTGTAGAATCAAATCAACTGGCATGCCCTAGAACCCGAAGGCAAGCTTTTGGACCTGCACTAGGGTAAAGCAAATCTCTCAACCAGTATGTTTTTTTGCATCAACACACTTTTGGCACGCACAGTGGGACATTCATCGTAATGACACCTACTATCACTGACATTACTGAAGAAGACGTGATCCCCGTGATAGTCGAGCATTTGAGTAAGGAGCAAAAAGATAAGATGGAAAAACTACTAGATCAGCTCCAAGCACAATATCTACATTCATTCACCATGACTCAACATGGCACCGTGATACAGAAAACCAAAGTGGAGCTACCCCGTCAGAAACATGGAGCCAAGCACATATGGAGGAGGTGAAGACAAGGACAAAGGTGTGAAAACCGAGCCAGAGGGTGAAGAACTTCACACACTACAAGATCGTATCGACTCGGCAATTCATCATGCCCTAATCAACCAATTCGGCGTGCTTGTCAATACTCTAACTAACATGATCAAGACGGTGGTAGATGGTACTATAGCGGAGGAGAAAGCAATAGGACTGAGATAGGTGGGAAACAACAAACGGCTTCAGGACCAACCCAAATCCCATCAGCTCATGCACCTAGTGGACCCATTCCAACAATATTGACAAGGCAACAACCGATGCATGGGAGACAAAGTTCAACTCAGCTTACTCCAGAGCAATTAATCAACATGTTGAAAATAAAGACGTTGGTCACATAGCTGATTCCTCAAATACCTTCGGCACAACAACCCGTGGCGCCACAACCACCGTTGCAGCAACCGATAGGAGTAACTCAACCAATCAGCCACCAGTACATACCAGAGCCACCTCTCAACAGCCAACATCATATACCCCAGCAAAGTCTAGGAGGCAATTACAATTTTCAATATCAACCTCACTCTCCACAAGTTCAGTATTGGCCGGAAGGATCACCACAGTTTCAATATACACATCCACCTCAGCTTAATCAGTATGAACAATTGCAACAACAGTATGGAGGAGGAGTACAACAACAACCTTGGACCAATATGATTGCTGATGTGATGAGAGAACAGTTTGGGCTTAAGCCCAAGGATAATGGCAATATGTATCGGCATCCATATCCAGATTTCTCAAAATTCTCAGGACAAGATAATGTGTCAACCTATGAGCACATTAGCCAATTCCTAGCGCAATGTGGGGAAGCATCGGCTACAGAAGCGTAAGAGTCAGGTTGTTTCCATTATCACTATATGGATCGGCTTTTACATGGTTCTCTTCACTACCTTATAATTCTATCAGGAGTTGGGCCGATCTAGAGAAGCAGTTCCATAAATACTTTTTCAGTGGAATTCAAGAGATGAAATTATCAGACCTAACATCTATGTAACAAAAATCGGATGAATCGGTACCATATTATATCCAGAGATTCAGAGATTCAGAGATACAAGGAATAGGTGTTATAGTTTGGCCTTGACCGATTCACAACTAGCCGGTTTGGCTTTCCAGGGGTTATTGGCGCCGATAAGGGAAATATTTTCTGCTCAAGACTTTGAGAGCTTAGCTCATTTAGCTCAAAAGGTATCGGCTCATGAACTGCGGTTCCAGGAGACTAGAAAGTTTGCCAAGAAGACCAACCACGTTAATAACGTCTAGAATTATACTTCTGAATCTGAAGATGACCCAGAAATCAATGTGGTCGAGTGGACCAGGAACAAGAGAACAGTGTGTGCCAATGGGTTAAGAATTCTAGGAAGGAAGAGAGGTTTGGTTTTGACATTACCAAAACCGATAGGATATTTGATCTAGTCCTCCAACAAAAACATATTCAACTATCAGTAGGACATGTAATACCATCAGCCGAGGAGCTGAAGAAGAGAAAATATTGCAAGTGGCATAACATAGGATCTCATAGTACAAACGATTGTAAGATATTCAGGTAGCAGATCCAGTCAGCTATAGAGCAAGGCAGGATCATGTTTGATGAAGCCAAGAAGCCGATGAAGATTGATGTACATCCTTTCCTAGTAAATAATGTACATACCGGAGCCGATAGGGGTTAAGCTGATAAAAAGAGATATCAGGCAAGAAGATTCAATTCGGCTAGTATGATTAATAAATATTATAACAGACACCAGAGAGAAGAAGAGGTGCATGGCTACGACAATAGAGATTCCTTTGATCCTCATTGGAGTTGTGAGTTCTTCAGGTTTTGCTGGAACGAAGGGATGAGGTTACCATATATTGAAGATTGCCCTGGTTGTAGAGATCCTGATGTAAGGTATGTTGGAGGACCAAGTAGGCAACTTTCAAGAACTAATGAGCATCGGCTGGTTCAAAGGAAATTATCTATTCATCAGAGACTTGGGCCGATTCACTACGATTGTTTCGAAGAAGTATTTGAGGGCTAATCATGGACCAGGAGGCTGCAATGGTGCCCGTCTGGAATCTTTACCAAAAACTAGAAGAGATGAGTCCAGAGGATGAGGAACAGAGAACAAATGCAAGAAGTAGAGGAGGAGATTGAACATCAGCTGAAGCGTGCCAAGAAAGAGTGGTGTGTCAAGAGCAAGGTCGTGCCAGCCGATGAGGTCAAAGCCTACAAGAATAAAAATCTTGCAGCAGATAAACGGAAAGCGGTCGCCTCATCTTCAATCAACATGATTTTTGTTGTGCCAGCCGAATATGATGCAGAACAAGCTACTGAGGAAATATACGAGGAGCCATCGGCTCAGTTGGTCCTATCACCACAGCAAGCTATCTTTGAGAAACCAGAATGGACATGGCATCGGCATCTCAAACCATTATATGTCAAGGGGTCTGTCAATGGCAAGCCGATGTTAAAGATGTTGGTCGATGGAGGAGCAGTTGCTAATTTAATGCCATATGCTACCTTTAGAAAACTGGGTAAAACTATAGAAGATTTGATCAAGACCAACATGATTCTGAAGGATTTTCGAGGAAACCCCTCAGAAACTAAAGGAGTTTTGAATGTAGAGTTGAACATCAGCAGCAAGACAATTCCTACTACTTTCTTTGTCATTGATGGGAATGGCTCCTATAGTCTGGTGCTGGGAAGAGATTGAATTCATGCCAACTGTTGTATTCCTTCAACTATGCATCACAGTTTGATCCAATGGCAGGGAGACCAGATAGAAATCGTGCTAGCCGACAGGTCAGTTAACGTTGCTAATGGAGATTTATCTATTTGGGAGATGGAAGGAGTTGATTGTTTGTCCGATAAAGTTTGGAAAGGTGATTATCTGAAAGTATCTGACTGTGACATACAGCCAATTCGAGATGGAGAGCCTCAATTATTATTTTGAAGGCGTCGTGGATGGTTCAAACTTCTACACCAAAGATATTGTAGATGATCGCGATGGCAAACTGGGACAAGGATTAATGTCGGCCGATGAGTTAGAAGAGGTAGATATTGTACTAGGTGATAGACCTAGGCCGACATATGTTAGTAGGGGTTTATCAGATGAGTTCAAGCATAAATTAGTGGAATTATTAAAGGAATATAAAGATTGTTTTGCTTGAGAATATTATGAGATATCAGGACTTAGCTGATCCATTGTCGAACGTCGGCTTCCTATTAAACCAAGCTATTGGCCATACAAGCAACCTCCAAGATGATGTAAAGCATAAATGCATGAATCTATAAAGGCTGAAAACAAGGTTATATGATGCCAACTTTATCAGATCGTACCGATATGATGAGTGGAATTCGAATATATTTATCCAATGATCAAGAAAAATTGCAAGCTCAGGGTTTGCATTGATTTTAGAGATTTAAACAAGACCATCCCTAAGGATGAATACTCAATGCCGACTGCTAATTTATTGGTTGATGCAACATCTGGACACAAAATTATAAGTTTTATGGATGGCAATGCAGGATATAATCTGGCAGAAGAGGATATCCATAAGACTGCTTTTAGATGCCTTGGTGCAATCGGTTTGTTCGAGTGGGTTTTCATGACTTTTGATTCGAGAAGTGCTTTTGCTACATATCAAAGAGCAATGAATTATATATTCCATGATCTCATCGGCCTGGTGGTTGAAATTTGTATCGATGATGTGGTTGTTAAATCAAAGGAGGTCGATGGGCATTTAGCTGATCCAAGGAGGGTTTTGGAAAGAGCAAGGAAATATGGGTTACGAATGAACCCTACCAAATGTACCTTTAGAGTATCGGCTGGAAAATATCTTGGATTTCTTGTTCATGAAAGGGGGATTGAAATTCCTCAAAGTAGTATTAATGCTATCAAAGACATCAAGCCTCCAGAAGATAATACTAAGTTACAATCCTGTTGACGACGAAATGTGGTAAGCCTCGAAGTCATCATCGGCGGCCTAGAGTCAGTATCGGCTTCAGAGTTCGGGAATCCGTCGATGGAAGCTATCAATCGCCAACAGTCGGATTCTTACCAAATTCGGTTAAGGAAATTAATCTATTAAAGGAAGCTTATCCAAAAGATACCGAGTTCAAGGAGGATGCGGCATGACAGTTTATCTATTAATTAGGAAAGTGTGTTTAGTGTTCAATAAGGACTTTATGTTTTTCCTTTTATCTTTAGGAAAGTTTGAGTCGTGTCCGATATGGACTAGTATCCACCCATGGGTATAAATATGTATACCCGGGGTCCATGTAAATTATCTCTCGATCAATACAACTTCAGCGCATCGCCACCTTTTACCCTTTTACTTTCGACGAGTTCTTGTTTCAAGTTGGGCTGCATCGACTTTGATCTTCGACGAGGGGTAAGGCTTATTATGGCAGCTTGCATTATCGGGATTAGTGCTTCCATCACTTCGACACTCTAATCTTATTCATGTAAGTCATCGAGTTATCATATACATTATATAATCTAGATTGACAATGTTCTCTACGTGCATCGGCCGATCTCCATCTAGGGTTTTATCGATATCGGCTAGATTACTTTGTTGGCTTAGATTATATAATGTATCCACCACCCTGAAAATCAGTCAAAAGCTTGATTGTAGATATTATGTTTCTTTTCATACTTAGTGCTACATCAGTTAAGTTTGGTCTACGAAGTCGTGCTTAGAACCATAATGTCTAGCCTGCTTCTTGATTGTCAATAAAGGTTTCATCGGGGTTTCAGCCGATGAGTTATCTGGATGTTGCATCGGCTTACAAGGATTACTTACAAGTTGGTTTTATCCGATGCCAATAAAGGTTTCACTATTTATTTAATCGTTTGGATTTAGTGACATCAGATCTCCAGCCGATATATGGTTTAACCTTCGGATCAGTGCTTATTCAATCTATCAATACTAGCCGATTGGTTGCTACTGGATTATATTATTGTTAATGTTACATTATCATCAGCCGACTATCTTTATGTCATTATTTACTCAAGTATCAATATCTATAATGGATATCGGCTGGTATCGGCATCAGCTGGAATTACTATATCGGCTTGTTAGCCAATCAGCTCTTTGATATTCAATTTATATATCTTGTCAGTTGCAGGATCAAACTAACTAACATGCTCGCATCTCATCATTATTTCGGACCTACACTAGAGCTAAGCAGATCTTCCAGGCCATCGTGTTTTACATCAACAAATCGTTGATCGGCAAGATTAACTTCATTACTTGATTGTTTTCTAATCTGTCTAGCAGAATAGAGCCGTTTACTCCATTATTCAAGTTGAAAGCCGATTAAGAATTTGTTTGGGGGGAGAAGCAGCAGAAAACTTTGGATAGTATAAAGGAATATTTGAGTAGCCATCCAGTCCTTATTCCACCATAAAAAGGTATTCTTTTCAAGTTGTATTTATCAGCTGATAAAAAAACTATTGGCTCAGTCCTAATCTAGGAAGTTGAGGGCAAAGAGCGAAGTCATATTCTATTTAAGTACAAGACTTTTGGATGCTAAGTTAAGATATTCACCGGTGGAAAAATTGTGCTTATGCTTATATTTTTCATGTACAAAGTTAAGGCATTATTTACTTTCCAATGACTGCACAATAGTTTGTAAAGCCGATGTGGTCAAGTATATGCTATCGGCTCCCGTGTTGACAGGAAGGATTGGGAAGTGGATTTTTGCTCTGACAGAATTTGACTTAAGATATGAATCGGCCAAGGCAGTTAAAGGGAAAGTAATAGCTGATTTCATAGTTAAACATCGGAGAGATTCAGTTGATTACGCTAAGATCGTTCCTTGGACTTTATTTTTCGATGGATCAATTTGTGCTCATGGTTGTTGTGAAAGACACCCGGACTTTACATTACATTTGCTAATTGAAGTGAACATATCAAATCAATTCGCAAGCATAATATAAACTCCGAAGCCTCTAGTAGAGAACATAGGGGATGAAGCTGGGCCTTTAGCTTGCTAGTCAACTTCAGCCTATGATGTACCCGTCAAACCACACGAAGGTGGCGATCATATGTGTTACACACTAAGGAGACTTGACAAAATAGCTAAAGATCTACCACATCCCAAATATTCTAAACTCATACTCATGTGATGCTAGTTCCAAGGATGTGCACTAGCTCCACACTTTCATCTTAAGCAATGATACACATAGGTCGACCGGCCAAATAAATCAAATATTTGTGGAAGCTTGGCTACCCAATCCACAAGCAAACCGACTAGGGGATTGTCCCCTTATGAATCAAGTCCTAGAAGAAGCAGTCGAAACCTGCATCATTCAATTTAAACTAAGTCTATCACCTGCAAAAATGGATAATCCAATATGGCAAGAGTCAGTACATTAATTTGATTAATGTACTGGCAAGGGGCACAATCAAACCTACATACATGGAGGCTCTATTCAAAGGAGGTAATATGTGGTCTCATATTTTCAGCATGAAGCAAATTTTTAGTTCACAACATTTTTCAACATATTTAAGCAAAACAATTTAGCAAGATGTAAAACATAATAACCATGGCATGTTCAACATAAATAGATAAGCATCATCTCCTTACCACCCAACCGGTAGTAAGGCAATCATACCACATATATCAATCTCATCATCATACCAAAGCATTTAGAAATCATAAAAATATTCCCATAGCACATCATCATGTCGCTCATGACCGTGAGCATGGCTAATTAATTAGTTTTTAGAACTATGCAATGTTTGTACAACATTAACCACATGATGTGAATCGCTCTAGTTTGTTTGGTACCCGTCGGTACCACCACACTCTACACATTGAGTGAGGTCTAGAGGTCACAACGAAGCCTTTACATTACTTAATGCCTAGCCTTGCATCAGCGACGGCAAGTGTGAATCTATCCTAGGCATGACCTAGAACCGTTAGGTGGCGGGCCCACGCCTTAAACCTAACGCCGTCGCAGCGAACACATCCGTTCCCCCACAAGGCACTATACCGTTGAATTGGACACACTTAGTCACCTAAACTACCTCGGCGGTAAATAGGAAGTTCCTATGAATTATCGATAAGACTAATTCATTCTACTTCGGCCTACCATATGCAAGGCTAGACTTTAAGTAACTTAATTAACTAAAGCCACCCCCATAAGTAGCGCATGTGGATGTACAGTAAACATAATGGGTGATATCATGTTTGGTACTTAATCGACTCAGACGAACACTCCCCCTATCGGTATGCAACTACTACCATATGCATACCACCTACGGCCCAAGTCTAAAATCACATTTTATCTCATTTCATTTCACAAATACACAAAGATTTATCTCTGTTCATAATGTTCAAAAATGTCCAAATAGCTTAATAAGTGATCCATGACCATGATACATTTGATTCTAGGCATGTCCAAGCATTTGCATTTATCAAAAAACATGTTTATGCTCATATGAGCACAATTAAAGTACTCTAATTAATCCTAAAGTTCAAAACAGCAAGAGGTGATTTTCAAAAGGGAGTTATGCATCTTTTTCGGTATAAGTACATCCTAAAATTACCGATTGTTACGCATGCAAATTTACAATCAAAACATTTAGCCCGAAAACGTAGGATTCAATATGTACGAAGGAAGGAAAAACATGCCTTTATTGATATATGATCTCCCTGGGATCAGCTATAATACCAATCCCCTCATCGAGAATGATTTCGTCGCATAAAAGAAATAACGGTAACGATAAATGCCAAAACATGTAAAAATTCAAAATGATCTAAAATGCATGAGTTTGCTACTGTGAATAGTTATTGTGTGGACAAGGTTTTTGGTGAAAGAATTTATATTTTATCACTTTGCATTTGTGAGTTATTAATTTTCAAAATTTAATACTAGCTATAGACTATTTAAGCCCTATTAGTCCTTAGGTGCATTTTAGGGTCAAGTTTTGTGAAGTGTTGGCTTGCTGCAGTGAATTCTTGGTTTCCTGGAGTTTAACAAAATTAGTTTCACAATTTTTAGAGTTAACATGATTTTCGTTTGAATTTTATAAGTTGTATGTCACATTATAGACCATATTTGTAATTTTAAAATTTAGAAATGTTTTGGGTACTGTAAGTGCCACATCTTATTATACAGAAATTAAGTTCATGATTATGCCAATCTAATAAATCTAGAATCACCTCATTTGGAGTTGTATTAAATTTTATATGAATTTTAGAAGTTTATATACCGTTCTTTTAGCATTAATTCTCTATTCAAATCTTAGTTATGTTTTGGTTATGGTTTTCTTCCTGGGATTAGCCCACAGAATTAAAGCACATACTTTTTGAAACTATTAAATTTTAGTTTGGCTATTTGGAGCTATAATGAATTACTTATGGATTTTATAGTTTCTAGTTTACATGACACTAGCTATTTTACTAGATAAATATTTGGTGATGTTTGTACTACAGAAAGTGTAAGGTTTTAGTTCATGGTAATTAATATTATTGTTTTGTGAGCACACTGGGACTTGGTTTACTCCAAAAAGAGTTAAGATGAATTTTCTATATATTTTATAAATTGGATGTTGCTCTTTGTTCACTGTTAATTACATGAATTTTTAGAGCTATTTATTCTACTGTAAGTGCGAAGTTTTATGTTTCCATATTAAATTTCATAACCTTTTGAATCCACAGACATTTGATTCATCTCATTTGGAGCTAAAATGGATTTTATATGTATTTTACAAGTTTGTGCATATCTCTGTTGAACAAATATTAGTTTGAGTATGTTTCTTTAATATTTCCAGATTTTAAAAGGATGGGGTCCACATGGCAGTGGGAGAAAATATGCAGAAAAGTCCCTGGAGTTTCTAGGAATATAAGCCTAAGTCCTTAGCACATGTTTAAATGAAATTTCATTAAGAGTGTTCCACGTTTTACATATCTAGAAGTGGGTCCAGGGTCCACAAGTCATTGTTCAAATTTTCAAAAAAAGTCCCTGTCTTCATCTCCAATCGAGCAGAAACAGGGCAGGCCATGGCTGAGCTCAACCTCGAGCTCATCGGCGGTGATTTGTGGCTCGGTTGGGGTTGGGGTCAAAAGATAAAATGAAGAGCACGTTCTTGCAATTCCATTCCTATACTTTTTCTTGGTCAGTGGAGATCGGAGTAACACCGGCAGCAAGTCCGAGCGGAAGACGTTTTCGGGTGGCGGTGCATGTGCGCCTACAGCTATGTAGTGATCAAATGGGTGCATGCATGTGAGACTATGGGGTCCCTGTGTTCTCACTTGAGGTCGTGCATGTGCCGGTGAAGCTTGGATAGCGATGGCGAGGGAGGAACGGCTCGGCCGTGGCAGAAGCAGCAGAGCGACGACGACGACCACCTTCTGGACTCTGGGCTACCAAAAAAAGGAGTGGAACGGCTCAATGACCACCTAAGGATGTTTCATGTGCGAGGAATTGCACCGAAGCTCACCCGAGAAAGAGGATTCGATGGCGGCGGCGGTTGGCCAGAGTGGAAGAAGATGATGCCGATCTCCATGATCGAAGCGCCTCCGGTTGAGGTTCTTGAGGCGTCTTGAAGAGGAGTTCGAGGCGATGACGATGGCGTGAGGTTTTGGCTTGCAATGGTCCATTGAGGCTGGAACACCGACGACGTCATGGCGGCGACGCTTTGTGCGTGCTCAAGAGCTCCCGTGGGCGAGGTCGCATTCCCGTTGCTGCAGGGGATGAAACAAGATGGGATCAAAAGAAGATTTGATCGGTATGGAGATAGGAGTTTGGATCGAGGATGAAATAGAGATTTAGACGGCTCGACGACGCTTCCTTCTCCATGGCCGGTGATGAAAGAGAGGTGCAGAGGGAGGGCTGGAGCTCTCTCCCTCGGTCTGGTCGGCTCTGGAGTGAGGAGTGTAGATGGGCGATGCGGCTGGAAGAGTTTGAAGGCAAGGTTGGCGTTGGACATGTGGAGGCCACGCTTCACGCGCTTCCAGAGCGTGTCGGCACCACTTCCTCCCTCGCTCTCTCTTCCTCCCTCGCTCTCTTTCAGGTCCTGTTTGGAGGAGCTTAAGATTCTGAGAATCAGCTGGTTGGTAACAAGCTTCTGAGAATCTGGAGAAGCTGGGTTTCCCAGCTTCTGGCTTCTAGTTCATTTTCTAGATTCTACAACTACAGCTTCTCAGAATCTGGACCAAAAGCTGGACTGTTTGGGGGAGCTTCTGATTCTGGGAGAAGCTGCAGCAGCTAGAAGCTCAGCGTCTCTTGGTCAGCTAGGGAATAGATACAGAGATGGGGCAAGCCGAAGAGCCTGCCATGTGGGCCCAGGGTGTGATAGCCTATGGTAGAGTGAGGGGTATGGGTGAGATATTGAGCGAAAAATGATTTTCAGTTATTTTCATGATTATTTCACTTCCTCTCTCTTTGTAATTCAATAGTTTAATTTGTGGGCATGCTAAATTGAGGTGTATTATTATGGAGGTAGATGTAGATATCCTAGATTTTATTTTCTTCTGTTGCACTCAAAAATTATGTGTAGTTTGCTCTCAGAAAAATAAAGAAAATAGGCTCGGTAGAACCTAGTTTAAATTTTTAGTTGGTCTAAACTAAGGAAATAAATTCTGGAAAAATTATATTTATTCAAGATAATTAACCTAGTATTTTAATAAATTATTTCCCTTATACACTTCTTTGCATTTTAATACATATTTTGGTAAGGTAAGGTTAGATTTTGGGTGAGAATGAATTTAATTCCTACTCTCCCTTTTGAGAAATAAAAGAAACATTAAGAGAGAGAGAGAGAGTAGATGTTGTGTTGGCTGTGGTTGTATGGTGAGTGGGTTCCACAAGAACTTGGTCTCACATGTAAGAGAGATATGTAGAAGGAGAGACCTAGAAGAAAATTTTCGAAGTGTTGGAACTAGTTTAATTTGTAGTTTTGTTCCCCTCCTCTTCTCTACTTAGTTTAGAATTTAGGGGAGACAAGAGGCAGAAAGGTGGAAAAGGATTTGATGGTTCAATGTGCCAAGTTCCAATATTAGACCACTTTTAGAATTACCATGGTAATTTAGTAAAGTTGACTAGTTAAAGTATTTACTGCAGTCAAGAATACTGTTAATACATCTTGTGGTCCTCATTCCATGTGGTTTCTTTTCGAATTAGATTAAGCCATTGCACCAGGTGATGGAGTAGGGTATCGTTAACAATCTGACCAAGTGGTTTTTCTAGATGAGTTATGGTTAAATTTTAGTGAAGGTGCAAAGTAGGCTACGTGTTATGCTGTTTTTCAGATTTTTAGCTGAGTTGAAAGGTTTATTTGGGGTATAAATTGATGCGTTAAATTCAAAATAAAATTACTGGGAGATTAGGGTGTTTTCTATTATTTATGAGAATTTTTGTGTGATTTATTGTTGTTTCATTTATGTTTAGGAATTTTCCTTTAGCCATGTCATGCAAAAGATCCTATTATGAGATGCACCAAAAAGATCCAAAAACATTCCCAAAATAATAATATGAACATGCAAGCAAGTTTATTTTATCTCAATTTAGGTTTGCATATTTTGAAACTTATGTTTCCGTTTGTTTTATATTTAACTTAATTATTTTTAATTAGGTTAGAATGCAAATCCGAGAAGATTAGGTTTCTAGTTTAAGGTCAAACCAAAATATTTGATTTGAAATTTGTTAAAACAAGATCTTATAAAATTTATTTTGGATTAGCTCTGATATTATCCAACAAAACTATGTGTTTTACTTTATTCCAGAGAGTTAAGCTCTAGTAGTGGCTTGAAAGTTGACAAAAATTTTAGAACTCAAAAGGTTTTAAATTTTCCTCAAAAATTTTCCTAGGTGAAATTCCTGGTATGTTACAATTGTGGTATCGGCTTAGTGATCATATCGCCTATGGGGGTCAAGTTTTGAATTTGCCTTTACTATTAAACCTTACTATGACGCAGTATGATGCAGTTTTGAAAGGATTGCAATTGCTAAAGGAGGTTGAAGCTGATGCCATTGAAATTATGGGTGATTCATTGTTGGTGATTAATCAATTGTCTGGGGAGAATGAGTGCAAGAATGATGTCTTGATGGTTTATAATGAAAAATATCAAGAGTTGATGAAAACTTTTAAGATGGTATCTTTGAAACATATTCCTAGGGATTAAAATACTGAGGCCAATGATTTAGCTCAAGGTGCATCGGGATATAAGTCGATGTTGAAAGATATGGAGGAGGAAATTGCTTCTATGCAAGCCGACGACTGGAGGTTTGAGATTACTGAATATCTAAAGGATCCTTCTCGATCAACATCAAGGAAATTGAAGTACAAAGCCCTCAAATATATTTTGTTAGATAATGATCTTTACTATCGGACGATTGATGGAGTTTTATTAAAGTGCATAAATCTTTAAGAAGTCAAAGTTGTTATGTGTGAAGTGCATGAGGGGATTTGTGGTACTCATCAATCGGCTCATAAGATGAGATGGCTGATCAGACGGGTTGGATATTTTTGGCCGACGATGTTAGAGGATTGCTTTAGATATTATAAGGGTTGTCAAGATTGTCAGAAGTTCGGAGCAATTCAAAGAGCGCCAACATCGGCTATGAATCCAATAGTTAAGCCATCGTCGTTCAGAGGTTGGGGAATTGATATGATCGGCCAAATCAATCCAGCATCGAGTAAAGATCATAAATTTATTTTGGTGGCTACAGATTATTTTACTAAGTGGGTTGAAGCTGTTCCTCTCAAGAAGGTGGATTCCAAGGATGCCATTGAGTTTGTGAAGGAACATACTATATATAGGTTTGGTTTGCCAGAGACGATAACGACTGATCAAGGGTCTATTTTTGTATCCGATGAGTTTGTCCAGTTTGTTGAGAGCATGGGGATTAAATTGTTAAATTTGTCATCATATTATGCACAAGCCAATGAGGAAGCTGAGGCATCTAACAAGAGTTTGATTAAGTTGATTAAAAGGAAGATTGCTGAATACCCGAAGAAGTGGCATATTGTACTAGCTGAGGCGTTATGGTCCTATCGGATGGTATGTCATGGTGCTATACAAGTCTCACCTTATCAACTAGTTTATGGGCATGAAGCTGTTTTACCATGGGAAACTAACATCAGCTCGAGGAGGATCTCTTTGCAAAATGAGTTGACAGACGATGATTATCATAACTTGATGGTTCATGAGTCAGAAGAGTTGGTTCAATCAAGATTGCGAGCCCTAGAAAAGGTCAACAGAGATAAAGAGAGGATTGCTAGGTATTATAACAAAAAGGTTGTACCAAAGTCTTTTGAGGAAGGGAACTTGTGTGGAAGTTGGTATTGCCGATAGAAACGAGAGATAATAAATTTGGTAAATGGTCATTGAATTGGGAAGGACCTTTGCGGATTCATAAATGTTTCAAAAAGAGCTTATATGTTAAAAGGACTTGATGGTGAAGTGTTTGGTAGAGCTCTTAATGGAAAATACTTGAAGAAATATTATCCAAGTGTTTGGATAGGCTCGTAATCGACTGAGCTATGCTGATGTATAAAGAGTAGCCGATGTTGTTACATCACCTTTAGATGGATGATATAACTCATCACCCTTAGATTAATTATAAGCTTGAAGTACAGATCCCCTTACCACAAACTTAGGGGTATAGAGGATAAATGTGAGACTTAAAACGCAATTTAGAGTTCAAGAGTGAGACTAAATCAATGCATTGGCCGATATATATATCTTACAGAAAAATAAGGAGTTAATGTTCTCAGCTCATTGGTCGATATATATATATATATCTTGCAGCAAAATAAGGAGTTAATGTTTCCAGTCCTGACCTATTACATCAACCCAAATAACTTTGGATTGCCGATATCGCATGCAAGTGAATTTGTTCTACTTCATTTATGATCTGTGTATCGGCAGCTTCAGAACCTTGGATCGGCTTGAGTGATTTGCTGAGAGATGCTAAGTGTTTGACTGATGACTTAAGCTTAGACTTTTGGTCTTCGATGGCTTGTGCGAGATCGGCTAGTTTCTTTTTTGCTTATGAGATTTTAACTCGGCATTGCCTCAATTGGATTAAGAGCTCAGTTTTTTCTTGTCTTAGTTTGTCAAGTTCTTGCTGAGTTGATTCTGGGCCAGCCATCAGTTCATCTAATCTGGATTTTTCTTCATTGACTTGTTGTCGGCTGATTTGGATTGTTGTCTCGAGTGTTGTACGTTCTAGCCGATCTGCAAGTCTTTGCCTTGCCCTTTCAAGCTTAAATTTGTGCTACTTTAGGAAGACTGCTGGGGATATAGCATCTATATGATCTTCAGGAAGTTGATATTGGATTTCTTGAAACCTTGCCCCGATCGATTCACAGTCTACAACTAATACATCCAGAGAGGCTCCTAACCTATCAACAATGTCAGTTAGTCTTGACTTCAAAACATCTGGCACTGGAGATTTTGCTTTGCTGGTTATGTCTTCATCCTGCTCATCTAGAAATTGCCTTATATCAAAAGAGAACATATCGGCTAAAGTCTGCAAAGGAAAGTTATGATAAGTAATGGACTCAGGTATGACCGATATGTGGGATAGTTAAGTATATTCTTACATTGATTGGAGGAGCTGGGATTACAGCAGTTGTTTCTTCTCCATGAAAGCTCCCTGCAGCCAATGGTGTATGTTCACTCGAAGTGGCTGGTGAGGAGATGATAAAGCTCAAAGAGGCTAGAAAATTCCAAATGAAAGAAGGGTATCGATGAGCATAATATGATAAAAAGGATATGTTGAGAAGATAAGTACCTGGGTTTTGCGAGCACGTCTTCTAGGTGGACTTGGAGTTTTAGCCAGGCTTGATGGATCGGCTGGTGGAGTATCGACTTGAAGTCTTGGGCTATAGGCAGCAGTTTGTTCAGCATCACTGACTTGTGCAGCGCTCTTGCCAATTTCTTCGTCCATCTCTGCCTCTTTAAGGAATTCTTCCACATCAGGGTCAACAGGGTCAACAGGAGGTAGATCATCGGCTAATGATGACTTTGGTTTTTTGGTGGATGCTTTCTTCTTGGTCATGAGGGGTTTGGTGGCAGCTTTGTTTGTTCTTTTACGCTTACCAACAATGGTGATCGGCTCTCTGATTTGGCCTTGAAGCAAATCTTTCATAGTAGGAGCATTGAAGCCGATGGCTGAAGGAGCTAGGTCTCTGCCTGATGAAATCTTGGCTGATGCATTTGATGTCTTTTCCACTTTTACTTTTAGTTGGAGGAGGAGAGTTGCCAGCCTGCAATATGTTTTAAAATGTTAGGTATATATGAGTGGATCCAAAATGAAAGGATTTAGTAGTTGGGAGTTTACCTGAGGACTGATTGAGGGATCAATAGTGGTCAAAAAGAAGTCAACCGACTGACTGAAGAAAAGATGAATTATCCATTCATCCCATCACTTGTCAAAGAGTTGGTTTCGTTTACTCACAAGATTGATCTGGCCGATGGATTCCAGGGAAGGGTTTTCAAGATTTAAGATCTTGTCCATGATTAGAGCCGATGGTACTATGCCTCTTGTTTGGATTTTCTCTGAGAAATAAAAGCCGATGGATAGTTGTCCCAGACCAAGTTGCCTAGCTGCTATCATGGAGTGATAGAATTCATAGGAGGACTGGATATAGCGGCCTTAAGAAATGCTAGTAGGAGAATGCATGGGGATATGGCCGATATGAATATTTCTCTCATTCTTGGGAATATTTCATTATTCAGCTCATCTAGTCTGAGGTCTGTTAGCAGTTCATAATCAGGGAAGTCTTCATATGGAAACTACACCCTGGATTCATGAGAGAAGCCATTGTAAAAATGATTAAACCACTCACAAAATGACTCGGCCAATAGTCCTGATCCAGGGTAGGTTGAGACTGCTTCTCCGAATGACATACATCGGCGTTCTTCTGATTCTTCATCATCTGAATCGGCTAGAGATGAGAACTTGGATTCATGCAGTGGATTTCTGTTGATGACCTTGATTGTGTACAGGTTGAGCCATAATTGGATGAACCACCAAGGACCTCCATAGTTAGCCGATATGCCCAGTAGTAATTTAGCCGATGCTTGGCTCATGGTATGATATGTTGCTCCTAAGAGGTATTTGCCCAGAGGAAAAGTTTTCTTGGATACTATGGCTTTGGCTAAATGTTGCCAGTTCGCTGTTGGGCCACAGGTTAAACCACGGAAGAGGAATTTATCCATCCACATCATTAGAAAGGCAACATGTTCCCTCGGGGATACGGGACCTGTGCACATATTGTTAGCAATATACCCTCACCAACCTCCAACATTCTTGGTCTTGAACTTATGCTCATACTTTATCCTCAAGTTGATGGGTTTAGCCGATGAGATTATATCCAAGCCTATCATCATCTGTATATCTAGCAAGGTAGGAGTCATCGGCCCATGGTTGAAAAGGAAAGCGTTAAGTGTGTCTGACCAAAAGTAAGTGGCAGCCGATAGCATAGGTTCATATTTCTTCATATCGGCTAAAGAAAGAGTGAGACATTGGGAGATTCCTATTTCATCCTAGTAAGCTTGTTTGCTTGCGGCCATCCGTTTGTACCAAGTTCTCCACCCATCCACAGAGGATGGCTAGGATCTAAAGATATCTGGTTAATGGGTTAGGTCTGGTTCGATTTCCTTGAACGGGATACGGTTGGTTGGTTTCTGCGTTAATAAAAGATGTTGGGTCTTCATCACCCATCAGCCCGAGAAAATAGTGAGATGGATCGCCAGAGAATGGAATAGCAATTCTCAGATGCTGCAGAAGAGGAGTATATAGAGGGGATTAAGATAAGCGAAGAAAGGGAGAAGTTTCATGAAGAGGAGTTGCGATCAATGTAAGCAGGGACATACAAGCTTGGATTACCTGAGGGATGTCTGCAGTTGTCGCCATCGTAGAGTGTAGGGGAGATCGTCGCCAAGGAGTGAGGTCAGAAGAGAAGTCACTGGAACACTGAAAAGAATCACCGGAGAACGCTAGACAAAGTGGGGAAAGTTTTTGGCTTAAGCGGTGAAAACGGAGGTGAACGGTGTGAAATTTTCCAAGGCAGTGGTTACTATAGAAAGGAGAGCGGTTAACGGTCAACAGGAAAAAGACCTTGAAATTTGCGGGATTGGAGAGATAATTTCGTTGCATTATATAATACTTCGGAATTGCGCAAATGTGTTGACAATGAAATTTATCAATCATGTGAATTGGAGTCAAGATCCAATCCAAAATGGATTTAAACCATATGCGGAGATCTGGGAAAAGGAGTGTGCATCGGCTGGAAGTCTGTATCGGCCGATACCAAGTTCAATACGACTGGTCGATAATACTGATATTGGCAAGTTTGGTTACACGATCAATGTCGGATTCAAATAAAGGGTTTCAATGATATTGCCAGATAAGGATAGAGTCCAGGATAGACATTTGTATCTATTAATTAGGATATTATGTAATTTTATTAGAGATATTTTCGATAAGAGTCCGCCTAAGGGACTTGTTCCTTGGTTAGAGTTGTATTAGGAAAGTATGAGTCGTGTCCGTTATGAACAAGGTTGTATTTTCGGGTATAAATATAAGCCCGAGGTCTTGTAAATAATTAACACTAGTTCAATATACTCTCAGCGCATCACCACCCTTTGTTATTTTACTTTTCGACGAGTTCTTACTTTCGAGTCAAGCTGCATCTGCATCGGTTTCGATCTTCGACAAGAGGTAAAGCTTGTTATGACGGTTTGCGTTATCGAGATTAGTGTTTACATCTTTATAACACTCTAAACCTTATTTTCGTGAATCACCGAGTTCTCATATATGTTATATAATCTAGATTTACTATATCTACTACTTGCATTGGCTGGTTTCTATCTAGAGTTTAGTCGATAATAGCTAGATTATCTTGTTGATATAGATTATATAATATATCCACCATCCTAAAAAGATAATTATCGGCTTGATTGTCTAGATGTTATGTTTCTTTTCATACTTAGTGTTACATCAATTAAGTTTGACCTACTAAGTCATGCTTAGAACCATAAACTCTAGCCTGCCCCATGATTGTTAATAAGGATAGTATCGGGGTTTCAGCCGATCTTACCTGATACAATTGTTTTACTTAGATTTATATCTTGTTTAACATGTTGTATCAGCCCCTTATATCAGGATCTCAACTATTTAAATATATTAAGCTTATTATCAATCTAGTTGATATTAGTTTAATATATTTAGTTTAATATATTTATTGCAAGATGATATCCTGGTATAAGGTAGTATCGGAGCTATAGAGCTATAGCCGATACATGTTTAAATTTAAGCATCGGCTATAACATGAACGTATATAATTTTTATTTCATGTTATTTTAGATCTAGGCAATTTATACTGTTTCGGTTAAGTCCAATCTATCCCAATTGTTGATTTCTAAAGTAATACTGATACGTAGATTGTATAGTGTCGATCTTTACAGCCGATGGATCGAGTTTAAGGTTTACTTATGTTTATAATTCTATATCATGGCCGATCCATCTTTCCTTGCATCGGCTAAGTTGCAATACGATACAACATCAGCTCTTTAGCAGATCGGAGCTTTTGGACTTGTAATAGAGTAAAACAAATCTCTCAGATCAATATGTTTTTTCATCAACAGTAACCACCTCACCGCCATGGCATGGAGAAGCCTCGTTACCCGCTCCGAGCCCTCGTTATTTCCCACAGTCCCACACGTGCAGCCATCGTTGCGCATGAGTTTGCCATACCCACTGCCGTGCACCAGAGAGAGAGAAGCGAGAGAACAGAGAAGAGAAAGGGGAAAGTAAAATAGAGGGTAAGAGAAGCTGACAGTTGGGCCCCACATCTAAAAGTTTTGGTTAAAAACTAATGAAGAAGGATTAAGTTAATTAAAATGTTAATTAGTGGGCCCCACCCATTAATAAATATAATTAAAGTAATGTTTAAAATTTGTGCTACTGACGTGTGGGCCCAAGACCATTTTAATGGTCAATTTTACCAGGTCAAAGGTTGACCATTGTCCCACATGTCATTGGTTCAATCTTTTCCTTTACAAAAATAATCATTTTGCTACATAAAAGCTACCGACTCCACCTGTCAGAGCTACAAGGTATTTTGCTATAGAAAAATAATTGCAAAAATTGAAAAATGGCTTAACATAAGGTTTTCATAATTACTTTGATTTAACTCACATTTGAATCTTTGAGAGGTATAACTCACTCATTTTGAATTGGATTTTGACAAAATTTTCATCAAAATTCTTCTAAAATCAAGATCTACCCAATAGAACTAGTTTTGTATTTTTACCCTTGTTCTAGGATTTTGTCCCTTTTTTGTTAGTATAGAAAAACTGATCTTTGACACATCGTTCGCTGAGCAAGATATGTCTGTGAAAAAGTTGTTGCAGTCGAGGAGAACCCTGAGCAAGGCAAATCACTACGTCTGTTTCTCTCTGCAAATCACTACGTCTGTTTCTCTCCTCCTTGAGTATGTTCATCCTATTTAGCTAAATGTGTTGATTGCAATAAAATTACATGGTAATTATAAAATACGTAACTTAACCTTGTTTGTAAATCACCCTTTAAATTGTCGTCCATACCCCTTGTTGCCTGAGACTATAAATATGCGTGGTCAATTACGCTTAGGGTGGAAATTCTAGGAATTTCACCCCTCTCTGACAAGCAAATATTTGGAGTGAATTTTTTTTTATTTTCTCAAATAGGTTATAAGTGTGATGCATGAAAACCCGTTTGCACTGGGTTTAATTCACAATGATTAACTAAAGATATGATGGCAATTAATTGTAGGAGCTGACTATCTCACGGTTGGTACAAGAAAGCTTGCATGGCCATGAAAGCATGAAAGAGATGACCAAATGCTAGAGGTGTGTTATTGGTGTCATAATATATTTAAATATAAACAACCAGACTGGGTTGAATTTAGGGAAAAATTTGCAGTGGTTTATTTGCAACGAAGGTGGAAGACTGTACTGTTGTGTACGTGGTGTTTGGAAAATAGAACGTAGGAGAAGAAGGAAAAATATAGAGGAGACATAGAAGTAAGCAGGTAATTATTTTTATGTGATTAAAATTGGTCATTATTTTTATGTGTTTAAATTTGGTAATTACATTTATGTGTTTAAATTTGCTATGCTCTATAGAATAATTGTTGTACTAATACATTAATACTATTTATGAACCATTCGTTACATTTGGATAGTATAGCAATGAACATATATTTATATCTTAATTTAAAAACCAAATTAAAAGTCTATTCAAGGGATTCATTAAATGTGAAATATATTGTTAGCATTTTGTACAAATAAACTATCTTATCAGCTATAAAATAGACGATGAACATGCACTAAATAAGTAATAATTTTACGGTGCGAGGCAAAAAGAGAGGTCAATTTGTGTATGGTTGACGATGAAATTTGGCAAGCATAGTGCATCAACATGTACATATATGATAAAAATTAGAGTTCAGTAAGATGTGACAGAAATATGTGCTGGGACGTTAAGTAGTTGAGTCGTTATGTTCGAAAATATTGATATGATTAGAGTTGGGTTGTATGTAGTGAAATTGTTTAATTTTGTAGGAATGACAAACTTTAGAGTGTACTACGGCGACGGGAAATTATGTTCACCGAAATGGGTGTTGACTTGAGCAACTTTAGTCAGTGCATACTATACCACCCAAATCCGGACAATCTAACGATGCCCAAAGTGTGGTACTGGTTGACATGCTCATTCTGATTGGATCAACAAGTTTACAGTGTTAATGTCAGTCTGCTATGGAGCCGTTCCGTGACGAATATCCAATGGAAATTGAAAGAAGTAACCCGAAGTCAATCATGGAAGGATTGGTTGCAAGGTTGCAGATACCGAGGATACGAGATGGCCATGTTAGTGCAAGCTTGTCCAAGGAGGACTCAACCTAACAGTACGTTGGGTCAGTCCGATATGCAGGGAGAGGAATGTGCTCAATCAAGCACATATAATGTGGAAGTCTCCCAGCATAATGAAGACAATATCGGCATTGATATGCAGAGTTTGCATATCGAACAAGTTGAGTGCAACAACGTTTGGTAGATGAAGCGGATGAAGGGGAGGAGAGAAATGCTATAGTAGACGAGATTGCGAGGGTTGACAGGCATGCTCTTGAGGGTGAAGCTAACTTGGCTTAGGAGGATGAGGAGGTAGATGATGAAGAGGAGGAAGACCAACCTGTTCCAGCGTCATGGATCCGTGAGGATCTCGGATATATTGGAGTGAACGAGTGCCATGACACAGTATGGTTCTATGGTGATGGACCAATCAACAAGGGTGCAATGTTTTCGATGAAGTTTGCATTACATGATGCAGTGAAGTCGTGGTTGTTGAAACTGCAGAGACAGTTTAATGTTCTTAAATCAAGCCCAGCCGTGTATACAATGGTCGGTAAGACGGAAGGGTGCAATTTTAGGGTTCATGGCCATGTGCCAAAGTACGAGTCGTATTGGCTTGTGTCGAGAGTGGAGGAGCACAATTGTATGCTGAGGAACACAAGGTCATCCCACCGCAACCTTACTGCAACATATGTTGCTAACAAGTACTACAACATAATTATTGAAGCGAATGAACTGTCTGTGAGACATATAGTCAAGCAGGTAGAGAGTGGCGAACGGTACACAATTAGTTACCACAAAGCTTGGAGGGTGAAGCAAAAGGCGATGGAGAAAAGGTATGAATCATTCGAGGTAGCATATGACACATTGCCGCATATTCTAGATATCCTGAAATAGAGAAATCTGGGTACTTATGTTGCTGTCCAAGATAGAGAGTCCGTGCGACCTATGAATTATCGTGTAATGGAAAGAGCCTTCTTTTCATTTGGAGACTGTATTTATGCATTTCAATGGTCTAGACACGTTCTATGCGTGGACGGTACTTTTCCTACAGGCAAATACCATGGGTAAATTCTCACGGCAGTTGGTGCCGATGCGAATAACCAGATAATGCTGGTTGCATTCGAGAACTACGACAGTTGGTTGTGGTTCTTGCAGTTTCTAAAGTGAGGTGTGGTGCAAAGTAGAATGACTATGTGCATTATTTATGACATAAATGTCGGGTTGATGAAGGCAATTAAGAAGCTACAGGAGGATGTGAATGGAGCATACTACTGGCCGGATTTGCATAGCCGATGGTGCATGCGTCACATGGGTGCAAACTTTTTCAAACAGTTCCATAGAAAAAGGCTAATGAATATGTTCAAGCGGTTTGTGTAGGCAAAACCAACAAGAGAAGTTCGAAAAGCTTTGGAGGTAGCTGGATGGTGCAACAACAACATATGTGCGCTCAAAAAGTCAATCCAACAAATATGACCAACACATCAAGCCTTAGAACCGATGGACGGTATAATTACTTCCAACGATAAACGACAGAGGTCAGCTAGAAACATCAAAATGTTTCGCACATTGGATTGAGGTAGAGCCAGAGGAGAAGTGTGCATTGCTGCACGACACCGATGGGGCTAGACATGGCATCACGACAACTAATCTTGCAGAGGCTTACCACGCGGTTCTGCGAAAATTAAGGCCTCTACCTTTGACAGCTATCATAGAGGGCATTATGTATAGGAGAACAGACTGGATGAGGAGGAGATCCTACAGAATGTCCAACACACAAACTCCTCTCTGCACAAAAATGGTCGAGATCCTTCAGACTGTTATAATGAAAGACAACGTGCCAAGATGGTGGGAAGTGATGTGCCGAACTAATGGTGGTTTTGGTCCTCAACTGGCATTGTAACTCATGAAGTAGCATTAGGAACCGAGGATAACAACACATGTTCATGCAACCGCAACAAACCAAAGCTTTGCACCAACCATGCTCACATGTTCTAGCCACGGGGTTGGAAAATGCATGATTGGTCAGCAGACATACTCGGCTATTGGGCACATCAAAACCTCGTACGAACAGGTGGGTGTTGGTATTTCTTACGATCACAGATAAAATCCATAAGGGCACGGATATACCGCTGTAGCACTTCACTCGGAAGTATTCCAAGGTATCGAATTTCCACATGGAACGAGGGTGTTCAACTCTTCGACAGGTTCATCCAAGGACAAAAGTTAATTTAGGCAGAGGGTAGAAAGGATATTCCAGTGAAGCACAGGGACGTTTAGAAAGCTTAAATTTAATCCTATCATAATACTTCAGGCACTGGCTTGCTCGTTGCTACCAGGACTTACTCTACTACGCACCCGTACAGGGAGAACTATGGTGATCTCGAGGGCTGTCACCACTTCTACACCAACCTCTAATGAACTATGAGATACGTAGCAAACACTGAAAATTAATTACCTTGACTCTACTTCTATGCAACTAATTACTACTTGTTGACATCGATTTTTGCTCATGTCAATATAGTGCGTAAAAATATAATGATAAATAATAATATTATTGGTAATAAACAGTGGAGATAGTCGGATGAATTAATTTAAATAGCAGCCACAAAATAGGTGGCTATGAAATAAAATAAGATTCACATGTGCCGGAGAAAAATAATTTCCGGTGCAAAATAGAAGTGCGTATGTGCGCGCTATATAAAAATAAATAAACATCATGAAAACATGTCAGAAGAAATTAAAATAGCATGAACAAATATTTTCACATGCTTTTCACCAAACCGGCGAACGTGAATACTTAGCCTCCTTATGGTATTCACATATGAAATTCATGCTATAATAAAAAGGATCGTATAAATATATTGGGACTACGGTCATTCGCTAAGTAAAAGTCCAGCCCAAAACATATAGCCGTGAAATGAGATTATCACGCTGATGCAAAATAGTCAGGCACCATATAAGATATATTTAAACTACGGTCATCCGATAAATTAAAGTGTAAGCAAAAATATATTCATCAGGCTAATCAGGAATAATTTCGTGACTTGAAATAAAAATGTCCGTTGCATGCCATTCTGATAGCGCGGATATATATACACACACGCGCGAAATAAAAAGAGGGTCACGCGTAGCATAATCCCATATTTTTATCTTGGTGCTTAAACGCCGATACGAGGAAGTCACCATGATATAATATAATAGGCACATCAGGATGTAATAATAAGATACATAAAAAGATACACTTCGTATAAAATGTATTTAGGACGACGATAGCTCGCCCTATAAAAAGTGTGCGCAGAAATATATATACGTGTGCTTCTCTTTAAAAGAAACTCAGAAACATAAGAAATATATTTGTGTTTATAAAAAATAAATAAAGATGCACATTTAAATAGGAATATAAAATAAATTATTAAACAAACATTTATGCGAAATTATCCCTAACTAAGAGGAATATGCACGTGCTAACTAATAAATCAAGCCACGTATCAGAGAGTAGAGATACTCTCGCTCTCATTAAGCACCCAATTAAGCATTTAGTTGAAAGATTAAAATAAAAAAGGAGCAACGATTGACCAGATCTGCCCACGTTCACACCATTACCTGCAAGCACGTTGCCACGATCATCAATTCAAAATGAAAGGGCCCACAAGTCAGCCAGAGAAGGTTGCATGCAGTCAAGCCACTTCCCACTATCCCTCTATCTTTGTTTGTGCAGGAATCCATTCCCCCTCTATAAATAGATGGCAAGGGGATGGCAGGAGGGGAGAGGTTCCAGGGGAGAGTGTAGAGGCTAGGTGCTGTGCATATGCTCTGCAGAAGCGCTGCTCGTTGCGAGGCAGTAGTGCTGCTGTGTGGTTCTGCTACTACGCCATCTCGCTATCCTTTTCCTCGCTTTGCTGTACTGAAAGATCGCAGGTGCTGCAAGGTGGGAATCATGCTCCTCCTTTGTTCTTAGACTCGGCCATTGTGTACGAGTCGAGGAATCTCTCAATTCTCCTTCCTCTACTTATGTCAATGTATTCTTTTACTATGTCCTTCGGTTCAGTCTATGAGTATGAATCAATGAGTTATTTTCTTGCCATGTTTCTAGGCTTGGCCATCATGAGTACAAGCCAAAGGAAATTTTCCTCTTTTGTTGTGTCCCTCGTCTCAGCCAATGCGTATGAGATAAGAAAATTTTCTTCATTCGATGGCTTTTAGCATGATTTCGCACCTTTTCTTATGGTTCGGCCAGATGAGTATGGGCCTAGGAGTCACTTCTATGCATATTTTCCATGACATGCTACCACATGTTCTGATTCGGTCCCGTTAGTGGATACAAGCCTAGACGAAATTCTCGTTCTCAGGTTCGGTCCTCTACAAGCGGATACAAATCACGGACACAGAAATGAATTTTGCATAACTCACCATAAATTAAACAAACACTCGCTTCGGTCACGTTTCATAGCGCTACGCCGTGTTAGTAGTGATACAGGTATAGTGATCAACAAAATTAGTTGATAATATTAATTAGCACGCATATTTTCTAATCTTGACGTGTGTTCAGCCATATCTCTTTAACAAAAATTAAAATAAACTGCCATCCATTTTCTTTCCATGGTCAAATATAGGAAATAGATGTACCCATGCATATATTTTCTCCTTCCATCTGTTCATCTACAAAGTGATGGATAAATCATGAGCCATGTAGAGAGCCATGGCGACCAACTATAAAATCAACTAACACTCGCGTCGGTTACGCTTCGGTTACGCTTCACAGCTTCAAGCCGTGTGAATAGTAATACAGGCAGAGTGAAAATTAAAATAATTTAAAAGGTGCATTAAATTCGCTGCATACATATGTCTGCTCAAAGCAATATATACTCACTGCAACCTACATATAGCACAGTATAAAAATAAAATGTTACATTCATGCATGCTTGCTGTAGTCTTATAAGGCTCACGAAAAATCATCAAAAAAGGTTAAATACAAATATTTACATCCAAAATAAAATTTTTTGACAGTATGTCAATAATAAGTATTTTAATAAACAAATACTCGCGCGGTTACGCCTGGTGTCACACTGGTAGTAATACATGTGAGTATTTCAAGGAAATTAGTTAGGTATCATATGCCTGCTATATATATAAAAAAGACCATAGCATATTAAGCTGTGTTATGTGCATAGGCTCCAGGAAAATCAGTACTATGCCATAAATACTCGCACTAAAATTCACTGTGCTCTTGCTATGCATATACATCGAGCAAGATGAAAAATATGCCTATGCACAGAAAAGCTCTTCCATGGAACTCAAATTAAACAAATGATAAAGTCACGAAAAGTACGCTGTAGCTCGCTGTAGCTAAAAATAGGGCGTCTTCCTGATGAAAGAAAATCAAATGTCTTGACAATATTCTAAGATATACGTCTGTTGTATTTTGCCTTATTAGATTCCAAGAGAAACAAGCGCCCCGCTATGCATTATATTTACCGAAAATATAACGAGCATCAATAAGCAAATCAATAAGCAAATTCACGCTCCCCATATACACATGCAAAAACACCCTGCCGTCATGTACGCCTGCCAGCAAATTAGAAACCCATAAATTATAAATTATACATGACATTTAATATTCTTGCGTGTCCAAAATAAACATACAAATGAAAATCTACGGAAGATTCTACGGCTGCAACATCTGGAGCTTTAGGATAGATTTTCCTTTTTAGCTTTACAGTGGTCATGTAATTTTATTTTCTTTTTGTTGGAATTCCTAATCAGGGGTTTTCTCTACGGAGATGTAATTAACAGAATTTCTGTGTAAATGTACGAATTCTGGAAGTGATGAACTCGCAATCTCTTATGTTTATTTATTTTAATTTGCGGATAACGGACCTACTACCATGATTGTCCCGGTTTTCCCGTCATCACTACTACTCTAGTGTTAGCTAAACACTAAAATAATCACTATCTCTTAATGGACAATAGTGAACAATGATCCAATACGCTAATGGGAACTAACTAAGAGGTATACTTCACAAGATAAATCTCAATTACTTAAATAACATAATATCGATCATATCAATGTAATTGACAAGGTACAAAAGGAAGAAGAGGAAGATATCGCCAACTCTGGAATTCCTCTAATCTTTCTCCCTCACTCTCTCCCTATTCTAAGTATACATAAAGAATACAAAGAGCCTCTTGTAATTTAGCGCAAACTTGGTGTGTTTAGAATGAGAGAATAGAGGGGTATTTATAGGTGGAGAGGTGTCTTGGGAATGTGAAGATGCTAAGCTTCCAGAGGAGCATCTTCACTCTCCTCTTGCCATCTGTCCTCATGATGATGGTTGGAGCATGGAAATGGTCACAACCATCATTGGGAGGTCGATAGTAACTATTTGTGAAAGATGGAGCTGAACGGGGCCTTTCCTGGTTCAGTCGAACCAAGCTCGGTGGCCCATTTGGCCCCTGCTTTTTCCTGAGCTTTGGCATGTGGGTCCCCTTTAGTATTTCTCTAGAGTTGGCCCATTTAATTATGATCTTATTAGGTCTGTGGGCTCAAAACTCTATGGGTTTGGATATGGAACTAATATTTCCCTCCTTCTCGTATATTTGCTCTCAACTTTGGTAGTTTCTCACCTGCATACAAATATACACCAACACTCGTGGAATTTGTTAGAAATAAATCCTACTACTATGTTGGATGTTTTATCTTTTCATATTAATGCAGGTATTGATGGTGTAAATCTGACAGTTAATAGCCATCAATAGTGGGGACGATACTGTGTGGTTGCCCGACTTAGATCTGTTAAAGGGTGGTAAAGGCTGAAGGCAAACAAGACACATAAGAAATGACATGGATGAGTCCGAAGCTGGTGGCCCCATTAGGAGATGTGAAACTTGTCTACAGTACGGTCACCGGTGTAGTGATTGCATGAAGAACAATGACAGCGCCTCGTCGACCGCTTAGGCAAGCCAACAAACTGGGAAATCATCACATGCTACACAGGCTAGGAGGACAAGAAGGGGCATGGGTTCCAGACGAAACGCACCGGAAGGCACCTCCCTTTGAGCACTCCAAGAGGGTCTAATAGTATTGTCGTATCGAGAGTATTTTGTAACTTTATGAAAGATCGATGTGTATCTTACAATAATAAACTTCGTTTGTGTCAAGGTGCACTAGTTCTGTTACTTTGTGGAATATCGTACCTTTATGAATTATCGTTGTGTATTATATGGTAAATGTTATTTTTATCATCTTGTAATATTAATGTTGTACTATATATTGTTCATAACTTCATGGAAATATTAGTGTGTTTCTTATGTTAAATGTTGTTTATACCTCATTTAAATGTCACATTCACTCCTAAGTTACGTCTACAAAGTCAATGCTAGTTTTTAATGCTTATGTCATTACATTACATATGTTCATTTACTACGTGCAGTTTTTTAATGTTAAGTGCACTGCATTTTACAAACCCCCTACTGACCTAACAATTATTTTAAATTTTCAGGTATGACGGACGATTCGCCCTACCCATTACTCAATAGAGGCATCGATGCACCACACCGTGCACGCCAGATGTCATCTAGACGTCCAAGTGGTCTGTCGGTGTTCATAACACGTACTGACCCAATGTGGGGACAAATGTTGGGTTAGAAAGCAACTAATTTACTATCAATCTTACATGCATTATTGTTAATTTCATTTGACGCAACAACTTGTTATGCAGGTTGTCCGCCACAGGCCTTCTTCCTTTTGTTAGGATGCTGGAGGCTAGAGGGCATTACGATTACATGGTAGCAAGACAACAAACTGCACACGGACGGAAAGCAAATCCAGGGGAAGACGATGAATATGAAGTGTCATTTCGAGACACACGCCAATATATTATAGACAAGGGAGTTCTAACTGCATTGATTGATAGATGGAGGCAGGAGACTCACACTTTCCACCTCCCGTGTGGAGATATGGCAATTAGATTGGAAGATGTATCCATGCTTACCAGGTTGTCACTTGCAGGACAGACAATTGTCCTCCTCAACCCCCCGCACAATGGAGGGATGATATCATTCGAAGACACGCTTGCATTGTTCCGGAGGACGATGATAATGTAAGGTAGTTTTTCTCCGAAGATGAAGCACACGGCCCAACATTATACGAGCTTAGCCAATTCGAGGTAAAACCAATTCATACATACAACTTCGCATTGATGATACTATGGTTTTGTTGATGAAAAAAACACACACTGGCCTCGGAGATCTACTTAACTCCAGTGCAGGTCCTGAATGATGATTAAACACGTGCTTGCCAGTACATTGATACTGCAATCAACAAGATAAAACATGCAAACGTTATTAGTAAACGATAATCGATTGGCTAGAAAGCCAATGTCATATCGTGATGTAACCCAGCCGATGCATTGTAAGGTGAATCGGCTGTAAGGCATTTATTCCCAATAATAAATCAACCCTAAACTTGATCCATCGACTTTAAATGTCAACATTATATAATCTATAAATCAATATTACTTTAGAAATCAACAATTGGGATAGATCGGACTTAACCGAGATAGTATAAATTGCCCAAATCTAAGATAACATGAAATAACGATTATATGTGTTTATATCATAACCGATGTTCAGATTTAAGGATGTATCGGCTATAGCTCCGATACTACCTTATACTAGGATATTCTCTTACAACAAATATATCAAACTACCATCAATTAGATTGGTGGTAAGTTTAATATATTTATATTAGTTAAGATCCTGATATAAGGGGCATATATAGTATATTAAACAAGACACAAGACTATGTAAAACAACTATACCAGATAAGATCGGCTGAAACCCCGATACTATCCTTATTAACAACTATAAAGCAGACTAGAGATTATGATTCTAAGCACGACTTAGTAGATCAAACTTAAGTGATGTAGCACTAAGTACAAAAAGAAGCATAATATCTAGACAATCAAGCCGATGGTTGTCTTTTCAGGATGATAGATATATTATATAATCTAAGCCAACAAGTCAATCTAGCCGTTATCTTCTTCAGCAACTTCAATTATTTCACCGGCAATTTTGGCTTCTGGACACTGCCACAATCTACTCTAAATTTCTCAAGTATCATGTTCAAGATTTAATCTACATATCTGAGAATTTGGAGTTATCAACCAATCAACTCAGATTTGACGAGTTGAACAGCAACATATGCTTTCCTCCAAGTGAAGCATCTGCATCAGCTACAAGATCAAGTTCAACTGTCATCATCATAAATCAACAAGCATTGCATCGATCTTTGTCATGCACACGATGCATTTTAAAAGGTGGCAAAACAGTGAAGCTTTATATAGCTACCCCACTAACTTTTTAATATGTGTATAAGTCAAGACACCATTTGGGTTTATAAAGCAATCGATTGGATACAATATCGTTGCTTTTTTACCACATAAGTGTGCATTTTTATTTAAAAACTAATATCATGGCTTAGGCTGATTATATATTGGTCATTTTACAGGCGGTTGGTAAATCCATTATGAGTGTTATTTTACTTGGATTTTACTCAACAAATAATATATATTTTTAGGACTGGTGAAATTGTGTGTCTTATAGGACTTGAGCATATTTGTTTTGGCAATATGCATACAATATAAAATCAGTGCCTTATATTCGTTATGCAACAGGCTGTTGTCAAAGTTATTTGCTATACTATTCTTTTAAGACGCATTTTGCTTAGGCTATGCGCATTATATAATAAAAACCACTCTGATGGTTAAATTATTTATTCCTTGACTATATACTTAGTTTGTTCAACTAAACACATAGTCAGCGGACTGCACCTAATTAGGCACATCTAGTCGATGTAACTAAGTATATATTCTTTATTATTCTTAAATTTTTCCAGCCTCATGATTTGGTAAAAGCACTCGGGAGACCATGGCGAAGATGATTGAAATACTCGGCTTTTGGTGATTTAGTTCGGGAGAAAAGATTATCTTTTAAAGTGTGAATGTCTCGGGGGCTACTATGGAGAATAAGGTTACTACGGCCTCCATATTCAACAAGAGATAGAAGGTGGATCGGATCCCTGTATTATGTAATAGAGTAGGACTCGGTTGTCATGTTGCCTTGTATCTTAAGGCAGGGTATAGAGCCCCTACCGAGTAATACCATGTTATAGATTAGGAAACTGATGTCGTGTCTGGCTAGGTCCTTCTCTCCATATCCATCCACTTTAGGTCTCATGTGCTACCCCATTTTCATATTGCCGAGTTCTAGTTTCGATAACCACTGAATGGCAGGGAGGGTTCGCGTGGTTCGCACGATCCAGCCAACAGACTCCTCCAATGCGTACAGATGATGGAAGCTCGCAGTGGTTTCGAGGTCACGCAGCGGTTCCCGGTAGTTCAATAAACACACATTTTTCTCATTTTGTAATTTACAGAGTCACCAACATATTTGCTTATTTATGCAGGTGTACCTGAAGTTAACTTGCACATGTATCCAATGGGTATGATCGATCAGTGCCATGGAGTCTCCACTTACAACACTGGTTCTTAAATAATGTGTTTCATTTTTAACGATCTTTATATTGCGATAACAATTTAATGCTGCAGCTGCAGGGCGATATACCAAATTTCCATCAGTGAAACTGCACAACCACAAGGACCAGGCTTTTTGGAGATGCTAGGCCAAGGAGATTGGTTTTTCAGTCAACCACCTATCATACAACCACAAACAATAGGTAGAAATTATGATTTACTATAAAGTATTATAGTTTCACTTTGTCAGGAGGCTACAACTTTGGATTCCATGTTTTCTAAGGATGTACACCGCCGACCAAATGGAGGCATACGCTGGTAGCACATAGTCCTATGGAGAACTATGCATCTACGGTGGGGGGTCGTCAATAGCACAACATGAGATAGGACCATTGTAGAATGATGAACCGTCAATAGCACAACTCAGTCGAACCAACACTACGAGCATGTTAACTTTAGCAGTGTTGAGGTGGCACGTAGGTCTGTCCGTGAGCGGTGTTAGGACGCAGACCTCCAGTAGGGGCTAGAAGAAAGGGAAAGAAAAAGGACACTGGCACATCAAGAAATTTCGATGAGGAGGCTGATGAGTAGTACGATTTCATCAGCACATGTTTGATGCATTGCTCATTTGAACAAATCTGTAATTTGTAGGTTGAACCCTTACTGTATCTGCTATATTTCAAAACAAATAAATTAGAAATATTTACCTGCCTCTCCTTCACGAACACTTATAAATATTTACTTTACACAACACTTCAGTGGATTTGAACGTTTTGCGAATTCACGACATTACCTGGTAAGGCCCCAATACGCACATTAAATTATCGCGTACTCAGGTCATACCACAAGATAGGGCTTGTGAATTCACAAAACGCACTAACCTATTGAAGCTTACACCAATGATACACTCTACGAATATGAGTGATACGCTCTACTGGAGTCTACTTCTTTTGATTCCTAAGGTTCCTTTTATAGTTAGTCGGCAAGAAGGCTCTTCAAACAGACAACAAAAAATTTGGTGCTAATTCAGTCGTGCAGCATGTGAATAAAGCTGGGACTAGACGAGAGAAATAACTCTCTTCTTTAGCTATGCCTCACTGCGATGTAAGGACAAAATAACTTTCGGTGCGGACAGACATGCGGGGAGATAGTGGTCTCGCGTGATGGAGAAGCAGGGTGTGTGCGTTACCACGCTTTTGGAAAGCGGTAGCTAAATGGACCCACGCGTCGAACATGCGGCACCGATGCGCCACGGGACCAGCACGGTATCGCGCGTTGATCCTGCGGAACTGCGCCGATCCCACGCCTCCATTCTGTGGCACCGTGTTGGTGCCAGCTCAGTCCCGCTATCCACCCCGCTCCCACACTTCGGTGGCACGAGACCAATCGGTGCCACTGTCCCGGCATGCGCGACTGGCTCGGTCCCGCTCCACCGTTCCGCGACCTATTCGGGAGCCGCTTCCGCGCTGCCACGCCCTGCTGTCATTACGCTCCCGCGAACCCAACATGCGGGTTAGATATATTTTCGCAAATTCATCCCATGCATGTATATAAACGTAAATTATTTAAAATATGAATATTTTCAAAAAAAAATTCCATAAAGGGGAAGGCACAATTTCCTCAGTTAGCTCCATGAGCAAATTTTCCGTTTGTTCATCTTCGTCAGAAACTGCATCTGTAGTCATGACTTATGAGTAGAAACTGAGAATGACAGACATCAGGAAAGACGTTAGCTCCTACACCGCTCACAGTTGGCGCCTGTCACTGGCCCTGTTGAGAACGGCGTTGATCCGATCGTGCGACCAAACCAATTAGATGGTCTGACCTGATTGGAGAATCGCTGAAAGTTTTGTCGAAGTTTCACAAGAGCTTCATTCTGGTATCTTATTCGCTTGTACTAATGGTGTGCTATATGATTTAGAATGAGAGAAACCCCAAGAGTGTTCCGAGCACATTTGAGGATCTGTTTGACGCTATTAGAGAGGAAATTTGAGCTTGGATAGTTTTGTCCATGGTATGAGTCAAACAGAGTAAGTATGTCCGTACACTACTAAAAAAAACCCCTAATAGGAACCGGCTCATAGGTACTAGTTCATTTAAAACCGGTACCTATATTATTACAGATACCTATTAATATAGAACCGGTACCTTTTCTAAATTATAGGTACCGGTTATAAAAAAAAGGTACATATACTATTAGTACCATTTTTTAAAAAAATAACCGGTGTGGAGAACACCTGAACTTTACATTATAAATACTAATTGAGATGAACAAATCAAATCAAGTAGCAATCATAATGTAAAATCTGAAGCCTCGATTAGTGAATATGTGAGACATTGCTGGGACTTTAGCATGTCAGTCAACTTCAGCCTGAGATGTGCCGTCAAACCACACAAAGGTGGCGATCATATGTGTTACACATTCAGGAGACTTGACAAATTTTGCTAAAGCTCTACAATATCTACCCATACTCATGTAGGACTAGTTCCCAGGATAAGCACTAGTCCCACACTTTCATCTTAAAGCAATGATAAACAGATGAAAATACAACTAAGACAATTACAAATCAGATAACAATTATTTATCTTTTACATAGGCCGGCAAGCCAAATAATTAGAGATTCGCGGAAGCTTGACTACCCAGACCACAAGCAAACTGACTAGGGGATTGTCTCCTTATGAATCAAGTCCTAGAAGAAGCAGTCGAAAACCCGCATCACTGAATTTATACTAATTATACAACCTGCAAAAGTAGATATCCCATTATAACAAGAATCAGTACATTATTAAAAATAATGTATTAACAAGGGTACAATCAACCTATATACATGAAGGCTCTAATCAAAGAGAGGCAATATGTGGTCTCATACTTTCAGCATAAAACAAATTTTAGTTCATAAACAATTTGCTATGTATTTAAGCAAAACAATTTAGTAAGATGTAAAGCATAATAAGTATGGCATGGTGTCATCATGAATAGATAAGCATCATTCTCTTACTACCCAACCGGAAATAGGGCAATCAAATCATAATCATACCACATATATCAATTTCATCATCATTTCAAAGCATTTAGTTTCAAAAGTATTTAGAAAACACAAAATTATATCCAAAGCACATCATCATGTTGCTCATGACTGTCAGCACGGGCTAATCGATTAGTTTTTAGAACTCTGCAGAGTTTATACAGCGTTAACCACATGATGTAAATCGCTCTAATTTATCCGGTACCCATCGGTACCACCACACTCTACACATTGAGTACGGTCTAGAGGCCACAACGAGACTTTTACATTAAGTATTGTCAAACCTTGCATGAGCATGATAAGTGTGAATCCATCCTAGGCTTAAGTCCTAGAACCGTTAGGTGGCGGGCCCACGCCTTAAACCTAACACCGTAGCAGCGAACACATCCTTTCTCTCACGAGGCATGTTATCGTTGTATTGGATACACTTAGATGCCCATGCTGTAAGGTGGAACAGTACAGTCGTCCCCTCACATAACATACACACGTAGAGAATTTAATCATCCTACAATCAAACACACACATGGGTAGTTCATATAGATAGCCCACAGTACGGTCGTGGCTACTACGTCTACTACAACGGCCTCCCGAATGTAAGATCAGACAAGTGCTTAACTTAATAGGTCAAGGTCAGCCCATAAATAACACATGTGGATGTATGGTAAACATAATGGGTGATATGAAGTTCGGTCCTTAATCAACTCAGGCGAACACTCCCCTTACCGGTATGCAACTATACTACCATATGCATACCACCTGTCGCCCAAGTCTAAAATCACATTTTATCTCATTTTATTTCACAAATACGTAGAGAATCACCTCTCTCCGTAATGTTTAAAAAGGAGTTCAAATAGTATAGTAAGTGACCCATAATCATGTTTTTTTAAAACTAAGCAAGGCTAAGCATTTGTACTTTATAAAAGCATAGTTATAATTATATGAGCACAATTAAAGTACTCTAGTTGATCCTAAGGTTTAAAACAACAAGGAATTGATTTTCAAAAGGGAGTTATGCATCTTTCAAGGTATAACTACAATTTATAGTTTTGGAAGTACCGATAGATAGAAATATGCATGCAACTTTATAAAACAATACATTTAGCCCGAAAACATGTGATCCAATATGTTCAAAGGTGAGGACAAACTTGCCTTGATTGATATCCCCACTAGGGTCAATAATAAGTCCACTTCCCTCACCGATAATGATTTAGTCGCCTAAAAGAAATAACGGTAACGATAAATGCCAAAACATGTAAAAATCTAAAATGATGAGTTCTACTATGGATAGGTGCTTTGTCAATAAGATTTGTGGTGAAGAAATTTCTATTTTATCACTCTGCATTTGGAGTTATTAATTTTCAAAGTTTAATACTAGCACAAGGTTAATTAAGCTCTATTAGTCCTTATATGCATTTTAGGTTCAAGTTTTGTGAAGTGTTGGCTTGCTGCAGTGAAGTCTTGGTTTCACAATTTGTAGAGTTAACATGATTTTCCTATGAATTTTATAAGTTGTATGTCACATTTTAGACCTTATTAGCTATTTCGAATTTTTAGAAATGTTTTGGGTGCCGTAAGTGCCTCATTTTATTGTACAAAAATTTCGTTCATGATTTTGCCAATTTAAAAAATCTAGAATCACCTCATTTGGAGTTAAAATGAATTACATATGGATTTTATAGTTTGTAGTTTGACTATAGCAGTAATTTTACTAAATAAATATTTGGTGATGTTTTTATTACAGAAAGTGTCAAGTTTTAGTTCATGAAAATTAAGAGTATGGTGTTGTGAGCGCACTGGAACTTTGTTCACTTCAAAATGAGTTAAGGTGAATTTCTATGGATTTTATAAGTTGGAGGTTGCTCTATGTTCATTGTTACTTACATGAATTTTTAGAGCTATTTCTTCTACTGTAAGTGTCAAGTTTTATCTTTCCATATTAAAGATCATATTCTTGTGTGTCCATATAAATTTGATTCGTCTCAAATGAAGTTAAAATGGATTTTATATGCATTTTACAAGTTAATCTATTTTTCAGTTGAATAGATATTGTTTTAGGTATTCTTCTTTTATTTTCCAGATTTTAAAGGAATGGGGTCCACTGGTCAGTGACTGTAACATTTGCAGAAAGGTCCCTAGGGTTCTTGAAAATAGAACCCGATGCCCCTAGCACGTTTTAAATCACTTTTCTTTAAGAGTTCACAGGGTTTTCATATTTACAAAGTAGTCCTACGACCCACATGTCATACAAGGAACTTTACAGAGAGAACCTTATAAGATTTAAAAGTTTATTAATCTAAATCCTTAGCACGCTAATAACCCAGGCCCACATGTCTATCGCACGGGAGCGAGCAGTAGAGCTGATGGTGCTAGCGGCCTTGCGGCAGCGGTGACAACGAACGACGACGAGATAGCCAACACGGCCAACAGATAAGTTATAGAGAATCTCCGTGCGAACCTTACGGTGGTTGGACGATTGGCTGCGGTGGTCAGAGTGGTTCCAGTAGTGAGTGTGATCGGTGGTGAGCTTCGGCATGCCAATGCATGTCGAGTTCCGGCTCAATTCGGCGTGAACTAATGCATGCATGCACGTCTCGGGGTTCCTGGGTGCTCACTTGAAGATATGCGTGCGCCGGAGATGCTTGAATGGCATCAATGGTCTTTAACAAAACTTCAAAACACTTTTTGTGTGTAAAATTTTGAAAATCCTTTTCTATAGAATTATAAAACCATGTTTAGCTAGCCAAGCTATACCCGAGAAGTGTGGTGGTTTAAAAACAAACTCCCTTTCTAGAATAAAAACTCTATCTTCTTTGTTAAGCACTTATTGTTTTGCATCACGTTTAATTTTGACAATAGGATAAATTGCACAAATACATCATAGCCTAATGGCTCTATGATGAAATATTTCCAAAAACTACAAGTCAAGTTAGTGGTTCACAAATAAAATCTATTTTACTTTAAACAAATTACTTACTATGTTAACTTCAAACATGTTTTACTATAATAAAGAAATAAAAAAACTAAAATTCATGGGCATGATTTGGGATGCATTGGATGCTTGTTCTTGATTTATTTTTTCTTTGCCATGATTATAATATTGGGACTTTCATGAAAAAGACACATATGCAAAAAAATAATAGAAATTTATTACAACACACTTAAATAAATAAACCCTAAGAAAGAGAAATGAACTTTATGAAAGCCATAAAAACAAAGGATCATATAAATTAATATGAAGACATGAAATACATCAAATCTTGTTGTGCATGTCTTATATGCATTTTTTGTGGCTCTTAAATGCATTTGCATAATAGGTTTCATATGAATTTGCAAGCTAATGCAATAGTCCGAAAATAGTTAGTGACATACAAAAATCATGAGAAAATTCTCATAAATACTAATCAACATCCTAAGTTCATAGTATTTTTTGAATTTATCATATAATTTGATGCCCTAAAAAAATAGTTCAAGTTAGCTAAAAGTCTGGAATATTGGAATAACATTTAGCCTAATTAACACACTCATCAAATTAAATTCTTCCCTTCAATCCCAATGACCTTCTACCAAATAGTTCACTAATATGTGCTTAACTACCAGTAGGTATGGCTAAGCTAATATAAAATTATTCCCCTACGAAATGACAGCCTCAAAACTCCATCACAGTTCTAATCTGCTATAAACAGTGTCATTTGTCCATTTTAATTTTTTACCACGGTAAAACCAAAACACATATGGGATTATCTTTTTGCACAGACGAAGATCAAGCTATCGTAAACGTCCAGTAATTTTGGTTTAACCTAAAACCTCTTATAATTAAGTATAAAGCTATGTGCAAGACAGCTAGACACCACTGCTCCTAGAGTTGAAAAATGGTGGGAAAGGATACATAGTGGCATATCTCAAATACTTGTAAAATAGTAACTGTGTATTTTAAAATTGTGAAATTTACAATGACATGGATCCAATTAACCCTTGATTCTTTTGGACCAATGAATAGAATCTGAATTTCCAGCCTCTTCTTGCTTCTCCTGAAGCCCCTTCTCTCTTAAACTAGTGAGTACTTTGTCTCATTCATCTAGTTTTGTCATTTATCAATATTCCTTAGTTTTTTCTCGACTAACACAATCTACTTCTGGTTTTGTTTATGCCATATTATAATGTTTTGTTTATGAAATCAGTAGTTTTGTTAACAAATTTCAACTATCTAGTTATGTCATGTACTAGGATTACCTTAGTTTTGCCTCTCTCTTCTTTAGCAATGAAGAGTATTTAGTTTTCTTATTTTTGTGAGCTACTAAGATAGTCTGTAAGCTACTAAGATAGTTTTGTTAGTTTCATGAGATAGTAAAATACTCATACCTTGTTTCGTTGTTTTAAATAATCCTACCTAGTTCTGTTATTTTCGAAACC
Source organism: Oryza punctata (assembly GCA_000573905.2). Classification (NCBI taxonomy): domain Eukaryota; kingdom Viridiplantae; phylum Streptophyta; class Magnoliopsida; order Poales; family Poaceae; genus Oryza; species Oryza punctata. The sequence goes on along the minus strand of CM002492.2, from coordinate 15,048,954 downwards.
TACTAAAATAGTTATGTTAGTTTTCTTAGAACTCCACTAATAGTACTTAGGTCATTAACTAAATTCTCTATCATGTTTTGTTATTTTTGATAAATGGGGAGTTCTCCTTAGTTTTGTCAGCACTAAGCATGAGTTTTTTTTCACATTTCAAACAATACAATTTGGTTTTGTTAGCAACTATTAATTAAGCTGAATTAGTTCTGTTTGGATTTGTCAGCTAATAGTACTTAGTTTTATCACCACACTATTAGCACACATACTCTTAAAATGTTCACTAATATGTGCAACTAAATTAGTCTTGTAACCTCCTAACATAATTTCCTTAGAAATACTTTTGTTAGTTCTGTTAGCAATGAAGAGTACTTAGTTTTATTAGTTTAATTTTCAGCTAGCAGGTATTTTGATTAGGTACTTAGTTTTTGTTAGTACTTAGTTTTGTTATTTTGTCTCTGTCCCTTATTTTTCTATTTTTTCTGTTTTGTCTTTGTCCCTTTTTTGTGATTATATTTTTCCTTTATTGCTATATTGACGGATGGAATATTTGTTAGTACCGGGTTATGTCTAATCCCTGGTCCTAGGTTCCTATATTATTGAACGGATGGAGTATTTGTTATTTTCTTGGTTGATTTACATAGTATGGTGAATCAGTGTTGCAGAGTATTTTCTTGGCAGGCTGATCGCCCGGGATAGGCTGCAGAGTGTATACTTCATCTTAACTTTAATAACCGGTTTGGTTCGTAGGAGTAAAATATACCTTTTTCCAAAAAAAAAAATATGCAATGGTAGATGGCTACATGGACAAGGAAAATCATGCATTTAAACAATGACAGTAAAAAAGAAAAAGATGAGAGAAAAAGATAGATGAGAAAAAGAAAAACAACTAGAAATAAGATATAGGAAGAAACAACCTGAAATATTTTTGTTAGTTTTGTTAGTCTAATTTTCAGCTAGCAGGTATTTTAGTTAGGTACTTGAAGTCCTTAGGTATAAGGTATTTAGTTTTGTTAGTACTTACATGCATGCGTTGTGCAAGTGATTTTTGACTGATCCATATTTTCAGGAATATTTTTGTCGACGCATCAGGGAAGATATGTAGGCTAGGAGGTGATCTATGGAATTTGTGTTATATTAGATGTGAAACATATTTTGGAACTCTATTTTTCCAGCGGTTTTCTCGCAAGGCTGCAAGGTTTGTTTGCTCAACTTATGTGATCATGTGTATATGCAAGCTTAGTTGCCTTCTTGAATTTAGTTAGTACCATGGAATTATTTCTTATGATCCTATTTCTTATACACGCTAGCATAAAATATTTAAATCATTGAGTTCTGTTTGTTTGGTTGATATGCAGGATGTTGGCCCATGCCCTCTTTTCAACTGAGATTGATCGAAGTTCCATTGGTTGCTTAGTTTGGCAAAATAGACTTCATGAGTTTAGAGTTTATCTACTGTAAATACTCGATCTGTAGTCGCAAATGTAATAGAACGCATACTCGATCTGTAGTCGCAAATGTAATAAAGCGCAAAGATAGTCTTACCGGTGATAGAGTCAGCTACAATAAAGGACAAAACACAAAATGGGATGCACAAACGTTTTATTGGACTAGACCACCAAACCAAATCCAAGTCAACAACCCATGTAGAAAAGCGCTCAGCTCCCCATGCGCTTCGTGTTGGATGATCGACGCATGACTAATCGAATGTTCCAAAATTCAGCGGTAACTTACAAAATTTTCAGTCGGTTGTTCTATAGACAGTATATTGTAATATCCCATATAAGTAATATTTGCCTCCAATGATCAGATTAGTGTGAGGCGGTATTTAAACCCCTCCCCACCCAAAGCTAAGATTGTTGATTCTATTGCGACAGCATATTAGGTGCCATTGGCTTGAGTTTGTTGATATGCATTCTTTCCCTACTCTTTCTTGGTCTTCGTGATTTGACTGTGTGAGTGGATTGGAGTGGGTTATCTACTGTGCTTGGTGAAAATTTGGTGATTTTTTAAGCACCAGCATTCAACAACAAGTTCTTTTTATCTAATCTCTTAGAGGTTAAAAACTGTAGATAGCTAAGTTAGGTGTCATTATAGTCTCCAATCCAATTGTGGTAAGCCAACATCTAATCTCTTAGGCTCAGTTGTTTTTTAACTCCAAACTTCAACTTTCTCGTTTTTCATTAGCACGCTTTTTAAATTGTTGAATGGTATTTTGAAAAGAATATATAGAAGTTATTTTACAAAATAAAATAAATCTATTTTTAAGTTTGTAATAGTTAGTAGTTAATTAATTATATGCTAATGAGTATTCTCGTTTCGCATGCGCTACCAAACTTCCTCCACAATCATACAAGAACGTAGCCTTAAGAGGTTAAAAACTCGTAGATCAACAAGTGTCGTTGTAGAGTTTCCGATCCAATTGTGGTAAGCCATGGAAGGTTTGTAAATGCTGATAATATTGGTGAAAGAGGAGTGCATTTGTAAACTAGGTTAGAGATGGAAAAGACCCAGTTTTTTATGAGCTACTCAACAAAGGGGTATAATGCCCTAAAAGATTTGAATTTCGACAAATACATCAGCTTCGCTCCTCAATGAAATCATGCTATCCATAGTTCTGATTTTTGCCTACTGTTACCGCGAGTAACTAGTTGTTTGTGCTAGTATTGTTTTTCTGGTGCTAGATATAGTAGTTGTTGCCTTGTTGAGCTTGCTGCTGCAGAATCTATATCGGAAAAAAAAAAAGCCCACCGCCTTAAGAGCAGGCCTCAAACCCCAAAATGAATATTCAGCTCGTTGATACTAGGGTAAATGTATCCAGAAATATGAGTATTCCTTATTCATTGTTGTTACCTGGTGTTCACCTTGCTGCAATGATCGGTCTCCAACAGGAACCTATTATTACTTTATAGAGTTTGGCAGGCAGATACATGGATTGCAAACAGATCATGCTAGCTGCAGGCGGGGGTTGTACAAGTGATCCGGGCAAAATCCACAGCCTACTCAATCTAATCCTTCTCTTCTTCGGCTGGAGTATCCACCTTGGCTGCCGCAGAAGCGTAGCTCACGCTGCTGTCCCTCATGCTCTTGCACTGGCTTGACTGTTCATACCGAATGAATCCAATCTTGATCTTCGTCGAACAATGTTTCAGCATCTGGAACATTATATTGCATAAAGATGATGAAGTTATAGAAGTAGAAATGAAGAGAGAACACTAGTTAGATCATCACAAAGCTTACACTGAGGAAAACGCTGATGGGGTGGCGTCCACATATGGTATTCTCATACTCTTGCAGGTACTGCTTGAATGCATCTGGATTACCAGTCTCTATTATCTCCATGCCCATGCGGTCCAAGGCCTCTATCGAATTATGTATAGCACCATGGCTCTTGTCGTAGTATGTGTAACTAAACCTGATGAGACGATGTGGGTGAGCATAATCATATACAAATCCTATAAGATCGAAGTAACAACTACAGCTTAGCCTGATGATGTATCATGGGCAAGCATTCTTTGGTGTCCAATTATGAAATGAACTGATCTGGGCTGTTCAATCACGTTTTCTACGCTATCGATCAAAGTAGATTCGCGTGAAACAAAGCCTGGAGCAAATCAGGTCCCTTTTCACTTCCCACCACAATCTTGTGTAAATAAAATTGTGTAATCCCTGAACCGCAAACACCATCAGCCCACAGCAACCTCCCCCCATCTTCACACTCCTACAACTCCAAACGCTTGCACGCTGGTGATCACCATCGTTGGGCAGATGGACCCCAACATGATCAGGCTAAGCCATGTGGCAGAAGTAAACCAGGATACATCTACAGCATCCGGTGTTTCTATAGATGAATTTAGCAGGGAAGCAAGGTGCTGTCATCATCCAACAGAGATGGATTCGAGATTGGGGTTTGCGATATAGTGTTATTACAACACAGTGCCAGGTGGAGTTGTTTTTTTCTTTCAAAATTGAGATGGTTCTAGGATCTGCCAATTGGATCTGATGGGTTCTCAAATTCCGTCTGATGCCTATATTGATTATTTGAGCCTAAATGTTATTCCACGTGATAAGTTACATTTATGCTAAGTGGAAAGACGAGATACTGCACAACAATATCTAGAGTACTCTGGCTATGAGGGGTTCAACTGATAGACAAATGCTGCTCATATGATGGTACCCTTTTTGTTATTGAGAGCAAATTTTGACATCTACTGAAGTTCAAATTTGCATATACAAAATTCAGATTTTGTACTGAAATTTAAACTTGGAAAGAACCATATTTGTAAGTGTGATGAGGAGTTGATCTGAAAAGAGTCATAGCTAAAACTGCTATTATGGCATACTACCTACCTTCTGGAAAGAGTACAAGTAGAAAGACTAACAATTTGGACAATCTAAGATTGTGGATTTTGCATCATGAGCTCATTTTAACTAAATTGGGTAGCAAATTTAATGAAAAACCAGGCATGCCAACTCTTCTGCTTTTCTACATTGCCAGATCTTTAGCCTCGAATAGGGCAAACACCGCAAACTTCATTAATTAGTTCTGTAGAACTGGTAGATGACAAATGTGACACAGGACAATTAATTTTTTCTCACACTAAAGATTACCATAGGAAAACAAGCAAGTTGGCAGAGCATGAAAAAGCTGACAGTAGAAATTAAGTATTTACCGGGTTCCCCAGTGGCAGAAATCTGAGGAGATAGAAAAGAAGTTCTTCGGATCGTCAAGATATTTAGAGAGCAACTGCCCATACATGGCTTCATTTTGGGAGTTAAGGGCACCAACAAGGATAGGGACAACTTTTACGTTATGTCTGTAAGATTATAACATGAAAAGACAGAAACTTTAGTGTGGGATTGGTATATTTTTAAATGGGATTACTAGACTAGATTGATACAAAGTTATCAGGAAAGAAAGTACCCCTGAAAAACTTTAGAAAGATAGGGTAAATGCATTTCCATGCTATGTTCAGCTTCATCCACACTAAGGTCCATAAATTCAAATTTTCCTGTAGCATTGAGTTCCTCAGTCACTGCAAAAACAGTATTATAAGTAAGATAAATAGAATATTCAAATGGAAAGGCAGTCTATCAACACACAGGGATGCAAAATATAATTCAAGCTCAACAATCTATTTCCTCTCATATATGGTTTTAACACCTTCAGGAACTCATCGGTCATCACAAAATGAACACTATGAATGAAATTATTCTGGAGGGATTAGAGAGCATATTCTTATATCACATAGTCAAATGGGAGGTTGTATAACTTTGGAGAGTCGGGGAATCCTTAATAATGAAATTGTGACCATCTGTTTGCTCAATATGTGGATTTGGAAGTTGTTCAAAAGGGCCATAAAGAAGATTGGTTTCAACCCATTTACAGAAAAAAGGGGAAGTTGTTTAGTGAGTGCAGGAGGATCTCAATAAGGTTTAGAGAGTTAAACATTGGTTTAAGTAGGTAACCTTGCAAAAAAATCCGAAAATATTTCCTTTTGTAAGGCATTTGACCTGGAGAGGCGCCTTTCAGAATTTTTATTTTTCAATTTTTTCTAATATTGTGATGACCCAGATGTTTCAGTTGCCCAGTCTTTAGAGGAAGGTGTCTCAGATATTTCTTTTAGAACTCTTGGAATGTCAGAATGTACCGAAACATGTTGCTATATTTGCTGAGTAGGGTGCGCAGTTCTATAAAGTGTAAATCAGGTGAGTTGGCTGTTGAGAAATCTTAACACCTTTTCTGGTCAAATGCATCATTTATGTTAAGAGAGAACTGGCTATCTACCACCCAGATCTTCTCTGCAGATATATACCATTGATTTTTTTGGTCTCCTTGATACTATCAAAACCTTCTGATCCTTCCTCTAATTATCACATATCCATTTTCTCACATTAACTGAGACCCTGAGCTACCTTATCTGGCATGCTATATGTTAGTAGCAAAATCTTCTCTCTCATTGAGAGGATGGCGCTAGGAGAGTTGGGGCAATTTTCTGTCTATTTCTTATATGAAAGCCATACTATCCCGGGGAAGGGTGGGATACATATTTTGAGTAGTAGCTAGCTGGCTGCAGCTAGTCTAGGGCATCCAGTCAAGATGTTGTCCTCTAAAACAGCCTAAAAGCTGAAAAGCTAGAGCATCCTAAAAGCTGAAAAAAGCAAAAGGAATGCAAACTAGACTAATCAGCCACAAGCAAAGACTAGACTAATCAGCCACAAGACTTATTCTATCAGCCCAGACAGGCTTGGACGCGTCGGCAGACCCCTGGCAGGGGTGCGCACGATGGCGGTGCTCCCGGCGGCAACGGCTGAGTCGACGGAGATTGCGGCCGTTGCAGGCGGCGCGTCTCTCCCTCCCCGGACCGGTACCGTGGACACCAGGGGATTCAGGCCATCATCAGGGAAGTCGGTTCTGGTGGTGGGTGGCCTACCCTCACCAAGACCAACTACGTCGAGTGAGCCGCGGTCATGAAGGTGAAGCTCCAGGTGCGGCACATGTGGGAGGCAGTTCGGTACGGTGACGTCGACTACGACGAGGATCGACGGGCGCTGGATGCCCTCATCGCTGCAGTCCCACCCGAGATGCAGTTCTCGCTCTCCCAGAAGCGGACTGCCAAGGAGGCTTGGGACGCCATCGCTGGGGCACGCAATCGGCAGCGACCGCGCCCGCAAGTCCACACTGCAGGCGCTTCGCAAGGAGTGGAAGAGCCTGGCCTTCAAGGCAGGTGAGGACGTTGATGACTTTGCCCTCCGTCTCAACACTCTGATGCAGAAGATGGTGCAGTACGGCGACGACACCTATGACGAGGAGAGAGCCGTCGAGAAGCTTTTCCGGTGCGTCCCAGAGAAGTACAAGCAGATTGCTCGCTCGATTGAGTCTCTGTTGGACCTCTCCACGATGTCGATCGAGGAAGTGATAGGTTGCCTCAAGGTCGTCGACAGCGACGAGCCACAGCCTCTCTCGGGGCCTCTCACCATTGGCGGAAAGCTCCATCTCACTCAGGAGCAGTGGGAGGCCTGTCAGGGTGACGGGAGGAAGGGGGAATCCTCTCCCTCGACAGGCGGCCGCAAGCCGCGCAAGGCGCGCGGAGGCGTCCAGCTGCGATGGGCGCGAAGACGCGCCGAGGTGGCGCTCGCAGAGGCGCCCAAGGCGGCGCTGCCGGCAACCACAAGCCGGCACGAGACAATGCCTGCCGCAACTGTGGCAAGCTTGGCCATTGGGCCAAAGACTGTCGACAGGCACGACGCGGCCAGGCCCACGTCGCACAGTTGGAGGAAGAGCCGGCTCTGCTCCTGGCACACGCAAGCATCGAGCTCTCCAGCGGCACCAGCCGTAGCGGCCTTCCTCCACCTCGACAAGCCGAAGGCACACGCCCTTCCTCGGCGACGGCTCCAGCAACAAGACTGATGGGTGGTACCTAGACACTGGCGCCACCCATCACATGACTGGTCGACAGGAGCTCTTCACCGAGCTTGACTCCAGCGCCCAAGGCTCTGTCAAGTTTGGGATGCCTCCGGCGTGGAGATCAAGGGCGTCAGCTCCGTCACCTTCATCGCCAAGTCTGGCAAGCACAGGCTGCTCACCGGAGTCTACTACACCCCCGCGTTGAGGAACTCTATCATCAGCGTGGGATAGCTGGATGCAAACGGCTCACGCGTGTTGGTCGAGCACGGAGTCATGAGGATTTGGGATCGTCGTCGTCGCCTTCTTGCCAAGGTAACCAGAGGCACCAATCGACTCTACATCCTAAGTGTGCAGGTGGCACAACCGGTGTGCCTCGCCGCTCGTCGTCCCGACGAGGCGTGGCAGTGGCACGAGCGCTTCGGGCACCTCCACTTCGAGGCCCTAAAGCAGCTCAGTGCCAAGGAGATGGTGCGAGGCCTGCTGTGCCTTGACCACGTGGAGCAGCTCGGCTCAGCTCTACCTTTCCCCAGCAGACGAGCTTCCGAGCCAAGGAGCGGCTCGAGCTCGTGCACAGGGACTTGTGTGGTCCAGTGACACCGGCCACACCAGGAGGACGATGTTACTTCCTGCTGCTCGTCGATGACCTCTCCCGCTACATGTGGGTGATGGTCCTCGGCAGCAAGGGAGGCTGCGGAGGCGGAGTGCGGTCGCAAGTTGCGCGTGCTGCGCACCGACAACGGCGGTGAATTCACGGCGGCTAAATTCACGTCGTACTGCACTGATGAGGGCATTTAGTGCCACTACACTGCGCCGTACAGCCCGCAGCAGAGCGGCGGCGTCGAGCGGCAACCAGACAGTTGTGGGGATGGCTCGGGCTCTCCTCAAGCAAAGAGGGATGCCAGCCATCTTCTGGGGAGAGGCGGTGGTGACGGCCGTCTACATCCTCAACCGCTCGCCCACCCAAGGCCCTCGACGACAGGACACCGTACGAGGCTTGGCATGGGCGCAAGCCAGCGGTCTCCCACCTGCGGGTCTTCGGCTGCCTCGCGTTCACCAAGGAGCTCGGCCATACCGACAAGCTCGACGACAGGAGCACCCCAGGGGTGTTCATCGGCTACGCTGAGGGCTCAAAGGCCTACCGCATTCTCGACCCGGAGACAGTGTGCGCACGGCGCGCGACGTAGTGTTCGACGAAGGGCGAGGGTGGGCATGGGACAAGGCGGTGGACGACGGCTCGACTCCGACGTATGACGACTTCACTGTCGAGTACGTCCACTTCGAGGGAGCTGGGGGAGTAGGTAGCTCTTCTTCACCGAGCGTGCCTACCCCGTCCCCGAGCCTCCACCGACTCCGGCAGCGACACACCCTCGAGCCATGACTTCGACTGCGGCAAGTCCTTCGCCGAAACCAACACAGCCGGCAACCCCACGCACTCCAGCACCAACAGCCACCCCTCCGGGCACGTCCACTCCGACACCAGCTCGTGTCGAGCACAGCCCGGTGGAGTTCGCTACTCCGCTCTCCCACAACGAGGAGCGCATCGACGCGTACCACGACGGCGAGCTGCTGCGGTACCGTACGATGGAGGACCTTCTCGGCGACCAACCGGTACCGGTACTGGTGCCTCGTGACCTGGAGGCGCAGTTGCACCTTGCGTGCGACGACGGTGAGCCTCGGTCTTCCGCAGAGGCCGAGAGACGCGGCATGGCGTGCCGCGATGCAGTCGGAGATGGACTCGGTTGAGAACCGCACCTGGGAGCTTGCTGACCTACCTCGTGGTCACCGCGCGATCACCCTTAAGTGGGTGTTCAAGCTGAAGAGGGATGAAGCCGGAGCCATCGTCAAGCACAAGGCTCGCTTGGTGGCACGGTTTCGTGCAGCAGGAGGGGATCGACATCGACGATGCCTTCGCCCCTGTGGCACGGATTCCGACTCCTTGCGCTGGCTGCTCAGGAAGGCTGGTGCGTCCACATGGACGTCAAGTCGGCGTTTCTGAACGGCGACTTGAAGGAGGTCTACGTGCACTAGCCGCTGGGATTTGCGATCCCCGGCAAGGACAAGGTGCTACGCCTGCATAAGGCCCTCTACGGCTTGCGGCAAGCACCGAGGGCGTGAAATGCCAAGTTGGATTCCACGCTCAAGGAGATGGGCTTCGAGCAAAGCCCGCTCGAGGCGGCCATCTACCGGCGGGGCAGTGGAGGAAATGCCCTGCTGGTGGGTGTCTACGTCGACGACTTGATGATCACCGGCACCAAGGATGCGGAGGTGGTGGCGTTCAAGGAAGAGATGAAGGCCACCTTCGAGATGAGTGACCTGGGGCCTCTCTCCTACCTGGGGATCGAGGTGCACCAGGACGACTCCGGGATCATGCTTCGACAGACCGCCTACGCCAAGCGCGTCATTGAGATGGCTGGGCTCACCGATTGCAACCCAGCTCACTCCGATGGAGGAGAGACTAAAGCTGAGCCGCAACAGCACGACGGAGGAGGTGGATGCTACGCAGTACAGGCGCCTTGTGGAGAGCCTTGGCTACCTCACCCACACACGGCCGGACTTGGCATTCTCCGTCGGCTACGTTGGTTCATGCAACGACCGACGACGGAGCACCAGCAGGCTGTGAAAAGGATCATCCGCTACGTCGCGGGGACTCTCGACCACGGTCTCTACTACCCGAGGTGTCCTAGCAAGGCACACTTCGTCGGGTACAGCAACAGTGACCACGCCGGCGACATCGATACCAGCAAAGAGCACGAGCGGGATTCTCTTCTTTATCGGCGAGTGCCTCGTTAGCTGGCAATCAGTCAAGCAGCAGGTGGTGGCCCTATCCAGCTACGAGGCCGAGTACATAGCGGCCTCCACCGCTTCGACCCAGGCGCTCTGGCTTGCTCGACTGCTTGGTGATCTCCTCGGCAAACACTGGAGCAGTGGAGCTCAGGGTGGACAGCAAGTCTGCTCTGGCCCTGACAAAGAACCCTGTTTTTCACGAACTGAACAAGCACATCCGAGTGAGGTACCACTTCATCCGAAGCTACTTGGAGGAAGGGAGCATCAAGGCGAGCTACATCAACACCAAGGACCAGCTTGCGGACTTGCTTACCAAGCCTCTTGGGAGGATCAAGTTCCTCGAGCTCGGCTTCAGGATCGGGATGGCCCAACTTTCTCACAAGACGACGCCCAAGACTTGGGAGGAAAATGATAGAATAAGTCGTGGCTGATTAGTCTAGTCTTTGCTGGCTGATTAGTCTAGTCTTTGCATTCCTTTTGCTTTTTTCAGCTTTTAGGATGCTCTAGCTTTTCAGCTTTTAGGCTGTTTTAGAGGACAGCATCTTCACTTTCGGTTTTAGACGACAGTATCTTCACTTTCTGTTTTAGAGGACACAGCATCTTGACTAGATGCCCTAGACTAGCTGCAGCCAACTAGCTACTACTATAAATATGTATCCCACCCTTCCCCGGGATGGTATGGCTTTCATATAAGAAATAGATAGAAAATTGCCCCAACTCTCCTAGCGCCATCCTCTCAATGGGAGTAAAGATTTTGCTACTAACATGGGCTGTCGCCGCCCCGCGCGCTCCCGCCAGGAACGCCGCCGGCGCGTCCACGCCCGGCTGGGCTGCCACCACCGCGCGCATGGGTTTGTGCGGCTGCCCAGTGCTCCGCCCGCTCACGAGCTGCCTCCCTCGTCAGCTCATCAGCGGGGACGTCGTAGGCGGAGACAGAGCTGCTAGAGCTACTATCGCGCAGAGCATTGAGCTCTGCCGCCGCCGCACGCGCTGCATCCGCCGCTGCCGCTGCTTCCACTTCCGCCCTTGCCGCTGCCAATTCCGTCGACGCTCGCTCGCGCTCCTCTGCCGCGGCGAGCTCGGCCTCCTGCCGGAGCCGCGCGCTCGAGGCGAGCGAGCGCTAAGACTGTCCTGCGGACATGGCACGCTACGGGGGGCTGCTGCGTGGGGAGGAGGCTGCCTCTGACGAGCTGCTGCTCGTCAGCGCAGGGGAAGAAGGATGAGCAGGAACAGCCGGTGTTCCTGCTGCCGGCTGAGGACAGAGGGGAGCTCGGGAAGGGGATGAGCAAGAGATGTCTAGGCTACAGGATAGAATGGCTCTGATACTACTTGTTAGTAGCAAAATCTTTTCTAGGAGAGTTGGGGCAATTTTCTATCTATTTCTTATATGAAAGCCATACTATCCCGGGAAAGGGTGGGATACATATTTATAGTAGTAGCTAGCTGGCTGCAGCTAGTCTAGGGCATCCAGTCAAGATACTGTCCTCTAAAACAGAAAGTGAATATGATGTCCTCTAAAACAGAAAGTGAAGATATTGTCCTCTAAAACAGCCTAAAAGCTGAAAAGCTAGAGCATCCTAAAAACTGAAAAAAGTAAAAGGAATGCAAAGACTAGACTAATCAGCCACAAGCAAAGACTAGACTAATCAGCCACAAGACTTATTCTATCACTATACACTGTCCCAAACCAAACTCCTCCATCCTTGCCACATAGAACTTTGCCTTTGTAACCACCTTGGAGAGAAGACCTAGTGTGCAACATGGCCCCCGATTCCCCTCAGACCAGACTTGTACTAATTTGCTTTTGTTTTTCTTGATAGATGGGTGAAATTCAAACAAAATGCAAGCAGATTGTTGAAGCACAACAGGAAGAGATTTGTTGATACATCGTGGGTAAGGACCTGCAAAGAATGTTTAGTGAGGGATGTGACACCCCTACTATCAGTTATTGTGCTAGGAGGGGTATAGGCGTGCTCAGCGCTTTAACTGATAGCCTTGAGAGTTTTGTTTAGTGAGGTTTGAAGGCTAAATGGTTTGTTCCGGGAACTTGCTTATTTTGTTTATGGCTTATGCTGGTCTCCCTTGCAAGGGCCTTATGACCATGATGTTTGCTTTCATCAATATAACTAAAGGACATGCTGCTACTAAGAGAAAGATACTCCCTCCGATCCAAAATATAGCAACCTAGTACTTGATTAGACACCACCTAGTACTACGAATCTAGATAGGGGTCTATCCACATTCGTAGTACCAGGTGGTGTCTAATCGATACTACTTTAGTACGTTGCTATATTTTGGGACGGAGTGAGTATATAGATGTGTGGTTTTTGCATCAAACCGGTTACACATTGTTTGCAACGAGGAGCACTTGACAATGTTTAAACACATCGAATAATATAATAACTCATATTGTACTGTGTGGTGTGCCTGTGGCAATTCACTTATATTGGACTAATGTGTGATATTGAAAATTTTCAGGCAACTCAGAGAAAGTAGCAACGGTAGCAGGTGGGGTGGCAGATTATTACTACTACTATAAAAGGGGAATCTTAAGCACAAATGGCTGTCTCTGAAAATATAGAAAGTTCAAAACAGAAATAATTAATATGGATGGCTCTATCTAAAAATAATTACATTGTAAAATCATATTAGTACTGCTAAAGTGCTAATCATGCATGGAAGGCATATTGGGTCAGATTAATGGCAATACTAATGTTGGTATTCTGGCCTATTATCCAAGAGAAATCTTAGGTAAAGACTAATTAGATTGCTTAGCATGTAATATGAATGTACAATATTCAAGTCAGTAACAGCATACCTTCATGGTCTACTGGCAAATCCCCAATTGGGGTGCTATAAATAGTAGCTCTTGTTAATGCACATTTTGGAGTATAGTAGTGATGTGAGGGGCCTAACAGGAAGACCCGAGAACTGGATCACATACAGGAAAACATATTAGATAATAGGGCAAAGTGAAAATTAGAATAAAGAAATCAGCTATAATAATGTAGGTAGTATTTTTTGGACATTCTTAAAAGCTGAAGCTGATTCTGAATTTCAGAGTTTGATTTTACATCTCTCTTTTCATGATTGTTAAGGAGACAAGTAAAAAATCTACCAAAACTATTCTTAAAAATACATATTCAAAATTCAAAAGTAGCAGAACTATTGCAGCGTTTGGAATGACAAAAGCATATCATATATCTATGCCATAGAAGTGAATGTTTTATGATTATCTTGGTGTTCAGTTTGAATTACTGATTACTGACATGGGATGTTTGGAAACTGAGGTTGTCAGGAAATGGCCAATAGCTTTGGTGGTGAGGTAGGTGTTTAACCTCCTCACTCACCCGGGTTTAAACCCTAGGATTAACACATGTGACCATCTCATTCTTTAGTTAATGCTAGAACCCATGCGCAACTTTCAAAATAAAATAAATAAAAATGCATGCATCACCCATAAAGATCACTTTACCAATTATACCAATGAGATATAAAAGTACAGGTTGATAAAATGGTACATCCATGGTACTTTTACATGAAAGCATTCAAGTCAAGGTATTACCAGTACAGCAAGACAGTGATTTACTATTAGAAGACCTGAAATTTTGAGAGAGTAACAGTTATGTGTAAATAACATACATGTTAGTTGGATCAATGTTGCCAAAAGCATATGCCGCACACCGCCCTGAGTATGAATAGCCAGCATGGCTGTAATGGCAAGAAACAATTGTTAAAATAGAACAGAAGAAATTCACCGTCATATGAATAGTTAAATACCAACTTACGGCGCAATTACTGCCCTCACATCAGGGGACTTGGTGAGACCAGCAGCCCTCAGCCAACCATCAAGTTCCTCATCCAGTTTCCTGGCTAACATGGAGCAACGAATTTAGGGGACAGAGCTGAAGTGGTAAATTGTTGAACTGAAATTTTAAAAAGAAGAAAATGGTTGAGATCCCTGAAAGTTTTCTACAAATTACATGCTTTTATGAATTAATGTTGGAAACTGCAGAGCAAGAAGATAATGGAGTCAGCTAGTAATGAATGGTTTGACTCCCAGTAAAACTAAATAGCTCATGTGTTTCCAGAATGGCCTGACAGTTAAAAAAGTAATGCATTTGCATAACAAATAGCAAATGATCCAGTTTCATCAATCATGTCAGCCTACTACGTGTTTGGGCAAAAAAGAATAATATTAATCTAATAAGCAGTACTTAAAATGTCATCATGCCTAATAGCACCATAAAATTGATCCATGTCCATACGATAAGGTTGCCGATAATTCATTCCTTCTAATAAAAAACTATTCCGAAAGTGCATAATTTATATGAAACCATATATAACAATGGCAAGCGGTTCCTGCATTTGTCTAACAATATACAAATAGTTTCCACAAATCTGTTAACTCAGCAACTAAATTTGAAGCAAGAGAGCCATAATGACTGGCGAAATCATCCAAAATGTCAACCAAACAATTCGAGCACGCATCTTTAGATAACTATCAAACAAATTATTCACAACTGTTGGAGAGAATGAACTCAATGCGATAATCTTTACTGATCACGGAGCATGATTACATATAGAGAGAACCTACCATAATCGACTCAACTGATTTATAGAAGTAGTATCGGGAGGATATGGAAAGGATCAATCACAGCAAAAATGGAAAAGGAAACAGATCGCTAACAACCCCCCCCCCAGGCGGAAAGTGGGTAGGACCGACGTTCAGACTGGAGTGAAACTCCGTGAAGATGGAGGAAGGCAAACCCTTGGTGAAGATGTCGTTATACTGTGAAGTGTGAAGTGGTAGGAGCGTGAAGAATACAAACCGTCCCAAGTGCAACCTTCTCACGAACGAAGTGCAGGTCGATCTCGATGTGCTTGGTGCGCTGATGTTGAATCGGGTTCAATGAAAGGTACATGGTGCTCACATTGTCGTAGTAGACAACGGTAGCCTTTGTGCGAGGAGAATGCAGCTCGGGAAGAAGTTGTCGAAGCCAGCACGACTCAACCGAAGACTCAGCGACGGCATTGGCGCCAGCACGATATTCAGCCTCTGCACTAGACCTGGAAACAGTGTTCTGGCGTTTGGTGCTTGGATGACCAGGAGATGAGGTTGTCACCAAGAAACACGGCGTAGCCCAAGGTGGACTTGCGTGTGTTGGGATAGCCTGCCCAATCTATGTCGGAGTAGGCGAGTAAATCCTGGGCGGTGGAGCGGCTGAGGCGGAGACTGAGGACGAGAGTGCCGTGGATGTAGAGCAGAATGTGCCTGATCGCGGCGAGATGAGGCTCACGTGGGTCGTGCATGTGGAGGCACACCTGTTGAACAGCATAAGCTATGTCCAATCGAGTGAAGGTGAGGTACTATAGGGCGCTAGCTAGGCTGCGGTAGTCAATCGGATCAGCCACAGGAAAACCATCAGTGCCAGACAGCATGGCGGACGTATCAGCCGGAGTAGAGCAAGGTTTGCAGTCAACCATGCCAGCACGCTCAAGGGTCTGTAGATTGTACTATCGCTGATAGTCCAAACGACTGTCAAGTGACGGTAATGCCCAGAAAGTGATGTAGATCCACTATGTCCTTCATCGAGAACTCGGATTGGAGAGCCGAGATAGTCCATATGACGAGAGCGTCGGTGGAGGTAGTCAGGACGATGTCATCCACATAGAGCAGGAGGTAGACCATATCAGAGCCCCGGCGAAGGATGAAGAAGGTGTCAGAGCGAGCCTTTGTGAACCCGAGGGAGAGGAGGAAGGCTGCAAACCGGCTGTACCATGCCCTAGGGGCCTGTTTGAGGCCGTAGAGAGACTTGTTCAGATGGCAGACAATATCAGGGCAGGATGGCCGACGGCCCTGGTTGCTGCTGCTCGAGTGGTGACATGGAGATGCGTCGACCGATCGGCGCTGGTGGAGTAGCTGAAAAGTCACTTAAAAACTCCAAATCAGCAGCACAAGTCCCATTATCAGCCATAGTATAAGGAAACGAGTGAAAGGATCACTTTGTTGAAGGACAAATCGAGACACCGATACCCTTTGTGATTGGATGGACAGCCAAGAAAGACGCAGAGTAGAGCGGGGTGAAAGTTTGTGGGCTGCAGTGGCGGAAAGGTTAGGATAGCACACACAACCGAAGACACGAAGATGGGTGTAGGTGGGGTGGGAGCCGTGCAGTGCGAAGTGAGGGGTGTGAAATTGGAGGGTTTTGGTTGGGTGTAGGTTGATGTGGTGTGTGGCGGTGTGGAGGGCCTCAACCCAAAAGGAGGGTAGGTTGGCTTGAAAAAGAAGAGAGTGCACGATGTTATTGACAGAACGAAGGTGCTGCCGTTCTGAGGGGAGGTGTGTGGACAGGACATGCGTAGGACACCCTGAGTGAGGAAGAAGGTGCGGGAAGTGGAGTTGTCAAACTCACCGCCGTTGTCGCACTGGATGCCGCGAATAGTGAACTGTGTTTTCACATAAGCAAAAAAATGAGAGTGCGAAAAGTGTTGGATTTAAAACGAAGAGGAAAGGTCCACAAATAATGAGAGCAATCATCAAGAATAATAAGAAAATATTTGTAACCCGACACACTGGGAACAGGGGATGTCCATAAATCGCGGTGAATTAAATCAAAGTTTGCGGTAGCCCGATTGACAGAATGGGAAAAAGGGAGCCAACAGTGATGACCAAGAATGGAGAGATCCTTGTAGGATGGGATGACGGTGGAGCGAGCCAAGCTGGCGAGAGCGTCGGAGCCGAGATGACCAAGCCAACGGTGCCAGAGAGTGGACTTGCGGACGGCAAGAGCGTAGTGGACAGTCGCTGGATTGAAGAGGTAGAGCTCTTTGGTACTATTGCACCTGACGATCTCGTTTCGGGACAGCCGATCCTTCACACAAAGACCATCTTCATCAAACTCAACAGAACATTTGTTATCACGAGCAAAGCGACGAACAGCAATTAAATTTTTAATGATGTGAGGGGAAACAAGAACATTATTAAGAACAAAAGAATGATTATCGCAAGGAAGACGGGTGGAGCCAATGGCTGTGATAGAAGGGAGCCATCGCCAACAACGATGTGTTGTGGTGTAGATGAGGATGGGGGTAGGGTATGGGAGAGAGTACCGGCGTCCGATGTCATGGAAAACATCAACCACCAACATATATCAAGTTATCAACAGTTTGAAGCTACTAGACTATTTACACTCCAGATCGTTTAAAACTAACACTCCGAAGGTATGCAGCATCATCTTTTGCATTTTGGAAAGCGCACACAATCGAACAAGTCAACACTCACCCGTCCCCAACAAACAACACAAGTGCACTCCAAGAAGCTAGGCTAGGCCGCGGAATTGAGTAATCACCACCACCGAACCAGACCCCGTTAATTCCCCAAATCTTGTCAGCAAGAAATCCCCTCCTCCAACCTCTCCCCCTCCCCAAAAGTAGGAGAATCCATCGATCGGATTGAACTAGCAAGAAGTCACCTCCTCCAACCCCACCCCTACCCAAAAGTGGGAGAATCCATCGATCGGATTGAACTAGTAGAGATTGCAGTAGAGGAGGAGAGTGGATCGAGTACCATTGTTGGTGTACCAAGAGCCGGCGTGCGAGGCCCTCCTCATGCGCTCCATCCCCACTCTGCAGCAGAGAAGAAGAGTGGTTTCGATGGCGGCAGCAAGGAAGAGGAATTCCTCCTCTGTCTCGTCTTCCTTGTCTGCAAAAGAAGATTGAGAAAAAATGAGTACTGCTAAAGAAAATAGTATTTGATGGCCTGTTTAGCAAGAGAAGAGAAAGGGCTCTCCTCATCACCAAAAAAAAAAAATCTAACACAAAGTTAGCTTCAACAGACAAGCACCAAGCCACTGAGATTAATCCATACACCAATTTCAAGTTAAATACTCAATTGAGACCACGTGGATCTTTACACCGAAATGCATGTATTATCGGCTTATATAGGGCAGGTGTCAGGATTAACCAATCAACACCAGTTCATGTGCACACAGGTAAGTATAAAAGGTGGATTAAGTAGATAATGTCCTGCTGCAATGAAAATCCCACCGATTCACAAGTAAATAGCAGAAAAGATCACAGACAATATTTCCTAACAGATTCGGGTGCACTGCTTAAGGCAATACTACTAAACAGTACCTTAGAAAATCCAGCGATGGACGGCGGCGCCAAACGTGCACCCGTCGGGGCCGGACGGATCAGATCGGCAACGGGGAAGAGATCTTCCTGGCGATGGCGCTCGGGATCGGCGGCAGCGGGAGGGTCATGGGGATGGCGGTGCCCGGCGGCTGAGTGCGGAGATGCGCGGCATCGGTGACGGACTCAGGCGGCACGACGGGCGAAGGGCAGGACGATAGCGAATCGGCGGCGGCACCTGTGAGGCAGAGATATTAGAGGAGGATTAGGGTTTGGGAGCGCGCCGAGGATGCTCATCGGCCGGCGCGCGGTGGATCGGCGAGGAAGGCTGACCAGGAGCAGACCGCGAGGAGATCTTGACCGTGCTGCCGCCGCCGATCTTGCTTTGCCCGGCGCGGCAGGGACAAAGGCGGCGACAGGAGCGGGCGGCGAAGTGGACTGCAGCGATGAGGAGGCGGGTTGCGTCGCGGCGGTGGTGGTCTGGTCTGGGTCTTCTGGTGGAAGCGAATGAGGTGGGAAGCGGTGCCTAGGCAGGTTAACGCTTCCTTAACGGGATTTCTAACTATTTGCCACTATCCATATGCCACTATTCCAAAAAAAATTTTACGCAAACACTGTATATGAGAGAGATTTTTCCTAATTATTGTGCCATGTCAGTAAGAGAGACTTAAAATGATCTTTTTGCTCCTGGTTTCAGAAATATGAGAGATTATATACAAACATACGTAAACAAATATTCGTTGAACAAGTTCACCACAATATAATACAATATATATTACCAATCTAATCATTTTCATATAGAACCATCCATACTACAATATATATTACCAACCTAACGTATTCATAAGATCATAGCAGATATCATGTACAAGTTCATTGAGAGATGCTAGGCTATACATGCAGGTCATAAAGTAGTTTGTAGCAAAATAAGAAGGTGTAGACTTATTAGACGATACACATCAGATCATAACAAAAGGAACTAAAGACTTATCAGACCATATCATTTCAGATCATTTTTTTTGATAAGTTCATCAGACCACATCATATAGAAAATACTTGTACTGTCAGTTGAAAAGTTTGAGTAGTGAAGCAATTTTGGGCTTGCTAGCTAGCTTTTTCCTAGGAGTAAGCTTCTAATGTTTTTGCCATTCACTTGGGCCTTGTCTTATCTCCAATTCTAACATTCTGGTGTTAGTATAACACATATTAGATAAAATAGAGCTAGCAATATGTGATGCAAAATAAAAAGGAAAACAACAAAATTAGGTATTACCTTCTAGTTAGTGCTCCGGGGCTCATTGTTTTGTGATGTTTGGGGTGGTGTTTGTGTAGCTGCTTCTCTGGCTGCAGCTACCTTTGTTCTTGGAGTAGTTGCTTGGGCATCACATGCTTCCTTGGTCTTTTTCTTCCCACCTTTGCTTTTGTCTTCCTCTTTCTGCAAAATATTAATTAGTATAAATGAACAAGCAAGCAAATGGCACCAGCAATTGAAAGAAGTGAACAAGTGAAACAATCTTTTTTCGGTTCCAGTCAATTCACACTTTGTGCTTCCCTTCCTATGTCCTAACCCATGACATGCACTACACTTCACTTGCCTTTTAATCTTTCCTTTGCCCTTCTCAAGAGCAAGTGGGATCCTATTTTTCCTAGCCTTCCCGCCCCTCTCTTCTTGGATAGTGGAGGTAGAAGCTTGAAGCCTTTGTTAACTTGTGGCCGCTGTTTGTTTCTTGTCTGTGATATTAGGGATGACAGCTGCATATTCTGACTGAAACCTTTGTACAAAATAAGACTTTTCAACATACTTCTCCATTTCTGGTTGCCTAACTGTAGTGATGATGACCAATGCATGTGGGCAAGGCTTTCCAGTAAGCTACCATTCTTTGCATGTACATATGCATTTATCCAGATACACTACATGCCTTACTACTTCTGCATGTTTGTATGTATCACTAACCTCTGCTTATTAGAATCTCCCTTTGTCACTTTTAGATGGCCTAACCCCTTTAAGGTTGTATTAAGCTGATGGACAACAGCAGGAAGTACAACTCCATTGAGAGCTCTAGATATCCTTCTCCTATTGGCAAATAGCATTAAGGTTCTCTCCCTAATAGCATATGCAAGAGCATCTACAGGCAAGTCTTTTAAGTACTTGATCCGACTCTACCAAATTATTGTTGATGTAGTCACATTTGATCTCGCATGAAAACTTGCTTCTGGCCCACAACAAGTTATGATGATCATCAAGCCATTTCTTCACTTCTGGGGTAGTTTCTAGCACTATATCTAGGAACACCTTGTGTTCCTGGGATGTGTATGCTCTAGTTGCAGGCCACATGTTATTGCCATAAAAAGAGCCATGAATTTTTTTTCTTCATGTTCTCCATCAAGTGCCTGAAGCATTCTCTTTGTTCTGCCCATGGAAAGACCTTATGTACAACAGTTTCTAGTCCTTTACATGCATCTGTACACCACTGCCAAATGTTTAATTGGACCAATTGCATTGCCCAGATGCTCCATGAACCAAATCTAGTTGTCCTTTGTTTCTGAATCGAAAACCCCAAAGGCCAATGGAAACATCCAATTGTGCTCATCTAATGCAGTGGCTGAAAAGCATGTGTCCTAACCATTTTCTTTTTAAAGCAGTTGAATCTATACTAATGTAGGGTCTGCAACCTCCTAAAAAGCTATCTATGCTAGCTTTAAATGCACAAAAGAATCTGTTGAAATGAATCTGATCACCAATAGTAATTGTGTCTATCTCAACTACACTACCTGGTGATCTCATTTCTATCTCCGCCTTGAATCTATACAACCAATCGAAAGAATCATCTCACTTACCAAATAACTTTTCTGATGCCCTTTGCAAACCATAGTATACTATCTGGTATGCAATTGTGAACTTGTACTTGTCCTCCAGGGTTTTCTTGAGTTCTGTTGCACCCATCCTCTTCTTCTTTAGGAAGGTTCTTCTTCTTTAGGAAGGGAATTGCTCTTTCAGTTACCCAGGCTTGAGATGCCATTTTCCCACGCACTTTGCTTCTTGATGCACACTTGTGCTCCTCTGAATTTTTTTGTACTTGTAGGTCACATCAATAAGTAAGCTAGTTGTTCAATCAAATAAGCAAGCAAGCAAGTAAATTATCATTGAAATCATTTACGTTAGTATAATAGCATATTGAATTTATTTGCACCCTGACAGTTTTGTCTGCCTGGGTTTTAGCTCTGATCACCCACTCACAACCTCTGGCTTTACAGTACCCCCTAAACCTTTCTTTGTCAGATTTTTCAGTACCCAACTCAAACTCCCCAACAATAACATGTTGCTTCACTGCAAGTCTAAACTCAACCATGGAAGGATAATATGTTCCCTCTGATATATCTGGGTCATCTCTATCCCAATCCAACACTGGCTCACTGGGTTCTGCATCATCAACTAGAATGGCATCATCTCTCACTGGGTTCTGCATCATGCAGTTCTGTTGGGGGCTTTGCTCACGGCTTGTTAAAAATGCAAGAATGTTGAAATTGGTGAGAGGGTCATCAACAAGATCATTCAGCTGGAACCCACAAACTCATGGAACTATGTCATGTCGCCTAAGATATATGCAAGCTCAGATAGATTGGATGACTCAGCAAAGATGAGGGGGCTAATGAGGGAAAGGGGTGTGAGCAAAACTCCAGGTTGCAGCTGGGTTGAGGTTGGTGGCAAAGTCCTTGAATTCTACGCAGGGGACGAACCACAGCATGGTGCAGATGATATGTATCAAGTCCTAGACCTACTGTTTGATGAGATGAGGCTGGAGGGATATGTTCCAAACCTGTAGCAAATAACTTTCAGTTGTTGCAGTCTTGCTGAAAGTTGCTTCTGGATTGGTGTTTATGTCTCTGAGGCTGTGACTATGTGGATATGTGATATAGGGAACCAGTTTTTCTCCCTCACAGCAGCCGAAGAAAAGTCTAAATAGAACTGATGTACATCAGAGATGGACAATTGCTAAGAAAGCATTTGCAATCATTCAATATGACCAGATATCTGGAGTCCAGTGCATTATGCTAAACTGAATTCTGGACTAATCCAGTGCATTATGCTAAACTGAATTAGCACATCTGCGCTATACAGCGCTCTTCAAATTATGACTTGGTAGGTGCTTCAGTGGCTTGAGCTTGGGATCATGAACTTATCTGACAGAGTATTAGCCACCCTAGAAACTTTCAGCGGATAGGTAGATAACAGACAGGTATCATTTCATGAATGGATTCCATTGATCTTAGTCTTAAAAGTCGTTTGAACATGCTAGATAATAGAGAAGGCAAGACTATGGGAAACAGTGATTGCTAAAGAGTGTAAACTGTAAATACAACAGTCACATAGAATGGGAATTGTTTCCACTGTGCTGATCTTTGTCTCAGTGAATCTATCATCACATTTTGGCTTTTTCACTTTTCTTGTTCCAATTATTTTATTCTTTGTCAAAATTCACATATCAACCATGGCTTTATTGGGCATAAAGTATTCTTTTGTTGATTAACTAATTTTATTCATCTACATTGCAGCATGCTGGAATGGACCAACATGTGGGATATCAACCACGTAAAGTATTCTTTAAGTTCAGCTATTGTGTAATGTCAACCAGATTTCACATAAGAATGGGATATCGCCCATTACATAAATGCTAAGGGTGCATTTGGTTTTCTGCAGGAGGTCCTGCCCTGGGCTGGTGTATGCAGCCATCCATTGTTTGGTGTCCAGCAGGTGGGATGTGTCGCCGTGCATGCAAAACAATGCCCCGAGAAATGGATGCCAAATTTGTTTCTCTTTGGCTTGGCTGGCGCGAGCCAGAAATGGTGAGTCACGCCAATTTTCAGGTTAAAATCCTTTGTGATACAAGTACACACACAGGTGAAGCCTGGTTCAGCAGTGCAGGTGACCAAACGCCAAAATGTGGCATCGAAAACAGATACAGGTAAGGTAAGTTGACTCTTATTGATGTCACATGTCCACTTACTGATAGCATAACCCTTTTTGTTCACTACAGGTAGCTTTCCTTTCTTCAGTTTCCTACAGTATATCCTACCTAGAACATGAGTTTCTGTCATATAGGTAGAATTAACTCAAGAATATTTAATGTTTACTCGACTCATATAATTCTCATCTAAAAAATTCAGATAATCTGATTTGTTTATCTTCAGGTTTATATTGGAAACATGGGTGCCAAATGGCTCTTGATGTACAAATGGGTGAAGCTATATTATTTTTCTGAAGCTTCAGCGTTGAGCATGTTTCCAAGGATCAAGTTTGCCACAGAAGGTTTCTGGGACTAGACATGAAAATGAAAAAAAAAAATATCACATGAACCACAATGATGGATATGGGGTCAGTCTTAATCTGCATTTATATGCTGTTGTTTCTTGGAGACATTTTTCGTTACAATCTAGGAGTATGCACTAATTGATTTGAACTGAAATATTCTTACAAACCTTCTAATTTATCTGCAATGTATAAAATACATGAGCCATTTTTCTTTTGTGGGAACACTAGGGGATAACTCTACTGTTACAGTACCACACAACACAAGCCTCATCAGTGTTCTTCTACTTCTGATATTTTGCATGACTATGTGCATTGGTCCTCTTAGTCTACTATGCCATATTGCATGTTGTGTGTAAGTACCTACAACTGATTAGCAGGGCCAGGGGATTAACTTACAAAGAAAGACAACTACATATGTACATCTATATTCTTGTTCTTTACCACAAACGTAGAGTACTTAAAGCTCTTCTATTTGCTATCTGGCTGAAGCTCTGCTGGTCTCATATTAATGCTCACTGTGAGTGCTATGAACTGCAAAATGCATAGTAAGACTGTAAGAGCTAATATCAAAGTCCATATACAAGTTCACATCATGAAAGACCCATACAAAACAAACTATATCAATAACATGTTCAACTATGGAGCATACCATTGCAAATCCAGCACAAGCAAGGCTGAAACCTCTAAAGTTGAAAGGTGCAGTTTCTGATAGGAACCAAGCTGTGAAGCCAATTGGAGAAAATTATGTTTATTTTAAATCATTGCCTAAGTTTAAGGGCAATTACATTGAATGATGAAGTAAATGTGGATGCAAAAATAGGTAAATTAAAACTATAGGTGATTGCATTATTAAATGGCGTACCAGTGAGAGGAGTAAAAACTATAGGCGATATCACATTTGCAGTTGAGCTTATTCCAGTGAGACACCCTTGAACCATTCCCTAGTTTAGTGTTGGAAAATTTCATCATTCAAATAGAGTTGTTAGATGACCAGCTCCATGTAGTTCATGATGCATTTCTGTAGATTTATACAATCTAGTAGATGTGAACTATAAATTCCAACCTGCTCAAAAGGCCCTGCTCGTTTGGATACAATGCTCCTTATCTGTTACGAATAGAATCATCAAATACTAACATGACTTAAACAAACCAGGGGAACAAAAAAGATGGGGCACTGGTATGTTGCTACTTACACAAGGGTTGACCAAAATACTTATAATCACAAAGCTTGCACCAAGATAAGGAACCTTCAAGAACAATGTAACACTAATTTAGCTCAAACTTAAACCTATGAAAACTTCAATATGGAAAAAAACAGAAATACAGCATTGATCAGTTGCATACCCATGGCATCCATGCTATGCTATATAGGAATGCCTGCAGAGCGTGGACAAGATGACATCAAATTGTTCTTGCAGAAAATTAACAAAAAGCACATAACAGGAGTATGAAAGCAAGCAATGTTAGTTCTTACATGCACGCAGCCCCCCAAAAGTGCTATAATCAGTAGCTTCTGCTCACTCAGCTTCGGTGCAAGGATAGGCATCATAACTAGCTGTACGATAAGTCATAATCTGCTTTAGGTGCCTTAGGTACAACCTAAGCAATGTAATGATCATAACAGTAAAGGCACTGTAGAAATTACTATCAAACAAACCAATACCTGTGAGAGGCTTCCAGCAATGCCAATAACGAGCAGCAAATTGGCATACTGGTTCTTGCTATAGTGGAATTGCGCCTTGAGGAAGTACTGCATTTGTTTTCCCAAACACAGAACTGTTAGAAGCATTTTTTTTTTGTGGATGAGATATTCAGGTATATTGGAAGATATCAACTTCATCAGGATGATGTGACATCCGACTGTTTATGATTCCTGCTTATTGAGTCGTTCCAAGAGTACCCTTTCAAAGTGTTTACATCACCAAAATTCAGATGTATGTATGTTATGCTTGTCTGTAGCATCTTATCTTTTCTTACTGGAGAAAGAAGAGTACCAGTATCGCAGTTTGCAGGCCTGTCTCTCCAAGGCTGTAGAAAAATATGACAAGTGCTTCTCTCGAGAAGGTTGAGCTGAAAGTTATTCACAGGTATTCAGCAGGTAATTTGCAGATTAAATGTTCCTGGTACATGCATATAACGTTGCAGTTTTCATTGATCATTGACGCTTTTGATCTATCTGTAGTGTTGGCATCAGGGAAGGGGAGTCGTTGCATCATGCTGGAGTTTAGTCGTTGTCAGGTTGAAATAATCAACTCTGTTGACAGGGAGTTGGTAGGAACAGTACTAATAACTTGATGTTTAAACCTCTATAGGTTCCTGCACTTAAGTCTGGGTTAATAGCTCACTATTTCGGACAGCACAGTAGGTCGAGTTTAAACTCTAAATTTATATATTCGTTCCTTTTGTCATCATAGATATTCTGTATTACATTTGATAATTATTATGGATACTTATGAAGCACAGGTTTCGAAATTCAGGCTAAGCTGATCTATGCAAATAGTAATCCCTCCATTCATAAACGTTTAGGACAAACTTTTGAAGTTTTGAAACTTTTTAAAAGGGAAAAAAGATAGTATGTGGTGTGCTTATTCTAGTAGTAAATTGATAGTCAGATTTAAAGAGTTCGACCAAATATTGTTTCAAACATCAAATATTTATGATGAGAAGGAGTATTAATTAAGCTATAGCTGTTCTGTTGGTTTTTGCATTGCAACTGAGGAGCCCATATTCATGTTTTACCAACAGGGAGCTGCACAACATGTCACCTGGTGGTAAGGAGATCCGCCATGTCCGACAGCGACAGCGCTTTCCGGAGAGGCGGAAGCGTCGGCGGCGCGACATCCTCGTTGCTGCTGCTGCTGCGGGAAGGAACGCAAAGAGGATGGGAAGAGGAGTTCTCCTCGTCGCCGGCGGCGGCGGCGGCGCGGAGCAGCGACGCCCCGCCGTCCGTCTCCTTGACGAACGCCCTCATGTACACCGCCGCCGCCACCGCCGCCACGGCGGCCACCTGGAACGTCGACTGTACAGTGAGCAGGCGGGCCGCCACCGTGCCGGCGACGAAGCCGGCGAGGCAGACGCCGGAGAACACACCGAAGGCCGCCGCCCGCCGCGACGGCGGCACCTTGTCGGCCACGTAGGCAAGCGAGAGGCATTGCATGCTTCCCTCGGCGACCATGGCTGTCAGCATCCTGGTGATGTAGTAGGCGTAGAAGAAGGCCTTCGTCCGGTTGCACGCCAGGATAACTATTGTTTTGCACGCCGGAGAAACAATTATTAGATTAAAACAACTATGTAACTAAATTCCTCTTAAACATATATATACACTTGATTATGCAATGAATTAACATTTGGAATTAACGATAATACCCAATGGAAGGATGGATGCAGTTGCAGGGAGCAGGAGCAACGCCTTGCGACCATATTTGTCCGACAGGTTGCCCACGATCGGAGTCGCCACAAGAGCACCCAGCCCTGTAATCTGCACACAGCAGTAATTGTCACAGAGAATATTACCTACTGTGCGCCAGTTTAACTTTAAGGGCATGGGGAAAAAAAATATGTGCCAACTCTGTTGCAGTATTTCCCCGTTTGTATAGGCCAGATGCATCAGACTGGATTAATTACTTTTTGTTATAAGAAAAATACATCTATACTGTGCTTCTAGATTGTTTAAAGGACATGTAAATTATTTAGTTTTCCATCTCATTGTTACATACCCGGATCAAAATATTGAATTCTCCTAAGATATATGCTTAGGGGCTTCTTTATTCTAGCGTAGGCTTTTAAAGTGGCTTCTCAGACTTTTGTAGGTATAATTAAGCTGATGGGTTTTGAGTCTTTAAACTTAAGTTTAAAGGTAAGTAATAACTCTAATTCGTATAAGCTAGAAAAGACTAGGTCTTGGTTTATTAATACAACTTTACAAAAAAGTAAAAATTACTAAAGGACACGAAAAAAATATATATTTAGTTGTGGAACACCACAAAGACAAGAATTTACCCGAAAACACTCTAAGAAATGTGGTAATTTACTATAGGACACTGAACGCATTAAAATATAATATCCATCCAATTAATGAGAGAGAAACCCTATAAAATAATAAATTTTCTCTTATCTTCTTCTCCTTTCTCCCTATCTTCTTCCAACGCTCACTAGCAATGAGCTCCACCGGCTTACCCATGATGGACAACCGCTCGCCGTAGTCGACAGCGCGGTCACACATCATGCCACCGGCGCGCATGGCGCTGGCCTAGTCCCCGGTGATGAACACGTGGCCGAAGTTAGTGGCCTCGGTGAGCCAGCCGTCACCATCGTCCACAGAAAGTTCCGTGAGCCAGTGGAGGAAACCCGCCACATCATCAGCCATCGTGGGGAGGCGATGCTTGGGGCTGAGGTGGTACTCAGTGGAGAGCACGATGGTGCCAACGTCCCTCGCGTGGTCATTCAGCCGAAGGCACGACCATGACGATGGCGCGAGCACAAGTGTCACCAACGGCTGCGGTGCCGTCGCGGTCGCTAATGATGTTCTGCTGTTCCTTCCATCCTCATCGTCACCGGTGACCTTAATATGCTGCGCGACCATGCCGTCGACTACGCCAAGTGGCTGTCCGCCTTGGGCAAGCCGATGGAGCTCGCAGCGAGTGATTGCCGGAAGAAAACCGAGAGAAGGATGAAGAAGATAAGGGTATTTTATGTGATTTCTCTCTCATTAATTGGCTGGATAGTATATTTTAATGCATCTAATGTTATGCAACAAATTACCATTTTTTGAAGTGTCCTCGGGCAAATTCACGTTTTTTTAGTGTCCCACAACTAATTAGTGTCCTATAGCAAATTTTTGCTTAAAAAAATTAATCCTAAAATTATTTTTTTTTGTTTAGGTTTCTGCTTTTACTTATAAACCAGCTTAAAAGAAGGCCTTAGTATGGACTTATTTTTAGCATAATCAATCAATAACTGCTACAATAAATAAATATTATGAGATGGTTGCCACAACTATATATACAAAAGCTAACTCAAGCGACTTCACACTCCATGATGCGCGTGATATTTCAAGATTTGTCTACTCATGTCTAATCCATATAAGTATGTGTTATAATCGTATATGTGGTAGGTACATGAGTGAAGAATTACTACGTACCACAAAAACCAATCTAATATTGAATATTGAATATTGAATATGATGTTTTCTAGTACAATGAATTTGAATGAGACTATTCGGATCTGTTATACTAGAAAATATCTCATCAAATACTACTACATTGGTTTTTCTTTAAAGATAGATGGAGTATTCAAATATAGAAAATTAATCTATTATTAACTTATAATGGGGGAACCATATAATAGTAGCTTCTCCATATTCCGATAGGTCCTTCGTGTAGTTGTTCCGTCCTGTTCACCTCCCATCCCCACCCCTCCACTATAGCTCCACTATTATATGGTCTTTCACATCTGTAGCTAAAAAGCCCTCTATAATCCCAAACAAAGGGGCATAAGGGTAGTAAACTAGATGTCACCTACTACCTAACTATATATTTAAATATATATCATTATTGCTTTTATTCAGGGCTTTTTCAACATTGATCACTATTTTTCTATAATAATAATAATAATAATAATAATAATAATAATAATAATAACAATAATAATACCTAACAAAATTATATCGTAAAAGTAATTAGAAAGAAAAATATACTATTTTAAACTTAAATACTTTGAAAGATGGTTAAAGTTTTAAAATTTTTATTTAATAAAGCCAATAATAACATACCTTTAAATATACCAAATAGACCAATATACTATAAACGTGACGCGTGTACATCCGCTAATAACAGACGTTTCACTTGCAAGCAACAAGTTGGAAGCTTTTGAATTGTGATCGTGCATGCCCGTCGCTGTAACACAGTATGGAAAAGAGGAGATCGACCGATCGATGTCGCCCTGTTGGTGTATATACTCCCTCGTTTCATATTATAAATCATTTAATTTTTCTCTAATTAAATTTTTTAAGTTTAATTAAAATTATAGAAAAAATTAATACTATTTTAAATACAAAATAAATATTATTATTAAAATATATTAATGATAGATTAAATGAGATTAATTTAATATTTTATATGTTACTAATTTTTTATAAACTTAATTAAACTGAAAAAAAATTAAAGGACTTGTGAAACGGAGCATAGTAGCAGTGTAGAGTGACGCGCAGCAAGATATGCTATTGGGATCTCGACCGATATTTAGGGGCCCCAAATATCGCAAGGACTGTCGCCACTCGCCATAGCCAGGCTCCACATAGTTTTGTCGTCGTGCACTTTGACGCGTTGGCCTCGCTAGTTCTAGCGACCCATCATCCATCGGCCGCTGCCCCGAGTGATCGGTGCGAGCACGTGTCTCAAAACAGCGAAAGATAACTAAGGATCTGATCTGATTTTTATTCTGAAATATATAATCTGTTTTTTTTTTTCCGATTACAGAGAAGATGCACGTATATGTCCACAATTTTTGATGTACGCTAAATCCTGGATATGGTTGAATTTTTATTGAAAACGTATCTTATGTACGCGTAATATTTATAGCCGCCATAACTATAACATTGGGTGGAATATATATATCACTATAATTTTCATGTTACTAATAGCTACGTTTTAATTATATATCTGATTTTATCTGATTAAAGTTAATCATGAGTGACAAAAGTGATGATATATAAAACCTATAAATAAATTTAAATTTAGATTCTAATATATAATATTGGTTCTAATTATAAAACAATGCTGAAAGCATGAAACAGGCAGATCCTTCACTTTGGCGGTTTCATTTGAATTCCCTGGGTTAATTTTATTTTGCGGCAAAGCGGCACTAATGACGACGGTCATCTGTCCCCGTCGCTTTCATTCACATCGATGTGACATAAGAGCACTTAATTAGTTTAGTTACTTCTTCTTTACACGATTTTTATTTCATTACCGTGGTATTAACAGTTAAGTTACTTTGCTTAATTAATCAAAGACGTACGTAAGCTGGGAGGCTCTAGCTTTCGACATATTCGGGAGGAGTATTGGTCGGTGCGACATTTTATGGAGATGTTCTAGATGCCTTTTCCTTCTTTTGACAATCTGCTATATCTGACCAGAATGCTTGGAGTACCGACGTCGTTGAGTAAAAGTAGTGGGACAAACCGAACCTATTCAGTTTTCAGCCACTGGATTAATTAATACTCAAGCCCCCTTTTTTCCCCTGATTTAAGATTTTGGATTTTTTTTTTCACGTTTTCCAATCTCCTATACAGTACGTTATAATTTCGTGTAAACATTATCTATATAAAATTTGCTTCGGATACCTTTCTAAAGTAGCTTTACAACTTTATAATAGTTGCTTTATTCATTTATGCTCTCAAATAGCTATCATAGAAATCAAACTGTCCATCAATCTATTCAGATATCTGAAATGGGCCTTAATATTATAATACAAATTACAACACTTATCTATTTTTTCTCAAGGCAAAAAATAATAATTTAATTTGGTAGGTAAAATCAAAACGTGTAGTTAAGAAAACAGAGAAAAGGTCCAGTTACACGGAAAATAAAAAGAAAATAGAACTAAAAGTTACCACATAAAAAATTACTGAAATTAGACGGTAAGATTGAACTATATACGGCCCATTTTATGGATTGAAAAACAGGATGGATTATTAGCGTATGATCAATTACGTATTAACTATTATAATTTTAAATTTTAAAATAGATTTATTTGATTTTTAAAATAACTCCTATATGTAAAATTTTACAGAGCGTATTATTTACCAGTTTGAAAAAATTGCTAATAGAAAATAAAAAGTTACTGAAAATCTATGATTTGCAAGTTTAAGTGATGGATTAGAAACCGTTCCAGACAGCTAATACTCCTTTCGTCCTTGAAAGTTGTTCAGGAACATAAAGAGAGATAAGGTCTGACTCGAAACTAAGTATCTACGTATACCACATTAATTTGGAGAGTACAGAGTACGATCGTAAGTTAAACTATCAAATGAAGGGCACAATTTTCTTTTTGCGGAAGGACACAATTAATATCTCAAAGACCAAAAAAAAAAAAAAAGGTTTAATGAGGAAGACGCTAACTTTGCATCTCGCAGTTTCACGCCATCTCCATGACCATAGAGAAAGAAGCAACGTAACAGACCGAGAAGATCTCTCTCGTCTCACAATCGAGAAGGGAAAAGGAAGCGCAACTAACCCCGGCGACACAACTATATGCATGCACGATAAACATTTTCCGAATGAAAGGGAAAAGAAAACTATATATGATCTGAGCTTAACTTCTAAAACGACGATATGGATTAATTTAATATATATATGGATCATGGATCATCGATCACAAACAGCTGAAGAGATCGAAAGCTGATGATGAGTATCGAAAACTGAGCTAGCTTACGGCTTGCTGGAGGCCGGTGAGGTAGATGGCGAGGGAGCACTCGTCTTGGCCGGGGCAGAGGGCGTCCATGGTCACGTCGGTCATCGCAGGCGCCACCATGTAGGCGCCGAGGTTGAAGAGGAACCCGAACACCAGCAAGTGCCCCAGCTCCTCCATCTCCACCCACTCTCTGTGTTTGTGTGTGTGCTCTCTATTTATTAATCAAGTACTCCTACTTCTTTGCCTCCTGCTTCTCTCTGCTTCTGTCTCTTTCTTTCTATGTGAACCGGATGACGTAAGACTAGGGCCATATATAGAATCAATTAACGTGCCAACATACTTTTTTAATGAGATTATAAAAGATGCACGCTTCTAACAATAACTTGGGTACGTACGTAGATTAGTACTCTTTGTAAAATGACATTGTTTTCTTCAAGGTTTAATTTGCGTTTCCATTGGCGATAGGTGGGGTGGATTTTATGAGATGAGATGCGTTTGCTGAACTGCATACTCTAAGAATGATCAGTCGTAAAACTCTCCTTTTAATACAAAAGATACGTAAATCTTTTACGGGTTCTCTTAAAAAACTTATACTTTGCCAGTTGTCTATAAGCTAAAAGTACTTCTTTTGTACGTAAATTTTTAACGCTATAGGTGCAATTTATTTTAAACCAGAGTGAGTATTTTGTCATTTAATTTAATTAAGGGATCCAAAGATTGGTGAAAGAAAAATGAAGGGAAAGGTGAGACTAATAAAGGTATAGTACATACACATAGTGGGATCAAAGGCAGTTGCACTTCCACCACAACAAACAATGCTGTTTGGTTTGCTCCCGATGAAAGCAAAGTCTCTCGTGCTTTCACTTTCGCCTATTCTCTTTATTTTTCAAATATTTAGCATGATCCGGTCGGACCACGGAAGGATGTGCACGGACTGTCATACACATATATGTGCATTATTGGTGGCAGGAAAAATATCTTACAATAACTGATTCAAATCGCTAATTGAGTGAGTGAAATCCTAAAAAAAAAGTTACTCCCTTCGAATCCATAATTTTTAATGTGTTGGGCAATGATACGGTCTTTAAAATATAAGTTTGACTATGTTTTTATTATAATATATACAATACATAAATATGTTTTTACTTTTATTATACTAGCTAACTCCATTTTTTTAAGTATGACGTTGTTGACTTCGCATAACGTTTGACCGTTCGTTTTATTTGAAAATTTGGTATTAATATGTAAAAGTATAAGTTAAGATTGTAGTTTATTTGATGATAAAATAAGTCACAACAAAATATATAATATTTATATAATTTTTTAATATGATGAATGGTCAAACGTCACGTTAAAAATCAACGGCGTGATACATTAAAAACACGGAGGGAGTAGTATAGTTTGTAAGATTATATAATTCTACTGTCTTTAAACTAAATATTTTTAAAGTTATTGATAGGGTGTAGTACTTTGTAAGACAAATCTATTTATGTATTGCTAGTGGCTTTAAACTAAATATTTTTTGAGTTATTGATAGTCAAAGTTATAAAAGTTTGATGTCAATTTTATCCAAAGCTTCAAAAATTATAGAACAAGGGTGTACTACGTAGATCACTATGAGGACTGTAGAAGCTCCTTGTGTTTCGAATGTTTATCAATCGGTCAGTAGTCGAGGATATGTTGGTGTGGTGAAAATTTACCAGGGCAACAAAAGATGTGCTGTGGACGAAAGACGGTGATCAGGGCAGTTTGGAGGAAGGTGAACTGAATTTACCACATAATTGAAAAAAAAAACTGCAAAGAAGATCACAAAATCCCTGCCAAAGAGCCAATGTTGTCTAAACCATCAAGGAAGAGGCGTACACCCGGAGATAAACCAAGACAAACGTGCGCAATTGCTTAGTGTAGCGGATGCCATACGACGAGGTATGAACCTTATCCTAGTACCACTATGAACCTTGTCCTAGTGCCGAGGGGACTAGCAGATTGAGATGTTCTGATGCGTAGAGGGAGAAGAGTCAGTGACAAATTTAATCGAGCAAGAGGTGACATAGGTCACGATGCATAGTGGACAAAGACGAAGGTGAAGTCCCACGGTTGTGGTAACTGAGCCATAAGGACTGGAGTAGCAACAGTGGTAGCCTGAGTAGGGTGTACCAAAGATACCTGAAGTAGATGAAGAAAAATCTGGTGACTGATGATGAACAACGTGAACCACATGACATCAATGCATGGTGATGAAGATGACGTGAGAGCAATGACACTAAGGCTTGAAGCCAACATCGATGAAAAACCACATTATTGATACAGTTGTAGGAGATCCACTTTGGTGAGGCTATGTCGAGGAGGGCACTGCCAGACATCTAATAAAAATGGATGTGGACCACATGTAGTCACACCGTAGCTCAAGCGGACTTTGCAATGATAGCCTAAAACCTGTTGGTGTGGCACATGAACTCAATCAGCACAGAGAAGTAATCATAGCTAGCCGTGGTGATTAAGCCGACAATGAATAGGAAATGTCGACAAACAGATGAATGGCAATCGGTACTAAAGATCATCTTTAGTCCCAGTTCACTTTTTATCAGGCTGCCCAGGATCTTTAGTACCGGTTGGTGTTAACAACCGGTAGTAAAGATCATTATAATCTTTACATTTATTTATTTCATATAGATGGATCGGTAATGGATGTACACCGCGAACCGACGATCGAAAGAGTTTATTGATGGCGTGCATTATTTTTTTGTGTATGGCCAATCTCAACAAGCATAAGGGTTTTATAAGTTGTCTATGTAAAAAGTGCAAAAACCAGAAGGAGTATTCTACATCAAGAACTATTAATGCCCACTTGTTTGAGTTAGGATTTATGCCTAGCTATAATTGTTGGACCTCGCATGGAGAGTTAAGGGTTTCAATGTAAGAAGATAAAGAAGAAGACGACAATATTCCGGACTGGGCTGAATACGGTGGATGTGAAGAAAATACAACAGGCGAGGCGGATGGGGCTGTTCAAGATAAAGACGGTGCATATGATCTTGGTCAGATGTTGTGCGACGTAAAGAAGGACTGCGAAAGTGAAAATGAGGTCCAGAATTTAGAGAGTATGTTAGCAGACCATAAAACGTCCTTGTACCCAGGTTGCGAGCAGGGGCACAAAAAGTTGGGGTACAGAGGGGTACCCGCACCAGGAACCTTTCTTAGCTCTGTATACGCACATGGAGTAATACCCATACTGAGCTATCACCATCAGCGGCCTACCTCTATACTTCCGTGGAAAATAACACCACTTAATGATATTCAATAATCTAAGTACTGCGCTTACATTACTAAATATTACTCTACATCTACGCAGATGATATAGAGCAATCATACGAATGAACATTAAGCCAATACCACTACATATCTCTGGTAAGCTAGCCATACAATTCATACAAGTCAAGCATAAACTAAAGTTAGTACTCAAATAATTGTACGAATAAGGTAAAGTACCAAAACTATATAAAGAATAATATTTCATTATTGAGTAAAGTCTTACAAGAGGGATATAAGCTACTAGAACCATACCCGCATTCTCTGGAAGACTTGAAAAACTAGGAACCTATTCCAACTCTAACTCCACTAGCACTAGAACGAAGTAAATAGCTAGGAGAACTTCTTTCACTTGATTCGTTCTTGGTGTGTGTCGGAGTGAAGGTGAGGGGGTCCTTTTGTAGCTTGCTTATGGTGGTTTGGCGAGCAAAAAACAACCACAACTATCATTGGTAGGTTGGTAGTGTTGATGCAAAAAACCCACACTGACCTGAGAGATTTGCTTTACTCTAGTGCAGGTCCAAAATTAAGCTTTTAGGTTCAAGGGCGTGCCAGTTGATTTGATCCTGTAATCAACAAGAACAAATATGCAAAGAATATTAGTAAACGATAGATAATCGGTCATAGGGCCGATTTCATATCGTATATGACCTAGCCGATGCAATAGAGCATGAATCGGCTGTAAGGTATAAGCAAATATGAATATAACCCTAAAACTTGTATATCGGCTGTAGATATCAGTGTTATGTGATCAAAGAGTCAATATTACTCTAAAAACAAGCAATTGGTATAGATCGGACTGAACCGAGACATTATAAATTACTTAAGTCTATTGTTACATGAAATAATGATTACATAAAACATAAAACTAATGTCATAGCCGATACCAGATCTAAGTGCATATCAGTCATAAATCCGATATAATCTTATGATAAAGCGATGAGAATTAGATATAGAACATTAAACAAAGCATGAAATCATGTCAAATATTCTAATTAGAAAAGATCGGCTGAAACCCCGATACTATCCCTATCAACAACCGTAAAGCAAGCTAGAGATTATGATTCTAAAACAACTTAATAGGTTAGACTTAACCAATGCAGCATTAAGCATAGAAGAAGCATAATATCCAGAAAACAAGCCAATAGTTATCAAATCAGGATGGTGGATATATTATATACCATGGATCAACAAAGTAAACTAGCCGATACCGACAAAACCCTATAAAGGATCTAGCCGATGTAAGAAGATAGCATTGTCGATCTAAACTATATAACATATATGATAACTTTGGAGATTTGTAAGACAGAATTAGAGTGTCATAAAGATATAAGCACTAACTCCAATAATGCAAATCGCCATGACAAGATATTGTAGGATCAAACAGCAATAACTAAGCCAACCAGAGGGGGGTGAATGGTTGGTACGCCCAAAAACCAAAACTTCTAGCGGAAATAAAAGTTACCCTCAAATTCGATGGATCGCAGTCTGACCGAAGATGTTGCGCCGGTCTGACCGCAGGTGTGCCGCCGGTCTGACCGCCGCCTTGCCACCGGTCTAACCGGTGGTATGTCGCCGATTGAACCGCCGAAGCCCGGTGAAACACAAAACGAAGAACTCTTAAAGTAGATGACGACTTTATTGATTCTCTCTGTGTTTACAAAGTGCACCAACAGCACTCCTTACAAAAATCTCGACTAAACTCGAAACCCTAACAAAAACTTTCAACTCAATTGCTCTCAAAAGCGATGCCGGGAAGCCTCACGCTCCCTCTCTGTTTATACCCAAGGTAGGCAGCCTAAGCCACGAACCAAACTCATACTAGAAGTCCTAATCACCCTAGGAAACCTTCTCGTACAAGAAACAAACTTTACATAACCAATCCCACCAAATTTGGACTCCTTCCAAATTCGATTCCGCATCCCATACGCACACAATACCTCCATCGTATGCCATATGGAACCTTCACCTTCCACGTGCATTGAACTCTAGCCTTAGTATCCCGTATGTTCTTTGACCACTCTGGACGTCGTCTTATCCCCAAGCTGACTCCCGGTCCATCACCGCAAATAAACTTCTAACTTGGTTGACATGGCCAGGCCATGACCGTTTAGTTTTGGTTCGCACGCAATAAATAAGTTCATAAACCAAGAACATTT
Source organism: Oryza punctata (assembly GCA_000573905.2). NCBI lineage: Eukaryota > Viridiplantae > Streptophyta > Magnoliopsida > Poales > Poaceae > Oryza > Oryza punctata. Next base: position 15,011,444 of record CM002492.2, on the reverse strand, counting down.
TACAAGTTTACATACTAAATTACACGGACCTTTGTACCACCAATTCAATTTACTCAAAATTAATTATCTATCACAATATCCTTCTAACTCCCCCAATACTCACAATATACACAGGTGTAGCAGTAAAAAGATACCGAGTGTTTTACGATCTTGCACGGTAAAATATAATATTATATATCAATCAAGGGATGAAAGGAATTATGTATACCATGGGGGAGAATATGCCTCAGAGAGTTCTTACCGAATACCATCATACAGAACACTCGGTTACCTTGATACTATGAAAAAGTCATGAGGTCATATCTGGCGAATGGATTTTAACTCTTAACATAATGTCCCCTCATTATTTTCTTTTCTTGTCATCCAGATAATTATAAAAAAATAAATTAAATTAACAAGATAAATTAATATGTAATATATCACTTTACAATTAAAAATCAAATTCTACATATTAAAAAAAAAATTAAACTATAGCTACTTAACGATAGCTACTTAACGTATATGCATAGTCAAATCTATTTTTTTAATTTGTAAAAGTTAAATATAATCTTACATATTAATCTATCCAAAAGATATGTAAATAACAAGAGCGTCCTCTCGAGAGTTAAATTAGAACCGTTTCCAGTCATATCCCACCAAATGGTTCAGTGTGTGTGTATATATATGTATATATATATATGTATGTATGTATGTATGATGTATGTATGTATGTATGTATGTATTTATGTATGTATGTATGTATATTTATTGTTGCTTATGCTGAAGATTATATTATATCCGTTATCCTTTAGAGGCACCCAGTAAATTCCTCGGTGAGAATTACTACGCAATCAGAGTAGAAACTCATACATGGGGAGCACTAGGAGACTTAAAAGATTTCAATAAGCACACTAGGCAATATATTTTCCCTATAAATGTTCACATTATATAACTGTAGCAGTGAATTTGCTTGTTATTTGTTAGTATTCCTTTATGTACAAAAGTTATTATCAATTGTGTTTGTGAGTTTGTCAGCTAGTTAATTGGATTTTGTTCCTAGGTGCAGCTCACAAATCCATTTAACCACTTCATTGATATTCAAGTTCACTGATACTGCACTTTTCACTTGTCACTTCAGTGCAGTATCCAATGCATATGTTTGATCATTATTTTATTTTTTTCCAAGTACATTCATTCCGACAAATTCTTAAAAATTATGTATATAACAACATAAAAGTATTTGTTTAACGATAAATCTCTACCCAGGCAGATGCACATCCGGTTAATTGACCTCTCATATGTCATTTCGATATCAAACGCGGCCCTGTCTTCTAGCTGAGCTATCTCGATGAGGACTAGACCGTACATGGCCTTGCAACATCGGTTGACCTCACGGCTAGGACAATGCATGGTAGAGCTACCTAATATGTAGCAATGATTTTTTTTGTTTGTGTTGCGGCTTATGAACCACGGCCAATTTTAAATTTTAGACTTGATCTAGAAGTTCTGTTTTTACTCTCGATCTTGGCTTTTAGACCTATGTTGTTAGTATAAGTATAAAGAATTATACCAAGATCGTTTTTCATTGCGTCGGTCTTACATATAATTAAGCTTAGCTTAAAATTAGAAACAAAACCTTTCAAGGAGTTCCAATGATTGATTACTTGAAGAACATCAGAGAAACCTCCATACGGTACCACGTATGAAAGAGACAAATTAAGATAGGTCAGTGAAGCTGACACCATGACAAGTTAACATATATGAAAATCAGTGTCTTATATATGTATCCCTCGACTGATAAGCATATCAACGGAGCGTTGGAGCGAGAAAGGCCAACACACACCACTAGCTTTTTTGTCACCTCACATCGTAGATGGGCCATGCATAACATAAGCAGTGAATGCTGGGCCACGGAGAATCGGCACGGTAACATGAAAACAACGGTTTTAGTGATATTCTTTTTGCAACTATATGTACCACATAATATCATAGTAATCATAAAATTCATTAAGTTCAAATCCGTCTATAGTATTATTACTAACCAATAATATTAAGAGTAAATTAATAATTTATTAATACAATAATTAGTTTTTTCCTGGTTAAATCGATATGTGGTTATCTATTATGTTGGCATTACTTATATTCCATAAAAAAATAAAAAATAAGGAAAAAAAGTTTAGTCACTGCTAAATGATAATTATACCCCTATTTTTTAGGACAATAATATCCCTCCATATTTCTACTACTGCTAACTATGGTGATAGTAGAAAGCAATCCGAACCCTTCGATCAAATAAGATCAACGGTTCAGATTGTTTTTTACATCATCACCGCAGTGAGGCTCAAAGTTCTATTGGTAATAAACTATATATGTACAGTAGTCTAAGTTTTACATAACCTTCATGCCACTAAAATCATGGAATCATCATTCCCCACATATTGTACCAACTCATATATATTATATATAGATGCTTTGATTCCTCAAATTAAATCTTTTGTTCTCTATATGTTAGTATTAACATACGGGCTGGAAACCAACAGAACTTAATACACGCGAAGATCTCCCAGATATGGACCATATGGTTATGGACTAATATACTGTGCATTTACATGATACTTACATCCAGAACAAAGGTTATGAAGACTGGCAGCTAGCATCTGATTCAGTGTGACTACTGTACCGTAGTTTACTGGCATTTGATTCTTCAAAGATTCAGTACTAGAAAACCCATTTTCTACGTCGTAAAGGTTTCATTTTCGCAGGCGGGTATAGTCTTCGGAGTGAAAATCCCGCTGGTAAAGACGATAACCAGGGTGGAGGGGACGGTCCGCCTGTGAAGAGATCGATCTTTGCAGGCGGACCACATAAGAGGCGCCTGCGAATAGATCTATCTTCGCAGGCGGCAGGCGACGTGCGCCTGCGAAGATAGATCTTTGTAGGCGCCGCTTATATAGCCCGCCTGCAAAGATGCCCCTATAAAGTCTTCTTTCTCCCCGAGCGCTGTTCATTCTCCCCGAAGTCTCTCTCTCCTAAAGTGACTTAAATATAGTGGGGGAGGTTTTGAACTTCAAATTTTCGGGGGAATTTTCTACGGTGCTTAGATCTACTCATTTCCACACTAGGTATGCAATTTTTTAAGCTTTTAGACCTCAATTTGTGATGGATTTATACATGCAAAATTGTGAAGAAAAAGCTCAATGTTTTTTAATTTATTTTCTTTTGATATGTTGATGTTAGATGTATGTGTAATACTTGATGCCTCTTGTTGTAGTGGTTTAATGTGGTAACATAAATTCTCAATTTTTTTTATTTTGCTATCACATCCACCTCCTAGTTCTAGATCTAGATCTAGATCTTGTCATACATATATGAGGGAGAATAAAATTTTTAATGCCTATTTATTTGGTGCAATCAAAAAATAATTACATTAGTTTGTAATATGCCGATGATATGATTTTGTTAGATTTTCCTAATATACTAATTTAGCATGTCTTTGTAAAAAAATAAAATAATTTTTTTATTAATTTACAATTAACCTTCAGTTAGTTTTGAATAGCGATATGTTTTTTCAATAAACCCTGCAAATTTGGTATTAATAGTGCAAATATTTTATGTTCATTTTTTAGAGATATGGAAAGTCAGGAATGGATGTATCATTGGCTGAGGTTTTTGTCTCCATATAGAGATGAAGTGTCTAAATTTATTGGTATTGCGGAGGCACACGCTGAGAAGAACAATATGAGGAAGATAATTTGTCCATGTGCTGACTGTAAGAATGAAATAGGCTGGAAAGATACTTATAAAGTGAAGGAGCACTTAGTAACTCGTGGATTTATGGACAAGTACGAAATATGGACACGTCATGGTGAAGAACAAGTGGACGGGCCTGAAAATGTAGTTCCGACACGAGTTGAAGACATGGTGCACGACGATGGTTCTGTTGAGGACAAAATCGATCTAGGGGAAATGTTACGTCATGCAGAACCCGAGGTGCTGATGGGGTCGGCTAGAGGTTTAAATAACTTTGAAGCATTACAGAAGGCAGCTAAGGAAGTTCTGTACGATGAGTCGAAGGATTGTGACAGTGAGTTCACAACACTACGGTCAGTTCTTGAACTTATGATGTTAAAGGCGAGACATGGATGGTCTGATACCAGTTTCGACAGTCTTTTAGAACTTCTGCAGAAAATGCTCCCGAGGCCTAACTCACTACCATCCAGCACATATCAAGCGAAGAAATTCATATGCCCCCTTTCACTTGGTGTGGAAAAGATTCATGCGTGCGTTAATCACTGCATACTGTACAGCAAAGAGTACGCTTCTTTAGATGAATGTCCAACATGTGTTGCTAGCCGGTACAAATCGAATAGAAATACTAGCCTAGAACCGTCTGACAGAACTGAGGGAACTCAGAGAAAAATCCCACAGCTTGTGATGTGTTACCTTCCTATCAAAGACCGCATTAAACGGATATACTCAAATCCGCGAGATGCGGAACTAATGCGTTGGCATGAAGAAGGGCGCAAGAAGGATGGGATGATTCGACACCCGACAGATGCTCGTCAGTGGATAAACTTTGATGTTCAGTATAGAGAGTTTGCTAAAGACCCACGGAACACTAGGTTTGCCCTGAGTACTGATGGAGTTAATCCTTTTGGAGACATGAGCAGCTCACATAGTACTTGGCCAGTGCTTCTGACTATGTATAATCTTCCTACCTGGCTTTGTCAAAAACAAAAATACGTACTACTCTGTATCCTCATACAGGGACCCCGTCAGCCTGGTATTGATATTGACGTATTTCTTGAACCATTGTTGGAAGATATGGAAGATTTATGGAAAGAAGGATTGAAAGTGTGGGACGAGTACTTAAGAGAATACTTCACAGTGAAGGCCATCATCTTCATGACCATTAACGATTATCCAGCAATGTTTTCAGTTTCAGGTCAAATGAAAGGTAAAACAGGATATGTGATCTGCATGAATGGAACGTACTATAGGTATCTCTCGGGTTCCAACAAGCTTGTGTACATGCGGCACCGGTGGTTCCTACGCACAAATCACAGGTACCGCAAGATGAAGGCGGAGTTCGATGGCACTGAAGAGACTGATCCTGCACCAAAACCTACATCGGGGGAAAGTGTGTGCAATGATAGAGAAAATTGTTTGCGAATTTGGAAAAGTGACTAATAAACCATCAAAGGGGATGAAGCGCAAGAAACACGAGAAGACTATGAAACCAGAGGATAGTAAGAAGCAAGATGATAGTACAAAGCTAGATGATAAACTACCTCCCCCATTCAAGAAGCATTCCATATTCTTTAAGTACCTCCCGTACTGGAAAGATCTGGAGGTCCGACATGCCATAGACGTCATGCATCTAGAGAAGAATGTGTTTGACAACATAGTTGGAACATTGTTGGACATGCCGAAGAAGACTAAAGATGGTCTGCAATCACGGATGGACCTAGTCGAGATGGGAATCAGGGAAGAGTTACACCCTCAAGAAGGAGAGAAGAATGGTAAATTATATCTTCCACCAGCCTGTTTCACACTGACACCTCAGGAGAAGAAGCCATTTTGCAAATCACTCCGCGATGTTAGAGTGCCCATAGGTTTCTCATCAAATATCAGTCGACTAGTTTCCATGAAAGATTTGTCGGTATCTGGTTATAATTCACACGACTGTCATGTCTTGCTCACCGTGTTTCTTGCAATTGCAATAAGGGCCATAAAACCGGAGCATTTAAAGGTTGCTATCGCAAGGTTGTGCTACTTTTTCAACGCAGTGTCACAGAAGGTCATTAGTCTCGAAGAGTTAGGAAATCTCCGTACCTTCGCACATGAGACACAGTGCCAACTTGAGATGTGTTTCCCTCCGTCATTTTTTGATATGATGGAGCATCTCATTGTTCACATAGTACCACAGATGGTTGCGCTTGGCCCATTGTACCTCCATCAAATGTGGTCATACGAGCGTTACATGGCGGTTTTGAAGGGTTATGTCCGAAATCGTGCACATCCAGAGGGATCAATGGTTGAGGGTTATAGTACTGAAGAGGTTGTCGAGTGCTGTATCGATTACCTCAAAGATGGATATGCAATTGGAGTACCTGTGCCCCGACACGAGGGCAGATTGAGTGGCAGGGGAACCATAGGAAAGAAGAGATTCGTCACCCATGATCACAAAACATTTCAAGAAGCTCACTTCAGCGTGCTTCATCAGTTTGCTATCATTGAGCCTTACATCGATCAACATATCGAACTACTATGAGCTAACAATAAGGGTCGCACCACCGAGTGGATAATGAAAGAACACAAGCATCTCTTCATAGATTGGTTGCGAGATCTAGACTTACCTGAGGAACAAACTACCGATGACATAACTATGAAGCGGTTGGCTTGTGGTCCATCAACTACAGTAAATTCTTCGCAGGGATATGACATTAATGGATACTCGTTTAGTACAAGAGCCCGAGATAGTAAGACCTGTACGAAAAACAGCGGTGTCCGTGTGGAGGCAATTAATGAAGCGGGGGGAAAAACAATCATACTTCGGGTTTATTGAAGAAATATGGGAAATCGACTATGGGCACACAATGCAATTCCCCATATTTAAGTGCCAGTGGGTAAAATACCCAAATGGGGTCAATGTTGATAAGTTTGGTCTTACTTTTGTTGACCTTGCGAGTGTGGGTCACAAGGATGACCCTTGGGTACTCGCCAATCGCGTGGCACAAGTGTTTTATGTGAAAGACCCTTCAAATTTGAGGAAAGATATAGTGCTACCAGGAAAACAAAAGATATTGGGAGTGGATAGGGTTGGAGACGTCGAAGATTACAATCAATACGATAGTATGCCACTTTATAATCAGTTTGTACAAAAGATTAAGAATGTCGAGACATCTACTCAGAAGACTGTGAAGCCTTACATGCGCACGGACGGTGTGGGCAAAAATGTTAAAGGGTAATGATTGTTGAGTGGAATGTAAGCATTTAATAAGTTATTAGTTATGTAATGGTGGTATGTGAAAGGATATGTGTGCTCATATTGCAAATTGACGAACAATTGTACTCAACATTTTACATATTAGTTTGTACTAATTTTAATGTGTTGTAGGGTAAAATTTACAGTTTTTTATAATTTAAAAGTTTTCTAAAAGAGGTTTCAAAATTTAGTAACAATTTTTTATGTGCACTTACCATTGTTTGAAAAATTTTAAAAAATTTAAAGTAGTAATATTAATGTTTCAAACATTTAAGTAAGATTTATATTTGAAAAGTAATAATATTAAGGTTTGTATATTTGTATGTACAATAACCATTTTTATTACAACTACTGTAGATATTTTCAAATTACAAAAATGAAATAAAAAAGATTTTGAAATAAATATATTCACCTCTTTAACAATCTTCGCAGGTGGACGGCCCGCTTGCGAAGATTGTAAAGCCGAGTAGGGTTTACATTTTCGCTGGCGGATCGCCCGCCTGCAAAGATAGTAAAAAAGATCTTCGCAGGCGGACGGCCGGCTTGCGAAGATCATCTTCGTAGGCGGGCCACCCGCCTGCGAAGATAGTTTCACTATGTAAGGCCCCGCCTGCGGCGCCAAAATTTTTAAGTCCAGGCGGGAACCCTAGAATTTTTGGCACCGATAGGCTACCAATTTTTTGAGCCACCGCAGGTCGCCACCGTCCGCCTGTGACCTTCGCCCACCGCCAGCCGCTTCACCGCCACCGACCGTCGTCCTCCACCGCCGTCAGCCCACATCACCGCTCCATCGCCGCCGGCCGTCGTCCTCCACCGCCACCGGCCGTCGTCGTCCGCTCCAGCGTCGGCAGCTCCACCGCCGCCGGCCGCATCGCCGCTCCACCGACCGCGCGCCTCCACCGCCGCCGGCCGTCGTCCTCCACCGCCACCACTCCATCGCAGCTCATTTTTTATTTTCTTTGGTAATACCAATATAGCAACATACATATGAAATGCACAGTCAAATATTTCACAATTAATAAAAAAATATACTCTCTCTGTTTCTTTATAAAAGCATATATGCACACCAATTTATTGCTTGTTTCTTTTTTTGTCATATGACGATATGTTGATTTTTTTAGTACTTTGATTACCCTAGTCATCATTGGACAGTATTAAAATGTGAACTTTCATCTTTTATACTAATTAAATCACAGTTCATATTCACAAATAGTACTCTCCTGTCCATATATACAAGGATTTTGGACCGCTATGTAACTATACTTAGCCAAAAAAAATCCCTTATATAACTACATGGAGATGGAGGGAATAACGTATATATCAAGGCCGCTCGAGCATTGAGAGTATCCTAAGAAGATCAAGGGGCACAATTTCAAACAAAAAGGGCACTCCCACTGCTCCATGTCAGCTGATGCCCATAGAATTAAATGCACAGCCACGTAGATGAAAGAGTCTAAGTGGTAGAAGAGATTTAACGATGAAAGAGAGAGAGAAACAAAGTGGGTCAGATGCAAAACCTGATTTCTAGATGATGTTAGAGACATGATAAAAGGTGGTATTACATTACCATATTAAAATATTATTGTTTATCGTGTAAATGTATCTTGTAAAAGTGGGTGTGAATGGGAATGAGGGGTGGGTGATATGTGAATGAGGGGTTATATGTTGCTTGTGAATGTGAATTTGGGAATGTGGGTGATATGTGAATGAAATTGGGAGGGTATGTTCAATTTTGCAGGATATGTGAATTTGTCATTTTTTTAATAACATTTGGGAGGGTATGTTCAATTTTTTTTGTAACATGTGGAGGATATGGTCACCTTATTGATTTTTTAGCATATTAGTTTGTACTAATTTAGCAAATTATTAAAATATTCTACAATTACGTACACAAGTTTTTATTATAACCTTTTGCAATTATGTACACAAGTTTTTAATACACAGTGTCGCAGAGTGTTCATATACAGTTTATTTTTTATGTTAGAAGTTTGAAACGATGGCCGATAGTACTAAAGGGACCGAAGAGAAGGGTTTAGGGGCGGAAGAGCTGTCCCTTCCTATTGTGGTTGCTCCGGAACCAACGGTCCCACCGGAAGATAGTTCCGACAGCGACGTAGCTAACGATGAGTACTCGTCGCCAAGCGATCCTTGTCCAAGCCCTAAGAGAAGGAGAAAGGGCGACGGTGAAGAAGGCGACAAGGACTACATTCCCCCTAAAGAAGGGGTAAGTAAAGTTAATATGTAAACTGTTCACCGTGATAACTATTAGCCCGAGCTAATTCGAAACTTTAATATATACCTTATCGTAGGAAACGGCGCCACGGCGATCAAAACGACAGCCGAAGAAAAAAGATCCATCGAAAGACGAGGAGGTCCCAGCTAACACAACCAGCTCAAAGAATAGCGAACGGTCAGCAAAGGCGAAGAAAAGGAAGGGTGAGAAGCGTGAATAGAAAGGATGAAGGGATCCATGCAGTTACCCATGTTTCGCCAAAAGGAGAGCCGCTCGCCCCTAAGACGTCACGTGCGAAATTCAGTTCGCAGTGTGGCATAATAGTAAGGGAAAAGATCCCATCACGGTCAAGGACTGGGATCATGTATCGAATGTGGATAAGGAAGTCCTATGGAAAGAGTTGAAGAAAATCTTCCAGTTCCCGGATGGATCAGAGGCAGCAGTGAGGAATTGTGCACTGCAAACAATGGCCAAGTCTTGGCGTGGTTGGAAAACCACCTTGAACAATAAATTTGTGCAGACGGGACATACACCGTTTTCGACGTATGCCAACATAACCCCGAATCAGTGGGAAGACTTTCTGAGATTGAAGAACTCCCTGGAAGAAATTGAATGGAGCAAAAAGTTTTCAGAGTTGGCCCAGAAGAACAAATTTCCTCATCGCTTCCGGTGGAGCAGTGGACAAAAGAGGAGGAGGAAATGAGGAAGGCGGGGCATCCGGTACCTTTGGAGGAATGTACACAGAGATCAAGGAACTGGGTAAGAGCTAGAACTCCGAAGATCACGGATGAAGGTAAAGTATCATTCGAAGATCCGGAGCTGCAGGGCGTTACCGATAAAATAGAGAATTTATCCAGTTCACAGAAGAAAGGATTTTTCAAGCCTAAGAGGGAGAAAGATGTGCTAAGTACGATGCTGGGAACTTCTGACCATGGGGGTAGGGTTCGAGGTGTGTCATCCAAGATGAGTTGGAAGGAAGGGTTTAAAAATGACCCCCACAAGAACCGTGAAGCGTACAAGGATAGACTTAGAGACGAAGGGGCTGCGGATTTTGAAAGGCAAATGATGGATTTCTGCGTTAAGCACATGCTTTTGCCTCCCCCCCAAAACCAAAGAACCTGAGCCAGATTACCCCTTCGATGACCTCAAGGAGAATACACCCTGATGATTGCACGTTCGCATTGGACGCTCCGGAAAAACTCTTGAGGCCGCTACAGCCATTGCTATCCCTGGGAGAACATATAATGAAGAGTTCATACCCGATGCATATGCCAAGGTGCAGCCACAAGTGGTCCACGAAGGGTTTGAGTCCTACGACATAGACTTCCCTACTGCAGATGGTGTATCCGTACTTGTGGATGCGGTCGATGTTGTAATTCTCTGGCACAAGAATGACATATCTTTTGGATTGGGCACCGACGCCACGCGAAAACCTATGGTGCCAAAACCGGGGTTGGGAAAACCTCCGAGACCTCCTAGAAAGGTGACTGATAAGGCGGAGGAACCCGAAATGCAATTGGAACATCCAGTGCCGGAAGTGCCACCGGAGATTGAAGTGCCGGAGGTGCCCATGGAGATTGCAGTGCCGGATGTCCAAAAGGAGATTACAGTGGCAGAACCAGAGGTCCAATTTGTGGCATCAGTCGGGGTAGATATAGAAGAAGTACCAGGATTGGAATGGGACGGTACAGAGCCAGAAATATTTGAAGACCATTCTCCTGCGAAAGACCCCGATGGGCAAGAGACCCCGGTCACTGAGAAGGCCACTACCACTTCTGAGGTGCCTAGAGTGCTTAGGAGCCAGGACTCCAAAGCCAAAGATGAGAACAAGGAGAAGTTCATGGTAACTGTCTTCAGAAGGGGTAAGGAACGTGCCAAACTCAGAGATGATGACCCCCAGAAGGCCGCTGAACTAGCCGGGCCAACATACTGGCCAACTAATGATTGCCCGGAAAAGTACGAACATGGGAAAGCACTCTTGCTGAATTGGGCACTAAACGAAGGACCATGGGAGATGAGAAGATTACATACCTTCTACATGGAAGCCAGCAAGAAAGGCTTGGGTAGTATAACAGTTCGATCACCGGCAGATTGTTTCGGTGCCGAAGGTTACTAATGGCTAGATTTCTCATATCTCCATGCCATATATTGTCGGGATAAGATGGACGTCAACTATATCGGTATTTGGTGCAGGTGAGTTTGAGTTTTAATTAATTACATGAAAAATATGTACAATACAAATCCATGCGATTGTTACTAACAAACTTCTTCTTCTGTAGAATGCAATACATGGATGTTAAGAAGAAAAAAGAACCTATCGGCTTCTTGGATCTAACTCGGATCTGTCAAACACAGCATACCGTGAGGCTAGCACCAGGGTCAGACTAGCTGAAGGGCAAAACTCCAAAAGAGATAGCTGAATACAAGAAGCGCTTGCACAAGGAGAAATTGATTGCTGTCACGCAGTACATTGGATGAGCCATCTTGCACTTTCAAAATAAGAGAGTCATCATGGCCGCTTATAATTTTAAGTAAGTCCGATACATTTATCTTCTACACATATGTCTTATTTTAGCTGGTACTAACTAATTGTACTGTTGTTAATATGTAGCGATCATTATATCTGTTTACTCATCCACCCTAAAGACAGAACTGTGGTAGTCTTGGACCCTCTCGATTACAGACACCAGCAATACAAAGAATTTCTAACAATCTTACAGTAGTAAGTGATTATGACTCTTGCATTTTTATATGAATGTATTATAAATAAATATCCTCCTTAATGTGAAACGGTACGACATCCATACAGTGCGTACCAATACTACAAGTTCAAGGGTGGAGAACAGACCCGAACAAGGGAGAAGCTGCTAGTACATACCTATTGGCTGGTAATACTCCACTCACTTAATGTATTTCAATTGTTTCACTAATTGAAATATTTAACTATTTTTTTCCTATGATATGTTCTGAAGTGTCACAAGTAACCTAGAGGAACTGTCCTTTGCGGGTATTACGCATGCAAATTCCTTAGGGTTAATGGGAGGTACAGGACTAACACAGAGGATGTAAGTCTCTATACTATGTACTAGACAGCTTCACATATTTATGGTACTAATATATTGTTTATCTTCAATACATGCAGTTGCCAAGATTAGAACATCGAACAAGCTTTGACGATACAAGCATCACAAATGTGCAGCGTGATCTGTGCCATTTCATCCACCATGAGTGCTGTCATGTGAAAGGAGAATTCTTCGACCCAGAGGGTGTCCTTGCGACAAGTGATGAATTCAAGAATCTTCGGGAGTGGAACACTGCTATGCCATAATGTAACTAGATGGCGTATTTGAAGTCACAATGTAAAAAAATATTGTAATATATATATTTTGGCAACACTTTTGAGTTATGCAATATATGTAAATTTCTCAGTACCAAATGCTTGATAATCTTCCAATATATGTACATAATAATCTACCTACAAGAATTTCTATTAACAGGCAAATTATTATTAAATTTACGGGCAAATTATTATTAAATTTTAAAAATTTCTACCTATCTTCGTAGGCAATATCTTCCTATTTTCGCAGGCGGCCCGGACTAGCCAACTTCCGCCTGTGAAAATTATCTTCGCAGTGCGAAGATCGGCAATCTTCACAGTCGTTTGCTTACAGGCGAACGGCCGCCCCGCCTGCGAAGACCGTTTTCGGCCGCTTGCGATAATGTTTTCCAAGTAGTGATTGGAACAGAAATACTAAAGGTTTGCCAATCATTTTTTTTTAATTTTTTTGTGTTGTATAAACAGTATACGTTTTCAGTGTGTTTGATTTGATGGTAACACTGATTTTCACCATTTTGCAGTGATACATATACCAACATAGATGCATGGATATTGTTTTCAATTCGAGTTGCAGAAGCATGCCATTAACCAGTTACTTGGATCATAGCTCCAAAAATTTCTATGATATTGCCGTACAAAAAACTGTCAAAACATATCCAGCATTGCAGTTGGGTGACTCCATTATTGGTAATCTCTAAAAGGTACGTGTTAGAATAGGTGTCGAATATACTAGTCCTACTAGGAGTTGGACTTGGAGTTGTAATAGGTGTTAGGACTAGAGTAAGAGTTGAACTCTATCCTAAGATCTCTCTTAAATAGGGAGGGGGCACCACATTGTAACCATGATGACTACAATATAGCATAGACACGCAGGGAGATGATGGCGGCGTGGCCATGGACTCGTAGTGGCTAGCTGCTATATTGATTGGGGAGGAGCACCCATAATCAGAGCTCCGGAGATGTAGGCTTTGGCTGAACTCCGTTAACAAATACCGTGTGTTCCTGTGTCGTCATCTAGCGTGTCTTGGGTGATCAATGGCTGAAGCGATCGAGAAGGTTAGATATCCTTCCGCTATATCGACAAACTTTTGTAACAAGTGGTATCAGAGCAGAAGGTTTCAGCATTGGATCAAGAAGACATGCGGAGGAGGAAACACGAGGTGGGGATCGCGCATCGACAGGAGATCGTCAGCCGTGGCGATGAGATCGATGGAGACGAGGACGTTGCGAAGGTGGTGACCTCGCTCGCAATCAGACCGGCGATGGCGGAACGTGACCGGAAGATGGGGCCGGGCATGGCCGAAGGCGACCGGAGAGATCGGAGGGGTAGCGCTATGGATGGCGCGCCCGACGCACGCGGTGGTCGTGGATCCGCGGCGGTAGGGAGGCTAGCGGCGGAAGGGCGAAGCCGACGAGCGTGGCGCGGCGCGACGGACGTGCAGGACCGAAGACGACGTGGTCGTGGACGGTCAACACGAGGGCTGCGACTGCGGTGCGTGCGATGGCACGGACAGCGCATATAGAGTATGTTCTATACACGTATACAAGCGCACGGTGACTGAGCAGGAAGCCATGAGCAGAACTAGCGAGCAAAGAGAACGATTGCAAGCAAAGATTGCAGGGGTGTCGGAAATGGAGTCGGTGACTCGGATCAGGACACGGTAGTGCAAGCTCGAAGCCGAATCAATCTCTAGGAGGCTCGGCTAGGTTTTGTGGCAGACTGACTTCAGATGGCTACTGAGCTTACTTAGCTGCATGCAAGAGGTCACACGAATAGCTAGCAAGATGCAGTGTTTGTGCGGTGGTGTTGCAGGTCAGCGTGGCTCACGGGCATAAGACGAGAGGCATGGTGCAGCTATGTGGTGATCAAGGTGATGCAGTGAATATATACGGTTCGGGAGGAGGTGCACGCAGTGTGTGTGTGTGACGGTAGGGCTGGGCTAGTAGGGTGGTCAGACCGACGGACTGGTTAAGACTACGGAGCTTGGACAGTTAAACCGGGGTTGTAGCTGACGAGTGGTTTGCTACAGAAACTTGTAAACACATTCAAAAGAAGGGCAAGAAGGCTCTAGAGATGGATAGTTTACAGGTGAAAAGGGCGAGTAGACTGGTGGCAACAGGCTAGTCAGGTCGCATATGGAATTATCTGACGGAAACAGGGTATATCTGGGACTCGACGAGGAGTTGAGATATATGGAGTTAGACCAGAACTGAAGAAAAGTCCCAGGCAACAGCGGGTCAAATATCGTTGATGGGGTCAACGATACTGTTTGGCAATACAGGATATATCCAAGATATGCAGGTTAGCATGATGGGGATATATGATATCTGCGTCACTTAAGAGGAAGAGCAAGCGTTATGGTGTAATTTCTTTGATGACTTGAGGCAATGGTGAATTTCTCAAAATATCATGGATTCCGTCTACGGATGCGAAAAGCGTGGATGTTGGATTTGTTAGCTTGGTTCATAAGACTACAAGGAAGAAAGGGTTCTCCATCAGCCTGGTGTGTTTGATTTATCTATTTGGTGATAACATGAGTTATCTAGCCATGGATTAAATAAGATCAAATTAAAGACAGAAGATAAAGGTGAACATGGTCTTCGAGGAGTCTATGATGTGATAACTAAGGAGGAGTCAAATTTCGCTTGGCAAGACGACTGAGATGATAGGTGAGAAGGTAGATCACTATTGCAGGTGAAGTCCAGAGGAATAAGTTACAGGGATAGCGGAGTCTCTTGAAGGTGGTGAGTCTGGTGCAGGCTCATCGGGTGGCTCGTGGTGAAGCTGCAAAAGGGAGACAACTCAAGTCTGGTGGATAGGTGGATCGACATGGTGATTCTACGACTTCTGGGTGGTGTATATTCACCAAGGTGGAGTTTGTTAGAATAGGTGTCGAATATACTAGTCCTACTAGGAGTTGGATTTAGATTTGTAATAGGTGTTAGGACTAGAATAAGAGTCGAACTCTTTCCTAGGGTCTCTCTTAAATAGGGAGGGGGCACCACATTGTAACCATGATGACTACAATATAGCATAGATACGCAGGGAGATGATGGCGGCGTGGCCACGGACTCGTAGCGGCTAGGTGCTATATTGATTGGGGAGGAGCGTCCATAATCAGAGCCCCGGAGATGTAGGCTTCGGCTGAACTCCGTTAACAAATACCGTGTGTTCCTGTGTCGTCATTTGGCGTGTCTTGAGTGATCAATGGCTGAAGCGATCGAGGTTAGTTATCGTTCCGCTATATCGACTAACTTATGTAACAGCACTATCTGTGCTCAATATTTGTAAGCTAACTGATGCCATATGCTTTCAGCTTACTGTACACTCTTTGAAATAAAAATTTGATCGTTGATTATGCAAGCATTTCGGTGTATATACTCTCGTTCAAACACTACCCATTTTCTGATCATGGTTCCCAAATTCCATATCTTAAAAAGGTGGAATCGATCAAGTTCGATCTCGATTACAACTTTCCGTACTTGTATTAAATAATAGCACCTGTTCAATGTGTGATCGATCGATTATTCTTGAGAATTTCTTTTAATTTGTATATATAATTGGTTTAATTAACGATTCCACTGTATTTGGATTGATATGGTTAGCTGGCTGACATCTGCCCCACCTCCTATATAGCGCACATGGCACTGATGGATACTCAAGAACAAATCCATTTTGCCAGATTAATTGGACACAATAATCCAAACATGCTTCTTCCCTGATGATACAGAGCCATCCGTAATATTTTAGGGTAGGCTTGCTATGTTAAGCACTATGCACTATTGGAAAACCGATTTTTACTTGATCGGCCAAAATCACAAATCTCTCTTCACTTACGAACTGGTACTAAAGACCATTTTTAGTACCGGTTCGTAAGCCCAACGGCTCGATATGATATTTAGTATCGGTTGGTAACAACAACCGGTACTAAATATCATTTTTAGTTCTGGTTCATTTTTTGCCGGGTCTTATCAGGTCGCCCAGTATCTTTAGTATCGGTTGATGGTACCAACCGGTACTAAAGATCAACACTTTAGTATCAATTAGTGTCATCAACCGGTACCGGTTGCTAACATCAACCTGTACTAAAGATCATATCATTTATATAGTTTTCTTGCTCCTCCAGCTCGAGCCATTGCTACAAAAATTTGCAAGTAGCAGGAGGGGAGGTGCTGCCAAAAGTTTTTTGTGAAAATATTTTGGTGATATTATACAAATCGAAGGGATCCAAAAGCAACAAAGGAGAAATATAGAAAATTAAGTCCATTTAAAAATCAATAAAATAGTTAGAAATAGGTAGAATGCATTAAAATTATGCTTAGAACTTTAAAAAACTTTTGAATATAATTAACATAAGGATAATACATTGAGAAATATATTTACAATTTTTTAATTTTTTAAAAATGATAGGACTTATATATAATTAACCATGACTCCGGTTAAGTCTATTTAAAACTCATTAAAATCATTAGAAATAAGAAAGATTCATTAAATATTTGCCAGTTTAATTATGATGTTTTAATTTATTATATGATTATTTAAATTGTTTCACTTTCGTGGAATTCCTTTACATTTGTTTATTTCATGTAGATGGATCGGTAATGGACGTACACCGCGGATCGACGATCAAAGTAGTTTATTGATTGCGTGCATTATATTTTGATTGTGACACTACTACGAAAGAGATTTTCCCGTGCGGCCCGAAAGGGGTTTTGGCATGTGGTAGGGCTAGCTGCAAGCGCCCAAGGGTTTGGAAAAATCACTATTTTTGCGTGCGGGTGGTGCACCCTCACGCCAAAATCAGATTTTCGCGTGCGGGTGTTTATGTCCCCCACACGCAAAAATAATAAAATAAAATAAAATAAAATCCAAAAAATCCGAAACCCTAACCCTAGAAGCCACTGTCGCCGCCCTCCTCGTGGTCGTCATCATCCTCGTCGTCGCTGATGCTGGGTCCACCCACTCCCGTCACTGTCGCCGGAGCCGGATCCGCCGGTGCCACGCCTCCCCACCGTCCGATCCACTGCCACCGGCGCGGGGGGATGGCGGCCGCCCTCGGATCCGC
Organism: Oryza punctata; assembly: GCA_000573905.2. NCBI lineage: Eukaryota > Viridiplantae > Streptophyta > Magnoliopsida > Poales > Poaceae > Oryza > Oryza punctata. The sequence goes on along the minus strand of CM002492.2, from coordinate 14,993,841 downwards.
GCGGGCGATGGCTGCCTTGCCTCACTACTACCAGATCCGCCGCCACCTTGCGTGGGGAGGGCGGTGGCGCGCCCGGCTACCTCTTCGTTGTCGTCGTCGACAGCGGCGACGCAGATCCGGCCGTTGCACGTACGTGACGGCGGAGGTGGTGGAGAGGACCATCGCGGGGCCACTCCCGGCCGCCTCCTCCTCATTGTCATCGGCGGCAGCGGCGGGGCAGCGCTGATCAGGTCTCTAGCCTCCGCACCGCCGATCTCCAGCCGCCACACGAAGGCCCGAAGTCGCACCGCCAGTCTCCATCCACCGCGCTGCCTCCCACCCGCTCCCGGCCACCACCTCATCGGTGGCGGTGCCAACCCAACCGCCTCCGGTCTCTGCACGCTCGGAGGGGAGGAGAGGAAGAGTCAGATAGAGAGGTCAGAAAGAGAGAGGAGTGAAAATAAAAAGGAAAGCAAGAGAGAGGAGGTGAAAATTTTGAGGTGAGTGAGAGGGAAGAGAGAGGATGGGATAAAAAATTTGCGTGCGGTCCACTTAAGAGGTCCGTCTGCGAAAATCGATTTTTCCGTGCGATCCCCTTAAGGAGCCGCACACGAAAATAGAGGATGATTTTTGCAGACGCGACCAGTTACGGTCCGTCTGCAATCAATCTAAGGAGGCGATTGTACAGAAAAATCGTTTTTTAGTAGTGTGGTCAATGCCAACAAGCATAAGGGTTTTATATTTCATACATACAAATAGTGAAAAAAAAGAGTATTCTACATTAACAACTATGCATAAATAGTGATCATGCGTTATCCATACAAAAAGTGCAAAAGCTATCCAGTTTCTTTATCGTATACAGTGACCATGCGTTGCAATAGAAGAAAAAAAAAGTAAGATATAGGAAGACTATTAGTCTTCTCATTATAATAAATGGTACGTAATCATTTTATTGTTAACGTAGAAGAAAATATCATATTGTGATAAGTAATATTAAGGCATGGCATGTTTTCCACGTGATCGTACTGAATAAGGTGAAATCCCATGGGCTAGTATATACTTAGGGAAAATTGAAAAAACAAACCTAAATATCACCTGAAGTTTGAGATTCCTCCCTATAAAATAATTTGTTGCAAATACCCACCCTCCATGGTTTGAGATTCCTTCCAATTGCCGAAACCAGCCAATTCTCATAGCTGCAAAACCCACACATGCCCTTCTGAATACTAATAGGCAAGGAGCAGTGGTCGCCACTCATATGTTGGCAGGTCCGATGACAGGATCATGGCATCTGGCATCCCCATGTATGGTGCCCAGCACATCGTTGGGCGGCGGTAATCATTTTAAACTTACAATTAAAATGAGAAAGAAAATGTGTTTGCCGCTATGTCTACAGTGAGATGGACTAAGTCATATAAAACACGCAAAAAGTGAAAAAAAATGTGCGAGTAGCGGAAATTGGGGAGGAATCTCAAACAAAGGTGAATTAGGATGGGGGTATCCTATCTATAAATTCTATATAAGTATGCCAACTAGCTATCATTTAGTTAAGCCACGTCAGTAACAAATGCTAAGCCACTGGATTAGAGCCTATATGCACTGTCGACCGTCTGATTAAGTAATTTTAACCATACTGTCTCTACCGCGTCAGCCCACATCCATCACCACCCCACATATCAGAAGCAGTAACATCCCTCAACGCTAGGGGTGGCAGTGGGGCGGGGTGGGGCTGGCATGGACAGGAATGGCCCCACCCCCGCTCCCCGCATTTCCCCCGCCCCACCCCCGTAGGGGACCCGGTGGGTAAGCGGGGCCCCGCGCTACTCGGATGGGCAACAACTGCAGGGCACCTATTGTGATGACTGGAGGCAGCGTGCCACGACGAGGTGACAGTTGGGGGCAGCGACAAGTTGCCTACAGCTGAGGACGGTGGTGATGAGACGGCACCGGCTAGGGGCGATGACGAAGAGACGGCATTGGTTAGCAGTAGCGCGCTGTGAGGAAGCGACGCCTGCCGAGGGTGTTGAACCGTTAGGAGACGATAGTGGTTGGGGGCGGCGCACTGCGACGGCGGCGTTGTCCGGGTACGGTGGTGAAGAGGCAACGCCGGCCGGGGACGACGGTGAAGAGGCAGCACCGGCTCGGGCCAGTGATAGCTAGGGACACCACGCAAGAGGCAGGTTGTCTGGGGGCGGCGTGCTAGGAGGGATAGATGTGAGTCAGAGAGGAGAGAATGGTGGTTGGGTAGGGATTTGGGAAAAATTAGGGTTTTGCTTATATAATCCTTCATCTAATGGACCAAATGGACCACGGAATATGCTATCTTTTGACCTGTTACTCAAACCTTTGGGGCCCCATGGGTCAACTGCCATCCCCGTCCCCACTATAGCATTTTTGCGGGGCCTCGCACCTGCTCACCTACAGGTGAAAATTTTCCCGCACCCCCAGCCCCAATGGGAAAATTGTGCCACCCTACTCAACACACATCACAAGCCGAAGTGGCTGGGATTAAATTGGCGGCCTTTGATTCCATTTAATCCTCTCATAAACATAATAAAGAGAAAGGCCATAGATGACTTGACGAATAAACACAAGTACAGAACCGGGCATCCCAATTGGACTATCCGTGACGGAGACAAGTGGCCCGTTACAAAGATAGTCATCTTTGTCGGGCCCAAAAAACCTCGTCAAAGATGTCCATAATAGGTTACCACGACCAAGAGCCATTCTTGGGGTCCCATAATTATTTCGTAGTGGCCTTCTTGGATCTTATTGACCTCTACAGGCTACGAGCAGTGGACACTATCTTGTTAAAGTTCTACACATTGTAAGTACTAATAACACCAAACTTACGTACTATTAATACTTGTAGAATGCTTCTAATTGACCGCACATGTGAACCTTGAAGTATATGTTGGAAGGAGGCATGGAGGAACAGAAACCAGGTGAGATTCCTAGATCCAGAACAGATAAATGAGACACAACTTTAGTCTCACTTGGATGATGTGATTGATTACTTCTATGAAAGCTTAAGGGCCCACCAGGATAAAGACTTCATCTTATTAGCACACAATCAATAGTGAGTAGTATGCTACGTTAGTAATATTTACTTTTACTATACATGTGTAGTTTTTTACTTCCAGTATATGAATGTTGCAGGTTCCATTGGATTCTAGTGTGCATAGTACCAAAATGGAGTAGGGTATACTTCCTTAACACCAGAATAAGCTAAAAATATGACTTTACCTATCTGAAGGAGGCCTTGAATGCAGCACGGGACAAATATGTCAAGAAAGGGGGTCGGCACCGAGAAGGTAAACCTGACCTCTATCACCATGATTACTTCAAGTGCAAGCAACAATTCGGCAAAACCTGCGGATTTCACGTACGTCATCACATGTTCTCACTACAAAGGTGACCTTATATCCTGAGGTTCATGGGTTTATAAATTTGGCCATTATTATATTAGATAAACATAGGTTTGCGTATGACATGTACTAACTTGACGCCTCTCTTTCTGAATGTTATTTCCAACATTCCAGAGCACAACTTCACCGATATTAGAGAAGAATTGGTTAACTTCCTCCTACAAGAAGTTATATTTTGGGTACCTACCATACTAGATGAATTATCGTATCGTAGATCAGTTAATTAGATATAGGTGAAAAATATGATTAAGTCACTTTTTTTGTTTGAAAATAATTACTATTTGCTTATGTTTAATTTATCTATGTACGGTTGTCTTGCTTATGAAATTATCTATGTACGGTTGTCAATGGTTATATTAGTAAGTAATATATCCATCATTTGTTTCGAATTGTATACTTATTTCACAGGTTGCAATTAATATGGTTGTCATTTGAAGATGCTTCAATATTTTGGTAAGGAAAGAAATGTAATAAATTGCTGATTTTGAATGTGAAATGTGATAATAAAATGTGGGTTCAATGTGAATTGTGAAATGTACGTGAATTTAATTGTGAAAGTTGTGATTGTGAATGTTGGGATATATTGCTTGGTTATTGGTTACTGGGATTATTTTGTAGTAAAACCAATTTTTTTTTTTTTGAAAAACATCATCCTTGTCAGGCCGCAAAAGCAAAACTGTCACCGGCATCCACTTCTGTGTCGGATTGCACTACAAGCCCGTCACCAATGATCATCCGTGATGGGCCCTAAAAGATTCTGACAAAGGTGCGGGCAACACCTCTGTTGGGTCGATATTGGAGCTCGTCACGGATGAGTCATCCGTGATGGGCTCTAAACAAGTACCCCGAACGGGGCAGCAATATCCATATCTGTCGGACCATGGATGACACAGATGATAGTTCCACATCATTGACCAATAATCACTGACTATGCACTTTTGCGACACAGATGAGAGTTTCGACCCGTTACGGATGACCGCTTCCGTAGTAGTGAAACCCTGTGCATTGCTTTCTATTCATCGTAAAGGCCTGCTAAGGCTAAGAGCAACCCACCCAAGGTCTTACACATTGTATTCCTGGACTACAATTTCTCATGCAAGGGCGGGTAATCATGCACCTAATACTTTTATATATGCTATTTCATTCTCCTAATGTTTCATTTTTTCTTCTACGCGGATTGTACAATGCTAGGTGACAATCAGTAGAGATATCATCTCCAGGAAAAGATGGCTGATGCATTTGCTCGCGTGCCCACCGCCTTCCACTGCATATCTCCAAATACTCCACACCAGAAAGCATATTGTGGCTATAGATCAAGCTTAAAATTTGCAGTATCATTATTCTCTTAGTGACATTTACAACAATAATTGTTGTTGGTATCTTCTCTGTTTGGTTTTACTTTTGATATGTATCTGCATCTAAGTGATTTTTAAAATATTTGCATGTTTGGTCCAGCAGCAACATGTGGGGCATCACCTAGTATACTTATACTATTGATTCTCCCCACGCATCCGCAGCCCCATTGATGCCGGCACCGCTAGCTGCTTCACCGCATTGTCGACGCCTGTCGAAGCCGTGCACGACTACTTTGTCTATGCGACGCTCGTGCTCCTCGTCATCGCCCACAGCGCCGCCGCGGTGTACAAGCTGCTGCAGCTGGCGCAGTGCGCCGCGGCAGCATTCATGTCACCGGCGTCACGGAGGGGCAGCGTGATACGAGCACCGCGACGATGGTGTTGCAGCGGCTGCCGAAACGGCTAGTGCTCGAATGGAAGGCTGCGAATAGGATAGCGGGCGGAGCTAAGGGTCACCTTCTGGCGGAACGCGGGGTTATTCCCCGGCCAGCGAGAGGCTCTGAACGTGCCTAACTTGATTAGATTAATCTTTGCTTAATTATTCCATACATCCAAATTCCCTTTTATAAGTCATGGGATAATCCTAACAAACTTAGAGATAACAAGTATCTATCCTGAAACAATAAGCTAATTAATTAAAGATAATGACTAGCCAACAAACTCCGTCGCTTCAACCGAATCAACCGGAACCGGACTCCTTAGGGCGTGACTTCTGTTGCCGACGATGTCTGTAGAACTGCCCAAAACAATTTCCATCGGAACGTTGGTTCGTATCATTTCTTGCCTCCTCGAAAGGCAGCTCGTCCTCGAGCTGGAATGGGGGATAATGATGGTGAAACTCAGCAAGCGGCTCCCACGTTGCGTCAGCCGGAGCCGTACCAGTGAATGAGCAACTCCGGAATGCCATTGGTGAGGCGGGAACGGAGCACAGCTTCAGGAGAGGCGACAACCTTGCCATGCAGGACGTCAGGTAGAGAAGGCCAGCCGGTGGGTGGAACTTCTTCAAGAAAACAATGTGGAAAAGATTGTGAAGATGAGTGCGAGCTGGGAGGCACAGGCGGTACGCCAAAGGACCAACGCGTTCGTCCACCTGGTAAGGCCCATAGAAGTGAGGACGAAGCTTGGCAGAGGTATTGGCACCAAGGGACTTGGCCGGCCTATGATCGAGACGTAGCCAGTGTTAGAAAGAGGAGCCTAATTATGTACTGTCCAGATTTAAATTTGAGAAAAAGCATATTGAACAAGAAAGATGCAAACACAAAACACATATTGAAATCACTCACAGTTCTTGCGCAAGAAGATGACGAACTTGTCGACGAAGTAGTTGCAGATTCCTCAAGCGGTCGCGTGTGTACGCTGCCCAAAAACCTGATTGCCGCCCCGTGCAGGAGTCTCGCGGCTGTGGTTTCGGAGATCCCGCTTCCTCCAAGCCCGGTGCACGCCGAGATTGAAGGTCGACGAAGCGCAGTAGCTAGTGGTCAGAACAACGTACGCGTGGGAGGTGAAGTGACCGTGTTTTCTTCCTTTTAGCCACCAAGACGTCTCCTGATGTTATAGGCTCCATCAAGCGCTTCAAATTCCCCTCTCATTAAACAGGCTAAAACTGCCCATTAGATTGCAGTAGAAACTGCCATCATAACGCAGCAAAAACTGATGCAATCAAAAGGAGTAACTGAAACGCCATCAACACAGCACAAATGTTTAAAAAAATTTCACATGAAACAGTTTGTTGTACACATACGCGTCGCGCTCGTCGCAAGTCACAAGTCACGCGATAATTCACGCGAAAATGCGCGGGCTGCGCGTGCGTGTATCAATAGTCTCCTTATCTTTCACATGCATCTATTTTTGCTAAGAAAGAAGACTCCCATATTTAAGCAAGGCGACCTCTCCTTGACTTAGCAATATGGGACTATTGTTGTGCATGCTTTAGAATTTACAAAATAGGCCAAACATGGGCCAAATTCCAGCATTCCCCCACCAATTCTAAAGCAGTTGCTGTTCTAAACCACTTTTATATACCAGATTTTCGGTATAAGTCCCGTACGGGTTGAACTTACACCTAGATCAACAAGGTCCATCTACCAGCAGCTTGTGAATGGACTAAGCCTTGAATTCATAGCTTTTTGCCATCAGATTTCTCATGAAGACCTATCTGGTACTAGGCTACCAAAACGCCAAGTCTAAACGGAGCTTTAAAGGTCTTGCTCCCCGATCTTCTCATGAGTTTTCCAGAGAGCACCCCACTCTCATGAACTGCGACCCAACAGTTTAGCTCACATAGGTGTGTTCATTATAGGTATCCTGTAGGACGATACCTTTTCTCTCGGTAGACACTAGAACACATTAAGGCATTATAGCCAGCCTTCCATACAGAAGAGAGTACACGTTATGGACATAGGTATTTAGATGAATTGTACTCCTCGTTACAATAGTAACTTTGTTTTTCTCATTTTCCAAATAAGGGATCTCCTTTCAGAGGAAATGAGTTACCATTACTTTGCAACTAAATGGGCCTCAGTCCCATGTCCATACTTGCAACAGATATTGCTGTCCGTGCAAGTCCTTTTGTAAAGGGATCTGCTAGATTTTTCTCACTGCGAATATAATTCACAGCAATTACTCCGGAGTTTTTCAGCTTTCTAACAGATTTAAGCCTCCGCTTCACATGTCTCGAGGACTTCATGTTATCCTTAGTACTCATTATCTTGGCCAAGACTGTTTGATTGTCACAGTACGTAAGGATTGCAGGAACTGGTTTCTCTACCAGTGGCAAGTCCATGAGTAGTTCCCTTAGCCACTCAGCTTCAACTGTAGTTGTGTCAAGTGCTACAAGCTCAGCTTCCATGGTTGACCGCGTCAAAATGGTCTGCTTACATGATCTCCATGATATTGCGGCACCTCCTAGTGTAAATACATAGCCACTCGTGGCTTTAATCTCATCTGCATCGGAGATCCAATTGGAATCACTATATCCTTCTAGTACAGATGGATAACTAGTATAGTGAATTCCATATGCGATTGTACCTACTAGGTAACGTAGCACTCTCTCTAGTGCCTCCCAATGATCCTTCCCTGGATTGGAAGTAAATCGACTTAATTTGCTCACAGCAAAAGAGATGTCGGGACGTGTTGCTCCAGCAAGGTACAAGAGAGACCCAATTATTTGTGAAAATCTCAATTGGTCCAACCCTTCGCCCTTATTTTTCCTTAATTTTACACTCGCATCGTAGGGCGTAGGGGCTACTTTGGCATTCTCAAAACCAAAGCGACACAATAATTTTTCCACATAATGAGATTGATTTAAAATAATACCATTCTCATTTCTTGTCAACTTAATATTCAGGATAACATCTGCTTCTCCCAGATCCTTCATGTCAAAGCATGAGGATAGAAATGATTTGACCTCATCAATCACTGCAGTGTTAGTCCCAAATATAAGTATATCATCAACATACAAGCACAAGATCACCGTTTGACCCCCACCTTGGCGATAATAAACACACTTATCTGCTTCGTTTACAACAAAACCAGCAGATGTTAAGGTCTGATCAAATTTTTCGTGCCATTGTTTGGGTGCTTGTTTCAGACCATACAATGATTTCAGCAATCGGCACACTCTACCCTCCTGTCCCTTAACCACAAAACCATCAGGTTGCTCCATATAGATTTCTTCCTCCAACTCTCCATTAAGAAAAGCTGTCTTTACATCCATTTGATGAATGTGTAGACCATAGGAAGCAGCTAATGCAATGAGCAGTCTAATAGTGGTTAACCTGGCCACGGGTGAATATGTGTCAAAATAATCTTCACCTTCTTTCTGGGTAAAGCCTTTGGCCACAAGCCTCGCTTTATATTTGTCGATCGTGCCATCTGGTCTCATCTTTTTCTTGAAAATCCATTTACATCCAATGGGTTTGCACCCAGCAGGACGTTCAATGACTTCCCAAGTCTCATTTGCCATGATGGAGTCCATCTCACTACGGACTGCCTCTTTCCAATACTCTGCATCTGAAGATGCATAAGCATCAGCTAGAGTTTTAGGCACATCATCTACAAGGTATACAATAAAGTCATCTCCAAAGGATTTCTCAACCCTTTGTCTCTTACTCCTGCGCGGAGTGATGACTAAACTGTTATCCTCCTCATTGGCCTCTTGTAAATTATTATCATCAACATCATCCTCTCGTAGAGATATGTTCTCAACTTGTTCAGAATGAGGAAAGTCTGGAATGACTACATCCACATTTTCTAAACTGCTGCTAGTCTGTCGCATAGGAAAGATATCCTCAAAGAAAGACGCATCCTTAGACTCCATTATAGTATCAACTATCATCTCTGGAGTTTCGGATTTAACTACCAAGAATCTATAGGCAGGACTATTCTGAGCATATCCTATAAAAATGCAATCGACTGTTTTTGGCCCAAGCTTTCTCTTCTTCGGCTCCGGAATATTGACTTTCGCCAAACATCCCCATGTTCTCAGAAAGTTGACATTGGGTTTTCTTCCCCTCCATGCCTCGTATGGAGTTATGTCATTTCTTTTCGTGATCACTCTATTTAGCACGAAATTTACAGTCAAGATTGCTTCCCCCCACCACATGTTAGGCATACCGGCACTTTGTAATAAGGCGTTCACCAAATCTATAAGCGTCCGATTTTTCCTCTCAGCTACACCATTTGATTGTGGTGAATAGGGTGGTGTGAATTCATGAATGATCCCATGCTCAGAACAAAAATTAGAAAAGTCTGTAGAGGTATACTCTCCTCCTCTATCATCCCTAAGTCTCTTAATCTTTCTTTCTAATTGATTCTCAACCTCTGCCTTATATATCTTAAAATAGTTAAGCGCTTCATCCTTTGTTTTCAGCAAATAGACATAGCAGTAACGTGTTGCACCATCAATAAAAGTAAGACAATATCTTTTTCCTCCTTTAGTCAAAACACCATTCATCTCACATAGATCAGTGTGAATTAAATCTAGAGGTGTCAAAATCTTTTCAAACTCTAATGCCTTGAAAGGCTTTCGAGGTTGTTTTGCTTGCACACAAGTTTGGCACTTAGAATTTTTGACTATATCGCATTTAGGAATTAACTCAGATCTGGACATTCTAGCAATTGTATCAAAGCCAACATGACAGAACCTTGAATGCCATACATCAGCAAGATTTTTATTCAAAATAGTACTAACATTCAAATTATAACAAGAGTCCACAGTACTTAGGCGGAACAAGCCTCCGCTGTCATAGCCTTTTCCTATAAAAACCCCAAATTTGGACACAACTAATTTATTCGACTCAAAAACTAGCTTATAACCACTCCTACACAGGAGAGACCCGCTCAACAGGTTCTTGTTTATTGTTGGCGCGTGCTGGACATTCTTCAATTGGAGGGTTTTCCCTGAAGTAAGCTTCAGATCTACCGTACCAACACCAAGAACAGACACACGCGATCCGTTCCCCATTAGGACGCTGGAAGCCCCTGCTGCCTGATACGAAGAAAACAATGAAATATCAGAACACACGTGAACATTTGCACCAGTGTCAACCCACCAGTCGATAGACTGAAATGCAGAATAGACAACAGAAGGATTACCGTACCCTCCAGAAGTTGAGGCCTCGCCTATGGTCACATGAGTGAACTTCTTGCTAAGTTCAGTGGTCCTGTCCTTGCGGTCTTGACAATCCTTGGCAAAGTGACCAGGATTACCGCACACGAAACAGGTGAGGTTCTTCAAATCCTTCTTCTCTGTTTTCTTCCTTTTAAAGCTAGTAGTTTTGTTCTGCTTGGGGCCCTTCTTCTTGTTAAATTGTTTTTTCTTTTGCACAAAATTGGCACTGTTCTGCATGTTCTTGACCCGCACATCTTTTGCCCTTGCCTTCTCTTCCACATCGAGAGCTGCAATGAGATCCTCCATAGAAATCTCCTCTCTTTTGTGCTTTAGAGATGTAGCAAAATCACGCCACTCTGCAGGAAGTTTTGCAACAATTGTTGCCGCAACAAACTTTGGAGGCAGAGCACATCCCAAATGTGCAATTTCGCCAACCAGAAGCTGGAGGTCGTGTGCTTGGGTTACAATTGATTTAGCATTATCCATGCTGAAATCAATGAACTTTTCGCACACATACAACCAGCGACCGGCTTCAGCTTCAGCATATTTCTGCTCCAAAGCCTCCCACAGGGCAGTGGCCGACGTGTAATTCATATACACATCATAGAGTTGATCTGCCAAGATGGTGAGGAGACAGCCTAATGCGGTGTTATTCGCATTATCAAACTGAGCTTGCTGTTCCTCTGTGAAGGGATACATTGGGTATATCACCCACCACACTCCCAACGACATGAGCCAAAACTTGGCCCTTGTCTGCCATCTACGGAAGTTTTCACCTCCAAACCTCTCAGGTTTCATGGCATCAGATGCACCCGCCATTGCTAGATAACAAAAATAGGCGAATTCAGGTTTTTGGATTGTTAGAAAGAGGAGCCTAATTATGTACTGTCCAGATTAAAATTTGAGAAAAAGCATATTGAACAAGAAAGATGCAAACACAAAACACATATTGAAATCACTCACAGTTCTTGCGCAAGAAGATGACGAACTTGTCGACGAAGTAGTTGCAGATTCCACAAGCGGTCGCGTGTGTACGCTGCCCAAAAACCTGATTGCCGCCCCGTGCAGGAGTCTCGCGGCAGTGGTTTCGGAGATCCCGCTTCCTCCAAGCCCGGTGCACGCCGAGATTGAAGGTCGACGAAGCGCAGTAGCTAGTGGTCAGAACAACGTACGCGTGGGAGGTGAAGTGACCGTGTTTTCTTCCTTTTAGCCACCAAGACGTCTCCTGATGTTATAGGCTCCATCAAGCGCTTCAAATTCCCCTCTCATTAAACAGGCTAAAACTGCCCATTAGATTGCAGTAGAAACTGCCATCATAACGCAGCAAAAACTGATGCAATCAAAAGGAGTAACTGAAACGCCATCAACACAGCACAAATGTTTAAAAAAATTTCACATGAAACAGTTTGTTGTACACATACGCGTCGCGCTCGTCGCAAGTCACAAGTCACGCGATAATTCACGCGAAAATGCGCGGGCTGCGCGTGCGTGTATCAATAGTCTCCTTATCTTTCACATGCATCTATTTTTGCTAAGAAAGAAGACTCCCATATTTAAGCAAGGCGACCTCTCCTTGACTTAGCAATATGGGACTATTGTTGTGCATGCTTTAGAATTTACAAAATAGGCCAAACATGGGCCAAATTCCAGCAGCCAGATCCAATCGCCGGGCTGGAAGATGACGTTGTGGCCTGGGCCTGCTCCAAGCGGCTGGCGATGTCAGCGAGGAACTCGTCACGCTCCTGCAGCTGTTGATCGACGGCAGCAGTACGAGCAGTACCTGCCTCGTAAGGCCGTAGTGTCGGGGGGTCACGACCCTAGATGACGCGGAATGGCATAGTGCGGAGCAATGTCTGTTAGGATGAGTTATAGCAGAATTCTGCCCAGGGAAGCTAGCGAACCCACTGACGAGGACGGTCACCGGTGAGGCAGCGCAAGTACATGGAGATGATCCTGTTAACCACCTCTGTCTGGCCATCCATCTGTGGGTGGAAGGCGGTGCTGAGGTTGAGGGAGGGTCCAGCAAGGCAGAACAAGTCCGTCCAAAACGCGCTAGTTAAGATGGGATTCCGATCGCTGACGATGGAGGTCAGTGGGCCGTTGAGGCGAACGATGGCATCGAAGAACGCGCGCACCACCGAGCTTACTGTGTATGGGTGACCGATGGCACTGAAGTGTGCATACTTGGAGAAGCGGTCGACAACGGTCATGATCACTGATTTGCCATGGATCTTGCTCAAAACTTCAACAAAATCAAGAGAGATGTCAGCCCACACCTGTGAGGGGACTGGAAGAGGATGCATGAGGCCGGAAGGATGAAGGAGCTCCGATTTGTTGCGTTGATAGATGATGCAGTTGCGGACGTAGTCTTGCACCAAACGACGCATGTCGGGGGTGTAAAAGTGCGATTGGAGGCGGTGGAGTGTTTTCTGGACGCCTTCATGGCCCATAGCATGAGCGTCGGCGAGGAGGTCCGGCGAAACCATGGAGTCCAGAGGGACAAAAACCTTGTCGCCGAAGAGGAGCAGGCCATCGGCCAACTTCCAGCCTGGTAGGGTGTCGCTGCGTTGGAGGGTGGCGATGCGGTCCTGGAGATCCTGACGGCCGGCGAGTTCTTGGCGAAGGCGGTCGTAGCAGGTGAAGAGTGGGACCGAGTGGGATGAGAGGGCACCCAGGTCCTCGTGGCGGCATGACAGGTGTTAATGACGAAATTTGGTAAACCTTGAAGTCATCAGCGGCCTAGAGTCAGTATCAGCTTCAAAGTCCTGGAATCGGGCGATGGAAATTATCAGTCACCAGCAGTTGTATTCTCGATGGATTCGGTTAGGTAATTAATCAATTAAAGGAAGTTTAACCAGAAGAGTCCGAGTTCAAGGAGGATGCAATATGTCAGTTTATCTATTAATTAGGCAGAGTTTGTTAGTTTCCTTTTATCTTTAGGAAAATATGTTTAGTGTCCAATAAGGAATTCATGTTTTTCCTATTATCTTTAGGAAAGTTTGTATCGTGTCCGATATAGACTAGTATCTACCCATGGGTATAAATATATATACCTAGGGTCCCTATAAATTATCTCTCGATCAATACAACTACTCTCGGCGTATCGCCACCTTCTTTCTGAGGTTTTTACTTATCAACCGGTGAACTTTGGCACCTGATGCGGGGCTGCATTGGCTTTCGATCTTCGGCGAAGGGGTAAGCCCTACATTCCGTCGGGACCTAGTGAATATATCAGCTACATTGGCGTGGTTCAAGGCTACATCTCTTCAATCTCTTGGATCGCTCTGGTTCGGTTGATACATTTGTCTACCTGGTATTTCAATTCTATTTTAATTGCAATGTATTTAGAGACGCATCGGTTTAGTTGGGACTGTCTCGGTTAGGTTTGATCTTCTGTCCTAGCCGATATATCTCTACAATCACAATCTTGTTTTAAATAGATTTGTTATATCCATCACATTAGACAGATCTATCAGTTCATCAAGTATTAGATTATCATATACAATCTCGTGCTGCATCTGTTAGGTTCGACCTATTAGATTGTTGTCGATAATATAAATATTGTTAGGCCGATAGGTTCATGCTAAAGTTTTATCCGAGTGCTAGCCGATGAGTTATCATATAGGTTATATAATCCAGATTGACAATGTTTTCTACTTGCATCGGTCGATCTCCATCTAAGGTTTTGTCGATATCGGATAGATTACTTTGTTGGCTTAGATTATATAATGTATCCACCACCCTGAAAATCAGTCAAAAGCTTGATTGTCTAGATATTGTGTTTCTTTTCATACTTAGTGTTGCATCAGTTAAGTTTGATATACTAAGTCGTACTTAGAACCATAATCTCTAGCCTACTTCTTGATTTCCAATAAGGGTTTTATCGGGGTTTCAGCCGATGAGTTATCTGGACATTGCATCAGCTTATATGGATTACATATAAGTTGGATTTAGCTGATCGCAACAAAGGTTTCACTGTTTATCTAATCATTTGGATTTATTGATATCGGACCTCCAACCAATGCATGCTTTAACCTTTGGATCGACACTTATTCTATCATATTACTATTAGCTGATTGTCTTTATATCATCATTTACTCAAGTATCGATATCGGCTAGTATATACATCGGCTGGAATCACTCCATCGGTTTATCAGTCGATTGGTTGTTTTATCTGCTCTTTACATATCTTGTCAGTTGCAGGATCAAACTGACTGACACGTCCGCATCTCATCATTATTTTGGACCTGCACTGGAGTTAAGCAGATCTCCCAGGCCATCGTTTTTTTACGTCAACACAGGGCATTGGCGGCGGTGTTGAGTTGGCCCGGACGGTACTCCACCTGGAACGCATAGCCGAAGAGCTTGCTGACCACTGGTACTGAGGGATGGTGGTGAGCCGCTGGTCGAGCAGCTGCTTCCATCTATAGTGGTATGTCCGTATGGCGAAGGTACGGCCCCGTAGATATGGTCGTCAATGATGCCCTGCCTTGATGAGGCCAATCAACTCCTGTTCATATGCAGCCAACTTAGCATGTTACGGAGCGACTGGCCGGTTGAAGAAGGTCAGCGGCCGCTCACCTTGATGGAGGACAGTGCCAAACCCCGAGACGGAGGCGTCGCAGTCGATGATGAATGGGGTATCGAAGTCCGGTAATTGGAGCACCAGGCCAGAGGTGAGGTCATGCTTGAGGGCGTTGAACACGGCCGACGATGCTGGTCCCCAGATGAAAGACTCTTGCTTAAGAAGCTTGGTGAGGGGCGACACGATGATACCGTAATCCTTGATGAACTTGCGGTAGTAGTCGGTGAGGCCGAGAAATCCGCAGAGGGCGTGGACTATGGTAGGGATGGGCCAGTCTTGTACCCTGTCGATTTTGGCAGGATCCATGGCGACGCCTGATACAGCAATGGGGATTCCCGATCTTTCGATGAGAGGAGGATAACTTCGATTTGGGGGAGAAGACGACGTTGGCGGTCCGACTACAACTACCACAGGGGTGCTGCGCCTCAGCAACCGGTACACCAACTCCACTTTGTTGTTGTTCTTGCCGTGCCAAGAACAACCTTGAACCTGCAAGCAATCGAAGAACAAGCAAGAACAAGTTGACAAGGAAACAGCTCACGGCACTTGTCAAATGATAAAACTGAATCACATGAAGGTGGGGTCTGAATACAAGTATCCGGGTGGTCTAGCCGACACACGCAAGTACAAGGAAGTAGCTGAAGCTAAACTTGCATCTAAACAAAACACAAGTGTCTTTGGTGGCTGCTACTGCCTTATATATGGGGGAGAGCAGCAGGAGGTGGGGGAAACCCTAGCTGAAAAGCCTTAATGGGCTCTACTGGATACAAGGCTCAACTCGCAGGTTGGAGTTCCGAACATTTCTTATGCAGTTTCATGGCAGTTCTGATAGTATTTGATGGTGTTTCTGGATCCATTAGAAAGTAGACATCACACCCTTTCCAACAAGTGCTCATGGGCCTCTAACACCCTCCGGAGTAAAGAGTTATGTCCAATTTAAATCACCATTGCCCGGTAGTCCGAATGTGTAGTCCGAAAGTCACCATTGCAGGTGGCTGAATTGGATTCCATAAGATATCTTCCTCTTGATGTATAATGTGAGCAATGGTTGTATCTGCAGTAGGCATGGTCACATCAACGCCATTGCCGGAGACGATGTGGCCGAGGTAGGAGATGGAGTCGATGCCGAAGGCGCACTTGGTGCATTTCAGGAACAGCCAATGTCGGCGAAGAAGCTGCAGGACGATGCGGACGTGGCGGAGGTGATCGGCCCATGAAGCGCTGTAAATGAGGATATCATCGAAGAAGATGAGGATGAAGCGATGTAGCAGCGACTTGAGGACGGAGTTCATCAAGGCCTGGAACGTTGCCGGTGTGTTCATCAAGCCGAACGGCATGACGAGGAACTCGGAATGGCCGTGGTGTTGCGGAACGCCGTCTTCCGTACGTCGTTGGGGTGCATCGACACTTGGTGGAAGTCGCTGCAGAGGTCAAGTTTAGAGAAAAACTTGGCGCCTTTGAATTCGTCGAGCAGCTCGTCAACGACAGGAATGGGGAACTTGTCTTTCACTATTTTATCATTAAGTGCACGATAGTCAACACAAGACCGCCACAAGCCATCATGTTTCTTCACCAACAGAACCGGGTAGAGAATTCCGAGGTGCTATTCCTGATGATACCTTGGCGGAGCATGTCTTCACATTGGCGCTCGATTTCATCCTTCAAGAGCTAGGGGTAGCGGTAGGGGCGGACAGCAACCAGTGCCTTTCCGGGAAGAAGGTGAATGTGGTGGGAGTGCTGGCGGGTGATGTGACCATGGCTACTATGGATACAACCGTTGTTCACATCATGGATCAACTAGAAGACAGCAAGATCTAGTCCTCCAAGTGCTGGAATCCAATTCGGCCACCTGCAGCAGCGTTGACTTCAAACGGACGCCAAATCTGCATACGAGCTCCGTTTTTGGCCCGTGAGTACTTGATGGAAAGCTCTCGGAGTCCTATTTCCAATGGATCCAGCCTCATCTCCAGATTCCATCCCAGTTGGTCGCAATTATAGAAACAACGTGCTGCGTCACCTATAATGGGCCTATGGACTTGTAACTTCATCTGGGAACCCGGCCCATGTGGGGCCCATGTGGGGTGCACCCCAAATAGCTGGAGCACAACCCTAGGGCTCCCTTGGTCATCCTTCCACCCCTTTAAATAGCTAGGTACCCCTTCAGGGTTTCTTGGGTTTTGTTAGATTAAAGTTTAGCCATTGCTACTTGCTTGCAGCGCGCGTGTCGGCTAGACCGTCCGTCTGCTTGTTCTTCAGAACCCAAACTTATCATTTGTATTCATTTCCTATTTGCAATTCAGATTGCTTTTATCTTGTTCTTGCTAGTTTCTTCGATTTGCTTGCAGGAATAAGGTTGATCTGCATCGATAAGATCAACAACCCACGGAGAGGTGTATCGATCGCTAAGGTGCAACACAACGTCTCGTACGGTTGTAGTCGGATCGTCAATGTTTCTCTCAAATCGTAGTTATCACAAACTCACCGAAAGATCGGGCCAAACATCAGCCGTGAGCGTATCGAGTGGAGCTCAGGGTTTATCAGCGGGCCAACGGAAGGCCTCGAGGTTCATGGAACGCATCGTCGAACTCGAGGAGCGGAAGGCTGCCAGTGGATCAGGAGCTACCGCCAGAAGGGACTCGGTTGTGGGAGACGGTGCATCGAGCCCTCACCAGAGCACGCACCGGTCCTACCACCAGAACGCCATGGAGAGCTCAGCGAAGTTCCAAGTGATAGGGCCCAGGAGGCAAAGCCACTGGACACCGAGGATGACATCGTAGCTTTGTTGAGGTAAGGAGTAGATGTCAATGTCGAACTGCTCGTCGTGGATGGTAATGTGGAAATCGCGCCGGTGGCCCGCGCATGCGACAAAGTCACTGTTTGCCACAGTGACATGGATGTCGTGCAAAGGGGAGAGCTCCAATGCAAGACGGCGCATAGACTCCTCGGCGATGAAGTTGTGGGTGGAGCCTGGAGCCCTAGTCGACGAGTGCCGTAAAGATGTGCCCCTTGACGTTGATTGGCAGTTGCATTGTTTGGCCCATACGGATACCAGCGAGTGCGAGCAGGGAGACCTCCATCTCCTCGATGTGCTCGCGCATCGTGTCGTCAGCCGGCTCGTCGAAGATTTCAATCCAGAACACCCCCTTGGCAGCGCATATGTGATTAGGCGTGAACTTCTCGTGGCAGTTAAAGCATAGTCCTTTCGCGCGGCGCTCATTCATCTCTTCCAGCGTGAGACACTTAAAGCGTGGCTTGGTGGAGTCACTGGCCGGTACTGCCATTGGTGGCTTGGGTGCGGTCGACGTCATCGCAGGCTTGGCTGCGGGAGTTGGGGTTGAGGAAGCCGCACGGACAGTCGGGGTTGGCTTGGACGGCTGCCTATGCGTGGGAACCACACTCTCCTCATGGTCCTCCTGCCGCTGTGCATAGGCCCGGGCCAAGCTCATCGCCATTTGTAGTGAACGCTGCTTTTGCATCTCGACATCGGTTCAAAGTAGCTTGAGGAGGCCGGCGGTGAAGAGCTGAACCTACTGTGATGACGTGAGCGGCTCGATACGCGCCAGGTGGGCGAGAAATTGACGCTGATACTCCTGTACTGTCCCGGTATAGCAGAGATGCGCGAGCTTGCCGAGCGGGTTGGAGCGAACCAGAGGTCCAAAGCGAAGGTTGACGAAGTTGGTGAAACGAGGCCATGTGAGGACGCTTCTGTGCGCTCGAGATGATGATACCACTCGCGTGCAGCACCCGTCATGTGGTAGGACGCAAGCCACACCTGTTCTTCCTCCAATGTCTCTTGACCTTGAAAAAACTGCTCGCAATGGTTAAGCCAATTCAGGGGGTCGTCTTTGCCGTCGTACATCAGAAAATTGAGCTTGTGGTAGCGCGGGGCACTGCGGCAGCCACGGTTGTTGTCATCGCCGGACGCCGAGTGTTGTCGGTGGTGAGAAGGCTCCTCACCACTGCCCTGCTGATACTTCTCGGTGCGCGCGATGCGCTGATCATGCTGATCAAGGCGGCTGGCAAGAGACGAAATTTGGCCAATGAGTTGATCCAATTTAGCCTCCACACCTTGTGCAGCCGGATTAGGATCGGTAGGAGTGTCGGCCATGGTGGTGTCGGCGTTTGGCTCTTATACCAAACTGATATGAGCACGGCGACAATGATGTTGCAGTGGCTGCCGAAGTGGCGAGTGCTTGAACGGACAACAGCGAATAGGATAGCGGGGACGCTCTCCGTCGCCCTCTAGCGGAACGCGAGGTTCTTCCCTGGCCAGCGAGAGGCTCTGAACATGCCTAACTTGATTAGATTAATCTTTGCTTAATTATTCCATACATACAAATTCCCTTTTATAAGTCAAGGGATAATCCTAACAAACTTAGAGATAACTAGTATCTATCCTGAAACAATACCCTAATTAATTAAAGATAATGACTAGACAATAAACTCAATCGCTTCAACCGAATCAACTGGAACCGGACTCCTGAGGGCGCGACTTCTGTTGCCAACGACGTCTGTAGAAACGCCTAACCAGTCACAATGTCCTTAGGATCAACAAAATATAAACCACACGCGACATGGTAGTTCAACTATACACATTAAAACTAATAAAAAATGGTGCAACAAAATCATATATCGTAGTTCTATACCTATCAACATCAACGTGAATCATCCATATCAATCCCCAAATATTCACAACACAATGTCACAATATATCCCTACCAATTTCAGCCATGGTAAAAGAGTACAAAACTTGCAAAATCAACATGAATCGTCTATACAAACATCAAGATAGAACTACAATATTACATCCTTACCCACATTTCCTAATTCACACCGCATTCCGAGCCACATTTAACAAACCACGATTTCAACCAAAATACCCAATACAACTGGGCAGACATTGGGGAAATTAGGGTTTTTTGAGGGGGATTACCTTACAAATCAATCTCCAATGCAATGCCCACAAAATCAACTTCAATTTGGGGATATTTGAGGAGATTTTGGGAGGGGAGGAGAGAGGACGCCGCGGGGCGCAAACCCTAACCCTAGCTGCAGGGGGAAGAAGGAGAGGAAGGCAGGGACGGCGTGGCTGGCAGCGGGGTTAAGTCCCCTACCTTAGTGCCAACGAGCCTGGAGCTGAGGTTAGGGGGTCCGTGCCAAAGCGACTGATGTTGAGTCCCTGCCACATTGGTGAGGGGGATCGGCTCCGGCTCCGCGTGTACAGGGTAGCACCAACATGGCTAGTGCTAATCCGTGTAACCTCAGCACCAAGGCGATTGGCGCTGAGCCCACGATCTATTTTTATTGAAGTTTTTTTTGCACGGTCTAGTTTTGAAATAAGTTTTCGAAAATGATCAATTTGTCAAAAAAAATGGGACTAAACTTGGAGTCACTCACAGAGTCCGCCTGCTAGTTCTTGGGCAACCTAACATCCAGTTCCGCACACACACGAACATGCCATGTTGCCGTACCCGAACAGCCCTGGTCCATCGCCTAGGTTCTCGTTTATTCTGGCTTTACCATATGGATTCTTGGTCTGTACAGTGAGGAGGTATGTAGACCTTCATGCAAGGCATAAATACAGGGATCATATTCGGGTATAAATACATCGTCTCTTAGCAGGGGAGGGTACAGAGAGTCATAACTCATAAGCTTTAGGCCATGCCACATGCATGGAGTTCATGCGAGGAGGAAGCCTTTCCACTAGCCACCGGCCGCAACCTGATGCCTTGTTTGTCGAGACTAGTTTGGTAGCTTGATTAGCTAGCTTGCTTCTCCTTTCTAGTCAGCATGATATATCCTCGCATCAATAGATATAAATTGGAGTATGGTCTATTACCCACGTTAGGGTCTGAACCAATATGAAAATTCTTCTATTCTCTTATTCCGTACTTGTGTAATACTGTCACATACTCCTCTATACTACTCGGGCTTGATGGTGGGCTTCGGATGGAAGGGTCAAGGCCCAACTTTCTTACACAAGAGCCCAACGAGTAAGGAGTATATGTACTCACCTGTTCAACCAAGAAAGGAATCGATGAACAGTTAAACAGAAGGCTGATGCCTCAGCTCTCCTCCTCCCAAATGCTTCTCCCCCTACCCTTGATTCTATTTCTCTGATTCCCCACTCCAATATTCTTCTTTCCGGTCTATCTTCTTCCCAATCCTTTGCTCTGCTTCTGCACTGTATCTCAGATACTGAATTTTTGTCTTGGATTGTTGGTGTTCCTCTTGCTCTTGATTTAATCTGTGGATATATTGAGTTTGGAT
This sequence comes from Oryza punctata, assembly GCA_000573905.2. NCBI lineage: Eukaryota > Viridiplantae > Streptophyta > Magnoliopsida > Poales > Poaceae > Oryza > Oryza punctata. The sequence goes on along the minus strand of CM002492.2, from coordinate 14,972,613 downwards.
CGTAACAATATGGTATTAGAGCAGTCGATCCGTTGGGTTTCCAGTGTTGAGATGGTGTGGGAGAGCGCCGGTGGTGGGAGGAGCAGCCAGCAGCTTGGTGGTGGTGTCTTTGGAGGAGACGCGCACCACCTGTTCGGTTAAATGCCGAGCCAGCTGGTAGGTGACTCAAGTGTTGTTCTTCGTGTTGCCGTGAGCCATGTTCTCTACCCGGTAACCGGTGAGGTGCTGAGCCAGGTTTACAACACCTATGGAGCAGTGGCGGTGCAGGTCCTCGCCAGCTCTTGGGCTGTTGAGGCTCTTGTGTGGTTCCGGTCAAGCTGCGATGCGGAGAGGGCTCGTTCTGCCATAAATGGATGCAACATCTATGAAAGGTGTTGCTTGCTTGATGTCCAGCACGCGCAGCCTTTCAACGAGAACGGTGTTGACATGACGCTCACCAAGTGTTCGACGTCGGGACCAAGCACCACCACCACCAAGCCCGCCGCTGAGAGCACTTCAGTCGCACCAGAACGCGTGTTCCCATCAGCCCGAGTCTCATATACACCCTCAACTTCATTGGCGGCAATGATGACACCGGTTTCCCTCACCACGACCAAGGAGGCTGAGGCCTAGGCTGACATGGGAAAGGTCGAGAATAAGTCAGAGATGACCTTCTGAACTGGCGGTTGAACCAAAAACCAGAACCAATGCCCAGTCTGGTTTTGTCCATCTAAAAGACCGGATATGCATTTGAACCGAACAAAACTGGTTAGAGTAGACATTTTTTAGACAAGAGAGAAACTGGAGCGGTCCAAATGGGTAACTTATTGTCAGTGTTGTAGATAGGCATACATCGTATCCTTGTACTTAATATCAGCAAGAATATACTATATAATTATACTTATAAAAAAGGTGTTCCAAAGAGAATAAAAATATAGCTTAGGGAAGAGTCCCATCAGGAAGTGCTACGTAGTTCAACTTAGTGACTACAAAGTATTATCTCTCTATATCCAATTTGGGATCCTAAGTTCTACTTGAATAAGGGGCTATATTTCAATATAAATAGAAGGTCTCCCGGAAGGAAAGGGTATCGAGAGTCATAAGCTTTAAACCACGTCACATGGAGTTCACGCCAGGAGGAAGCCCTTCCGCTAGCCTCCGGCTGCAACCTGATGCCTTGCTTGTCGAGACTAGTTTGGTAACCTTGATTACCTAGCTTGTTCCTTTCTACTCAGCGTGATATATCCTCAAATCAGTACGTATGAATTGGAGTATGGCCTATTATACCCACGTTAGGATTTTGAACCAATATAAAAATTCTTCTATTCTCTTGTTCCGTACTCACGTATACCCTATGTCCCTCAAATACCACTATATCCCTCAAAATACTATGGTCGAAGTATAACACGTTGAGGCGTTGATACATATCAAGTCCCCCGCCTCAGCATGGCACCTATTTGGTTCTTTGCAATTAACAGCTGACTCAAATCCACACGAGGCGTTGATGGCCGCGGCCCTCGGATTCGCAATGCATAGTGAAAGAAAGGTTCACACGGTGGGAGAGAACAGGAGGGAGATAAGGAAAACACAGAGACGACAGCGGTGGAATTTTCCAATGTTTTACCGGCTTCAGAAATAAACCTGTTGAAATATTTAGCTTTTCAAATAGAAAAAGTCTGTTTTACCGTCTCAAAATATTTCATCGGATCACTTAACCCCGAACTATTTGTCATCTCATTTTACTCCCTAAACCATTAAAATGGGTCTACCTCATCACAGTATTTGCTCTTTTCTTTTTCTCTCTTTATGTTGTAATTTTGCACTGAAATTTATTACGATTGATAGATGCATTACAACTTACCTCTCTACATATTTTTTAAATTTTATTTGCATAGGTTGAAATTACCTAAGACTGATATAAGTATCGAGATTAAAGCTCAATCAAAAAATCATGAAAAAGATTAAACATATTTTGGAACATAGATAGCGGTGTAATTTATGGCTTAAAAAATTCATCATGAAATACTACTAGAGAAAATTTATATTAAGCAAATAGATTAGGGTAAAATTAAATGAGCCAAAATAGTTAGGGGTCAAATTTGGTCAAATCAATATAAAGTACCCCATATATAGAAACACAAAATGGCTATCGATCAATATCATAGCCAAAACGGACACGAGGAGGAAATTAAGCTGGGAAATGCACGGAGACGAAGATAACAGACACCATCACTTTACTTGCAACCATCTGGCTGTCGCGGTCGTCCGTGGCGTAGGCGCGCACATAGCGCGCGGAGTTCTTTTTGGCAGCACGCGTGTACCGGGAATTCGGAGTTCGGCGCAGGGCGACGTGCGCGCGTGCAGATCAGCCATCGACGTCACAGTGGACGCGGGCCGGAGAGGGGGAGGGATCCAGTGAGCAGCGGTGGCATTTTGGGATATGATAGCCATATATAGGAATATTGCATGAAGGGACGGAGGCATATTCCCGTCCATTTCGCCTCGCCATTTGGCCGGTCGATCCCACTTCCCGGTACCTGCTCAGATCACCGCCTGTGCGTCTAGCCGCCTCGTCCTCCGCCCGCCGCTGTCGTCGTCGATTCATCATCAATTGCTTGATTAATAATTCAGCTTCGCAGATCAAATTATTCGGCCGTACGTCGTCTCCCGTTCGGCGTTAATTACCCGCGTGTCCGAGTCGATTAAGCATGCTTCCTGTTTTCTGTGGCCGACGCAGGATTACGGTGAGTTATTACTTACAAAATTGTCCAGCAGAAAAAGAAAAGCTTTTTATTAGCAAAAATAAGTGATAGATTTTGTATGAGTGCAAACAACAGCCATCTGTAAAGAAGAGATATCAAAATAGCTAATAGAAAATTTTAATGCCCTTTAAAAATATGATTTGGGAGTGCTTGTTTTGATCCAACTAAAAGTATATAAATATTTTATACTTATTAAATCACTAGCAAAAATATATATGTGTTGCAATAAGTGCTTGTTTCATGCATCATTACACGAAAAATATCTTATGTACACCTTTCCATAGCCTCACAAATCAGTCGGGTGGTTATTCTATAAGTTGACTGTTGTCGAAGCGATAACTACATACGTCGAAGGACGTGGTCACTCAACAGTTGTTGGAAAAATAAAGTGTATTAAATTCAGGATTAAAATTGGGATCCCCTTTTACATGGCCCTAGGGGGCTATTTATAATCCCATTACAGATCCCCTATTAGGGTTTAGGGTTATTACAGGGGAATTTACATGGTCACCCTTACAAAAGGGACACTTACATGGGTATTCAATGTAATTAAGATATGTGGGCCTTTAATGGGCCACCTTGGTGACTATTGGCTCGCTGGCCAGTAGGTTGGGGCGACTGGGCTGGCCCATTGGGCCTTCTTGGATCGGGCCCAGCCTGGCAAAGTCATCCTCCTTCGGCGTACGCCTTCGCCCAGACCAGCAGGGACCCGGTGCGACTCTTCGCCCTTCGCCCCCTTCGCCCTGTTGTCTTCGCCATGGGGCTTCGCCCCGACGGGCCTTGGGCGCCTTGAGTTTGATGGGTCTTGGTTGGTTTCAGCAGGTTCGGTTGAAAGGTCTCATGGCATACTGCCAACACTGACGTATATGTATTTTATATAGTTTATCGACCAAAGATTGAAATTTTGATTATTTAATTAGTAAAAAAAAGTTTTCTGTAGATGGAAAACATTTGTAAAGTAATAAACTTGTGGAGACCCGTAGGACGGGGTTGGCGGGATGGTGTGGGCTGAGGCCTAGGAGGGAGAGGGAGAGGAGGAGGGGGTGTAATAATAGTTATTCTAGACTCATGTTAAATTAATATGGGCTACGTACAACAAACTCAAAAACCTACTCATATACGCATAACATACCAAAATTCTGTAGGAAACATCTTTAATTTTTATAATAGTAGAGATATGTTGTTTGCAAAAGAAAATGGAGATACAACTGTGCCCCTTGAAAGATACAACTGTGCCCCTTGAACTAGTATATGTCAGGGATGTACCCAGCTCAAGTCAAAAAAAACATGTGCGTTGTAGCAGGTGAAGATAATCTTCACGATTGATAAACACTCCTAATTTAAACAACAAACCGAAACAAGACAAACAAAACAATGGTAAAAACAAAGTCAGAAATCATATATAGTATTGAATCCGGTTGTGCTCGCTTCATGCGTCATCACACGAAAAATCCCTTATGTACACGTTTCCATAGCCACACAAATCGATCGGTTGGCTATCCATAAGTTGATACATGTGTATTCTACTATACGTCATCTACCAAAGATTAAAATTTTGATTATTCAATTAGTGAAAGTTTTTTACCTGTGGATGGAAAGCATTTGCAAAGTAACAAAGTTACCACATATACACCTTAATGATAATTTTGAAAGGAATATATTTATGAGGAGAGAAATTTGGAAAGAAAAAACAAGAAAATGAGAAAATGAGGAGAAAAGAGAGGAGATTGGAAGCAGAGGGAGAGTACATGATGATCGGAAGAAAAGAAAAGGAGCAATAGAAAACAAGAGAGAAAGACCTCGATTGGGGGACGGGTTGGCAAGATGGTGTGCACCGATTAGGTTAGGTTGGGTTGGGTTGGGTTGGGCTGGGCTGGGGAGGGGAGGGGTTGGGCTGGGAAGATGGTGTATAATACTTATTCTAGAGTCACGTTGAATTGAATACGGATGATACGGAACCAACTTAAACACGAACAACATACCAAAATTTTGGTGGAAACATTTTCAATTTTGATAATAGTAGAGATAAGTCACATCTTTTTTCATGCTAGTAAGAAATTAAACAAAGTACATCTTTCTGAAATAAATAGATTAGAACAATGTTTGCTTGCTAAAGAAAGCACGTAAGTGCATATAGAAAGTGTTAAAAAATGATAGATATGAAAAAAAATGCACTTACTCATCAAATTAGATATCCCTGATGTATAAATAGCAATCGAAACTAGTTTTAAGAAAAAGAGTTAATATCACGAAACTACAGATATTTCAATCAAACTATCACAAACCTATAAATTTAAGGTGTTGTAGCACAAAAACATACAGATTTCGCATGAAATTTCTCAGAAAACTAAAGATTTAGAATGGAGTGTCATGAAAATAAAGATTTAGTGATAAATTTATCACAAAGCTATAGGTTTGTGCCAATTTATCGTAAAATTAGAATGTTTATAGCTTCAACATAAAGGTGGTGCTAGTGATGTAAAACTTCAAAATATGTAGTTGTGTAATAGCTTTAATATTAAATATGTAGCTTTGTAATACTTGGCCAATCATTTGTAGTGTTGTGAGAAATTTGCCAATAAATATGTAGTTTTATAATACAAAACGTTAAATATGTAGTTTTGTGATAATTAGTTCAACATAACCGTAGTTTTGGAAATTTACTCTAAGAAAAAATTGTATCACAAGAAAGAAAATAAATCGTGACGAGAACATCATTAGCTTAGATATGACCATGGATATCTTATGTATTAATTAACCAAAAGTGCATGCTTTCTATATAAGATTTACATGTTATATATTTGAACAAATGTTACTCCATATGAGTTTTGTGTGTTCTCGGTACTTGCTTAGGTGAAGGAAAAGAGACCGAGCGCAAGGAATGCATAGATGATCAAAGAGGTTGATTAGGGGACCAAACTAAGACCTTCTCTAACTCTACTCCTATAACACCACGTCACTTTTGGTCCATAGAAGACAAGAGATGAAGTTTTGCATGTTTTGGATTCGAATTCAGGTCTCTTGTCAGCATCAACTTCAAAACAGGTCTAGCTGCTGATCTATAAGGACTCTCGGGACCCATGAGTACTTGTTCGAAAGCTTATGGAGTCGACTTTTAGATGGTTCTGATACAACATCAAAATTTCTCCTAAGCTTCGGTAATCTTCAAAACAAGTCAAGTACATTTTTTAGTCCTTGTAATTGTGTCGTGGGCTAAGCCCAAAGAGGTTTTCATCTGGGGCTAACCCTATGACGTCCTTAATCATATTTATTCAATAACTGTCATTGTTTGGATTCGGGTTTTGCTTAGGTTATTCTGCCATTGCAGTTTCGCCGCTTAGTTCGGTTTATGGAACCCTAACTCGAGATTCATCTTATATTCACAATATATCCATATTGTATGTTCTACTCTCTTGCTTGTGTTCTCGATTAGCTTGCAGCAGATAGCCTTATTGGCAAGATCAATTGTGCTCAGTTCGGTTGATAACCAATGGAGGAGTGGTGTAGTGATTGCGAGGGGTTGGATTATTCTAGTCGAAGCGTTTGGATCTTCAACATCTAGTCTCCATAATCGACCTATCAAGTACCTGTCGAAAGATCGAGACCTAGTTCCTCATCAAATCTCTTGATAAATATATGATTCCATTTGATAAATAGGATTAGTTATTCAACTTTGACATAAAATCCACCCAAAATATGCACTCCGTCTGTCAAAAAGCCAACTTCTAGCTATGGGCTTAGATCTTAGCCCATATTCAGATTCATAGCACTAGAAGTTGGTTTTTTATGAGATAGAGGAAGTAACTTGACTGTAACTATAAAAAGTGTTAGGGCGCTTGACATGCGAATGGAACATCTCTAGTTCGATCGCCACCCACGCGCACAATATTTTCCCATCCCAGCTCTTGCACGAATGTGAAAGCACATCCAACGGTCGAAAAATAGAAATCCCAAAAAGTTTTCCCCTATTTTTTCTGTTGACATTGGTCATCGAACTGCTAAGAAATAGAAAATTAGCAATTGTTTAGTACTACTACTTTCTGTTTATTATTGAAACAATTTCATGATATAATGAAGCAAAATTTTTTCAAACAAAATTATGTTAAAGAATTAGCAATGCAGGTGTGGTTTTAACAAGGGATCAGAGATATGCCATTGGTTTTTATCTCTTCGAGCGTTGGTTAGGGGATGCATTTGAGGGTGTGTGATGTGATGTTATGTGTGTAGTGGTGTGTGCGCGTGTGCGTCTTCCGTGTATTCATAAAAAGAACGCAAAAAGAATGCGGGAATTGCGTTTTTGTCCTTATTTGAAAACCTAACTACCGATTTGACTTTTTCAAGTTTGCTTATTTGTTCCTTCTTTTCAAAAACTAAGGTTAGGTCTGACCCTATTCCGTGAATACAGCATAACGTTGTTAACCCAAGGAAAAAAATACCATTTATGCCCTTTGTTCATTTGTCATATTCTCAATTACAGCGGTAAAAAGCTCTAATTACAGCAAAAACGCTCGTGCCCACCTCCCGTCGCACGCGTGCCCGCTGGTGGATCCCGCCTCCCGCTGCCTACAACTGTGCCACCACCCGTCGCTCATCGTTGTCCTCGTTCAGATCGAGGAGGAGAAGAACCGCCGCGCTACCACCTCTGATAGTGCCGCCATTCTCTTGGTTTAGATCGAGGAGGAGCAATGCCGCCACCTGTCATCCTCCTCTTTAGATCGTGGAGGAAGAGTAGTGCTGTTGTTGCAGCCACTAAGATCCGCCATCGCCGACCAACCGTCATCGATCCGCTGCAACCGGATCCACTGCCTGCACGCCTCAGCGCGGCCGTATCCGCACCGTTGCTGCTCCTCCTCCTCGCCGAGCCACCGCCGCCGCCGTTGCTCCTCCTCCTCGTCGTCGCCCACGCACCAAAAGGCTCTCCGCCAGATCCTCCTCACCGCTCCTCCTCCTCGCTGTTGCTGTTGCTCCTCCTTGTTGAGTCGCTGTTGCCGTCACTGCTCCTCGCCGAGCTGCCTCCACCACCGCGGCGCCGCCCCTCCCCCGTTGTTGCCGTATGGCTACCTTTGCACGATGAGGGCGGCGGGAGGATGGTGAGGACAGCTCCCCCTTCAGTTTTGGTGAGAGAGAGAGGAGTGGGAGAAGATAAGAAAGGAGTGTTTACGTGTACTCAAGGGTATTTTGGTAAATTGTGGCTCATAAAAATATTTTTTTCGTTTTTCCTAAATGAAAATGGTGTAATTAAAACAGGTCAGACGATAGCTCTAATTTTGAAAAGCGAGGTCAAATGAGCAAACTTAAAAAATAGAATCAAAATTAATAGTTAAACTTTAAAATAGAATAAACGAGCAATTATATAAAAAGAATCCACTTACTATAATTTTGTGGTAAAGCTCTTTTCGGGCCCACCGTGGAGCCCGGTCCAACAAGGCAACGCAGCAAGAGCAACCCAACCACCGGCTGTTGCATCCACGCCACCGTGTCGTCGTGTGCCCACCAACTTCTCTTTCTCTCTCGATCTCGGTCTCGGTCTCTTCTCTCCACTCTTAAACCCCACCACCCGGTGACTGCACCCTCCTCTCCTCCTGCCTGCGAAGCTGCAACCGTCGAGAGCACGTGCCCCGCACCTGACTCCTCTCCCCCTCCCCCCTTCCGTTTCCTCCGCCCCACGCCACCGCCGCCGACAAGCTCGACCCGCGGCCGCCGGAGATGGCGACGGAGGGGCTGGTGCCCATCACGCGGGCCTACCTCGCGCGCTACTACGACAAGTATCCGCTGCCCCCGCTCCCCGACGCCGCCACGGCCCTCGCCGACCGCCTCCGCGCCATCTCCGCGGGCCTCGCCGCCGCCGCCGTCGCCCCCATCACGCCAGGTGTGTGTGACCTCCCTTCCCCACCCTGGATCTCGCCCGCGATCCCGCTGCTGGCTTCTCCGCCGCCGCCGCCGAGCCGGCTCTCCCCGCCTGATCTCGCGGGGGGTCCTGGGGTGGAATCTGATCGCGTTTCGCGTGTCTTCTTTCGAGCGAGTGGTTTAGCTGCTTGCTTGTGGTGTGCTTCGAATTCGATACTGCTTAAGGGACGGCGCAGCTTTGCCTTGGTTAGTTATGCCGACGGAATTAACGAGAGTTGCTTGCTGGGTTGGCAATGGAAATTCGCTTCTTAATGGAGCTAAAGGATGTGGACACGCTGCTCATAGCTGTTTACATGTTCGAAAATTTTAAATTTTGGTTCGTACATATTAGCAAGAGTTGTTTTAAGTTTAATGGATTGCTTGCTTACTTCAAAAATTAAACTTGAAAGTTCTTAGGAAGCTGCCAATCGGTGTCCTGTCCAACGGCTCTCTGTACTTGTAGGCAGGCCCGTACTTTATCACATTTGAGGTTCTTGTATTTCTTATTTCATCTCTATTTAGTAAGACTACGAGCCCGTATGGCACGGCTCTCGCTCTAGAGCTGGAGCCCAACCAAACAGTTTCAGCTCTACCTAAAATGGGAGTGGAGCGATTGGAGCGCTTTCACCAAATGAACTAGAAAGGTGGAGCTGGGTTTAGGTTGCTCCAAAACTTCACTCCAGACCCAACTCCTGGAGTTAAATTTAGGAGTTGGAGCTCTACCAAACAGGCCTTATATGTTATAAACCTGTCACCTGAAATTTGCGTTCAGTCATAACTCTCAGAGCTCTTGATGTTGATGCCATTTGAAGTAGTAATGCATATGAGGTTCTTTTCATTGCCATGGCCACCTCATGCTGCATATATGTTGTTTTCTGATACAATGCTATTTTTAGTATGACCATGCAAACTTTGTTGTATTTCTACAATCAATGTGAGAGCGAATATTGCTAGTTGATTTGATCATGGACAATTGTTTACCAGCTTTCCTTTATTGAATTGCCGATGATTGCTTATCACATTGGTTGGACTGCTTATAATGGAGTTTTACATATTTACACAAATAGATGTACCCACACTGGAGGACCTTGGTGTGCCTGTACCATCTCTTGCCAGTCCAGCAGATGTGATGAAACCTATCTTTTTTTGAACTGTTGAACATTGGGACTATTATTGCTGAAAGATCATCGAACCTTGGTTAGGATCACCTAATTCTTCATTGGTAGTCAATATACATTGTCAATGGACTAGTTACTATCGTGAAGGATTCTTGTGGTTGGATGCAAGTTTAGAATGTATCAACTTAATGCACATAATCTGCTGAGAATTTTGAGAAAATATATTATTATTAAACCAAACATACAATGATGGAATTAACTGTAAGGTGTGCTAAATGCTCTAAGACACTGTAACATTGCACTTTGGTTTCATTTCATTTAAGAGACAACATAGAAAAACATTTGTCTTATCCAATGATATCACAGCTTACTTTTAAAATCTATTTTGTTTGTTCCGCTACTTACTCTTTAAGCAATTTGTTCTTGCTACTAATCTGGCATAACGATCTTTTCCATCTCCTGGACTGAATCACATACCATACCAGTTGCAAAAACAAGGTGTCCACATTGCTCAGTGACAAAAACGAAACTCGCTTTTTAATAGGACAAAATACCCAGGATAGCATAATCTAGCAAGTAGCAATGCAGTGCAGATCTCATGTTTGAATTTCCTAACCAAATTCCAGTGCGTATCTGAAACAAAATCCTCATCCAAGAATAAGCCAAGGTATATACAATCAATAAACAAAGTAGAAGTCTTTAATATAAATAAACGAGTGCAATTTATTACAGAGGTGGATAGGACCTCTCAATAAAATATAAATGTTTTTTAGCAGTAGAAATAAATTAACTAGCATAGATGACTCTACTCCACGAGCATCTTGGCTGGGATCTATCTAGCCTAATCCTCCAAACTTCCATCGTCCTCTTCTGGTGTTTAATTTAGCAAGGGTGACAAGTCACAGCAAAATGCAATCGTGCACAGGATATAACAAGCAAGCCATAATATGGCTATTTTTTTGCATAAATAACATTTAAACAGTTGTCTGAGAATAGTAAAACAGTAAAGTTATTAACAGAAGTAAATCAGCACTGAACAACCTTCCCTGGTTGTCCAAGCCCAAACCTCCACAGCTGGAACTTTTTTTTTTACTTACGGGTAGATTGAGACTAATCACGAACAACATTTGCTAGGCTCGCCTATAACCGTGGTATGGGTATTCGAATGGTTGTTCTCTTGCTAGAGTATACATCTTTACCCACACAAGTACACACAAACTTAAGCAAGCAGGTCTAACACAACATGACTATGGCAAGGACTCTACTGGGTTGAACGGCTTTTCTTGTTGTTAGAGTTGTAATTAAACACCAGAAGAAGAGTTCTTCAATTATGGTGGAGGTTTGGAGAACTAGGCTGGATCCCGATCAAGATGCTTGTGGGGTGGATTCATCTATGCTAGTTAATTTCCATTGCTAGAGAACATTTATTTTTGATTGAGAGGTCCTGTCCACCTTTATAAAAAATTGCAATCTTTTATTCATATTAAAGACTTGTAGTCTGTTTATCAATACTGCCTATTCCCTCAACTGATTCCTGGACGAGGATTTTATCAGACATAAGCTCTGGAATTTGATTAGGAAATTCCGGGCACCACTAGTTTCATGTTGACTCCTGTGTTCATTCACCCATGTAGGGATTGCTGGTTAAATATTTCTGAATATGTAAGTGTTTAAAGCTGCTAGGCTTGAAAATTACAATTTGATATTCATACATATGTAAAGAAGTAGTTGACTCTAAAAGTCAGCCGCGATACTCTTTTCTCCCAAACTCTGAGGCATATTACATTATATTTATGAAGAGAACATGGTTTTGACATGATGCTTTTATCCATTTTTCATGTGCAAGATGAGGAGCTCTTGGAAAAAGAAGCTAGTGGGATACCTGCCCACAAAATTGATGAAAACTTGTGGAAAAACAGAGAACAAATGGAAGAAATTTTGTTCTTGCTTAACAAATCTCGTCGACCTGTTGCAGTAAGATTAGCTTTTGATCACTTTGAATGAATGGATTGAACCTTCATTTTATTTAACATTTGGCATCTGCATGTACCCAGCTTCAACAGAGGTCTACGGCAGAGGACACTGAGACATTTATTGTACTTGATGATGTTGAAACTAAATTGAAGGACATGCTGAAGAAGTTAGAACAGTTTCAAATAAAAAATTCTGATAATGTTTTCAATACAGGTTGATGTTCTTTCCGTTGATTTCTATTTCATTCGATACATTGCATAAATTAAGAACTAAATGCGAATACATACTGTTGAATCTTATCCTGAATAAATAATTCTATATTTTGTTTATGTATATTGAGCAGTTCTTTTTTTTTTTTTGAAAATTCTGTCCCTGCCATGTGACTTATCATTGTTTTCTATACCATCAGATATATTAGCAACTATTTTTTCTACAATATAACAATGCTATTTTTCTTCCTCTTGACTTGTTCATTCTTTAAATTTTTGGTGTATCAGTAGTAATCAAGTGCATTTGTATTTAATGACCTGCACTTATGAATTATAATATTGCAGTTATGACCTACATGCCACAAGATTTCCGTGGTACGCTAATCAGGCAACAGCGAGAACGCTCTGAGAGAAATAAACAAGCTGAGGTAGATGCTTTAGTTAATGCTGGTGGAAGCATTCGCGATCGATATGCATTGCTGTGGAAACAGCAAATGGACAGGTTGTTCTCATTTTAGTTTACAACCTATGCCTATTCAATTTCAGTAAATCTTTATATGATTTTTTTATTATGTGCTGTAGGCGAGTGCAATTGGCACAACTTGGTTCTGCAACAGGTGTATATAAGACGCTTGTTAGATATTTGGTCGGTGTCCCTCAGGTTAGCCACATTTTTGGGGTCATATTCACCATCTTGACAATACTAGTATATTTTTTGATGAAGAATTTCAGTTATCACATCTATCCAAGATTCTTTGAAGGATCATCATGTGTTGACATCAATGACATGCTATTAGCGAAATGTAGATTGCTACTTGAATTATGATAAAATTTATAATGCAACGTGGACATCTTTTGACATCCTGATTCTTTTATTGACTATATTCCAGGTTCTGTTGGACTTTATTCGGCAAATTAACGATGATAATGGGTATGTATGCCTGCGTATTTTCTTTTATCAAACAGAATTTAGCACATAGTACCATGTATACTGGATTTGTGGTTTGCGGAGTAATCAGTAATGGCATGAATAATTCATAATTTGTTTTTCAATTTGTAATTTCTGTTCAGACCTATGGAAGAGCAAAGAGAACGTTATGGGCCAGCACTTTACACTCTTACCAAACTGGTGCTTGCAATTCGGTTGTATCTACATGTGTCATTAGCACGATATGGGCAGAGGAAAATGTGAGAACTTCTATTTGGTAGAATTCTCCTTGTCTTTTACTAACTATTATATCACATTCTTTTGACGCATCATGACCTTTGCCTAAAATTATCTATTTATGAAAAAAAAATAAAATGAACAGAGAGAAGGATGACATTGCTGTGTTGCAGCAGGCTGTGGTTATCTACACCGAGGAATTTGAGAAGTTCACTAAATTCATAGGGTAATGATAATTTTTTGTTGTCAAACACCATTTGTTGTGCTTAATTATGCATTTTCTGTTTAAATTGTGGCAATCTTCTGTTTGTATTCTGTGGAAAGCGAATGTGCATTTTGCAAACTAGAAATAAACAAGACTACTATTTTCTCCTGTTATATTCAAGAACTATTTTGGCTGCTTCTTTTTTTTTCTACGGCTTTGACATACATTTAATGCCGTAGTTTCTCTGTTTTGGTTGGCATGGTTATGCTTTTATATTTTGTTTTACTTATTAACTGTATGACATTTTGAGTCATCAGTTCAGCTCTTCTTAAGCTCTCTTTGCAACCCCCTCCCCATCCCACCCCACCCCCACCCCCAACCCAAGCAAATCATTTTCCGAAATCAGCTATTGTAATTTCATTTGTGGGAATAACGAAACCTGCAAATAAACATAAAAAGTTTAGTTGTAACTCTGCAGTTTGATGCTTATCAAATGCAGGGTTTCCATATAATACTATGCCTTAATATATATCTAGAAGTTGTTAACTAAAAGTGGCACTCAATTGCAGCGAAGTTTTTGTGAATGCCCCATTCTTCATATCTGCTGAGGATGCAGGTGCTGAATCAAGGTACTTTCTCCTTGCAGTTGAATATTGCATCATACCTTGGTAATTCAGCATTTTATCTCAGACAAGTTTGCAGAACAGGAAGATTATCTACTTTTCTTCCACTCCTTTTGTAGGAACAGCGACGAATACAAAGAAACCATTATTCCAGCAGGAAAGACACATGAGGTATTAGTTGAGTTGGGTACAATTGTTTTTCTGGATATTGTAGAATAATATGAAAAGAAAATTTGGTCTGTAGAAATCGAGGTACCTTGAACTGTATTTTGTTGGAACATTTAGTACCGGGTGTTTGTCAGTTGGAGTGTCCTGAAGTGCTTATGTTGTGTCATTCATATTCTTCAGGTTATTCTTAGTGTTGAAGCTGTCAACTCATATATTGCATGGGACTTCTCCTTGCAACAAGGGGCCCTCAACATGGTGTTGGTAAAATCTCTATCCTTAATACATAAACCTCTTCCCAAGCTATAATGAATAGCAGAGCTCCTGGTTTTTAATCTACAGAAGAAAACAGTCCTTCAATTCAACCCCCTCATCCCCACCCCGAACACATCCTTTTTTGCAGCCTTTCCTTACCTGTTGTAGTGCATAATCCTTAAATGCTAGTAGGAGGTGATTAATTACTGTGTTAGAACTGACATCTGCCTCAATATATTTTTAATAGCTTAGTCCTTTATTATGTTACTGTATCTGTGGTGAATCTAACATGAGTAAACGGTACAACTCAAAGCCTAGAAGATTAGTCTAAACTATGTAGTTGAATCAATGGTCACAATCTAATACGTTTTGAATTGACTAGTTTGAAGCTTGATGACACTTAATTTCTCACTTGAAATGCTTTGGTAGTGCATGAATTGTTCCTAAATTTTTAGTGACGGATTTGACATGGACAGGATATTGGTTTTCATGTGGAGTACATAAGCCCATCAGGCGAGAAAACTGTAAGTTTCTTTTATCTCTGGGAAAATATGACTTATCTTTCATGTTCATAAAATGAACTGAAATAACCTGAAGACATCTTGTTTGCTATGATTTTTCGTTCTTCTACATTGATCATATCAATGCATTTAGTAGCACGAATTATAGTTGCTGTGCATACCGTACTATGTCTGGATTTAACTGGTATTCTGGATCTAGTTTCTAATGGGCATATGGTGCAAATTGTTTGTGTGTTAACCAGTGAATAGCAATAACAGTTTGCGACTGGCGGAACTGTATACCAAAGCAATTAAAAGCTATTGTTGGATTCTGGTTGTTATCTAGAATGCCATTAGTTCATGCTAAGATAATGTTTTATTTTGACCTGAGACGCCTGGAACATTCTGATCCAGCACAAGTTCTTGTCTTGTCATTCCGTTGGAATTTTCACACTGCAGAGTCTATTCCAGAGTCTAGACATCACACAAAAATATATATGCCTAGTATATAACATCAAGCAGCTTGCATTTGTGTTCATCTCCCCTTCTAAGATGGCAGCCCAACCAGATAAAGTGGAAATCCAGTTTGTTATTGGATCGTTCGTGCACTCGGTCTGCTTCAAACTGGTGAAATCCAATCTAACTGAGCTGGTTTTTCACACCAACAAAAAGCAGGAGACAACCAGCAACTAGAATTTAGTTGTTAAAAAGTTTGCTATAAAGATGGACTTGAATAGATGTGAGGGCAAAGGTGGAATCGAGCTATAAAGACAGATCATGCCAGATCATTCCTTTGATGCCACTGTCATGTGTAAAACATTACACAGTTCACAGTTGCAGCACGAATCAGATTTCGAGTTAAGAGTATTTTTGGAATCGGATAGGATAAGGATTATCTATGATTGAAGAAACTCAACACGTAACAGAACGTTTAAGGGGAAAAAAAAGTAGACAACCATGTCTGCCAAAAATTGTCTGGAATTGGTTGGTTCACTGGAACAGGCTGTGGTGGTATTTTGCCTAACAGCATATCAATTTCTCACATTCCCAAGACAAGAGGCCTTATCTTGTATCTGCTGTAGCCCTGTCCTTGTTTCTCTATTTGGTGTCAACTTTTTCCTTAGCGAAGGCCGCTTAACCGCTGCTGCACTGCCATCTCCTGCATATATTGCTACATGCACTAGAAAAGTTTGACCATGCATCACTGGAAAATTGACTAATAAAAAAAAGAGGCATAAGGGGCTTAATTTGTAAGGTGTGCACAATATCAATATGTACACAATCTGTGAAACTTAGGGTTCCCCTTATTATTCCACCCAAAATCACCTATAGATGAACATTCTTTCTTTTCCTTTTTTTTACATTTTCTGTATACCTAGAAAGAAATATAGTTAGGGTCGCCTGTGGTTTTTCACATTTGTCATAATTAGATTAGATACTTGTAGTTAATGGTATGACAATTCTCGACATTGTTTTGTTCAATAAAATGTTTATAGCACTGGAGTATTGTTGTTTATTTTATTTTATTTTTTGACTTTTTTGTAACAAGAACTGTATGTTTTGCAGTTAATACTTCCCTATCGACGATATGAAGCTGACCAGGTGAATGCGGTTTCATGCTTATGCTCTCTTTAAATGAAAATGCCATTTGTAGTTCTGTTTGTCCAATCGATAGATCCAAGTTGTAGTGAGCAAGGTAGAAGAATGGATTTGGAAATAATGAGTATTACCTCTAAATTAGGCTCAGCTTTAAGCGGCTATGATGTGAATGTATTTCATGTGTGTTAGTTTTGGATGCTTCAGCTTTGGTTTGTCCTACACAGGGTAACTTCTGCACTGTCTCTGCCGGATCATACAAGCTTGTATGGGACAACTCATATTCATCATTCTTCAAAAAGGTATGATGCATGCAGATTTTCAAGGACGGTTCCAATAAGAGGAAATACTGAGAGCCAATTCCTGTATTTTTCATTGTCTGTGGTCTACCATCCAAATGACTCAAATGTCTTAAAAGCCATTTCCTAATGTCTTTACTTTCCTGGAAAACTACTCCTTCCATAAGCATCTTCTGTTGCCTGTTGTGGTTCATCTGCAAGACTACTAACGATGCTTTCCTCCACGACAGAGCCTCCGGTACAAGGTCGACGCCGTGCCACCGGTGGTCGCACTGGCTGAGCCCGCTGCGGAATCCTGATGGAGCCTGCTTACATACGAAGCGACAAGGGCCATTCCCTGCGACGGAATAGCCGCGCAGATATACCACAGGCCCTCTCACACAGATGTTGTAACACAATTCTTTTTTAGCAAGCTGGATGCGACCGCGGCGCTGTAATCCTCAGGGTTCGGACGATACAACACACACAACAGCTGCTCACTGGTGTCCATGTGAGCTGTAAGATATATATATGTACCTTTGTGTGCTCGTGTTTACGGAAACTCGCTAATGATATGAACTGACTGCTTCCATACAAATTGACAGTCACAGATTTGACAAAAAGAGCTGGAGACTAGACTGGAGTCAATGCGAGCCTTTGAACTGTACTCGCTCGCCCGTGATTTTTCTTGCCCTAGGACTTTAGGGCTTGTTTGGAACTTTCGATTACATTAATTCCTAACCATACCAAAAAAAAGAGAGTAAATTTCACCAAACTACAAATAGTTTTACCAAACTAGTTTTAAAACTACATTTTAAAGTGTTGTATTATAAAACTACATATTTAATAATAAATTTATCATAAAACTATATATTTAAGATTAAGTATTACAAAAGTATATATATTCAAGATTAAGTATTACAAAAGTATATATTTAGCATTAAAGTTATCACAAAATTGTAATTCTAGAGTTTAAATTGATACATAAGTTTAATGATAAATTTTTACTTAATTTTAAATTTTTAACACTTCATCTTAAATCTGTAGTCTTATGAGAAATTTTATGTTAAGTCTGTAGTTTTGTAGTATAACATCTGTAGTTTTTGTGAAATTTACTTTAAAAAAATGGCAAGCCAAAAAATTGATAAAGACAATTTTTTTGCAAAGTGGGTTGTTTATTTTGATGCCAAAATTTTGACAAAGTTAGTTCAAAGCTTTTGAATAGCCTTCAATTTCTTTTTGTCGGGTCGGCATAAGATTGGCCGATCAATCTCATTAAGATTGGGAGAAAATAAAATTAAACTTTGAGTTATGATCGACAAGAGAATGCCGAGCTAGAGAGGGCGAAAACCTTCCCTTGGTAGAGACAAAACAAATGCGAAAAGGGAAGGAAAAAAACTAAAGAACTTCTGATGCGGATCCCCTCCACACTTCAACTTCTTCACGTATGTCCAGCACTAACAACTCAGGTGTTTTGGAGAGGTTATGAAAGATCCTAGCATTCCTCTGCTTCCACACAAACCAGCAGATCAATATAAACATGCTATCAAAATCATCCCTGTAACTTAGCCGGCAACACGTTCTGACAGTCAGCCACCACTCAAACAGTGGTCTCCCTGCCTCTGCAGTGACTCAAAATCCACATTGAGCCAACTCCTAATTCACCGCCAAACTTCCGTAGTGAAATCACGACACAAAGAGATGGTGGCCGTCCTCATTTACACGCCAGCATAATTGGCACAAATCGTCGTGCGGCCAGTTCCGCTTCGTCAGGTTATCCGTCGTTTGACACTTGCCTTTAAGCGCCAGCCACATAAAGAAGCGAACCCTAGACAGAGCTCTGGAATGCCACAGCCAATCACCATATGGCACTAGAACGGTAACCACCATCTCAATCGGGCGGCAACCCCCATCTCAATCGGGTATAGCGTCCGTCACAGCCTAGAAGTCACAGATGTGAAAAGTTAACTCAATCGGGCAAACGGCCGTCACGGATGAAGCTATCTTAATCGGGCCTTAATTAAAGCTCGTCATCGATAGCTTTGACCCAAACGACCAGTCAAACTATAGCCCGTCACGGATGACCTATCTCAATCGGGCCACAACTATAGCCCGTCACGGATGACACCATCTCAATCGGGTCTAAACTAGAGCACGTCACGGATGATATTCATCACTCATCTCAATCGGGTCTAAACTATAGCCCGTCACAGATGACCCTCATCTCAATCGGGCACTAAGTTAATGCGCGTCACAGATGAGTATAATGAAAAAAAAAATATTTTTTGGCTAGCCTTAGGCCTTTGTTAGGCATGCCATGCAGTCCCGCCTCTCCCAAGTGGGTCTTTTTCATCCTCACTCGTGTGCACCCGGGAAGTTCATCGGTCACCCATCCCGAAATTGCTCCAGGCCAAGCACGCTTAACATCAAAGTTCTTTGGAGATAAATAGTTGTAACTTTTTGGTATGAGTATTCTATTAATGTTATTTTGATCATTTTTTTATTTGACAAAGTGATAGTAACATTGTTCACAAAATTGACGTATCTCTTATCTGGTTTTATAAACTATAACACATATATGTAAAATTTGTAAACAATATTACTAACACTTTGTCGGATGAAGAAATGATAAAAATAAAAGTTTTAGATCTTGATGAGTTATACAATTTTTTTGTTGATGACTTTTTCAGTTGAAATCATTTAGTATTTGAAAATGTTGTTTGAGGTTGTAATATTTTTAAATTCAAATTCAAAATGTCAAAAAAAATGTTATATAAAAAACGACCAAACTAAAAGTTGTTGACAATTTTTCCATTTTAAATCATTTACTACCCGTAAAATTATTTTGACTCATAAAATGAATTATTATACTGCAGTTAATTATTTCGTTATAGTTCAACTTACAAATATAAACATTTCATATGAAAAATGGAAAAAATACTCATCGGTGATGGGTCTTAGTTAATGCCCGATAGAGATTAAGTCATCTCAATCGGGCATTAGTATATAGCCCGTCACTGATGAGTCATCTCTGACGGGCCTAGTTGTTATCTCAATCGGGTCTCAAGTTGGTGCCAGTCACGAATGATGGTCATCTGTGACGTGCCTAGTTGTTATCTCAATCGGGCCTCAAGTTGGTGCCCATCACGGATAATGGTCATCTGTGACGGGCCCCAACTTGAGGCCCATTTGAGATATGGAATGTTATCTCAATCGGGTCTAAACTACGGCCGTCACTAATAGGTGTCATCCGTGACGGGCTTAAGTTTTATGCCCATCTAACATGTCTGTGCGACCATATCTCAATCGAGCACTTTTTTGGTCCGATTGAGATGACTTCCTTGTGACGGCCCGCTATTTCCAGGCATGTTAGAGGCCATCACAGATGGAAGGATCTGTACTAGTGTGGGCAGTCTTACTTAGCCAAGAAAAGATGTCATACGCAGAAGCTGCTGAATATTTGTCCGTCGGCTGATAGCTTCCACTGAATTGTTTCAGTGTTGTTGTCCAAGGTAACCACACGCATTTCATCCCATAGCAAGAAGAATTCAGCTAGAGCTTCGATCGATAAGGAACCTTGAAAATCCCTTGTCCATATGTGATCCACCATTGCTTGTGTCACCGACAGTTTGGAGCGTCGCACGTAGGAGAATAGAATGGGCCATCTCCAAGCGAAGCAACCTCTCCCTATCCAATTTGACGACCAGAATCTCGTGTCCTGCCCATTTCCTGTGATGTACTCTACAACTGAATTGAAGATTTTGTCCACATCACGCCCAGGAAGGAACCCCACCATAGTTCGTGGCCTCTCTTCCTGCTCTAGATGCTTGACATGCCATCTTAGCCTTAAAGCCTTACCAAAGAGATCCAAATCTTTCACTCCCAGACCCCCCTTCTCGTTAGGCATGCAAATCTTTCGCCAAGAGACCCGACAATGCCCCCCGCTGACCTCCTCTTGCCCTTTCCATAAGAAACCCCGACCTTTTGTCATCTCCTTCTTTTGTCAGTGAAACCGTTGCACCAAACCTCGGAGCTAGCCTCCTTGCCATTATCTTGGTGGCCAATTTACTGAAGCTGTGCACAAGACTGATGGGGCGATAGTCTTTAAGGAGAGTTGGTGAGTCCTTCTTTGGCAAGAGAGTGATTACAACCGAATTGAGCAGTTCCAAGTTTTGACTGTTCCCTGTACAGAATTTGCCAAATGCTAGCATCAGCTTAGGTTTGATCACTTCCCAACAAGTCTGATAAAACAACCCTGTGAAACCATCGGGCCCCGGGGATTTCTCATTCGGCATACTTCGTATGGCTGCCCAAACCTCATCTTCAGTAAAAGGACCATCGAGCACAGCCAGGTCCCCTCCTCTCATCTGTATGTGCTGAAAAAGGATCCTCTTCTTATCATTCACGAGCTAAGTCGTGCATGTCTTGCTGGGTTGTAGCACTTCTCCCCTCATGCTCTAGGATTGGAATCATCGACTTTTTTCTTCTAGCTTTAATTTTCATGTGGAAGAATGTTGTGCGTGCATCCCCTTCTCTTAAGTTTCTAACTCGCGCCATCTGTCTCAGCAGAATTCTCTCAAGGGATGCCAATTCCAAGCACTTTCCTTTGAAGTCGGCCCGAAGGCGACGCTCTAAATCCGAAAGAAGTCTGGATTCTTGAGAAACATCCAGCCGAAGGATCACCTCATTTGCGATTTGAATTTGAAGTCTGAACCTGCTCCTGCTTATTCTCTTTTGCCCCCACCCGGTGAGTTTCTTACACAGCCGCGCCAATTTGACATGGAGGATGGAATATGGATCATCAGATTGAACTTCCTGCCGCCAACTATCCTTGACCACATCTAAGAAACCATCCAGCTTCGTCCATTATGATTCAAACCTGAATTTTCTAGTTCTCCCTCCTGAGTGCCCACAGGTGAGCAACAACGGGCAGTGATCTGAGTTAGAAGAGCTCAGAGCCTGGAGATGAGCCTTAGGGAAACATTTTTCCCATTGAGTTGTGACCAGCAGTCTGTGATAGAAAAAACCTATAACGCACGCGAACGTGGACACGAGAGAGAAGAACAGCAATCACACGGAACACAAGTGTTTTTGGCGCTGCGAACAATTGAGCAGCATTTTCTCTGTTTCTTCTTCCTTTTATTCAGAACTGAAAATAGAACGTGGGCACGTAGGCCCGGCATGCGCGGCCACGAACCCTTCGTGGCGAGTGCCATCCCAAACGCCAGGATCGTGCCGCGTGATGCGCTCCGTGCGGACTAAGCACACGTCAAGCACTTGACTGAAAAACTGGGGGAGAGGAAACTAACAAACAGAAACAAGCACAGAACAAAAACAGAGCTAGCACAAGTTTACAGCTAACAAATCTCCCCCTAAACCTTGTGATGCTCATGTTTAGCTTCAACAACACCGATCAGCTCCCGTAGCTCTCTGAACCTGACTCGTGCCAATGGCTTGGTCAGGATGTCAGCAAGCTGCTCAGCAGAGCTTGTGTACTCGATGTTGATCTTCCCAGATTCCACACACTCACGAATGAAATGAAAACGAGTTTGAATGTGCTTACTTCGATCATGATGGACTGGGTTCTTGGTGAGTGCAATGGTAGACTTGTTGTCCACCTTGATCAGTGGTGGAGTGGCTAGCATCTCCATGATTTCTTGGAGCAGCCCAGCCAGCCACACCGCTTAGCATGCTGACGTCGCTGCCGCTACATACTCTGCCTCGCATGATGACAAGGCCACCACCTTCTGCTTTTGGGACATCCAGGTGATGGAGCAGCGAGCGAGGAAGAACAGGCTGCCACTTGTACTCTTGCGACCGTCGACATCGCCTGCCATATCACTGTCGCTGTAGCCCACAAGCTTCAGCGTCTCTGGCTGCCCCTTATTGTACTGCAAGCCGTGGTATTGTGTCCCTGCCACATACCTCAGTATGTGCTTTACTGCCAGCATGTGGTCTTCTCGTGGTTCAGCCATGAACCTGCTGACATAGCCAACCACGAATGCAAGATCTGGTCTTGTATTGACTAGATACCGCAGGCTCCCAACGATGCTACGATAGCTTGTGGCGTCGACTGGTGCAGCAGTACTTGTTTTGCTCAACTTGAGCTTGGGTTCCATTGGGACTTGGCAGGGATTGCATTCTGTCATTCCTCCCTGTTCCAGCAACTTCTTGGCATAGGCTGATTGCGCGAGGAAGATGCCGGTGTCGTCTTGCCACACCTCGAGCCCAAGGTAGTAGGACAACAACCCCAAGTCACTCATCCTGAACTGCTCCAGCATTTCCTGCTTGAAACGTGCGATGTCATCATCAACAGGGCCGGTGATCAGGAGGTCGTCGACGTAGACTCCCACCACCAGCGGCTTGCTTGAAGAGCGTCGTGTGTACACGGCATGCTCGTGGTCGCTCCTGGTGAAGCCGAGTGAGCTGAGGCAAGCATCAAGTTTTGCATACCAGGCCCGTGGCGCTTGGCGGAGCCCGTAGAGTGCCTTGCTCAGCTTCAAGACTTGGCCAGCCTTGCCAAACGTGAAGCCAGGAGGTTGATTGACGTACACCTCTTCCATCAGCTCTCCATTCAGGAATGCTGACTTGACGTCCATATGGTGGACACGCCAGCACTCGTGCGCCGCCACAGCGAGGATCATCCTCACTGACTCCAGCCGCGCCACCGGAGCAAAGACCTCATCGAAGTCAACCCCGTGCTGCTGCACATATCCCTTGGCGACGAGGCGAGCCTTGTGCTTGACGATGCGCCCGTGCTCGTCATGCTTGGTCTTGAACACCCACTTGAGGCCTATTGCACGGTGGCCTGCGGGGAGGTCCACAACCTCCCATGTTGAGTTTTCTTCAATTGAGCGCAACTCTTCCGTCATGGCGGCGCGCCAACACGCCTCCTGCTCGGCTTCAGCAAACATGGCTGGTTCATCAGCGCTCACAGCATGCAGCTCATCAGCTAGTACACGCTGCGCCAACCCTGGTATAGCTGCTTCGCCCAGCACGTTATCCACCCTGCGGAAACGAACAGGGGCATCATCGTGGTCGTTGTCGAGGTCAGGATTGGAGCTTGATGGCGACACAAACTCGACAGGCGGCGGGGACGATGAGCCTCCATCTTGTGCTGGTTCTGGGTCACCGATGAACGGCATCGTCATGAACTCCACCTCGAACGGCTCCTGTTCATCGACGTCCTCCCCTGCTTTGCCCCAGTCCCACTGGGCAGACTCGTCAAACACCACGTCCCGAGTGATGTGGACACGCCCTGTGGCCGGGTTGTAGGCGCGATACGCCTTTGTCCTCGGCTCATACCCGACGAAGATCATCTTCGTGCTCCTGTCATCGAGTTTCTTGAGGTGGGGTGCCATGTTCTTGACGTAGACGATGCAGCCGAAGGTACAGAGATGGTGGACAGCCGACTTCTTCCCGATCCAGGCCTCGAAGGGGGTCATCCCTCCACGCTCTTCGTCGGCGAGCGGTTGAGGAGATACACCGCCGTCGCCACGGCCTCTCCCCAAAAATATCCAGGGAGGCCCTTCGCGTTGAGCATGCTTCAAGCGGCGCCCACGACGGTCTGATTCCGCCGCTCCACCACACCGTTCTGCTGCGGCGAGTATGGAGCGGTGAGTTGGCGATGAACTCCTGTGGCGGCACAGTGCTCGGTGAAGTCGACGGAGGTGAACTCCCCCCCCACGATCAGTGCGGAGGCAGCTCAGCTTGGTGCTAGACTGGGCCTCCGCTGCTGCTCGGACACGGTTGATGGCCGCCGGCGTGCAGTCCTTGGACGGGAGAAGTTCCATCCACATGTACCTGCTGTAGTCATCGACCATTAGCAGGAAAAACTTCTTACCACCGGGCGTCACCGGCGAGATTGGCCCACAAAGGTCCCCGTGGACCAACTCCAGCGAGCGGGACGCGCGCATCTCCCCCTGAGCAGGGAAGGAGGACCGCCGCTGCTTGCCAACAAGGCATCCCTCGCACGGTTGCTCGGGCTGCTTGAGTTCCGGCAGGTCGCGCACCCAGCCTTCACACGCCAACTTCTGTAGCGCTGGGAAGTTGAAGTGGCCGAGGCGTGAGTGCCACCTCCAGGCGTCCTCGGTGCCCCGTGCCGCGAGGCACACCGGCCGTGCGATGTTGACGTCGAGCACGTAGAGCCGGTTGGAGCTGCGCGGGATTTTGGCGAGGAGGCGACCCGATTCGTCACGGACGCGCATGACGCCGTGGTAAACCAGTGCCGAGAACCCGACCTCGTCGAGCTGCCCGACGCTGACGATGTTCGTCCTGAGCTTGGGGATGAAGTAGACGCCGTTGAGGGAGTAGTGCTCGCCGTTCTTGCAGGAGAACACCACCGTCCCGTAGCCCTCGATCTCCACGACCAAGCCGTCTCCAAACTTGACAGTGCCGGTGATGCCGCCGTCGATGTCGGAGAAGGCGGAGCGGGCTCCGGACATGTGGTTGGTGGTGCCGGTGTCCACGACCCAGCGCCGGTCGCCATCACCATCGTGAGGCTCATCCCCAAGGTCTGCAAGCACCTTCTTCTCGATCAAGAGCACCCGCTCATGATGTGGCAGTGGGGATGCTGGCAGAGCTGGTTCCCTTTCAATCGCCGAGATGGGGCAGCAAATCGGTGAGGCAGGGGGTCGAATCGGCGAGTTGGCGCAGCGAGTTGGTGAAGGCGGCGAAGTAGAGCGGCGAATCGGTGTGGCGGGGCGGAGAGGCGACGGGGATCGGCGCTGTGGTGGAGACGGAGCGGTCAACGACGCTGTCGCGACCCCAAGGAGCAGCGTGGCCTCTTCATCCTCCGCTAGGTGGGCCTGGGCTGTCCTCTTGGGCTTGGACCGGCAATCCTTGGCCCAGTGGCCGGCCTTGCCGCAATTACGGCAGGTGTTGCCGGGGCCGTCGCGACCTGCGGGATCGCCGCGCATCTCGCGTGCGCCAGAATCGCCGCCGCCGCGTCCTTTTCCTTTTCCGCGCCGGTGATTGCGGTTGCCGCCGTTGCTCGATCCTCCACTTGCGTCGCCAGAGCTTTCTTGCTGGCGCGCCTTGTAGCGAGCCAACCAAGCCTCCTCCGTGAGAAGTAGACGGCCGCTGCTATCCTTAGCCTCGCTGCTTGCCGGTTTCTTCCGTTGCTCTACCGCCCGAAGCCGCCCGGTGACCTCCTCGATGGACACCGTGCCCAGATCAAGGAGGGTCTCGATGGAGATAGCCACCTGCTCGAGGTACTCGGGGACCACCTCTAACATCTTCCTCACCCTCACCACATCCTTGTCGGTGATTGGGTCACCGAGCACTCGGAGCTCGTTGGCGAGGCCGGTGAGACGCAAGGAGAAGTCCTCAACTCGTTCACCTTGCTTGAAAGTGATCGCGGCGAAGTCCTGGCGGAGCTTCTGCGCATTGGCCTCCTTGACCCGCTCGACGCCGACGCGAATAGTGCAGATCGCTTCCCAGGCCTCACGCGCCGACTCCTTCTGCGCGAGCGACGTCAGCATGTCTTGCGGGACGGCGCGCAGAATGGCGGTGAGGGCCGTGCGGTCGGTGCGGAAATCGTCGGTGCCGGGGTCGACGGCCTCCCACAAGCCTTGTGCTTGGAGATTCACCCGCATCACCATGGACCACTCGGTGTAGTTCGTGCGTGTGAGCGTGGGGTAGACGATGGACGCGGAACTTCTCTCGATCACGTGCTCGACGACGGGTTCGCGGCCGGTGCGCCACCCGCGCCGGGGCGGCGGCGAGACCGATAGTCGTCGGTACCGATCATCATTGCCGATCGGGAGGGACATCTCGCCAGGGACGTCGCCTCGCTCTGATACCACCTGATAGAAAAAACCTGTAACGCACGCGAACGTGGACACGAGAGAGAAGAACAGCAATCACACAGAACACAAGTGTTTTTGGCGCTGCGAACAATTGAGCAGCATTTTCTCTGTTTCTTCTTCCTTTTATTCAGAACCGAAAATAGAACGTGGGCACGCAGGCCCGGCATGCGCGGCCACGAACCCTTCGTGGCGAGTGCCATCCCAAGCGCCAGGATCGTGCCGCGCGACGCGCTCCGTGCGGACTAAGCACACGTCAAGCACTTGACTGAAAAACTGGGGAGAGGAAACTAACAAACAGAAACAAGCACAGAACAAAAACAGAGCTAGCACAAGTTTACAGCTAACAGTCTGTCCAACTTCACAATCTCTATCTGTCGAAACTAGATTTCGGCAATATGAAAAGGGGGTAGCACACGAGACCTAAAAGTGGATGGATGCGGAGACAAGGATTTAGACAGGTTCAGGCCCTCTCAATGAGAGGTAATACCCTACTCCTGTTTGGGGATTGTATCCACCGGGTGTTTAGGGATTGTATCCACCGGGTGTTGTATTGATCTGATGATCTAGTTGTGCTCATGCCCCCTAGAGGGCCTCCTACCCACCTTATATAGGATGGGGGGTAGGATTACAAGATAGAAACCTTAACCAATACGTTATCGGTTTCCTAATACTACTTTACAATATTGCCAAACCAGGACTTTAGGCCGTTCCGTAATACATATGAAAACGTAATACCCAAGTCATGATCCGTTACATATTATATAGATATAAGCTATCCCCTATAACTAGTCGGATAACCATGTCGTGTGGGTATGGGTACCCATAGTTTTCACAGTAGCCCCTGAGACCTTCACAGTCGAAAAGATAATCTTCTTTCGAACTAAATTACTCCAAAGCCAAGTGCTTCAATCATCTTCACCATGATCTCCCAAATACTCTTACAAAATCAAAAGACTGTGGAGGGCTGAAAAATAATAAAATATAGACTTAGGTGCATCGACTAGATGCACCTGATAGGTGTAGCCCCCGACTATGTGATTAGTTGAACAAACTAAGCATATAGTCAAGGAATAAATAGATCAACCAGCTGAGTGGTTTTAAGCCACCTAAGTAGCATAATGATAGCACATACGGCATGAATCCCCGAGTAAAGAAGACTCAAGTGATAGACCGACTGCTTTGTGAAAATATGATGCATGCAACCTAGGTTACCACATCTTTGAAAACTCACATAGCAAAAACAGCTATAAAAAAAGCTTGTATGTCGTGAATAAAGAAATTTCCAAAGCATTAAGTATACACCATGCTCACACTGTTTTAACAGATGTGCTTAATACCCTAAAGGACACATGGCTTTACCATACTTGGAAACATAAGGCATATGTGGTATAAAATCCGAGTAAATAAAACTCATAAAGGATTTACCAACCGCCTGAAAAATGACCAAAATATATAATCAGCCTAAGCCATAATATTGGTCAATAAAAAGTGCACACTTACGTGGCAAAAAGCAACGATATTATATCTAATCGATTGCTTTATAGATGAAACAGTGCCTTGACTTATATATATGAAAAAGTCAGCGGGGCAGCTATATAAAGCTTCACTGTTTGTCACCTTTTAAAGTGCATTGTACCAACTCCTAAAAGTTGAATAACAGCGATATAAAAGGATTTTAAGGTATTGGGTACTCGATCACGCGCACTTTTGCCTAAGCAAAAAATGCCTAAGTCTCTAAAAGAACGTGACTAGCCACACCTGAAATATGGGCTACAGACATATTAGGCCTAGAACAAAAAATATGCCTTCGATACACTCAAAAGGATGACGCATATAACATGCCTCTTGACATGCTCCCGAGTAATATATCTTCCGGGTAATGTGGACCAAGTGCATCTCATCCGAGTGGCTTCTGGTCCAAATAATTATCCCTCATGAGGTATAATGAAGTAAAAATGATAATTGAATCCCGACTGGTGCAAATACTTAGTCGATGGCCCTCATGGGGAATAAAGATTGATCCAGACCTCGAGCATAGGGGATAAGCTCACGGCCATGAATATGTATCCGGAACGAAGCCAAATCAAAGGTATAATCCTTAAGCCTGAGCTGATGAAGCCCCTGAGCATATAGCTTGTCATTATATTGTAGTCGAAATCGTCAATTAGTAGTAGCTGATGTAGTCGGCATAGAGGCGAGATAACCAATGTGTAAAATGATATCGCCCATCAAAAGTGATGAAGATGTCAGTAGTAGAGACAAAGTTGCCCATCAATAGCGATAATGAAATCCATCGATTATGAAATGAAGAAACCGGTCGACGACAGCTAATGTGACCAACGGTCCTGACAACTGGTGATAGCGGCAATAGTCGTATGTGAAGACGAAGAAACCAGTCGGTAATGCCAAACATAATTGGTAGTGAAGATGAAATTGCTCATCCATGACAACAGAATAGGTGTGGCAGGAGAGGCATAGCATGATGTTGATGAAGACGATGATGTTGATGATCCAGTCAATGGCGGTGTAGCAGCCGATGATATGATGAGGTCGCCCATCAGCGGCGGTGTAGTAGGCCAACCGTGAAGGCAAAATAACAAGTCGGCATGACATAGGCAACCGAAGGCGAAGACATAGCCATCCATTAGCGACAGTAGCGATGTCAGAGCCGATGAAGTAGAGGTAATACCAAGGAGGCTCAGTAAGAAGTCGACGAAAAATGATCTAGTTGGATATTCAGTGTTGATTAAGCTTGAAACCTCGAAGCAAACTCCTTGGTTGACGGTAATGGACCGGAGATCACAATTATATTAATGAAGAAGTTTCTGATGATGACTTCAGTAATAATAATCCATCAAATTGTTGAAAATATGTCGAAGCTCGAGTAGTTTCCTTGACGCCAACGTTTGCATGACGAAGATTGATGCAATGTCCGTTGATTTATGACGATGGCAGTAGAACTTGGTATTGTAGCTGTTTGCAAATGCTTTGCTTAGAGGTAAGCAAATCGTGTTGTCCAACTCGTCGAATCTGAGCTGATTGGTTGATAACCCCAAACTCCCGGGCATGGAGGTTAAATATTGAACTTGATACTTCAAAAATTTGGAGTAAATTGTGGCAGCATCCAGAAACCAAAATTGCCGATAAAAAATTGATGTTGCTGAAGTAGAACGCCTGCTCTGAGTTGAAGATGAAGATAATGACTTCCGGAGTTGACTCATTGGCTGGTTAATTGATTGCTTCATCTTGACATAGTGTCTGTCCAATTTTGAGTCTTGTAATTGTGTAGCCCCCGACTCTTTGGTTAGTTGGAAAACAACTGAACATAGAGTCGAAAACTGTAGCTTCTTGTCATCGAGTAATCATCACTTGAGTGAAGATGTGCGTTGAGAATGTCCGAGTAGAAATCTTGAAGATTGGAACGCCACTTGTTGTAGTAGATTAGCTCGGCATCATATGCAAAGATGTCGAGGCTCTTGGAGACGTCGTGGTTGATGATGCAAAGCTTCTGAAGTAGTGGATGTAGAGTTTGCCGGTGCCGAAAATAATGAAGATGAAGTTGCTCCACAATGGTGATAAAATTGCAATGTCGTGATAACATGGACACGAGTCGGTGGCAACAAAAGAAAACCAGTGGCAAAGACACGTAGTCATGAAGATAAAAACACCAGTGGGTAGCGGCGAAACCAGTCGGCGGTGAAGACGTAGACGCCCAGCAACGGCGGTGTAACCAACCAACCGTGTAGGCAAGGAAACCAGTCGGCGACGATGAGTGCGAGCCGGCAGTGAAGACGTAGATGCCCAACAACGGTGGTGTGACCAACCAACCGTGTAGGCGGAGAAACCAGTCGGCGACGATGATGATAGCCGGCGGCGAAGACGTAGACGCCCAACAACGGTGGTGTGACCATCCAACCGTGTAGGCGGAGAAACTAGTCAGCGACGATGGCGATGGCCAGCGATGAAGACGTAGACGCCCAACAACGGTGGTGTGACCATCCAACCGTGTAGGTGGAGAAACCCGTCGACGACGATGACGATAGCCGGCGATGAAGACGTAGACGCCCAACAACGGTGGTGTGACCAACCAACCGTGTAGGTGGAGAAACCAGTCAGCGACGATGGCGATGGCCGGCGGCGAAGACGTAGACGCCCAACAACGGTGGTGTGACCATCCAACCGTGTAGGTGGAGAAACCTGTCGGCGACGATGATGATAGCCGGCGGCGAAGACGTAGACGCCCAACAACGGTGGTGTGACCAACCAACCGTGTAGGCGGAGAAACCAGTCGGCGACGATGATGATAGCCGGCGGCGAAGACGTAGACGCCCAACAACGGTGGTGTTACCATCCAACCGTGTAGGCGGAGAAACTAGTCAGCGACGATGGCGATGGCCAGCGATGAAGACGTAGACGCCCAACAACGGTGGTGTGACCATCCAACCGTGTAGGTGGAGAAACCCGTCGGCGACGATGACGATAGCCAGCGATGAAGACGTAGACGCCCAACAACGGTGGTGTGACCAACCAACCGTGTAGGCGGAGAAACCAGTCAGCGACGATGGCGATGGCCGGCGGCGAAGACGTAGACACCCAACAACGGTGGTGTGACCATCCAACCGTGTAGGCGGAGAAACCTGTCGGTGATGATGACGATAGCCGGTGATGAAGACGTAGACGCGCAACAACGGTGGTGTGACCAACCAACCGTGTAGGCGGAGAAACCAGTCGGTGACGATGACGATGGCCGACGGCGAAGACGTTGACGCCCAACAACGGTGGTGTGACCAACCAACCGTGTAGGTGGAGAAACCAGTCGGTGACGATGACGATAGCCGGCGCTGAAGTCGTAGGCGCCCAACAATGGTGGTGTGACCAACCAACCGTGTAGGCGTGGACATCATTCGGCGACGATGAAGGCGGACCGGTGGTGAAGTCGTGGATGCCCAACAACGGTGGTGTGACCAACCAACCGTGTAGGCGGAGACACCAGTCGGTGACGATGACGATGGCCGGTGGTGAAGACGTAGACACCCAACAACGGTGGTGTGACCAACCAACCGTGTAGGCGGGGACACCAGTCGGCGACGATGAAGGCGGACCGGTGGTGAAGTCGTAGACGCCCAACAACGGTGGTGTGACCAACCAACCGTGTAGGCGGAGACACCAGTCGGCGACGATGACGATGGCCGGTGGTGAAGTCGTAGACGCCCAACAACGGTGGTGTGACCAACCAACCATGCAGGCGGAGACACCAATCGGCGATGATGACGATGGCCGGCGGTGAAGACGTAGACGCCCAATAACGGTGGTGTAGCCAACCAACCGTGTAGGCGAGTACACCAGTCGGCGACGACAAAGGCGAACCGATGGTGAAGTCGTAGATGCCCAACAACAGTGGTGTGACCAACCAACCGTGTTGGTGGAGACACCAGTCGGCGACGATGACGGTAGCCGGCGGTGATGTTCTGACTGATCCATTCCCGAAGTGTAGGAGATTAGCTTCGAGCCATGAATCCCCACTATGCACATCTGGATTTGGATCCTGCAGTATAAACATATATGATGAGTAGCATCTGATGCAAATAGAATATTTGAGAAAAATTCAAGCATTTTAAAATATTTATGAGTGTGTATTTCTCCTCTTATTGATTTTGATTTCCTTGAGTGATGACTCCTTACGTTTAAACACTTCGCCCGACTAGCCATTGACATGAGTTCGTCATTAATGGAACAAAGTTTCACGGTTGAGAATTTCCTACTCGAGTACTTTTGCAACTGTGAAGGGTAGAAATCAAATTATATTATCTCTATGCTTTTGATTTCTTCCGAGTAATACTTAGCACCTTGGCGTTAAACACTCCATCCAACGAGCCCCCGGGTGCTAGGAATCGGCCCAAAGGCAACTATCCATCGATAAACCAAACGGAAGGCATAGGGATATAGAGCTCTGTAACTCGATCGGTACTTTTTTACTCGGATTATCTCGCAAGCAATCAAGATAAATATTATGAAAATTTTTGAAAAAACATGATATAACATCTGTAGCCCTCGACTCACTACTCAGTGGAAAACCAATTGGTGTAGTGAGGCAAAGGAGAAGCAAAATATCATATGAAGAATAGAATAATGATGACTTAGCTTTGTTGTATTCCCCACGGTGACGATAGGGTTGTCCATCAATGACGACGAAAACACCAGTCGGCGATGGCGGAAGGCGAGCCGGTGGTGAAAACGATATCGCCATTAGTAACGGCTGCGGCGAAGGCAACCGGTCGACGGCGATGACGGCGGCCGATGGTGAAGATGATGTCGTCATGAGTAATGGCGACGGAGCACACCAGCCGTGGAGGCGAAGACACCAGTCGATGGCGGTGACGGCGGCCGGTGGTGAAGATAATGTCGCCATGAGTAACAGCAGCGGAGCACACCAACCGTGGAGGCGAAGAGACCAGTCGGCGGCGATGACGGCGGCCGGTGGTGAAGATGATGTCGCCATGAGTAACAGCGGCGGAGCAAACAACCGTGAAGGTGAAGAGACCAGTCGGTGGCGATGACGATAGTCGGCGGCGATGACGCTGACGCCCAGCAACGGTGGTGCGACCAACCAACCGTGTAGGCGGAGGGCACCAGTCGGCGGCGGTGGAAGCGGCATAATCGAGCCGCGTCAGCTATGCGAAGGCCGAAACCCCCGGGTGAGCAGCATCGTGCCTGGATTGCAGTTGGGCCTCATCGGCCACGCGAAGGCGACGTAGCCCCTGTGCGGCGTCGTACCCCAAGCGTAGGTAGACGCGTCCCGGGTAAAGTCGGGCTGTGTTAGTCGGGCGAAGGCCAAAACCTCCGGTGTGCGGAATCGCCAGACATGCAAAACAAAAAAGCCAAGAAGGCATCAGTTAATTTATAATTAGGAATTAATCTAATTAGCAACATGATGTAAATAAGAGGCATGATGTAAATTAGGAATTAATCTCATTAATCCAATCTGCTGTCGATGCATAGCATGCATGCTATTTGACCGGTGGCAATCCATGATCGATCTCCTGCATTGGTGGATGTCGGGCCCACCCATGCATGTTTTCGGTGAAAACACCACGGCAAGCAGCTGATCATGCATGCGTAGTCGTGGTCGTCGATCATGGCTGCGCTGTTCTGTACTCAAGGTGGCGCGGTGATAGAGGATGCTGATGGTACCGCGTGCTGACGTGGGATGGCGGCAATTGGTCCAGAGTTTGGCCATCTCCTCTCTGAATACAGATCCTTAGTCGGATTGGATCTGAATCTAAGGTGCCGGTGACTCCCGAATTTTATTCCATCGCACTTGTCGAAGGGAAACTCGACGCTGCTCCTACCTGGCGCGCCAACTGTTGAAACTAGATTTCGGTAATATGAAAAGGGGGTAGCGCACGAGACCTAAAAGTGGATGGATGCGGAGATAAGGATTTAGACAGGTTCAGGCCCTCTCAATGAGAGGTAATACCCTACTCCTGTTTGGGGATTGTATCCACCGGGTGTTTAGGGATTGTATCCACCGGGTGTTGTATTGATCTGATGATCTAGTTGTGCTCATGCCCCCTAGAGGGCCTCCTACCCACCTTATATAGGATGGGGGGGTAGGATTACAAGATAGAAACCTTAACCAATACGTTATCGGTTTCCTAATACTACTTTACAATATTGCCAAACCAGGACTTTAGGCCGTTCCGTAATACATATGGAAACGTAATACCCAAATCATGATCTGTTACATATTATATAGATATAAGCTATCCCCTATAACTAGTCGGATAACCATGTCGTGTGGGTATGGGTACCCATAGTTTCCATACTATCCCTCGTGTTGTGGAACATGATGAGGTAGTCTTCCGGGGTGGTGACCTCGACGCGGAAGTTGGACGGCAAGACACCACACAATTCACCACCACCTCCACCATCTCCAGTGGGGAGACATGCTGGCTGTCTGCCCAGCACGGTGGCCAGCAAGGCTTTGCGCTCCAGCATCGCCTCGTTGTCCACCATTCTTGGTGTTCAGGAGATGGTGGTGGACGCAAATCCGCCTCTCCTCCATGATGTGCGACGGCCATGGTGACGCTGTCTGCTGCGGTCTCCTTCTGGGCCGAAACCGCCGCTTGAGTGACCGAGGCAGTTGCCTGCCCTGCGCCAACTCCGAGCTGCTGCCGATCAAGCAAGAATGACACGCCGCCCCGCCGCCTGTCGCGGGCACCGGCTGGCCTTCACGAGCTCACCGCCACCGCCTCGCCGCTTGGCTGGAGAGGTCTCCTCCCCTTTCCTCCTCACCTTCCCTGTTGTGCCCCCTGCGCACACCAGTTTTACAGGCGCCGGGTGCATGGACTATTTATTTGCTGGATTCATGCTTCCAAATGTTATGAAAAAACCCTGGGAAGCAGCAACATGAGTTTGCAATGATAAATCTTATGATTTTATCATTGAACAAGGGTAAGTTACACACTTACATGGTTAACTTTTGTACGCTATTTCGAAGAAAAAGAATTGCTCTTCTTTTTTCTCTCAAGACAAAAGAATTGTAAAGTTTATGACCTCTGTACAATGTAGTTTGATCCTTAATATCCTATAAATATGCAACCCTATCCTCTTTTCACACTTTGTAAAATCTGCTATTCTGAACAGGCCTTTCAACCGCTGTACACCACTGACCTGACTGACCATGCCCTCCTACGTGCCCCTGTTCTTCAGGCTGCCTTCAGAAGGGAACCTCCCGCTGTACTCAAAGGCCCTGCTATCCATATCAAACGCGGTGGACGATGCCAATGCATTGGAGTATGGGTACTTTGGCGCGGCCATCATCGTTCTCGAGTCGATGCTGAACGAAGAGCTCGTCGATGACATGCCGGTTCTGATCCCGTTGTCCTGCATTATCACCTCGATCTCCCTCACGATGGTGTTCATCGATGGCCGGTCGGTTCCTAGATCTTCGACACACTGCAATGCCAGCTTCAGGAACCTTGCGAAACCACGGAGGTCCCCTGTTTTCTGAAGAACCGGGTCCATCACATCCTTCAGGCCACAGTATGTTTGGTCTCCCATGTCTAGTGCCGTCTTCACCTCCCGGACGATGTACTTCTGCTTGTGTATGGGTGGCTGCGCCACTATGAGCTCTAGAAGAACCACCCCGAAGCTGTACACATCGCTCTTCGCTGTGAGCTGCTGTGTCATGTAGTACTCCGGGTCCAGGTATCCCTGCAACAATAGCAAGTGCGTCAAAAAAAAAATCCAGGGTTGTAATCTTGTAATTTAATTTTTCTTGCTATATTAATATAAATTCGCACTGTCTGGTGCGAATCATTCAAAAAACAAATTATCTAAATCCGTCTCAAGATTATATGAGGTGCAATGGTTGCTCAAGAAGCTTCTCTATGTCACAAAATGCAGCCTTACCAGTGTTCCCTTGACGTTGGTGCAGAACTGGCCTTCCTCGCTGTCTGATACCAACAAGGAGAGGCCAAAATCTGCAACCTTCGCGGTCATCCTCTCATCCAAGAGGATGTTGGTGGACTTCACATCTCTGTGAATGATTGGGGGATTGGCATGGTCATGGAGGTATGCTAGTCCTCTAGCTGAATCCAGAGCTATCTTAAGTCTCCTACTCCAGTCCAATTGCACTCCTTTAATACCTACATTGACCAATTTGTGATCAATTCATTTGATATAATGGGCAAAGTGAACAGTAACGGAAGCTGGTTTCAGCAGTTAAGCAGCAAGGCATGTATCTTGTACAATTCTGTTGATAAGATCTTATGGGATATCTTACCATACAAGGCCTCACTTAGCGTTCCATTAGGTATGAACTCGTAAACAAGCATCCTTTCTCCCTTCTCAAAGCAGAAACCAACAAGACCAACCAAGTTCTTGTGATGAACTCTAGAAAGGAGCTCGATTTCTGTCTTGAACTCAAGCCCACCCTGCATGGACCCTTGCTTAGACCTCTTGATGGCTATCAATTGTCCATCCGGAAGCTTTCCTCGGTACACCTGTTTTATCAGATTTAAATATGATTATGGGGCTATTCCAAAGATGGGAAGCAACACAATTGATGTACTTTCAGTTCATCAAATGACGGCTTTCTTAATTACCGTTCCATATCCTCCTGCGCCAATTGCATTTATCTCTCGAAAATCATTGGTGCTCAACTTGAGATCTTCCAGTGTGAAGCATCTAGCACTACTGATTTTTGGTGCTTCACCAATATCTTGTCCCATTGATCCCCATGATGCTGAAAAAGTTCACAAAAAATATAAGAAAAGGAGGTAAAGCAACATGAGATGATGGCATTCAGTAATGAAACTATGAGGTGCAATGAATTACCAAAAGGATCATTGATAGAAACAAGCTTCTGAGCCCGCTTCTTTTGCCGCACAGCGTAAACTCCAACCAGCGTGAGCCCGATAACGAGGAGAAAAGATCCAGTCACAACACCAATTAACACAGTTCGAGAAGCTGCAACATCGACAGCCATATGTAAGAGCCTAACTCATTTGGTTGCACAAAAAAGTCACTGAAGAGATGAACCACCCACCTTTATCATGGAATGGGTAAGGGTGTGCCTTCACATAATAAGGTCCAAATTTCTCTGGTGGCTTGTAAGTCTGAAGGGTTAGATTGAAGCAGTTTAGCACCTGGGAGTAGTTAAATCTCTTCTGATTTACTGGGCATGCTTTAATATCCACGTTCAGGTACGCATCATCATTTGAGTACACCGGGCCTAGGCCTAGGTTGTTCGGGGTGCAGCTGTTTAGTTTGCTTGAGAGGTTCTTGTGCAGCATGTCAAGGTATTTAGTGGCATCACCAAAGAAAGGAGCTCTGAAGACAATGGTTTCTACGAAAGGATTTGCACATTGGACGTCAGGTGGAAGAAGAGTCTGTGTTGGATATTCAGATAGCTGGCCTGTGCAGGGCATCGTGCTAGACAGAACCGAATCATCGCAGAGTGGGTTTCCTGCAAACCTAACAACAAAAAGAGCAAGAAAGTATAGTGTAAGAATTTAAAGAGAATGAAGGATCATGAAAGTAAGCTCCAAATGAGTAGTGAATACACACTTGAGGATGTTGCCTTTGAGGTTGTTGTACAATGTAACAGAGGCAATTTTGTTATTCTGGATGTCGACAAGGTTGAGTTGTTTGCTGATGTTGTTGCCCATGTCAAGCGTTTCATTGAGTTGATTATCGCTCAGTATTCTGCAATATGTTCAACATATCAGTAAATTTTCATGAAATGCACATGACAGACATCCTTTGATTTTATTTTTATACTTACACGTGTTGCAAATCAGGAAAGCTGAAAAGCTTCTGCGGCAGTTGTCCGGAAAGGCTAACTGATTGCATTGTTCTAAAAAACATAAGTAAAATAATTATTTTGATCATTTACTGCTCTAAAACCGTCCCTTATCTGAAGACAATTTTTACGGTGGACTGCTACTTACAGCGTCATTAACTTTGGCAATTCTGAGAACCAGCTTGGAACTTCAGAAGGCACAAAGCTGTTGTTACTTAGATCCCTGGAGATGTTTCCTTGCAAGGTGTCAGTCATAGTGGAAGAGAAATGTTGTATAAAATTCGATTTAAATTGTATTAGAAGTTCTTACACATTTTCAAGCGTGCCAATTCCAGTCAAATTAGGCATCAGTCCACTTAGCTTGTTATTTGACAGCATTCTGGAGATTTTCAAGAATATGTTACAAGTGACAAAACAGTATTTATCAACTGTATGTTTTTCCTTTTTTTCAAAAAAAAAGGCTGGTGCAAAAACTTACAGAACATGGAGATTAGTCAGGTTGTTCATAGCAGGAACTTGTCCCGTGAATGCATTGTCATTCAAACGGCTGTTTCAGAGAGCACATGGAGCAAAATCATACACAAATCTCAAACCCGTACAGCAATTATAAAGCAAGTTCTGCAAATCTACTTACAGTACTTCGAGCTTTGAAAGTACTCCAATAGATGCCGGTATTGATCCACTAAAGTTGTTCCTGTCAAAAAGTCTGGACACGCAAAAAAAACAAAACAGTTTCTGTCAAACGAATTGCATTCAAAAGTATAGAGGCAATAAAACAAAGACCTGAACTTTGGAACTTACATATGCTTGAGCTCCATGCTAGAGTTGAAT
This sequence comes from Oryza punctata, assembly GCA_000573905.2. Taxonomy (NCBI): domain Eukaryota; kingdom Viridiplantae; phylum Streptophyta; class Magnoliopsida; order Poales; family Poaceae; genus Oryza; species Oryza punctata. Next base: position 14,933,950 of record CM002492.2, on the reverse strand, counting down.
AGATAATCTGGAACCGAACCTTGCAACTTATTTTGGTTGAGATGGCTGGAAAAAGAAAAAGGAACAAGGGGTGAATGATGACCAGATAAAAGATATGCTTAACAATAGACTTGTGTACTAGTGACACTTACAAGTGTTGGGCCTTAAGCAGCTGATCAAATCCAGCTCCATGGTCCCTAGAGTTTGGAATTGGTCCAATCAACTGGTTATCAGCAAGGTCTAGCCAAGTGACCTTGGAAAGCTTGCCCAATGATGGAGGAATGATGCCCGTGAATTGGTTGGAATTCAGAGCGCTGTGGAACAGCAACAATTCAAGAAACCACATTGAGATTGAATAACAGACATCTTTCCAGATATTTAAAAATCTCTCAACTGTCAAATGATAGCCCAAATGATCTTACAGGAAATTGAGTTGTGACAGGTTCCCTAGTTCTTCGGGAACATTACCACTAAAACTGCAACCTATCAGTGCTCTGCACAATGGTTCAAGTTACACATAAGATGGCAAGTAGCAATTTTATTGAATGATCGTGGAATCAGAAGATTGTAAATTTCATAGGAATAGCACTATCTCATCTGTTACAGAATATTGTTGCAACTTACAAGATTTCAAGCTGAACCAATTTCCCAATAGTCGCTGGGAGTGTACCACCAAGGTCTTTGTTTGAGGATAAATCTCTGCAGTGGATTTCATCACTAGATGATTCAGTGTCTTAATATTGCTGTGTGACATCATAAAGAGACATAGCACCGGAGATATCTTTTGACAGTGAACCTAGTCCTTTTGTTGCGAACAAAAAAAAAAAAAAAAAACGAGCGACCGGCACTGAACCTAGTTTAGAATGTACAATATCAGAACAACTCTTCTATATGCTAGAAAAACTCCAAGATGGTTTCATAAAACAAAGCTGTGATGGTGATCAAGTTAGAACTTACAAGATCCTCAGTTCAGTCAGGCTTCCGATATCATCACTTAGAGTTCCTTTCAAGTTCATACCGAACAGATTTCTGCAGCATCCGATAGAGTTTCAGAAAAAAACGAATTCATGATCTTGAACAGCTACTAACATGATGGGATCAACTCTTCTTTTTTTTTTTTCGGGGGGGGGGGGGGGGGGGGGGGGAGGAATACTGGGGAACAACTCTACTCACAATGATGTAACCCTTGAGTTCCGATCACAGATAACTCCATCCCATCTCACACAAGGATCATTAGACTTCCTCCAGCTAGCAGGCACAGTTTTTTTCCATCTCTTCATCAAAGATCTGAGCGTAGCCGCTGCAAGCGTGAAAGAGGGAGACAACAACTTGTGAACCAACTTTTAGGCCAAGCAATGGATAAATGATTCAACTAAGAGATTGTGACATGCCATAATTAGCATTAGATTGGACTCGGCCATATATATAGAGAAATGTCAATTTATTATTACTTGCTGAATCAAAGTTCCACAAAATCTATTTGGTAAAAGATTCAATCAGCATTGATTCTGGGGCTGCAAAAATTGGACTCTATCCAACAATATCATACTGCAAGGGAGTTTATGGCCATGCCATTAGAAATTGTTTTCCAAGCAGCTCTCATCTGGGCAAGAATTTGTACACAAAGAAGCAGAAGAACACAAGAGACGGAATATATGACACTAAGAACCTTTGCAAAAAGGAACAGGAAAATATATTCTATCCTCTACCATCTTTTCTTGGGGCAAAACCCAACATTTCTGAAACAAAACCCAACTGATGAACTGAACCCAGAAAAGCTACTAGAACTGAATTCCCAATCCAATTATGCTTTTAATAAGCTACAAATTCTCCCCAAAACAACAGCTTGATCTCATTTTACCGCTAGAATCGAACCTTCTTTCACCGAAAAGTTCGCCGGAATTGCACTTCCAAGAAACGCAAAAACCCTCATCAAACTAATCTGCATGCAAGAACTACAAGAACCAGGAGGACTTAAAAAAAAAAAAAGAATCTTTACCATCTTGCGGGTTGGTGTCAGCAGAAGCGATTCTTGACCCAGCGAGGCAGCACAAGAATAGCAGCAGGAACAGCCGCCTCTTCGCCATCCCCCCCCTGCTTCCTCCTCGGCCAGAACCGCAAAAAAACCGCCTTTTTCTCTTCTAATGTTTCTCCGGGATCCTCTCCTGCAGCTCCTCCTCCTCCTCCTCCCTCCTGGAACTGGAAAAAGTAGCAGCTTTCTCGCGTAGGCGCAGGGACGAAATTTCCGAGCTGGAAGAAGGCGAGAAGCAGAGACTTTGCCCACGATGAAATACAGGAGCTTTCTTCCTGCACTTTTGGATGTATACTCGGTCCAACTCCAACACACTGAAATTTTCCAATGTTTCATTTTTTTTCTTTTTCACCTTCTCCTTTTATTTAATTATTTCTCTAAATGCATTCGCACTTGTTAGGTTTGGCGCTCCCCTTGCATAGATACTCTACAAATTCTTCCAAATTAAAATACTGGTAGTTGGTAATGACTAATTAATCCTTGTAGATTGGTTCTTTGAACTTGCCTATGAGCCTATGACAGAGCAAAGGAGAAGAATCTTCTTGCCACTTGCTGAAAACGATTTTTTTTATGCATTTTCAGGTTAGTTCAATGTATATCTAAATTGAGAGCCCAGGTAATTCACTTGTGCTAATTTTGACATATTTAAATAATTTATAAATTTACACTTAAGCTCGTTTTTAATAGCAATCATAAATTGATAACGATAATTATGTCAGGTTCTAGTAAGTAGTAACAGTTGAAATGGACTTCAATTCCTTTGCATTTTCAGCCTTTCAGGCTAGTTCAATGTATCTGAACTTAGAGCCCATGTAATTCACTTGTGCTAATTTTGACACATTTAAATTGTTTAGAAATTTACCCTTAAGTTCATTTTTGTAGAGCACTAATCATATTTGATTTATGACAATTATCTCAGGTTCTACTGACTGTGACGTGTGCTCTCTGTTAATATTTACCCTTTCCTAAACGCGTCTGCCTTTTTGGTAGCTAACCAGGTCAACAAACACGATGGCAACATGCACCCAGTCGATGCGTGATGATGGTCAAACAAGTCTCTATCAAAATAGTGGAGAATCTCTTCGAGAACCCATTCGTGTACTACTACTACAACTAATCTATTTATCTTTTTTAGTATTATTTAAATATTTTGACTTAGGAGAGAGGATTTGAAAACAAAAGGATGCATAGGTACATCATCTGGACTACTGATGTTCATATAGTTGATGCATGCATACGCCCTGGCAAATCTTGGTTAGAACAATATTAAAATGTTTGGCTGTTTTTATTCTATGTTGTTTCCAGCAACAATGCATGCACCTTTGGTAATTGGTATTGATTATTGAACTATTTTGATCCAGAGGACAGGGAGCAACTTGGTGATAGTTTGGTTGAAGGTATTTTCAATGATCATGTGATCGCAGTTCAACGCCAGGGCAGAAAAAATATTTAATAAAGTATAAGAACCTGTACTAATTTTGGTTGACAAAAACTCTAATACAAATGGCGATAAAAAGGTGTGGTAGGAAATTGCCGTTGAAACATTACTCGGGGAAATTGGCAAGGAGGTATTATTCCGAGCTTGTTACTGTGCTACCTGAGAAAAATCACATCAGAGCAATTAATGGTCATGTATTGCTGGGGTGTAAACCTTGAAATAAAACTTTGGACACAGTGTGAAAAAAGTTTTTATACGGTTTTCAATATTATACATTGACTATTAATTTATTTTATGATAAAATATCGGTACTAAAACAAAACCCTAGTTGATCTTTATAAAAAAATTGACGTGGCCAATTTTTACTATTGTAAAAATTTGACAAGTTTAGAAATGGCAAATAACAACAGCCCGAAAATGACTGCAAATTGGCAATACTGAAATGCAAAACAGACAGACCAGCTGCCAACAATTTCTATGTGAGAAAAGTCTACTTTACCTCCTGCATTTTCACCAAAGCTTAAAAATCGTCCGTATGCTTTAAAACCGAACAGTATTCATCCTGGACTTTCCATACCGTTTACTTTCTATCCTATGGCTCAAAATGTGTTGTAATGCTAACACACACACATATATGATACCCATATGGAGAGCACCATGGTGCCAGGGCACTAAGGTATGAAATACACGACTTCACTCAAAATTTTTAAAAATTTTCAAATTATGAGTATATATATAGATATAAGAATTTGATTCATATATATACCTAGCAACAAAATAACTCAAACTCAACTTTATTTCACAATCCATTATTACATACCTAACTAACTAATTATATGTTTGGATGCTATATACCTAGAATCAAAATAAAAAAACATCAAACTCAATTCAAACTTGTTTGAACTTGTTAGTAAAGAAGTTAATGTTCATACCTAATATATTAAAAAATTCATACTCATTTAAATTGGGTATATACTTAATTTGAATCTTGGAGCACATGCACCATGGTACCCCAGTTAATTTTAATATATATATACACATATATATATACTGGAAAAAGTGCCCGTACGTTGCAATTGGAAGAATATGAGAAAATTGAGTAGAAGTTGAGAAAGATTTACATTATGTAATTAACCAAAATACAAATTTCCGGAATACTTGGTATTGTTTTAGTAGGTAGGTGTTTAAATTAATTTAAACGTAAAGAGAAATAAAATGATATGTCTGGATTTAATTTTTATTAAGTTCTCCATAATTAATTACACCCTCTAGAATTTTCAGAGCGTAATTGCTAATTTTAATAATACAAACATCATTTTAACATTTATTTAAATAAAAATATAAATAAGAATTATCCTTACACTCTCGGCTATTTTCAGCCGATTGCCTCCCTCAGCTCGTAGCCGAGCTGGCCTGCTTTCATCCCTTCTTCTCCCCTCCGCCTCAGCCGGCAAGCACTCGTTCGGCCCAACAATCAACCAAAAGTCTAATTTTCTTCCCCCCACTCCTCTCACTACCGTGTGGGCCCATTGCTACAATGTCGTCCCCTACTTCCGTCCAGAGTTCCTCATCTTCCCGACGCCTCCTCCGTGAAATTCAGCTGCATCTTTGGAGATAATCCAAAATTGATTGAGGCTTTTAATCCTTATCTCCTCCTCTTTTCGTTTTCTCAAGAATCGGAGAAAATCCGCTTTGTATCGAGCTCGGAATCAAGCCCTATGCAAACCATGTTTTCCTGCTGTAGTACAATGCAACATGTGATTTTTTTTCTACCACGCTAACGATTGAAGACAGGGCATCACGCATGCACGCGCGAGAGGGAGAGGGAATTAAACGATTGATGGACGAAAATCAAGTGTGACGAACGGAAATTTACCCTTTTTTAAGGTGTCATGCATGCACGCGCGAGAGGGGGAGAGGCAATCGGACGATTGACGGACGAAAATCAAGTGTGATGAATGGAAATTTACCAATTTTTTAAGGCGTCACGCACGCACGCGCGAGAGGGGGAGAGGGAATCGGACGATTGACGGACGAAAATCAAGTGTGACGAACGAAAATTTACCAATTTTTTAAGTAGTTAAGATTTTCCTTTTGTTTTAAAATTTATGACGATGGTGACTTTTGGACGTGACATTTGACCATTCGTTATAATAATAAAATTAGTGCACATATTATATACAGAACTATAACTCAAAATGCCCTAACTGACAAAACAAGTTACAATAGTGTACATAATACTTACATAGATTTGTTAATAAGAGGAACGATCAACACTAAATTTCATAAAAAACTCACCTATTATGGTTCATGTTGCGCAAAATCACATGGATTTTAACACGTGACACATAACCACATGTATTATAGTAATAAAGTTTCACAAAACCACATCATCAACCAACTTAACATACTCATGGATCAGAATTTGAAAAACCTTTAGTCATATGGATGTAATATATATTTAAATGATGGATAAATAATCCATAAATTTGAAATATGATTATAGAACTAGATAAAAGTCAAAAACATTAATAGTATGGTTTTGTAAAACTTTATGGCAATAATATATGTGGTTATGTGCCACGTGCCAAAACCCAAATGGTTTCGTGCAATTTAGACATAATAGGTGGGTGTTGACGGTCCTTAAGTACCAATTCCGACCGTCAAATCCTGCATAAATGCAAATGCAAGGATATAAAATGGAATACCAAACTTAGAGGTAGTGGTTATTACTAACCATTTCCACAAGTCTCGGTGAATATTTGTATGCAGATGAATTATGGAGAAAACAAACCTGTCATGCGACAAAATACAACTCCGGACAATTAGACGCGAGTACATGAATTGGAGGGCCCAAACCATAGTAAAACCAACATATTTGAGGCCAACCACCATGCAATGTCATGAGGACCCACCAGGCAGTGACCCAGACAAAAGGCGGTGCGAACAGACTCGGCCGGGTTCGGCCGAACCCCTTGTTTCGCTGAACCAGGGTGGCTCCCCTTCGCGCAGCTTCCACGTGATGACGGTTATCGCTATCCTAAAGTTGGTGGCGTAAAGGCTCAAGGTAGGAAACCGCCATCCAATGACAGTTGGAGGACATGTGGAGGCTTGAGAGGAGTTGGAGGAGAATATTCCCTTAGCATCTCCACTCTCTCAAGTCATTGCTACATTATAAGTAGTCCCTCCACTCCTCATTTCCAACTTGCACCAATAAGTAGAGTACAACTTACTAATATACTCGGGCATTTCCCTAGTAGAGTAGGAAGAGAGTGAGGAGAAGCTCCGAAAGGAGTGCCCCAAATGTCGGAGTTCTCTCCGGGGTTCCGGAGGAGTGCTGGAGATGTCGGCATTGTTCCAGGGGAGTTCCAGAGGAGTGCCGGAGATACCGGCACTCTATCCGATCTTTTACCTCGACAGATGTTTCTTTGATAAGTATTCGTGATCTCCTTTGGTATTTACTTTTCTTATATAAGTGAGATATATTCTCATTATTGCGGGTTCATCGCTCTGCTTAGATAGAGTACCTTAATTTCTATGTGACGCGGGGATTAGGGTAGTAATCAATAGCATAGACGCATTGTCTAGGCTGGGCATAGACGTAGTGTCTAGGCTGGAGGTTACCTTTGTTTGTTGTGTTCTCCACAGGATGTAGAGGTAGACGGCAGGTGGTGACAGCCCTATCCGTCCTTTGTAATCCTCCACATTCGGGTACAACATAGAGCTATAGGCCGGAGTCTCCTTGGTAGACCAGGGGTAAGCTGATGCCGAAGCAATCAATAGAGTTTTACCTTAACTTAATTAAGATAACTAATTCATAGGAGTCCTCTCTATACTAAGTCTACCATTTCGTTGTTATCCTTGAAATAATCATGTTCTTAGATTATACATACATGTTCCATGTGTATACGATACCGTGGAATACTCTTGGGTGAAGGCTACAACGGTATCTGTGCACTTGTAGATTATTCTGTGGTCGTAATAAACAACAAAAGTGAGGTTAGATGAAATTTATGTTATGACATTTAGTTAGAAATTATTTAGAAATAGTAACATACATAAGAAATACATAAGAAGTATTAAGTCACGTACTCATTGATCAATAGTAAGTTATCTATCTCAAGGAACACTTTATTATAAATACATAAATATAATACGTAATACAATCATCTATATGATTATCTTTGGGTATATGACTAACAATCACACGGATGCATGGGGCCTTCATTATTTATCAAGGATCAATGACATATTCTCCTTATACTAAATTTGCTAATAGGTGCATCATGGGCAATCCCAACCTAGTCCTTATGATCAGCCCAAGAACGGGAGGCTAAGACGCTATATTGTTGGTTAGTCTAATATTCAATAGGTCATACATACTTGTGTTTCAATCGTCCTTTCCATTAGCCTCCTTTTGTTGTGAGATAAGAAGAGACCTACTATAATGCAACTCTTATATCGTTTACTCCTACTCAAACCAGCGTATGGGAGCTAACTGAGCACCCCGCGGGGAAAAAAAAAAAAAACCCAGAGCTCTTTCATTGTAGCCATCTCATACAGATGGATCTAGACAAGGGCAGGGGCAGATCATCATGGAGGTGGCAGGGGTTCTAACCTCCACTACTGGCGCTGGGATCATCGGAATTCTCAGGAAGTCCTTGTTAAATTTTTTTTTTGAAATATATATATGAAAGAGGAGTGGTAGCTTTGTCTAATTTGTTTATATCCACCCGCTATCTCTTCTTGGATCTACCACTCGACAAGGGTACTAGATTTTGATCTGTATAGAGTTATTTGAGGACATAGCCAAATGGATACCTTCAGGTAAAGAAATATATTTTTTTCAAAATATACATCTATTTGTTGTTTGGTACTTCCCATATATTCGACTTAATAACAAATGATCATATTCCGAGAGTGTCTTCTTCTAGAAAAAATGACTTTTATCGCATTCAGGAGCTAGCTAGATTTATCTATAAGTTAATAGCACCAAGTTTAATTGAAATACTTTGAAACGTATGATAGAGTTCACCATTTCCTTTTTGATTCCAGTTTAGGGCACTTACCCATTTTAAACATTTGGATTGTGCTGGAGAACCACGTACGGTAGGCATTTTACCCACACTAAAGAACAGAACAATTAGACATGCATCACGTACGCTTCTTGCCTATCCACCTTATGCGTCGTTTTTCGTTTTGCACCTCGTATACCTACATAGACACATGTCTCTACGATCACAACATATGTATATACATGCACACGCCATCCAATAACTAATAACACTATCTGGTCAAAAGATAATTATAATAATAATTGAAGCTAAAATTGCAGTTTCACATGACCCGGGCCCTATCCTCGGAAAGAAAAAGGAAAGGAGAAATGAAACTGATAGAACCTTACTGAAATAAATAAATAAACAATTCCATGATTGACAGCATTAAGCTCTTTTTTCACCCATCTGTGTAACCGCTAATCGCTAGTAACGCCACTATATAACACTAAGTTTGATATAGCAGTTCGATTTAGTTATATAGCACTACTTTTGTTTCGTGTTATAAAACGATTTAATCTTTTATTAGTTAAACTTACTTAAATTTAATTAAATTTATTAAAATTTAGCAATATTTGTAACACCAATTTAGTTTCATTAAATCTAACAATCTATATATTTCGATAATAAGTTTGTTTTGTGTTAAAAATATTACTATATTTTTCTATAAATTTAGTCGAACTGCTAGAAAAAAGTAATAGTGTCTTAAAATATAAAACGAAGGGAGTACCAGGGAAAACTAAACGAGCATTAGTACATGATTAATTAATTACTCCTTCTTTCATGTTATAAGTTGTTTGATTTTTTTCTAGTCAAATTTCTCTAAGTTTGATCAAGTTAATAGAAAAAATATTAGAAAAAATATTAGTATTTTCAATCCAAAATAAATATATTATCAAAATATATTCAATGTTAGATTAAATGAAACTAATTTGATATTTTTTATATTGTTAGTTTTTTATATAAACTTAGTCAAACTTAACAAAGTTTGACTAGAAAAAAAGTCAAACGACTTATAATATGAAACGAAAACGGAGGGAATATAAAATTAGAAAATGGATTTATTGATTCTTTAAGAAACTTTTATAAGTTTTTCACGAAACTTATCGTATTCAGTTTTAGGAAACACGTTCACGATAAACGATAACCCAACCTAACTCCAGTTTAGAAGTTTGAACATATCCTACTACAAAACCGATTTTTGCATGCTGTTGCTCTTATCGTATACACGAAAAGGTCTACGAAAATCGGATTTTTGCATGCGACTAGGGTAACCCTATGTGAAAATCGGATTTTTGCATGTAGATACTTAAGTTGTCCAACTGCGAAAAGAAAAAATCGAAAAAAAAATTAAAAATCCTGAAAATCCCCAAACCCTAACTCTAGAAACTTGCAGCCGCCGTTGCCTCCGTCCTCGTTATCACCGTCATCGTCGCTCGAAGCCTCCACCACTATCCTCGTCATCATCGTCACCGTCGCTCATAGCCATCATCGTCATTGTAGGCGGAGGGGCTGCGGGATGTGCGCGGGAGGGGGAGTGGCGCTGGCTCCACTCTTCGGTCGTCATTGCCACCGGAGCCCATATGGCAGATCCGGAGATCCTTGCGCCGGATCCGTCGTCGCCGCCTTCCCTACTGCCATAGCCCTCTCCATCGCCGGATCCGCCACCGCCCTTCCTACCACCGGATCCACCGTCGCCAAGCCCCCTTCCTCCGGATCCGTGACGCCGCCCTCCCCACCACCGGATCTACTGCTGCCGAGTCCCCCTCCTTCGGATCTATCGGTGTTGCCGTCGCCTGAGCTGCCTGTTGCCGCTTGAGCCCGTCGTTGTCACCCATCGTAGCCGCTCCTGAGAGTGGCGAATCTTGCCCTCCCGAGGGCAGCGTCACCGGATCCGCCACCTATCATCACCGCTCGCCGCAGTAGCTTCCGAGGGTGGTGGCACTGGATCCACCGCCTGCCATCACCGCCGGCCATTCCTACTCGCACTCGGGAGGGGGAGGTGACCCGCTTGGGCGAGAGAGGGAGAGAGAGGAGGAGAGGAAATGAGAGGTGGCTTAGAAATTTTTGAAGATGGTGACAGGGAAGTGGAGGACGGTTAGACTTGTAGACGGACCTTTAAAAGGCCCATCTGCAAAAAATCATTTTTCGCATGTGTTTACTTAATAGATCCGTCTGTGAAAATATTAGATTTGTAGACGGGCCTTTAAAAGCCCTACCTGCAAAAATCAATTTTCGCATGTGGCCATTTAATAGATCCGTCTGTAAAAATAGACTTATTTTTGCATGCGACCCTGTTAAGAAGCCTGTTTGCAAAAATTAATTTTTGCATATGGCCTTATAAGGAGCCTTATAGGAAAATAGAAATCCATTTTTACAGACGTGATGTCCGTCTGTAATATATAGGGTTCAAACATATATAGGGTTCACATAACATTTCTGTAGCAGTGTATAGTCACGTAGTATATCTTTCTTCAGGATCCAACTTCTTGCCACCCGTACACATCCTAACGACACGAGGATTGACAAGCGATAGGAAACGTGAATATAGTTATGCAGGGGTATGTAAGATAAAAAATCATTTCACTTGCATAGCATCATGCTAGCCATCTCCTCCCATGCACCTACTGCAATAATGCTATAACAAGGGCGTAGATTGGACTGGATTAAAACAGATCGATTATTCCCTAAATGTTAATCACTACACTGGCCAAGGTCACCTGTGACGGGCCCAAACCCTAACCTTTGACGACTTTGATCAGGATCAGTGATTAGTGGTTACTGGTGAGTCCAGTCACCTTTGACGGGTGGACGACCGTCAGAGGTGTCATCCACCTCTGACGGGCACGTTAATAGAAGGCCGTCAGAGGTGTTGGTCACCGCTAGCCCAGGGTCAGTTGGGACCCGTCACAGGTGACTCACCTCTGACGGCCCTTTAAATAAAGGCCATCAGAGGTGATGGTATCCGTAGATAGAAGCTGTCACAGGTGATCTACCTCTGACGGCCCCGAAAGTAAAGACCCGTCACAGGTAGGTCACCTCTGATGGGCCTTTATTTGCGAGTACGTCACAGGTGAGATTACCTGTGACGGATTTTGGTTCTGACCCGTCAGTGATGAGTTAATTCCAGAAAAAAATAAATCCTAAATATTGGCTAGCCTCAGGATTTGCTAGCCATGCCCTCTGAAAAACAGAAACATCACAGATATATTCACATAATATTATATCACAGTTCCATCTCAAACATCGCAGATATGATCCCCAACATCATAGATCCTTCTCAAAAATTGACATCAAGCCACAAATTTGCACATCCCCAAATTTTGCTTCAAGCCACAAGTTTGCACATATGAACGTAAATTACATTGCACTCCATAATAAAAAACAACCTTTTTTACATCACAATAAATTATCTAACCAAGTTCATGAGTCTAGTTGACGTGAAAACGTCCTTTTCTGTTCATTATTTCTGCAAGAATGAAGGTGCACACAGAAGACAACATATGCTAAGGGGCAGCTAGCTATAATTCACCATCTCATGTAGTGAAAATTAATCCTAAAAATTACCATGAATTGCAGGTTGTTGGACCGCCGTAGTGGAGGGATGACCTTCGTCAACTTTCTCTGTGGCTGGGTTTGCTTCTTCCTGTATCCTCGCAGGTGTCGGGGAAGATGGGTTTGCGCTAGGCGTTGTCATGGTCTATTTTTTCCAAAAAAGCTTATAAATTTCCTATCATTATACTAATTAGCACTACATACATGTAATACGGGGTATACTATGAAAGATATGGCCTCAGTTTTGCTCAAAAATTAGGCATCAATTACTATCATTTGCATGAATGGAAAAAAGAGGAAATCAGCTACTAGGAGGAAAAAACAACCCAAAGTCAGCGTAAAAAAAGAACAAGTGTTGATAATCTGTTCTTATGCAAAAAAAAGAACAAGTGTAGATAATCTGTTCTTATGCACTAAAATAAGAACAAGTGTTGATAATCTGTTCTTATGCAAAAAAAAGAACAAGTGTAGATAATCTGTTCTTATGCACTAAAATAAGAACAAGTGTAGATAATTTGTTCTTATGCAAAAAAAAAGGAGCAAGTGTAGATAATCTGTTCTTATGCACAAAAATAAGAACAAGTGTAGATAACCTGTTCTTATGCAAAAAAAATTAGAACAAGTGTAGATAATTTGTTCTTATGCAAAAAAAAAGAACAAGTGTACATAATGTTATGGAGCATTCATCACTGGCCATTCAAAGGAATAATGCATCATTGAACAAGGGGCACAGGGGCAGCAGGGGCGCAGGGGCATATATCTCACATCATATACATATACATATATCCAAAATCATCCTAAAATCATATATCTCACATCTCCAACATATACATATATCCAAAATCATCCTAAAATCATATAATCAAAATCATCCTAAAATCATATATCCAAAATCATCCTAAAATCATATATCTCACATCTCCAACATATACATATATCCAAAATCATCCTAAAATCATATAATCAAAATCATCCTAAAATGTATAAACCGGCAGTATATTGACTTGCATTGCTTCTTCAAGGAAAACAAGGACATATACTACTAACCGGCCGGTCGGTCGGTGCGGGCGGCAGAGGTCGTCGGTGCGGGCGGCAGAGGTCGTCGGTGCGGGCGACCCCGGTCGTCGGTGCGGGCGGTGTCGTCGGTGCGGGCGGCGCCGGTCGTCGGTGCGGGCGGCCGGTCGTGGAGAGAGCGGCGACGGTGGTGAGGGCGGAGAGGGTTAGGCGGCGAGGGTGAGTGGCGACGACGAGGGTGAGGGTTGCAGTTGTTGTGACCGGATCTGGATCTAAAATAAGTGCAACCCTAGGTCAGCCCTAGTCAAACTCACCTCTGACGGGCGCCACCGGCCAGCCCGTCACAGGTGAGGTCACCTCCGACGGGCGCCAATGGCGAGCCCGTCACAGGTGAGGTCACCTCTGACGGGCTCCAACCGTTGGCGCCCGTCAGAGGTGACCTCACCTATGACGGTTTGGCCGGTGGCGCCTGTCAGAGGTGACCTCACCTCTGACGGGCTCGCCGTTGGCGCCCGTCAGAGGTGAGTTTGACTAGGGCTGACCTAGGGTTGGACTTATTTTCCTTAGTTCTTTTATTTCATTTCATTTTTATTTTATTCCACTTAGTTCTTTTAATTTCCTTAACATATTTCCACATACAGTACATATTTTCTTACTTAATTATTTTATTTCACTAACAGTAGTAATTGCACTTTATTATTTTACTAGTGGGTGCTTCACTTAATTATTTTATTTGACTATTTCATAAGCAATATACTATTGATCGTTGTGAACATATATATTATAGTCATACAGATATATAACAGACATGTAGACATAACGTACGTACATAAATTACAAAAATAATCCTTCCTCATGGTCGACGCGTGCGTACTGAACGTCATCTTCTTCTTCCTCCTCGTCTAGAGGTATTTCTTGACCTATGCCGTGGACGTGCTGGTTGTAATCATCCTCGTCTGCAATATTGTCCAATCCAACAATTCTCCTTTTCCCTTCACGAACAACATGTAGTTTCTTGTTACACGGGTCAACTACGTAGAAGACTTGAACAACTTGTTTGGCGAGAACGAATGGTTCATCCTTGTACGCGTTGTTAGCCAAGTTGACAGTGGTGAAACCTTCATTGTCAACTTTTACATTGCGAAGATCGACCCATCGACAACGAAACAACGGGACTTTGAACTTCAAGTAATCTAGCTCCAATATTTGCTCAACTCTGCCATAGTATTGATCGCACCGACCACCGTCACTAGCAGCCTCGATGCGTAACCCACTGTTCTGCACTGTGCATTTGCTGTCTTGCTTTACCGTGTGAAAGGTGTATCCATTTATGTCATACCCTTGCCAGGTGGTGGTACTCCATTCAGGACCCTGTGACAACCACTGAAGTGTTTCACTAGACAAGTTCTGCAACCTGGCAATTCTGTTCTTCAGCCACTCGTTGAAAGAAGACATGTGCTTGTTTCTGACCCAACTCTCAGATCGGCCTGGGTTCTCCTGTCGGAGAACTGCAAGGTGTTCGTCAACGTACGACACCACCTCAGTCATATGCTGTAGTACCGTGAAATGAGCTTTATTATACACCTTCCGATCCAACCTAACAATCTTCCTTCCAACAGTACCAACACCATCAAGCCTGCCTTCATGATGAGATCGTGGTAATCCAATTGAAGATGTTTCTGACATGTAGTCCACACAAAAATCGATGACCTCTTCGGTGGTGTAACTCTCGATGATACTCCCCTCGGGGTGTGAACGGTTCCGTACAAAACCCTTGAGGATCCCCAGGTACCTTTCGCAAGGATACATCTGCGTCATGAAAGCTGGACCACAACACTTTGTTTGCCTCACAAGGTGCACGGGAAGATGTTCCATTATGTCAAAGAAAGTTGGAGGAAAGTACATCTCAAGATGACATAGGGTTCTCACAAGTTCTGCCTGTAGTTCATCTAATCCCTCTGGATCAATGATCTTCTGGCTGATTGCATGGAAGAAGGAACACAACCGATGGATCGTGCGTCGCACCTGAGGAGGCAAAATATTCCTTATTGCAACGGGCAACAGCTGTGTGATAAGAATGTGGCAGTCATGCGACTTCATTCCTACCAATTTAAGGTCCTGCAGTGAAATGAACCTACTAATTCTTGATGAGTAACCAGATGGAACCTTTATACCACTCAAACATATTAGCAAATCAATCTTCTCTTCTTTCGAGAGAGTGTAACAGGCTGGAGGAAGGTACACCCTGCTGGATTCCGTGGTTATGGGATGTAATTCCGAGCGAACACCCATGTCTTCCAGATCTCGTCGGGCGTTGAGACCATCCTTTGTAGTACCTGGGTTAAGCAGTCCCATTAAACTCTCACATACATTCTTCTCGACATGCATCAAATCTATGCAGTGGCGAACTTCAAGATCCTTCCAGTATGGTAGTCTCCAAAATATTGACTTGTTTTTCCACATGCTCCTCTCTTTTCTCTTTTGTTTTTCCACATGCTCTTCTGTTTTGTCCTTCGACATACTCTTCTCTTTTGTCTTTCCAACTTTCCCCTTTTTTCCAAACTCGTTGGTTATTCCCATCACTAAGTTGTGCACCTCTGTCCCTGTTAGCTCTGCCGGGGGTCCGGCTGTATCTCTGTGTCCATTGAAATTCTTTCTCATATTCCTATACGGGTGATACCTTGGGAGAAATCTCCTGTGACCCATGTAGACCATCTTGTGTGAATGCTTCAACCATTTGCTTCTTGTTTCCTCCATACACTCCGAACACGCCCATTTCCCTTTTACAGTTTGGCCAGAAAAGGTTGCCAAGGGCCGGATAATCGTTGATGGTACAAAACAGCATCGCATGGAGGTTGAAATACTCTTCTGCATATGCGTCCCATGTTCGTGTGCCCTCAATCCATAGCCTTTCGAAGTCATCGATTATCGGTTCAAGGAACACATCGATATCGTTGCCAGGTTGTCTCGGTCCTTGAATGAGCATGGCAAGCATAATATACTTTCTTTTGAAGCACAACCATGGAGGAAGGTTATAGTTAACAAGCAGAACTGGCCATGTACTGTGACGACTGCTCAAATCACCAAATGGATTAATGCCGTCCGTACACATGGCGAAACGCATGTTTCTTGGGTCCTTTGAGAATTCCTGGTAAATCCTATCGATTGTCCTCCACTGTACTGAATCTGCTGGGTGCCTCAGCATACTATCGACTTTCCGTTCTTCGGCATGCCAGCGCACTAGCTTAGCTTGTTCATTATTCGCAAACATTCTCTTCATGCGCTCCGCAATTGGGAGATACCACACCACCTTTGCGGGGCCTCCCCTCTTTGACTTCCTTCCTTCACCTTCACTCTTTGCTCGTTTGTATCTACATACCCCACAGACAGGGCAGACATCCAATTCACCGTATTCCTTGTAATACAAAATACAGTCGTTCGGACAAGCATGAATTCTTCTGACCTCCAGGCCCAACGGACATAATACTTGCTTCGCTTCATATGTTGTCTGCGGTAAATTGTTCCCCTCTGGCAGCAGGTCCTTTAACATCTCAAGAAGTTCAGTAAAACTCTTGTCCGACCAGCCATTACTAGCCTTAAGCTTCATGAGTTCCAACACGCATGACAACTTGCTATGCTTCGACTTGCATCCATCATACAAGGGCATCTGACAATCTTCCACCAACTTACTAAACTTCTCAAAATCTCTGTCGTTGTCCTCTGCGTCTTCAATGTCATGCAACATTGTAGATAGACATTGAGTATCCAAATCTATGGTCTCTCCACCTAACAGTGAAGGTACGAACATGCCTTCTCGAGCTGCGGCGGTGTTCTCTACATCATGTTCCAACACTTCTTCAGCTGTGACATCAGGCGCCTCTTGCTCTCCATGCTTGGTCTAGCAGGTATATTTCTTCGTGAATCCATTCGTTATCAAATGAGAATGCACTTCTGAGCTATCACGGATCATCTTTTCATTTTTACAGTCCCTACATGGACACAATATGTACATGCTCATTCTACTTTTTCTGTCATTCTCCGCAAATGTGATAAATTCAGTGACCCCTTGTCTATATTCTGTGGACGAACGATGAACATGATACATCCAACTACGATCCATCTGAAATCAACAACATAGGAAGAAAAATATATGATGATCGATATATATTGAGAATAAAGGCAAAAATAATGTGTATTTTACCTTGAATTTTAGCAAAAAATCGCCCCCCTAGCCCTCCCAACTGATTTCTGAACAGTAAATAGTCGGGATGGAAAGTAGTTGGCGGTTTGGGGGGTATTTATAGATCCAACACACCTCAAACGGGTTAGGTAAAAAAGGACCGTCAAAGGTATTGATCATACCTTTGACGGGCCCCAACTGAGTTGCCCGTCACAGGTAGATCAATACCTGTGACGGGCCGGGAAAAAAAGCCGTCACAGGTGACGCCAATCACCTGTGACGGGTTGCAGTGAAAGGGACCCGTCACAGGTGGGGTCATACCAATGACGGGTTGGGATTATTACCCGTCACTGACTCATCTGTGACGGCTTAGTCTTGCGGCCCGTCACAGGTGAGGTGATACCTGTGACGGGCCGCGGCCAGATGCCTCACCGATGACGGCATCCCGTATGACCCGTCAAAGGTGACGGTCATCAGTGACCATTTGCTTTGCCCGTCACTGGTATCTCGTCAGAGGTGTGAGGATCTGGTATAGTGAATAATAATAAATGATAGATTGAACTGGATGAAAACAGATTGGATATTCACTAAAATGTTAATAATAATAAGTGATATAGTTTCCGGTCATTTCTCCTCTAGTAATATGTAAAATTTATTTTTTTAATTTATGTTTGCATCTGTCTTATTAAAGTTGGTACTATAGTTGATTTTATAAATTAAAAAATTCTCAACTATATTGGTTCCCCGTTTTCTAAAAATAAACATAATATAATAATAATAATAATAATAATAATAATAATAATAATAATAATAATAATATCATCGTTTCTAACATTTTTCGTCCTTGATTTACAATTTAAAATATCTTTTGAATCGATAAACTAATACATAATGTACCTACATACGTAATACACAATTTTATGTATTTCTTTTACTCGGAGTAAATATACAATTATTTTAATTGGCTCCTATATATAATATTTAATACAAGCAAGCTGTTATCTTATCAAATACAAAATTATCTTATGGGTGATAACGTATGTATGCTGATATATGCAACTCACCCACTCGTCATCCTACTTAGGCACGTAATTTACCATGTATCATACCTCACATATATCTAATCAGACAAATATTATATGTAACACTTACCTAATCAAATACACGTCTATATATCAACCTATTAAAGTGGGATGCAATGTATAACGGAAACATAAAATAGATACATAAACACGAACGTGAACCTTCGTATTCGCATTACCCCTTTACCCAAACGACATGGAGATACGACTAATCGAGAAACTCGCATTTAATCATTTGCATGATTGGAGGCAGTGCGGCTCTATCCAGCCATCCATCTAACCCCAGGACCCTAAAATAAACAAATATTCATCTCTTGCTCCCTTCTCACTTGTCCTCCGGCTCACCATCGACCGCCTTCAGATAGTCTAAGCATGCTCATCGTCTTCACCGCTAGGGGTGTATGAAGCTCTGATTTGATTATCCTACAAGTAAAATTCATCCGTCTTTCTGAGTGATTTAGGTCAGACTCAGCGGAACTGTCGTCTCCTATGGATGACAGTGATATCAAACAACGAGATGGAGGTGAACGTCGACCCCACGATGAGGTGGGGTCATGCTTCAGGTGTATCTAGTCTGACACATATTTCTGTACCAACTTATTTAGTTAGACACGCATCTATATATCAACTTACCTAATTAGATCACGCCTATAAGTGAGGTAAGTAGTATAAGACCTCTAACTCTCTATCTACACATAAACTGGAACATGTATATATCATATAATGGAAACATATGCTTAAAAATAGACGCGAAAACACAGAAGTGGAAGTCTCCAATTCATGTTACCTTTTTACACTAGCAAAAAAAAAAAAAAAGTGAAAGGAAGACTCTACTGAACCAGGAAGGCAGGAACTTACCGTTTTTTCATGATTGAAGGCAGTTACCAGTGAGTTCCATCCAGACCATCCATCCATCAACCCCCCAAAATAAAAAGCCCAAATTCATCCGTTTCTCCCTTCCTCGCTCCCCGTCCCCCGACTCGCCGACGGCCGCGCCACCGGAGACTCCAAACCCTCGCCGCCGCCTCCGCCGCCCGGCCGCGCAGAGCTCTGATTCCGCGGAATCCCTGCGCGCCTTCGCGAGATTCCGTCGGGTTTAGGCGGGACCGTCGTCCCCTGAGGGGGGTGCCGAGTTGGCGGCGGCGGCGGTGGTGGCAGGCGGCGAGATGGGGGCGAACGCCGACCCCACGGGGGTGCTGCTGGGAGGGCCCCACCACCGCAACCCTTCCCCCGCGGCGGCGCTGGCCCCGCCGCCGCAGCACGGCGTGGGCGCGAGCACCGCGGCGGCGCTGCGCCACGACCCGGGGCTCTCCGTCCGGTGGACGCCCGAGGAGCAGGCCGTGCTCGAAGGAGGGCTGGCCAGGTGAGTTTCTAGGGTTTCTCTTCCCTTCGTCTAATAATTCGTAGAGAGAGGATTCTCTGGAATAGTCCGTTCTACTACTTGATTGTTAGTCTGGTTAGGAGTTGGAGGAGCTTTGTAGATGTCATCGATCTTGGAGAGTTCTTGGATCGTGGATATGGCGGTTTTAGTGATTATTTTCTAATCTACTGTTCGCTCATCTATAATGGAATTATTTTACATGTTTGCTATAGTTTCTTCACTTTCCCATCTAGGATGGAATATTTACTTGTTTCCTTTACTAGTGAATGGTAGCAAGTTATTATTGGGTAGGAATGTTTGCATGCTTCCTTATGGGGAGTAGTTATGCTTGGCTAGGTTATTTTTCCCCATCTTCTATTCAATATCTTCAAGGTTTTATATTGTCATTCATGAGCAAGTGATTGTAGAAGGTTTTCTGTCTTTTATGATAAGAGTATAATTTCGCAGTTGTAGCTGCTGTCATCTAGTCTATCTAGGATGAAATTCCTTTTGTCATAGTTCTAATGGCTATGGTACTGTTAGGGCTCAGGTCATGCCAGTTGCTGCATGACTTGCGAACAGGACAAGAAAATGGTAATGCTCAAGTGCTTGTATAGAAACCGATAACTGCCATCGGTTATTGCGTTGGAGTTTGGTTGGTAATTTGGAAGCTCAAATGGAAATTAGTACCGTGCCTTGTGGAACACGCATATTTTCTGCAAAATGTAGGCATGCATTTACCATGTTGTTTGTTAGGGTTTCCTTGTGAGATGAATTCTTAAATGGCCTGTAGTAGCATTTCAGTTGTCGTGTTCTTACTCAGTGCAGTGGTGGAGGCTTGTATTTAATAGAGTAAATTACAGTTTGCACTGGTTAGATATTTGTTTTTTTTTGAGAATTTGCACTGTTTAGATTGACTTTACGTTTCACAATGCACTGAGTTAAGCATAAATTTCTACTTTACACGGGGTAAGCCTAAATTTAGTTTCACATAACACCAGTCTATCCGTTTCGGGTGGGACTGACGGACCGTGGGATATTGTGCAGCCACCTCATTCTGGCTCGCAGTGTGTATGAAACCCTATCTGTTCGTTGTTGTTCTGGGAATAAATGTAGTGGCCTCATGCACTTGGTTAATGTCCCATCATTACCACGATTGTTGTACGAAATCTGAATTCTTGAATTGTACTGTTTTTGTTTTGTCCTCATTTAAGCTAGCCCAAATCCTCCGATGTCTTGTACTTATATGTAGCAACAATTAAGTTAATCAATCTTACTTTCTGACTGCACCTACTGTAGCTATGCGGCTGATGCAGCTGTAGTTCGCTATGCAAAAATTGCTATGAATCTGCCTGACAAGACAGTGCGAGATGTGGCCCTGCGTTGCAGATGGATGGCTGTAAGTTGCACCCTGATCACCTGCTGTACTTCTATATTTGTTTGCTCTTTATTTTGCTTTAGCTCCTCTATACAGGAAAGTTTTGGTTATGATTAATTGACAGATGGGTTTATGTTTCACTGCTTCAGCTTGTCTTATTAAGTAATATATCTAGCGCATCCGAATTTCCCGACCAAAAATTCTACAATACATCGTTCTTTTATGTTTATCAAGCATCCCATGCCAATCAACCAATTGAGATAATTCAGTACCTCATATTATTTTTTTATCATTGTCATTATGTTTATTAGTTGCTTAGTTGTTTAAATCAATCAAGTAATTTCACTTTGTTTTTTGCTATGCTTAACCAATGGTTTCCGGATGGCCTGTTACCAGTTCCTTGTGCAATCATCAGATTTATATAGTGAATCTAACATAGAATGCTAGGTTGCTAGCATCTCCATTACCAATACCATATTGAGCACCACCTCCAACTTTCCTCATGATTACTGTTCTCATTATTATTATATCATGATCATGATCATGATCATAATCTTTTATCTTCCTCGCTAGTAAAAACCATTAAATCTACATCCACACTACATCACTGCCAAAATCACATCATCTGTTTCAAAACCAGTCGTCTTTCAGAAATGAATCCTTCCAAGTCATGCATCATAGTTGTTGTTTATTATAAAAATTAACTGAAGTTTTAGGCTTGTAACCATGCAAACCGACCAGTGTTGCCATCAACAGATAGATATGTCTAGTGATTTTTCTTTTCAAACATTCTGATGTTTCATATTACAAGCACTATAGTTCTTCTGCCTAACAAATATTGTTATATGATCTCATCAACTTTTTCATCTCTTGCAGAAAAAGGAGAGTAACAAGAAAAGGAAGGAAGAGTCATCTAAGAAAAACAAAGAAAAGAAGGTTACCATCTGGCTCACTTATGTACTGATTCCCTATTTTATCGCTCACTTATGTACTGATTCCCTATTTTATCGCTATTATTTTTCTTGATTTGGCAAGCTGTTGATTTCATGAAAGCGGTAACCGGCATTCTTTCTTTCTAGTGAAGTTTTAAAAGGCAGATTACTAGCTTTTAAGTGTTTTAGCAAACCTGGTGGCACATGCAAAGTCAGTGTTTCACATATGTAAAAGTGCATAGGTGTTTGGATGTAAATATGTAAAAATGCATAGATGTTTTAAAAGCAGCATCATTTTTTTTAATTTCTTGCATGATTAAAATGTATATATTTTTACTAACCTGTAGGAGAGAGCCAATGATTCTTCATCAAAAGGGCCAGCTCACCTAGTGGCCCGACCTAATGCCACTCCATATTCTCTTCCTGTTCTTCCCATGGATGATGATGATGTGTCATACAAAAGTAAGTGTTTTGTTAGTACTAGCACTCATATTTTGTACTTTCTTGCGTCTCATTTGTTTTCTTATATTTTTTTCTTGATGTTAAGTTCCAGGCATGTGGCTATTTAAACCTTTGTTCCTTCTTTATTTTTTTCTCTTCGACCTTGTTGATGCTGCTTTATTATGTAAAAGATCTATTATTGAACTTATTTGGAATTTATCCAAACCTGAAGTTTTCCAGAGCATGTACCAAAATTTAAAATAGAGTAAGTAGTAGAACATGATGCTTGCAAATATTTCTTCTGTATGATGTTATCCTGTTTGTGATCCAGGAGTAGAGTACTATTTACTTTAAATATAATAGGAATAGGAAGTTGCATACTGTAACTTTACAAGCATCTTCATTAATATAACAATTATCACTATGTTGAGATTTTAAACGTTAAATTAAGATATTATATTTGATCAGTGCTTTCTATGTCATTGCAGCAATTGGAGGCCAAACTGGTCAAATTCTTGAGCACAATGCACAGATCTTGAACCAGATCTATACCAATATTTCAAACATGCAGGTACTTCTAGTTCTATCTTCTCTGTTATTTTTTCAGCACTCGGCTCCATCATGATAAGATTATGTGAATAATACTTTGCCTATTATGATCTACATTGTCTGTGGTTTACATTGCATTGCCACTGAAGATGTAGTGTTGCAATTAGTTTTGTAAGTTGCCCGTAAATCACGCATGGACAAGCATTCTATCAATCATTACAAGGTTCTAGAAGAATTTCACTTCATAATAGAACACGGGTACGGAAAACCCATAATGCAGTTTCCATTGAACTGTAGGTGTTTTACTTTATTAGTACCCATTTCATGATGGTTATATACTTGTACGTTGGGGAAAGGAGCAGCCATTTGAATGTATGCTATATTAAAAGAATGTATTCCAAATATTTCTCTTCCGAAATTTGTATGATTGTTTTGTTTCACAAGGTATAACTGATACCTGTCACATTCACCTGATATTTGCTATGCTGTCAATATTCTAATAATGATTGCATTTATTGTAGGTGCAGGAGAACATCCCTCTTTTATGTCAAACTAGGGATAATATACTTGCAGTCCTGAAGGAGTAAGATTCTCTATGCTTTTTGTACAATCTTGAATAACTTGGGATTTGAGTACCAGATTTGTCTTCCCATGATTGTTTATCTGGCTTTTTTTTTTTTTCATTCCTGAGTCTTCTAAAGTCAATGCATTTCTTCTCCACTTTAGATTGTACCCCAAGTAGTCCCCTTACTTTGGAATCTCAGTTTCTAACTGGCCTGCATTCTATATCAATAAGTTGCAATGTCATTTAGTCCCCTCCTTGTTATATAAACTAGCCTTTCTGCTACATCTTAATAACTGAACACTTTATTCCATGTGATCTTGAAATACAGATGTTATTTATTGATTAAGTAGTTGCTGTCGTTTCATCACTTGTCCTGTGAAACTGCAATTATGTAACAACAATTTCTTCCATTTTATAGCAGGATAGGCGATGTTCCTGAGATAATGAGGCAGATGCCACCCCTTCCTGTAAAGTTGAATGAAGACCTGGCTAACTCTATGTTGCCGAGGCCTCCACATACATGATATGTGCAACAGTTTGCTCAACCAAATCAACTGTGCATGAAGATCAGTTTAGATAGATGGGTTATTTGCATATGCTTTGTCGCTATAGATTCCAGATGTCTGATTGTGCTGTCCAGATCTTAAATCCAGCCATGTAACAATTCTATACCTTGGTTCTATTTGTTCAGCTGATAGTAGGTACTCCGTGTACAAAGCCAGCAGTTTCAGTGAAACAAGTTCGTAGCCCTCTAGTCCTTGTAGAAAAAAACATAGGGGTTAAACTTCTGTACAGTGTCGAAAGAAATAGCATCTTTTCTGTTTCAGTTATGTTTAGAACTGGCATTCAGCCAATCTTACATGTTCGGACATGATATAATACAAACAAACTTCTTAATTTGGTACTGGTGTTTCGATTCCTTCAATTTAATTTCCTTGATCTGTTGCCTTCTTGTCCTGTTACGAGTTGATATGGTGTTTGCTCTTAGTTCAGAACTTCAGAAAGTTTAGGACTTATGGTAAGTAGAATAATGTTTTGCTTTTCCAATATTATCATCACTGTTGTTTCTATTGCCGTGCGTACCATGCTTGCTCTCCTGTTCAATTTGGGATTAATGAATTATATTTAGACGTTCTTTGTGCTAATTATCTGCAGCTTTACTGTAGCAGCGACTGCAAGTTGGCTGGTTGCTTTTATTTAATTAGGAGATAAGCTACTATGGATAAGAAAGAGATAGATATGTTTTAAGTTCAAGACAAGAAGTTAAAGATAAGATTTGGTTCGTTTGCTACTTGGCTTTGTTAGGGCCAAGCTCCTGTATAAGGTGGTCAAGGAATCAATTCAAGCCAAGCATGAAGAATTAATTAATGGATTTAATATTTCTACCCGAGTTTGCATGATAGAATTGGAGACTGGAGTGATCGGCATGGTTTTCAGTTCCGGCTGAATTGTCCAAGGACGATACGAGAGGACTCTTCATAGAACATCTTGCCTGCTTATATGCGGTTTCCAGATTGCATTTTGTCCAGTTATCTTCTCAAATGGCAAACCATGATGCTTAATCTTCATTCTGTCCTTACCAATATTAACAGGAGTTCACCTTTTCCTCTTGTAAGTCATTGGTTTGGCCTAGAACGCACTTACTTGAAGTAGCTGAATGTTTTCACAAACTTCTATAGGGATTTAAATGAACTACGTTAGTGACATAGGTAGGTGTCACCACTTGCATCCTAAAATGACACAAAGAAAGGGCCATGCTATCTTTTATGGATTAGTACTTTTTTCCATGATTTCATAACATGTTTTTTTTAGCGTTGAATCTGAGGACAAGGAATTGACAATTAAGCAAAACATGGAATGGCAGAAAAGAAGAGTACAAATATATTATATATCCTTCCTCCCCTGTTGTTAGTTTAAGAGTTTAAGATATCTCTTTATTTATTTATTTGTAGTCCGCAAAAGAAGTTTGATCACCGCTTCCAGGAACCTCGAGAGTACGTGATCAATCAAATGTAACTCAGCTCCTCACAGAAACCACAAGAGTAAGTAGCAAAAACTTGTCACACTCTAACCACACTCCAGCAGAGTAAGATGACCGATGTACAAGTACAAAAGACCAGATCCAGAGTAAGTTGTAGGCTGGCTCCACACTATTTAAACAGTATAGATCTAAGATGATCAACATACAGTGCAAAAGAACCACGTCCCTGCGAATGAAAGCGTTTTCTGAATGGTCCAGCAGAAAAATGTACTCAGCCGACAGTCGACAGTCCAATCCTTCTTATTACTTCTCTAATCTGAAACCTGTACGCAAGAAGTGCGGTGAGGCAGGCAGGGGACATCACAGTAGACAAAGCTTTGATTAGCATCGGCATGAAATATATCATTACGAGAAGAAAACAGGAGTGTAATTGTAGAGGACATGTTATATTGGGAGGAACATAATCACACTCTATAGAACAGAGGCAGGCAAAAACTGTGTTGAAAGACAAAACGTACAAGTGCTTTTATTACCACTAAAGAGGACTACTGTGAACTCAATACAACATAAAAATGTAGCAGGGACCTTAGAACATTAGCAGAAACAAGGTGATGTAACAAATCAGTGATAGGTAGGACGTACCAAGGGTCGGGTGCTAACCTCAGAGCCCTAGTCATATTCTATTATATTTAAATAAGGAATGTGAGAGACAAGCTGCCAGTCTTCCTTATAACGCTTA
Organism: Oryza punctata; assembly: GCA_000573905.2. NCBI lineage: Eukaryota > Viridiplantae > Streptophyta > Magnoliopsida > Poales > Poaceae > Oryza > Oryza punctata. Next base: position 14,907,671 of record CM002492.2, on the reverse strand, counting down.
AGCCAAATGAGGGCAGCCAGAAATGCATAATTAGTGGAGATCAGTAAGGTGTTTTATGGACTCGGGCAGGCATTGAATGGCAGAGCACTGTTGGACAAAAAATTCGATGAAGTGCAGAGAGTTTCCCGATCCACTCTGGCAGTGCAGTCAGTGCACCACGCTCTGACCATTTGAGCGCTCGAAGGGACATGAGGTGCTGAATCGTCTCCGGCAGCTGTTTCAAATTATTGCATCCAATAGTCAAGTACGTGAGGGACGTAAGGCGGCCTATCGATTGATTTGAGGGAGGCTGTCCATCATTGGGGTTCCACTGATAGTCAGGTCCCGTAAAGAACACAGTTCTCCAATCCATTCCGGCAGCATGCCTCGTGGATGTTCAAATCCTGGAGGGAGGTGAAGCTTCGCATGCTCTCAGGTAATTGTGTTCGGTCATTGCTGCCAGCAATACGCAAGTACTCTAGTGTATCAAGGACCAAGGTGCTGTAGAAATTTCCAACCACATGATGATCCTGTCATTTTACTTAGAGATAGTTTCTTCAGTCGGGGCACCGCTGTGTGGGCACGGCTGCAGGGAGAAGATTCGTGGGCAAGTGGAGGAAGCAGATGGGAGAAGCTAGCTGCCGCTCATTGCTTTCTAAAATAAAGTTCCTCCGAAGATGATGGGAAATGGGGCATTCCAGGGACTTATTTTCGGTACCTGTCACATCGAATGTTTGTACACTAATTAGAAGTATTAAACATAGACTAAAAATAAAACCCATTTCATAACTCTGGACTAATTTGTGAGATGAATCTATTAAGCCTAATTAGTCCATGATTAGCCTATGTGATGCTACAGTAAACATGTGTTAATTATGGATTAATTAGGCTTAAAAAAATTGTCTCGTGAATTAGGTCTCATTTATACAATTAGTTTTATTATTAGTATATGTTTAATACTCTTAATTAGCGCTCAAACATTCGATGTGATATGAACTAAAAATAAGTCCCTGTAAACAAACACTCCCTCAATCTCGGACAGGACAGGCTTTTATCCATAAGATGGACAGGACAGGGAAACAGTATTGTGCCTGCAATTCATAACCCCTGATTTCTGAACCAGTTATTGTGGTCCACATGTCCTCCAAATTAGGCAATCCAAATAGTTTAAGGTAATTCAGCAAATGCAAGTCAACAAGTCCTTGCATATGCTTCAAGTTTGAAATTTCTTGTAGTGTCATTCTAGTTAGATAAAGAAGTTGACATGGACTTGTTTGCTTTAACATTGTGCCTTCCCAGCAAGAAGAATCATGAGTTTGCTTCCTCATCCACCGTGGCAAACAGGGACCTCCATAATAATATATTAATGTTTCCTCAAGTTTAGATGGTGGTTCAAGAGCATTCAGCACAGCCAGGTATTGTTCCATGACCATATTCAATACTAACTCTTTTTCAGTTTCACCTCGAGACCAGTCCAACACTAGATGCTTTATGTTGTTCTTCCTCTTCAAGCTGGCCCTATCTGCATTAGCTGGATCCTGCATATATTTAAGGTTGGTAATGTTCATATCACCACTTAACATATCAAGGGTTTCAAGCTCTGAGATCCTTGTATCATCTCCACGACATCCAACAACAAACAAACCCAGCTTTGTCAAACGAGTTAGCTGTCTGAAACCTGATGGCATGCAGCATAGTGTACTGCAACCCAAGTTCAAAATTGCAAGCTTTCTCAAGTTTGCTATACTTTAGGCAACTCCATGAGCTCGGTGCAATATCGAAGGTCTATACATTCTAGAGTATCAACCAAAGCAACCCATTGAGGTAACATGGTAATCTTGGTACAGGAAAGATTAAGAGTACGCAATGCACAACAAGCAAATGTGCTTGGCAACTCTTGGAAGCAGTGGCAATCAGCTAAGTTGATTATCTTCAGGTTGTTGAACTTCCCACAGGGTTCTGATGGTATATTTTGCAGAGATGGACGCCACGTAATACGAAGCACCCTTAGGTTCTCAATTTTGCCTATCGAAGTTGGTATGCCTCGAAGGCTGCGACTATTATGTAGTTGCAAAATTTGAAGATCTTGACAATCACCAATGGACTGCGGCAAACTCCCAAGATCACTTAAAATATTGAGCTCTAGAGTTGTTAGCTTCTTAAGCCTGCCAATAGACTCAGGTAACATCACAAATCCTTTGCACCAAACAAAATGAAGTGACTGCAAGTTCCAACAGCCGAAGATTGCTTCAGGAAGTTTTTTGCATTCAACTATGTGGATTTCAAGATATCCAAGATATTCAAACTTCAATAAGACTGGAGGAAAAGGAGTAAAGTTTTCATTGTCCAAAACTACACTGCGGATATAGCAACTCTTCTTAACTGGTTTATCAAATGATAAGTTACCATAAGACATATATAGACCACGGACCTTTTCAAGTAAACCTATCTTAACCTTCTCAGTTCCGGATGTCAAAGATGAATATCTGCATTTGTTTGTCTGATCTGTAGTCATATTCTTTGGTCCAGATGTCACCGCTTCATTCTTTTTACAATATTGAGCAAGATCATGAATCAGGTCATGCATCTTGTACAATAATTTGCCGTTATCAAACCCTTTGAGTGTATCTTGAAGAAAGAAGCCAGATTTCACAAGAGAATCGAAATATTCACTAGTAATTGTTGATGTTGTTACTTCAGCTATGGCTCCAAGGTGTTCCAGACTGTGGCGGCTGCAACGGCTGGAAGAATAAATCCGTTTGAAGTTTGTTATGCATGCACGAAGTTGAAGGTGAGCTGCGGAAGGTGGCGACGATCGCGTCACGCAGCATTTCTGCATCTGCATAGAGTCCGGGAAAACTGAGTCATGGGATGGCATGATTTTAGGCCTAGGATCCCCTTTTCTGTTTTGATTGTATAAGTAGCAGTTAGCTCTTTATTTCACTTGCAATTTTTACATTCAGTTGAATGAGAAAAGCCCCAGAAAATTGCCCCATACTCTCTCGCAATCTCTCTTCTGCTGAAATTCCTTTTCCTGCTCTGTTTCCTCTGTTTTCTTTGTTCGTTGGTGCTGTTGCAGTTCTTGCCGTGTTGAACGTGAACAGTCTGCCCGCAAGGTGTTTGATCGGAGTTTTTTGCTATCGCCAACAAGTGGTATCAGAGCACTCAGGTTGAGGGCTGATACGACGCCATGGCTATGGTTCCGGTGGCGGCGGATCCGGCGAGGGGAAGCTCAGGGAGTGCTTTCTCCTACCCACAACTCACGACGACAAACTACACGAGCTGGTGCATTAGGGTCCAGGCGATGATGGAGGACCAAGGTGTCTGGGATGCCATCGAGCTGGCGACCGGGGCAGCCGTCGATCCACGGAGAGACAAGAAGGCGAAGTCCCACCTGTTGCAGTCCTTGCCGGAGGATTTGCTGATGCTGGTGGCGAAGAAGAAGACGGCGAAGGAAGTGTGGGATTGCCTGAAAACGAGGTTCGTGGGCGCGGACCGCGTGCACGACACGCGCCTGCAAACCCTGAAAGGGAAATTTGGTGCCATGGTGATGGAGCCGGGGGAAACCCTGGACCAGTACGCGGGCGGCATCACTGCAATGAGCGTGCGACACTCAGAGTTGGGCTCGACACTGAGTGATGCCGCAATGGTAAAGAAGCTGTTCAACACGGTGCCGGAAAAATTCATCAGCCTCATCGCAGGTATTGAGCAATTTTACAATGTTGATGATATGCCATTTGAGGAGGCAGTGGGCCGGCTCAAGGCTTACGAGGAACGCGTGCGCAAGAAGAAGGCCGCAGCCGGCGGGGTCACCGCCGACGGGCAGGTGCTGCTCACTCAGGCCGAGTGGGAGGTGCGCTTCAAGAAGAACGGCGGGGAGTCCTCATCATCTCAGAAGAACAAACCACCCGGCGACAATGGAGGGCGCGGCCAGGGCGGTCGTGGCGGCGCGCCGCGCGGCAACTCCGGTGCAGGCTCTGGCGGCGGTGGCCGTGACAAGAGTCACATCAAGTGCTTCAACTGTGAGGAGTATGGGCACTATTCCAACCAATGCCCTCATCCGAAGAAGAAGGGGGAAGCGGCGCACTTGGCACAGACGGAGGATGCTAGCCCTGCTCTGCTGCTCACAGTGCTAGCCCTGCTCTGCTGATCACGGTGACGGAGGACGAGCCGGAGCGCGCACCGTGTGGTTTGCTCATGCACGAGGAGCGCGTGTGGCCAAAGCTGCTACGGGCAGATGCCGGTGGGCAGGCTGGTGATGTCTGGTTCCTAGATAATGGCACCAGCAACCACATGACCGGAGATCACGCCAAATTTCGTGAGCTGGACGAATCGATCACCGGGAGTGTCAAGTTTGGTGACGCGTCAACGATGCAGATCAAGGGAAAGGGTCAATCCTCTTCGCGTGCAGGAATGGTGACCAATGGCTCCTGCAAGATGTGTACTACATACCCAGCCTGCGCTACAACATGGTGAGCCTGGGCCAGCTCACCGAGACCGGGCACCGCGTGGTGATGGATGAGGACGTCCTCAGGTGTTCAACAAGTGTCCCTGGTGGCTGGTGATGAAGGTGCGGCGAACCTCAAATCGGCTGTACCGCATCGAGCTGAAGCTGGCCAGCCTCGATGACCCGGCGTGGTTGTGGCATGCCCGGCTCGGACACGTGAACTTCCATGCGTTGAAGCTACTGGTGGACAAGGAGATGGTGGCAGGAGTGCCCGCAGTCCACCACCCAAACCAGCAGTGTCAAGCATGTCTGGTGGCGAAACAAATCCAGCAGCTGTTCCCAGCAATGGCAAATTATCGAGCAGAGGCACCGCTCAAGCTGCTCTACATGAACCTGTGTGGGCAGATCACTCCATCGACGTTGACCGGTAATCGGTACTTTATGTTGGTCGTTGATGATTTCTCTCGTTGGATGTGGGTGTTTGTGATCAAGTCGAAGGACCAAGCGCTCACGGTGTTCGAGAAGTTCAAGCCGTTGGCGGAGAACACGGCAGGGCGGACAATCAAGACACTCCGGACAGACTGCGGTGGCGAGTTCTTGTCCGAGGAGTTCGCGCGTGTCTGCGATGAGGCCGGCATCGAGCGCCATCTGACGGCACCGTATTCACCGCAGCAGAATGGCATCGTGGAGCATCGCAATAGGACAGTGATGGCAATGGTGCGGTCTCTCCTCAAGGGGTTGGCCGTGCCTGGCAGGATGTGGGGGGAGGCAGTTCGACACGCCGTATTTCTCCTAAATCGGCTACCGACCAAGGCGATGGGAGATCGCACTCCGTTCGAGGCATGGACCAGGAAGAAACCTCACCTGAGCCACCTGCGGGTGTTCGGATGTGCGGCGCACGCGAAGGTGACTACACCGCACTTGAAGAAGCTGGACGACCAGAGCAATCCGTTCGTGTACCTGGGCGTTGAAGAATGGAGCAAGGCGCATCAGCTGTTTGATCCGCGTCGTCGACAAATCGTTGTAAGTCGTGATGTTGTTTTCGACGAGAACACACCTTGGCAGTGGAGTGCTGCAGCAGGAGAGGTGAACACCACCGAGTTCGAGGTCGAGGAAGCTGTTGGCGAGAAGCAGCCAGCGCCGGTAGAGCAGTCAGGCTCGGTACCGTCATCGTACCGGGCGCCGCCGGCACGAGGATGCGCTGGGGAGGAACCGGAAGCGGCAGACCAGCATGGAATGCCTCCGACAAGCCCGGTGACATCATCACTGACCTTGCCTAGCCCGCCTGGGCATGGGTCACCTTCACGCGCTCTACCGAGGTGGAGGCGTCGCCACGCACTGCCGGCAGCAACGACGGCCCGGTGCGGTACAGAAGTCTGGTCGAAATAATGCTTGAGGCGCCTCAGGTGGATCTGGTGGAGGGCGATGACGACGCAGAAGCGCTGCTCGCAGAAATGGAGGAGCCGTCATCCAACCATGAAGCAGCCGGCGAGCCGGCATGGGTGAACGCGATGAACAAGGAGCTGGAGGCCATTGAGAAGAACAAGACGTGGTCGCTGTGCATGCTACCAGCTGGTCACAAGGCAATCGGGCTCAATTGGGTGTTTAAGCAGAAGAAAAACACTACCGGTGAGGTGATTAAACACAAGGCGCGGCTGGTGGCAAGGGCTACGTCCAGCGGCAAGGTGTGGATTTTGATGAAGTGTTTGCGCCGGTTGCAAGATTGGACACGGTGCGAACTATACTTGCAGTTGCAGCTGATAGGAGGTGGCAGGTTCATCACCTCGACGTCAAGTTGGCATTCCTCAATGGTGATCTTGAAGAAGAAGTATATGTCTCTCAGCCGGAAGGTTTTGTTGAGAAGGGGAAGGAACATCTTGTGTACAAATTGAGCAAAGCTCTCTACGGGCTGAGACAGGCGCCACGGGCGTGGAATACGCGGCTTGATCGGAGCATGAAGGAGCTTGGTTTTGGCCTGTGTGCACAAGAGCAAGCAGTCTACACTAGAGGTACAGGGAGTGCTGGGGTAGTTGTTGGAGTATATGTTGATGATCTGATTGTGACAGGAGAAAACCCAAGCGAAATCACAGTATTCAAACAACAGATGATGGGGGAATTTGAGATGAGTGATCTTGGATTGCTCACCTACTATTTGGGGATTGAAGTGTCGCAAGATGTTGACGGGATCGCCATCAAGCAGGCTGCTTATGCAAGGAAGATTCTGACCCAGTCTGGGATGCTTGATTGCAATTCTACCTCAATTCCTATTGAACATCGCTCACAGTTGCACAAAGATGCCGAAGGAAGCACAATTGATGCCACGGAGTACAGGTGAGTGATAGGTTGTCTTCGTTACTTGTTAAATACACGACCGGACTTGTCCTATGCAGTAGGTGTGGTGAGCAGATTCATGGAACGACCAACAGTAATGCACTTCAAGGCGGTGAAGCAAATTCTCAGATATCTCAAGGGGAATATCAACTGTGGGCTCATGTTCTCTAGAGGCAATGGTGCAGTGGAGATTACTGGTTTTACAGATAGTGATCTGGCCGGTGATAGTGATGATCATCGGAGTACTAGCGAGATGGCGTTTTACTTCAACAGTTTGGTCTCGTGGAGTTCACAAAAGCATAAAACGATGGCACTGTCATCTTGTGAAGCCGAATTCATGGCAGCCACTGCGGCAGCTTGCCAAGCTCTATGGCTCAAGGGGTTGATGATTGAGATGATTGGTGCAGAAGTTAGGCCTGTGAAGTTGTATGTTGATAACAAATCAGCAATTGCACTCATGAAGAATCCTATGTTCCATGGGAGAAGTAAGCACATAGACACCTGCTACCATTTCATTCGGGAGTGTGTTGAAAGTGGGAAGATTCAGATCGAGTTCGTCCGGACTGAGGAGCAGCGGGCGGATGTGTTAACTAAAGGGTTGCCAGCAGCAAGATTGACGATGGCGCGACACCTGCTAGGTGTTCGTGATTTTGGGCCACCGCAGAATTAAGGGGGAGATTGTTGATGTTGTTACTTCAGCTATGGCCCCAAGGTGTTCCAGACTGTGGCGGCTGCAACGGCTGGAAGAACAAATCCGTTTGAAGTTTGTTATGCATGCACGAAGTTGACGGCGAGCTGCGGAAGGTGGCGACGATCGCGTCACGCAGCATTTCTGCATCTGCATGGGATGGCATGATTTTAGGCCTAGGATCCCCTTTTCTATTTTGATTGTATAAGTAGCAGTTAGCTCTTTATTTCACTTGCAAGTTTTACATTCAGTTGAATGAGAAAAGCCCCAGAAAATTGCCCCATACTCTCTCGCAATCTCTCTTCTGCTGAAATTCCTTTTCCTGCTCTGTTTCCTCTGTTTTCTTTGTTCGTTGGTGCTGTTGCAGTTCTTGCCGTGTCGGACGTGAACAGTCTGCCCGCAAGGTGTTTGATCGGAGTTTTTTGCTATCGCCAACAATAATATCTTCTGGGTGCTCTTCCTTCAGGTGATCTTTGTTGATCACATATCCTTTTGGAAATATGGAGCAGAATGTAAAGCACTGCTTTAGTTCATCTACCAAGTGAATGTAGCTCAATTTTAAGGATGAAAACACTTTGTCATTTATACTCCCAACATTCCATAAGTCACTCCCTCTTATGGCTCTCCAAGTACGGATCTCCCTCTTTTCATGGAGGACGCCTACAATAGTTCTGATTGCTAGCGGTACCCCACCACATCTCTTCAGAATATCTTTTCCAACCTGTATAAACTCTGATCCCAAATTATCCTCAACCCACCCAGAATACTTCAGGAACAAGCTCCAACTATTCATACTCTTATAAGAACACCAACTCGTATGTATGATCCAATTCTACTTCTTATGCAACCTTTCGATCATGGGTAGTTAGCAAAACCCTGCTTTCAGGTGACCTATCCTTTATATGCACCATGAATTGTTCCCACTCATACCGATCCGTATGCCAAGCATCATCAAGAACAAGAAGATGAGTGCGCTTTCCTATTTGACAATCTAACTCGTCGCCTATTACAACAGTTTTAGAGGGATCGGAAGGATCAAGCGAGATATTTTTGGTCTTGCCGTCGCCTTCTCCCGACTTAGCTAGCTTCTTGGCAGGGACTTCTCATTCTTTTGATGTCGATACGGCCAGTCAGATCTCTTGTTGGCCGAGTGATCTCTCACGAGACTGGGTCATCTCGCAGCTCTTCTTGTCGCAGGTAACAGCTTGCTTCACGTCGCTACACAGAGATGTAACTCCTCGTGGTCCCGGCATCTTCATCATCATGTAGGTGTAGTGTGGGATTGCCATGAACATAGCTAAAGCTGGTCGCCCCATGATTGCGTGGTAAGCTGTCTCAAAGTCGGCGACCTCAAAGCAGATGTTCTCCGTGTGGAAGTTTTCCCGAGTGCCGAAGTTAATCGGAAGAGTGATCTGGTCGAGTGGCGTAGATGATAGCTCCGGAAGAACCCCATGGAAGGGTCGGAACTCAACTTCAGCTCGATCCTCGGGATTTGCATCTCATCCAAAGTTTTGGCGAACAGGATATTAAGAGCGCTTCCACCATCAATGAGAGCTCGCTTCAGCTTGACATTGCGAACCACTAGGTCTAGTACCAGGGGGTACTGCCTGTCACGCCCAGAGATTCACTAACCCGAATTTCCAAGCCAAATGTGTATTAAAATCCCCGTCCAGGACCGGCCAGGGTACACAAACGATGAAGTTGACATACAGATCCACGTCTTACAAACACCATAGAAATATCTTACAAAAATGCAGCGGAAAAGATAAACTAGCTAAACTAGATAACTAGACGCTTGTAGCGTGGGGACTCCAATCCACGGGCATCCTTGACGGCAGCAACAAACCTACTCCTCCGAGAAGCCACCATCTGACACATACTCCAACTCTGGTGTGGGGAATGATAAAGCAAGACTGAGTACTACCACTGTACTCAACAAGTCATACCGGGGGGAAAATGATGCAAATAATTCCAATGGAGGCTAAAGGGTTGAATTGCATAAAACAAGCATTTAAAAACAGTAGTTGAATGCGGTAAAACAATTGAGTTAATTAAGAAAAATTAAATCATCACTGTCCAACGCTACACCACGTTACGACAGGCCCAAACCACCACCTGAGCTACACCAGTTCCACTGAATCTAGTTATTGAGGGTATGACTAATCACGGTGAATCTGGTTGACCGCCCATAACCGTAGGCACCGGCTATTCGAATAGTTTTACTCTGATCAGAGGTGTGCAACTATACCCACAAGACACGACCCCATGACACGTTACCGTGTGCCGGCATACCACCACGGTACACCCGAAAGGGACTGTAACAGGACTCTTCGCACAACCCTTCCTAACCAAGCGCACCACACCACAGGTTTCACCCCTACCTTTGAACCAAGGCAGGCAGTCCCCTCTCGTGCCTAGGTGAATCCGACAGCTAATCAACGAGTAAACCCCCCCAGCCGACCCAACTCCATCACGCCTACCCTTGTCTGGATGCGTTGGCTAAGAAAAGCTACACTACAAGCCCAGCCATTACCCACGCTGGCTTATGGAAAGTACGGTAATTCTTCCAGGGTTTCCCGTGAACCGGTCCTTAATTGTCATGAGTACGACCATCAAAACCATGTACTCACAACCCACCATTAATCAGGTTTTAATTGGACCAATTAGCCATTCACGATTAACCATCGTGAGCTACCATTAAATATTCATCATCAAATAATAGTAGTACACTATGTATCCGAATAGTGCGCTAATGTTTATAAGCAGGGCTAAGCTTGTTCTAACCTATCAACTACTCAAATTACTTTCCCCAGCTATCAAAGGAATCAAGGTATTAGAACATATGGCTAAGTACAACAGGTAATTAACCCCATAGATGATATTATAAATCAATGCGACGGTCGGGCGCGGGTGGCGAGGCGCGGCGGCCGAGCGGCGGCGCGGTGCGGCCGGGAGGGAGACGGAGGAGAGAGAGGGAGAGGAGGCAGGAGAGGGCTCACCGGCCTCGGGGGAGAGAGGCTGCGGCGGCGGAAATGGGGAAAGGGGGCGGCGGCGCATTAAATGGGGGATGGTATGGCCTGGGGGTGCGGGGGAAGTGGGTGGCATGGTCGGAAAGGGCGGGGAGGTGGGCGGCGGTGGATGCGGCGCAGCTAATGTGGGAGGGGACGGGCCCGACAGGTGGGCCCCACCTGTCGGCGGCCCGGGAGGAGGGGGAGGCGCGGCGGGCTTGCGGCGCGGGCGGCCACGGGCCGGCCTAGGAGGAGAGGAGGGGGAGGCCGGCCCGGGAGGAGAGAGTGGCGCGGAGGGGAGCAGCCGTGGGCCGGCCCAGGAGGAGAGGAGGGTGTAAGCCGGTGGCCCAAGGGAAAAAAAGGAGGGAGAAAAGAGAAAAAGAAAAAGGAGGGATTTCCAGGGATTAACCTATTGCTGTGGGGTTTTTAAAAGATTAAAATTATTTCCAGTGCTCTAAAAATTCCGCTAAAGATCATGTTAGTGTATTTTAACAAGGGGAATTCCAGAAAAATTCCACCTTGCCATTTCCACTTGATCAAATATATTTTTAAAATAGAAATTTGCTCCAGGTTAACAGGAAAAAATTATTTTGATTGATTTATTTCATGAATTTAAACCTAGAAGGTAAACTACGGGTGTGACACCACCCCGGGTGGAACACTCGGTTGGGATGGTCCGAGCAGTCGAACTTGATTGCGACCTCAGACCACCATAGGTATTGTGGCACTTCTGGTTGGACGTCGTTGATCTCCCTATCGGTCAGCTTCTGCTTCCTCTTGGACTCATAGGTGAGTGGCCCTCCAAAGATGTGATTTAACTCAGTCCTCGGGTCTTGGAATGCTCCCTAGCTAGCGTCCGTGTCATCCTTTTTGTCCCGAAGAACCGACTTCTTTATCAGATGACTTCTTGAGCTGTGATGCATACTGCTCCGTAAATTGCTTATAGATAAAATAGTCATTGGCCGCGTGGAATTTGGGTGATGCGAGCAAGAGCCATTCATGATCTTGTCGTAAGTGTTGACGTGGGGTTGTTGTTGTTGATAACTTGATGTTGCGGCTACCAGATCCTCTGGCTTACACTTGTGATCTTTGTGGTTATTGCCGCTCCCGCTAGCTCCATTATTGCCACTATCTTTCTTGGGGCGCCAGCTAGTCGCCAACTGCTTTGAGGCCTTGATAGTATTGTCTGACTGGGCATACTCGTTAGCTTTTTCAAACATTTGCTTGATCGTCCTGGGAGGCTTGCGTCCAAATTTGCGGATGAGTAAGTCGTTACGAACTCCTCTTGTGAAGGTTGTGATGATGTTATCATCGGTGATATCTGAAATCTTGTTGTTCTTTTAAGAGAAGCGCCGAATGTAGTCTTTTAAGGACTCATCGAGCCTCTGAATCATGTTGTAGAGCTCGAATTGCGTCCCAGGCCGCTTGAAGGGACCCTGGAACTTTGCGATGAATTGATCACGGAGCTTGCTCCAGGAATTGATTTAACCTCGCGGCAACCCAGCGAGCCAATTCCTGGCCGAGTCAGTCAACACCATGGGCAAATAGTTCGTTGTAGCCTTGCTGTCTCCTCCTGCTGCACGAATTGCAAGTGTGTAGACGGTGAGCCACGACTTGGGGTTAGTCTTGCTATCATACTTCTCGATGCCTGTGGGCTTGAAACCACTCAGCCAATTCACTCGACACAGGTCACTCGTAAAAGCCGCAACTCCTTCGTCATCACCGTTAGGAGAATGTCAGCGCCTGTCGCGGTTGGCATTGTTATCTCTCTCTCTCGGTAACGCTGATTTAGGGTATCCCTGAGGTCTAGAGCTCGAGAAGTGCTTTGGTAATCTGAATCTGCTCTTTGGTCTCTGTTGCGTTGAGGGGGACGATTGATGTTGCTGACTGGCGAGTGAACTGACTGATCTTGACGGCCTCGCTCTCTGTGGGGTACATGGGAGTTGGTCCTACTGCGCTCGGGCTCTCGATAGTCTCTTGGTTGGAGATGTGGTAGGTGGCTGCTGGGACGTGTTTGAGTTGTTGATTCGCTCGCGCGCGTGACTGCCTCCTGCAGCATCTGGGATGGTAGCCGCAACCATGGTTTTCACCTTATTGAGAATCGGTGTCACATGAGGTGAAGCCGCATCGAGTAGCATGTCAACCAGGGTTACTGCTCCGACGGTGTTTTGTTGAGGTGTGAGGAATACGTTGTTGTCGTTGACGATAATTTGGCCTATGGCTTCTCGCGTCCTACGCGTAGCCTTGACCAAATCTCGAAGTGTGCTCTCTTCTTCTTCTTTCTTTTTGCATTCCTCTTCTGCTTTGCGTTGGTGCTCCTCTTGTTCTCTCTGTGCTTGCTGCTCTTTTTCCAATATGATCCTTTCTTCCTCCCCAAGTCTTGCTGCTATCTTGACATCAGTCTCGACGTTAGCCATGAAGACGCCAATGAAAAGTGGAGTGTAGTTGTCGTCGAAGTCGGAGCTGTCAGTGATCTCTGTATTAGCGTAGAAGTTGTCTTCTGAAGAGCTGAGGTAGTCAGTGATCTCGGTAGATGAACATGGTCCAATCTTAGCCGAGGCTAGATCAGATTGGGACCTACGGGGTGAAGGCGATCTCGATCTGAATGTCGCGGCGAGAAGGGGTGGAAGGCGCATGGTGATCTGAGGGTATGCCGATGCGTCTTGAGAAGAGCTTGGTGAGGAAGAAGATGTCGTTGTTGTAATCCCTCCCGAGTGGTTTGAAGCCATCTCGAGGGAGAAAACCTTGGGGTAGATCCTGGCCGCGTTTGGGAGACCAAACGGAGCCGAGATGTCCCGTCCCGACTGGTTCGAATCTGAGTCGAGAAGGGAGATCTTACCAAAGTCGTCCATGATGAAGTCGAGGCTGCCATAACGGTACGTCTGCCCTGTAGGGAAGGCGGTGATCGATGCTTGATGTAGATCCCATCGCACTAGTCGGTGAAAAACTTGACGCTTTCCCCTACCTGGCACGCCAACTATTGAAACTAGAATTCGGAAATATGAAAAAAGGGTAGCACACAAGAAGGAAAAGTGGATAGGTTATGAGACAAAAGTTTAGACAGATTGAGGTCTTCACGATGAGAAGTAATCCCCTACTCCTGTTTGGGGATTGAATCCACCGTATGTAGTATTGATCTGACGATCTTGAGTGTGGTTATGCTCTCAAGAGGTATCTTGCCCTCCTTATATTGTCGGAGGAGACATATTTATAAGATAGAGACTTTATCCCTTACGGTTTAAATCTCTGTAACTGCTTTACAATTATAACAAATCAGGACTACAGGATATTTCCTTGATACACAAGTTAATACAATACCCGAGTCTTATCTTATATAGTTGGGAGCGTTTTTGGTGATTTCATCAATCTTAAGATTTATCGATCTAATTTTCAAGAGGTGATAACAAGGGATAAGTTGTGTGTGTTTTTATAGAGGTAAGTGCACGTACAAACATTTGCACTGTGTTTAAAAGAAGACGTGTTCTCTAACGATTTTGCTAAACATCTGTCGGGTGATTTTTTCTCTGATATTTAACATTTTCTTAGCCGTAGGATCGTGCGCTAAGATTAGTACATGAAATTACAATCCTATATAACTAAAATTACATTCGTAAATTCAGTTGATATGGCATGCAAGTGTAATGTAATTTTGGTAAAAATGTTGTGTAAGTAAATATGTATTTGTTATTTTCTTTAAAATTACAGTCCTATATAACTAAAATTACATTTGTAAATTTAGTTGATATGATATGTAAGTGCACTATAATTTTAATAAAAATATTATGTAAGTAAATATGTATTTGTTATTTTTTTTTATAGTTCGTTGGATTTAAATCAAAAGGGTATGGGTAGAAAAAAATCTGAGAACGGATACAATGGATAGGTAGTTCCTTCTCTACTATCTCACCCTAAGCACTTTGGAACGGAAAGATGTGCTGGGAAGCTACACGGCCCATTCGCTATACTTACATATGCACACTAACATTATGGGCCGTACGTGTGGCTTCAGATTGGGCCGCTCTAAAACCCAGACTCCGGAGTCCGGACGGCACGCCGCCGCCGTCGCCGCCTTGCCCTGCAGCTCCGCTCCCCCGGTCTCCGCGCGTCCGCCCCGAGGCTCCGCTGGCCCTTCCCTCGCTTGCTCGCCGCCATTACCTTCCGGCCACTGCCTCGTGCCTTGGCCTGTTGCGGCTCGTCGGCGCCCTCCGCCGTCCACCACCTCCGTGCCTACGGCTCCGACGTCTTCTTGCGCGCGGACGCCGGGCGGGCAGGTAATAACAAAGCTCTTCCTTCTCCCAGCTCCTCTCCAACTCCAGTGCTGCTGCTGCTGTGGCGGTGGCTCTCCCACCTATGTTCCATTTGATCTTTTTTGGTTACCGAACCATATATATATGTAAACAAGATAAGCTTACTGTATTTAAAGAAAATCTCTATACATTGTAGTGAGATGGGTTCAGGATCGGCAATTAATTGTGTCTGATAGAAATTGAAGGATGATGAAGTTTCATGATTACCACAGATAGAGAGTAGTACGAGCAAATCCAATTATCAAAGACCTGCTTAAAAATTGGGTTTCAGTTCTAAATTGAAAACAAGTTGACTTGCACCAGGAATTGACGAATTAGACCGTAAGAAGTGGAACCATTCGTGTTTTTATCTTTTATATTGGGTTCTGGTTCTTGCAAAGTTTTCAAAGAATTGAATCAAAATGGATGAGAAAATGGTACAGTGAGAAAAGTTGACACCCTTCAATGGCTTCGATTTGTCTTATTAGTTGTAGTACTGAAATTCCAATTTTTTTCACATATTCCTCATAGATTTAGGAGGCATTGATATGATATAAAGAACAATTTAGTTTGCATTCCTGGTTATCATTGAAATTATTCCACTGATGCTTCTCATGGTTGATTTGAAGTGCAATGTTTGTGAATACAAAAGGTACAAACAGTTGCTCCTATGTTATTCTTCCTTTCTCAATCTCTCGTGTGTTTTGACATTTTGGTAAACCTATAATCATGTCTGTGTGCATCTGTTGCAGCTCAAGTTATTTTCTTGTTATACCCCTTATCACACCTAAGATGCTGACACATATGTAGTCATTTTTTTCCTACTAGGACTAGTATTTCGCCCTTGTCCTGAGATTGACATTTGAAGTGAAATGATGAAATGGGCATCTGCAGTCACATACTCAGGTGGATAATTTGTAAGCATCGCGATGCTTTAGTGCTACATAGAAGAAGTTTTGCGCATGACTATTAGACCTATAGCTGTTCAGTAATTGATTTGAAACTTTTGGTTCAAAGCTGATGGAGTGTGTCTTACCAAATAATTGAACATAGATTTTCAAACTATCCTGTATACCTGTAATGAAATGATGGGATATGATCTGAATGGGGTCATCACTGGGAATTGACAATTGATCTTGCACGATATTAGGTTGTTAAAACCCCGATAATCCAGATAAGAAAGATTTTACAGGATGTTAGGATACTACAAACTACCCTTGATTCTGCAACCCTGATGATAGCATGCTTATTCCCCTTCGTGATCTTTGACTTATTCTTCCTTTACATTACATTGTTTTGCATTAGATTGATGTAATATGTATGATAGCTTTTGCTAATTCAGTTATATTTTGTCATACAGTGATGCAATGGCTGTTTCTTTGAGGATTCATTATGCATAATGGTATTCTACTGCAGCTATGCTTTTGAACTTGCCGAAGGTGGTAAAACCAATTGGAGCACGGTTGCTTTCAGGTGCAAGGGCAGCATGCCTTGGTGTAGATGTTTATCCTAGTGACTTTGCATCCCTATTGAAGGAATGCAAGTCTGCAAATACAGTTCATCAAATTCACCAACAGATAATTGCTTCTGGTCTTCTTTCTTTGCCCACACCATTATTGTCAGTCTCACTGCCAGCATTGCCATCCGAACCATTTATATCTCCAAGATCTCTGGGTACTAGTGTTGTAGCTTCTTATCTTGCTTGTGGTGCTACAGACTATGCTCTCTTGGTGTTGGAACGTGTTACACCGTCACCAGCTGTGTGGTGGAATCTACTTGTCCGAGAACACATCAAACAAGGCCGCCTTGACAGTGCAATTAATGTCTCTTGCCGCATGCTGCGTGCTGGAACTAGGCCAGACCATTTTACTCTGCCTCATGTATTAAAAGCATGTGGAGAGCTACCTTCATACCGTTGTGGTAGTGCATTCCATGGATTGATATGCTGCAATGGCTTTGAGTCCAATGTCTTCATATGCAATGCGTTGGTGGCAATGTATTCCCGCTGTGGTTCTTTGGAGGAAGCCAGCATGATCTTTGATGAAATAACTCAGAGGGGTATTGATGATGTTATCTCATGGAACTCTATTGTTTCAGCCCATGTTAAAGGTAGTAATCCTTGGACTGCATTGGATCTTTTTTCAAAGATGACACTGATTGTCCATGAGAAGCCTACAAGTGAAAGGTCAGACATCATCAGCATCGTCAACATACTCCCTGCATGTGGTTCTCTAAAGGCAGTACCTCAAACTAAAGAAGTTCATGGTAATGCTATTCGTAATGGCACATTTCCAGATGTTTTTGTTGGTAATGCCCTGATTGATGCTTACGCTAAGTGTGGTTTGATGGAAAACGCGGTAAATGTTTTCAACATGATGGAATTCAAAGATGTGGTTTCTTGGAACGCAATGGTGGCTGGGTACTCCCAAAGTGGCAACTTTGAGGCAGCTTTTGAGCTTTTCAAGAATATGCGCAAGGAAAATATCCCATTAGGTGTGATAACATGGACTGCTGTAATTGCAGGCTATGCTCAGAGGGGATGCAGCCATGAAGCACTTAATGTGTTCCGTCAAATGATTTTTTCTGGGTCCTTGCCAAATTGTGTCACTATCATCTCTGTGTTGTCTGCCTGCGCTTCTTTGGGAGCATTTTCTCAGGGTATGGAAATTCATGCCTACTCCCTAAAGAACTGTCTTCTAACCTTGGATAATGATTTTGGTGGTGTGGATGAGGATCTTATGGTGTACAATGCGCTAATAGATATGTACTCAAAGTGCAGAAGCTTCAAAGCTGCATGCTCCATATTTTATGATATACCTCTAGAGGAACGCGATGTTGTAACCTGGACTGTCATGATCGGGGGGTATGCACAATATGGGGACTCAAATGATGCCCTCAAGCTTTTCATGGAGATGATTTCGGAACCATATGGAGTAGCCCCAAATGCTTATACGATTTCGTGCATTTTGATGGCCTGTGCACATTTGGCAGCCATACGTATAGGTAAGCAGATTCATGCTTATGTGCTTCGTCATCACCGATATGAATCATCTGCATACTTTGTGGCGAACTGCCTCATTGATATGTACTCGAAGTGTGGGGATGTTGATACAGCTAGGCATGTATTCGATAGCATGCCTCAAAAAAGTGCTATTTCTTGGACATCGATGATGACAGGGTATGGAATGCATGGTCGTGGTAGTGAGGCCCTGGACATATTTGACAAGATGCAGAAAGCAGGCTTTGTTCCTGACGATATAACCTTCCTGGTTGTTCTTTATGCTTGTAGTCATTGTGGAATGGTTGATCAAGGTCTAACGTACTTTGACAGCATGAGTGCAGATTATGGTTTGACACCTAGGGCAGAGCACTATGCCTGTGCCATTGACTTGCTGGCCCGCTCTGGCCGATTAGATAAGGCATGGAAAACAGTTCAGGATATGCCAATGGAGCCCACTGCAGTAGTTTGGGTTGCATTACTGAGTGCCTGTAGAGTACATTCAAATGTTGAACTTGCTGAACATGCTCTGAACAAGCTGGTCGAGATGAATGCTGAGAATGATGGATCTTACACGCTTATCTCCAACATATATGCCACTGCAGGGCGGTGGAAGGATGTAGCGAGGATCAGGCACTTGATGAAGAAATCAGGAATTAAGAAGAGGCCAGGATGCAGCTGGGTCCAGGGTCAAAAGGGCACAGCATCTTTCTTTGTCGGAGATCGATTACACCCACTATCCCCACAAATTTATGCTCTTCTAGAGAGTCTAATTGATCGCATCAAAGCTATGGGATATGTTCCTGAGACAAACTTCGCATTGCATGATGTTGATGAGGAAGAGAAAAATAATCTTCTTGTTGAGCACAGTGAGAAGCTTGCTCTTGCATATGGTCTCCTCACAACTTCCCCTGGTTGCCCAATAAGGATCACAAAGAACCTGCGTGTATGTGGTGATTGCCATAGCGCATTCACCTACATTTCAAAGATTGTGGACCATGAGATCATAGTGCGAGACCCCAGTCGTTTTCATCATTTCAAGAATGGTTCATGCTCATGTGGTGGCTATTGGTGAGGGTTTCTTTTGTGAAAGCATCAGAGGTAGAAGCATAAACTAAGTAGTTAACGATGTATCACTATATATTTTCCCACAGAAAGGAATACTAATGTAATCTTGATTCTTTTATACTCTAGCCATGAAAACTTATGATTTTGGGCATCAACATGATCTCCTAAATATAACTTTGATAACAATATTTCTATCACAATATATTTGTAAGACAATACTTTGATCACTAATCTCTATCTCTAGCCCTTCTATCAGGCCTACCCCTACTTACACTTGCATTATCCAGAGATATTGTTTTTGGAACTGTTAACTTTATACTCTGGCCTTAACCTATTTATTGAACTCATCATTTAAGAGTGTGAGACTAATACCACCATATTATTACCTCCATTCTTTTTTACTTACGTTTTGGACATTGTCAGTCTCCAATGCACATGTTCGATCATTACTTTTTCAAACTATGTATTTATAAAACTTATTAAAAGTATAACTATATGAAATAATTTTTGATAACAAATCTACTAATATAATTTTTCATATTTAAATCTTATTTTTTTCCATATATTAATGTTTTAACATTTTGAGGTTTGACCTCATGCATTTTAGGATGTCATCCTTTTAAGGATGGAGGTAGTATATATAACACATGGGCCCTATGGGTTCTACACCTACATACATGAAACCCCTTTAGAAATATGGCTGCTCAGTGCTGACTGGCCGTTGTATTCTCCAAAACCAGTTACTCAGTTTGGTAACTACCTTTGTGTATTAGTTTCTGATTATGTATGGAAAGAACTGACTTATCTATCGTTTGGAATAACAAATATGTCATATATGGAATAACAAATATGTCATATATGCTGCAAACATTTCAAGCACTTCTTTGTACATCATGGATGATTGGAGAGAGATATATTTATATTATTCTGCTTTTTCTGGAGTAATATTGTATCTTTCAGATTTGCTGCGGTACAGGTTTGGTATTTGTAAACTCTTTTGGTCCTAATCAAATTTTGCATGTCAATCTAATTATGGTTGCTTCTTGTACCATCTGACATATGTAGCTAGCTCTTTCAAAGATAATTAGCTATCCTTGTTGGTGCCTCCTGACAAATGCATGTACTGCAAGCATAGGAAGCCTTTGCAGGTATGGAAACTAATCAATAATCTTTATCAGGATGGGAAATTATTTCACTGCACTTCTATATGCCAAATTTGGACCTTTTTGCAATATATTTTTCTTACAATTGCTTAGACAATTAAGTAACAACTGTTTGTCTAATATTAAGGTGAAGAAAGTCACCTGTGTACTGTTCAATTCAGATTCACCTGCTTCTGTTCTGCAGCAGTTTAGAAATTATGCGTTATTGATTCCTTACAGATATACATAAGTTCTGAGTAAACTTCATTGATTGTAAATAAAAGCAATTGCAAGTTTTCACCAATTTGATCTTATCAGCTTGGAAATTGCAATTATAAATAGTTTTGTGTTTTATCAATTTGTTCAGTTACTGCACATGCTTCCTGATATGCCAGAAGTGAAGAGATCCATGCAACACTACTATTTGACATGTGTAAATAGCAACATGAACATCATGCCATCATGGATATTCCAATTTTTTGACCAAAATTTATATGTGTATCTATACTTTATTATAACAGCACCAGCAACAACACCAGTAGCAGTTTGGCTATACATGGAACGTTGATACAAGTAGTGCTAGGATCCTAGCTAGTGCTTGATTTGATCGAACACCTCATATTTGATGTTGGATCCTTACCTCCAAATCTCCTCAAAACAAATAATTTGTGCTTCAAATGCATCAATTTAAAATTCTGATATACGATTTAGTGCTGGATGATACAGGACATCATGGCCATTCGTGATTTGATCAGTAATTTAATGCGTTTAACATAGTATTTTTAATGCCTTTGCTCCCTGAAAATTCTGCCTACTCTCTAGCCCTCTCCCTCAGCGAACCCAGTCCCATTACTATCCTCGCCTGGATTCCCTTTTCTTTGTCCCCTTGCCAGCATTTGTTTAAATGCTTCAGACAGATTGTTAAATTTATTTTTGATTAGAGTGCTTCTCCTTTCAGCAACTGTCAGTATCTGAAAACTCATATTTTCGATGCAAATGATTTAAAAGTTTCTAAAAAGATTTGACTAGATGCCTCAGAAATGTTATGTTTGTTGAGTCCACAAAATGCTTTTGACATAACATAAGACTACAGTTTCAGTGATGTTGTATTTAGAATGTTCAGAAAACATGTTGTCAGGTTATCTGTAAAACATATATTCCTGTTGCCTTAAATCCATCATAATTTTTCAGGTTTTGGATGTCACACGTCTTCACAATGTTAACAACTTGCTTAGCCTACATTATTTCCATATTGTTTAGTGTTTACTGAGAACTGACCATAGCAAATCTTGTTTGCATGGATGAATCACGTTCACAATCCAATACCTTATCCTCTTGATTGACTATGTCTAAGATCTTCCCCTTATTACTGCTTTTCTATTTGGATTCCATGAAGGGCTATACTACTGCGTATGTCACACTTGATGCCAGGTATGTTCAAATGTAGAAGAGATTAATTCTAGCAATTTTATTCTACACTTGATTGCAGATTGTAAAGGGCTCAGTGAACCACCTTTTGCTTTACGTTTATAGCTACATCAAAAACCTCTCACAAGTGTGTCTATCTTTGTGTATATATGCTTGGAGTCATGCTGTAATGATCTTCAATTTTTTCTAAGATTACCACTATCCATGAGAACATCTGCTATTGTATCCTGACTTGCTTTATTTGGATTTTTTGGTGATTGATGAGATTTTACTATATCTAACTCATTTTACTGTTCAGATAACCTGAGATTCTGAAATCTTTTTCTTCAGGAGCTATGTTATTCCTGTTTAGTTTTTATATTATGAGAAATATGTATGTGGATCGTTTATACTCTGGGTTGAACTGTACTTAACTTCTTCTGATGACCTTGTGTTGCCTCTATATCTCCATTAACTATGTCTTGTGCCATTGTTTGTTCTGAGGACAGTAGTTAAACTCCTTTTTTTTATTGGACTGCTGTGTTTTCCCCTGATTCTCCATGGTTATGTGTTTATAATTTTACTCCTTTGACTTGACATTTTATTTTCTAGCAGTATTGGTCCATGGGATGGCGGCTGGGAGGCATCTGACCCTGGCTGGTAAGACATACAAGTGCCCCTCTGCAGCTGTAAAATTCAGTCCTGAATCTTTTCACTTAATTTATATCTGTAAGTGTTAGCAGAACAATATGATCATTAGCCATTGAGATGATGTAGCAGGCAGTCATGTGAAATTTCTTTGGACCTCAATATTAGCATGGCTCATTTCCTGATTAATTGAACTGGTTGATCTGCAAAGGTTGGTCTTGTTAGCTGAAGTGACACCATATGCAGCTTATTACCTTAGATAAAAATGGAAGCAATGTTCTCATGCGTTTTTGAGGAAAAAAAAAAAGAGGAAACAGCGTCAACGGAAACTGATCCTTCCTACAGAGGTCAGGTGCATCAATACTGAAACGAGTCTTGTGCTACAGTTAATTGCAGTATATCACTACAGCTGTATAGCAACGGTGTTTCCAGTGTAGTGCAGACAACTTCTGTTACTGTAGAATTTCAACTGGAAAGTACACCTCTGATCTGATGTTCAGAATTGATCCTAAAACATGACTCAAAATTGATGCCGACTCAAGTGAACTTGTCAAGAGTCTCGTGACAAGTTGCTTCTGTATTTAAAGTTGGTGATGATAATGCCAACATTCTGGTGCATGAAGGTTCTCTAACCCGTTGTTGGGTTTTAAGAAAGACAGGTTGTCAACCGATTTTTGTTGTAAATCATTCTAGGAAACATACTCCAAACTACTATGAATTTTCCTGGTTATTTATTTAATCCGTGTGCCATTTTACGTAGAAAAGCATGTGTTTGTGTGAACCTTAAATTGACATGTTAATATAGAATTGTTTTCAGAATTTCGAGGTGTTTGAAGACATTTCAGTGAGGAAGGTTACAATATAACGTCGAGTATAAGGTGGTTACAAGCACAACGCATAGTTTGATGATTTCAGAGGCATGTACAACATGCATAAGGTGTTTTTTATATTTCATTTTGCTTATATATTTTGGAGGTGCATGAAATTGTTTTAAATCAGTGGCGTTCTAGACTATGGTACTAACATACTACAATCAATGTCTTTACCGCAAGAACAGATTCATGTTTTCCTGTGCTTGTAGTAAAAGTTTATTTATAGGAATTTTTATGGTCCATAGGAGGTATCGAGAGGTAATATATTTTTTAGTATAATTTTTTTACCTCCTGGTACCTTTGATACCAACGAGTTGCTATGCATGCTGTAGTTTTGTTTGGACGCATAGTTGGTTGTTCCAGACTATTTGTTACATGATACAATCGATATAGTTTTTGGGGATATCAAGGAAAACGTGTGGCCTATGGCCTCACATTCATCTTAGCTCATTTGTTAGGATCAAGGTTTTAGGAAACCAGTATTTGCAAAAAGGACCAGTCACCTAAGCCTGGCCAGTAATTAGCGATCTACTCCCTCCGTTTTATATCATAAAACTGATTGGGAGAAACCGATTCGGTACTGATTGGGAGAAACCGATTCGGTAGAAACTGATTGGGAGAAAAACTCGTATTTTAAACTACTTAAATGGTGTTTCTTTTATAAAAATTTTTTTATGAGAAAGTTGCTTTAAAATATCATATTAATCTATTTTCTAAATTTAAAATAATTAATACTCAATTAATCATTCACTAATGGTTTTGCGTATCTTCTCAATCCTCTTTTCCCCTCTTATCAAAAAGACTTTAAGTTGCTTGAATTTTTTTCCTAATCAATTTTTTTTAAGTTTGATCAAATTAATAAAAGAATATAGCAATATTTTAAAAAAACCAAACATGTTATCAAAACATATTCAATATTACATTTAATGTAATATTAACAGAATAATGGTTACCGACTAGTGACCAATTGGAAAAAAAATGTTTCACATTTTTATAATAACTTACACATTGAAATAAACATCGTACATGAATCCACGATAAATGAAAACGACACAACTTGCAGGAGGTGGAGATATCCTATCAATGGGCATTATACATGTGAGGGCATGTAAACGGTACTCAATTGTAAATCGAAAAATAAAATTTGAATTTAAACTATTCCAACAGGTTACCAGTAAACAGCTAGTGTTCCTAACCTTGATCTGGATCATTGAAAAAAAAAGTTTCCAAGAACAAATAATAACATTGAAAAGTCTTAAAAACAACGTTCTTTTTGTGAGGAATAGCATTTAACTTCAGCTAGTGGGTATTTAGCTGATACAGGGAACGGAATCAGACTTGGAAAAACATCCCTTACTTCGAGCATCGCCCTTCCATAAATTAAACTAAAATTAGCATTCCTGATAATTATTCTCAATTTATATGAAAAAAAGAGTTCCTTGGACAAAATAGCAAGGATAAAATAATGTTATACTTTTACATCATCAAAAACTAACCGATTTTGTGAAAAATCATGAGGGGAAAAATTATAGTTATAAAGGAAAAACGTGCAGAATCTTGTACTCTTCTGTGTATACTGCGAGTGGAGACAACTCTTCAACTATACCATTCAATATCCATGCTGCATTTTGCTGCCTCAAAAAAAAACTTGCATTTTTCTGTGGAGACGCCATCCACTCTAACTCGAATCATCTTTTATTTTGGCTTCAAGATTCTTTACAACATTAGTAAGAGATCTTACATCCCGAGATTTAGCCAGTTTACCATCATTGTCATGCTGCAGAACAAAAAAACCAGATTATTTCAGTAAATCATATTGCTGAAGTCCATGTATGTCTTCTTTTTCACAATAGTTTGACAGCAATGTTTCCAAATCAAGAAAAGAGGGCAGCCATTTTTAATTGAAAAGCACATGTTACACATTGTAAATAAACAAGATCAGGAGCCTAACCTTTTCCAGCAGCAGAGCATGGTCCTTGAGCCCCTCATCTGTAAAACCTTTCTTATGAATAGTCTTGAGGACTTTAAGGAGGTGAGGCTGAAGAAACTCAGAACAGTGCTGCTCAAGATTACGCTCAGGAAAGGAGGAATCACAGCCAAAAGGGCATTTCATGGGCCTCATGGGGCACACAGTCACGCAGTGCCTATCCATATCACGCCTCATAAGCCGCTTCTCGCAGTTCTGCTCACATGTAAGGATCTTAAACATGCAAGCTGAATCGTGGTCTTGCATGCAGCGAACAGAAACTTTGGCTCGGCATCCATCATTGGGGCAGGTAACAGGTCTGAAGCTACACTGGGCCTTATGATCAGTGAGACGTTCTTCATTTTCATATTTCTCAGGGCAGTGGTACTTGGTTTTGAGGTCTACATTCTTGAGGAGGACCTCAGCAATAACTTCTCTCCTCTCCAGAGGCCAGAAGCGGGTCATTTCCATTTCTTGGACAAAGTCATCAATCTTGTCTTCGCGGCTGTCGCTCATCAACCACCCAGAGACATGGCCGATGATGTTCCTCTTGGTGCTACTAAAATCATCCATGAAGATGGACACGATCTCAAACGGGTCCTCCGGCATCTCGTTCTCTTCATCCTGACTTGCTTCTGATTCGATAAGCGAATCGGATATGAATGTCTCGCTCCTCTGCGTGACGTAGTCCACCATTTCCTTCCTCATGTCAACGGCGACAACCGATGGCTTCCTGAAGAGATCGCCCGTCGTGCAGTCGATGCATACCGCAGCCAAGCCGGGGAGCAACAACTGCGCGAGTTTGTGCATTGCCTCTGAATCACAATAGGGACACTGCAGAAGCAATCCTTCAGCCCTCACCGGCCCAGGGTCAGCAACTGGGAGCTCCATTTCACAAACCGATCAACAACACCTCCTGCATAGGTTGACTTCAGATCAAGCAACATTCATATGCTCAAGTCAAGATCAATATTGGAAATTGGGGCCGACTCAAGGTGAAGGACAAATGCCTGTATCACCCAACATTTTGGTCGGAATCAAATATATAATTTACTAGAGATATCAGACAATTGCTACGTTCAAATCAAATTCGTCCTAGAATCTACTATCTATCTTGGATTAATTTACTAGTAGGATGATAATGTTTAAAGAATTCAGTTTCAGGCACCAAGAGGACACATTGCAACTAATTAATCCCCCATTATAGTATGACCAATCTCCTTGCCCTCAATCAAGTCGAGCATCTTTACCAGGAAACAGCGTTAACGGAAACCCTCTTTAGCATCTTTAATCAGGAAGGATTTCCTCACGCAATACAGTACAGATAGGAAACAACAACGGAGGGGGGATCGAGCAACGCGAGGAGGAAAGGATCGCTCACCGGGGGTGGTCGTCCGCGGAGGGAGAGGAGTCGGTCGATCGGCGTAGGCGTCGTCGCTCGCTTTGGTGGAAGGGCGAAGGAGAGGAGGAGGAGGAGAGGGTGGGCGAAGGAGGCAACGACAAGCAAGGGGAGACCGACCGACCGGGTCACCACTCACCAACACATGAGGCGGAAATGCTTACCATCAGCCGTTCGGCCGGAAAGAAAAAATCGGATCCAAGGGAGCACTTAGGTGTACTCACAAGCGAGAGAGCATGCTTCAAAATTTAAACAAGTATTATATTTATCCGAATTTTAAAATAATTATAACGTTGGATTCATTACAATTAAATCTTTGTAACAAAATATCACACGACTACATTTTAACAACTTTTTTTTAGTTTTTTAATGTTGCACACATTGTTAATGTAATGTTCCAACAAGTATTTATTGATGTTTCACTAATGCATCTGTAATGCATCTGTAATGTTGCACATTATCTTTTTTATATGTTTCAGCAAATACTTTTTATGTTTCAACAATTACAATTTAATGTTTCAAGCTAAATATAAAGAATGTTTTACTAGTTAGGATATAATGTTTCATATTATAATGATTACTGTTGCAATCAATACTTTTTATATGTTGTATATCTTTGGAACATTTCATGAAGTGAGTTGAAACATCTCCACAAGTGATAAATATTTTTTTTTAAATGGTGCAACATGAGTTTGATTTTTCTGGAACACATATATATTTATCAAAATATATTCATGTGAGATCTTGTTATAAAAATTTAATTAGTACGAATAAAATGATATAGTTAAATTATAGATTGGATTCATATTTTAGAAGAAAATTTTGTTTAAAGTTTGATTAAAAAAGGAAAGACAAAGTAATTGTCCACCTTGGCAGCCTTGCTCCTACAGGCATGCGACAGATGCAACCGCAACCAACCTTGCTCCTGCTCCTCCCTTCATGCATGCTACAGATGCGGCCACTACCTTTCTCCCACCTGAGGAGAGCAACGCACGCGGCAAGAAAAGAGAAGGCAAACCCCTTCTTATTTAGGAATTTATTTATTTATTTATTGCTAAAGAAAACTGAATATTCCGTCCCTAAATTTTGTTTTGGATTCGATCTAATTTTCACCCCTTTCCGCTTTGCTAATACTCCGGTCGGTTTTAAATATCTAACGGTTACAACTTTGATTATATATTTTACATTATAATAATAAATTAATAATATCTGCGAAATAAGCGTAACTCAACTGATTAGATTTATTGTAGTGGAACCAGTCCAACTACGTTTAATTTATAAACTTAACACGGATACTCACATTTACGATTAATTTTTTCAGTAATAGATAACGTAGGCGGCAATGAGACGTCATAGTAATAATTTTTCTTTCAATGGTAGACGATGTACTCGTCGACAATGAGACGTCTATGATTATAAATTCTCTTTCAGAGCAAGCGGCGTACCCGTTAACAACAAAACATCCATAGTGATAATTTTTCTTTCAGTGGTAAGCAATGTATCTATCAAACAATGAGATATCCATAGTGATTTCATGAACCTCAAAGTATACCAACCCAATCATTCGAAGACGTTATACGTAACTTTGTAATATGTTGGCCACAAATAAATGAGGTTTTGAAATGTGTACACTCAACACGATTAAATTTTGGCCACCAATATATCTTTGAATAATTTTGACTCGTCGTTTAAAATGAAATGGTCAATTTTGTCTAAAATTTGCTTTCAAAATATTATAAGCTTTCATATTTTTAGTACGTTTTATACATTAAATAACAATCAAACCTGTCTTGAAACCGTGTTAATGTTCAAAACTAACTTATTTTTATTTGTGATAGTAGAAAGTAATAAATTCATGATATTATACTCGTACTTTTCAAAGCAAATCTTTCTATACCAATTTTTTTAGAACTAAGTAATTTAGAAGTTTTTGTTAAAGTCTTTTTTTTAAAAAAAAATTATCCCACATGTCATATTTGTGATAAAAAAAATCACAATAACTCTGGTTTGACATAAAGAATGACTCAAAACTTTAGGGTTTTATGAAATTCACTTGAAAAATGATAACCATATCACCAACTTAGTTAGCTTTTCAGCAGCACGTGTAACGAGATAAGCCACTAACACATACTGTTGTAAATAATTAAGTATTAATTATATACAAACTTAAAAATATATTTATTTAATTTCTTATAAAGAATCTTCTATATAAAAAGTTTTAAAAAAACACATCAGTTTACTACACGTGCTAACAGAAAACAAGAAAATTATAGTTTAAAGTTGAAAGAACACAGCCACACAAACGACGAAGTGCACACTACTTTCATCACCATCAGACTGATGCAAACAAATATTCAACGCTACATTACAGAAAAGAACTGAGCATTGGAACTCAAAACTAGACGTGCTCGCTAATCAGGGCAGCTGAAGTCAACATTCACGCAAATGACGACATGCACACCACTCCTGTCGCATGATACCATCACATGAGGCATTCGACTTTTTCCTTTTTCTTCGAGGCCCGTTTTAATATACAACTTGCAAGTATAGGTCGCTGAATGAAATAACACAGTTATTACAACAGCTTCTCAACATATCACCAGAAACCAACGAGCTACACTGCTATACTGTCTACTGAGTACTGATTAACTACGTTGTCGTCAACTAATCAGAACTATTCATGTAAAATTGATAATTGTTGACATTCACACACACAAATAAAATTGTAACAATTCTACCCAGCATTGATATATAGGGTATTAAAAATCAACACCATCATAATCACCGTAGGCTCCATCACCATAGCCATCATAGTTGTAATCAGGATAATCATAACCACCTTCGAATGTTTCACCATCACCCGCGTCCTGTCCATACTCATCATTGAAGTCCATCTCTTTATCTGCTTTGCCATCTTCATCTTTGGTCTGTCCGCAAAAATCAATAATTCAATATGTACTTTCAGTCAGAAAATAACAAAGTAGACCATAATGAAGTCAGTAGTAGTATATGACTGATTCAACAGAAGGTAGAGCAAGGCGCATCTGTCATGGGCTCGTGGGTTAAGGGAATTAGAATGAATCGCAGGGCACTAGTCCTGGGTCTGTGGTTGATGGCAGTACTAGACTACTATGCAGTATCCTCATTGCTCTAGAGAAGAGGGCGAGACAGAAACTGGGTTTTCCGCTTGCACATAACCTTTCCTTCAAAAGAATATACCTAGCCTGGCCATAACAAATTAATCCAATTGATAACTGTTAGCAGAATAAAACCTAACAAGCTTTTTCTTCTGAATGAAAGAATCTAAGACAGCTTAAGTCCACAGAACCCTTGGCACACTACTTGCAGTATGCTTGCTTCATTCCTGTTCTGGATATAGTGACAACATCACATAGTGCATAACAGAATAGTCAATTCAACTCACAGCAGCAAATATTTTATAAAACCAGTGAGTAAAAAGAAAAAAAAAAACGAGAGAACATACATTGTACAGTTTGTTAACAGCTTCATCATTGATCTTCGATCCAAGTCTCTGCAAGTAACAACATTATATGTTAGATTTTAGTTCATTTACATGCTACAAGTCCATATGTTTTGAAGATGGAAAATGCATGAATAGGAAAACCATGGGAACAAGGAATGCATGCTAAAAACAAACGACTAGAAAACCAATGGATTATGTGGGAAATGGTGTTTGGTGGGCGGTAGGAAAAATGTATGAGACTCAGAAATTTTAGGGGTGAATAGTGTTCGCGTTTTCTTAATCAACATATTTTGTCTACTCAATTCACTTGGTGTTTGCTTAATTGCTATGGGCTCATTGGAGCAAATTCCTCGTTTATGGGCCAATTAAGATGATGCAAACATGTCCGTAGTTTGCTATACCTTTCTTATGGACCAATTTACTCACTTGCTTCACCTACCAACACCACAAAAATTGTCACATTTGCCCCTCCTTTTTCATTGGTGGAGAACCAATGTTGAAGTAGATTTTCTTACGCACATGATTACATCTAATTAATACAACATAACTATCCAAGCACCAAAAGAAGGTGCACATGAACATTCCGTAGGTGTTTAATGTAGATTTCTCTTTGGACCATTTAAAGAGTATGTCATGCTGGAAGCAAAAAATCTAATTTAAAATAAGATCTGCAATTTTTCATGTTTGGATTAACCATGTATCGATGTATTGTAATTTAAAACCATTCAGTTTCATGTTTCAACAATTTTCTATGACATGCCAAGGAACATCTGAGCGCAGGGACCACATGACAGACTCATGACTAGACATACTATGGATATGGATAAAGCTCAGTTGTGCATGCACTTGTCCTATAAACTATCTTGTGAAACTATAATTCGAAGAATGTGTAATTAAAATACACTAATCATCTTCTGATTCTTTACTGCTTGTAAAATAACTCCCTTATATGAAATTAATATGTAGTTGAGCCTCTCCTATTCTCCATCAAAAGTAAATGAAAATCTTATGAAACATGGGGTGTATTGACCATTAGTACCTTCCGCTTCAACATGTTCTGTGTTGCTTCTGCTGGTGTTTGAGCGGGTGTTGCGTTCTTACCATCTTCATTATGTCTTCTTCTCTACATATGAAATATCCATGCTTAATCACGAACTACAGTGAACACATGGACATAGAAAGGTTGGTAGCATTAGAAACATTTCATACTTTCCTCTTCCCCTCTTCCACAACCACTCCTCTAGCTGCCAGCTCAGCTGCTAATGCTGCTTTTGCTGCTTGTTCCTGTAAAGCAACCAGCTGAGAGCCACACTATGTGGTTAAAATAAGAAAGTCCTTATGCTAATAAGTAATCAGCTTAACTACCTCAAGGTACTCTTTGTTCATTTCCTCCCAGATAACTTTTTTGTACTGTGTTTCTTCCTCGTTGTGAAGGTACCCATCAACCTAGAAATTAATAGTAGCACTGTAATAAATCATAAAGAGCCTATCTGATTATCTTTCAAGATCTAAAGACGACATAAACAAGTTACTCTATGAAATATATATAGAAGTGATCTCATGGATAGGATGAAGTACCTCCGCATCGTCAATATCAGAGAGACTTTCAGGACCTTCATCTGCTTTATCATTTTTACCTAAGGATGAAATATGCATGCAGCAGCAATGAACTTATCAAAAGGGACCCAAAATGGAAATGTGAATTTTCTTTTGTGGAGTATCATCGTTGATGGTACAGAAACAAACAAACCTTCCCCTTCAGGATCTTCAGTAGCTACAGAATCACCTGCAACTTCCACAGAAGGAATTGTCGAATGCTTATCTCCAATTATATTCTGTCCAAATAAGTTAAATTGAGTATTCAAATTACAGAAAACATTATATGGTATACAACAGAAATAACAAATGCAGATGTTTTAACAAATAGAGAAAAATTAACAAATTCAGAAACATCACAAAATTATAACAAAACTGCAGATTAAACCACAGATCATAGAACCGAATGGACCATAAAAACTACTCTATAGATTTTAGGAGTTAGATCCTTACACTGTTGTCCTAATAGAGCTTTTAAATCCGTAGCTTTGTGATAAGATGCTAAATCTGTAGTTATTTTATAGTAGAACATAAATATATAGTTCTTTTTATAAATTCAATGCTAAATATATACTAGCTTTGTGGTACTGTGTCTTAAAACTGTAGTTTTGTGATAGTTTTGTCAAAATAAGGCCCAGTTTGAAAGTGATGAAACACGGGTGAAAAGAAATGGATGATCTACTTGATTAACACGGTAAATTAATATTTTGAGAAATAAACTAAACAAATACTCCTTCTGTTCCAAAATATAAGGGATGCTAGGTTATTTAGCAGAGTTCAAGGTTAAGGTGGAATTACTTTGACGCTCTCGGGACTTTATTTGATTGGGAAAGATTACATCTAATGATGAAACTACCAGCGAGCAACAAATGCAGTGGTTCAATGGATTGGGAAAGTACTCCAAAATCCCTTATAGTTGTGGCCAAATGGAGAAACCCAAAATCCCTTATATTTGTGGACAAATGGAGAAACCCAAAATCCCTTATATTTGTGGACAAATGGAGAAACCCAAAATCCCTTATATTTGTGGACAGAGGGAGTAGTAGCTAGGAACAAATTGTCTAAACAAGGCAATATAAGAGAGTTTTTCGACAAATCATATTTTAGGTGCATGGAACAAATAATCCAGGGCGGATTATAACTGATCGCCACTTCCAAACGGGACCTACATACAGTTTCGTGTAAATTTACACTTAACATATACGTGGTGCATGAGAATGCAACATATTCATATAACAAAACTGTTGTACTTGTACAGGATCTAGATGATCAAAAGTCACCTTTTTCTGCCCTAGTTAATGAACTAAAAGAGCACATTATTTAGTTGGCTAACAAAGGAAGAATCTATGGGAAATAGGGGAAGAAGCATGAGCTTAACTATGTTAAGAATATATTACCTTTGGCGGTGTCACAATGTTATTCTCAACATCAGATTCACGTGCCTCACAAATTGATTCCAGTGCTGCCTCCTTAGATGCAGCAGCTCCCTTAGCATTTTTAGCAGCATCCAGCCTTTGTTTTTCAGCTCGTTGGAAAGCTGGAGGATCAGAGCCACCCTCCAGTCCACCAGACAATTTCATAAACTGAACAATCATGCATGTGTCAAGAGTAATGAAGTCCAAAAACTAATGTATTATGAACGTAGTAAAGGTCTGTTACTTTGTTGTAGCATTTTTCACAGAGTCCATGAGCAAAATGCTCAGCTTTATCCTTGTGCTTGCAAAGTACTTCTCCAGACTTTGGTGAAATTTTAGTAATAAGCACTTGTTCATCAGCCTTTGCCAAAAATTCTTCAATCTAGCAAGAGGGCAGCAAAATATAATGTTTAATGAAGTGCAAATTGGCATGGATACAATATGTTGAATGCAAGCTGGAAATATGTCCAATCACTTAAGTATGAAATGAAAACACCTCTAATCCTAATCCTGATGTACTGTGCATGTAGGGGCAAAAATCCTTTGCCCTTTGCTCTAAAACTAAGGAAACAAACCGATAAATAATTCAACCTCATCTTATTTCTAAACTAAATAAAACTAGCACAAGGCACCATGAAGAGTGCTTACTGCTTAGGTGGTGAGGGGGCAGGGGCAGCATCCTTCACCCATTGCATGGACCCCTAATGGGCTTCACAATGACGCATTTACACCTCAAGGACCATTTTCATTTACAATCTACCATAATATTATTTCATCTGCTTAAAGAATATTCATATAGTAGATAACAGTTGTGGATGATGACATGAAAAGATAGACATGAAAGGAGGCAATACCCAATTTTTTGCCAGATAGACCATGCTGAACCAACGGGTAAAACAAAATGCACCTAAAACTAGTTCTATGGACAGGGTAAAAAAAATGAACGCCTGTATAGTTAACATGGGCTTCCCTGCCCTAATCAGTGCTTGCTTAGGCCAATATTTTCTTTAGTGTCATGAGTAATGTCAAATACTTGCACCATAACAGACACCATACACTGATAGTAATTACAATATATTTCAGAATAGATAGCTTAAGAATGACTTTCAGAGGGAAAAATTGACCAACAATCAACTTAGCGATGTCATTCCCATCTTTATCACAAATACATTGATTGCAACAAATTTTCATCTGTATGTTGTAAGTAACAGTGCCTATGAATTTGGCAATTTCCTGGAGAGAGAATCCATACCGTTAAGCTACCCGAGTCTGTATTTTCAAACTCTATCAAGCGCTTAGTTAGTGTTGCCTCGCAAACATGCACAACAGCAACCTAAAAAACATAAAACAGAAATTTATGTCATTATATGCTGTAACATAGAATAATATTCACATCCAATTATAAAACATACAAAATGTGGCATGTGCACGATACATGCTAACTGATACAGAAGGAAGGCGTTAAGACTTCAGAATACAATTCTAAATAAGTATATCAGACAAAAGTACTTGGGCTTACAATATCTGCCTTGGTATAATCATATCCATGAGAAAGAGCAGCTATATATAGTGCTGCACCACACAATCCACTTGGTTTCCTCCCAGTCTGCAACACAAGACAAGTTATTACAATCACAAAAAAGAACCTAAAGAAGGTATTAGGAGAAAAAAAATGCTAGCCTGCATCCAGTCTCGCTTCATGCTAGCTACAATGCGTAAAGCCGTATCCGATACGGCATTGTCCCTCTTCCCCAGTAAACCTGCAGATAAAACCAACAAATTGACACAGAAAACAAAAATAATCAGACTAAACATGTTTGGTTTCCTTACTAACCCAAGCATGCCTTGCAAAGATCTCAGAAAGGGGGGAAAAAGGATGCAGCTTGCCTTGCAATTGAACTCCCCCACGTGAGCAACACAAGTGAGGAGAGACAGTTTGACTATAGTGTGGCCCAGTCTGATTACACATGACTCTACCATATACAAATCTATCAAATAGTTCAAAATAAATATCATATGTGATTTTAAATAATTGTTATATTTTGTCACAAGAATGTAAAAGCACGTTGAATAGATGAGATAAATTAAGGTGAAGAAATTAGTCAAAAGCTACATAAATCCTTGTGCAAGAATTATTAAATGGTCCATCAGTCCACTTCTCACTGGGGTGTACATGCGAGCCTATGACTGTTTCAAGTAAAATTTGATTCAGGACTCGAATACCACAATTTCAATCCAATTCTGCAAATCAATCAAACAGCGCCTTCATGTGTAATTGCAATTTCCGAACAGAATTGCACTCCAACATGTTCTCCCAACATTGGACCAGCCTGGCCCAGCCTCTTAGAATTGCATGACATACGAACAATCCCCCTTCCCCCATTGAAGAAACCAAATGTGCATATTCAAAGTGCATGGAAATTTATGGATGTATAGAACTGGAAGTGTTGAGCATGATGTACACAACAAATGGCACGTGTTTTCAGCCGCTAAATTTAAAGAATACATTCTAGTGTGATATTGACTTACGTTCTGTAAAACGATGTATGAAAAGGCTGGGGTCAATGAGCTTTTGGATAACTGGATGTTCGGCGAGTAGCAAAACTTGGCAAAGCTGCAGAAAAACAGCACCTAGGACATAACTGAAAGAAAAATCCAGATGAGCCATGTCACTAAGGGCTACAAGATAAGGGCAGGAGAATAGGGGCACTTACACACTTATCTGCAAATGGTCCGAGAAATCAATAAGAAGATATGCCTTTTTACTTTGCCTAGCACACAAATTAGGTATAATGAATGTCAGGAATGAATATTAACAAAAGTTTGAAACTTGACAACAGATATCCAAAGGGAAGTAATAGGAAAAGAAATAATGCTGGACAACTTAAGAACAGCAATAACTAATGAAAATACTGTGTACAACCTATGATTGCAAATATAACACACCATCTGGGACATGAACTCTACAATGAGCCACATTGACTGCTAGTTTCTATAACCACCTACATGCTCGTGTATTTTCTATGGATAAAGACAATCATGGATGTTATATGCTCTCTAGAAGAAATGGAAGTGATTTTTCCAATATGACCATTGATCAAGGGTTAAAAAGTTTAGCCGGTGTCAAATCCTAGGATTTATTTTGCAATTACAGGGAGTATTATGTTATCTTAAAGGGAAAAATGAGATAGCATAACCAGGCTGATAAGTACTCTGCACTTGAAAAATTAGGACACATCATTCCTTTCCACATGGAAGATATATTTGAGGGCCATGCATGGCAATGTTCCAGTTTGTGTGCTTGGTAAAATTATAATGTATTAAACAAACCCATCACAAGTGTTCACCATGCATGCTCTATAGTCTGGAATAGCTTAGCTGCGTTAGTCTAGGCATTTTATAAGATCACTGGCAAAGAAAAGAATCACGCTCAAGAATTAATTCTATTGAAAGGTACTGCTTGAGAAAAAAAACAAGTACAATGAGTGAGAAGACTTTCAATAAATCAACAAATTAATTAGGCGGTAGCATACCGGCAGGCAATATAAAGACAAGCAGCAGCAACATGAGTTGTTCGACGGCCCCTTGTAAAATTCTTGTCAACAGCTAGCTAAACTTCAACAAGAATAAACATCATTATCACCATGTACCACATTATTTTAGAAATTATAAGCTATTGACTAGTAACAAAGATACATACTGTATAATAGCGATGAGCCATGCTAATAATAGTATCTCCACCAGCCACATGTAAGCTGCTGACAATCTGCCTAATCTCATCTCTTCCTGGTATAACAAAGCATGAAATTAGCCCACAAAGTGGCAGGAAAATGGATAGAGGAATGACCTGAAATTCGTACCTTTATTTATAGTTCTTTCATGGGATACTGAATTACCACTCTCAATGCTCGATAGAATACTACCAGCCAACCGGGCCTGTACAGCTCCAAAACAAACCAACATGAGAAGTGAAAAATAAATAAACCAAACCAAATAGTAAGAAGCAAAGTGAAAGATCAACCTGCCCGTCGGCGCCCTTTTGGAAAGTTGGCTCACCATCGTAAACCTGATCATCAAGAACCTTCCCACACAAACCACAACATCTGATCACCATATGAAAAATTACATAATGGCACATGCACAAAAGTGTTAGAGCTGGTTCATAGAAATTTAACAGAGTGACCAACAGAGGTCATGCTAATATACACTTTGTACCAGCAGATTTTACATTGAAATGAAAGAAGAGAAAAGGGAGAGGAAGGGAGGCCTCACGTGTAGTTTTTGTCAGGGTCCTTTATGACGGGGCAGTTATCTTGACAGTGAGAACAATACATTGCTGGAGAAACAAGTAGACCGCAGAGTATACCCCGCAACTAAGATCAGCCTGCTAAAAATCCCAATTTATTAACTTTTTCCACTCATCTCCAAGCCAAAATGGCTAACTTTTTCAGATCAACCATTGAATTGTAAGCAATCAAACATCACGGTGCCTCTCGATTTTTCGCCTTTCCCTATTTTGTACCCTCTTTGTTTTTTGTTTTTGGT
Organism: Oryza punctata; assembly: GCA_000573905.2. Lineage (NCBI taxonomy): Eukaryota > Viridiplantae > Streptophyta > Magnoliopsida > Poales > Poaceae > Oryza > Oryza punctata. The sequence goes on along the minus strand of CM002492.2, from coordinate 14,870,392 downwards.
TGCCTAATTGGATTCACGTGACTATTTCGATTCCCCAATCCCCACTGGCGGATCTAACATAGGACATGGGGGTTCAGCTGAACCCCCCAAACCTTTTTGGGAACCATCAAACTGTTATTAGCATTAAGGTTAAGGCAAAATTCTAGAACAGAAGCTAGGGTTAACTCAAATTCGAGAAAAAAAAATGCGTGGGTAGAGAGAGAGAGAGAGAGAGATGGGAAAGAGGACGGATGCGGCGGAAGCAGGAGGACGCGCGACGGCGACCCTGCTCGCTCGCTCGTGCGACGGAAGGGGATCGGCGGTGGCGGAGGATGTGCTCACCAGGATGGATGCGGCAGGACGAACGACGGCGCCGTGCTCGCTCGCGAGCTGGATGGGGATCGGCGGAGGCGGTGCGCAAGGGCAAAGGGACGAGGAGGAGGGGTCACTCATTTCTCTACTTAGGGCTTAGGTATAAAACGGTCGAACAACAACCAAAATCATTTTCATAGCCATATTTTTCTAGAAACGAAATTGAAGACGGTTAAGTCGAAAATAAAAACAATATCGGAAATATAAAAACCGAAAATGGAATAATACAAACGGAAACATATCGGTACAAATCGAAAAACGATAACAAATAAAAAATATTAAACCATAAAACAAATATTTAACTTGGTATACTGTGTAATATGTATAAATAAACTCAAACTTATACTATATAAATTATAAATTAATTTTATTTAGCCATGCACTCAAGTTAGGGATTAGGGATTTGATTGTAGAGTCAATGGGTCAAGTAGACATACCCTATAAATATATTTAGAAATATGGTAATTGCCATATTATTAAAACGGTAATTTTCACAAGAATACGGAAATGATTGGTATAATAGTAAAATCATTTCCATATTTTTATCATCTCTATTTTCGTTTCGGTCGATTACCATTTCTATATGGCTCGGCTGGTAGAAGTCGGAAACAAACGTTGATCGACCGGGAATTTTCGTTACTGTTTTCACCCCTACCGAGGATAACTCACGCACCACAGAGGCATCAAAATGGTGAGGGTAATTTAGTAATTTTGCCTAGCACTCAATACACCCGGATCGCTTTCACATCCCATCCCAACACTACCCAAACGATGGAAATCAAATAATATCTATCACTCGTAATCCCATTTTCTAAATGTAGCCCCTCGGCTTGAACCTTTGAGATGGTATATTTTTATTTTACTTTTTTATAGGGTTGAGATGGTTGATAAATAATAGGCATGTTTAAACACTGCCTGATTAGGCACACCTCATCGAACGGGCCGTGTCGTGTCGACCCACTGCTGAGGCTGGAGCCCAGGTACGGCCCAGTGAGATGTCGGGCCATTTCGTGTTGGCATGGCACGATTAGAATACGTGAGCCCATATTTGATATATATACCAAGAAAAACAATGCGAACAAAGTTTGTTGCATCCTGCTGCACAAACTTCGGCAAAACTCTAGTGAAGTCCTTTGCTCATCGATAGCACATTCCTCTTCCTCCTCATCAAGCACCACTGTGGCCCTTCACTTCCTATTTTCTTCACCTCGAGCCGGTGAGCCCACAATAACCGGCATGCTTAGTGGTTGTGCTTGTGAATGGGTTGCACACGCCACAACACTACTGTGCAGGCCTACATTGACGAGAGTCCACCATCACTTCCTCTCCCCTCATCCACTGGTTTCCTCGTTTCTTTCATTCTCCTTTCCTCCTGGCTCCTACATGGATGGTAGTTGCTCATCTAGCAGTTGTTCGCCAATCGTCGATCACCATCGTGCCACGTGGGCTAGGCCGTGTGCTATTCCTGTGCCATGTCATGCTGGCTCACTACATGCACTTGTCGTGTTGGCACACCGGGCCAAGTAGCAGGCCAAGCACAGTGTGGCTAGACGAATCGTGCCAACATGATCCACAGCCAAACGGACCGTGTTGTTCCTGGGATGTGAGCTACACATGTGTGCCTGGGCGGACACGAAAGGACCCAGCCCATATGACAACCTATAGGAGGATTTGACAAACTCATAGCCATTCTTATGTTCTACGGATAAGATACCTCATTCACACATAATTAATTTTGATTAGTATTGAATTAAAAGGAAACTATTTTTTTAAAGATGTTCCCTTCCATAATAGCGATTACACTCCAGCCAACACTAAAAAAAACAACACACTCTTTTCCCAAAATAACACACAATCACAATATAATCTAGAAAACATATCAATTTTCTTCTTGTTTTTATTAGATCAATTTTAAGTAGCAGTCTGAGACAAAATGTATTGCAATACGCAGAATGAGGGTAAACTGATCTCATGGGGATATACACATTTGTGTTGCTTATCACATTGGTGAAAAGGAAAATATTTTTTCACTAAATATTCCTTAAACCCGTATCCTGTTCTATCTCTCTAAGTTCTATCTGGAGAAGAAGATGATTTGCGCTATAAATACAAGGTCCCCTTATCCAAGGAGGAGCATCGAATTACAAGCCATAGCTAGAGCCATACACAGAAGCAATTCAGAGGAAGCCAGCGCCGTGTTCGCCAAATAGATCTCATCGGGTCGTTCTCGACAACTTCTAGTCGGCGGATTCATCTAGTCATCTTATTCCTCATTGTACTCTATGTGCTATTCTCACCCATATATTCATATAAACTGGATTAGTGCTATTACCTTACGAGGGGCTTGAACCAGTATAAATGCTTGTTTATTGTCTGCTTGATCCGATCTCGCGTATACCCTGGTTCCAATGATCCTCATACCCTCAAATACCGTCTTCGGGTATAGTCCGTTAACACAAACCTACCGATTGAATACACAACTGATAAGAATATGTTGTTTCTTCCTCTTGGTCACATAGAGGGCATGCCGATGGGTGAGGTAGCCCCCGTTTGGCAAGGCTGTCAGCCGTCCAACATTTGTTATAGATAGCAAGCCAAATGAAAAACTTGCATTTTAAAGGAGTCCAACTATTCCATATCCTTCTTCATGGAGCAAAACGAACTATCCCAACATAGAAGGCCTCATAAGCTAATTTGGAAGTGTATTTTCCTCAACTAGTAAGCTTCCATTGGTGTTGATCCGGCATATTGTTCAAAACCACATCTTGTACCAACTCCCAAACCCGAAGATACTCCGTAATGGCCGCAACAGATAGGGGCCCTTTGATATCTAACACTCATTTATGGTTCTCCTAAGCTTGCTCCGCTGTACACTTCTTGACCACCTTCTTTGCAATCAGCTGAACAAGGTTAGGCACTATCTCCATAATAGTCTTTCCCTCTAACATCTGTCTGCCCAAAAAAGAGTGGAGTGTCCACTGCCAACATAAGAGACCATAGCCATTTTAAAAAGATCATATGTCATGCTAGGAACCTGCACAGGAATACCTTGCCAAGCCGAAGTAGAGTCCGTCTTTTGCAACCAAAGCCAATGGATTTGGAGTGCCCACCTCATACACTCCAAGTTTAGAATTCCCAAACCACCATACATGAGAGGACGACAAACCCTTTCCCATGCCACTAAACAATTTCCCTCTTTCACCTTCTCATGACCTGACCACATAAAACCCCTTCTTACATTTGTCAACATCCTTTGTCACCTATTTAGGAAGGTCCATAGCAATCACACTATAAATGGGAATGACGGACAACACAACACAAACTGTGATGAGGTGACCCGCTCTATTCATGAGCGAGGCCTTCCACCTTGTCAACAAGAGCTAGCAAGTCGGCTTTACTTGGCTTCTTGAGCTTCAACGGGATACCCAAATAAGTACATGGAAAATCCTTCGTCTCGCAAGATAAAGCATTTGTGATCACCTCCAACTCCTCACCACATCTGATCGGTGTTACTATATTTTTCTGCAAATTAGTCACCAAGCCAGAAGCATGACCAAAAACATCAAGTATATGAGTAATGGTAGAAAGATCCTGAGCCGTAGGCCTAGAAAACAGTACTACATCATCAGCATAGAAGGAACAACGCTGTTGCGTTTGCTATATATAAAGAGGTTGTAGCCATCCCTCCTGAGTTGCTTGGTGTTGACGGTCATTAAGTATCAGTTTCGACCCAACTAGCACAACAAATAAAGGGAAAATGTACATTTCTTACACGTATATCAATAACAAATAATGTAGTTATATTAGGATTGGAGAAATAACATGGATGCAGGAATTATACACAGAAGTGAAGGAGAAATGAGGCCAGCATGCAAAGAAACACGCCTCCGGCGAATTACATGCAAGCACACGGATTGATGGGCTCGCAAGTCAGGCTAAACCGACCTAAAGTGGGGTTTGTCACGCCCAGAAATTTATCCCCAAATTTCCAGACTATTTTGTGTATAAATCTCTATCCAGGAATCAAGCCAGGGTACACAAAATGATAAATTAATATACAGATCCAAGCATAAATAAAGCGTAAATACTTACAAAAGAGGCGCTTATTCCTCACACCGAGAAGAAAGCAACAGCGGAAAAAGGCCACGATCCTAGCAGGGCTTCAGCTCCACTCCACAGGCAAAACTCAACTGGGGTATAAGCATTGGTCTTCTAACTTCGTCTTCAGCTCAGAAGCACTACACTTCTGAAAAGGGGAATAATAGCAAGGCTGAGTACAACCACCGTACTCAGCAAGCCACACCAATGATGCATACGTGCAAGGGGAGACAAGGAGGGTTTGTGGCTATTTGCATAAAGGCGGTTGTAAACATTTATAATTGAAAATGGTAAAACAATTGATTAATTAAGGCAATATTAAACATCTCCACTGAACAACGCTACACTACGTTGAACAGGCCCAACCATTCCACCTGAACTATACCAGTTCATTAAGTCAAATTATTTTAGAGTGAGACTAATCACGGTGAGCTGGTCGATCGCCCATAACCGCGGGCACGGATATTCGAATAGTTTTACTCTGGCCAGAGGTGTACATCTGTACCCACAAGACACAGCCCCACGATACGTTACCGTGTGCCGGTATACCACCCGGAAAGGGACTGTGACAGGACACTTCGCATAACCCCCTCTAACCAATCGTACCACCGCAGGTTTCGCCCCCGCTCCTCAACAGGCAACGGGCAGCCCCCTCTCGTGCCACAGTGAATCCGAAAGCCGCATAGACCGCCGCAGGGCCCATCCAAACTCCATCACGCTCACCCTAGCTAGTGTACGTCAGCTAGAGGAAAGTTACACTACAAGTCCAGCCGTTGCCCACACTGGCTTGTGGTACGCACGGTGTTTCTTCCAGGGATTCCCGCAAACCGGTCCTTAATTGCCATGGGTGCGACTAGCAAAACCATACACCCACAGCCCACCATTAATCCATATTTTAGTTGGATAATTACGACCAACGAAACGTGGCCGACATGTCTCGAGCTCGCAGCTCATCAAGATACTATAAATAGATAATGTAATTGTCCCATATTGTGAGCTAGTGGTATTAAGCATGGCTAAGCATAATATAATTCTAGCGAGGTCCACATGAGATGCAAGCTAGTCAAGTTATCACCCAAGTTTGACAAAGAAAGGACATCAAGTAAATATGGCTCAAGCAAGTAGATAGGTAAACCCTATTCCCATGTAATTAGCAAAACATGCAATTTATTTGTAAACAGTAAAACATTTTATAAATTGGGATCAAAATACTCAAGAGGAATGTGTGACTTACCTTGCTTCTTCGATTGATCTTCCGAACTCTTTTCCGTGCGAACGCGATCGTCCGAAACGACGAAATCTACACGCTGGCACGCAAAACGAGGAAAACCTCCAATAAAAACCAAATAAACAATACATGAAAAGTAAACAAACATGTAGAGCTCAATTTTAGATGAATTTTTCAATTTGAATGGCTCAATTTGGATTTCGTATGAATTAGTTATGAATTTTAGAAGTTTTGAGCCATTTAAATGAATTTATGGAATTATTAAATATTTTCTTAAAAGAAAAAGGGTGTCGGCATGCGGGACTCACCAGACAGTGACTCAAGGGGGAGTGGGTGCACGGTGGACCAGGTCCACGCGTGCACCGGTCCGCGGGCGCACCACGTGGCACACACGTGGCGGCCACGGCGGACCGGGGGGAGGTGGCGCCGACGTGGCGCCACTGTGGCACACACGTGGGCGGCGCGTGAGGCAGCAGCCAGGCGCGGGCGGCGGCGGCCGGTCCGGCCAAGCGGCGGCGAGGCGGCGGGCGGCGGCGAGCGGCACGGGAGGCAGGCGGCAGCGGTGGCGCGCGCGGCTCGGCGACGGCCGGGCTGCAGCGGAAGAGGGCGCGCGGGGTGGCGGAGGTGGGCCGACGGCGACGCTCGGGGACGGCACGCAGCGCAGCAGAGGCGGCAATGTTGCTGCGGCGGTAGAGGGCGCGCGGGGCGGCGCGGGTGGGCCGACGGCGGCAGTGTTCGCAGCGGGCAGCGCGGCCGTGGCGCAGCAGCGGCGTCGTGGGCGGGGTTTTTAAGGGGCGAGCGGGAGGGCTGAAAGAGGGGGTGATGTGGGGAAGGTGGGCGGTGACCGCGCGGAGATCGTGCGAGGTGGGCGACACGGCCGGGCGAAGCGGCAGCGGCGGTTGCGGGGTTGACCGGTCGGAGGTTGGGGATGACCTCGATAGGTGGGCCCCATCGGTCGGCGGCGCGGGGAGGCGAGGGAGGTGACGCGGACTTGCGAGAGAAAGGGAGGAAAATGGGTCGGCGGCCCAACAAGGAGGGAGGAGGAAGAGGGAGAGAGGGGATCGGTAGGGGAGGTGAAGCAAACTTTCAGGGAAGGTTTGGACCGAGCCGAGGAGAAAGGAAGAGGCCGGCCCGGGAGGGAGGGAAAAGGAGGGGGAAGAGAGGAGGGTGGGCCGGACAGGGAAGGAGAAGGAGACTTGGGCCGAAAACAGCCCAAGGCAGAGGAGGAGGGGTTTTAATTGGTTTTTCTTTTTATTTAAATTGGTTAAGTGAACTTTGTGCTATTAAAATTATTTCTTGAGCTCTGAAATTTCACAGAAAATTACGGAGAGCATTTTAGGGCACGGAGAATATTACAAAAATATTTCCGACCATGATTTTTAAAAGGAAATTTAAAATTCCCCATTATTTCACTTGATTAATTTGCTTTAGCTTTTAATATATTTTCTAGAAATGCATTATTTAATGATTTTTAATCCCGATCGAAAATCGGGGTGTGACAGTCACCCACCTAGGAACCGCCTTAGGAGCCTACAAGACAGTCTCTGGAAGAAAGGTGGTTGTGAGAGGTGGGGCCAGCTTCTCATCCTGGCCTTCCACGTGGTGCTTGGCGATAACTGTCATTAGGAGGCTATAAAAAGCGTTCACTCACTTCACTTAGAACACACGCCTCAAGGAGCAATTCTCTCTTCCATATTGTATTCTCTATAGTTTATTAGTAGGAATAAAGTCTAGAGGAGTTTTGGTCCTATAGTCTTCTCGGAGTTTCCAGTATGTCTTTAGTACTTTCCTCTTCTTATAAGACTATAGTTTCTTTAATGGAATTATCTTTATTTACTTATGCTCATAGTCCATATATTTTTTTATTGAGTATATGTTCTGAGTAGTATATACTTCGTATATCTGCTTCATCCTATGCTAGTTGATCTATGCTACGGTAACGGTACAATGACCTTTATAGGTTGCTCTAGGTCCAACTTGTTCATCTGTAGGGTGAGAGTCCTGGGGTAGTTAGTGATATTATTTACTAGTATAAGCATGGTGTTTGGACTAGATAAATGCCATTGGATGCAGGTGTGCTCCACAGAAAGTGAGGTAGGTGGCAGGTGGTTACAGCCCTGTCCGTCCTTTGTAATCCTCCAAGTTCGGGTATGACGTGAGAGTGCGTAAATGCCATAACCACGCTAGCAGACCAACAGCGAGTAGTCTCTCGATAGTACCTAGGAGCTTGGAACTAAGTTCTATATTATAAGCATGTATATGTTAAGTGTATACTAAACATAAATAGATCAGAAGTACAGTTTTGTCATAGTTCTCTAGTACATTTTCCTACTAAACATTATTTTAGAGGTGAATCTCCTATGTGTCCACTACCCCAATATCATATTATCTTAACCCCTATTTAGACAATAGTGAATTAATTATAAATTCATTAAAGAGATATAAATTATATCTTACCGTTGTTTTCTCTGCGGAAATATAAATACGATACCCTTAGGAATACTAATGGGTGAAGTACTACATCAGTATCTGTGCGCTTGCGGATTTATCGATAATCGTAAGAAATATCAACACTTGGCTCATCTTTCAATACCCCTTCAGTAAGAGATGTTGGCAGAAACTTGGAACATCATGGAATACCTCTTTGGAATTCTTTCAGATGTAAGTTTTGGCAAGATTGAGGTTTAGACAGAAGGGTTTCTTGGAAATTTGCTTTATATCGTGTTGGCATATTTGGAAGCAATGTAATGGGAAGATATTTCAGAATATTGATCCTTCTTTTCACAGTTGGTGGTGTGCTTTCAGAAATGAGATTCTTCTACATATGTGTAGGATGAATGGAACTCTTAAACATCTAGTTTTGGATTGGTTGTACAACCTTTAATTTCATTGTTGGAGGTGTTTACCTCTTGTAACTTATGTTGTATATACTCTTTTTTCCTTTTTAAAAAATTACTCTACCAGGCAAATGCCTGGTAGTATTTAACCTAAAGAAACACTTGGCTCATTTTGTAACTAAGAAACTCTTGTATATATGTTTACTATTAGCTACCAATGGGAAGTATTTAGTATTTAGGCTTTGTTCTTTCCCCCTTTTTCCCAACTCACTTCTCTCGTTTTCCGCGCGCACGCTTTTCAAACTGCTAAACGGTGTATTTTTTGCAAAAGTTTCTATACAAAAGTTGCTTAGAAAAATCAAATTAGTCTATTTTTGAAAAAAAATTAGCTAAAACTTAATTAATCACGCGTTAATGGATCGCTCCGTTTTCCGTAATCACTGTGCACGCTGGAAACTTCCAGCAGCGAACGCTGCCTTAACCTCCTCCTCTCTTAGCAACGGAGCTAATCTATTATGCATGAACTTTTTGATGTCTACCTCCTTATGTGTCAACAAAGTCGTCTCTGCCTTTTTGTCAAGGCTATCTAGTTTATCTAATAACTCCTTTTTTTTTTAAAAGACCCACTAACATTTTTAGCCCATCCTCTTAAATATTATCTTAATCTATGCTTGCCACCATTCTATTGGACTATTCCCTTATTAGACACTCGACCATACCTCCTTAACCATATCGAAAAAGCCATCTAGTGGTAACGAACCAATTTCAAACTTGAAAAATTGTTGGTTAGAACCTAATGAAGTTGAATTAGTATTCAACAGTAGAGGAGTATGATGAGATAAGTTTCTATTTGGTGTATTCACCGAGGATAGTGGGAGTTTTTTTCCTGTTCCATATACACTAATATTCTGTGAAGCTTCTCATATGTAGGTACAGAAAGATGATTTGCATAAATATAAATTATGTCAGACATTTGTAATTCCCTCACATTAAGGCCATCAATAACCGCATTAAAAAGAAAAGTCCATCTATAATCATAATTAACATTATTCATGGCTGCACATATGAACTAACTCAGCTAGAAATTATTCTTTAAGTTCATTTTGCACAGGACCGCTACTAGATCCCACTTAAACTTATCTATTTTATTACATAATGAAACTTTATATAATAATCACCCTCATCCATCGGACCAATATCAAAACTTTGTAAATCAATACCCAACGGCAAGCCACCAGATCTACCTCTAGGAGGTTTACAATGTCACAAAAAAATCTTTTTGAGCACATAGATTTTTAAGGGCAAAAGATGTAAACTCTCTCCTAACAGTCCCCGATATAGCGATAAAATCAAGGTGTTGCTCTTTTGTGAGATCAGAAATGTACTAATGTTTCTTTACATTTTTAAACCCACTAATATTCTAGAATATATCTTTCATGATAAACTAATTTTTTTAAGTACTTCCCTTTCTACCTTTATTGTATTTTATTAGAAGAGATTTCTTAATCACAATCATGATCACCACCCACATCCATAACCTCTTCTATAATACCACTACACAACTGTAGGGCTTCGGTTTCCACTGGATTGCTTCTTGATGTGGCTAGTGGCTATGGCTTATAATTCGATGTCCCTCCCTGGATGAGGGACCTTGTATTTTTAGCATAGATCATCTTCTTCTCCAAGTAGGACTCGGAGAGATAAAGAAGTAGGAGACGTGCTTAAGGAAACCTTATCTTCTCCGACTAGGACTCTAACACCTTCTATTCCGAGAAGACCATTTCCTTCTTTATCTATCGTTTTCTGTTAATTGTAGGATACATTCTCGTATACAATCAAGTATATGGTATTACCGTATCCCATTAACTCGTGTATAGGAGGTATGGCTTATCCTTAACCCTGACAACATCTATTCTAAAACTGCATTGTCTACTACTTGATCATCTATAGGTTATGTATCTTCTTCTTGGTAAGAAACATGTTTATTATTCCCAACACAATACTTCTCTAATCTAAAAATTCCTAAATTCCTATGTCACAAGTCATATCATTCATATCAACATTCTTATCACTAACTATTATTCCAAGTTTATCAAGAGTTCCACTTATTGTATTATCAGCATAACTCAAAAACAAATCATTAATGTGATAGTTAGCTTTTAAAGGCTGATCTTTGATGTTCTTGCCTTTATCTTTTTGCCTTCTGAAGAACTGGTCTTCATCACTTGCCCTTCTCTTACTATGATGACATGGAGAATTAGTTAACAGTGCCTTGGCACCGCCGCTAACTCCACTACCGATCTACTCTGAGACAGAACTGGCTTCTCCAAAAGTGTGTCCTGCAGCAGGCCATCTTACTCCTCAGATGCTATCAAACCTTTTGTATCGGGCAACAATATTTCCTGTGTAGAAGGAAGTAGAGGTAACCGCAAACCCAGACTTATGACCCACTGAAATGCCTAGTAGTACTCTTTGCATTGTCCTCTTCTTTATCCCTAAATTTGATTTTTTTCCTTCACCTTGTATATGAATACTATTTACCTTTATGTCATCATTCATATCACCCTTATTGTCCATATATTTAGGTATTCTATACCTTTTTAAGCTCAACCCTGAAATGAAGCTCATATAAATAATCTCTAATAACCACATCAACAATGTCAAGAATTAAAGATGGGTCAAGAACCAAGACTTGAAAATGAGCTACTACCTCCGTTATCCAACATTTGATCGTCCGTCTTATTTGAAAAATTTATAAAAAAAAATAGTCACGCATAAAGTATCACTCATATTTTATTATCTAATAATAACAAAAATACTAATCATAAAAAAATTTCAAATAAAATAGATGATCAAACATTGGACATAAAAACTCAAAACTGCGATCTTTTAGGACGGAGGTAGTATATCAGAAAATTTCATGGCCATCACATGATTAAAAATTCCTCAATTCTAAAGTTAAACCAGTGCGATGAACCCAAACCTTTAGTATGACAGATTTTAGTTCATTACCTACACCTCTTTCAACTATCCGCATTTTAGCTTCTTCTACGTGAGTATGCACTGCACCCCATTCCACCATCTGCTTTCCCAGTAACATTCTTCTTATTTTTTTTACACAGTATATTTGGGGTACTATATTAATTTATAATTTAATAAACCATATTTAATATATGAGCTGAAATTGGTGCATGTCAACAGAACCTATCTAGTTTAATTTCAATGTACGCGTGACAGCTGCACGCGCGATATACGTCACACCGAAAGTTGGGTATACATGCACTTGCGAGTCGTTTGTGAACTGTGATATGATCATGCATGTGCCTACCTGTCTCACGTTGCCTCATGCCCACATGTTGTTAGTCTTCACGTTCCAACTCCCTTTCTTTCACCATTATCTGCATATTGCGTTCTATCCAGCCGGAAGCTAGCAAGCTAGCTAGCAGCAGGCTGCTTCCACGTCCACAAACTGCCAAGAATTAATGCTGAGTGTGACCACATACTTTGTAAAATGACACGTAGGAGTAGTTACCTAGTACTGTATACAGTAAGTGATGCTGTATAAAACTTTTAACAAAGTCTAATGCTCATTAGTTTTGAGAGTGAATTTCAGTTTGACCTCTATCCTTGCCAAAGTTTTACCCTTAATTACACTCCGGACCTCCTTTTTTTTACTTTATAACATCCTTTTACTCTTGTCATCAAATTAATTTAATCTTAATTAGGCCCATTCGTTCCAGCAGATTAATAGCTAGTTCGTCGTATTTAAGTTAGCATATGCTTTCTAAATAATTACAAGGTGTATTATTTCGTGAAGAACTTTATAAATAGAAGTTATTTAAAAAAAATAAATTTTTAAAATTTATAGTATCTTAATCATACGTTGATGATCACTCGGGTTTTTTCACACCATGATCAGTTAAGCCGGAACGGTACCTAGGTTCCAACTAAGCCTTAGTGTACCACTAATATCTTTTCACCATTGCGTTGATATCCTCCGCGGCTCTGCCTGCGTCTACCCAAAGATAACAATGGTATTGAGAAAAAGTTTCAAATAAGAAGTTATCCAAAGCAAGATTATATGTTTTAGGGCTTTAACATAAACTTTTGGTAAGAAAAGAGGGTTCAATCTTTCATGCTTGAAGAAAAAAAAGTTGCTTCTCTGCTAGCTTTACCTGTTACAAAATGCACTAGTTTTAGTGCAGCTATGTGCAGCTTGATAGCGCGCTCCAACATAGGTAGGGCTGACACGCTACAAACCTACATGTTATTTATGGGTTATCGCTTATCAGTGGGATTTATGGGTTTTGATGCTATGTGAAATAAGCTACAAGATATAATCGTTTTAAAAATATTTTAAACTTAGTGCCCTAACTCGATCAGTCAAATCTGTATAACTTTAACTTCAGTTGCAAAAAAGTTTATAAAATCTAACGGTTACCATAGTAAAAATAAGCAGAGAGTGTGTTTTTAACTAGAATCCACAAACTTTAAAAGTGTGTTTTTTTTAAAACTTTATGACTTTATATCGTGTTCATGACTAAAACCGGGGGAAGCATTAGTGGTGTGGTGGTGGAGTCGTGGGTGCATGACTCCACCCACTGGGGTTCAAATCCTAGTGCCCACGATTTTACGCATATATAAGTAAGGATGTGCTACCGGTTTCCGTCTCTTGCAGCAATGTGTGGTGTTGCATGTGTAGTGATGCTTCAATATGATTTTAGTGAGATTAGGGATGTGCCACCGGTTTCCATCTCTTGCAGCATGTGTAGTGTTGCATGTATAGTAATGCGTGCGTTTGCATCTATCGTGTAATCGCAAAAAATTGTTCAGGACTAAAACCATAACGCCATGTAGTAAAATTTGCGTTTCTTTTCAACTAGCTATATGTATTATCTAGAGCTAGCTGTACAGTTGTTTGGCTTCCTATAAATACGTTGTGAACACACACTGACACATCGATCCAAGAAGAAATCACGAGAGGCAGCAGAGCTGGGAGCTTCTGTGTGCTCGTGTTATCCTCACTCACTACGGGAACCTACCTATGGAGATTGGCAAGAAGCATAAGGAGGCTACTGCTGCACTGTCGTCGTCGTCATCGCCTCTTCTTCCTGCAGCTCGGAAGGCACTCGTCACCCCCATGCTCTTGCTGCTGCTGCTCATCGTCTCCGCTGCATCCTCCGGTGAGTAGCCATGCATCGATCCATGGAAGAAATCAATCCTGCTTATTTTTGGACCCGGCGCTATGGACTTCGCCTGACAAAATGAAAAAACATAATTGCTGTTATGCAGATGGAGTGCGCTACGATTACAGAGCTTACACCGAGGTACGCAACGCATATGCTCTAGATATCTTTCCTCTCTAGTCTCTACCTCATCCGCCGATCGATGTACCAGCCTCATCGTTTCACTTATATTTATACTTATACTTATTTGTATGATCCATTCTTTAAACAAAAATCATGTATAAACTTTTTATATAGGTACTTAGCGATTGAAAAATCAAATGCACGATGTAAATTTATTATAACTTACGAGTAGGAGTATATACGAATCAATGAGGCTGTACGTGTCTGAACTCTGAACCGCGGCTTCTTCCACAGTGCAAATCGCATCCTGAACCTGCACTGTACAACGGTGGCATCCTGCGCTGGGCGAACAAAGTGACGGACTTCAGAACAGAGGACGATGGCAACTATTCGCCGGCATTTGTGCTGTATAACATGTCCGCGGCAACAGTATACAGCTTCTCCTGTGAGTAAACTCTTGCTCCGTATATATAATTATATATCACACTTTATTTTTTGTTCGTCACTTCTGTTTCTTTCCCATCTGTCTTCTAATTTGTGCTCGTGTTTTCGAAACTAGTGAAACTGATTTTTTTTTCTCTGTTTTTTTTCAAAGAACGCGTATTTGACTAGTTGATCTGAAAATTTTATATGGAGCTGGTGCAACTTTGCAGTATGTTGGTACTATCCAAATGCAGAGTCCCTTGCTTATCTTGGTAGGAAGTATTTGATGTTTAGAAAATGATTTTATCGAACTCTTTAAATTTTGACCTTCAATAGTTTCTAAAATGATTAGTTTGAAAAGGTATACGAAAATTTACCTTGAAAAATACTATCATAATAAATTTATTAGATTTATTTATAAGTTTATCTCAGTACAACAATTGATAGTCTTGAACATTAATTATTAAATGACCAAATGGATTATCTTGAAAACAAATTCTAGAGGTGATGAATTGAATTGAATGAGTACGTAGTAATTTTACGTTGAAGTGAATGACGGCAAAGGGTATCTTGGCGAACGATTGCCTGAACCATATTATGGGAGATTCTGAAACATAATCTCTGTATGAAAGAGGTATCAACGCCTATCATAGAGAGGGGAAATTAAATTGTAAATGTACTTATTAATTAGCTTTCCGAGCACCCTAAAATTACATGATAAAAAACAATTATGACTCCAAAAAAGAAAATATTTGTCAACCTTCAAGCATTAGTAAATCGACAAAAACTTGGTCTAATTAATTTGAGGGTTGGCTTTGTGATATGCTTGCGACACTTGTTATATTGTAATAGGAGACAATCTATTCTATACTATCGAATTTACTTTAGTTTAATGATTTTTCATTAACTTTTTCTTCCTCTATAATATACTGTTAACTTTATCAACTTTTTCCACGGTATGATTGGGGTGGACTTTTTTTAAAAGAAATTGTAAAATGTCCTTCAAGTCCTACCAGAGATGATAACAGATTGACCCATTAGAAGTTTTGAAAAAATATAAAAGTTTTTGTGTTGTCTTTTTATACAAATATAGAAGTTTGTGTGTATATTTTATGATTTTTCAGAATTTTTTTGGAAAACTATTATTATATAGCATACTAAAGAGGAGTCATATAGATAAAAGATATCTGGATAAAAAAATAATTTTGTATAGCATATGAAAGATGATTTACATAAAAAATATCAACAAAAGAGTATTCTATTAGCGTATAAAATATATTTATATTGTCAAAACAGTTAATACATGTAAATTGGAAATCTTGAAATATATATATTTTGGAAGGAAGCTACATAAAAATTATATTTTTTTGAAACTTGTAGTGGGTGAATCTATTGTTAACCCTTTATAACTTGAATAGCATTTTAGGTATTTTTGAGAAGTGTTCATACTAATGATATATTGTAGAAAATACTAACAATGTTAGTGGCGTATTAAAGAGAAACTCATAGATATAGAATAGATTCTCTAAGTAATATGACACGAACGAGGACACGTTCACTGAATATTCACATGTACATGCTCCAAAAGATCTTTGGTGCAGCTCCAAAAGATCTTTGGTGCCTTCCTAGTCATACATTTGCACACACAATGCTCTTTATGTCTGATGCACCCATCATGTAATCTAACTTTATTAGTACTACTAAAATTGTTACATCCCCTTCCCCACCAACACAAAACACGATATATGCATGCATGGTCACTATATCATCATGGTATCCAAAATCATAAGTTTATCGGCTAGATTAAAAAGCGGTACTAAAGTAATATTTTTAAGATGTAATTTGTTAGTGTCGGTTGGTAACATGAACCGGAACTAAAAATCTTTTTAGGGACTTGAACTTTTAGAATCTCATATCCTATATTTTTTTACCTTTGTATGCATCTTTAGTACCGGTTATTTCAATATGTATTAAAAATTATTTTTTCACCGGTGGGTGTTTCCAGCCATTATCAATTTTTTTTTGTTAATTTGTACTAGCTCTCTCAGAGACCGCCATTTAATTCTAAAGTATAAAAGCTAGTAATTGCTAATTAATTTAACTTTTGAAAAAAGCTAAAATTTCCACGGCCATTCATTTGGCCACCCTTTCGATCATACTATACGCGTAAAAAAAAAAGATACAGCATGCTTGCATTGTTATCGAACTCATGCATTAGTCTGCAGCTAGCCTAAATGGAATCCCCTAACACATGTCAGAGACGACGAGTTCAAGGATAAAATTTGACCCCTCTAATTAAATTTCTATTGAAAACATAACAATGGATAAAAATGGAGATAACAAATACATACACGCTCACATCTGGATATGTTAAATGTAAAGGAGCAAGAACTTGATGAGCGCACGTACGAGATATATAGCTATGATATATAGATAACATTCTAGGGACGAATTCTTCGAGTTGGATGGCTCTGGCAAAATACAACTGGTCCTAGCAGCGGTGACCCCATTCCTATCTGAAGTCACACAGGATCCCGATAGATGATTCAATCGTAACTTAACTTATATCATATTAATTATCATATCATTTTAGATACTTACTGTGTATTGATTCTTAATAATTTCTTGATAATTTTTTTATGGGTTCGTCACTGATATTGTGTGGGCTGATTGTTTTTTAGTGGCGCCGGAAAAAGTATCAAGTCACTCATTAGTGACATATGCAAATTAGTACAGTCTACAATTGTAATCCAACCGATGTGTTTGTCACAATTCCAGCAAAAAACCAAAAAGAAAAAAAGAAAAAAACCTAAGCATGTGCATGGCTCCCCACCCCACGGCCTGGATGACCAGCGTGGAACAGTTAGTTTTCCACCTCAATTTGTTTTACCGACATATATAACGTAATAGTAGTAGAATTATTCTATCGTGGCAACCCTGACCAACCAGCGGCGAATGCGGAATTAAAATTTAGAT
Organism: Oryza punctata; assembly: GCA_000573905.2. Classification (NCBI taxonomy): domain Eukaryota; kingdom Viridiplantae; phylum Streptophyta; class Magnoliopsida; order Poales; family Poaceae; genus Oryza; species Oryza punctata. Next base: position 14,853,170 of record CM002492.2, on the reverse strand, counting down.
GATCGTGCTACATGCCTGCGTGTAAAAAAAACAAGTTGCCACTTATGTAAACAGTAAGAGAAAACCTTTTTCTGCCCTAAATTACACATGAGCAGCGTATAAAAACACCGAGTAAAAGAAAAACTCAAGTAACTCGGAGATAGAGTATAAGAAGGGGTGCTTAGGAATCCGGTCAAGAAAATATTTTAGCTATATCTTACTTATTTTCACCATGTGTGCACCTCCTCAGTACAAATATAGACACTCACATCAGCTTAAACTTAAATTAAGCAAGATGCACCATCCTCCATTCGTTCCGCTTGTATATATATATTGATATTAGCAAAGTTAGTTGTGAATCTTAATACTAATACTCAACAGTATATAGAAAAAAAAAGAAGAAGAAATGAAGCAACAAGTGATAGACGAAATTTAATTTATTATTGAGAAAGCTTGAGCTCAGCTAATTAATTATTAAGTGAGATACTCAATATGCTGCCTGCCTTGCATGTTGCATGCAATATATACATAGGGATCCAAAGGACTGTGGCTGCAGTAGGGGGTCCCAGCCAGGAATGAGCAAAGAAACCACGTGATGTGAGCAACAAGGCCCCGCCATAGAAGGGGAACAAGCCAAGAAGAGCTACAAGACACGGAGGAAGCTAGGGAGATGATGATGATGATGGGCATATATAGCCGGATCTCGCCGGCATCGATCGCATCGCCGGCATATATATGTTGGGCGCGGGGGCCAAATGAAGATTCCTGCACATTGCCCGCGTACAAACGAAAGAAAACGGGAGTCCCAAGCACAATATCGTGCATACAGCCCGGTGATGCCACATGAACCAGCCTGCAGCCCATTTTTCCTGCCCTGTTTTCTACTGCTTGGCACGCACATTTTCATGCATTGCCCCCCCCCTGCTTTTTTTGGCATGGTACTGATTTTACGACTTCATGATTCTAGTTAAGATGGCTGGTTATATGATTCTGTATATTTTAATCAATTCTTTTGGAAGACCTGAACTTTTTTGGTCATGCCAAAAATATTAGCACAACAATAATTTCCCATGCAGTTCATGTTGCGATGGTATCTGCTTGACACTCAGGTGGCGTGGTAAAAAGCGTGGTGAAGAACGCTTTCATTTCTAGAAATAGTTGTTATTTTAAGCAATCGTTACTTTTGAGATTAACGAAAAATTTATTGGACTAGCAAATATTCAAGTGAAATAGACATTGTTTTCCTTTTCATTTAATTTGGTTTTGTTATTGGCATTCAGATTTCGGACATGCAATTCTACTGGCTTAATTTGTCATTTCCTGGGAGTAAAATTACTTGCTTGATTTCTCTAGGCTGGGTGAAAATCGATGGGCCAACAACTGCTCATGTGAAAGCAAAGATATTAACGCTAGCAAACGCTGCATCTCAATGCCTTGGCACGGCTCTGGTGCGAAACGACTGTTGGTCCTTCCTCAAGGGTGGTTTCACCCTCAACTCCGCTTCAGAAACCTCCGTCATCTATTTCCAGGTTGATACTTAATTCCTCAACACGTGTTTCCTTAATTTGGTGTAGAATGTTACTCCCAAGTTAATAATACACTTGTCGTTATCGTTTTGAATAAGAACTCGATGTTAAAAACAACTTTGAACACTATTTTTTATTATAGTATATATAAAATATCTGTAAATATAATATTTTATTGAAATATTTTAAGAAACCTATACATACGGTCTTCATATGCTTAAAATAAATATTTCAGAGTATATTTATAGTTAAATATTTTTCAAGATAATAAGTATTATCAATCTTTAGGAGGTGTGAACAAATAGAAAAAAATATATTTCTCGTGCACATTTAATTACTCAAGTAAAACCAATCGAGCGATACTCCGGTACTCTCTACTTATAGTATTATAGTACTAGTAATATTAAGAATAAATTAATAATTTATTAATGATTACGAGTAACTTTATCATTTATGCTTTTTCCCGACTAGATCGATATGTGGTTATCCACTATGTTGGTATTGCTCATATTCCACCAAAAAGCTAAAAAAGAAGAAAAAAACTTTAGTCACTGCCAAATAACAATTATACCCCTATTTTTTGGATAATGATGCACCTCCACATTTCTACTACCACTAACTAAGGTGGCAGTAAAAAAGTAATCCGAACCCTTCGATCAAATGAGATCAACGGTTCCTATTATTTTCTAGAACACCAGAGTAAGGCTCAAACCAATTAAGTCTGAAAATATATACAATTCTCATCAGTTGGGCAGATAGCAGTTAAGTTACGGAGGGCACAATAATATTGGCACACAGATTTAGCTGAACCTAGTTTAGATCTTGAATTGATGAATTAATTAATCATGTAGTTTTTATTTATTCTCTCCAGACTGCAAGCCCAAATGCTTCGACGATCTCGATCAGAAGTGCCTCTTTGCAACCATTTTCACCTGAACAATGGAATCAGCACAGGGAGGACCGTATTCAGCTGGTAAAAACTATATATATATGCTGTTTTCGGAGTCGTTTCGTCCACTCCTCAAAACTAAAATTGTCCCGTATAATTAAAAATTGTGAAGAAAGTGTGGAGCAACTGATGATGTCAGCCTGCAATTCTTTTCCACGAACAGAACCGGAAGCGCTTTGTCAACGTCCACGTGGCGGACAGCAACGGGAGTCGCGTGGTTGGTGCTAAGGTCGCGGTGCATCAGATCACCAGAGATTTCCCATTCGGCTCTGCAATTAGCAGGACAATCCTTGGGAACAAACTTTATCAGGTTATTTTTGTCATGATTTTTTTCATATTTTTTTTATACACTTATAGAAAGAATTTTATCATTGATTTATTAAATGAAACCATCCGTGTTAAGCAAACATAATAAATAGCAGATAATAGGTTTGCAATGGATTATAATTTGTTGATTCGTAATTCCTAGAGCACAGCATCAGAGCTGGCACCTTGGGCAAATAGTCTTCGTTAGGGGTCAAAATGGGCCAGAGTAACTAACAGCTACATATTTAACTTGCTAACCAGCTATAGCGGCCACTGTATCGTACAATCATACAGTGGCCGCTACTGCAGCTCACTAACTCAAATAGTGGCTCTAAGTTTCAGCCCGCTACATTAAAGTGGTAGCAGTAGAGGATCACTACCGTAACAGTGACTGCTACAAATACTATTTAGTTGTTTGGTTAAGATATATAGTATAAGCCAATTCAGTAATAGTAATGCATTTAATTAATGAATTTGCAGGAATGGTTCAACAAGAGGTTCAACGCGGCGGTGTTCGAGAACGAGCTCAAGTGGTACGCGACCGAGCCATACCCAGGGAAGGAGGACTACACAGTGGCGGACCAGTTACTGCAGTTTGTGCAAGCAAACGACGCGGTGGCACGTGGGCACAACATCTTCTGGGAGGACCCAAAGTACACGCCGGCGTGGGTGAAGAACCTGACGGGATCGCAGCTCCGCGCCGCCGTATCCAGCCGCATCGAGAGCCTCCTCTCCCGGTACAAAGGCGACTTCGTGCACTGGGACGTCAGTAACGAGATGTTGCACTTCGACTTCTACGAGAACCGCCTCGGCGGCAACGCCACCATCGACTTCTTCGACACGGCAAAGCGCGCCGACCCACTGGCCACGCTCTTCCTCAACGACTTCAACGTCGTCGAGGTCTGCGACGACCTCAGCTCCAGCGCCGACTCCTATGTCTCCCGCCTCCGCCAGCTCGCCGACGGCGGCGTTACCTTTGAGGGCATCGGCCTCGAGGGGCACTTCGGCAAGCCCAACATCCCCTACGTCCGTGCCGTGCTAGATAAGCTCGGCACCCTGCGCCTCCCAATTTGGCTTACCGAGATCGACATCAGTAGCTCCTTCGACCCCAAAACGCAGGTACGTAGTTACATATTCACAAATAAATACGTAGTACATGTAAAAGTTGAGTGACGGATCACAATAATTACTTCCTATGTGTATTTTAATGTATGACGCTGTCGACTTTTGACGTGACGTTTGATCATTCGTCTTATTCAAAATATCATATAAATATCATTTTCTTTCATGTGACTTGTTTCATCATAAAAAACTATAATCTTAAATTTTTTACATATTCATGCTAATTTTTTGAATAACACAATGGGTCAAACGTCATGTGAAAAGTCAATGACGCTACAAAGAAAGAAACAGAGGTATTACATATCTCATCGTTAATGAATGTAGCATGTATATGATCGATGTTGCAGGCTGCGTACTTGGAAGAGGTGCTCCGAGAAGGGTTTGCCCATCCATCCGTGGATGGCATAATGCTGTGGACGGCAATGGATGCCAACGCTAGCTGCTACCAGATGTGCCTGACCAACCAGAACTTGAGCAACCTTCCTGCGGGAGATGTGGTGGACAAGCTGCTGGGGGAGTGGCAAACCAAGGAGACCCTCGGAACCACCAACGACCGCGGCTCCTTCAACTTGAGCGCCTTCCTCGGAGAATACAAGCTCTCCGTCACCTATCTCAACCTCACTGCCGAGGGAACCTTCTCGCTGGCACGCAGCGACGACACCAAGCATATCAACATCCGTCTACCACCATCACCTTGAAATTGATTCATGTGTGGAGGATATATATGTGATCGAAGACTTTGGTAGTGGACCTTAATTAGAGAGAGAGAGAGAGAGGGACTCAGTACGTTTTGTGTTGATATAATGGATTCATATTCCCTGGGTTCGTACAAGGCATCAGGCATGTATATGTGTATCTGATATTATATCAGGATTGAGGATTTCTATCGTGTCTTTCATCTATGGTTTTAATTGTGTTCTCTAGGCAGTACCTTCTGCCTATACTGTTAGGCCTCATCGGTCATCTAAATATCTATATCTATACTAATCCTTCTTTTCTATATAGTTACAACCTACTCCAACTCCTGTAAAGCAGCTCTCTTATATAGCCACGTCATCATAAATCCTCAGCCGTTAGATACTGTTTGTATGTCCCAGCTTCTTTCAGTTCTCTGTTCATCTCTATCGAAAAGCTCGGTTATTGATCAAAGCCCAGCCCAACTTAACCTGCTAGCCTAGAGCCTTAGAGCATCCGGTCCCCCACCTCCCCAAATCCATGAGGCATGCGAGCGGTCCGAGACTCCGAGTGAACTCCCACACTCACAACCGTCGATGGTGGCAACAAAGGTAATTATAGGCAATTGCTTCTGAAAACGCATACCATCATGATAGGCAGCCAAGAGTCATTTTTAATGGATGAATATTTATGCTTCAGATTCCCTCTTTCCATTCTACCTATAAATACATATATTCTCGCAAATAATCGTCCATCTACTATGCAAGTTCATTTCGCTCCTGCTGCTGCAGTTTGTTATCGCTGGATTCATGTACCATCCTTTCACCATCATCTTCTTAATCGCTCCAGCGAGCTAGCACAGGTCAGTGTACCCACCAGCGTCCTTCTTCATTTTGGTCGACTGATCTAAAGCTTTCTCCAAAATACAACCACCATTTCAATTCGTTATCATATAAGTTCAATGTTTAAAGCATGGTTCATGCTTAGTAGAATTATTTTCCCAGTTTGCTATCTAACGCTAATTTCCCCTGAATTACAGGTTATTTTTGGTTATTGCCATTGAAGGATGCGGCAAACGATATCACGTAGAATATAACTCAATAAGCTGAGTGTCACTCTTAACACTGATGGGCATGTTAAGCCGAAGATGTTTTCTAGTTAGTATTTTAATCATGATTTTTACATGATAAAATTATCTTAATTAATATATCTACAGTTATATGTTTTTTTCAGGTACTACACATCAATAAAGAAGCTCAGGTTAGTTCTCAAATAGATTGGATTGGCTCCTGTCTCGATGCATGTATTGTTTTCTTTCACTGTCAGAGGCTCTGAGCTTCATAGCTGAGCGCCTGAGCCCATACCACCAGTTACACATCTTACTCCACACCACCAGTTATACTACAAATAAGAACAGAGTACAACACCTCCAAGGCTCCAAGTCGTTCTCGAGGTTCTCCGGGAAGATGGTACCGACAACAAAAATGAATTAGCATCTACTTTACTACATATGCATCGTGCTGCCTCCTTAGATTTACACGTTCCTTTCGTTTGGCTGTGCGCATGTACTGTACTTTGTAACACACATTATAATATACTCCTATATCAAACGCATACTTCAACTTGCATTAAGATTCGGAATCCCGCAGCAACACGCGGGGTATCCTTTAATATTAAAAAAAGAAGGAAGAGTTGTACACAGAACACTCCGATCTCTTTTCTCAGCCATTCGATTCGCTCATCCAACGGCTGGCTATGGATGTGGCTGAATCTCTCTTGCAATGCTACGGGTGAAATCACCGATTCCCTGATCCCACCAGTCACTTCTAGGGGTGGCAACAGGTCTGCACCCGTCGGGTTTGTGCACCCCGTCCCCATCCCCGCACTAGTAATAGTAGACTGTCCCCATCCCAATCCCCGCACACGGGGGGCAGATTTTCCCCGTCCTCGTCCTCGGTATGGGTACGGGGCACCCACCGGGTCCCCACCCCCGAAAGCAACCAAAGTAGCAGGTGATCAACAACAAAAGGATTATAGGAACATGAGTTAGAAAAAATATAGTTAGCCATACACAACGCATAACCAATGAAATAGCAAACACCATATCCATAATTAACCATCAACAACATCCAAATGCAACTTATAACATCACATGCATCAGCAGCTCAATACTTAACAAGTTCATCATCAATCATCACTCATCAGTCTTCAGTCATCACATGCAGCACTAGCATACAAGCCAGAAGCTCAGAAGGTAACAAGTTTTAGAGTTCAACCAACTACTAAGATGATAAAATGGGATCATTGGGCATCTAGGCTGCACAACCATCAATAGACATCAACTAGTTAGCCTATAGTTTATCCCCCATCACAAAATTTAAAGTTCATCAAGTCATCACATCACATAGGTCACTTGCCATTACAACCAAAAGTTGATACATAAATAGTTAGTTGCATGTGCACACCACCACATTTCTTGCACATACACCTTCACACCTCCACCCGAGGTATTGAATCAAACCTTAAGCTCCTACATCAGTGCACGAACTAGTTAGCTAGCTATAGGATAATATATGAAAAATAAAGGTGAATGGAAGAATAAAGAGATTGCATTTGCTTTTCAGTGAATACCTAAAGGCCTTCTTGAATGTCTTGGAGGCAAGACCAAAAGCTAGCAGGTTGTCCATTATCTTTAACTGCAAAACAAAATCATTTCGAATTAGAATGTGACCAAGGAAAAGAAAGAGTATCTGATGTACAACACATATACCTTTGTACTTATTTCGAATACAATAAATTTGGAATTAATGACATAAATAAATTTACGTTAACATGCACAACCACAAGCACATAATTATAATCTGCTAAGATACACACACTGACTTACATTAACCATACTCTCCAGTTCATACATGCCACTCATAGTCATATATCAAAATTTCATTTCAAAGATTATAACCACGCCGCCGTCGGAGGTAACCACGCCACCGTCGCCCTCGCAAATTTTTGCGCGCCGTTGCCGTGTCTGTAGAGCACTAGAGCGTCATCGTCATACACGCTAGTAGCGTCGGCGTCGCCATCGCACTCGCCGCACCACCATCACCCTTGCCGCGCGCAGCGCCGTCACCGTTGCCGCGACGCCGTCGCCGCGTGCAGTGCCGTCGCCATTGGCTACTCATCTATGGCTCTAAGTAATAATCTTCTTGAGCATTGCCCTATGTGCAAGGATGGAATGAAGTATTAATGAAGGGAGAAAAATAAGTGTTCTTATTTTTATTTAGTTATAGATGCATTTTACATGCTAAACCCCTTTGATCTTTTTGACGTCTGTAAATACTTGAGTTACATGAGAGGGAAGAGGATATCATATTCACCTTGGGTGTCTCTGAAGATGAATTACTTGAGTTAGGTGAGAGGGAAGAGGATGCCATATTCTGCTTGGGTGTTTTCTGAAGATGCAGAACGGTATGATGTCTACAGATTCCTTGCCGTGCCAATTGTTGCAGGTTTCTTTCTCAATCTGTTTATTTCTGCTTATTCATCATCAATATGGTCAGAGCTTCTCCTTATTACTAGAGTTTTGTCATGCTGAATTCTTTAATAGTCATGAATTGCCACACTTTGTACCATCTAATTTACCTGGAAGAAGATGTCACCAATGGAATAAATGGGACTATAATTATTAAGAACAGGTATGTATTACTGCAAAACCCTGTTCTGTACATAAATGTTCTTTTTGGGAATGTACATAAACGTCCGATGCACATGTTGCATATATAACTTTCATATTCTGGTTGCACTACCAGGTTGCAACTCTTTCAGGACTCTCTCGTCTAGGATGGTCTGTGCTCATACCACCCTTCTACCTTTCTGTTTCTTTTTGCCCTCTTCCTGGCAATAGAACCATCAACAATCGTTGTTTTATTTTTTTTCCCAGTAAGCCATGGCGGCTGCCGGCTAGGAGCTATCCGTGGTTGTGCTTCCTAAGGCTGTGCCACAATGCAAGAAGGCAAGAAGCAGAGCGGATGATTACAACATTCATAAGATTGAGAAATAAAGCAATAATGAAGGTCGTCAAGTGAATGTGTGATGGGCATGAGCCTAATCCTCACTAGGTGTCTCCCCTCGAGAGAGCTCTCAACATCCACGGCAAAATGATCCATGCCGATGCCACTGGACAGATGGCACTGCACAACAGGTATGGCCATAATGTTTTGCCGTGTCCAGTGGTTCTGATGCCTCCTTTATCTCTCAACTAAGCACTGTGTATAAATTTGTATAAATTGAAGGAAAAAAAAGCCATAAATGGCATGCATATATGAAGATATACCCTGGTGTGATGCAAATAGAGGAGGAATTTGTCGCTGAACATCTGTGCTCTACTAACAGAGGTAAATAAACATTGCTGGTGATGAATAATTCCTTAATTTTTCATAGATGGGCATTGCGCTAATACCACAATCTGCAGGTGATACTCAATTTTTCTGTGTCAGAACTAATGATTCCTTGTTTTATAGTAAATCTTACATCTAGCCAACTTATTTAATTTTTGTTTCCAAATAACTAAATAGGCAGTGACAAATTGAAGATAGTCAAAGCAAAGCCTATGGCAAGAGGACACCATGGCAACAGCTGCTTTTTTCTGTGTAACCAAGGAAACTTCGTTGTTTCTACTATTATTAATTTTTGGTTGGAGGTAATGTAATGTTTTCAGGTCACTGGAGGTTCTAAATTTGCTTGTAATCCAGGTGATATTTCCACTATTTGCTCAAAGGCATCTATTCTTATGAATACTATTTATTTGGCAAATATGCAACTTTGTCTTGACCTCAGGTGAATACTCTCAACTTCTTGAAGGGAAAAGACCAATTGACAAGTATGTATGCTTTTATCCAATTGTTTTATTCCAAGGTCACTTGATATATGTATTTAAGTAATTGTGTGTTCCGAGCAAGGGTGGAATCAGGCATAGGGTAGATAGGGCTTGAGCTCCATACCTAGCTCCTTAATCCCCATTATAATCTTGAAAAATGCTAAATAATTTATGAAAATATTTGAGATCCCATTAGCTCAGCCCTAGGCGTGAAATTTCTGGCTTCGCCGCTGTTTCCGAGGTAACTAATATATGTTTTAAATCATTGCAATCTTAATTGTGGAAATTAATAAAGAGTGCCTTCACACGTGGACTCTAGGATTTGAGTGCAAGCACCAGTTCCATATTTTTTTTGGCTGTCAATTCAACTCCACAGTATATATTTAGCACTATGATATTTCATATTGGTAATTTGAGATCAAGGAAAACAAAAAGGACGTTTAAAATCCTTCTGAGCTAAATGGTCACCCAAGCATTTTTCTGTGTTACATGCTGGTTTAAGAAGATTCTTGCGCTGGTTGGAGACTTGCAGTATAGGAGCTGGACTGCAGTGATTTAGAACTCTCTTTCTGGACGTCAAGATACTGTGCTATATGCACAGTGCTAGATTATCTACTGCAGTTCATGTGGAAAGGTTTCTGCTAGCCGAGAAGAGGCAATTCAGCTGCATGTGACAAAGTATTAAAGCTCCACAACTTCTACAACACTGCCACTGCAAGGTCTTGTCTGATTTACTTCGGGATTACTAGAGAACATGACACACTAGCGCTATGGTTGGAAGGCAGGATTACTAATTTAGTTGGTTATATATGTTTGGATTTCGGAAACAAAGCCAACATTAAACCTGGTTGGCTTCTTAGTTCTTGCTGCCGTAGTTATATATTTTTGGGTTTCATGTGTTTCTTGTCAGTAACTAGATTTATTGTGTGTATTTCAATCTTCTTACATTCTTTAGGAATAGAAAAATAACTAATAATAAGACTTGGCAACATTAGATCAATATTTTATCTTGTGCATATGATGATACTTTTGGAGATTATGTAGTTACTATATGTAGCATATGGTTGGCGGATTGACATGAGAGGTTTTTTTTACTTAATATGGAACCTAGAATGCAAGAGAATGTGTAATCAATCTTGAAATTAAAATCAAATCAATAAGTAATCTAACAGCCGAACAAGTTTCTGTTTTATTTTATTAGCAAACATATATGGAGTATGCATATGTTTTTTTCTAACATAATTATTTTGTACTTTATCTTGTCTTCACTTTTGTGAAACTCTAGCTATGCGTTAGAATATTCTTATTTCTTGAATTAACAACTTATTATCACTCTGATTTCCCTTGCAGGATGTAAATTATAAAGGTGGAGGGTGTCTATATAAAATTTGGTTCCCTAGGTTTCATCTTTCTAAATTGATACCATTACCATTATTTTGAATAGAACATTATGATACTACAATAACAGTGCACACAGGCATAACTAGGTGACGAAGGAAGCTATAATGGATCGTGGACTCCCTTTTTTCCAATTAAACACTTTACACAGTGGAGTAGATTGAATGCCAAATTGACACATATCTATTGCTCGAGGTTCCCAAACATTTATCAAGATTTGTTGTTGGAGATTTCCAAACATTTACCAAGATGTGACAAAGTGTGTATTTGACAAATTGTATATTTGGTATTATTGGTGGTTCTTCTTTTACATAGTGTAAAGAGAGATATGTTTATATGTTCCCTATGATGCGCATCGTGAGAAAACATAAAAAACCTCGATTGTGTTTACATGTTTATCTTGATAGTGCGGGAACGTGCAAGGAATATGCACTGTTACTAGTTAGTAACAAATGGCCCACACCATGTCCACATTTGGCTATATGAGGTATATAAGCTACCGATTGTAAACAATGGTGAACTGGAGACATTGAAAAATACAATTTTTAGAAAAAAACTCATGTTTTTTTTGGAAAAGTCCAGCACACAAAGGAAAAGCACCACATTTAATAACAATAAAAAAAATCTACGCAACGAATTGACATAGGGACGAGATTACGTAAAAAGAAAAGAAAAACAAGTGTGATCCGTTCCCTTCTCCGCCGCCGAGCACTGATGCCGTGTGATCCTTTGCTGTTGGCCTGCGCTGCCTGGCCTCTACTGCTTTCCTTCGGCGCCAGTGAGCATCCTGCTGGCCTGGGGGTCGCGGCGAAGGAGGACGGGGAGTACCTTAGCCATCGCACCGGGGGAGCATGCAGAGCAGTGTCGCTGTCTTGACACCCCAAGATCCCAGCCACCGGAAATGGATTACATAAACCACTATCCACTATCTTGAGCATCCTAAACGGGAGAAATGGAGTGTGCATTCAGATAAAAACAATGACAGAAAATTAAGAACATCTTAATTTGAAAATCTTAGGCACATAAAACATTCCAAACATGCTGTTTTAGCAGTTCAACTCAAACTAACATTCTAGCAATCAAAACAGGAATTGCCATGCAAAATCTTATATCGAGAGCTACATGAAAAGCCTGCATTCAAAAAAAAAAAAACACAATAGTGTAATTACCCTGAGGATTGATTGAAGCTTTGCATGCCAATTTCATTAGTCTTGCCTGAACATGTAGAGAAAACCTATATTCAGTCCCATATAGGTGTTTTGTTAGATAAATGGCATACAACCACATTCAAGGAGATGGTAGTTATTTCTTCATGTCATTTTACCTATGAATTAAAAACCGAAAGTAAACACATGTAATTGTAGGGATACGTGTAGGCTACGGTAGCATAAACCAAAATATTTTTACCACGTAAACTAGGAATCATGCAGGTATGAGATCATGAATCGTTACCACTCGATATGCTATGCAGCGGAAGTAGGTGCTAAGAAGCCGAAGGAACGTCGGCGACGTAGCGCGTTTTGATGTAGAGGAAATAGTCGATCGCAGCAGCCCAATCTTCTCCTCCTCGTGCGTTCGCCTCGTCGTGCTCCCACGTGGATCAACACCGCAAACCAGCGGCGCTTCTACCAGTATCAATACGTCTTGGGATGGAACGCCATGCGCTGACGTGTTAGCACCCACGTGTGGCTATGGTTTGGCTTGGAAGATGAGTGACGGCTAGGGTTTCTCACATGGATACCAGTCACATCACCTCAAGAATATATAGGATCAATAACTAAGTCTCTGAGGCCCATAGGAGTCCTACTGGGATCCCTATCTAAATTGAGCATATATTGGATCTCCATCCAATCTCCTTATTCTGGCCCATTAAGTATGCGATCCTGTAGGTTCATGTACACTCGACTGTAATAAAAAACTCATTTTTGGACCACGTGTCAATAACAGCTCCTAGCAGAACATATTGACCCACCGGGCATACATAAAGATCATATCGGCTGAACATATAGTATACACTTGTATGAACTCATTTGCCTCATGATATCGATTAACCTCAAGGCTAGATGTCTGTCATCCTTTAATAGCTCAATCATTCACGTTTGGCATGGCCATGCACTTCCATAATCTATAAGGTCGAGGGGCCTAAAGATATCTCTCCATAGGAGGGGAAAATCTCATCTTGATTATTCATATCCCATGCATGTTTCATAGCATACCCAAAGACTACTTTTGTAACTACCCAATCACGGAGTAGTGTTTAGCAACCCCTAAGTAAGCTATTACATGATAATCTTAGGTCTAAGAATTCTAAACCAACACTAAATGAGATTACTGATGGCACATCACATATAACTCTTGCAATGGTCTCATGTTGGGTCTATCTAATAACATGTTCCCCAATATTTATCCACATTATAAATTTGGTATCTCCATACCATGATCCATGAGATATTGATCATCAATCAATACATGTACTAATCATTAAACCATATTTATTCCACATGTGATATTTGATTAGGGATCCTTTAGAAATAGCAACATGCAAAAAGAGTCTTATAAACAAATCACATATTCATTAACCAATAATGAGTAAACTATTTCAAGGAACAATATATATAATAAATATGTAAACATATTATGCAATACAATCATCCCTGATTGTCTCTAGGACATATCACCAACCGTAATACTTCTAAGAAAAGTAAACACACATAAGCTTATCTTCAGGCACTAATAATACTACTTCAGAAATGTTTTTCCTGTGGATCTCAGTTGCTTCAGACTTTAACTAATCAGGCATGCTGTAAGCCTGTAAGTCAAATAATCAAGATGTTTCTTTCGGCTGAAAACAAAAAAAAGGAAAAAAATGATCTGTTCGATACAACAATTTCAATATAACAACTTATCAAGAGCTTCCCGCAGCCCAGCCCAGCAAAACTAGTATAAGCCTCTGTGCACACAAGTAGAGCAGCAACTAGAACATGAGGTTTGGAGAACGATTAAGGACTTGCCGCTTGATAAAGCACCAGGACTAGACGGTTTTACAGGGAGATTCTATAAATCATGTTGGGATATTGTCAAAAATGTTGTGATGCTTGCTCTCTCGGCAATACATTGTGGTCATGTGGCAAAATTTAAACTTCTCAACACAGCCTTGTATCTCTATTGCCAAAGAAGATTGATGCGACTCAAGCTAAAGATTATCATCCCATTAGTCTTATTCACAGCTTTGCTAAAATGGTTACAAAGCTTATGGCAAACCAGCTAGCGCCCATGCTCCCTGCTAAGGTTTCTGTGAACCAAAGTGCCTTTGTAAAGGGGAGAAAGCATTCACGACAATTTTTTGCTTGTCCAACAAATGGCTAAAAGGCTGCACAGCAAGAAAGTAGCCCATGTTGTGTTTAACTTGATATTTCTAAGGTCTTTGATTCGGTTGATTGATCCTTTCTGCTTGAGGTGTTGTGCCATTTGGGTTTCACGAGACGGTGGCGTGATTTGGTTTGGCTGTTGCTATCAACTTTGACTTCGATGGGGAACCTGGACAGGTTGTTACTCATCGTAGAAGTCTCCGGAAAGGGGATCCCCTGTCTCTGATGCTTTTTATTTTGGTTATGGACGTGCTGAACTCGGTTGTGACTCATGCTGATCTTGAAAAATCTCCTGGAGCCTATCGCTGCCCCACAAACAGCAGATTAGGTTTCTTTGTATGCGGATGATGTGGTCATGTTTTTGCATCGTACAAGTGGGGACATATCTCTTATCAAGCAGGTTGGTTAGATCTTTGGATTAAAGACGAATATGGTGAAGAGCTCTTATCCACTGTTTGGAGGTGTAGAATCATGTAATGATGATTCTTGGTGATGAACAATTGTCAAAGATGAGTGTTTGTTGAATAAACAGTGCGAAGTGTTTTCGGATGGTGCACAGTGCGGTCGGCATTGTGTGGTCGATCAGACTGGGCAGGAGGCACCGGTTAGACCGGAGGTATTTGGGCGATCAGACCAGGTAGCCCGATGGTCAGACCGGCAGACTCCGGGAGGGAGTCGGTTTCGGGTTGTGTTCATGGAATTTCTAGATAGCTTCATGTGATGACTTCTAGATGGTTTCAATTCGTATGTGATACTATTGTGTGCTGATGTGAGTCAAGTTGGTGCGAACTTGTACTTGGATATGGAGTTTATTTGTTGTTCATATGCATGTGTAGCTTAAGGCTATGGGAGTATAGCCGGTGATGGATCGGGACTAAGCTTAAGATAACTTGAGGTCTAGACGGTCAAGGATATCACATGAGATGCTCAGGCTAGAAAACAATACCGTGGAGGTAAAGGTTTCCATATGGCATACACGTGGTGTTGTGTGCGTATGGAAAGAGGAGTCAAATTTGGATTGGAGTCCAAGTTTGGGAAGTGTGAAGTTTGGAGTTGTACGGGGACGTTGTCACCCTGGTTTGATAGGTTTCCTATATGATTAGGACTCCTAGTTCTAGTTAGATTCGTGGTTAGGGGCAGCCACGTTGTGAGTATAAATAGAGAGGGAGATTATGCCATGAAGGTAAGCCAAGTTTGAGAGATTAGAGAGTTTAGATTTCTTTGTATTTGGGTTTCATGAGAAACTTGTAAGGGGTGTTGTGGCTGCACCGTGTGAATAATATGCTTGAGCAATAAATATCATATTCAATTATCAAGGCATCAACGATCTCTTCCGGTTTCGTAAGTTTTACGATATTGTTCAGTTTTGGTATTAACTTGTTATTCTTCGTTTTGCTGTGATTTTGTTCAAGTTAATCCACCCAAAATCTTTCTAATACATCATAGATCAGATCTGGAAAGTTTTGTTGATTGGTTCTTGCTAGATTCGAATTTGCTTAAGTTTTAGTTTTTGTTTGTATTTGCTGAAATTTTGAGACAACTGGCTTTCGATGGTGTTTCTCTTAAACCATTCATTAGTTTGTAAATCCCTCCGGTGGAGTTGTTCCTTGGTTTGTCTAGATTATTCTGTAAAGATTTAAGCTCAATCTATGGTTGGTTTAAGAGAAATCGAGTTTTTACAGAAGCGTCAGGCTGTTTTTGGACTAACGGTCAGACTGCGAGAGGACCTGTGGTCAGACCGGTCAGACCAACCCTAGTAGGTCAGATAGACCGCTATACGTGTGTTCCATTGGTTTTTGAGGTTCGGGTGTGTTTTGATCTATTAAAGCTTGATTGTTTGACTTCTGCTAACGTAATCTACCATTCACCCACCTCTGGTAGGCTTGGTTACTTGTGTTCGATCCTACATGAGGATGATTTAGAAGTGGTCTCTAATGAGTTGTCCTGTGGAGTGACGAGTTTCCCTTGCCCTCATCTCGGACTTCCTCTTACAGTTCGTAAACACACCAAGACAGATCTGTTACCTTTTGTGGACAAAGTGGCAGATAATTTGCTAGGTTGGAAAGCCTCTTTGATGAATAGGGCTGGTCGGCTTACCATAGTTCGGGTGGAAAGCCATCCCTATTTATGCAATGATGGTTTTGGATCTTCCTAAGTGGGTGATAAAGGCTATAGATGAAGGGTTAATTGGATACATGCCATTGCAAATTTGCCTATTAAAAAAATACCATGACAATTCATCTATTCATAGTCGTGCCACTAAAATTTTACAAAATTAGAATCGTGATACCGCCGTCACGTTTTCCCTCTATCTCCTTCCTTTTCCGTCTTCTTTCTTCTTTCTCCCATCTTCTTCCCGGAGTCAAGCCGACGAACCAATCCTCGCAATCCTTGGAGCTTGGAGGAGGAGAGGGAGCTCGCTAGCGAGGTGAACAAAACCATCCATCGCATGCAGCGGTGGTGAGGGGAAGGTAGTGTGCGTAGTGTAGATCTGGCGCCGGGAGGAGAAGGCGATGTGGGTCTTCGCAGCGTACGGGTTGGCGGGGTCAGGAGGTGGGGCGGCGGCGTGACATGCTATGGAGGTGCTTGGCTTTGACTCCAAGGAGTGCTCCCTCTCCGAACCCCTGGTACGGGAGCTCCCTCTCCTCCTTCGAGCTCCAAGGATTGGTGATGCGGGTCTTCGTGGCATACAGGCGGGCGGGGTCGGGAGGTCGGGAGGCGTCCTCTTCTAGCTGCGGAGGTGCTGGAGGTGGGGGCGCAAGTAGAAGAGGAGGCGCTTCCTGGACCTGCCACGGGGACGACCTCACTGGGACGGGTGGCTTCCGCTGGAGGGACGAGACTAGGCTCGCGGCGCGACGCTGCTCCGGTGTACGCTTTGCTGCAGGCGACGACGACCTTCTCCTCACCTTAGAGCACCTCCTTGACCTTCTCCTCCAGCAACTGCGGCGGGAGCAGCGGGTCATGGTCCTTGTCTGGCTTGCAACAGCGGGAGAACACAACCGCACCACCTACACCAGATAGGTGCTTCCAGTGCTTCTTGCTGAAGCAATAGCCCACTTCGATTTGGGCAAGGTGGTTATGGCGATGCGAGGTGCTTGACTCCAAGAAGAAGATGGGAGAAAGAAGGGAGAAGACGGAAAAGGAAGGAGATAGATGGAAAACGTGACGACAGTGGTACGGTTCTAATTTTGTAAAATTCTAGTGGCATGACTATGAATAGACGAATTGTAATGACATTTTTTTGAATAGACAAATTTGCAATGGCATGGATTCAATTAACCCTAGATAAAAGGTGTCATGGTTTTTTATGGAAGGGAAGAGAAAACGCTAATGGAGGAAACTGTTTGGTCTCATGGGATTGTGTGTGTCAACTGTTGTCCTATGGAGGCCTCGGTATTCTTAACCTAGAAAAAAATGGGATGGGCTCTACGCATGAGGTGGGTATGGCTTCAAAACGCTGAATTTTTCTAGGCCTTGGGCGGGCTTAGCTGTTCATGTGCCTCAGAACGTTCACTCCCTCTTTGATGTGGCTACCAAAACTATAGTTAGGATTTGAGAGGATACCAAATTTTTGAGTGATAGGTGGTTGCAAGGGAAAACAGTAGCAGAGGTGGCCCCTAATCTCTTTTCCTTGATCTCTAAGAGGGCAAGAAAGCAACGTACTGTGGTGCAAGCTTTGATAAACAAGAGATGAGCGGCTGATATACAGGGGGGACTTTCTGTCCAAGTCGTTTATGACTACTTGGCCATTTGGGATTTGGTGGAAGGGGTGGTTATGTTACAAAATGTCCAAGATCAGCATGTTTGGAAGCTTGCCGCTGATGGTATGTACTTGTAAATCTACCTATGAAGCTTATTTCCTGGGATTGATCAAGTTTGCTCCTTGGAAACACATTTGGAAGAGTTGGGCTCCTCTCTGATGTAAATTCTTCATTTGGTTGCTTGTCAATAATAGATGTCGGATAGCCGATCGACTGGCTACCCGTGGATTGCAGCACCCCGCAGTCTGTCCCCTTTGTGATCAAAGTGAGGAATCCGTCCAACACATCTTGATCTCCAGTGTTTTTTTCCTCGCCATGTGTGGATGATATTCTTCTTGAGGCTGGGATTAACTGATGCAACACCTAAATCTTCAGCTGATCGTTATTTGAGATGGTGGAGCCAGGCTACTACAAACCAGCTAAAGGAGGTGCGAGTAGGGATTAATTCTTTAGTTATCTTAGTGTCTTGGGAGATTTGGAAGCATCGAAATGGCTGTGTTTTCAATGGCGTCAATCCTAGAGTTGCAACGATCATGCAAGAGGTAGCGAACGAGGGTAGCCTTTGGTGTTTTGCTGGAGCTTCTATACTCCAAAAGCTTCTTAATGGGTCGTCAAACTCGGGCAGCTAGCACTCCCCAGTGTGGGTTGTGTTGTGTGTATGTGTGCGTGTCTCGGTGGGAGGGCCTTGGTCTCTCCTACTTTGTAATTTTTTTCGCTTTGTTTTCTTCCCCTTAATGAAATGAAATGCATTTCTCTTGCGTTTTGAGAAAACAATGGTGAAAATGTTGAATATGGATGAACCATGCAGAGCAAGCTTTCTTTTTTTTGAGTGATGCTAGAATAATCATGTACAAATTATAGAATCAGAGCAAGAATAAATTTGCAACTTGACCACGGAAATGTCCCTTTTCAGTCTATACTCGATCAGAGCATGGAAAATATGTATCAGAGCATGCTAGAGGGAACTTGCAACTGAAGGAGATGCATTCCCTTTTAATTCGAACCTCCTCTAGTCCTCCTTTTTAGTTGTCCATTTATATGCTCTTGTTGTTGGATTTTTCTCTTGCAGGCAGTAACCCCTCTCTTCTTATATCTCTTCCTTTCCGATAAAGTTTATGCTTTTTATTGTGCTAAAGCACAACATGTTAGCATTGATAACCAAAGAACCAGCTGAAGCAAAGCATGCTATTTTTCTTACACAATTTTATGTGGGCAAGTATCCATGGACTTGATTTGGTACACAACCTAGAAACAATTGGTGGTCTTAAACTCTTCAAAATGGGCTAGAGCCAAGCAAATAGACAGAAGTTTTTGGGCTTTTGTGTACACAAAGTTGTTGAGTTCGAAATACAAAGAGACAAACCAAACCAAAAAGAAGTAAAACACAAACATGCTAAAAGGCCTGTTACCAGCCCATACCTGACCACTAACCCATCAACAAAACATGCTAGCGAAGGTGGTATGCGCACGCATACAAGCGCATGTGAGGTTCCCTGGCCCAAACCCTTTGGATGGTCAACATGTGTCTTTTCTTTTTACAAATCATATTTTTTAATTGCGGTTTCAACCAACAAAGTTTTCAATACAAGGATAAATAGAAACTCAATTGGTATAGATACCAATATTAAAAATCAATTATATTACATGAATGAATTGTTGCAAATGAAATTAGCCCAATGAGGCATATATTAGATTACAGCATTATGAGAGATTACCAAAATACCCTTCACATCTATATCCTTAGCTGGACTATGCATTTGTTAAAAAAACAAGGTTGAACTACGCATAATAGGCTTTCATCTTGTGGAGTGATACTAGAATAATCATGTACAAATTATGAATTAGAGCATGAACATATTTTGCAACTTGACACCACAAATTATGAAGGAGGTGATCAATTCATAGTTCCATATCCATATATCCATATGTGTTTCCTTTTCATTCTATATTTGATCCTCCTGTAGTCCTTTTTTCTTATCCATTTAGATGCTCAATGTTGTTGGGTTTCTCTCTCATAGGCATTCATCCCAATCTCCTTTTCCTTTCATGACAAGTTTCCTTGTTTTTAACTTGGTTTATTTTGTGCCAAAGACCAAACCAAAGATTGTTATCAGCGATTAGGGCTCTGACTTCCTCCTGGTTGTCTATGACTAATAATTCAATGTCATCCCCTCCATAGGGTCCTTGTATTTGTATAGGTAGATGTCTTCTTCTACATGCAGGACCAAAGAACTCTGGTAGGATAAGAGTCGAGGAAATCTTTGTTTTCTTTGGGTCGGACTACGATGTCTTCTATTCCCATAAAAACAATTTCCTTCCTAACTCGCTTTATTCCCATATTTGAATATACCTTTCCGTATAGTATTAGGTATACGATATTTTCATATATCACGAATCCATCTATAGAAAGTATGTCTTATCCGTAACACTGAAACAATGTTTTATTGCTAACTACGAAATACGATGATATTACCCAAAAGACATAAAAACAACAAACATGTCAAAAGGTCCGTTCACAACACATACCCAACCCAACAAAACGTGCTAGTGGAGGTTGATTGCGCACGCATACAAACACACATGAGGTTCCTGGGCCCAAACCGTTCGAATGGGTTGATAGTGTGCTAGTGGAGGTTTAGTGCGCACGCATACAAATCGCATCAGGTTCCCGGGTCCAAACCATTTGGATGGTTGACACGTGTTCATTTTGATAAATCGCACAGTTCGAATTTCGGTTTAAACCATCAAATTTATCGATCAAACGATACACCAAAACTCAATTGGCATAGATACCAACCCGTTACGAATCAATTACATGTATTCAATTCTGCATCACACTTTGCACATCAATTCTTCAATCCAAACGAACCAACCAATCTCAATTCACATCCCCAACAACAAAACTCTCAACCGAACGAAAAGAAAGAAAAAGAAAAGCAGAGAACTTTACACTTCATCACACACACACACACACATATATATATATATATATATATATATATATATATAGTAGTATACACACGTCGATCGAGTCGGATAAGAGTAAGAAGGATGAATCGTATCAGATGGAGACGCTGTTGGGTATCCCTCTTCCGGTGATCCCCTTCTCCTTGCCGGCGACGTCGCCGACGTCCGGGTAGAGCAGCGTGTACGGCACCCTCACCGGGCCCCTCCGGTTGATGAGCTTGGGGTCCTTGTTCCTCTCCTCCACCCTCTTCTCCACCCGCCGGAGCTCGTCGCGGAACCTGTCCAGCAGCAGCAGCACCTCGCCGTCGTCCGTCCACGTCGACGTCGCGCGCTGCCCGAGGTAGACCTCGTCGGAGGTGTGGTTCGACAGCACCTCGATCAGCGCCAGCCCCAACGTGGCGGTGAACCGGTCGGGCACCATCTCCAGGAAGAACCTGTCCGGGTCGGCCTCCAGCTGCGTCATCTCCGGCGACCCCGGCAGCGGCACGAACCGCCGGCACCGCGTCGGCCGGTTCGGCGGGTAGCCGGCGTAGCCGTACTGGCCGAAGTTGACGGCGGCGTGCAGCGCCGACGCGATCCAGATGAGCGTCGACAGCGTCTCGACCAGGTTCGGGACGGTGTCGAGGTCCAGCCAGCACGCCGAGTCGCCCTGCCGGTCGCCGTGGCCGACGCGGCGGACGTCGTCCCACCACGCCTGGAGCTCGGCGTCGCCGGCCACCGCCGCGTCGGCGTGGTAGAAGTGGTCGCAGTAGCTGCGCACCCAGCCGTGGATGGCGAGCCACACGTCGATGCCGTCGACGGCGTACGGGTAGTCCTCGACGTGGAGGGACACGCCGCCGCGCGCCTTGGGGTCCTTGGACGCCATCCCCCTAGTTGGAAATGTTTAGTTAACAATAAATTCTAAAAACAATTCTACTCCGGTCAAAATTGATTGACTCCCGAAACAAGATTCGAACTTTTAATTCACAATTGATTCTCAGAATTTTAAAATTTTACCTAAATCTCGTCCTCAAATATCTGTGACCAAACAAAATAATTAAAATAGCTATATGAAATGCACCAAATAATACCCAGCACATTGCTACAGGACGTCATTAACATAGTAGCTAGCTAGGTGGATGGAAAGCCGTTGATCTCACCGAGAAGTGACTAATATAATTCAGGAGTTGCAGTAAATTAAGGATTTGTGGTTCTATTCATTGGCAGTTTAGGAATTGGGATGATGAATTGAATGTATATATTTTGTAGCACGTATAAACATACCTCTTGATGAGATCATTAGGCAGGGACTGCTCAGTGAACCTCCAATGGGCGTAGATATCTGAGGACATCTCCATGGCGTACTTGCCCGGGTACATGGTCTTCTCCAGGAGGCCACCGGCGTTGAGCAGTATGCTCCTGGCCAAGGTGTTGATCTGCATGTTGTCCTTGAAGTGCGGGTCCAGGAGCTTGTGGATGGGGTGCATCGCGCTCAGCTGCCTCCTGGTCGCGATGATGAACGGCTCCACCGTCGCGTGCGTGAACAGCCTGTTCATGGTTGGATCAAGATGGTGCATGTATTTTGTTTCAGAACGAGAATTTCATATCAGCATTCAGAGAAATGTCTTGTTTCAGAACCACAGTTTTATATCAGAGTTTAGAGGATTTATGCCTTGTTGGGAACAAGAAGGATTCCATGTCAGAACTCACAGAAATGCCTTGTTTCAGAATAAGAACATAATACCCTTTCAAAAGCATTCAGAGAAACGGCTTGTTACGGAACAAGAATTTTCTTGTCAGCATGCATTCAGAAACTGAACATTTTCAAAACTTGACCATAAAGGGATGCTTTGGCAGGAATGCTCAAAATTTTCATAAGATGTTGTAAAAAAGGAATTGATTCGTAATAACTAATACTTCCTTTTGTTTCATATTATAAGTTTGATCAAGTCTATAGAAAAAATTAGCAATATCTACATTATCAAATTAGTTTATTTAATCTAACATTGAATATATTTTGATAATATGTTTGTTTTGGGTTGAACATACTAATATATTTTTCTATAAACTTAAGTTTGACTAGGAAAAAAGTCAAACGATTTATAATGTGAAAGAGAGTAAGTTGTAATAACCACGTAGTTTTATGGTCATATTGCAATGGAGATGTGTACCCAACTAACCAGTGGCTAATGAGCTGATGGTACCCAGAATCGTTGACAGCGACATGAGTCTTGGCGAGGTGCCACAGGTGCGCATCGGTGCCCTGGCTTGCCGGGAGGAACACCCTGCTGATCTCGCCGCCGCCGATGCCACCGTCGGGCAAGCTGAGCTCGATGGCGACGGGCCGGAGGGCGCCATCGTCCCTGAGGAATAGCAGCGTGCGCGACGCGTAGACGCACACCCCCTCCGTGTTTATCCGCCGGAGGTACGGCATCAGGTAGTCATGGTGGTCCAGGATGTACATCCGTTTCTGCTCCACCGCCTGCGAAATTAAATGAGATGAGACGAACAAACATTCAAGAACATGATATAAGAGGAAGTGTACAATAGTATATCTCGAGGTATCTAAATTTCACACTATAAAAATTTTGGTACATCGAAACAACTACTATATGAGGTATGTAAAAGAATTATTATACTTCAATATTGTAAAATTACCTATAATATTAAGTCTATAGATGATTTTAGAACAGTAGATCTTCGGTTCATCGAGAATCGTGGATGCACATACCTGTTGAACGGTCAGATCTCCAAGCTGGGTCTTGATATCGTTCGTGGTTATCTTGCTCTTGTTTGGAGGAAACACCTTGTGAAAGTTGAGGAGTTAGACACTTAGATACGGATAGAGATTCTAATCGCTCGAATAGATATATTATATTTAATACTACCAAAAAAAAGTTAAAACATATATTGCTACCTAACGGTACAATTGACTATATTTGGTCCGTGGTGTGTAATTTTGATCACTGCTTTTTATTTTATTATAATAGAGCATAACGATAATTTATAATAAAATCATAATATCTTAAATATTTAATCTTTCAAAGTAAGTATTTCCAGAGCAATTGATCGTCAAATAAAATTAACAGTGCAGTATATTTAAATGCAAAGGTAGTGTATTTCCACCACTTGTAAAGCACGAATCATGCATCAACATAGCTCATCAAAACAGTCAAAACATTTTCAGTCACGGATGGTGAGCTGCTACAGCTGTTCTTACCTCCAGCCGCTTGATCACCACCGGGTTGAGCCCTGCCAGCATCTCCCGCGCGAACTCCTCGTCGCTCCTCCACGCCTCACTGTCATCTGCAATTGTAAATTGCCAAGAAATTCAATGGAGACCAAGAAGGACTGCCATGCCAGCCATGGCCGGCGGCGCGCGTATTGGCAAGCACACTGCGCGCACGTACGCTGGATGACTTGAGGGGTGGGGAACTTGGCGGGGTTCTCCTTGACCATCTTGGACACCTGCTTGTACGTCTTCTGCGACGGCACGGACGACTTGAGCTCGTCCATGACCCTGGCGTCCGCCGCCGGCTGCGGCGGCTTGCCGTAGAGGTCGCCGCGCAGCTGCTCCATCGACTTGAAGTTGACGACGTCGCCGTGGAAGAGCGACCGGGCCTCCGGGACGACGAAGTGGGTCACCGCCTGCACCCCCATTGCCAGCACCTCCGCCAGCTTCCCTGGGCTGAACCGCTCGTCCGGCGGGATGTAGTAGTCCAGGTTTATCAGCTTGTGCTTCCGCGTCTCCGTCACCCCGTCTTGGACAAAATATTTTCATGCTTAATTAGTTACTTCTTTTACGGTGGTCTCTACTGATAATATTCTACTACTCAACATTATCATCGACGGGTACTAGTTATTGGCTTAGAAAGAGATTTGTGAATTTTGTGTGGAAGTACTTACCGGTCTTACTGAGGGGGCGGCCGGTGCGGCAGCGACGAGGGTAGGGGTGGGTCTTGGTGCCACCGAGGACGGGGCGGACATGGTCATCATTATCAGGGTTGCCGAGGTCATTGTAGTAGTCAAAGTCATAGATACGCTCCCAATCCTTCCTTTCCCCACGCCCATTCCCTCTGAGGCTTCTCAGGTCCTCCTCCCGTAACAACCGCAGTGCCTCTGGCGTCTTATCTGGCAGGTAGCTCTATAGAATGACCCGTCAGTTCAACTTAAACTCGTTATATCATATAAAAAACATTTCGATCATTATCAGCTTCGTTCAACCAAAAAGGTTAAGTTAGCTGTATATGTGACAACATTTCGTTCGACCGGTATCAATTCAGTTCAGTTAAGTTCAAAAGCTTAAGCTAGCCGTACGCGATATCTCATTATATTTTTTGAATCCAAAAGGGCAGGAGTTTTACCGTATATATTTATAGGGAATAAAATCGGTCAAACAACTTAGAGTTTGCGACATCTTATTATACTCCCTCCGTTTCATATTATAAATTATTTTGATTTTTTTCTAGTTGAACTTTTTAAGTTTGACTAAATTTATAGAAAAATTTAGTAACATGCAAAACACCAAATTAGTTTTATTTAATCTAGCATTGATTATATTTTGAGAATATGTTTGTTGTATCAAAATTGCTACTATTTTTTCTTTAAATTTGATTAAATTTAAATAAGTTTGACTATATAAAAAGTTAAAATGAATTATAATATAAAATGCAGAGTGAGTATATGGTTTGTATCATGTTTCAGGGATTAATTAGTTGTGTTTACCGTGTTGATGAAGAAGAGGCGGTCGGAGGTGGTCTTCTTGTAAGGGTAGACCCAGGAGTTGCAGTCGAAGTGGATGCTCCGGTCCTCGGCGAGGTCCAGGCGGACGTGCCGGAGGAAGAACTGGTCGTTCCGGTTGCCGTTCTTGACGGCGACGGCGCCCGGCGTGCCGAACTCACCGTCGACGAGGAACGTCACCTGGTACGTCGTCGTGCTCGCCTTCCCGTGCTTCGTCTTCTTCCCTCCCCTCAGCGCCGCCTCCGCGCTCAGCCTCCCCTTCCTCGTCTCTGCATCCACACAAACTTTCAGGCAAAGAAACCACGCACAGTGCTGATCAGATTCAGAGTTTCAGACCTCAGCTGCAGCTGCATGCGACTCACCATGATCGACCTCCGTGCCGCTGAAGAGGCGGAGGGTGGTGGACTTGCCGGGAGCCGAGAGGCCGAAGTGGTTGGCCACGACCACCGTGCCATTGATGACCACGCTCCCCGCCTGCGCCGGCGCCGGCGCCGCCGAGCTCCAGAGCTTCGGGCAGAAGGGCATTTGCATCGATCAGTAGTAGTACGGTACAGAAATAAAGATCACTGACTAATAGCCAGTATCAATTATTCAGATGGATCCCCTGAATGCAAACAAGGGATTAACCCCTCATGAGGTTTATATACTACATCACTGAGACTCTTCTGAGAGGATTCTTGGAGTGTGTGTAGAAGCTAGCCAGGAGGTCATCAGAGCATCACCATTTGGAATGTTGGAGAAGGGAACTAGAAGAAAGAAAGCAGAGAAAAAAAGGGAGAGAAGAGAATGTGTGCCAGCCTTTGGTGTCACCCCTTGCATCTGATGCTTCTTACTTTGAGAGGGAAGGACAGAAGAGCAAACCAAAGGGGGATAAATTAAGTACAGGGAAAAGATCATCTCAGGTCAAGTCTCCCCCTTTGCACTGCAGATATGCTACCTGCTGCTGCTTTCATCTGGCTAGCTATGTGCAGTGAGCAATGACCCAGCTGTCACTGACAATAGTTATCTTCGTAGAGGCGTCAGGCTCGGTCGATGACGCGCATCGACTTATTACGCTTTTGCCCCTACGCTGAACGCGTATGCGTGTGTGTACCAAATTGAAAGGAATGAGGTTGTTTCCATGGCTCAAATGGCGCCGGTGGTCAGATCTGGTGCAACCAGCACTGCTCAAATTCATATGTTGTCACTGGCACAGTTATGAGGTCTGAAAGTGAGCAGTAGTGCTTCACCTTAGGTAAACGGCATGTTTGCGTTTGGCACTTGGTAGTACAATGCTTTAAGATGTGATTTTAATTAGGCAGCACACTGTACATGCCCCACCTGCTGCTATGCATCTTATGTTGCTGCCTAAAACATGATGAATCTGTAATATTAAAAACAAGTAGGTAAAAGGTAAACAACAATTCCGTTCTTTCCTTACCTTTTACCTACTTTTTTTTTATCCTAGTTTATCTTTGTATATTTAAGTCCTAGATCTTTCATCTTTTCTACGAGAGTGCAACTATGTTTATCTCGTAAACTTTTTGATTCGTTCATGAGATGGGTTTATACCCTCAAATCGGTCTAAACCAACTTAGAGTCTGGTTTTAACCATTAAATCGGCTCCGCTAGCCAATTTTGGTAACTCCCTATCATCTAGATCACTGCAAAAGTTTAGATGACTTCTTGTTGGCCGATAAATTCGCCAACACAAAAGAACAATGTTCCCTCCTGATTCATCTCACAATTCTAGTGTAGCTTACGTTGTGTTTTACCCAGTCATGAATCATGAAAGATAAAACATGGTAGGTTACATACTTGAGTAGTATAGTGATGCATGTCGGTTCTGGTATCCATCCATCTCACTCAGTGACCACTACATGTTAACATGCATGCTAAGAAATAAGGTTGAGCATTGACAAAAAAACTATATTGGAACAGAGTCCCCGGCCTCATGTATACAAGATGGAGACTGCAGAATATTCTGAAACACAGCCGAGAAAATACAAAATTGAAGAATGGAACAAATTGTAGTGTAGATATGACATTTTCCTGAACAAGCTGTAGTGTATATATGAGTATATCTGTGTCTGTGTGTGTTGTGTCCTGATGCTTCAGCTATCATTCTCTCTTGAGCAGAGCCAGAAAGTAGTAGTTACCTAGCTTGCTTTTAGGTTGTCTTTCTAGCGGAGTGGTTAGGCTCGAAAGTGAGCTTGAGGACAGTGGCATTGGCAACATGCTTACTTTCAGGTGAGGAAGTAACTGCTTGTGTATTGCTGCGGTGAGTCAGTCAAGTGGTCCGGCATTTTCTTTAAGACTCTCCATGCCAGTCAAGGTCCACTGCAGAGACTCCATGTGCATTTATGTACTCTGCAGATTATGTTCTTTCTTAAGACTACAAATAGGATCAATGTGATGTTGGAAAATTTTGGAAAACAATTTCAGTCTACTTTTTTTCAATAATAGATATTAGTTTAGCCTCCACATCAAAAGGTGCAGTATCAGGCAGAGATGGCTTTTCCCCTCAAGGAAATGTCCCCTTTCTTATATATCATCCAAATAATTTTGATTTTCTTTAGAAAATTAATAAGATATATTAGTATGTGATATATCGCTTCACAACACATGTAAATTTAATTTCAACCTCTACAAGTTGTGAAAAGATAAATTGATTATATGTGTGTTGGTAGTTATATCTATACACTACTTTAAAATATACTAGTGGTTGTGGTAGTCAATCTGCCACTACCACCCCATCATTCTTTTGTAGTTTTTTTTACAAATTAGCTCCTAATATTTTCTGATATTATAGAATAGTTCGGTATTTTTTTCAAATAAGTGAAAATAACCAAATAAGTGATACTACCATATTTTATAAAAAAATGTATTTTGAACATGACATATTATAATATATTTTCTTTTACCCATAGCAAAACATTGGTATTTTGCTAGTTTTTTAAAACATCTTGTAGAGATTGAATTTGAAATTGTATGTTTATGGAGTAATAAATCATATATTAATATATTTCCTCAAAAAAAATATGTCGGTTCGCTCTAACTTATGGGCCCTTCAATCCGTGTGCTAGCTTGTGATTAGCCGGAAGTGTGTTTCTTCGCATGTAGGCTCATTTTCTCCATTTTATAAGTAATCCTTGCATTCATAATATTCTCAAAGGAAAAGTGGAACTACATTATTTGAAATTTTGTTTATTGAGATAATTGACAGTCGAAATCGGTACGTAAAGACCATCAATAGTTTCAGGTGTCCAAAATCGGGGGCTCACATCAACTATATGACTAAAAGAAGCTAACTGTTTGCCTAGTTGTCTCCTAATCTATTCCAAATATGTCGAACTAAGTGTTCTTTTAGATGAATAAGTTTTGATCTATTATTGGTAGAATCTTGATCAACAAACATCTTAATATTCATTATATGAATCTCGTTGATCTTGAACTATCATGTTATGCATTATAATGCAAGCATAGACAATTCCACAAAGGGTTCAATGTTTCAATAATGGGATGCATAGCATAGGATGGTGAAGTGAGCTTGTAGAACCCCCAAAAGCTCGCTCAACATCTTTTCTCAGCCCCTTTTTATGCTTTGCAACAAATGTTTTTCTAGTTGGGGGTGCCGGGGGGGGGGGGGGGGGTTAATTGTTTTGACTGATGTTGGCCATTAAAAAATATATCCCATCTACCAAATAGTAACTCATATATATTGCTTAATTAGCATTCACAACGAATTGAAACCAAAGAGCTTGTCCTTATAAGACATTGGTGAACTATGGCGATTGATTTATCATATTTATATCATTGTTCGAACCAGTAACACCATAAATTGCATGCTATATCCAAAGGTCCTAAGAGTCAACCACTTCAAACATGACAGTAAACACCAACACCTGAAGACATTCAACGATCGCTATTAATGTGGGAATCTCGTGGATTTCCAAGCATAACTGGAATCCTTGATTGCATGCACTGTCCGGTTTCAGGGAAAGGGCAAGTTACTCATGATGATTATGGAGTCTCACTGGCATGCTTGAAGCGGTCGCATTTGGATATTACATGCATTTTTTTGTTCTCGCCAATTTGAATGACATCAATGAACTAAATGAATATCCATTGTTTACCAATGTCTTGCAAGACGAGTTCCTCCGGAGAAAATTTGTTGTGAACGAAAAACAATATAATGTGGGTTACTATTGCTAGATGATATATATCCATTTGTCAAAACAATTGCACTCTCCATAATAATAAAGACTTTTTTGCCAACCAATTTGCTTGTTACCATCGCAAAGACCACAGAGTTGGAAAGTACCATCTTATGTGTCATTGACACATGGGTGCAGGCTTCACTTGTCATTTTTTAAGATATGTGCTTGTATGCTTTCACATGAAAAAATGCATGTATTTTAAAGAAGATGAAAGGATCAGACTAAAAGGTAGTTAATAGCCTTAAATTCATTTAGAAAGGGTAGTTTTTCCCAGGGAATGAATTATTAGATCGTGCTAATCATCTAAGCCCGTATGGAGAGGACTTTCCCTAGTTCTTCTCCAACTCCGGCGCTAGCCGGCCTCAGACGGTCAAACCCCACTGTCGCGACACTGCCACCCCCACTTGCGTGGTGCACCGGCATTCTTGTATCGATCGGACACCACAAGGCGGTCCACAAACACAATAGCACGACACCTTCGATCTGCCTTGCTGAGTTGCTGTTGCCTGCAACTGCAAGTCCCGTCCTATGCAACCGCAATTCAGACGAAGAGCAGGGACTGCAAGATGGATATATCAGGTCGAATGCTCCATCAAGCAACCATTGATGATCCTATTCATTGTTAGATTTTCTTCCAGTTATCTTCTGATTTGCATTCTAGATCTGGGCTATGATCGAGTAATGGTAGTAGTATATTGGCCGCCGGAGCCGGAGGAGCCGACATCAAATGCGAGATTAATTCTCTCCAAGGACGAAAGTACCCTTTCTAAATGATTTTCGAACTATTAAGTACCTCCTAAGCTTAGCCTCTCATCTTCTTTAAAATCCGTGCAGTTTTTTTAGTGGGAGAGCATCCCAAACCTCAAAATGGGGGTAGAAAACATGTTGACGTGCTTCTGGAGTTTTGCAAGCTCGCCATGCAACATTATGTATCCTGTAATTGGAAACGTTCAACATTATGCTTGCATTATAATGCGTAACATGGTAGTTGAAGATGAAGGAAATTCATAAAATGACTTACAATGTCATTTTGGACCGGAGGAGTGATCTGTATTACCATCGTTCAAATCGTGTAGCTATTGATGGATTAACCAATTTGCTAGACAGAAAAGATTCTATCCATGATAGATAAAAAATTTCAGCATATTTGGAAAAAAATGGAGATAGACAGACAAACAATTAGCAATTTTTAGCATGTAGTGCGTAGTTCAAAATTCAGTTTACTCTTTTTTTAAGACAAGGATTCAGTTTGCACAATAAAATATATCTTGGTTTTCTTCATTGTGAAATGTTTTTTTTCGAATATGGAGAAGTGCATATGATTGCAAATGAGAGAAAAATGTGAAATGTTAATCCATGCATCTATGCAATTAATATGTATTTAGTTTATTAATTCAATACAAACTAGAAGCATTATTCCTTTTAGTTATCTGACTCCATAGTTTTAAAATTGAGTATTTCAATCAACTTGAAGATGATATGCTTGGATTGTTGTGTCCTTAACTATGCGTACAACTAAGAAGATTGATTGTTCCTTGTGGCCCTTCCATACACATAATGGAAAGCTTATTTAAAAGCACCAAATGTATTGGAGCATCTGCATATGTGTTGTTTATTTACTCAACAATCAATTCATTTACATAAATTTAAATTTCAAGTAACTTTATTGTTCCTAGCCACAATCGAGAGTAACGCTGCTTTTAATCAGCAAACATCATCAAGTTCAGTTGTGGTCAAAGGTGCACCGGTTGTCGGCCTAACTAGTGACTTAGTCTGCATTGTGTCGACTATTTGGGCACTATTTGGTGATGCAGATTCTGGTTTTGGACACATTGTACAATGCTCGCAGTTTGTCTAACATTATGTCTTTTAAGAGAAGCTCGCTTATGCAGTTGTTTGGGACATACTGTTGTTTTCAATATTCCAACCGTGGTTGATATGAGATGCATGGTATTTAGAATATGAAGGCAAATGCTACTGGGTTTGTGAGTTTAGTAAGTTTTTCCCCTGTTATGGCCTTGTTGCCTACCTCTTTCGCTTAATTGGAGGGCAGCGAAGCTTATAGTTGTCTGGTATGTTGTTGTAGTTTCTATGACCATACACGGAGATTGTGCTTTTTGAATGAATTCTTTGCTTTGTGGCGCACTTTCTTCTCAAATACAGTTCATTTAAAGAAAATTTTCCCAGGAAACAATTAGTTTTTCTATAGAGAAATTCTAATTTGTCATGTCTACTCTCTTGTGATGGTTGTTTCTTTAGAAGTCAGTGGCAGTGGTGGTTTTCACTGGTGTAAGTGTC
Source organism: Oryza punctata (assembly GCA_000573905.2). NCBI lineage: Eukaryota > Viridiplantae > Streptophyta > Magnoliopsida > Poales > Poaceae > Oryza > Oryza punctata. The sequence goes on along the minus strand of CM002492.2, from coordinate 14,821,030 downwards.
GATAGCTATGGCCAAGGAGGTCCTTCACCGAATTGAAATTGCAAGGAGGTACTTCACCGAATTGAAATTGCAAGGGACAAAAGACCTCCCTCTGTGGAAGAAGACCTCCCTCTGTGGAAGAAGACTGATTGAGGAAAAAATTGAAGCTTCACTATCTTAGTTTGGCAGCTCATGAGCGTACCATTGCTAGGTCGAGGTCCCGGATCACATATCTTCGGGAAGGGGATGCTAATACTTGTTTCTTCCATCAACACTCCCGCTATTGTAAGAGGAGGAATTTTATTGCAAAATTGGTGGTGAAGGACCAGGTTGTCACTACTCAGGAGGAAAAGCATAGTGTTTTTTTTATTATTATGAGGGTCTTCTTGGGTCATCTCATAATAGGGATTTTTCCTTGAATCTCTTGGCCTTTCATGAGCGTCAGTTTGATCTTGTGGCACTTGATGAGCGGTTCTTGGAGGAAGAAGTGTGGGCTACTATTAAAGCTTTGTCTTCAGACAAAGTCCCGGGCCCAGATGCTTTTACTGGACGCTTCTACAAGAGTTGTTGGGACATTATCAAGGGAGACATCCTTCTGGCTTTAGTGGCAATTCAGCAGGGACGTATTGCAAAGTTTAAGTTGTTAAACTCAGCTTCTATAACCCTCTTGCCAAAAAAAGTTTATGCATGCATAGTGAAGGATTTCCGCCCTGTAAGTCTCATCCATAGTTTTGCCTAGTTAGTTTCCAAGATTTTAGCAAACCGTCTTACGCTGCTGTTGCAGAGCATGGTTTCCACCAACCAAAGTGCATTCATAAAAGGGAGGAGTATACAGGATAATATCTTCCTAGTGCAACAATTGGCCAAATGTTTGCATGCAACAAAAGAGGCCCATGCCATGCTGAAATTAGATATTGCGAAGGCTTTCGATTTGGTCTCTTAGCTTTTGTTGTTGGAGGTATTGCAGCACTTGGGGTTTGGTCGCAGATGGTGCAATCTTCTTTGTTTGCTGCTCTCTACTTCATCCACCCGAGTGTTGGTCAATGGGGTTCCGGGTGAAACAATTTTGCATCGTCGAGGTCTTTGCCAAGGTTATCCGCTGCCCCAATGCTCTTTTTTCTTGCTATGAACGTTCTCAACTCTCTTATGGACCGGGTGGCTCAGGAGGGTTGGATTCAAGCTCTTGATGTTCGGCAAATGCAGCAAAGGTGTTCTTTCAATGCCGATGATATTATTCTATTTTCAAGATCAACGGTGAATGATCTCTCCATTATCAAGAATGTTTTAGATGTTTTTGGTCATGCATCAGGCCTAGTGACCAACATGCAAAAGAGCTCAATAACTCCAATAAGGTGCAATGAAGAGGAGTTGGAAGTGATCGCAAATGTGTTACTGTGTGAGATCAAGGATTTTCGTTGTTCTTATTTGGGTCTTCATTTAAATGTTAAGAAACTGTCTAAGGCCGACTTGCAAGCTTTGGTTGACAAGGTAGCGGATGATCTCCCCATGTGGAAAGCTTCTCTCATGAATCGGGCCGGTCGTCACATCTCGATACGGGTTGTTCTATCCACCATTCCTATATATCTTATGATTACTATGAATCTACCAAAGTGGGTTGCAAAAGCCATTGACAAAAGAAAGAGGGGGTTTCTTTGATCAGGACAGGAAAAGGACAATGGTGGTAATTGCTTAATGGCCTGGGATAGAGTGTGCCGGCCTCTGGCCTATGATGGCCTCGGTATTCTTAATTTGGAATATATGAGTTGGGCCCTTCGGATTCGTTGGTTATGGCTCCAAAAGACAGACAGTAGTCGTGCTTGGCAAGGATTGCCCGTCCAGGCCCCCCGTGTTTTGCATGATCTTTTTAGTGTGGCGGTGTTATCGCAAGTTGGGAATGTTCAATCCACTTTGTCTTGGGTGGACAGATGGGTGCATGGAAGGACTATTTTGGAGATGGGCACTAACTTACGTGGGTTGATTGCTAAAAAGATAATCAAGCATTGAAAAGTGGCTCAAGCATTGGACAACAGAAAGTGGATCACGGATATTAGAGGACCTTTGACGGTGCAGGTGCTTGTAGAATACATCCAAATGGCGGATTTGTAAGAAGGTGTTCCAGACAAGCACTGTTGGAAGTTCTCAAAGTCAGGGGTTTACACTTCCAAATCCGCGTACAAGACCTTCTTTATCGGGCTGGTCAGGTTTGCTCCTTGAAGAAGGATTTGGAAGAGTTGGACACTTCTTAAATGCAAATTATTTCTGTGGCTGATGATACATAACCGTTGTTGTACGACTGATCGTCTTGCCAAGCGTGACTTGCCTCATCCAGCCGCTTGCCCCTTTTGTGATCAAGCTGAGGAGACAATTCAACACATTTTGGTTTCTTGTGTTTTCAGCAGACAAGTGTAGTCACTAGTTCTACATAGGCTTGACTATTTCTTCACTCTACTGAACCATGACACACGTAAGTTTTTGTGTTGGTGGTTAAAGGAGGTAAAAGGGTTGCAAAAGAACGAGAAGAAAGGGCTTAACTCTCTTATTATCTTGGTCGTGTGGGAAATCTGGAAACACAGAAAGGCCTGTGTTTTCAATGGTGTTACTCCTAGCATGGCGGACGTGGTTCTGTTCATTACTATGAGGGCACTCTATGGTGTATGGCGGGAGCTTCAAGGCTCCAAGAGCTGTTGGCCAACGCAATAGCTCTTGTGCCCTAGGAGGGGGTGTTTATGGGAATTTTTTTATGTATGTTTTTTCAGTGGGTGTGTTGGCGTGTTTTTGTTTTTGTAAGTCCGACCTTTTATTCCTTGCTTAATGAAATGATATGCAGATTTTTTACGTGTTCGAAAAAAATGACTTGATGATATACGTATAGTTCATAAGTTCCCGTGTATAAAGTTAAAAGACCCAAGCCGTCCAAATTAATCTGCGATAATCCACTTACATCTTTGGCTTTGCATCTACTGATTTTAATGCTTGATAGCTTGTTAATGTCATGTAGGACCAAAGAGCTAATGCATATTATTTAGCTTCCAAAACAAATCAACTCCAAAGCAAATGTTTTCATGCAAATCAACAGGAACTTCCTCAAATTATTGTGACCGAATGGTGGATCCACGAAATTGGAACGCGTGGAGTTTGAATAGCCGATGAAACCTTTTCCTCTCCTGCGCACAAAATGGAGAGCTTTTACAAGAAAGGGAGCTTCGATGGTCATTTGCAGCAGCGCCCACACAAGGGTTAAGATGAGGTCAATATTGCCATATTGGCAATATTGCTAATCAAGAATGTAGCATACAGAGCAAAATTATTAGCTATATTGGCAATAAAATATTGGTTACATTGGTTAGATGGTAATATATACCAGCTCAAACACAAACACGGATGACATACCAATTATTTCAACGAAAACATTTTCAATTCTTATAATAGTAGAGATTCTTGATTTGTAATAAACCTGTAGTGTTGCCGCGCGTGTTCACATGCAATCGTTTTTCATAGGTGTCTTAGCAAGCGCATAATGGGCCTTCAAATTTCATCGGTAACCAACCAGGCGGTGAGAATGTATCCCAGGTGGAACCGAGAGAACAAATGCAAACCCCAAACACATTTTAATTTGCCCAGAAATTTTGGTTAATCCAACCAGGAATAAGATATTCTGGGTAGGTTAAGTTAAAATTTTCAATCGCATAATCTACTCATGCTACCTTACCGACCGATACCAGAGGCACACCCAACTGAAACCTCAAAATGCAAGGTAAAGAACACAACATTGCAGAAGTAGACATGAAAAATTATCCAGTAGTTATGACACATCATCAGTCACAAAAAACGCCCCACCGTCATTGCGTACACTGTTTACACCATTGCATTACTGAAACAGCAAATAAAACCACCATCATTTCAGTCATCTTGATCAACAGTTCCGCATATTACTGCTAGCAACAAACTTGCTATATTAGCCAGAACACTGAGTATAACCTGGAGTTTGAATAACTATACCAGTCATTCGTTACAATCTGTCCTGTGGTGCCCACCAGGAAAAAGCATATCTTTGTGAAATGATTGAGATTTGGTTGTGAAATCTAATATTCTTCAGCGGCACTGGCAGCACTCAAATCAACACTGAGATCAACAGTCTGCAATAGTGCAATAAGAAAAGAATTAGGAAAAGGATAGAATACATAATTGTACAACAAATGAATAGCCAACCAAATTGATTTGGATTTAGAATTTAAGATGACATAAAAGTCGAGCTACTAAAAAAAAATGTGGTACTCTATAGCCTCCAGTCTAATTTTCCATCCTCTCCAAAAAAAGGTGTTATTAACAAAATATAGAAGCATTACATGTATATAGATTAAAGAAAATTAATGTTAGGAAGCATGTCTTACCTTTCCAGTGATCAATGTATACATGTTAAGAACGTCTGTCACCGTTGTCTCAAAATGTGTGGTGGCATCATAGCTCTGCAGAGAGTACAAGGACCAGAAATATTTTACAGACTAAGACAATCAAACTTAATGCTCATTTCAAAATCAGGTATCGCAAAACTTACAGTTGAGACGAAACAATTATCAAGAGATGGTTCATTCACAGGTTCATATCTATCATAGATATCAAAAAATAGCTCATCTACTTGACCAAGTAGATCAATTCCAGGCTTTAGCTCAGACTGTGGATTGTCGGTTTCTGCTTCTGTAGATACAAATGCAATAAACTTCCCCTTTGGAGCAACATTGTGTGTATATGAGCAACAGAAGACATACCTAACAGGAGAATACCAATAGAAATGTTACAAAAATGGGAATATATGAACTTGTTAAAAGCAATGGGCAAGTAAATGTAATAATTCATAAGGTGAGTAGTATTTGTGACTGAGAAAGGCCTCACATGTCTGACTTGCGTCCAAGTTGTTTCTGTGGCAAAATAATCTGGACTGAGTGAGAGTCATTTGTGCTTGCAATTGGGTGACTCATAATAGCAATTGCTCGTGCAACCCTCCCTATTTTCCTAACCTGTTAATAAACGTATAGAGAACATCAAATGTGGTTGTAGTTAATAAAACTTCTCAACAAATGGAAGGGAAGAAGAAAAGAACAATAAATTTGCTGTGAATGTCTTGAGATGGAAGTACAATCATTTGGAAATCCTAAAAGAACATAGTGAAAGAAAATTCCAGTGGTAAATAAATTGAATACAGGAAAGAAAGTTAACCTTGTTGGGTAAGTATGAAGGGTCACAAACAACTTTCTTGCATTTTGCAGTTTCACCTTCTGATGTAACGCCGCAGACTTTCCCTTCCATATCAAATTCAACCTAAGATCATGCATGGCATGCCAACAAGTTTTATTTGGTTGCCTGGTGATCCAGAGATGCAAAGTAATGACTGGGTTGATGGTAATCGCACCTTGCAGTCCGGCTTATTTAACATGTAAGTGCCACCATAAACAGCACTTAAACGAGCAAAACCCTGTGGAATAAGAAATATTTAAATAAGAAAGCGTTATATATGACCATCTTAAAAACATGCACATGCAGTATGACATATATTTAATTAACATTAAAATTTCACTAACCTGTGGCAGCTCACCCAGCCCATACAGTGGATAAATATAAGGTGAACCTCCTTGAAAGCGTGCAAGGGACTCTGCGTATAGCTACAAGCAGATAAAGCAATAAAATATAATTGAACTTCATAAAGCAAGAATATTAAGAAAACAGCAGTGACAGCTAAAAAGGGAACACTAGTAACAGGGAAATGAGTTATGCCTAACTAGTGCAACCTGAAGGTCTTTTAGAGAGGACAACAGAATATGGTAGGAGATGAGGACAGGTTATTTATAGCAGAAGACCACGAACCATCTACCAGAGCTTTGATCAATACTTACTTTCATCCTTTTTACAGTATCAATTGCCGGTTCATTAAGGTAGCGGTCATCTCTATGAAGAGCAAGCGCATGACCGATGAAATCCACGGTATCATCACTTAAACCATGTTTTCTGGAAAAGAAAGGACAAATGGAAACAGAGTTACTTATATGCAAAATGGTAACAAGAAGCATATAGATATGTCCTTTCCCATCATGTGAAAGACTGAAGGCAAGTTGATGATATATTCTGTGGCGGCAATTTTGTTTGCTATCTTCAGACAATGACTTTTTTGTTGGAACACAACTACTAGAAGACGACAAGAGTATCCATCAGGATCTTAGAAGTTACAAAAGAAGCTAATCTATATTTAAGTGGGCCCATATTAGTCAAGACACAACAATGTACAACAATGCAAATTAAAATTTGTTGTTTGGTTCAACAATGTAACTGCATCCATATCTTAAGTACTTCCGGATCAAAAAGAAAGAGGGGGGGGGGGGGGGGGGGGGGAGGAAGTACTTTGGTTTCTAATACCAAGGTAATTTCATCCAGAGAAATCTGAGTCATATCAACAGTTATCCTAAATTTAGCAATGCATTAGTGGCCAGTAAGTTTTAGTGTGTTGCTATGCATTAGTGGCCAATGTATGTAAGGACTGCCATGTACCACATGCATTCAATGCAAAAGTCCGCCTATCGTACCCTTTCTACAGACTACAGTTCTACTCAATGGACAGACAATACAATGGATGTTCTCTTTGCTATCATCCAGACATCTCATATCTTCAAGTGCGCATTATTTTTTCAAATTAACGTGGTTTCATGTTTGCGCCGGTGCGCACATACTGTTGTGATGTTTGACATTTCATGTATGCATTAGTGCATGTACAACAATATCTCCCGTATAAATATAGTAGATATGCCCCAAATCTATTGTTTCATTTAGAAAAGGAAGGCGTGCACTACTGAGAAAGGTTTGAATACAGTGCAATAAACACTGGTGTACTCACGCTATCAGTTCTCTAGTTGTCATTGTAGTAAGATCCAACCCTTGATGTGTTTTTGGATCAGCTTCATTGTAATCTTGGACGTAAATGAAGAAGTTCCTTGCTCTGCGCTTCTCAAAAAGGCCCATCAAAGGGGACTTCAGAGCTTCCATGTCAGTAGCAGGTACCTTGTGAATCTGATTGACAACAAAAATAGAAAAGTGTATGTTACACTGCTAGCATAGGATTACCCTCAGAATATAAGATCCAACAACCACTTACATAAAACACTAGAGGAAATGTGATGCTAATGAAAACAGAGGACAACAGCTGAAGATGTTACCTTCCCTTTGCTAAAGACATAGCTTCCATCAACAGCTTTGAATGACAAATACTTTGTCACATCAGTGTGAATGAGGGTCCTAACCAATGTCCCATTTGCCATCATAAACTGCCGAGATAAAAAAAAACTTTCGATAATCATGCAACAAACAACATCAATACCCTACTCATGGAACCATAGTAGTATCCACTTGTAATAAACCATGGAACTGTTGACAATCAACAAAAATCAGAACAATCATTACTTTTTGCAGACCTTTTTTCCATTTGAGTATTATAAAAATGAGATTACATAGTTTTCTAAATCAGTGAACTACCACATTTATAACATGAAAAGATCTAAATGTTTCTCATCAAGAATTCAAGATAAACTTATGCATCATCATGGGGTTTCTGTTTTTGAGGTTCAGCACGAATATGGTACCTCACTGCCACATATGTTAGCTGCTACTACCAAATATAGAAGCAAGATTGATTTTGATGGGAAGTTACGGTCGCACCTTTGGGACCATATCAACATTGTAATCTCTGCTTGCACCCAGATGAGCCGGGGGTTTGTCTTCCCCTCTAAATCTCTTCCACAGCTATTTCCAAAAGTGAATTGAAAACCAATGTCAGTGAACAAGGACAAAATTAAAACAAATAATGTACTCTGTAATAACATAAGCATTCCTTGACATGATATGAGCACACAGATATAGACCCACCTACTGCTCAAATTAAGTTTATTGCAGTTGCTTTACCTGGTTAAGGTTGAGCGAGGTGGAATCTCCTCCATAGTAGTCATTCCTATCCATGTGCAAGACCTGCAAAAACATGAAAAGTGCATCGATCTGTTAGCTAGATCTTGTTGTGAACCCCCCCAAAATCGCTATGCCGCTACTCTTTAAGTGGGGTGCCGTAAAAGACGCAAGGCTTGTGAGCTATTGAAGATCATTGATAGCTAACAAATTATTTGCACCAACCCGCTACGCTGGAATAGCTAAGTAAACCAGCGATCAAATGGCTCGAGGTAGAAAGCAAAAAACCACCAGCAGCAGCTCATCCGAGCGCCGCGCGTGAAGCCCAGATGAGATGAAGGGGCGGGGGCGGGGGGCGATCTACGGATCGAGGTCGAGCACCGATCCGAGCAGGGGAGGGCGGCGGATCGATCGCCGATTCGGTAGGAGAGACTTAAACTACCTTGAGGCCGTCGACGGAGAGGAGGCCGCTGAGGATGCACTCCTTGAGGCCCGTCCCGAGCACGATCACGTCGTACTCCTCATCCATGGCGGCGGGCGGCGAGCGGCGGCGGTGGGGGGGAAGGAGAAGTGGGGTTGACGAAAGGCAGCAGCAGCAGCAGAAGCGTCGTATGGGAGTCGAGTCGAGAAGCGTCGGATGGTGAGATGAGATGAGATGGTGGAAGAGGAAGATGCGTTGGCCGCCCAAGACGAAGGGGAGGGGACGTCACTTTCGCGTACAGGTCCTTGGGAACTGGAGTATTTGCGCACCTATGCGCTGCGCTTCCGTTCCGGTTCCGGGCCGGCATTCCATATTTCCAGTCCAACTCAACCTATTACTACACAAGAGAAGAACAGACCAGATCGTTTTGCTACGGGACTTGACAATATATACTAGTACTACTCATCATCATGCTATAGGAGTGAAAAAGATGATGGATTATTATAGGAAAGGTTTATGTGGCAGGAAGATCAGGGGATTAGAAATTATTACTTGGTGCAATAGCAAGTGACATGTAGACCAAAAGATCAGGGTAGGTTTGGGGTTCTTGATCTAGAGACAATGAATATATCTCTCTTGAGAAAATGGCTATGGAAGTTGGAGAATGAGGAGGGGGTTTTGGCAAGAAAAGCTACATCATAAATATATAAAGAACAAACCTTTAACTTTGGTTAAATACAGAGCTGGGGACTCACATTTCTGATCTGGCCTTCTAGAGGTAAAAGTCCTGTTTCTGAAGTACCGTAAAAGGAAGGTGAGGGATGGCACAGGGGCCCTGTTTTGGGAAGACACATGGATAGGGGACAAGCCTTTGGCTAATCAATTTCCAAACATTTATAATATAACTTTCAAAAAAGAGTGACAGTAGCAAAAGTTTTTTGAAAAAGGGTGGGATATGTTTAAATTCAGAAGGACACTGAATGGGGATAGAGCTGAAAAATGGGAAAAGATAAAAAATATATGTAAAGGGGGAGTGATAAAAAAGGAAAAGACAAACTTATATGGACACTTACAAAACATGGGATACTCACTGTTAAATCTTTTTACTATGCAATGAAACTACAGGAAAAGTGGATAGCCTTTCAAAAAAGTCTGGAAGTTCAAGATTCCAATAAAAATCAAAGTTTTCATCTGGTTAGCTTTAAAAAACAGTATTTTGACAAAAGACAACCTTATCAAAAGAGGATGGAACAAGAGAACTGCCAATTACCAGTTTTGCAAAAAAAAAAAAAAAAAAAGGAAGTATAGACCACCTGTTCTTTGGTTGCAGTATGCACTGTGTGTTTGTGTGGCATACTATGCACTGTGTGTTTGCATGTACAATACCTGTGGGGATCAAAAATTGAATGGGAGGTTAGGTGAATATTTTCTAAAAGGAATAGGAACCCTAGTGTCAATAGGGATAGTTGCCATTTTGTGGAGTATTTGGAAGATCAGAAACAAGGCTTGTTTTGATAATATACTTCCAAACGACACTGTGGAGATAATTTTTCAGGTTGCTCATAACATAGCCAATTGGACCATTTTGCAGACCAAGGAGGGAGAGGCAAGAAGCTTGCTGGAGGGGGGCAGGTTGTTAAAGCAGGTAGCCGCTGAGTTCTACGGTGCCCAGCATGGTTGGAGCTTCAGAGCCGGAAGAATCCAAGGGTGAAGGAAAATACACTCAATCCGGAAGTTGGCGAGCAATGGTTGGGGACTGAACCCTGTTGGAAGCTGTGTGGTGTTTTTTGGACTTTGGAATGTGCTGATGAAAAGCTGAATAACTGATGTATGTGTGCTAAGGGACCCTAGTATCATCTTTCGCCCCAGCCATGGCAGGATGGCGCCTGGCGAGGGGGAGGATGCAGCCGTTCTAACTTTGTTTTCTCTTTGTAGTAGTATGTAAAGTATGTATTCTAAGAACTCTGTTTCATTTCTATTAATGGAAATGGGGGAGCAGCGCTTCCCTAGTTAAGAAAAAACAAAAAAAAAAACATGCTATAGGTCTCTGTCTTTATCCCTACAGAGGTCGGAGGATCTTTTTCGTTAAAGGGTTGTCGATAGCCGTAAAAACATTAATTATTAGATCACGTCATTGTTAACCTGAATGAGAGACTTTACATCAAAACTAGAATTTGGTAATATTAGAATTTGATAATATAAAAAGTGGATGGGTTATGAGACAAAGGATTTAGACAACTTCCGGCCTTCATGAAGAAATAATACCCTACTCCTGTTTTGGGATTAAGTCCACCGAGTTGTGTATTGATTTCTCAATTTAGATTAGCTCTCCCCCATGAGAAGCACCCCACCCTCCTTATATAGCTGGAGGGTACGGTTCACCAGATAGAGATTTAACTCCGTACGGTTTAAATCTCTTATAACTAATTTACAATCTTAACCAACCAGAACTTCGAATCATAAATTGATACACAAGCTGACATTATACCTGAATCCTAGTTTTATACATATTTTATGTACATAGTATATCCCGTATAATCTAGCCGAATAGCTAGATCTGTGGGTATGTGGTACCCATAATCTCCACAATAGCCCCTGAGACCTTCACAGTCAACGAGATAATCTTCTTCCTGAGTTAAAATAAATACAACCGAGTACTTCAATCATCTCTGCTATTGTCTCCCGAGTGCTTTTACCAAATCACAAGGCTGTGAAGGACTGAAAATTTTTCAAAAATATATCTAGATGCATCGACTAGATGCACCTAATTAGGTGTAGTCCCCGACTATATGATGTAGACCCCCGTTTTTGTAACAGGAATCACTCGTGTTCATAGTACCATTTCCCTAGATCAAGTAGTCTGGTACCCACGATTACATTGCCAAATATCAAGAGTGCATACACAATTGTCTTACGCAAAATATTACAATAATAAGCCCGAAGGCAATAGTCTAGAACAGGGGACCAATCGGTCCGGAATATAGTCAAAAGCAGAGTTTAGATAAGGCAGCGGAGATAAGGCAGCGGCACGCCATTGCCACAGGCAACGACCAAGTCTAAGACCTACTAGGTTCCATCGTCTTCCATACCCTCCTGGTAGTATTCGTACGGATCTTCGGGAACTTCATCGCCCACATCTGAATATTTTTGTATATAGCAAGGGTGAGTACCAACCGTACTCAGCAAGCCACCACAACAATAATGCACATGATAGGGGGAATGTCAAGGGCGGCTGTGGCACTTTTGCATAAAGCCAGTTTTGCAATTCCTTTCACAAACCTAAGACCTAGCATAGACTGATCAAGTTTTAATACCATAGTTTATTAATCAATGACGGTTCTGTCCACCATCCACTGTGATCCAAGGATAGCTTCCCGCCATTGCATCGTCATGGTTTTCTGGGGTCTACCCCTTCTCGTTCCTCGAGAAGTTGATCCACCAGCACATAAAATCATTATGCATGCCCGTCCCAATCAGTTTAAGAATTTAGAGTCTAGCCAAGTGTAATGCATGTCCCGATGCTCATTAACCGCGAGCACGGCTATTCAAATAGTTTTGTTTACTCACACTGCAGTGCATGTACACTTTACCCGCACTCCATGACTTGCCCAACACATGAGCCAAAGTCCCAACGAATGAGACGCGTCACGGCAAAGCTTTTCAATAACCTCACATTGGCAGTACCCGCTCCATGAACTTACATCCTCATGCACTCTAGGCGTACACAGTTTCTAGCAGTGAGAGGAGTTCTGGCGCTCCCGGGAAGGAAAAGACTCACACATCCATCAAGTTATAATAAAGTTTAGGTTTTCACGTGGCGGTCCTACCAGTGGCTACTCCACCGTAGACCCCGCCCCTCATACACATTAAGAAAAACCACTATGCAGGGATACTGCCTCCGCTCGGCCATTCACTCCGCTAGGTCTATGCCCATTTGATAAGTACGGTTGTACGGGGGTCGTTTCATGCTTAGCTTCGTGGCTCGGTCCTTAATTGACCAGGGACGGCACTAGCCTTTTCCGGACACCACCCAAATCATCCAGCCGCCCCAGTCGAAAACAGTTGTTTAGTTTTATTTTTCTTTCACGAATCATGTCATCATCATCATGGCAATGTGGCGCTCATATCTCCACATGTCGTATCTCAACTACCTTCACCCAGGTAGTCGCCCAAGCATAAAGCATTTGATAATATGAGTATGCATGATTCTAGAATAGCATCATTAAGTATTGTCATAATTGACTAGGGACTCATACGTAATTATGGTTGCCAAAAGGAAATGGGATAAACAATAATCAAGGCATGGCATAATAGCAAGTAGGATAATCATCATTGCATGCGACTTTATTTGTAAATAAAATAATTTTTGCAATATGGGATCAATATGTTCAAGGAATAGTGATGACTTGCCTTGCTCGAAGTCTTGCGGGTCTTGATCCTCAGTCGGACTCGCAACTCCCTCGGTGTCTAAAATTACGTGCGAAAGAAATTGAATTCATTTAGAATTCAATTAAAATCCAACAAAATCCAATTAAAGAAAAGATCGAGCGTGAGCGTTGAACGTCGACATCGATTCCATTATTTACTTATGAAATAATTCTATTTTGATTTTTTAATACCGTTGTCCTAAAATATTAGCGCTAGCCAATTTAGAATATTAATCCGATTTAATTTACGCGCCTCGAATAAATTAGATTCCGATAATAATAGGTAACCCTAACCGGTGAATAGTTGGCTAAATAATTGCGATGGCTAATTTAGCGGATAACCTAATTATTGAGTAAGAACTAACTAAATACCGACTAAATAGATATTTAAATAGATAACGGACAGTCGCATTCATTCGATAGCAATTTAAAAATGACCGGTAATTAATCCTCCGATTATATATAAATGATTTAGCGAAACATAACGAATGAAAATCTAAATAATCGGCTAAGTACCCCGCTAAGGATTAATTATTTAAAAGAATAATCTAGTTAGGTGAATAATTTAAATTGCAATTAAATATCCGATTTAATTTTACTCGTCTCTAAAATAATCGACGGCGACGAATATATCGATTTACTAAACTAGCATTTTATATTAATCTAGCACGTGTGCTTACATATTTGAGATAGACAAAATTAAATTCCTAGTCCTCTAATTTATCTCTCCCTATTTTATTTTTATTTTCCCCCTTTTTCCTCTTCTTCTTTTTCTCATTTTCTCATTTTCTCTTCTTCCTTCTTCCATCTCTGCTCTCTCTCTGTTTGCTTGCTCTCTCTCTGTTGCTGGCAAGGAGGGGAGAGGGGGCGGCAGCACATACCGGCGGCGGCGGCGGCTGAGGGTGGCGACGAGGCGGCGACCAGCGGCAGCGGCCGGCAGCAGCCCAGCGGCGGCGGCGAGCCAACGGCGACAGCGGCGCAGCTCCAAAGCGGCGGTACGGCAGAGAAGGCGGCGGCGGCAGAGAAGGCGGCGGCGGCAGCTGTCGGCAGTGAGGGGGAGAAGAGAAAATGGAGGAGGAGGGATGGGGGAGGGGGGCTCGATGGGGGGGGGGTTATGGGCCATGGGAAGGGAGGGGAGGCGGCCAGCGCGGGGCTACAAGCGGTGATGGTGATGGCGGCGATGGCGATGCGGCGGCAGCGGCGCGGCAGGTGGCGCCGAACGGCGATGGGATGGCGGGGCAGCAGCGCGGCAGTGGGTGGGGCTCAAGGGGGGAGCGGGGCTCCAAGTGCGCCGCGCGGGCAGGGCTAGGGTTAGGGCTAGGCTGCTGGTTCATCGGGGAAGATGAACAGTGAAATTTATTATTATTATTATTATTATTTAATTATTATTATTATCATTATTATCATTTTTTTGTAAATGTTGATTGATTCTACATTTAGCATTTGTCCACAATTTACCCGTAGTCGGTACGCCCATCAACGTGTGCGAATAATCAATAAACTTATATTGGTTTAAATAAATTCGTGGCATTTAGGTAAAATATTTATTCACTAAAATTTTATCTAGGATGTTGTTTTAATTTATGCACAGTGATTATTCCTTCTCGTCGGTTTCCGTTGTAGGGTTTGCACCGAAATAATTTCGATATATTAAACTCCTGCAAAATAAAGATTCAAATAAACAAGCCATAAAATGCGGCATGATGCAAATTTAATTATAAGGTCTTGAACTTTGTATTTTTAGGGTTTCGATTTAGACAGTCGAATTTTCAGGGCGTTACAAACGTACCTCCCTAAATAAATCTCGTCCCGAGATTTCTTACCGGTTGTCGAGCAGGTGCGGGTACTCAGCCTTCAGAATGTCTTCGCTCTCCCAGGTGGCCTCATCCTCGGTGTGATTGCTCCATTGCACCTTGTACATGCGCCATTTCTTGGTTCTAGTTCTCTTCTGTGCCTCGTCCAATATCTTTACCGGATGTTCGGGATATGTGAGATCACTACTAAGGTGGATATCTTCTAGGGGTGCTTGCTCTTCTGGCACATGCAGACACTTCTTCAATTGTGACACATGAAACATAGGATGTATGTCAGAGATGTTTGCTGGTAGTTCTAGCTGATAGGCCACTTCGCCTCTTCTGGCGGTTATCGGGAATGGTCCCACGTATCTTGGCGCAAGCTTTCCTTTTACGTTGAACCTCTTGGTACCTCTCAGCGGGGAGACTTTCAGGTACACATAATCACCAACATTAAACTCCAAGTCCCTTCTGCGAGTATCCGCGTAGCTTTTCTATCTAGACTGGGCTACCTTTAGTCGATCTCGAATCAGACGAACCTTTTCCTCGGCTTCCTGGATTATGTCGGGTCCAAACACAGCTCGTTCACCGGTTTCAGACCACATCAATGGGGTTCGGCATCGCCGTCCAAATAGTGCTTCATTCGGTGACATTTTCAGACTTGCTTGTTAGCTGTTATTGTAGGAGAACTCGGCGTAGGGTAAACATCTCTCCCAATCCTTGGTGAAATCCAATGCGCAAGCTCTCAGCATATCCTCAAGAACTTGATTCGTCCTTTCCGTCTACCCGTCGGTCTGTGGGTGGTAGACGGTACTAAAGGCAAGGTGACTTCCAAGTGCCTCGTGAACCTTTCCCCAGAAATGAGACGTAACTTGAGTACCGCGATCCGATATAATCCTTTTTGGTACCCATGAAGGCACACGATCCTAGACATGTATAACTCTTCCAACTTAGCGTTGCTATAATTGGTCTTGACGGGAATAAACCTGGCAGTTTTGGTAAGTCGATCCACGATTACCCAAATAGAGTCGTATCTTGCGGCAGTCTTGGGTAACCCGACAATGAAATCCATACCTATTTCATCCCACTTCCACTCAGGAATCTTGAGCGGTTGCAATAAACCTGCTGGCCGCTGATGTTCAGCTTTTACCCTTTGGCACACGTCGCACATGGCCACGTATTCAGCTACATCCCTTTTCATATTGGGACACCAGTATTTCTCTTTCAAATCCTGGTACATCTTCGTGCTCCCAGGGTGTAGTGAGTATGCAGACTCGTGGGCCTCCTTCAAAATCAAACCTCTCAAACCTCCTTGCTCGGGCACATAAATCCTTTTCTTAAACCACAAGATGCCTTTGTTGTCCGTCGAGAACTCGTTTGCATGCCCAGCGGCCATGCACTTCTGAATAGTTCGGACTTCTTCATTATCCCTTTGAGCTTCTTCTATCTGGGCCTTCAGAAGAGGTTGAATTTCCAGTGAGTTTAGTTCTCCGCGTGGAATTAGGTGCAAGTTAAGTCGAGTCATTTCTTCTCGGAGCTCAACGGCCATGCCTTCCAGGTTCATATGGTTGCACTGGGCCTTGCGGCTCAAGGCGTCGGCCACTACATTGGCCTTACCGGGGTGGTAATGGATTCCCAGATCGTAATCCTTGATCAGTTCCAACCACCGTCTCTGTCGCAGATTGAGGTTGGTCTGGGTGAAGACGTATTTCAAACTCTTGTGATCGGTGTATACATCGCAGTGATTCCCAATCAAATAGTGTCTCCAGATTTTTAATGCATGAACAACTGCTGCCAATTCCAAATCATGCGTGGGGTAATTTTCCTCGTGGGGTCGCAGTTGCCTTGAAGCATATGCTACGACCTTTCTATCCTGCATCATACTCCTAATCCTTGTCTGGATGCATCACAGTATATCACAAAGTCCTTCCGGTTATCTGGTAAGAATAAAATTGAGGTAGTGGTTAACTTTTCTTTCAATTGCTCAAAACTTCGCTGACACTTTTCGGTCCAGGCGAATTTCTTCTCTTTCTTTAGGAGTTGGGTCATTGGTCTGGCCAAGGTGGAAAATTATTTAAAAGAATAATCTAGTTAGGTGAATAATTTAAATTGCAATTAAATATCCGATTTAATTTTACTCGTCTCTAAAATAATCGATGGCGACGAATATATCGATTTCCTAAACTAGCATTTTATATTAATCTAGCACGTGTGATTACATATTTGAGATAGACAAAATTAAATTCCTAGTCCTCTAATTTATCTCTCCCTATTTTATTTTTATTTTTCCCCTTTTTCCTCTTCTTCTTTTTCTCATTTTCTCTTTTTCTGTTTCTTCTTCCTTCTTCTATCTCTGCTCTCTCTCTGTTTGCTTGCTCTCTCTCTCTGTTGCTGGCAAGGGGGGGGGGGAGAGGGGGCGGCAGCACATACCGGCAGCGGCGGCGGCTGAGGGCGGCGACGAGGCAGCGACCAGCGGCGGCGGCCGGCGGCAGCCCAGCTGCGGCGGTGAGCCAACGGCGACGGCGGCGTTGGCTCACCGCCGCAGCTCCAAAGCGGCGGCGCGGTAGAGAAGGCGGCGGCGGCAGCTGTCGGCAATGAGGGGGAGAAGAGAAAATGGAGGAGGAGGGACGGGGGAGGGGGGCTCGGCTGGGGGGGGTTTATGGGCCGTGGGAAGGGAGGGGAGGCGGCCGGCGCGGGGCTCCACGCGGTGATGGCGACGGCGGCGATGGCGACGCGGCGGCAGCGGCGCGGCAGGTGGCGCCGAACAGCGATGGGATGGCGGGGCAGCGGCGCGGTAGTGGGTGGGGCTCGAGGGTGGAGCAGGGATCCAAGCGCGCCGCGCGGGCAGGGCTAGGGTTAGGGCTAGGCTGCTGGTTCATCGGGAAGATGAACAGTGAAATTTATTATTATTTTTTTAGTTATTATTATTATCATTATTATCATTTTTTGTAAATGTTGATTGATTCTACATTTAGCATTTGTCCACAATTTACCCGTACTCGGTACGCCCATCAACGTGTGCGAATAATCAATAAACTTATATTGGTTTAAATAAATTCGTGGTACTTAGGTAAAATATTTATTCACTAAAATTTTATCTAGGATCTTGTTTTAATTTATGCACAGTGATTATTCCTTTCTAGGGTTTGCACCGAAATAATTTCGATATATTAAACTCCCGCAAAATAAAGATTCAAATAAACAAGCCATAAAATGCGGCATGATGCAAATTTAATTATAAGGTCTTGAACTTTGTATTTTTAGGGTTTCGATTTCGACAGTCGAATTTTCAGGGTGTTACATATGATTAGTTGAACAAACTAAACATATAGTCAAGGTTAATAAAATCAACCATCCGAGTGGTTTTAAGCCACCTAAATAGCATAATAATAACATATGCAATATAACCTCAAGCAACCTAAAGTTGACTGCATCTTTGAAAACTCTTTTAGCAAAATAGCCATAAAAAGCTTGTATGCTATGAATAAAAAATTTCCAAAGCATACGGCACGTACCATGCGTACACTGCTATAACAAATGTGCATAAGCCCCTAAAAGACACATGGTTTCTCCACACCTGGAAATACACAGCATATGTGGCATAAAATCCGAGTTAATAAACTCATAAAAGATTTACCAACCACCTGAAAAATAACCAAAATATATAATCAGCTTAAGCCATAATATTGATAAAAGATGCACACTTACGTGGCAAAAATGCATTGCACCCACTCCTAAAAGGTTAAGTTACAGCCATAGAAAAGATTTTAAAATATCAAGTTTTAGCGATATATGCTTTTTTGCTCATCACAAAAAGCTTAAGCACCTCGGGACAAATATCAGACTTCTTCCGACATCATGGGCTAAAAACATTCAATAAGCCTCGGCCCAACTACCAACCAATAAAATCAAGGCAACGGTTTCCACTCTCGCCCCTTCGTCTTCCTCGCAAAAATTCTCCAACACTCCTGTTCAACGTGCACAGCATTCCAACTAGGGTTCCAAATCTTCACTCTTGTGAGCTCCAAATCCTCATCACCTCCATCAGATCCCGGTGCGGATAACCCCAATCTGCTCTTCCATTCCATTCGCTTCCAGGAAAACTCCTTAATCCGTTCAATCCCCCATCCTAACCATGGCTGGAGAGAGGAAAATTCCTTTCGAGCAGTGGGCAAGATCTGACGTCAAGGAATCTACTCTTCTAGAAATGGTGAAAGATGGTGTTCTTCCAGCCAAAGAAATCATTGGGCGGCGCCCTGCTTATGGCGAGGACTTCCCAACTCCGGATACCGACGAGATTGTGGTATTTACCCCTTTCTTCTAATCTGGCTTCGCTCTTCCAACTTCCTCTTTTTTCCATGGCCTTCTTGCATTTTACGGAATCCAGATTTTCCACTTAAATCGAAACTCCATATTACACATTGCTAACTTTATCCACCTTTGCGAAGCATTCCTTGGCATCCAACCTCATTTTGTATTGTTCCGCCGCATCTTCTATCTCAAACCCCAGCCTGAAAAAAAAAACCCTTGTGTCGCTGCCGGATCTAGATTCCAGTTAAGCGGAACTCTCACACAAAAATACTTCTCTCTCCCATTCAAAACCTCCAACGAGGGCTGGCATTCCAATTGGTTTTACATCTCCAACCCGGCCCCCTATCTTCCCGATTTCATCGGTCTTCCACCCGTTCCCCAAGAACATTGGAGAAATTTTCCAATCGACGACAAGCTCGCCTAGACCAATGAATTACTTCTTTGCCTGGTGGAAATCAAATAGAAAAGCCTCCAAAGAAAACAAGTCACTCGGCATTTCATCAAGTGCCGACTGGCTCTGATCAAAGAGGGAAGCAAACCAGCATACGAGTACGAAGGCCAATCTGATCCAAACCGCGAAGACCCCAACTCAATCAACTACAAGATCATGTGCAGTCGTATGTACAAAGTCTTCTCATCCGGCATAGCCGTCGACTACGGGCACAAGCTCCCAGTTACCCCATACAGCTTGATGCAACCACCTCCGACGGTAAGCAAATTTCTAACCTTCTTCAAACGATTAACCTCAGCTCAACTGCTTTAACAATTTTTCACAACATTTCTTATCCAGGAAAATCTGCGCTTCTCTTCCAAGCCTCCTCTCTTCGCTCCCCACAAACCAGCAGTCAAGAGTGCTCAACCTTCCGGCAGCCCCACCATTAATACGACTGCAAAGAGCAAACAAGCAGCCCAAGATAACGACTCGAAGCAAAAACTAAAGCGCAGCAAAATTGGTCTGCAACGACTCCGAAGACGATGAACCGAGCGTGCAACAAACCAGTGCTACAACTGCACCAACCAAATCTCCTGCTACTCGGTTTGCTCCCAAATTCCGCAGATCTTCGAGGTACTATCCACTCTCTAAATTTTTCATACTTTAGTCGCCAGCTAAGAAAGCTACCGTCTCCTGGAATATTAGGACTTCTGTACAAACTTCTTCTTCAATTTCATGATGCACGAAGCCACAAGACATCGACCCAACTGGCAAGACTGAAGCTCCACCCACTTGTACTTCACCTGAGTCAAAATCAGAGCCCCCAACTGAAGACCAGTTGGAAACCACTAAGCCAATTCCAGAAGCTGAACCCCCGACTAAAAGCTAGTCAGGTGAAGAAGATCCCAAAGCCACTGATCAAGGCCCATCTCCAGGAGACCATCAAGAGGACGACGAAGAACAAACAACTAGTTCTCCATCTCAAAATAACAAGGAGGCAGATGTTGTCAGCCAGTCGACTGATCATGCACAAGGCCCACCTTCTAAACACGCTAGGATCATCTCAGGTAAATTTCTTGCTGTATTTCAGATCTTTAATTTTGCGAATCAGGCCCTTTGATCAGCGAAGGAGAAGAAGAAATTCCCAGGATCAAATTGGTCGAAGACTCTCTTCTTCCAACCAAACTTCAGTGGAGGGATAGAGACGGTATCCTTCAAAATGTCGTAATCAATAAACAAAAAGAAGATGAAGAGCTCCATATGTTGATCAAGAGCTTGAACGAATCCACCCGACTGGTCAACGTGAGTCTTTCTCCCTTTATCTTCGACATCTGCTTTATTTGCTTGCTGAATCAGACTACTCAGAGAATTCATCTTCGAAATGAGGCCAAGACCAATGCGCTGGAAAAGCTCGTTCCACACCTCGAGACCCTCAAAAAGGTCAAGGCTAAATTAAGGCAGAATCAAGAAGATGCTCAATCTAAGGAGAGGGAATTGAAGGATCAAATCAATCGGCTTATGGACATCAGCTTCGACCACCGGGGGACTATTGAAGGTAATCATCGTCCTTTATTTGCTTTATACGTATAGCAAGCCCAACAAACTCATCCGACTTCTTTCAGCACAAGCAGCAAAAATTGAATCCTTGACCGCCCAATTGAAGAAACTTAAAAACTCCAATGCTCAGCTAGCAGTCGACAAAGCCAAAACCGAGGAAGAACTAGAAGGTAAAACTCAGCCTTTCCCGCGTGCAGATATCCTCATCGTGCTTACTCGGTCATCCACTCCAACTTCTTACTATACAGATCATAAGCTAAAGACCAAGGCCCAATTCAATGTCTTTGTTGAGCGAGTAAAGAGAGCAGAAAACGTCCGGGATGACATAGCCAACGTGGTTGCCCCAATACTGAACGCCATATTCCAAAATGGGCTCGGCTCCAGCCACGAAGATGCTGTAGAAATTTTCGAAGGACTCCGTACTGCTCCAGCAAAGTATTTCAACAACATCAGGGATGTTGCCACCATGGGTGCAAGCCAGGCCTTGGCAATAGTCAAGTCCTTGTATCCTTGAGTCGACATAGAAGTTGCTGGAGATGGGTTTGCTGATGGAACCACGGATGAAGAAGCCCTCGAGCTGATCAATTAAGCCCAAGATCCTGCTAGCAAGATTGCTTTCGATGTTTTAGATAATTTTCATTCATAAACTCTTGTTCCTGTATATAAGTTGTTCTGGAGTTTTAATTTTTTGTATGACGATTTATTTATGCCATGCCTTAAGTTGTAAATCTAGCTTTAAATTTCTTAAAACTTCTCTCCAACTTCTTCCAAGCCTAAAACTTGTCAAAGCCTTTGAAAAAATTGTAGTCCTTATCCACTAGATCTAAATTTAGACAAGGTCAATGATAAATCACATAAACAAATTGGTATCATACTCCATTACTATTAATAGCCCCCGACTGGCAACTCAAGATGTATCGTGAGTCGGCAGTCGCAAGGAAATAGTTACAAAGAAGTGTGTAAGTGTAAAAACGATAGAGGTGTTCTATGTTCAATGAGTTGTCCAAGATCGTTACATCTTCATGCTTCAGTCGGTTGGCTCCCGGCCGAGTGACTTCCGCAATTATAAATGGCCCTTCCCATAAAGGTGATAACTTGTGCCTATTCTTGGTCATCTGAATCTTCCGAAGAACGATATCCCTGACTATGAAAGCGCGTGATCTGACATTACAATTATGATAACACCGAAGGCCTTGCAAATATCTAGCCGACTGGATGAGTGCTGCCTCTCGGGCTTCCTCTAGTCGGTTCAAATCGTCTGCCTTGTCATGCTCCTGGCGCTCATCATTAAAATTGCGAACACGAAAAGACTCAAACTCCATTTCACTCGGCAACATAGCTTCTGCCCCGTATACCAAAAAGAAAGGTGACCGGCTCGTAGCTCAACTCGGAGTAGTATGCAATGACCACAAAATTGAAGGTAACTCTTCTGTCCACTGACCGGCGAAAGGGCGTAGTCTATCGAAAACTCGGGCTTTAATCCCTTGGAGTACCATCCCATTTGCGCGCTCGACTTGACCATTGCTCATAGGATGCGCCACGGAAGCATAATAAATCTTGATTCCAAAATCTTCACAAAAGTCTTTGAACACACCTCCTGTGGACTGCGTACCATTATCAGTAATGATTCGATTAGGCACACCGAAACGATGTACAATATTGGTGAAAAAATCTCGTGCTTTATCCGCCGTGATCGTCGCGACTGGTTTTGCCTCAATCCACTTAGAAAACTTGTCCATCGCGACGAAGAGATGTGTGTATCCGCCTTGCGCCCTTTTAAAAGGACCTACCATGTCCAAACCCTAGACCGAAAAAGCTAAGAAAGTGGGATAGTCTACAATTCTTGAGCTGGCAGGTGAGTCTGTCTAGCAAAGAATTGACAGACAATCTTGTCTGCATTGCGGACTGCTCTAGGCCAAAACAAACCCTGTCGGTATGCCTTTCCGACCAATGAACGTGCTGCCGCGTGGTTACCACACACTCCTGAGTGGATATCCTTCAAGAGCTGTAAACCTTCCTCGAGGGAGACACATCTTCGCAACACGTCGGAAGGACTTCTCTTATACAGTTCCTCCTCTATAAGGACATAAGTCTTACTTCGACGATGAATCCGCTCGGCCTCGTTCTTGTCGGGAGGTAGTTCTTGATGCTTCAAGTACTTGATAAAAGGAGTCCTCCAATCGACATCGAGCAATAAAACTTGTTCACCAGCTTCCTTCTCCGAAGTTGATTTCTTCAAAACAGTTGGTTCGTAAAGGTGTTCCACGAAGACGTCTGAAGGAGCTGTTTCTCTTTTGGATCCGAAGTTAGCCAGTCGGTCTACCGCCTCATTATTGTGTTGGAGGACATGGGTTAATTCCAACCCATCAAATTTATCTTCCAGTTTGCGGACCTACTACTAGTAAGCGACCATGTTGTCGTCAATGCATGACCAGTCTTTCATTACTTGATTGACTACTAACTGAGAATCTCCTCGTACGACTAAGCGCCTTGTCTCTAGGGACACGGCAAGCCACAGGCCATGCAGGAGGGCTTCATACTCGACGACATTATGCGAGGCTGAAAAATTAATCCAAAGCATATAACTCAAGCGTTCTCCGGTCGGGGAGATTAGGACGACTCTTACCCCAGCCCCAGAAATCCTCTTGGATCCATCGAAGTGCATCGTCCAATATTCCATCTTGTCCGCAGGTACCTCTTCTTGACACTCAGTCCACTCAGCCATAAAGTCGGCTAACACCTGTAACTTTACAGAAACCCGAGGCTTGAAAGTGATGTCTAAAGCCATCAGCTCTAAGGCCCATTTAGCGATGCGCCCTGTAACTTCTCGATTGCGAAGAATGTTGCCGAGTGGGAACGATGTAACCATTGTGACCGGGTGACTCTGGAAATAGTGGGCTAGCTTTCTAACAGTGATTAGGATTCCATACAACAATTTTTGTACATGGGAATAACGTGTCTTGGACTCGGCGAGGACTTCGCTTACGAAGTAAATTAGTCGCTGAACCTTCTGAGTGCGATCTTTTTCTTCACGTTCGACGACCAGGACCGTACTCACTACTTTTGAAGTTGCCGATACGTAAAGTGGTAGCGGCTCCTGTGGCAATGGCGAGGCCAACACCGGCCAAGTTGTTAGGAAGGTCTTGAAATCCTCGAACGCTTTTTGGGCTTCTGGAGTCCACTGGAAATTGTCATTCTTCTTGAGCAGCTTAAAGAAAGGCATCCCTCACTCTCCGAACCTTGAAATGAACCTACTGAGTGCAGCCATGCACCCGGTAAGTTTTTGGACGTCTTTCTGGGAACTCGGGGGCTTCATTTTTAAGATGCCATTGATTTTCTCCGGGTTAGCTTCGATGCCCCTATGAGACACCATGAAGCCAAGCAGCTTCCCTGACGGTACTCCGAAGGTGCATTTCTCGGGATTTAGCTTTATCCTAAAAGCACGTATATTGGCAAAAGTCTCTTCCAAGTCTTCTATCAAGTTGTCCTTTAGCTTTGTCTTGATGATGACATCATCAACGTAAGCCTCCACATTGCGTCCAAGTTGCTTCTAGAGACATCGCTGGATCATGCGTTGATAGGTAGCCCCTGCGTTCTTCAGTCCGAAGGGCATGGTGATGTAGCAGTATGCTCTGAATGGGGTGATGAACGAAGTTTTCAAGTAGTCGGATTCCTTCAGGCTGATCTGGTGGTATCCCGAGTAACAATCCAGGAAGCTAAGCAACTCGCATCCGGCCGTTGAATCCACCACTTGGTCTATGCGGGGTGAGCCGAAGGGGTATTTATGACAAGCTTTGTTAAGATCTATATAGTCGACACACATCCGCCATTGTCCTGTCTTCTTACGAACCAGGACCGGGTTCGCCAACCAGTCGGGATGGTAGACTTCCTTGATAAAACCTGCCGCCAAGAGCTTGGTCAACTCTTCTTTGATAGCGTCCCTTCTATCTTGTGCAAATCGGCGGAGTCGTTGTTTGATAGGTTTAGCGTCTTTTTTAAGATTTAAGTAGTGCTCAATCACCTCTCTAGGAATACCGGGCATATCAGATGGTTACCACGCAAAGATATCTTTATTAACTTGAAGAAAGGTGATGAGCGCACTTTCCTATTTACTATCTAACTCGACGCCTATTATAGTAGTTTTAGAGGGATCGGAGGAATCTAAAGGAATTTTCTTAGTCTTGGCGTCGCCCTCTCCAGATTTGGTCGCCTTGTTAGCAGGGACCTCGCCTTCTTGTGATGTTGATGCAAGAATCCTGTCTTTCTCCAGCCTAACTCGTACCTTCTCGACTCCGGCTCAGGCCGCTTCTTCGGCTTGTAGCCTTGCGGCTACCTCCACGTCAGTCTCATTGTTCGCCATGAAAACTCCGTTGAAAATTAGGGTGTAGTCATAATCAAAGTCGGGGTCGTTTCCAGCTTCGGCATCAACAGCATCGCCGTGGACGCTTTCTTCTGAAGAACTAGCGTAGGCAGCGAGCTCGGTGGTGGAGCAGGATCCAAGTGTTGGAAGAACGACGTTGACTTCTCTGAAGTCAGATCCAATATTGACCAAGTTCGGATCGGATTTGAACCTACGAGGGGGTGGCGATCATGATCCAAAAACTGTGGCTAGGTCTACCGGTAGCTGCATGATGATTGTCGGGTTCACTTGCTCGTCTTGAGGCGGGCTCGGCGTAGGTAGAGGAGTTGTTGTAGACGTTTCCCCCAAGTGGTTTAAGGCCATCTTGTAGGAAAGTAGCTTGGCGCTGGTCTCAGCCGCATTAGGAAGACCTAGTGGCCAAGAGACGTCGTCTCCCCCCGACTGGTTGGATGCCCAGTCGAGAATAGAGATCTTGCCAAAGTTGTTCGTGATGAAGTCGAGGCTACCAAAGCGGTACGCCTGCCTCGGAGGAAAGGTGAAGTCGTCGATGCTTGATGATGATCCCATCTCACTTGATCGGTGATGAACTTAATGCCCCCCTACTTGGCGCGCCAACTGTCGAAACTAGAATTCGACAATATGAAAAGGGGGTAGCGAACAAGAAGGAAAGGTGGATGGGTTATGAGACAAAGGATTTAGACAGGTTCAAGCCTTCATGAAGAAGTAATACCCTACTCCTATTTCTTGGATTAAGTCCACCAAGTTGTGTATTGATTTCTCAATCTTGATTAGCTCTCCCCCATGAGAAGCACCCCACCCTCCTTATATAGCCGGAGGGCACGGTTCACTAGATAGAGTTTTAACTCCTTACGGTTTAAATCTCTTATAATTAATTTACAATCTTAACCAACCAGGACTTCGGAACTTGATACATAAGCTGACATTATACCCGAATCCTAGTTTCATACATATTCTATATACATAGTATATCCCCTATAATCCAGCCGAATAACTATATCTGTGGGTATGTGGTACCCATAATCTCCACGCTTTATCTCTATGAAGTGAGCCGAATGATTTGATCGATTTGTTAGAGCAGAGTCCACATAAGAGAGGTACATTATTGGTTTTCTTCAATACTCTATTAAATTTTGTGTTGCATTGGATAGACTTTGTTTTATAGAGAAAAATCTGAATATTGCTAAAAACTCATGGAAATATATTGTTTCGATAGATCTTTCAATTTATTATCCCACCAAAAAAATTAGGCAACTCAATAATTTTAATCAAACTAAGCATAGGAACTTAAGAAGAGATTCTCGAATAGAAATTGATGGAATTGTAGATCAATGACTCAAACAAGAAAAAGGAAACGAAAGGGAGAATGGATTTTATGGAGGGCTCCAACTCAACAAGATTGGCGAGCAGCAATTTTATAACTTTTGTTTGGTGATAGTTGGTATAATCTGTTTTATAGTTTAGGGTGAAAATGGATTTCGCACAAGATTTTCAGCACAAAAAATGATTTTACTCAAATAAATAATAAAAAATATTTCTCTGACGTTGAGGACCCCTTTAATTTGAAGGAAAAACATAGGAGTTTTGTAGGATTCTAATCGTATAGGATTTTTTTCCTATATGGCTATTTGAAACAAATGATTGAAAAAGGTTATATGTGGAGTGTATGTGATCTTGATCATAAAGTATGAAAAGCATCTCACACTAGTCACCGTATTTTGACAAAGCTCAATGTAATGCCAAGCAGTAAAAATATATAGTTTGTGATATGAATCATATTTGGCCTTGGTAAGTAATCATATAATCATATAATCACTGAGGAGTATTGCTTTAAAAAATCTAAATTTTCGCAAGGATAAAATGCCAAATATCATGATAGTTAGATAGGAATTTCTTTTGTCATAACCATATCACAAATATCAATTACTTAGACGATTAAGGGTCCCTATGAAAGATTTTTGTTCATAAGTAACAAGTGTTAGCCAAGAATAAGGATTATACAAGTTAACCATAGGAAAATTTTATTTGTTGAAAAACAATGTTTTCAATTTTAATTTGGAGTCAAACTAAATTTTATTTGAATTTTCCTAGCAGAGTTGACACGCAAACGGGGGAGGATAAAGAAGGGGTGCGCAAAGCAAACTGCACAGCGAAGGGGTGATAGAGCGAGGCTAGGCAGGGGTCGGGTGAACACTTGGTTTGGCTCTAGCTGCTGAATTTTGTGGGTGACCGTGGGCCTATGTTCATCACATTGGCATGTCAAGTTGATGCTGTTGCACGTCGGGAGTTCCGAAAAGACTCCCACCACACTTATTTTGTACCTGGTCTTTATTCAAAAAATATAGAAAACAAAAGGCTTTCATCGGGGTGAAATACCGGTGAGCCAAACTTTATTCAAGTAACTCTAGGCGCATGAAGTGCCTAAATTTACTTTACTTTATTTAATTTTTATTCTATTTATCATTTTTTGTTCTTTTCATGGCAACAATGGAGGTGATGGGTAACTTAGCAGGGTGGAGAGATGAGACGAGGATGCACAAGGTGTTTAGGATTCTTACTATATAGGTCTCGCCAAGCTGAGATCTGAATTGAATGCAACAAAGCTTTGCATTTGTTGTGCTTGGTTCTCTGTGCATCTCTTTTCTCATAAACCAAGGAACGCGATATGAGTGCTGAAGTTATTGCACACTGCTCCTTGGTTGTCATTTGATTCCCTGCAAAAAGGTTACTAGACAACAAATACCTGAGGGGTTACAAAGAATTGAAAAGATTTTATCGAGGCCTTAAGATTAGTTGTTCACATCCCTGCTTAAGAGAAATTGGATTCAAAACTTAAGAAGCGTGGATTCCACAAGTTTGCCATCATTTTAACTTGTTATTATTATTATTTTTCAATAAAAGAGACACTTCTTTTATTCTTGAAAACATTTTTTGTTTTTTTTCAAATTTTTATTGTTCACCAAATTTCTGTTTTAGCAAAACTCATACAGGGCTGAGGTAAAATTGGACGAATATAACAAAGGAGCATTTGATAGTATACTCACTCTGCACCTTGAAAGGTGATGTCTTCCTTCTTTGCATGTTAGCAATTTATTGATTTGTTTCCTGGGCCCTGACTTACCTCCAGTGTGGATTGAACGTGAGGACTTACCCGTCAATTTGAAAACTTTCCTGCAAGGGTTAGTCCACAGAAGATATATATCAAATGTCCATGAAAGTACTAGCTCTAACGGTCATTAATCGAATTCGACACCATGTCTAATTTGATTAAAGCAGACTATTTTAACCTAAGCACCATGCTTAATTCAAAAAGCCTGTGGATGTCTTGCGAAAACACCCAAACCAGAGCATATGAAAATAGACAAAGGAAACATAACCATGTATGATCAAGCCACACTCAAATGGAGATAAGTATGAGTAAAAGAAGTGGTAAACCCCTTGTTTTCAGCAAGATAGGACTAACACCAACTTTAAACCAAGATGGCCTTAGTTGATGGAACTCGTCATGACAAACTCATCGATCTCCCCCCCCACACACACTTGGACTTTTGTGCCCCAAGACATCAAAAACCATGGGTGTGATGTTGGAGTCTCCTATAGAGTATGTTCCAACACCAAGGATCACCAAAGTGTACAGTTGATGTAGCTACTGTATTCTTAGGCATCACATGACGCTCGTTCTTAATCTCAACCTGAAATGGTTAGCGACCAAGAATGCCCGAAGGTGCATACTGTCCTAAAAACTGGTTCTTGCTTTTATTAGAACGGAAACTTACCATGATAATCCGGGCTATCTCCCGGTACTGCTTTGTTTATGGTCACAAGCTCGACCATAGAGACATCACGTTGCAAGGTTAGTACCATGAAAAAATACGAGAGTTACAGTATTTATGATAAACATAAGTATCCATAACCACCCTTCTAAATATATTACAAATGAGGACTGTAAGGTGATTGTGGTCCTCGCACAAGGAAGTGGCACTAATCAGACAGAACTCTGGGGATCCCTTATGTGAGCATGAATCCTGTGGAATTTTGAAAGAGAAATTTTTATGCTCATTTCTGGAATGTTTTCTCTCGTCCTCTAGAGTCGATGTCTGAAGCATGTCCATGGCCTGAAGGTTCTCCTTCACAAGAGATGCATCATGCAAAATCTGGGTTGTTTCTTGACAACCATCGGGAACAACATTTTGAGAGCCAGGGGGACAAAGTTTAGGCTCGATTGGAGGTTGTGGTCGTTCTATGGAGAGCAATTCAGTGGTCTCATCAGAATCTTCTTCTTGTTGGATGAAATTAGGGGCATCGTGTTCGAGAAAAGATTCAGGGAGCTCATAAGGGAGAACAACCGTCACTTCCTCCGTAGATTCTTCTTCAGGAAGGGGATCTGTCAAGGCATTTTTTGACCACGAAAATGAAACAGAAAACTCTTCCCCTCAAGGGATTTCAAGGCTTCCTAAAGGTGGGGTGTTGATGAGAAGTTTCTCAATCGGGTGCCCTATTAGAATGTCAAAGTTTTGGATTTCAAAAAGGTGGAAATCCAGGATAGCCTCTTTGTTGTTGTGCTGGATAGGTACGTTTTTTATGATCCTAAATCCTTCAATTAATTGTTCATCTGGGTGTTTGAAGAATTTGTTGGTCGATGTTAGCGCTTTATCGCCTAAATAAGCGAAAGCGAATGATTCTGAGATATTAGCACCGACCATTGGACTGTACAGAATGTCTACTGTATTCCCTCCTATTTGGCAAGGAATGGTGTGAGGAGAGGAGTTAATCCGAATCACTTCGGAAGAGAACTCTACTTCTTTCAGCTAGTCGTTCCTCATGATCGTGGTTAAATCCCGAACAGTTTCTTTGAGATATTTATCTTCTATTGGATCGGGAGGTGGAGTAGGCACTACTACAGAACTTCTTATCTGTAATGGCATTTCCTGTGTCGGGGGTTTGCGGACCGTCACACCATTGTCATCTCTAACGGGTCGAAATAAACACCGATAAAGATATAGTCGTACAGACATTATCCATATGCATGTATTTCGAGCCCATGACTGATGAGACCTACCGATGACGGGCTTTTGTTTAGGCCCGACAAAGATTGTATCATCGGTGATGGGCTCTAAGTTAGGCCCGACAAAGATAATATTTCGGCCCGTCACCGATGGTTGTCATTGGTGATGGGCTCACACATAGGCCCAATAAAGATAACTGCAAACCCTGTCATCGATGTCCATTCGTTGGCCGTTACCGATTTTTGTTGCACACTACAAATACTCCAACTGCCAAGGGAATGGTTATCCCACTGTTCACTATTTTGGTGGGAGGTTGGGAGGGTGATTTTTGTCTCATTTTTCCAAGAAAAACATGAATTTCATAAAAGTAATTGAAAAATACTGAACAATTCCCATAAATTTAGTAATAGTTATCTTATAAAATGTTTATCTAATATTTTGTTCACTTTTGCAGCAATGGATCGAAGTTGGATGCATGGAACTTTGTGTCGACGGGTGATACTTGCAGACCGTATTCGAATGGTATTGGGGTTCGTCGGTATGAGGATCTACACGATACGACATCAAGCACACATAAGACAAGAATTATACTGGTTCAGGCCCCTCGCAAGGTAATAGCCCTAATCCAGTTTATGTGAGATTATCAGAAATACCACAGAGTACAAAATTGAACGACTGAACTCCAAGATTACCGCGAGATCCCTATCAAGAGTGGATCGACGAGATCTATTGGCGAGTAGGCTTCAAGTCCTCCGGATTGAGTCCGTGATATCAAGTGTCTGGTCCTAAGATTTGATGTCCGTACCCCTTCCAGGTGGTCTATATTTATATCCCAGATCACCTTAGTTTCCAAGTAGAACTCGGAAACATCGGACCCCGTATGGTACAGACAATAGCCTACTCTTCTCCGAGTAGGACTCTGTTACTTCCGCTCTATGAACATGATTTCCTTAATCTGACAAACACTTATACCGTATCCGCATATTGCATGAGTCCAACGATAGAGGGTACGCCTAATCCGTAACCCTGACATTTTGCGATATACCAAAGAGTATAGAGGTGGCGTTTCAAATTTTATAAACGTCGCGTAGGAGGACAGGAAAAGAAGAAATAACGATTACATGTGTTGTCCATGTGCATATTGCAGAAATGAGATCATGCTTAATACCAGAGTGGATATACACGCTCATCTGATACGTCGAGGATTTATGGAAGGCTACACATGTTGGGTGAAGCATGGAGAGCAAGAATCAATCGACGATGTTGCAGCTGCAGATAGAAGTGGTGCACAAAATTAGGAATATGAAGATGAGCATGACATGTTTGTACCTTCTCCATTGGGCGGTGAAATGGTTGATGTGAATCACGATCTACTGCAAGACATGTTGCGTGATGTTGAAGACCAAGCTTACGACATAGATTCCATAAAGTTCACTAGATTGGTCAGTGACTCGGAGACACCTTTATACGCCGGATGCAAGGCAAAACACACCAAATTGTTAGCTACCTTAGACCTAATGAAGCTTACGGCAAGTAGTGGATAGATAAACAAGAGTTTCACATAACTTTTTTGAATATTGAAAGCCATGCTTCCTGAGGAGAACACATTTCCCAAGACGACATTATAAGCAAAGCAGGTTTTGTGCACCCTGGGGTTAGAGGTCCATAGAATTCACGCTTGTCCAAACGACTGCATATTGTACCATAAGAAATATGCAGACTTAGATGCATGTCCCGTTTGCAATGTTTCGCGATACAAGTGCAAGAAATGTGCTGACGAAGGAAAGAAATCAAAGCGGGGTGGTCCGATGAAAGTTTTGTGGTATCTACCTATCATTGATCGTTTCAAGAGAATCTTTGCTAACCCCAAGGAAGCGGAGTTAGTACGTTGGATGCCACGGAGAGAAGGAACGATGGTATGCTCAGACACCCTGCAGATTTGATTCAATGGAGGAATATCAATCGAAAACATCAAGAGTTCACAGCCAATCCTAGAAACATGAGGATATGTTTGTATACGAATGACATGAATCCTTTCGGAGACTTGAGCAGTTCTCACGACACTTGGCCACTTCTTACTGCAAACTATAACCTACCACCATGGTTGTGCTTCAAAAGGAAATACATTATGTTGTGCTTGTTAATCCAAGGACCGAAACAACCAGGCAATGATATTGATGTATTCTTGAAGCCTGTTATGGATGATCTAGAAAATCTCTAGAAAGAAGGTGTGGAAACTTGGGATGTGTATGGTCATGAGAATTTTCAAGCTGTATGTGCTATTGTTTTGTACCATTAATGACTACCCTGCACTTGGTAATCTTTTTGGACAAACTGTGAAAGGAAATAAGGCTTGCGCCAACTGTATGGAAGATACATACAGTAGGTGGCTGAAGAAATCACGAAAGATGATTTACAAGGGTCATAGGAGATGGCTCCTGCTACGTCACGCATTTAGAAGAAAGAAGAAAATTTTCAACGGTAAGAGAGAACTTCAACCTGCTCCCAAGGATTTGTCCAGAGGTGAGGTCCACAACATGGTGAAGGACATAACTAATGAGGTTGGGAAGAAAAGGAAACGTAGTAAGGCAAAGGAGAAGTGTATGTGGAAGAAAAATACATATTTTGGCGACTACCTTATTGGAAGGATATTGAGGTCCATAATTGCATTGATCTCATGCACGTTGAAAAGAATGTGTGTGAGAGTTTGGTCGGCCTACTGCTGAATATTCCTGAAAATATAAAGGACGGGTTGAACGCGCGCCTTGATCTACAGAAGATGGATATTCACAGTGAACTCATGCCTGTAACTGATGAAGAGACAGGAAGAGTGTAACACCCTCCAGCTTGCCACACCTTGTCGAAGGATGAGAAGATCGCAATGTTATCCTGCTTGAAAGATATTAAAGTTCTATCGAGCTATTCAGCAAGGATCAGTAAGTATGTTTCATTGGATGATCTAAAACTGGTTGGAATGAAGTCTCACAATTGCCACGTGCTAATCACACAGCTCTTACCAGTTGCTATAAGAGGTATTCTTCCACCCAAAGGCTGTCACACAATCATGCGTCTGTGTGCCTTCTTCAATGCAATCGGTCAGAAGGTTATAGATCCCGAAGATCTAGATGGGTTGCAGGCCGATATTGTCAATACACTCTATCACTTGGAGATGTATTTTCCACTGTCTTTGTTTGATATCATGATTCATCTCTTTGTTCATCTTGTGCAGCAAAACAATTATGTGGCCCAGCTTTTCTAAGAGAAATGTACCCGTTCGAGAGGTACATGTGAGTTCTAAAGTTGTAAGTTCGAAATAGAGCAAAACCAGAGGGGAGCATCGTTGAAGGTTACACAACCGAGGAGGTTATTGAGTTCTGCATCGATTAAGTGTCCGAGACCGATTCTATCTTAGTTCCAGCATTTTGTCACGAAGGAAGGTTGTGAGGTGTTGGCACAATAGGCGGGAAAAGAATTGTGCCCAATCAAGACTCCTACGCGCAGGCCCATTTCGCTGTGCTGCAACAAATGGCAGAAGTTGCCCCATACTTTAAGGAGCATTTAGCAAAAATCCGATAGGACAACTTGGGGCGATCGGATATGTGTATAAACAGAGAACCTAAATCTCGTTTCAACGAATGGTTCAAGAATCATATTACAAGGTCGACCGATGGCCCAAATGAAATAGTACGGTCGTTGGCGGCGGGACTGTGTTGGGATATCGACACATGGCAAGGATGCGATATTAACGGATACATATTTTACACCATCAAACAAGATGACAAAAGCACAGTGCAAAGCTGCGGAGTGCGTATAGATGCTTTTCAGGATCAACAGGGTCGAACACATACTACGACTGCATAGAGCAGATCTAGGAGCTAAACTACGTGAAGTTCAAAGTCTCTTTGTTTCGTTGTCGTTGGGTGAATATACGCACTGGTGTGAAAGTCAACAAGGAAGGTTTCACTTTAGTAGATCTAGCCAAGGTTGGATACGCCGACAAACCATTCGTACATGAGCAGCAGGTCGAACAGATTTTCTACATAAAAGACCCTACAAACAAGAAGTTGCACGTTGTTAGGGATGGCAAGCGAAGAATTGTTGGGGTTGACAACATCATCGATGAATGAGAATACAACCAGAATCTTCATGTAAGACCTCATATCGACCTTGATGATGATCCCGAAGAGGATGTGGCAATTTCTTGTAATGAATGAAGTATTTTTTATCATTGCCTTTGTAATGAATGAAGTATTTTGTGTCATATCCTTATAACTGAAGACAAGTTTAGGTTATTTGCACTATGACCTCTATGATCTGTATACAGCTTGATGAGTTTCACATATCTTATGGAAAAAAGATTCTACTTGTACAGACCATGCATATTGACACGCAGCTGCTAGGAGTATGCCACTCCTTCCGACTGCTTCCCCATGGGCTCTTCTTCTATAAATAGAGTTGTTGCATGGTGCCTCAAGCAGCAAGCTGTCGGGTGAGTTTCAAGCTAAGCTAGCAACTCTATCTATAGAAGAAGAGCTCACGGATAACTATAAGGAATAAGGAATAAGGAAAAGTCCAAACCAAACCTTCTAAGGAATAAGGAATAAGGGAGTCAACAATGGTCAACTAAGAAAGAGAAAACACAATTAATAGTAATTTGTTTACTGAAAAAATGGAAAAATGTTATCTCAATCGGGCTTAAACTTAAGCCCGTCACGGATGACTCATCTAAATCGGGCTTAAAAGTAAGCCCATCACGGATGATCTCATCTCAATTAGGATTAAATTTAAGCCCGTCATGGATGAGCTCATCTCGATCGGGCATAAACTTAAGCCCGTCACGGATGAGCTCTCAATCGGTCTTAAACTTAAGCCCGTCACGGATGTTGGTCATCCGTGACAACATTAGCTTCAACGTACCCCTGTCACGAATGTGGTTTGACCACATTTAGACTAGGGTTTTCACTCTCAGATCTACTCACAAGTGCGAGCTCCAAAAATTTCGAAGTCCCTAGCACCGAACCCTAGCGCCGTCACCGCCGCCTCCTCCGACTGTCGCTGCCGCCGGATCGACGCCATCACTGCCCAGCACCGTCGTCATCTGTGAGCCCGGTCACTGCCATCGTCCTACCTCGCCGCCGCGCCTTTCTCCGAGCCCGGCGTCGCCCTCTGCTCTACCACCGTCACCACCACCACTGCCACCCTCTTCTCCACCACCACCACCGTCGGCTTCCTCACCGGTTAGGGATTTTTATATATGTTGATTTTTATTTATGTGAGATGTTCACTTTAGTTAATTTAGGGTATTTAATTGATTTTAGGGTATTTCAGTGAATGTATTTTACTTTAAGGATAGTTTTTTATGCATGTAAGTATTTATGTACGTATATTTGAGATGGACTTGTGATGTTCATGTGTGATGTTTATGTGTGGTGGGACTTAGTAATATGTGGATATATGTCAAATTTAGGGTATTTTGGTTAATTTAGAAGAATTCTAGTGAAAATTATATTTAGATAAGATGGCACTTAGTGATTTTATTGATTGTAGGTATGTGTTTAGTATTAAGTGAATAATATTTAGATAAGTGAATTTAGTGATGGGAATTACTGAATTTTAGGCAATTTAGGGTATTTTAATTAATTTTGTAATTTTATATAATACTGTTAGTGAAATATTAATGTTTGTTTGTACTTTTTGTCGTACACAAGTTGTTTAGAAAATGTCTCAGTAAGGCGAACCCACGTCGGCGACAACTAGTGGGACCACATTGACCCGGAACCCTAGGACCAATAATAGGATTCCTATGGAATGAATGACCATAACAACTTAAGATTCCCGGTGGCTCCTAGGAAAGTTGTTAAGAAGTTCGCATTAGTATGCGGGTTGCTAGGGAGGCGACACTTCACCATTTCGGTTGACGACGTCAAACTTGTCCTAGCTGCAGAATAGGAGGAAGCTTCGGTGCAGTTCAAGCTGAGTTCCGATTATCCTGAAGAGGACGAAGAAGGCTCAAGTTTCGTGCTTTGCAAAAGATGGGAACCGCTTGGAAAATTATGAAGACAAAGTTGGCCCGCGAGTACGTCCTCAACCCCTACTAGCCAACACCATATGTCAAATACCGTGTGGAGCCAGTTTCATGCTAACAAATCGACCCCCGAGTCCCGGGCAAAAAGCGAGGCTGCTAGGGCACTCCAGGCTCGAAACGTGCACCCGCACTGGCTTGGCACAGGAGGATATATCGGCAAGCAAGAGGAATGTGAGAGGAAGGATGAAGCTGCTTTGCAATCTAACACCCCGTCGCCATTTGCTGACATCCCGAATGAATGGGCAAGGAATTTGGCAAGGGCAAGGGCTGTTAAGAACAGCGATGGGAGAATTGCGTTCCCAAATCCCGAAGATCAACGAGTGTACGATGCAATGGTAAGTAGAACATATCGAATATGTGTAATTTGTTTCTACTG
Organism: Oryza punctata; assembly: GCA_000573905.2. Taxonomy (NCBI): domain Eukaryota; kingdom Viridiplantae; phylum Streptophyta; class Magnoliopsida; order Poales; family Poaceae; genus Oryza; species Oryza punctata. Next base: position 14,784,326 of record CM002492.2, on the reverse strand, counting down.
TAGCCATTATTTAACCCGACCTTAACTGTAACGCAGATCGAATATGCTGCCGAGAGACCGTCCTCGCAAAATGTCTGCTCACAAAGATGCGAGGACAACATCCTCATGAAAGCATTGGGCAACGAAGAATATCGTGGACAGACAATGGGTGTTGGCTCCAATATTCCAAGGAAGGTTGGGTTTCCCCAACACATGTGGCAGTACAAGAAGCGGAAGCTAACAAAGGCGGAGAAAGATGCACGCTTTGAATTTGATGAAAAAATATCACGGGTGGAGGCACGCACTAGGGGTGAGATCCAACAAAGGAACGCCGACCTCGTCACCGCTCCCAGTGTAGAAGCGAGCCCCACGCAAAGGCGTAGCAGTTGCGCATTAACTGAGGCGGTAGAAGACCAACCACTAGTCCCTGCCACAGTCGACCACATAACGGTAAAACCAACAAACAATGCATATGTTGTCTGAACAAATCCATATATTATATCATATTCTAAGAATATGGATGAATCTATCACAGGTACCCACACTGTGCACCCCAGTAGTTAGGGTGACACCAACATTTACTTGCCTAGCCGCCGAGGGTGTTGCGTTTAAGCCTACGCCGGAAACCCGAGTGCATGGGGTGCAACTGATGGTTGGGCAGGCTAAAGTACAAGTGGACTTGGTTAAGCCCGAATGGATCAGTTGGACTCTGCAGCATCCACCGAACGATGAAATTTTGACCCTAGGAGCTGCACGTGGGACCTTTATCCAATGGTCCAAGGAACTCATTGAGATAAAGATGACTCCTAGGTCAAATGCACCAAGTACTTGTCCGCTACCAAAACCCGCTCCAACTCTTCCATCAGTCCCTCCTGCCATTGAAAATGAAGATGAAGATATTTAATTGCAATATGATATGAATTTTGGGGATGATCGTATGTAGGCCGACAGCAGGGCTAACATTTCCCCTGCTATCAAAAAGAGCAGGAAGGCGCATTCTTCTCCACCATTGTAAAAAACTAGCAAAAAACCTACTGCAAGGGGAGAGGAAGAGGAAAGTTACAGACCTCGCTTCTGGCTCCAAAGAAGCTAGATCTCGGCAAGGCGCCATCCGTTCCTACGAAGCTTGCTCTGACTACCTTCCAATTAGGCCTGCCATTGGTTGGAGATAATAACTTAGTGAAGATGTGCCCTGCTTGCAAGGAGTTGCACGAGTACTACATGGAGAAGTCCATTGCAAGGAGGAAGAATAGAGAGAACTCTATTCTAGGCTATCATGGTCCACAGCCGTTTCTTGGGCTAGAAGCCTATATTGAGATAGACTTTTCAGATCTCTTTGACCTTTACAGGTTGCGAGTGATTCACACCAATCTCCTTAAGTGCTACTCGTTGTAAGTATTGTTGCGTATAAAATATGGTTATAACAATCGATATAATATGCTTATACGGGTCTTTGTCTTGCTTGTAGGTTAACTTGGAAGCATATTCAAAGACATGAACCTGATGTTGCCTTACTAGATCCATCTATGGTCAACATAACAAATCTGAAGCACGATCTAGAAAGGATGACAAAATATATCAGGGACTGCTTGTGGGCCCGCGAGGATAAAGAGCTCATTATGTGTGCATGTAATCAAGAGTAAATGTACAGTAATTAGATGCAAATCCACGACGCGTATAGCTTTAGTATTTAACTTGCAATATATTAATGCTGCAGGAGCCATTGGACTCTTCTAGTCTTAGTGCAGAAGTGGAGTATGGTATACAACCTTAACTCCAAAATTTTTCCGAATACATATGATTGCTCCGGGATTAAAGCTGCATTAAATGATGCGTGGGACCCATATGTGCAAAAAGGTGGAAGGAATAAGGAAGGAAGACCCAACCTCAGTCCTAGAATAGACTTCCCATGCCGTCAACAAGTTGGTGACCAGTGTGGGTTCCACGTGTGCTATAACATGAGGAGCTTCTTGGAAATGGTGACATTGCTCAACCTTGAGGTCTGTGCTTCAATTGTGTATGCGCCTATATATTCTATGAACTTCGAAGTATATAGATATATACTAACTTAGCGCCTCACATTCATGAAAAAATTTCCAACATTTCGCCTCACAAATTCGAAGTTATTAGAGAGGAGATAGCACGATTCATACTAGACGAAACCTTATCAATCCAAGGAAGCTTTATATTACAATCATAGCTAGCTTATCTCTAAATGGTTGAACATTTTTCCATGCTTGTCAAATACATGTGATATGTAACATTTATGTATATATTATCTGTAATACAATCTGGTCTGATGTTTCCATATATACTTGCAATGCTAATTACATATAAATTTGTTCCAATTTATAACTCGGTTTATCAGGTTTTGATGCTTAACTTTTGAAGATGCATGTCGACGGTTTGGTGATCACTGAATGGATGTGAATGGCATATGTGAATGGATGTGTGAATGTGAATGTGATCACTGAATGTTTGATTTGTGAATTGTTGTGAATGACATATGTGAATGGTTATGTGAATGTGGATATGATCACTGAAATGTTTGATTTGTGAATTGTTGTGAATGGGGTTGCTGGGAAAGGGAATATATATATTTGCTTATGTATTTTGCAGCAAGCATGGCTAGCAAAGGCCTGAGGCTAGCTAAAAAACAAAATTTAGTTTTTGGGGGTAAATACTCATCTGTGACGGGCTTATGTTTAAGCCCGATTGAGATGAGCTCATCCGTGACGGGTATAAACTTAAGCCCGATTGAGATAGCACATTTGTGACGGGCGCCATACCATACCGACAAAGGTGAACTAGTCATCTTTGTCAGGTTCAAGAACGAGCCCGTCACGGATGAGCTCATCGGTGATGGGGCCTAGTTTGGCCCTTGTTTGACTCATCTGCTGGGTCATACCTATCAGTGACGGGCTCTAGTTTTGACCCAATAAAGATGACCTTCATCCGTGACGGCAAAATACCCGATACAGATGACTTCTCACATTAGTAACCTTGGTTCGTGTCGGGACCCCTCCCCAACACAAATGAGTCTTTTCCACCCGATTAAGATGAATTATCATGTGCTAGTGAAGAATAGGTTGCTTCTTTTTGCTGAAATAATTCAGGGTGTTTCCATAATCTTCATGAGAAACATCCCTGTAGTCAGGAGCATAACCCGGAGTTTGAATTTCTTTGTTCTCCAAAGATGATGGCTCGAGGGAGGACTCTTTAGTCGAATCCAATGATGTGGAAAGGTCGGGTTCGGGTTCGACTATTGAGGGTTCCTCCTGACTTGACACAGATGCCTTATGGAGGGGTTCAGAATATTGCTCCATGAAGTAAGTGTTCTCCGAGATTCGCTCTAGAATTTCCTTGCCTTCGGATAGGGTTTTATGTATGAATGACCCTCCGGTAGTGATGTCAAGATGAAATGCAGACTCCTTATCTAATTCCATATTTAAATGTTGCAGCAAAGCATAGTCGGGTGTAGAGAAGTTTGGTCCAGATCGTACTAATAAAGTAAATCTGGCCCATGCTGCACCGATTGGTTCTATATTGGTCTGCCGAAAGCTGAGGACTTCTACCCGAAGGGCCGCAATACGAGTAACAGCAAAAAAGGCAAGGCACAACCTATCTCGTAATTTTCCCCAACTACCGTTTACACTCCCGACGGTATAAGTGTATCGTTGCTTCGCTCCCTCTTGAAGAGAAAATAGAAACAATTTCCTCTCTATGGTCTCTTGTCTCATGCCTTGAATCAAGAGGCACGAACTGTTAACGACAAAATTTGGTAAGCCTCGAAGTCATCATCGGCCTAGAATCAGTATCGGCTTCAAAGTTCTGGAATCGATCGATGGAAACTATCAATCGCCAACAGTCGAATTCTTACCGAATTCGGTTAAGTAAATTAATCTATTAAAGGAAGCTTATCCAAAAGAGACCGAGTTCAAGGAGGATGCGGCATGGCAGTTTATCTATTAAATAGGAAGAGTCTGTGAGTTTCCTTTTATCTTTTGAAAAGTGTGTTTAGTGTCCAATAAGGACTTTATGTTTTTCCTTTTATCTTTAGGAAAGGTTGAGTTATGTCCAACATGGACTAGTGTCTACCCATGGGTATAAATATGTACACCCGGGGTCCCTGTAAATTATCTCTCGATCAATTCAACTTCGGTGCATCGCCACCATTTAACCTTTTACTTTCGACAAGTTCTTGTTTCAAGTTGGGCTGCATCGACTTTGATCTCCGACGAGGGTAAGGCTTGTTATGGCGGCTTGCGTTATCGGGATTAGTGCTTCCATCGTTTCGACACCCTGATCTTGTTCATGTAAGTCATCGAGTTATCATATACATTATATAATCCAGATTGACAATGTTTTCTACTTGCATCGGCCGATCTCCATCTAGGGTTTTGTCGATATCGGCTAGATTTTTTTGTTGGCTTAGATTATATAATGTATCTACCACCCTGAAAATCAGTCAAAAGCTTGATTGTCTAGATTATATGTTTGTTTTCATACTTAGTACTGCATCAGTTAAGTTTGATCTACTAAGTCGTGCTTAGAACCATAATCTCTAGCCTGCTTCTGATTTCCAATAACGGTTTCATCAGGGTTTCAGCCTATAAGTTATCTCGATGTTGCATTGGCTTACAAGGATTACTTACAAGTTGGTTTAGCCGATGATAACAAATGTTTTACTGTTTATCTAATCGTTTGGATTTAATGACATCGGATCTCCAGCCGATGTATGCTTTAACCTTCGGATCAGTGCTTATTCAATTTATCACTACTAGCTAATTGGTTTCTACTGGATTATATTATTGTTTTATCACATTATCATTAGCCAACTATCTTTATGTCATTATGTACTCAAGTATCAAGATCTGTACTGGATATCGGCTGGTATAGGCATCAGCTGGAATCACTCTATCGGCTTGTCAGCCGATTGGCTGTTTTATCTGCTATTCACATATCTTGTCAGTTGCAGGATCAAACTGACTGGCATGCTCGCATCTCATCATTATTTTGGACCTGCACTGGAGCTAAGTAGATCTCTTAGGCCAGTCGTGTTTTTACGTCAACACGAACACAACTGCTCAAACTCTTGTAGATGATGGTAGGGGGTGTCTTGATCTAGCCCTGAAAAAGGTTTTTCCCTAACCATGTTTATGAACTCGGGGCGAATTTCATAGCCAAATGTAAGAATAGGCTCCGGTGAAGGAGGTGGCTTATAAAATTCATCCCTAGGAGCAGATAATTGATAGATGGGTTTGTTCTCCATGGTAGAGAAGTGTTCACAGGAAAACTTTCTCTAAGGGTAGTGGGGTAAAGGTAGAAAGAAAGAAAACTGAATAGATACGAAGATGGACAAGGTTCAGAGATAAACAGCAAACGTTCTTACGTTCACAGATAAAATCTACAAGCGCACGGATATACCGCTGCAGCACTTCACCTGGAAGTATTCCAAGGTATCGAATTTCCAAAGGGAACGAGTGCGTTCAACTCTTCATCAGGTTCATCCAAGGACACAAGATAAAATAGGCAAAGGGTAGAGTGGATTTTCTAGTGAAGCATAGGATCGTTTACAAAGCTTAATTTTAATCCTATCGCAATATTTCTGGCACTGGCTTGCTCGCTGGTACCAGATCGCGCTCTACTCCGTACGCGGATAGTGAGGACTACAGTGATCTCGAGGGCTGTCACCACCTCTAACGAACTGTGGGATACACAACAAATACATGTATTCAACAATATAGACACCACGTATACACTATTAAATTCTACTTTAATATTGATCAAACACTAAAGTAAACACTATTTCTAGTGAACAATATTCCAGTATGCTAAATAGGAACTAACTAAGAAATATACTTCACAATATAAATCTCAATTACTTGATTAAGATATTATCAATTAGATCAAAGTAGTTGACAAGGTACGAAAGGAATTAGAGAAAGATACCGACAACTCCGGAATTCCTCCAAATCTTTCTCCCTCAGTCTCTCCCTATTCTAAGTATACATATACAAAAAGCCTCTTGTAATTTAGCTCAAACTTGGTGTGTCATGAATGAGAGGGAGCTTGCTCTTTATATAGTGGTGGAGGGACTGGAGATTCCAAGCATCAAAAGAGCATCTTGTCTCTTGAGCTGCCATGTGTCCCCCCTACAGCGGTTTCGGCCGGTAAAAATGATCACAACCATCTTAGGACATCGGTTATTATTGACCTGTAAAGTTTGAGGGCCAGTTAGGCTTGTTCTAGGTCAGCCGACCCCTGGCTAGCCTTTCTGGCCCTAGACTTCCTTGTGGGCCCTAGTAAAAGGTTGCTTGGTCCAGTGATATGGTGGTTGGGCCTCTGGTATTTCATTGAGTTTGTGTACCCAAGACTCTATGGGCTTGGATGTGAATGTAGTTCTTCCCATCCTTTATGTATATATCTTCTCAACTTTGGTAGTTTATCACCTGCATCCAAATATACACCAACACTCGTGGAAGTTGTTAGTATTAAACCATACTACTATGTTGGATGTTTTATATTTTTAGATTTACGTAGGTATTGACGGTCTAAATTTGGTATTTAATAGTCGTCAACACCAGCCCAACTCGCCCCGTTACCAACCCTAATGTGAACTAAAAATATATCTATATAACAAAACTTAGGAAGTACCAATATCCTCCAAAAATTAGTTTGCTCGATCCTTCATTCAAAGGAGCCCGCCTCCGGGCTCCTTCGTAATGGAGAAAATGGGTGGGTACGGTTGGATCATAGTATTTTCATATTTTTCTTCAAATTCAGAGCCCGGAACAGTTAGTGTCGGATAACACATCACTTATCCTGAATCTCATCCCATATTATTTCCTCCGAATCAGATTGGGGAACAGATATCTATTTGTATCTTTAATTTATATATATTAAATATAAAGAAGTAATTAAAGTATCAAAAATGTAATTAATTAAAGTATTAAAAGAGGTATATCAAGAAAAAAAATCTTACATTTGAGCTCGTAAATAGGTGGATTTATAAGAAATTTTCATATATGTTCTGTAATATAAGACATATAGGTGGATACAAGTCTTCATGTATCCCAACTCATATTTTGTTTACAAATTCAGATTGAAACTCGGATTGTATCGGATATCTCATTTTCTCTCCCATATTTTTCCCATGAGTCTCAAATCAGGCTTGCGGTCAGAAAATACCTATTCCATTTTTACCCTTGCTCTTTCCTCCCTGACGACAGGTGAGCGTGGATGGGATAAACCAAGAACAAGGAGTGCGGGAGGAAAAAAATTGGAAAATCCTTATACTCAGGCGCCCAATGGGAATGAGAATATTGGACGCCCGTGTCCCGCGCCTCGTGCCTTGCACCCCACGCTGCCCACGTCCCACCACCCTTTTCACTCCTTCTCTCTCGATCTTACCCATTCCCCTTTTCTCTCTACACCATTTCTCTCCCCACGAGGCGTTTCTCCTCCCGCTCCTTCTCGGGATGACGCTTCTCCTTCCGCTCCTCCTCCGTGACGGAGACATTGCCGAACACCGCCACCTCATTCCCCGCCTAGCCGGAGTTCGCCGGTGGTTGCGTTGATGATGATAACAGCCAGATCCTTAGCCCCGACCCGACAGCCATCGCAGCGGCTGCGGTTACGGCCGTGGCCCTCGCGACGTGGCTCGAGGCCCCATCACCGATGCATTGTTGTCACCAACGATCTAGCTAATCACTGGAGGAAGAAATGGATCTAGCTGGTATTTTTTGGGTGATTTTTTGATGTTTCAGCCTATGTATATGGATGTTTCATTAGTTAGATTGAAGTGTTTCAGTGGGGTTTTTACTGGTGTTCCATTTTTTGTCTTCGATTTCAGTCGGATCTTGTTATGTTTCAATGGCTTTAATCATTTGTTTTATATATGTTGAAGCAAATTGTTTTATCTGATGATTCGATTATGTTTCACTATTTTCTTGAACTGAAACATTCTTTCACGGAGCGGTGAAACGTTGTTTCATGAGCGATCAAACAGAGCCCGATTTCTTTGGGTGGTTGATCTGTAGTTGTCTAAAAAAAATGGAGGGTGACGGGAGCATGGAGCACCCAATCGGCGGCCAATCCCGGTAGTGAGCATGGAGATCGCCGGCCTTCCCATCGCCTCCTCCCATTGCGCCAAACTCCTCGCCGCCGGCTACACTACCCTCGCCGCGCTCTCCGCCGCCTTCTCTCCCCGCCTCGCCCGAGGTACGCACCCAAGACCCACCCTCACCCAAACCCTCGCTGCGGAGTGCGGCCTCACTGGTGCGCCAACTTTAAATGGGTGTGTGGGTGGGTGGCGAGGAGGTGTTTAGGGTTTAGGGATGATTAGGTAGTGTGTTCGTGCTCCGATGGAAGATCCCTTTTTGCTCCTAGTCTCGTGCGGCGTAGCTGTGATATGTCTCTAAGTCATTATTTGGTTATCTCGTGTGTGTCTATCGGAGGATGAACCACTGTTCTTGGCATGTTGTTTGCAGATTTGAGCATTGAGATACAGGAAGCTGAAGAAATTCTCAAGGTTGCCGTGGGCCAGTGGCGTACCTAGGATTTTTTAATTAGGGTTCGGTAAACTAGTTAGTTTATAAAATAACATAATATATTATTATAGTATAATATTATATATTTTTAATATTTTAGTTTATTTTATTCTCAATAGGTATAATAATGAACATTTTTTTAATTTACATCATATTTTCTATATTATAAGTTATTTTAGTTTTTTTCCTAATTTGAATTTCTCTAACATTAACCTAGTTTAGAGAAAAATGCATTGACATATATAATAACCAATAATTGTTTATCTAATTAATTTTAAGTTTTATAACACAACATAAGACATGCAATTGTATATATCAAAAGTCACAACTCTCTTGAGCAATATTTATATTTATAGTGCACTATGATCATTAGATTCATAACAAATATCACTCTATAATTTATCCATCTAAATTATAGATATTTATATGACTATATAGCATTGGATATTATCTTCATATATTATTAGTTAAGAGAATTCAAGATTATGTTGATGAAAAATATCTCTTAAATTTGAAAACTAGTTAAGTAACTTGGATGTCACGGTAACTGCTAGTAACTCATGTAAAATTTACTACTATCTAATATTATTAATATTTCATGAGAATTACTACTAACTTATGTAAAAAATATAAACAATATAAATTACATAGCGTGTGTACATAAAGTGCTAGCAGTGTTTAGCTGCAAGGTATGGTGGCTAGAGCTAGGATTATCATTATTGAAAGTAGAGAAGAATAAGATAACAAGAAGAAGATGGAATAACATAAAAATTTCAGGATAAATTTTTAGTTTTTCCTGTGGTAAAGAACAAATTTGTGTTAAAATTATGAAATTTTAATAATACTACTAAACTATTGTGAGGACATCCCAAAGCCTAGGTGGTGCAACGCTCCGAGGCATGTCAGGGCGAAATATCTGGGTGGATGGAGTCTCAAAGAAAGCCCAAATAAATACGGTAACCATCCAACCTCATTGCAGACCCCGACATGTCTTGAAGAGTGCACTACATAGGCTCTAAGCCATCGAATATGAAATAGAAGACACAACCGTTGGAATAGCCACACCAGTCATCTACGTCATACGCCCGTCAACCACTCGATGGTGGCGACCAAAAGCGTACCCCAGAGACTCGATCTCAACAAAGGCATATTCCCCGGTTATCTCAACCATTTCAAACCCATCCTCATGTGGGACTAGTCGCCCAGGAATGCAACATAGTCTCACATAAATCATCTCAAGCATGATATCCAAATAATAAGTGGTTCTAAGCAATAAGCATAAATAGTCTTAATAAGGTTCTAAGTAGTACTTGGCGACAAGCCATAAATATTGGTTCATGCGGTAAGCGTGCTACCCAAAAGCCCATAGGCAAACCGACTAGGGTAAATCCCTAGTTAGAACCATCCTGGAAATCTGCAACATCACAAGCTGCATCAAACTCCTCATCCAAACAGTCATTACCTGCAGCGGGGTCTGAGCAAAAACAAGTAAAAGAAAGCAAGAAATCGGTACATTAATCAAATTAATGTACTGGCGAGTCGGAAACAACCCTAACATACTACATGTTGGCCATATTCAAGGATAAGCTGTGTAAAGGTTAATTTGCATAAATGCCAATTTTAGTTCACAACATGTTCCGTAACGGAATTTTATAACAATAGTATAGAGTAAGTAAAACTTGTAATGTGAATGAATAAATAACACACATCTACCCCTCAAGGTAGATCATCACCACTCGCCATCATCTCATCACCATTCACCGAACTTTACCCAAGTTCACAAACAAAACATTCCAACCATTTTCCAAGTTCACAAGAGTTTATCAAAATCACCAACTATACTCATGACACTTCACCATGCCGCTCATGACCGTGAGCACGACTAATCGATTAGTTTTAGACTCTGCAGAGTTTGTACAACTTTTAAGCCCACATGATATGGATCGCTCTAGTTTGTCCGATACCCGTCGGTATCACCACACTCTACACATTGAGTGTGATCTAGAGGTCATAACGAAACCGTTACATTGTTTATTGTCTAGCCTTGCACCAGCACGATGTGTATTTTACCCACGCTACTAGCAAGGTAGCGCCACTAGGTAACGGGCCCACACTTTAACCTAGCGCCATAAGGAACCCAGCCCGGAATCCCTCACGAGGCAGGACACCGTTGTATTGGACAGACTACCTGCTCAAATCATCACATACCACATGTCATGAATCAATTTCGTCATATCACAAACCATAGGAAGTTCCGATAAGTTACCAAAACCCGGTAACCCATACCCTTCAGCTTACCAAGATGCAAGGCTAAACTCTAAACAACTTAATAGGTTGAGGCGAGCCTATACTTAGCACATGTGGTTTGTACTGTTTTCATTAGTTGGTGACATAGAGTAGGGTCCTTAATCGACTCGGGCGAACGCTCCCCCCTATCGGTGTACAACTACCACCATATGTACACCACTCGCCGCCCAAGTCTAAAAACAAGTTATCTCCATTTTCAGTTTACAATACTCACTCATTTAAATTTCTGTCCAGCAACATCAAAATAACCATTTTCACATATAATATTTATCAAAACGAGTAATTTACAAGGCGGTAACCGAATATAAGCATATAGCGGCAATATAATAATCATAGTATAATCCCAAAGAACACAATAATTGTATTCAAAAGCACCCTATGGTTACAACCAGCAAGGATTCAATATTTCAAGGTGGATTATGCAGCAATTAGGTCATATCTACCATTCCCACATTTATATAATTTTTTTTACCAAAATTAATACTAGCTAACGTATGCATGTTTGCAATAGAATCATTTAGCCCAATAAAACATAGGATCAATATGGTCAAAGGAGGGGCAAACTTGCCTTCATCTGCAAACTCCTGAACCTGGTCGTCAACAAACTCACCCTCTTCTTCTTCGACGTATTCTTCCTCTATACAAAATACGCGTATACGATAAATACAAAAATGCATAAAAACCAAAATGCATGAAAATGCATGAAACTTATGCAGTGAGTGTGTGCTGGTCTCAGGTGGTCTCCGGTGAAGGAAATTTTATTTTGTCACTTTTTATTTACAGAGATATGCATTTTACAATTAAAAAGGTTTAAAAAGGGCTAAGTTTTATTAAGCAACATTTTTGTACAGAAGTGAACAAAATTCCTTTTACAAAGTTACAGAGCATGATATTAGAAAGTTAACAGAAGTGGTTTCACAATCTTTAGAGCTATGTTCAATTTGTTATGGATTTAAAAAGTTCTAGGCAACATTTATGGCAAAACAAAAATAAAGGAAACGTTTGTACAGAAAGTACCCAGTTTTATATTTTTGTAAAATAGTTCACAGCTTTATGGATCTAACAAAACTAGTTTCACAATTTTTGAAGTTAAAATGAATTTTCTACAAATTTTAGAAGTTCTGCTCATTCTCTGCTTTAAACCAAAATAGAAATCAATTTTCGAGATTGAATTCCAGCCGGGTCCACAGGTCAGTGAAAGGAGATTTGCAAAGAGGCCCTCAGAAGTTGCGGAATCAACCCACACTCCTTCTGCCACCAAGGTCCTACTATTAAGAGTCCCTATTCTTTTGTTTATTTCCATCAAGGTCCTACTATAGTAATATGAGTCATGGCAGTTTTCAGATTGGACCCTAGAGTCGATCAAATTCAAGAAATGAAGTCCCCAGCTAGCTCACATCGAGAGCAGCCATGGCTGAGCTCGGTCTACGGCTCACCGGCGGCGACCGGTGGATCGAATCGGTTCGAGCACAAAAGAGAAAATGTAGAGAACATTCTTGCGCATTCGTGAGTGGTGGTGGTGAGGGAAATGGTGGTCTGTAGCCCATGGAACATGAGCTACAGCAGCGGTGTGTCTCAGTATGCCCATGTATGTGCATGTAGAGGCTTGGTTAGTGCAAAGAGTTAAAGCATGTGCTCTCATATGGTACCAGGGTGCTCACCAAGCAGAGAAACGGAGACAGCGAGGTCCAGGGAGCGGCGGAGACGGTGGTTGTTGGCCAACGGCGGCAAAACTCCAGCGTCGACGTCGCCGGGTCGACTCAAAGGCGCGAACTGCAACTTCGAGAGTACGGGGGTGTTAGGGATGAGCCACAGAGGGTGCATGCGCGAGGAATCCGGCGGAAACTCACCGGAGCGGAGGATTCACCGGCGGTGGTGGATGGCCGGAAAAAAGGGGGGCGGCGACATTCCGGCGGTGCAGAGTGCGTCGGCTCGATCGGCTTCAGTCGAACCTCGATGGGGTCGAGGCGAGCTTGCAGACGAAGCACATCGGCTTGGTGTTGCTTCGGTGGTGAGGAACGGCGGTCGGAGCGGCGTCGGCGGTTCGGGTGGTCGGCGGCGAGGATGGTGACGCCCACCACGTGCTCGACAGATTGCTCCTAGGGCAAAAGGGGTACGGGTGAGCTCGGCGTGATGCGTAGGTCACGTTCCATAGGAGGAAGAGAGAGGGACTCACCGGGGATGCACGGCGACGACGGCTAAGTCGCCGGAGCCAAGGAAGATGGCCGAGCTCTGGGCATTCTATGCGTGGGTGTGTTTTCTTGGACTTGGAACGCGATGTGGGGAGTGTGCGGTTGCTTCTGGTGCTTTGGCTTGGGAAATAAGGAAGAGTGGAGTGGGGGAGTGAGAGAGAGAGGTGGCTGGTTCACTCATTGTGTTCCTTGGGCATCCATTGGGCATGGGGGACGGTGGATGCTGTTAGGGGAGAGTGGGAGGCTGTCATGTGGATCCCGGGGGGTGTGGGGCCCACTGTCAGTGAAAGAAATTCGAAAATAGCCTTGGAGGCTAAGTCAAAGAGGGTTGCCTGCCAAGGATCTTTGGAGGGGACTCAAGGTAGATTTTGTGCAGCAAGAAACCTGGGCTAGAGATCCTCTTGGTCAGGGGTGATGTTGAGAGTAAATGTGCTGAAGTGGGTTGGGTTAGAAGTCTCTGGTTTAGGTTTGATGGAGTGATGAACATGTGTTGACAGTGTTGGTTAGCAGCAGTTGACAGTGCAGTTAACAGCTGATTGGATTTTTGGAGGGAGAGAAGAAAGGGTTAGAGAGTGATCCAGGGTGTGCCACTCCTCAGGGTGTTAGAAGAAAGTTAGTAGAAGACTTTGGCTGAAACCAAACTCCAAAAAGAGGTTTTGAAATAAATTTTACAGAGAGAGCAAGTTTGGATCTGCTAAGCAGTTTTTCAAGATTTTGGAGAGATTAAGGTAGATCAACGAGTTAGCAACCTTACTGAAAAATTCTGAAAATTTGTGGGTTGATTTCTGACATATCAAGGTATTTTTGAGAATTTTTTTAGAATTTTTGGATGCATATAATTACCAGATTAATTATATTTGTGACTCTAGGCCTATCATTGCATGTGATGATGAGATGATTAAGATCCAAAAACAATTAAAATCACTCCACAACCACATGATGCATTTAAATTAAATTTAGTTCTCAGGTTTACAGGCTTGGGTATGTTACAACTATTGATAAATTTGAGTATATTATACCATGAATGTGTGTAATTTTTTCCTTCATGTCCGTGGTTAGTGAATAACCTCCTTTATTTCTTAATTTCTCTCAAAGTCTTATTAGGATGGCACGTTGAGCAGACAAGTCTAATGGTTTGAATCAAGTGGAGAAACGATTTGATTAGATTATTTTTATTGGTAGCCTACCAAGTAATATTAATGTTGACTAGCTATATTTTTTGGTATCACAGTTTTTAATAAAAAATCAAAACGTATATCGTGAATTTGATATATTACAATTTCAATTCCATATATTTATACTATAAATTTTAAATCTTAAAACATGTTTTTTCAATGCTTGTTGTATAGGAACTATGAAAAAAATAATTATCTATTTTATTAGATTATTTTGTTGGTAGCATGGCAAGTAATATTAATCATGAGTAGCTATATTTTTTGGTTCCACATTTCTCAATAAAAAAATCAAAACGTATATCGTAAATTCCATATATTACAATTTCAGTTCCATGTATTTATACTACAAAATTTAAATCTTAGAACATATTTTTTCAATGCTCGTCGTATAGGAACTATGAAAAAAATAATTATCTATTTGAATAAAATATCAGTTTAAAATAACATATAATTAAAAAGAAAAAGTCAATAAAAAGTGTTTGAAAGGGTACCAATGTTTCATATTCCAGGTGGCTAAGTATCCGTGCATAATTGTGCCTAACAAGGAAGAAAAAATCATCGTGCAGGGTGCCTTGACGATATTTCCTCGTCTACTCGAGGTTGATTCCGACTCCTCGTCGGGTGTGGATCCCCTAAAGTTGATGCTAAAACCACTTGACGTAGTTGCAAAAATGTCAACAATCCCTCTGTTTCTACCAACTAAGATTAATTTCTCCTAATTAACTCTCTTAATCAGTGTTGATTTAGTGAGAAAATATTTTCCTTTTCAACAATGAGATAAATAACATAGATGTGTATATCCCCGTGAGATCGGTTTATCCTCATTCTGCATATTGATTTTTTTTGTCTCGGACAACACTAATTGAAAATAGTCTAACAAAAACAAAAAGAAAATGCATCTGCTTTCTAGATTATGTTGTGCTTGCATTTTTTTTTGGTAAAATAGTGCATTGTTTTTTGTAGTGTTGGCTGAAGTGTAATCATTGTTATGGAAAGGAACATCTAAAAATAGTAGTTTCTATTTAATTCTACACTCAAGTTAATTAGGTGAGATGAGGTGTCTTAATTGATCTAATACGTACAAACAAAAGAATGACTATGAGTTTGTTAAATCCTCCTATAGGTTGTCAAATGGGCCAGGTCTTTCCGTATCGGCCTAGGCATGTATATACAGTTCACGACCTAGGAATGGCATGGCCCTTGGCTACGAGTCATGCTGGCATGACACGTCTAGCCATGTCGTGCTTAGGCCGCTACCTTAGCCCCACGTGCCAACACAACAAGTGCATATAGCAAGCAGCATGACATGGCCCAGGAATGGCACAGCACGGCCTGGCACGTGCGACATGGTGGTGACCGACGACTGGCACCTGCCAACAACTGCCAGTTGAGCAACTACCATCCAAGCAGGAGCCAGGAGGAAAGAAGAAGGGAAGAATCGAGGAAGCCAGGGGCTCAGGGTAGAGGAACCGATGATGGATGCTCATCGATGTAGGCCTGCACTGTGGTGTGGTGGCGTTGCTTGCCCCATTCTGACTGTGTCGGTCGTTGAGCACTTACAGGCTCAGGGTGGAGGAAGTAGGAAGCGAAGGGCCACGATAGTGTTTGATGAGGAGGAGGAGGAATGTGTTATTGGTGAGTGTAGGACCTAGCTAGAGCTTCACTGAAGTTTGTGTGGCGGGATGCAATGAACTCTATTCGCGTATTTTTCTTGGTATATATTGAATTTGGGTTACGGGCCTCCACACTACCCACAAACCCTAATTGTACCAGGCCGACACGACACGACTTGACATCTCATTGGCTCGTGCCTAGGCTCCAGCCTCAGCATGTGGGTCTGCACGACACGACTCATTCGGTGAGCCGTGCCTAATCGGGTCGGGGCCAAACGTACATATTTATCCGTCGTCTCAACCCTATAAAATATAAAATAAAAAACCATTGTCTTAACGGCCTAGCCCTAGGGGATCCTAGGTTCCTGACCTCTTGTGAGTTATCCTGATTTCTGATGGGGAATTTAACTATTTGGCACTTTTACGGACTACCACTCGTGAGATATCATTCTTCCGAAGGAACTTACACAAATACCATTGGAGAGAGAGAGAAATCTTTACATATTGCCAATTTGCATATGTGGAAGGATATTTCACCTTGCCAACGTGGACATGGGCAAGAAAGTGACCCATTTGCTCCTGGTTTGACCTCAGTGTATATTGAATATGCCAATAATATTTGATCAATTGTATACTATATATACTAGCATATGAATAGATTTTCATGTTTCAATTATTTTATGGATATATCCCGTGCAAAAAATTTTAGTAATGTGAACAAGATATGAGAGGATAAATTTGTAACGAAAATATTTGAAGTACAATAAACCTATTGGATCTGCTAACATATATGTTTGTAGATAGTTGCTCAAGTATTGCAGGTGTATTTTATCGGTATACTGAAACGAAGGCAAATGGGTCATTTTCATGGCCCCTCCAAGTTGGCAATGTGACATGTCCTTCTACATATGCAAAATTAGCAATTTACAAAGAATTAGGCATCTCGATAGCCTAGTTGTAAAAATCAAACCGAAATGGGGTTAAAAATAGGAACCAATGCCTAGTCCGGAGATGTAATTAACTTGAAAAAATCATTTAAATCGGATGGTTTTATGCAGAACCAAAGGAAAAGTGAGTTGGCCTAGGATCAAACTCCCGATGGACAAGGCCCATGGGTTCTTTTAAAGCCCTACCTAATCCTTAAATATTTTCATGTCAAAAGTATAAAAAGTGAGCACATGTCATTTTAGACCCAACTCTTAAATTTTCTAAGCAAAATAGTTTGGCCCGTTACTACCTTTACCTGCATACATGCGTTGGGCTAGTTGCTAGCATGGTTTTAGAAACGAAATATATACTAGTAATATGCCCGTGCTAACGCAGCGGTGATAATTGATAATACAAAAACCAAAAGGTAATATTTAAGATTCACGAGTAAAATAACCATAGAGAGATTTGTATTGTTCTCATGAATGTTATTATACTATTATTAACTTCCCAAAGTTGGCCATGAATGGAGTTCTGCAATATTTTCATCACTGCGAGTGAAACATTTCAAAACACAAACAATAGCTCACGGTATCTAACTTTCTATACCACCTATAGATACAAATATCACCTGCAAGTTCTACAGGTGCAATTTTTTCAATACATGCATCGCCTGGAAATATTCAGCAACTCCTGCTCCTCACTAGTCACCTTCCTCCTTATAGAGCACCTCAAGAAGCCACATGAACTTCTCTATCGAATGCATATAAGGAGAAGCACCGTATTGAAGACAGTGTGTTCGCCTACCACGAGGCACACGCTTATAAAGACATATTCATCACTTAGCATTAGTAATTTAACTCCCAAAATATTTGGCAAAATATCCCGGTTTCTATTAAGGCAAAAATATGTAGCAAAGCAAAATATATAGGCATAAAGCATTTAATAGCAAATGATAATAAATGAGTTGAAAAAGGTAAAATGAACATGAATACTTTGTTAAATCTGCAGATAAACTTTTCGGATCATGGAAATGCATTTGTCACATTTCATATGTTCAGATCAAATTTCATTATACCCTACGAATACACTGGACACGTAAATCATCAATATTGCACATCACCAACAGCTAGGCACCACATAAAGCAGTCCGAAAAAACCATAGAATGCATGTGACATTTCAGGAAAAATTAAGAATGATACGATGTGGTTCAGGAGAAGGGGGATCGGTGACAAGGCGGCGGCTTGGACAGGGGACCAGTGACGCTTGGGATCGGAGGGTGACCGGGGTGCAACCTTGTGAACACAGAGGTGTGGAAAGATGTGTTGCAGACCTGCTGATGTTCAAAATTAAGCACATAAGTATGTTCACCGAATCCAACATGAAACTGAAACTGGTCAATCACTGATATAGATTATTTTTGAATTAAACCAGATCGCCACTATGGTGCCTTATCTCAAGTATTCAGCTTTTTACAAGCTTAAATGCCGACCCCTAAAATATAGAGAGATCACTAATAAAAAATGTGGCCCCTTCTTACCCTATGCTCAGGCTATTAGTTAGGTCCATCTCACAGAACCTCAATCCCTATTGACCCCATATTAGAAAACCCTGAATTTGAGTACAACCGTTATATATATATGACACATTAAGATGTAGAAGACACTAATTTTTATATCAGTTTTTAATAAACTGATTTGATAAAGCTAACCGGGTCCATTTACCATTTTATCATACCAGATAAACTAACACACACACATATTCTCTTCCATGAAGTTCCAATATGAAATAATTATATGGCCGCTGCATATATCCTCATGCAAAAAAAGATCCAGAATCTCTTGTTAATAAGATGCATGTTTGTTTTGTTCCATTTTTCTACCAAAATTCATTTTGTAGTGCATTCCCTAAGACCCAACGATCCCCACTCATGCATGATACAAGGTTGCATTAAAAACCCTAAACTCAATATTTATTTTCCAAAACCACAATATGAAACCATACATACATCCACCATGCATGATCCTGTTGAATAAAAACGAACACTGCAAATATATCATTGTACTAATGGAAACGTACATTTTACCGCTTACTATACTTTTTGACGTCAAAGGAACGGTTTGAGTGTGACATGTAGGAGCAGAGGTGGATCTTGAGGCACTGGGGGTGGAGGAGACAGCTACATGTCGGTGCCACCAATCGAGGCAGGGTGACGGTGGTCTAGCGGTAGAGAATGGTGTCTCCATGGGGCGGCGATGGAGCTTGAGGCGGAGGGGATAGAAAATATGACCAATATAAAATTAGATGTTGCCCCGTCCCATAAAAAAATATCTTTCAACCTGCCATATAAAAGAGAGTCAAGTATGAACTCCATATCATGTGGCTTGCCATCTAAAAGGGATTTTAGAAATCAGGGATTTGGATTGATGGCATAATCCTATGCAAAAAGTTAGAAAGATCACTCTTGAAAATTTCACCACCTTTCTTGAAACAAAGATTACACAGGATTTATTCATATTTCAACTATTTTAAAAAGCGGGACTGAATTAGTACACAAATTTCAGTTACCCCTTCTGACAACAGATGAGTGTAACAGGAGCCATATATATTGAGATAAGTTAAGAAAATGGCTCTAAAAAATTTTGCATGACAAAAAAAAAATCTAAAGGCATTTTAAACAGACTGAGAGATCAGCTCAGAGTCATCTCTGTTCAGATGCAAGGAAGGAATAAAAAGAAATACTGCAATGTTAAACAAACCGAGAGATCAAAGGCCAAATAGAGCCAGCACCATCTCTTAATACAGGAAATATATGAACAAACCCCAAAGTAAAAATGCACCATTTAATTTCTAATTTGGATGAATGGCAATCGAGCCCATTGCCTCTACATATAACTTTGACTGTACATTAAGAGAATAGGCAAGCATGCATAGGTGGTACAGTGGCAAACAGCAGAAAGAGATCAATAATAATATAATTCTCACTCATATTCTTGTAAACTATTTAATTCTGATATATAAGATAAAATACTGAAGGAACATAAAGAGAATAAATCCAGTATCAATAGAAACTTTTGAAAGTGCAGTGTGAAAGTGTAATTCTTCTGTTTGACTTTTTTCAATGAATAGTTTCAGCATATTTGGTTCTATTTTAAATGAACAACAATAGTCAGGAAACCTATTCATATAGATCATACCATTTTATAAACCTATGCATCTGGAAGATCAATTTGTACAAAGCATATTACTCTCTTCCATTTAAAATATACTACTATCTTCCATAAAGGCAAGGTATAAGTTACAACGCTATGATGGCAATACATTTTAACACAAGCAAATTTATCTATGGTGCCATCATTTTTTTTGGAGTGGCAACAAGGTACCAAGTACGCAGCTGGTTATATAATTGTGCTACTCCATGCAGGAAGACAGAGAGATTAATCCAAGCCACTAAATATTCAGCATAATATTACTAACTACCAAGATGTTCCATCTTATAATATTCAGCATGCTCCAAATTTAGTAGTTAGCTACATAACACCATCATATGCTCTTAGGGTATATAATTTTACGTCTATCTGCTCATGTTCAAAATTAATTCCTGAAAAGTATATAACTAACTGTTGTTACATTTGGTTCATGTACGGAAGTCAGAGGGGATGTTACCTGGTCATGTTCAAAATTAATGCATGGATAGTGTTGAAGACAAGTCCTGCATGTGGGTATCATGGACAACAATAAATGCCTGCATAAACAAATTAATTATCAGTAAGGTGATTTCGATTTTTTGTCATTAACGTGACAAACTGAACAGATTCTTCAGTTAGTAGTATGTTTCTGTAGGACACATGAATGTGAAGCTCGTGGAGAAAAAAAATAATTATTTTAATCCAATTTCTGCACACACACATGTTCTGCAAACATTTCGATCAAATTCAACCGAAGTCTAGCATTAGCACTTGATGTATTTCATGCATAAGCAGATCAAAAATATATATAGGATTTTAGAGAGAAGATACTTATAATTTTTAACTTAATCAAGACAGAAGAGAAACGATCTACACTGTTTTGCATGACAGGACAAAAAAAATACATATGGAGAAAGAACCAATTTGATTTGGACAAAGAAGCGTAACCAAGCTGCTGCGATCTCTCTAGAATTTCCCATCCAAGAAACTCTAAGCAATTAAACGTACCCCTTCCCCACTATTCACCAGCAATTGTCAGCCTAGCTTCTCCTGCGGTTGCAGAAGACAATCCAATGCATAATTCACACGAAAGGAACAAACAGCACCGAAGAATTCCAGATATCAAGGACAGGTTGCATGTAATAACGTCGAGCACGCAACAAATTCTCCAAAATGTGCAGCATATCCTGTGATATTTATCAACAAAACTGAGTGCACAAATTGGATCAAGAAAGAGAGCTGGGAAAATAATGGAAAGGACCAGACCTACGCACTTGGCGGGGGGGGGGGGAGCAGATCCATCTCCCACCGTCCTCCGCCATCGAAAGGATCCGAACATGCATGGTTGGAGGGGCTGCGTAGCAAGACGGAGGATGGCATTTGGGCATGAGGAAGACGATCTCCCTAGTGCTGTCGACGACGCACGGAGTCAATTGTGTCGAGGAGGTGGGGTGGATGTCAACAGAAACTGGCGTCGGGGCACAACGGCGATCTTGCGGTCGAGGGCGAGGAGGTAGTTGGCAGAGGCGAGGCAGGGCGTGGACTGAGAAGGCAGCGGCGCAGAGCAGCGGCGGCGGCGGCTGCGCAGCCCGCGCCCTCAGCGACGACGGCGACACCCTGGTTCAAGCGGCGTGGAGCGGCAGAGATGGCGGTGACACACGGATCCGAGCAGAGAGGCGGAGAGGCGATGCGGCGTGCGTCCCCGAGGTGGAGGTGCGCGAGCAGCGGGATGGCGACTCCGGCGGCGCAGATGGGGGGAGGAGGGGCAATAGGATGGGAAGAGGGGTGGCGGGCGGATAGGGGTGGAGGCGGTGAGCAGCGGGTGGAGAGGGTGGCGGCGGCGAGATGGAGGGCGACGAAAGGCGACGCGGATGGATGGAGCTGAGAAGCACGTGAAAAATAGAAAGAGGAGAAGGGAGGGGCGGTGATTTTGGCTTGGGGGTGGGAGGCGTTTCTAATCTGGATCGGATCGGGAGGGAGGTGGGGAGCCGTCGGATCGATATCATCAGTTGATTTTAGATCGTTGGATATGTCACACGATGAATGAGTAAAACCATTTGTTGAATTATAGGGTAGATATATTTATGTGTTGATTAAACAAAATTCTTAATAAAATATAGTATAATTTTATTATTTTATTGAACCGATGGTTGAACCGATCAATCGATGGATTCATCGGTTGGAAGCAATCCGTAGGTCATCCTATAGGTGGCCAAATGGGTGGCCCGGCCCAGCATGGCACGGACCCGCTGGTGGCACGGCCCGCTAAGGCACGAGTCCTATAGCAGGTCATGCCGTGCAGGCCCACGTGCTATGGCATCGGCCCAAGCATGGCTCACGAAGACTACGGGCCGTGCCATGCCGGCATGGGCCCAAATATAGCACGTGGGCCGGTGTAGGCGCATTAGTATGTTTGGCTCACAAAATGTGAATACGAGGTTGAAAAATAAATAAAAAATGTGAAAAAAAATGAAAAAGGAAAATTAAAGGGGAAAAAAGGAAAATTTTTGAAAATATTAGAAAAAATGACGAAAAGTAGTAGGAAATAGAAAACCACATATGGAAAAATTAGGAGAAAATAATAAAAATAAGAGAAAATAGATAAAATATATGAAAAAATAGGGAAAATTTTGGTGGGCTAATGGATCATGCCGTGCTGGCCCATGGGCTCATATGTTGGCTCAAGCACGGCACGGTTGAATGGGCCGTGCCAGCAGGGCTCACGAGGGCACGTGCGGTGCCGTGCTTGAGCCGCCTACGGTGGTCTCGTGCTCGGGCCTTGCCGGCCGGCCCATTTGGCCAGCTATAGGTCGTCCCAGGGCCTGCGTCTCGCGAGCCGTCCGTCCCGCGAGCGAGCAGAGGCGGCGCCGTCGCTCGTCCTGCTGCTTCCACCGCATCCTCCGCCACCGCAGCCTGCGCCGATCCCTATCCATCCCGCGAGCTGGCGAGCAGGGGCGCCGTCGTTCGTCCTGCTGCTTCCGCCGCATCCTGGTTAGCACATCCTCTTTCCCATCTCTCTCTACTCGCACCTTTTTTTTTATAAAATTTGCGTTAACCCTAGCTTCTGTTCTAGAAATTTGCCTTAACCTTAATACTAATGACAGTTTGTTTGTTCCCAAAAAGTTTGGGGGTTCAACTGAACCCCCATGTCCCATGTTAGATCCGCCCATGCCGTGGGCACCAACAAGTCCAAGGGAGCAGATGGGCCTAGCACCAGCAGTGTTCTCAAAGGTAGAATTACTCTCGGTCCGCTCCGATGCAATTTCTTGGTAGATTTACTTGTGCTTTGGTTTCCTGTGCCATGCTTTCTTATTGTGTAAGGTAAAATGATGCCCTGTGACAATATGTTGTGTACATATACTTTGCCCCTGCGCGCAACTTTTATTGTTTTCCAATCATCAATAACCCGTTTTTTGATTCTGTGAAGCGACACTGATAAGGTCCCGATTTTGTTCGATGTCACGGAGATCCTTGACGTAACAATGGGCCATAATTGTACTGCTTTTGACTCGTGCGGATATTTACAGGTGCCCAAAATGCATGGGATTTGCTATCTGATGAGCAATCGCGGAGGCACATCAATACTGGATCTGCTGACCTCAACAACATACTTGGTGGAGGGATTCACTGTAAAGAGGTTACTGAGATCGGTGAGTTATTTTTAACGTCTTGCTAACAAAGGAATGAGATTCACTGTCTCCTGATAAAGCCGTTAATTTTCCTCTCCTATGATGAATTGTATTGATTATAGTGATCCATATCTTGTGTGGATACTGAGATGATAATGCCTTTGGTTTTCCCCTATTTTCTTGTAGACCTAAAGTAATTATGCTCATTTGTTTTTTTAATCTGAAGTGACTGACCTAATCAACAAAGCTAGTTTGATTCAGGTGGTGTCCCAGGAGTCGGTAAAACTCAACTGGGGTATGTTGTAAACAATATTAAATGCAAATTCAGATGAAGATTTCACTACTAAAGACCCAACTTTTGTCAGGATTCAACTAGCAATCAATGTTCAAATTCCAGTGGAGTATGGTGGACTTGGTGGGAAAGCTGTTTATATAGGTACATAGTTTCACGCTAAAGCTCTTATCATCTTTTGTCTTAGCAATAAAGTCTTAAGAATATCTGCGTATTGTAACAGATACAGAGGGAAGTTTCATGGTTGAACGTGTCTACCAAATTGCTGAAGGGTGCATCAGTGACATACTTGAGTACTTTCCACACTGCCATGACAAGGCTCCAGCCGGACAGGAAAAACTGAAGCCTGAGAGTTTCCTGGCTGACATATATTACTTTCGAATATGCAGCTATACTGAACAAATTGCAGTCATAAACTATCTGGAGAAGTTTCTTGAGGAGCATAATGATGTAATTTTCTTGAACAATCTAGTCCTGAATTATTAATTTATAACCACCTTAAGTTTGTCCCGTAATTTCATCAAATAAATATGTTTTGCATTAACGCGATTTTTGTCCCACGGTAGTTTCATGCCATGCCATTGCTTTTACAATCTACCATAATTGGTTTAATGGAAGCCCACAATCCTCCTCCTTCACAGGTGAGAATAGTTATTATTGACAGCGTTACTTTCCACTTTCGGCAAGATTTTGATGATATGGCACTAAGGACCAGAGTGCTCAGCGGATTATCGTTGAAGTTGATGAAACTTTCAAAGGCATATAACTTGGCGGTAAGCTGCCTACCCTATTTGATCAAGTGAAGCAGGAGCTGCTACTATTGGTGTTAGTTTCGTAAAATGGATATCTGTGTATATTCATTCAACTTCTGCAATATATGTGATATCATTATGGCATCTGTCTTGATTGATGTAATTTTGGATATACTCATATGGTAATAGAAAGCCATTGTACTTCTACAAAAACACTACATTTCATTCTTCTTGGTTGATTACTAGACTCAACCAGGGTGACATTCTAGTTGCTGAAGTGAGATTTGAGGTAGCTTTATAAGCATGTAACATTTCAACTTCGGACAAATCAAATTAGTTCTATCCAGCTGCAGCAAACATTATTTTTTTAAGGTCATGTGCATAAGACTTGCGCTTCATTGCATTGGGATTCAAATGGGATTTTATCATCGCAGATCAAAGATTAGAAGGAACAAATGCCTTTTTGGGTGGAGATATATTATTGACCACTAGGGGCACAGTCTGCTCGGAACCACCATAGTTACCCTCATGGCCATTTCATCATTTGCTACCACACAGTTACTTTATGCTATCCTTTCCTTCACTATCCTCCCCATTCATATTCCTTTATCTCATTTTGTTCGTTTCTGTAAATCAGGAATGACTTAATTATGCTTTTGCCTTAGGTAGAGATACTCTGCACGGTGAGGTTAACATACTTATCATGTTGTTTTGTTTGAGCAGGTTGTCTTATTGAACCAAGTTACTACTAAATTCACAGAAGGATCATTTCAGTTAACTCTCGCTCTAGGTCAGTTGCTATTCACAAATTATAACCCCTCATTTTAGTTCGCAATCACCACCAAATGCTTACAATTTCCTTTTGTTCTCTAATAATCACTAGCGACTAAAATTAAAGGGCCTGACTTGACATTCTTACTGCTGTGGGCTTTGATTTGATGGTCTGTGGCCATTTGGCTAGGTTGGCCTTCATTGGAGAGTAATTATATTGAGTTGCATTAGAGGTAAGTACTAGGAATTTATATTACCGACCATTTTAGGTGAGTATTAGAAATACAATTACCTATGATGATATTTGTTCATTATATTATAAAGAGATGGTGAAAAAGAGCCACTATTTTCACTCTCAACTCTCAAGGACTAGAAATCACCACATTGCTCAAGAGAAAGCAAAATATCTATGTCATTGATCATGGCAGAGTCCAAAATATGATGATGTGCATTATCACTTATACAGTATACAATATACAATTTTATTATAGAAATAGAATCGAGAGTTATCAAATACATTTCTACTTTTGAATCAATTGTAACAATTTGTGTTGGAAATTTGATAACTGTCTACAAGTTTAAGGTTTTTATGGGTGGGGACCTTCCCTATAAATGCTGTTGGACAGTTTAAGAAGAATTTAGCATGGAATAAACAAATCTCCCAAGTCTCTCTGTCTCACATATATCCAGACATTCAGTTGCTCCTACTGATTTCTGTCTCCTCTCTGGCAAGCCTACTCTTTCAACTAGTGGGGTCTACCTCAAATTGTCTGTGTGTGATCTTCCTCCGATGGATGCTTACCCTGTTATGTGGTTTGTAACACTTACTAAGAGAGTAAAACTATGCTTGGCTGCTATACCTTGGTTTGTAACACTTACTAAGGTTTGGCTGCTATACCTAAGATAGTCAGTTTGATTTATGAGGTAGATGGCATGTCTTAGGATACTCTGTTATTTAGAGTTAATGAATTATTATCCTGGAATATCAATTCCAGCTATTGCTTGTAGCAAGCAAAGCTGTGCGGTCCTTCTGGTTGGTGTAGCTCACTTTGAAAACCATGATAATGCAGGTGAATTAACATTTTGTTACTAATTTCATGCCATTTTTATTTTGTCAGAAAATCTAAACAGATTCCCCCACTGGAATGTAAATAAAATATACTACAAAAATATATAAGGTCCACGTACAACCGTGATGATATATTCCTTTTGTGCAGCATGTTACTTGCCGACTATTTCTTGTATTGGACGGTTTGGACCGTCGATTGTAAGGAATGATAATAATGAAAATGCTGCTATGCAGGTGACAGTTGGTCCCACTCATGCACCAATCGACTAATTCTGTATTGGAACGGCAATGAGCGGTATGGATACCTTGACAAGTCCCCTTCACTTCCAGTAGCCTCAGCACCATATGCAGTGACAATTAAAGGGGTACGAGATGCTGTGAATTCAAACAGCAAGCGAGTCCGGGTAATGTAGCAATCTTGGTGTCCATACTGTATGGGTATGGATACCATTGGTAGCCGTCGACCGTCGTGTCCAAACTGTGCAGCATTCTCTGATCTCTCTAACTATGATTGAAATTAGGATCATGTGTAATGCTGTCTTATTTGCTTCTGCCGGTAGCTAATTGTACAAAGGTAACTGAAGCAAAAGAGGATGCTTCATTTTGGTTGATCCAAACATGTAACAGCTAACAAGTACTCTACAGGCATAGCATATGCCGTGAATAGTGAAGCCAGCTCGATCACTGGTATATGGCAAGAGTTGTACTGCTAGCATGATGCATTGATGCTCTCCTATTACCAGTAGGAATCTCATCATCTCCTGAGAGAGAGAAAAGAAAGGGCAGGATCTCATCATTGTCTTGCTACCGTGTATGAGTACTGCCATGGCCTCACTGAATTTGCTGAAGATTTTCAGTATGGTCAGGTCAGCCAGTACTAACTGAATTTGCTGAAGATTTTCAGTATTGGTCAGCCACTAGGATCATCCCAAAGGAGCGGTCAAACCAGGCAATGCTCCGTTGAACGGTCAGTCACTGAATTTTTTTTTGACAGCATCACGGTCAGTCACGGTCGGGGGCTAGGAATTTGCTTCTTCACCTTAAGTTTGTTATGAGATTCAGGGGAAACATATACTAATAATAAAACTAATTGCATAAATGAGAGCTAATTCACGAGATAAATTTTTTAAGTCTAATTAATCCATAATTAACACACGTTTACTATAGCATCACATAGGCTAATCATGGATTAATTAGGCTCAATAGATTCGTCTCGTAAATTAGTCCAGGTTATGAAATAGGTTTTATTTTTAGTCTACATTTAATATTTCTAATTAGTGTACAAACATTCGATGTGACATGGATTAAAAATAAATCCCTGCAAACAAAAAAGACCTCAACCTGCTTTTGCAGAAATCTTTCCATTAAACTAGTTGGGGGCCAACTCTGTTTAGCTAAGGGCAGCGTTGGCGAGAGTAGTTGTTTATTGTCATACACAGATATAATTTATTTTCAATTCTTATCATGCTACTCCTGATTGTTCGCTCGGGGGTTTTCTATGAAACAATTTTATTCTGGGTAACTGATTTCAGGAAAGTTAGATAACATAACTAAAAGACATACCGGTCCCAAGGCACACAGTAGTCAGAATTTATTGCTGACTAGATGGATGTTGGATTGTGACTAGATGGATGTCGGATTATGACTTCAAATCCCAGTACATATAAGAAGAGGTCCTATGACAGAGCAGAGACAAGGAGTGGTATTGTGGTCGCACTTTATGCCGACTACAAGAAACTCAGAACAATGATGCTATAGCATGGTCGCATATCTTGTATCGATTTGAAAACCTACATAAGGAGAAAGAAAGATTGAACAAAGCGATGATTTGCCCATTAAGAAGTTTTCTAACCTCAATCCAAATTCAAATATTGGTCACGTTCTCTGACATGGTCAAGGAAGAGGTCTTGTCATGAATTCCGCGTCTACTCGATCGTCTGGGAACGGTCAAGTAAGTCTGATAAGGGTCAATCTTTGGAAACATGGTCGAGAACGCTAGTCCGTTCATTTGCATTGAGGTGTGGGGCTACCATCATTGTTATTGATAAGGCGTACCCAGTAGCCTTGCCCCATCATTGTTATTGATAAGGCATATCCAATAGCTTTGGGTTAGGTTTGGCGGGGTCTACCATGTACCAAGTCTTATACGAAATCATGCTCATATACGGAAGGTGTTCTGGATAAGGAAATGAGAAGTAGAGTTCGGGATAAGGAAGGAGAAACAGAGTTCTACAAGGACTACTCGGATTGTATCCATACTTGTTTCCTAGTCCTACTTGGACAAGGGGGCACCTGAGGGTATAAATACAAAACACCCTAGGAAGAGGAGGAGGGATAGGACAACACGTCTAGACAGATCAACGCAAGACAAGCCAACATACACCGAAACTAGCCTAGACAAACCCAATCTAGAGCCACAAAGACCGATATGAGGGATCTAAAGCTACCTCCGATCTCGTTGATTTCATATTCGAGGAAGAAGACTACACTAGACATCGACTACGTGTGAGAGCTTCATGCCGCCAAGCCGATAGAGACTAGATTAGATCATCCCAAATATTGTACTCGTGTGATACTGATATATAAAGACAATAATGGCTTTGGCCAACAGGAGTAGGGCTATTATCAGTCAGTTAAGGGGCCCGAACATGTATAAAAATCCTTCTCCCTCTGTTTCTTTACCTTAATCTCACGCATACCCCGGTTCCCACGATTCTCATACTCTACAAATACAGCGCATACCCTACTTCCTCTCACTCTCTTCCTATATTCTAACTCTACTAGAGAGTAGCCTATATATGAAAGTGAGTTGTATTCCACTTGAGTTGTGTGTCCTTGAGAGTGAGGAAGAAACACCCTTTTATGGGTAACTATGACGGTTGTTATGACGGTAACCACCCACAACCATCAATTGGAGTGCATCCTGGTCCTCCACGTGGCGGCAAATTGCGAGGGGAGCCAAAGTTGGTTTGGCTAAACTAGGAGTTAGACCGACCCTTGGATCCTCCGTCTTCATTTGTGCAAGCCTAGATGGACTCCTGGGATCGATGGGAACCCCCTTACCAAAGTTGAGCTCGAGAGGCCACAATAGTGGTTCAGCCGAACCACATTTGGCTCCTTTCAGCCTCCCCTTTGGCTAGGATGCTATTCCTTGAGCCCTGGTGTGGATACAAAGTGTTGCCCCCAATTTGAGGTGATTTGATTTGCTTGTGGGCCCTTCGATCCTTCGCACAGCAGGTGTATTTCATCCATAATTCACCAACATACAAATATTCACCAACTCTTATGGAAATGATTAGTAATAACCACTACCATTAAGTTTGATGATTTATTTCAGTTGGTTTATGCAGGAATTGATGGTCAGATTTTGTACTTAAGGACCGTCAACATGCTGCATGACATTTTTCAATGATCTGGGTGCCTTCAGCTGTTGGTACACATCTCCTGAGAAGCCGTCTGAACATACTCGATATAGGTATGGCTAATCCCACAACTGTGTCGTCGGCTCTCATAGATGAGTATCTTTTTATTCTCCCCTGCTGATATAGTGTTGGTATTTATTACGACCACAGATAAATCCGCAAGCGCATGGAATACCGCTGTATTACTTCACCTTCCGGTGATCCTAAAAGGATATCGAACCCAGGGAACGTGTGTAATCAACCTAAGGATAAGACTATCCAAGGATAATAACTATTGGTAGGCTAGCTAGGCTAGAGAGGACTTTCTATGTGTTTTAGTTATCTAAGCTAAGTTAAAGGTAATTTCCTATCTGTTGCTTCGGGCACCAACCCCTACTGGTCTGCCAGCGTGGTTATGGCTATAGCTCTATGATGTACCTGAACGTGGAGGATTACTAGGATGGGATTCAGGGTTGTCACCACCTGCCGTCTATCTTTGACAAATCCATGGGATACACAACAAACAAAGGTAATCTCTAACGTAGACACCACATCTAAGTTATTAATTACTACTCTAATACTTGCGCAGGAACTTCCTTCTTTATCCAGAGTCCTAGTACTAGAGCACTTAGTACGAATACTAAATAATGAACCCGCAAAGATAGAAATCTATCTCACTCAGACTAAGTAATTAAATAACATAAGAAAGGATCCCAAACGCTTACTTTATAGAAGAAGTTTCTCCGAACCCGGAGCAGAGTGTACCGATAGCTCCGGTACTTTTCCAGAATTCCTCCTAGAAAGCTACATCTGCCGAGGTAGAAGGCGGAGAGAGCGCCAAACTTCCAAGCACTTATCCAGAGCTTCCCCTCACTATCTACCTATTTTCTACTAAGAAGAAGTAGCTAAGCCTAGATAGGAAGAAGAGACTAGTCCAAAGAGTTGTGTGTCTTGAAGTGTGTGAAGCCTCCTCCTTATATAGACTTCATATGACGGTTATGGTAGTTGGCAATATCGTAAACACCCCTCCGCCATCATTGAGAGACAACCTGGGCCATACACGTGGAACCAGGGCGACCGCCTTTGGCCATCGCCTTTGGTTGGCCGACTCACAGGTGGGTCCCTAAGACATTGCACGGTGGATTAGGCCATTTTAAGTCGGTTTGGACTGACATGTGGACCCTCCAATCCGTGTACTCGCGCATGATTGGCCGGAGGTGTGTTTCCTCGCATGATGGGTGTGTTTTGTGCATAGAATACCTGCATACACATATTCCATCAACACTAATGGAAATAATTAGTATTAATCCCTACCACTAAGTTGGATACCATATTTTATTTCGTTACATGCAGGCATCGACGGTCAAATATTATGATTTAAGGACCGTCAACATATAGATCATGTGACCATGAAGTTCACAATGTTTGCATACTAGGGGTTTGAGTCTATCACCTTTAGTAGCATGCCATCTCGTAGAAAATCATTTATCGACAACTTATGCATGTTAATGATTTGCATACGCGATAAATGATCTGCTACAGAATTTTCTACTCCATTTTTGTCTTGAATTTCAAGATCAAATTCTTGGAGTAGAAGAATCCATCTAATAAACTAAGGTTTTGCATGTTTTTTAGTGAGCGGGTATTTTAGTGCAGCATGATCGGTGTAAACAATAACATTAGCTCCAACTATGTACGATCTTAATTTATCATTTGCAAAAACAACGGCCAAGAGCTCCTTCTCAGTTGTGGCATAATTTAATTGAGCTTCTGTCAACGTTTTAGAAGGATATGCGATAGCATGGTGTTTCTTATCTTTAGTTTGGTTGAGAACGACCTTGTCGGATGGTAAACTCCGTAGCGGGGGACTGTGCAGACCCCCTTTTTGAGTTCGGCCCAGGGCGGAAAAGAGGCTTCCTCAGGCCCCGGCTCCGGTGAGGCCGGTGAGGATCAAAGATCGCAAGATAGAGGGCGGTGACACACGAGCAAGTATACAGGTTCGGGCCGCCGATGAGGCGTAATACCCTACTCTTGTGGGGTGGATTATCTGTGGATTCTAGCTTTTGAGAGCTGGACTCCGCTAGTAGCAATCCAGGGAGCAGAAGCCAAAAGCCGAACCAAAAAACCAACCTTTCCTCTAGGCCTGGGCCTCCTTTTATACCTCAAGGGGACACCACAGGGGCCAGACAGGCTGTTGTCTAGAGAAAAGGAAAAAACTAGTTTACAAATGTAAACCACATCTTGGCTTGGAGCGGAAGCCTTCCGCTCCTGCTGCACCGGCATGGCCCCTATCGGGCCGCCCATTACGTGGGTCGGCGTAGCACGTCATTCTCCGTTAAACGGATGAGTCTGCTAGTCCAAGCGCTGCCTGTTTGGTGCGCCAGGTGATTAGACCTTACGCACCATCTTCGGTGAGCCACGAGAGCCGGATCGGCTCTCGCAATCTTGCAGCAGTTCATCGGGAAGCGTATCACACCTACCGGGCGTGCCGGCGCACGCGCGGTACTGTACGCCATCCCATCGGTCATTCGCACCGGTCTCACGCCGGTCAGCCGACGGTGACCGGTGTCAGGCGCGTACGCTTCATTCCGCAATGAATGCGGCATGCGTGCGCGCGCGGCGCAGGCGCACTACGGCTGCACCGCCATTAATGCGGGTAGGTGAGCGCTGGGAGCGCTCACCCACTTCATTACACGTGACGACGGCCTGAGGGGGTCGGGGGAGCCCGACCCTTGCTGAGCCGCCCCCCGAGGGGGTAACATGTTACGGGAGGGTGGCCGCCACGTTGCCCTCGAGCCCTCTCCCCCCCTCGGGGGATGGCCACGTGGGCAGACGGGGCCGCCTCAAGCCCATAGTCGACATACCCATGGGCCCAGGACACCAACAGTAGCCCCCGGTGTAAAGCCTGTGAGGGCCCACCTGTAGGTTGACCAGGTTTTACGCCACCTCGTCGAACCAGTGTGAAGTGGGCCCAGGTATTCAAAGGAGATAGACGACCGCTGATTCTGCGTGAAGAGAGAACGCCTCCCAGCGATACGGGCCCTTGTTTTGTGGCGGCCTCATTATCCGGGGCATAATCCAAATCGCCTCTCAACGGTAATGGGCCATTATTGCGTGATGGCCCTATTATCGGGGGCGGCGCGTAAAACGGGGCACGTCCGTCCGTATGCCCAAGGTGATAATGGTGGCGTATCCCTTGGGAACCGTACCGCCTTTAAGGCGGGCTATACCCATTCTTCCATCTTTATGATGGTGGTGATGTTTCACACGTGCACCGTAAATGGCGTGGCGTGGACGGTAGCGGGCGTGCGCGCGAGAATCGAGGGGGCAAGAGAGCGGGTGCGAGGAACGAGGAGCCGGGCGCAACTGCGGCCATGGTACGAAAGGGCGCCGAGGGGGAGATCTCCCCCCACTCACCGCTTCTCCCCCAACTCAGCTTTCCTGCGCCCTTACCTCCTTTGATCCTAGCGCTCCCCTCACTGCGCACTCTGGCCTTCCGCGGCATACGTCCGTCGGGGCGACGGCGACGTTCTCCGGTCAAGGGCGCCGCGCTGCCACCGTCACGCATCAGCAATGGCCGTATAGGCAACTCGCTGCACAAGCTCATGGCGGCGATGCTGGGAAGGGCGTGCCCGGCGCCGCCACCGTTCCCAGTTTTAAACGGTGGGGTGAGGTGCGCCCTTGCCAGCTCAGACCCGCTCAGCGCATTTTACCCCGCCGCAGTTAGGAACC
Source organism: Oryza punctata (assembly GCA_000573905.2). NCBI lineage: Eukaryota > Viridiplantae > Streptophyta > Magnoliopsida > Poales > Poaceae > Oryza > Oryza punctata. The sequence goes on along the minus strand of CM002492.2, from coordinate 14,750,746 downwards.
GGCTGCGTCATGTTGCATCTTGGACCGTGGCCAGCCGATTCAAAGGCGCCAGACGGTCCCTTAACTTGCCTCCTCGGCCGCCATCACCGTCGAAAATGAAGGCGGCGACGCTGGCAGGTAGTACTGCTCGGTCACCGCGGTGGTCGGTGCAAGGAGCAGGGACTGCCGCTGCTAACCGGTAGAAGGAGCAGGGACTGCTGCTGCCGCCGGCGGAGGGAGCAGGGACTACCGCTGCTACCCACGAAGGGAGCGGGACTGCCGCTGCTGACCAGCGGGAGGAGCAGGGACTGCTGCTGCCGGAGTAGGGACTGCCGCTGCTGCCCGCGAAGGGAGCGGGGACTGCCGCTGCTGACCGGCGGGAGGAGCAGGGACTGCCGCTGCCGCCGGCGGAGGGAGCAAGAAATGCGGTCGCGGTGGTGACAACGACGCGCCGCGACTTCACAAACCGGAGCCTGCGGCCATCGGTTTCCTCCTCCTTCTTCACCGTGTCCTCCTATCAGGCCTTCGTGCTGATCATGTAATAATCGACACGGCCTTTGCGCCGATCATATAATAATCGACTTTTCACCATATGCTTGTGTACTATTCTCCTGCAACGAAATATGTCATGGTTTCATGTTAGTTTGCTATTTCGTATATGTGATCCTAGTGTTTTCCCCTTGTCGAGTTGTTTGGTGTTTTGTCTTAAGCGGGGTCTCGGGTTCGGGCTGCAGTCCTGAATGATAGGAACCGAGACTAGAGCACTTGGGGAGTTCCACATGTCGAGACTGGCCAGGCCGAGAGCATGATGATAGGGGTAAATGCGGACCCGATTGTGGGCCATTGGTGAGTTCCCTCGGAGTTCAACATGTCTCGGGGCACAGCTCGCTCTGGGCCCCGTCAGCGTCTAGGCGGCACGAATCACTTAGGAGCGACACGAACGCAAACGTCGTGAGTCAAGACAGAACACCCAACAAGACCCGCAAGCGGAAAACCATGATTGGATCGGGTGAATGTGCAAGGAAGGACTGTTATAAAACGGATGCAAAAGAGAGGGATATGTATATTGATAGTGGGAGCCCCCGGCCAACTTTGTCGTGCCCGAGGGGGCACGCGGGGTTGGCCTGAGCCCGAGGTACAACACAACGACTCCTCTCCTCTATGGATAGAAGCGGCGAAGGTGTTCGATGTTCCATGGATTGGGCAGCTCTGTGCCGTCCTCCATGGCCAGCCTGACCGAGGCCGGCCGGGGGACACCAATCACTCTAAACGGCCCCTCCCACATGGGTGAGAGTTTGCTCAGTCCAGCACGCGTTTGGACGCGGCGTAGGATGAGATCGTTTATGTTGAGTGATCAGGCCTGGACATGGCGTTGATGGTAGCGCCTTAGGCTCTGCTGGTAGCGCACGGCCCGGAGGACGGTGCGCCGCCTTCGTTCTTCGAGGTAGTCGAGGTCGTCCCGTCGGAGGAGCTCTTGATGTGCCTCGTTGTACAGGGCTGTTCGTGGAGACCCCAGGGTGAGCTCGGATGGGAGGACCGCCTCCGCGCCGTAGACAAGGAAAAACGGTGTTTCTCCTGTGGCGCGGCTCGGGGTTGTCCGGTTTGCCCATAGCACCGCTGGTAGCTTGTCGATCCACGAGTCGCCGTGTTTCTTGAGGATGTTGTATGTCTTGGTCTTGAGGCCTTTGAGTATTTCCGCGTTGGCGCGCTCCACTTGACCATTGCTCTTGGGGTGGGTGGGGGAGGCGAAGCAGAGCTTGATGCCCATGTCCTCGCAGTAGTCGCCGAACAGCTCACTTGTGAATTGGGTGCCGTTGTCCGTAATGATACGGTTGGGCACCCCGAACCGGGCAGTGATGCCCTTGATGAATTTGAGTGCCGAGTGCTGGTCGATCTTGATGACCGGGTAAGCCTCGGGCCATTTGTTGAACTTGTCGATGGCGACGTAGAGGTACTCATATCCTCCCAACGCCTTCTTGAACGGTCCCAAGATATCCAGCCTCAGACCGCGAAGGGCCATGAGAGCGGGATGGTCTGGAGGGCCTGGGCCGGCAGATGCGTTTGCTTCGTGGAATTGGCACGCTCGGCATCGCCTGACCAGATCGGCCGCGTCCTGGAGCGCTGTTGACCAGTAGAAACCCCTGTCGGAATGCCTTGCCAACCAAGGTGCGCGAGGCGGAGTGAGCTCCATACTCGCCTTCATGAACATCAGCTAGGAGCTCGATGCCATGGTCCGGAGCGATGCATTTGAGGAGGACTCCGTTAACACCGAGCCGGTAGAGGGCCCCCTCTACCAGCACGTATCTCTTGGAGATGCGAATGACGCATTCGCTCCCTTCGCGATCCTCAGGGAGAGTCTCGTCTTTCAGGAATGCCTGGATCTCAGTCATCTAGGCAATTTGTCTTGGGGGGTCGGTTTCGACCCCTTCGGGCCCCGGGGCCTGGACTCTCACAGGCCTCGGGGATGGCGTGGCGGCGTCTGAGTCCCCCGGGCAATCAAGACGCGCCGACGGCTGGGTAAGCCTTTCTTCTTCAAAGGCACCCGGTGGGGTTGGGGCGCGTGACGAGGCGAGCGTGTTGTCTCGCCTAGGCACGTGCCGTAGTTCTAACCCGTCAAAATGGCGCTCCATACGCCGCACCTCGCGGACGTAGGCCTCCATTTGCGGGTCGGAGCAGCTGTACTCCTTGGAGACTTGGTTCACGACCAACTGAGAGTCACCTAGAACCAGGAGGCGGCGGATCCCCATTCCTGCCGCCGCTCTGAGTCCCGCAAGCAATCCCTCATACTCCGCCATATTATTGGTTGCCCGAAAATCGAGGCGAACCAAGTATCGGAGGATGTCCCCGCTAGGCGAGGTCAAAGTGACTCCAGCGCCAGCCCCTTGGAGAGCGAGTGAGCCATCAAACTGCATTACCCAATGAGGGCTGGCAGCCTGCCTCGCAGGATCGGCTCCGACCTCGGGGTCGGGGAACTCGAGGTCAGGTTCGAGGGTCGGGCTCCACTCCGCCACGAAATCAGCGAGGGCCTGACTCTTAATCACGTGGCACGGTTCAAAGTGGAGATCGAACTCAGAGAGCTCAATGGCCCACTTGACCACTCGCCCCGTCCCCTCCCAGTTTCGAAGAATCTGCCCGAGGGGATTGGACGTTACCACCGTGACTCAGTGCGCTTGGAAATAATGGTGCAATTTCCTCGAGGCCACTAGAATTGCGTAGAGCAATTTCTGGGCTTGAGGACACCGAGTGTTAGCATCCCGCAACGCCTCACTAACGAAATAAACAGGCCGCTGCACCTTTCGGCGGGGCTTTGTTTCCTCGTTACGGGCGTTGAATCCCACGTGAGAATGTTGGGAGGGGCCATCCTGGGCCCTCTCCGTCTCCACGGTGGCAGCCTCGGGGTCAGGCAACGTCGGGCCACTCCTCCCCCCAGTGGCCTTGGGGTCTCCCTGGGGTCCACGGGCCTTCGACGACGTCAGACAAGGAGTCGAAGGGCCATCTCTAGTCTGAGGGGCCCGGGGGCCCTCGCCTGACTGACGGGCTCCTTCATTGTTGTTGATGCAAAAAACACACACTGGCCTGAGAGATTTGCTTTACTCTAGTGCAGGTCCAAAATCAGTACTTTAGGTTCAAGGGCGTGCCAGTTGATTTGATCCTGCAATCAACAAGAAAAATATGCAAAGAATATTAGTAAACAATAGTCCATCAGCCAGCTAGCCGATTTCATATCGTATGTAACCTAGCCGATGCAATAAAGCATGAATCGGCTGTAAGGTATAGTCAAAGATAGAACTAACCCTAAAACTAGTATATCAGCTGTAAATATCAGTGTTACATAATCAATATATCAATATTACTTTAGAAATAAGCAATTGGGATAGATCGGACTGAACCGAGACAGTATAAATTGCTCAAACCTAATATAACATGAAATAACGGTTATATAGACTCATGTCATAGCCGATATCTAGATTTAAATATGTATCGGCTATAGCTCCGATACGACCCTATACTAGGATATTCTATAGTAATAAATATATTTAACTACAACCAATTAGATTGGTATCAAGCTTAATATATTTATATTAGATTAGATCCTGATATAAGGGGCAGATATAGAACATTAAACAAAGCATAAAACGATGTAAAACATCTATATCAGGTAAGATCAGCTGAAACCCTGATACTATCCTTATTAACAATCATAAAGCAGGCTAGATATCATGATTCTAAATACGACTTAATAGGTTGGACTTAACTAATGCAGCACTAAGTATAAAGAGAAACTTGATATCTAGAAAATCAAGCTGACGGTTGTCTTTTCGGGATGGTGGATACATTATATAACCTAAACCAACAAAGTAATCTAGCCAATATCGACAAAACCCTAAATAGAATCCAGCCGATGCAAGTAGATTGCATTGTCGATCTAAGTTATATAATGTATATGATAACTCGGAAGTTTACAAGATAGAACTAAAGTGTCATAAAGATGTAAGCACCAGCTCCAATGATGCAAACCGCCATAACAAGATATATCTTTTCGTCGAATATCAAATTGATGCAGCACGACTCGAAAGCACAAACTTGTCGAAAAGTGGAGAACAAAGGTGGCGATGCGCCGAGATTGATTGAACGTGTGTTGTTATTATTTACAAGACCTCGGGACTATATTTATACCCGAAAATACAAATATTGTCCATCACGGACACGACTCATATTAACCTAATACAAATCCAACTAACGAACAAGTCCCTTAGGCGGACTCTTACCGTGATTATTCATAAGGAAACTACATAAAATATCCTAATTTATAGATACAATTGTCTCTTCAGGACTCTATCCATGCATGGCAATCCGTATGAAGTACTTTGACTCAACCCGGTGACGTGTATCGAGTCACATTTCCAAAATCGACTCAATCGGCTAACCCTGTCCGACTCGAACTCTGCCGATTCTGTCCGCAGCCGATTTGGACTACAGCCGATTTCCACTCTGTTTTTGATACGATCTAATATCTTGGATTTTCTTTGATTCTATCCTTATCTCCAGTATCCGAATTACCAAATTTGGTCGTCAACACATGGCCCCCAAGTCCGGAATATTTGGTAATGTTTCAGATTTGCCAAATCCTATCTCCGAGAGAATATCGCACTTTCCTTTTTTTACCGTTACCGTACTGCTTTAAATATTAATCGTTAGCCCCGAGAAAATTCACACCGTTATACTGTTCCACCGCTTTAGAGTCATCATCTTCTCTCTCTTCGGCGATTCCCTCGGCGCATCAAAGCAATCTCCAGGCAACCTCCTCTCCGACCAACTTCCGCCTGCGGCAATGTCATCCTCATCTGCTCCTTCCGCCGCTCCATCGGCTAAATACGCAGAGGTAAGTCCCCATCGGCTAGATCCCTTTTTTAGGCAATATATTTAGTTTTCTGCAATCTCAATCTACTTTCTCGCTCTTTTTACTTTTCTATTGTAGCACCTTGCGAATTTGATCGCAATCCCTAGTCTAAACCACGAGAACCACTACTTTCTTGGTCCAATCGGCAACCTTTACCCAACTGAGTTTATTTCTGCCGAAACCAATAGAATCCCCTTTAGGCTAGCAAATCCCAATCTAGGGCACTGTAAGTATACCTTTAAGTCTTGGCCCTCTCTAGAAAAAAGTTGGCCTGCATGGTACAAGCACATATCGGCTAGCAAACAGAGCCACTGTGATGAGATAGGAATCGGCCAAGCCCTTGCTCTGACAATAGCAAATTCGGCTAAGGATGAGGCCGGCCTCTGCTGCTTATTTTTGGTCAAATACTTTAAATGCTTTTCTATTTAATCAAGGTCCGATGACTCCAACTCTGCTAGACATCACTATACTCATTGGATTAGATATCGCATCATCGGCCAATCCCATGAACTTGATCTCCAAGAATAGATTTGACTTCAAAACCAAGAGCATAGGAGGATGGTCTGGGTTTATTTCAGCAAACATGGGCCAAGGATCTGTTACTCCCCGAGAACACACAGCTTTCTTGTTGATGTGGCTTGAGAAGTATCTTTTCTGTGGTTCTAGCTGTGGTCCTACTTCCAACTGGCAGCATATAGCTGAAGCACTTGAAGAGAAAAGGCAATTCCCCCTTGGAAAAAACCTTCTCGGCTATCTTTACCAAACTCTGAGCAATGCATCGGCTAAATTAGCCATCGGCTCTGTAGTTAGTGCAGGTGGTCCTTGGTGGCTACTGCAATCTTGGTTGAACCTAGTAGCCATGAAAGTTGTTAACAGGCCAGCTCTGACAGAGGCAGAATTCCCAAGACTTGAGCTGATCACCGATGAAGATGGAGAAGAAATCACCCACCGAAGATGTACATCCTTTGGGGAGTATGCATCCACACCAGCCGATGCTGGAGCAAAGTTATCGGCTGAGTTACTGAAGGACTGGTTCTTCAGTTTCTATGATGGCTTTCAGAAGGATGCTAGAATTTGGTTCTTTTATGAGGACTCCATCAGCTTTGAAGTACCATTGGACTTCAGATTTGAAGAGATCAATCATGTAAAGTTTCAAAAGTCCAGAGAAGTTTTTGCTACTACCATCAGCCCATGCATTCTCCCTGCTGGTATCCACCAAGGCAAAAACATCAAAGTATCCTATGAATTTTACCACCCCATGACTTCAGCTCGGCAGTTTGGTATGGGTCAGTTGCCAATTGGCTTATGGTTTGACGATAGAATCCAATGCAGAGGAGAAATCACCTCAACTTTGATGATGGATCGGCTGCTCAATATCCCAGGACCTCCCCTTGGCAGTATCAACAATATTGAGTTAGCTATGTTCAGGAGTAGAACTTTCAATGCATGGTGGGCTGAGTGGAAACAACACCTCTTCCATCAATCGGCCACAATCTATATGACTGATCTATTCCCTGACATGATCCCTCAAGTAAGTCTCTTTACTTCTTCTGTTAATTCTTGCTTTAAGTTTATCAACCGATTCTATATTAACTTTAAACCCCATCTTTGTTTCTGCAGACAACAGATTCATCTCCTCCACACACAAGCAAAAGCGGCAAAGAAATTGAGTATGTTGCAGGCCTCCTGCTGAATGGATGTGGACTAGCTCCACCCAGCATCGGCTACCATGCCCCCAAGACTTCAAGCTTACTCCAAGGGCAGATAAGGGAACCAGCCGATGTCGGCAAGAAGAGAAAAACCAAGGCATCAGCTGCTATACCACCGGCTGCTAAAAATAAATTCAAGAAACAACCAGCTCAACCAGCCGATGATATTGAAGAGACCTTGGATGAAGCAGAAATTGAAAATCCATCGATGATGCTGCAGCTGAATTAAGTGATACCGGAGAAAAAACACCATCAGCTTCTCCAGCCCCTAAAAGAACTCCTACAACTCCTGCTGCCCCAGCAGTATTTTCTCGGCAACCCAGAGTAAGACCATCTCTTTTATTACAAAATTTTGCTAACACCGATCGCCTTATTAAAACTTTGTATCTTGCAGAAGAAAAGACCAGCCGAGAAAAGGAAACCAGCTCCAGTATCGATTAAACCAACCACTCAGATTTCTCTAGTAATTCTCAACTTTTAAAACTTCAACCTTACCCTTAGCTGATACTAGTTAACACTTGTTAAATGTTGAAAATTTGTCAGCCTCCTTCTCCACCATCGCCTCCAGCATAGCCAATATCAAGTGAACACATCACATCGGCTGTAGGCAATCATCATATTGAAGAAGAACAAACTGCTGCCCCTGCTATTCCTGTAAGTTTAAAATCTAACATCCCAAATCGGCTATATAACACATCTTGTTACTTAAATCCCTTTAACTTTCCTTTTTGCAGGCCTTAGCCGATTTATTCTCCTTTGATATTAAGGATTACTTCGATGAAGAAACAGAAGGAGAAACAACGAGTAAGGCCCTAGCTCCTTTAGCCGATGACGTGAAAAGAAACCTTGAAGATATATCTCATCGGCTGGAGGCATCTCTTGATAACCTAGTGGTTGACTGTAGCTCACTCCGGGCAAGATTTTAAGAAATCCAAGCGTTGATCCCGGACAAACTATCCAATGCTATTACTCCAGCTGTTTATCTTAAACAACACCAATTCAAGTTGGAGAAAGCTAGACAAAGGATATTAGATCGGCTAGAGAAGAAAAGCATTGAAGCTACAATCCAAGCAAATTGACAGACTGTACATACTGAGAAAGCAAAACTGGATCAACTTACTGAGGAGCCGATCAAAGCTTCTATAGACCAGCTTGAAGCCGAAAGGATTGAACTCCTGGCCAAACTTGAAGAGTGTAATGCCAAACTTGTTTTAGAGAAACAGAAACTAGACGATCTCCCGAAAGCTGTTGGAGAACAAAAGGTAAAGCTAAAATCGGCTATTAGAAATGTAGCCAATATGACCAAGTCCCTCAAGATCATCCCTGGAACCGATGCTCAAGATGCCCAAGCAATAGCTGAAGTTGAAGAAATTCGGCAGAAAGCATTATCGGCTATCCAACACTATCTATCTCAATGATAGCTTGTAATAGGGACTTAGAACATTTTTGTAATCCTCTAGAAAACTACATTTATGTAATACATACTCTGATCCCTTTTGTGCTGATTAATATATATTTTGCGTTGAAATTCCACAATTTTTGTACATGTATGCCCCCTTAATTTTTGCATGTTCACAAACATGGAGGAAATTAAAATGTGACTAAAGACGATATAACATAGATCGGCCAACATACATCGGCACAACACAGCCGATTATGACAAAATAAAGTCTAAGGGCGATATGAACCATACCGGCCGTTGATAGGAATCGGCAGAACTTAGCCGATTATGATCCAATCCAAACACTTGGATAGTATTTCCCCATCAAGACCTTGCAACATATAAGTCCCCTTAGAAACACACTTATGAATCTGAAAAGGCCCTTCCCAATTCGGTGACCACTTACCGAATTTATTATCTCTGGCCCCTATCGGCAACACCAATTTCCAAACAAGTTCACCCTCCTCAAAAGACTTTGGCACAACTTTTTTGTTGTAATGTCTGGCAACTCTTTCTTATCTTTTCTAACCTTTTCAAGAGCACGCATCCTAGATTGAACCAAATCTTCTGATTCATCAACCATTAAATTATGATAGTCATCGGCTGTTAGCTCATCCCACAAAGAAATTCTCCTAGAGCCGATGTTGGTTTCCCATGGCAATACAACGTCATGCCCATAAACCAATTGATAAGGGGGTACTTGAATTGCACCGTGACAAGCCATCCGATCAGACCACAATGCTTCTGCCAATATAGTATGTCACTTCTTGGGATATTCGGCAATCTTTCTTTTAACCAACTTAATCAAGCTCTTGTTAGATGCCTCAGCCTGCCCATTTTCTTGTGCATAATATGGTGAAGAGTTCAACAATTTGATCCCTATGCTATCGGCAAACTGAACAAACTCATCGGACACAAAGATTGAACCTTGATCAGTTGTAATTGTCTGTGGCAAACCAAACCGGTATATAATGTGTTCCTTGACAAATTCAATAGCATCTTTGCTATCAACCTTTTTCAAAGGAATTACCTCAACCCACTTGGTAAAATAATCAGTAGCAACCAATATGAATTTATGTCCTTTACTCGATGGTGGATTGATCTGGCCGATCATATCAATACCCCAACCTTTAAACGGCCATGGCTTGATAATAGGATTCATAGCCGATGCTGGTGCTCTTTGTATTGCTCCAAATTTCTGGCAATCTTGACATCCCTTGTAATACCTAAAACAATCTTCCAGCATTGTCAGCCAAAAATATCCAACTCTTCTAATCAGCCATCTCATCTTGTGAGCCGATTGATGAGTTCCATAGATACCTTCATGTACTTCACACATGACAACTTTTGCTTCTTCCAAACTCAAACATCTCAAAAGAATTCCATCAATCGTCCGGTAGTATAATGTATCATCCAGTAAAACATATTTAAGGGCTTTATATCATAACTTTCTGGAAACCAATTTAGAAGGATTCTTCAAATATTCAAATATATCAAACCTCCAATCATCGGCTGGTATGCAAGCAACTTCTACCTCAACTCCTTGCAACATCGGCTTGTAGCCTGACACACCTTGAGCTAAATCGTTGGCCTCAACATTCTGCTCCCTGGGGATATGTTTCAAAGTAACTATCTTGAAAGTCTTCATCAACCTTGACATTTCTCATTGTAGACCATCAAAATATCATTTTTGCACTCATATTCTCTAGATAATTGACTTATCACCAATAATGAATCACCCATGATTTCAACAGCATCGGTTTCAACTTCTCTCAATAATTGCAATCCTTTTAGAACAACTTCATAATCGGCTTGATTATTTGTAGAATAAGGCTTGATAGTAAAAGCAAACTGAAAACTTGCCCCCTAGGCGATATGATTACTAAACCGATACCACAACCATGAGTGCAAACAGATCCATCAAAGAACAAAGTCCGTGGCATAATATCAACATTGTCAATACTTATATCCCTGTGTTCAACGATGAAATCAGCTATTGCCTGCCCTTTAACTACCTTAGCCGATTCATACCTGAGGTCGAATTCTGATAGAGCAAAAATCCACTTCCCAATTCGTTCTTTCAAAACTGGAGCCGATAGCATGTATCGTACTACATTGGCTTTACATACTATTGTGCACTCATTGGAAAGCAAATAATGCCTCAATTTTGTATAAGAAAAATATAAACATAAGCATAATTTCTCCACAGGTGAATACCTTGTTTCTGCATCCAAAAGTCTTCTGCTGAGATAAAATATGATTCTTTCTTTACCCTCAACCTCTTGGACCAAAACTGAGCCGATAGAGTTCTGATCGGCTGACAAATCTAATTTGAAAGGAAGCCCTTTCTGTAGTGGTATGAGAACTGGAGGAGTACTCAAATATTCCTTGATATTGTCCAATGCTTGCTATTGTTTTTCTCCCCAGACAAACTCGTGATCGGCTTTCAACCTAAATAATGGAGTAAATGGCTCTATTCGGCCAAACAAGTTTGATATGAAACGCCGAACAAAATTTATTTTGCAAATCAAAGATTGCAATTTGGTCTTATCTTCTAGAGGTTTTATATCTTTGATTGCTTCAATACTCCTCTGGGGTATCTCAATCCCACGCTCATGCACCAAAAATCCAAGGAATTGCCCAGCCGATACACCAAAAGCACACTTAGTTGGATTCATCTTTAAACCATACTTCCTTGCTGTTTCCAGCACTTGTCTTAAATCGGCTATATGTTCATCAACTTTCTTAGATTTGACCACCACATCATCAATATAGATTTCTACCAACATGCCGATGAGATCATGAAATATATAATTCATAGCCCTTTGATATGTAGCACCAGCACTTCTCAACCCGAAAATCATAACAACCCATTCATATAAGCCGATTGCACCAGGACACCTTAAAACAGTCTTGTGAATACCCTCCTCAGCCATGAAAATTTGATTATAACCTGCATTGCCATCCATTAAGCTGATAATTTTATGTCCAGATGCTGCATCAACCAGTTGATCGGCTATTGGCATTGGGTATTCATCTTTCGCTGTGGCTTTGTTTAGATCTCTGAAATCCATGCAAACACTGAGCTTGTCGTTTTTCTTGATAACTGGAACTATATTTGAAATCCACTCAGCATATCGACATGGTCTAATAAAATTGGCATCATAAAGTCTTGTAATTTCGGCCTTGATAGCATCATACATGTCGGCTTTACAACGTCTCGGAGGTTGTTTGTATGGCCAATAGCCTGGTTTAATAGGGAGCCGATGTTCAACAATCGATTGGCTAAGTCCTGGCATTTCATAGTACTCCCAGGAAAAACAATCTCTATACTCTTTCAAAAGTGCTATTAATTTACATTTAAATTCTTCTGACAAACCCTTACTAATATATGTCGGCCTAGGCCTATCACCTGGTCCGATGTCGATTTCTTCCAATTCATCAGCCGACATAAACCCTTGTCCTAGCTTGCCGTCGAGATCATCAACAGTATCTTCTGTGTAGAAATTGGAACCCTTCACGGCGCCCTCAAAATAATAATTGTGGCTCTCCATCTCATGTTGGCTGTATGGCATAATCAGAAACTTTTAAGTAATCTCCTTGCCAAACTTTTCCAGACAAACAATCAATTCATTCCATCTCCCAAACAGATAAGTCGGCACTAGCTACATTGACTGACCGGTCGGCTAGCACCATTTCGATTTGGTCTCCTTGCCATTGAATCAAACTTTGGTGCATTGTTGAGGGAATACAACAGTTAGCATGGATCCAATCTCTTCCCAGCAACAGACTGTAGGAACCTTTCCCATCAATAACAAAGAACGTGGTAGAAATTGTTTTACTGCCGATGGTCAGCTCCATATTCAAAACCCCTTGGTTTCAGATGGATTCCCGCCAAAATCTCTCAGAACCATATTGGTCTTGATCAAATCCTCTGAATTCTTTCCAAGTTTCCTGAATGTTGAATATGGCATTAAGTTGACAGCTGCCCCTCCATCGACTAGCATTTTTGACATCGGCTTCCCGTTGACAAATCCCTTGACATACAATGGCTTGAGGTGCCCATGATCAGTTCCTTCGGGCTTCTCGAAGATAGCTTGCTGTGGAGATAATGTTAATTTAGCCGATGGCAGATCTTCTTCTTGCTCGACAACCTGCTCAACTGCATATTCGGCTGGTAACATGAAAAACCATGTTTATTGTAGATGACATCACCTCTTTGCCCTTATTTTGTTGATTTCTGTTATGATCGGCCTTGACCTCATCGGCTGGTACTACTTTGCTATTCACCCGCCAGACTTTCTTTGTTTTCTGCCTTAGTCGATGCTCAATTTCTCCTTCAACCTCCTGGAATTGCTCCCTGTTTCTCATCCTCTGAACTCTTCTCTTTTGGTTTTTGGTAAAAATTCTAGAAGGGCACTATTGTGGTTGCATGTTTTTGGGCTCTATTGGTGAATCATCTTCATCATTGTTCTGCTGAGTCGGCCCAAGTCTTTCGTGAACTGGCAACTTTCTCTGAATCGGCCGATGCATGCTTACACTCTATCGGCTTGATCTTTGAACAAATTGTGCATCAGAATCACTACACCCGGGGCAATTTTCAATGGATGGCAGTCTCATACCTTCATTCCAGCAGAATCTAAAAAATTCACAGCTCCAATGAGGATCAAAATATCTCTCATCATCATGGTGATATGATTCCTCTTCTCTCTGGCGTCTTTTCTAATACTTGTTGATCATACCAGCCGATCTAATGCTTCTGGTGTAATTTTTACCTCCATCGACTGAATTCCGGTGAAACCCAGAGTGCACCATGTTAACTGGAAAAGGATGTCCATCTATCTTCATCGGCCTCTTAGATTCATCGATCTAGATCTTGCCTTGTTGAATAGCCGATTGGATCTGTTGCCTGAAAATTTTGCAATCATTGGTGCTGTGAGATCCTGTGTTATGCCATTTACAATATTTCCTCCTTTTTAGCTCTTCAGCCGATGGGATGACATGACCTGCCGGCAACTGAATCTATTTTTCAGCTCTTCATTTCATCTTCCTTTACTTATCTTTAGGGATGCCAACACCAAAACCGTTTCACCATACATTGTTCAAAGATTGATGTGGGCTCCTTGTAGCTTTAAATGGCCTCACACAGTCCATCACGACAAAGCCGTCACTCACCCTTCACCACCTGATTTTGGTCCTTTGGCGCCAAGCCCCTTTGCTTGCCCTTCACCACCGCATGGTCCATCGCGACCGAGCATCATTTGCCCTTCACCGTCTTGCCATTGTAGCCACTTCGTACCCCATATTTTCAATAACATCACTTTGTTATCGTTGACATCGTTAGGTGTCATCATCTTTCTTGAGTATCAACACATTTTCCAATCTTGAGACCTATTTCTCTCATTCAACTCAATGAAATTGTTAGTCCCAATGATTCGGTTGTCAACCTTTACTTGTTGACCAACCGATCGCATGTATAAAAGGATATGAATAAATGATGAGTATTAATCAACACCACAAGGGTCATATAATCAAATATATGCTCAAAAGTAAAGATCTCAATTAAATGAAAGTGAATAACTTAGATCAAGTACATGCATAACTAAGGTATAGGATTTGCTCCCCCTAAATGTATGCATACAAAATTTTTGTGTGAAGCAAGAGTATGCATGAAAAGATATGAAACATTGGGAGCTTATCCTATATAAGAATAGAATGTATTTATTAAATAAAGACATTAAAATAAAAGCATACCTTCACCATCTCCATGTTCTCAACGTAAAGAGACTAAACAAGAGATAAGGCTCAAGCAAAACATCAGTCTCACATGTATATGTAATCACGTGGAAATATTATATATGAACATATGAATGTGTGCATGGAGAGAAGGAATGATACATATAACTTTATCTCTGTGCACTTCATCCTTGTTGTGATTTAAGTCCACCATCAACGAATATTTCTATCTCAACTCATATGAAGTCCGAGAACCATCTCTCACAATTTTTACTTTGATATCCGCATGAGATAAGTAGACAAAGAAATATTTATAAAAATATTTGTCTCATGTAATTGGATTTATCATTAATCACCAAAACCAAATGAATGGCACTTGAAATTTCAACTCCCCTTTCGGAGACTCGGTGCCTTAAGACTATGCTTTCATAGACCATGAAGTGACATCTTTCCAATTAAGCACCAAGTCTTTTTGTTGGCACCGTTGCAAGACTTTGCCTAAATTTTCTAGACAATGATTGTAAGTTTTTTCATATACGGAGAAGTCTTCCATGAAAACTTCTATGATTTTGTCGATCATGTCAGAAAAGATAGGCATCATGCACCGTTGGAATGACATGGGTGCGTTGCACAGCCCGAACGACATCCGTCGGTAAGTATACGTTCCATAGGGACACATGAACGTGGTCTTGCTTTGATCGTCGGGATGGATGGGAATTTGATGATAGCCATAATAGCCATCAAGGAAACAGAAGAAGGATTAGTTTGCTAGCCGCTCTAGCATCTCATTAATGAAGGGCAGCGGGAAATGATCCTTCCTACTAGCAAAAAATGCCCGTGCGTTGCAACAGGTGAAGAAAAACTTTCGATCATTCATCTCCTTGTACTTTGCAGCAAGAAAACTAAAATTATGACAAACATCCGATGATTAGGTTTCAATTTTTAATATCAATAGTACCCTTCAATTTTGAAGATGATTGAAGATGTTGAAATGTGAACAATGAATTTAGCGGTGCAAGGGTAGCTGTTCGAATTAGGGCTTGTCTGGTTTCTTCATCAGTGACGATGAAATAAACGAAGCGGCGGATTTGATCTGGTGGCGCTGCGGAGCAGGAGGTTGATGCAGTCCAAATGGTCATCTTGTTCACTGGTTTTTTATAAATGCAAATAAACGCAATGTTGCATTCTAGCTTGGGATTTGCTTCTACACGGGAAAAAACATTATTTAATATTGCAAGCCTAAAATAGCCCTATCATACAATCGTAGACGGAGTAATAATCAAAACTGATACTAACATTTGTCTTTCCATGGTGAATCTATGCACCATTATTGGTGTAAAATGGTCAGTAGTTGAGTCATTCACAATGCAAATTCAATTATGCTATAAATTATATGATCCAGGAAATTAATTGTTCTTAGTCACTTATGTCGAATTAGTAAATGCTTAGAGTTGATACACCTGTAAACTATATGTATTCAATCGGATAAATAGATCCGCACCTACTAGCACTACAGTAGAAATAAGGGGTAGTACCAAGTACGTACCTGCTCTACTCAATACAACTGGAAAACTTTTTTAAAAAAGATTGTACAAAAAACACAAACAAATTTGGTGGTGGATAAATAAAGGGTTCCAAACTTATCTCAAAATATATCAGTTTTTTCACCCGCCACCTCATCTCTATCAGCCATATACGTAGTTTTAGAGACTTAATTTGATCCCTCATCTTAATTTAACGGTGATAAGGGGAGGGGTCTCATTAAATGCGGATGGTTGTGATTGTTTGAGATGAAAGAAATATGTGAAGAAATTAAATGAGAGAGATGGGGATACCAGGATTGAGGCGATGCTAGTGATGTGATGGTGATGCATTGAGGCAACACGTCATCTCATGTAGCTCTTTCAACGGCTTAGCAAGCACAGCAAGTTCGTAGATGAGTAGCAAATCAACGACATCATCACAACAGAGCAACCGTATTGGCGAGCGAGCACCCATACTGAGGTATTGAGCCACCAAATTCTTTTTATAATTTTAGAGATTTTAAATATATAATTTTATTAATAGATCTCCCGTGAAAATATTTTCAAAAATGAACCTTCTGGACACGCCAACAGAGATGGCGTGGACAAACCGAGCAGCCGCGCCAATGGTCTTGGTGTGGCAATAGCTGCCGCGTGGCAGTCGTTGCCGTTGAAAGCATCAACCGTGCACCGACATGGTAGTACTGCTAGGCCCGGCTCATTGGTGTGGTAGATGTAGACTGCCACGCCCGGCTCTTTGGCGTGGTAGATATAATCTGTTTTAATTTTTGAAAGAAAAGATTTATGATAAGAAAAATTCATGTTGGGGATTTAGTTTAGGATGAACATGCCAAGTTTGTATTTAGAAAATTAGTACTAAACGGGTAAAATGGGATAAAGTTTAAGGTGTATTTGTGAGGTATTACTAGAAAACTTCATTTGGTTTTGATGGACTTGATTTATGTGTTGAAGATATGAATGGTTACAACATTGGCGATTCCTTGTTTCATGTTTTCACTACAATTTGGAAGGATGGAATTGACTAAATCCAACATCAGAAGCAACGAACTGAATGCTAGTTAGAGCAAAATCGTGATAGTATAGAGGAGTAAGAAGGCTAGTAGAAGGAAGAAAACACAGTGGGACACGGAAGCAACTATATTAATAAAAATAAAATAGATCCACTAGTTTTCGATTCGTGAACCATACAATAGCTGAAACCATTAGGAGCATACGATAATAAAGATTGCTTGTCGCATAGATGAACGATACGGGTTTTTCTATGGCGACGAATCAAGGTTGAGCTTGCCTACTGTCCCCTTCTACGTCCTTCAGCGTGTGTTGATGCTTCATGCTCTTTCATTCTCATATACTTTGTATGTGTTTCAGCTTCAGTCATTTTTCGGCCATGATAATTCGGAATGACATTATCGATCCACATAGTGAATCTGCACATTCTTGGATTGCCCTGAGAAATAAATATTATTAGATAATGATGGTAGGTATTGTTGGCAGTATGCCATGAGGCCCTTCGACCAAGCCTGCCGAAACCAGCCAAGCAGCAAGGATCCGAACTCTAGGTGCCCAAGACCTCTCGGGGCGAAGCCCCGTGGCGAAGACATCAGGGCGAAAGAGGCGATGGGCGAAGAGTTACACCGGGTCCCTGCCGGTCTGGGCGAAGGCTGCATGGGAAGGCGTGCGCCGAAGGAGGATGACTTCGCCATGACGGACCCGATCCAAGGAGATCCTGTGGGCCGGCCCAGTCGCCCCGGCCCATGGACCAATGGGCTAGTAGTCGCCAGGCGGCCCATTGAAGGGCCCATACACCTTAATTACATTGAATACCCATGTAAGGGCCCCTTTATAAGGGTGACCATGGAAATTCCCCTGTAATAGCCCTAAACCCTAATAGGGGGATCTGTAATGGGGTTATAAATAGCCACCTAGGGCCATGTAAAAGGGGATCCCGATTTTAATACAAAATTTAATACACTTTACTTCCCCAACCACTGTTGGGTATCCACGTCCTTCGACGTATGCAGTTGTCGTTTCGACAACAGGTATATTATCGAAACATGAACATAAATGTTAAAATGTAAGCTTTTTTACGTACGACGAAGTTGTTGTCTATGTTGGGACAAACGAAATATCTCCTTGCGAATGTCTCTTCTGCAAAGGATGTA
The DNA here is from genome assembly GCA_000573905.2 of Oryza punctata. NCBI lineage: Eukaryota > Viridiplantae > Streptophyta > Magnoliopsida > Poales > Poaceae > Oryza > Oryza punctata. The sequence goes on along the minus strand of CM002492.2, from coordinate 14,732,774 downwards.
GTCACCTGGGAGCGAGCTCTACAACCGCATTTTTGGATGCTCAGACCATTTAGGTATACCTAATGGATTGTTCCTCCAATCCAAGCTAGCAGATTGTACAAGACGTTCATACTCCATCCATGCATGAATAAATTGTGTTGTTGTTTCAGGTTGCGTTATCCTTGCACCGACGGGAGTAACTCTCACCATATTGATCCACTTTATGAAGCCACATTTTGTTTCTTCTTCCTGTTTGAACTATTTCATTAGAACCGATAACATAGATATGTGCATCAAAGTAGTGGTCTTATTGAGAAAGGAAATGTAGTTACCACGAAATCGTCGTCGACAATGTTAGGACACACAAAACATCTTTGTCCTGAGTTCTTTGTCTTACAGATCTTATCACCTGGCAACGGTCACCACAACAACAGTCTGGACGCTCCCTCCATGTTGGTAGTCCGTGAGGATTTACCTGCCACTCTAAGGCTTCTGCAACAACACATCGTTCGTGTTCAGCCTTCCTCCTAAGATAGTCAGATCTTGATTCACTACGTGAATATCGACGTGTTATGTCGTATTGTGGATTCTCCGAATCTACCCACTCAACAAAGTTGCACACTGGATGAAAGAACTACGAAAGATGGTATGATTGTGCATAATGTAGTTAGTGTTGTATGTAATAAGTAGAGGTGATAGAAGTATGAACAAATATACACGAGTAATGTTTCGGCACTGGAATAATCTCCTACCCCGTATTTCTATATCCAGGGATGTCACTAGTATGCCTCGATCAGCAAGAGCACAAATAAGGACGGTCACACCATGGTGGAAATAGATCAGCGAAAGGATCCCTTCGCTAGTCAAGATGCTCAAGAAAAGGAGCTTCTATGTTCTACAAATCCCTGTTGATGCAAAAGAATATATTAGTAGCTTGTGTTCAGGATGGGTGTTTGAGGATCCTCCGTCTATTTATAGTGGCGTTGTGACTGAGGACATTCAGAAGCATTGACATGAGGATATCGAGGTGCCGAACGTTGATTGTCCTTAGGCTATGTGACCAGACGAGCTCGCGCGTGCAAGCTTTTCACTTGATCTGTCAATGCAGCGCCAAAAGTAGATCATGACAACTTGAGCTCGAATTGTGTTAATCGGAGAGTCATATCAAGTCGATGCTTTAATGTCAGAAAATAAAATACCTTTTTGTTAAACATTTTGCAGTTTAGTGAGTATAATGACAACAACTAACATATAGTAATTATTGTTTTATACTATTATTTTTACAAAATGTATGTTTTGATATATTTCTTTCAATTTTTACATAAACCTCAATCTTGAGTACATCTTCAGTATAAAACTTGATAATCATTTTGTGTTCATGCAATTCAAAATTTTGCACGTCGACCTTGTACATGAAATTGTAAACAATGTTGTGATGGCTGTGAAGCTTTCTGAAGCGTCAGCAAGCTCAATTAATTGTAAGGGCCCCTTTATAAGGGTGACCATGTAAATTCCCCTGCAATAGCCCTAAACCCTAATAGGGAGATCTGTAATGGGGTTATAAATAGCTACCTAGGGCCATGTAAAAGGGGATCCTATTTTAATACAAAATTTAATACACTTTACTTCCCCAACCACTGTTGGGTATCCACGTCCTTCGACGTATGCAGTTGTTGTTTCGACAACAGCTAGCGCCGACCGTGGGGACCTCCGAGCGAAACCACTGAGAGCGAATGCCACCGAAGAAGGTCTCAAAGGAGAGGGTTGCAAACCTCGCTGCAGGGCGTCATGGGTAAGGCCGGGGCGAAAAGGGGCTGCCACTGAGCGGGGGAATCAAAAACCGTCCAATCCCACCTTAGTTCAAATTCCCACCCGTTCCGGTACTCGGGCGAAACAGACCCAAAAGAGTTTCTCTCAATCTACGAGTCCGCGATCGAAGCTGCTCACGGCGACGAAAACACCAAGGTGAAGGTAATCCATCTCGCTCTAGACGGCATTGCCCGTTCTTGGTATTTCAATCTACCATCTAATAGCATTTACTCATGGGAGCAATTGCACGATGTTTTTATCCTTAACTTTCGAGGCACCTATGAGGAGCCGAAAACGTAGCAGCATTTGCTCAGAATTCGCCAGAGGCCGGGCGAATCAATACGGGAGTACATGCGTCGCTTCTCGCAAGCCCGATGCCAAGTTCAGGATATAACGGAAGCATCCGTCATCAACGCTGCTCCGGCCGGGCTGCTCGAGGGCGAACTCACAAGGAAGATCGCCAACAAGGAGCCGCGAACTCTCGAGCACCTGCTTCGCATCATCGATGGGTACGCAAGGGGCGAAGAGGACTCCAAGCGAAGGCAGGCGATTCAAGCTGAGTACGACAAAGCCTCCATCGCCGCTGCCCAGGCCCAGATGCAAGCGCAGGCCGCTGAACCGGCTCCCCCCGCCGTTCGCCAACCCCAGCCGACGAACCAGGGGCAGCCGCTGTCACGCCCAGAAATTTATCCCAAATTTCTAGACTATTTTGCGTATAAATCCCTGTCCAGGAATCAAGCCAGGGTACACAAAACGACAAATTAATATACAGATCCAAACATAAATAAAGCGTAAATACTTACAAAAGAGGCACTTAGTCCTCACACCGAAAAGAAAACAGCAGCGGAAAAAGGCGACGATCCTAGCGGTTCTTCAGCTCCACTCCACAGGCAAAACTCAACTAGGGTATAAGCCTTGGTCTTCTAACTCCATCTTCAGCTCAGAAGCACTACACTTCTGAAAAGGGGAATAATAGCAAGATTGAGTACAACCACCGTACTCAACAAGCCACACCAATGATGCATTCGTGCAAAGGGGAGACAAGGAAGGTTTGTGGCTATTTGCATAAAAGCGGTTGTAAACATTTATAATTGAAAATGGTAAAACAGTTGATTAATTAAGGCAAGATTAAATATCTCCACTGAACAACGCTACACCACGTTTAACAGGCCCAACCATTCCATCTGAACTAAACCAGTTCATTAAATCATGTTAATTAATAAAGTGGGACTAATCACGGTGAATCTGGTTGATCGCCCATAACCGCGGGCACGGCTATTCGAATAGTTTTACTCTGGCCAGAGGTGCGCAACTGTACCCACAAGACACGATTCCACACATGTTGCCATGCCCCGAAATACCAACATGGTACTGCAAAGGGGGAAATCGTGACAAGACCCTTCGCATAACTCGCCCTAACCATGCGCACCACACCTCAGGTTTCGCCCCCACCTTTAAATCCAAGGTAGGCAGCCCCCTCTCGTGCCTTGGTGAATCCGGCAGCCGATCAATGGGTAAACCCCCACCGACCCAACTCCATCACGCCCACCCTTACCTGGATGCGTCAGCTAGGGAAAAGCTACACTACAAGTCCAACAGTTACCCATGCCTGCTTGTGGTAAGCACTGTTATTCTTCCAGGGTTTCCCGAGAACCGGTCCTTAATTGCCATGGGTGCAACTAGCAAAACCATACACCCACAGCCCACCATTAAACCATATTTTAGTTGGTTAATTACGACCATTGAAACCTGGCCGACATGTCTCGAGCCCGCAGCTCATCAAGATACTAGAAATAGATCATGTGATTATCCCATATTGTGAGCTAGTGGTGTTAAGCATGGCTAAGCGTAAAATAATTCGAGCTAGGTCAACATGAGACACAAGCTAGTCAAATTATCACCCAGTTTAACAAAGAAAGGACATCAAGTAATATGGCACAAGCGAGCAGGTAGGTAAACCCTATTCCCGTGTAATTAGCAAAACATGCAATTTATTTGTAAACGGTAAAACATTTTATAAATTGGGATCAAAATGCTCAAGGGGAATGTGTGACTTGTCTTGCTTCTTCGATTGATCTTCCGAACTCTTTTCCTCGCGAACGTGATCGTCCGAAACGGCGGAATCTACACGTTGGCACGCAAAACGAGGAAAAACTCTAATAAAAACCAAATAAACAGTACATAAAAGTAAATAAACATGTGGAGCTCAATTTTAGATGAATTTTAGAATATGAGTTATGTAATTACTATTAAGCGAAAAAAAACTTACTTGATTGGTATGTTTCAATGCCCGCGAACGGACAAGGTTGACAGAAAACAAACTCCGGTTAACGAGCCTCACGGGTCAGCGACTCAACGAGTCAACCTACCGTGGCACGGGACCACGCAAACGGTCAACCGAACCGGCGAACAAGACCGGCGGCTCAGAAAGGCTCTAGGGTTTTAGAACGAGTCGGTACGACCAAACCGATATGGCACTACGCCACACTACGCACGAGCGTAGGCAGCGAGCGGCTAGAGAATGCATGCGTACCCCGGCGAGGGCACAGCTGCGGTTATGGCTAGGTACGATAGTAGCGAGGTCAGTAAAACGACACGGCTTGGCGACTGCTAGGTAGCTAGGGTTTTAGGCGGCTAGCGACGCGGCAAGCGACACGGCAAAGCGGCAGCAACACGGTAACGGGTCGGCAGCACGGCTACCATGTGCGACAAAGCGGCGGCAGTGGCACAGCTGCAGCAAAATAGCAGCATGGCAGTCGGTAGGCGAGGCGGCGATGGCGTGCGGTGCTAGGGCAGCGGCAGCGGCACGGCACGGTGCGGTAGGGTCGGCACGGCAGCGGCGGCTAGCGGCGGCGAGGTGACGCAGCAGCGACACGACACGGCAGCGGCAGCGAGGCGACGCGACACGGCAGCAACGCGGCAACGACGTGGCAACGTTGGCACGGGGCAAAACAGTGGCGACGCAGCAAGTGGCGCGGCAGCGACGCGGCAACGGTGGCGTGTGGTACAGCCGCCGTGGTGACATGGCAGCGACACGTGGCAGGGCACAGTGGCGGCGGCACGCGGTAGCAGCGGCAGCGGCTGCGCACACGGCTGCAGCGGCAGCGGCACGGCAGCGGCACGGCAGCGGACGCGGCTGCGGCGAGGCAGCGCAGCGGCGGCACGGCAGTCGCAGCGACAGCGGCACGCGGCTGCGGCGTAGCAGCGGCAGCAACGCGCGGCAGCGCACAGCGGCGGTGGCACGCGGCAGCAGCGGCAGCGGCGGCGCACACGGCAGCAGTGGCAGCGGCACGGCAGCAACACGGCAGCGGCACAGCAGCGACACGGCAGCGGACGCTGCAGCGAACGCGGCTGCAACAAGGCAGCGCGGCGGCGGCACGGCAGGGTAGCGAGCAGCGGCACGCGGGTGCGGCATCGGCAGCGCAGCGGCGGCACGGCATCGGCAGCGGTGCAGCAGCGACACGCGGCAGCAGCACGGCAGCAACAGCGGCACGCGGTGAGGCAGCACGGCGGTGGCGGCGGCGGCTAGGGCAGCCGGCGGCAACCCGGCAGCGACACGGCGGCGCAGGGAGGCGGCGGCTAGGGTTAGGGCGCAGGGGAGGAGGCGGCTAGGGTTAGGGCATAGGGGAGCAGGTGTGGGGTGGCTTTTATAGAGGTGGAAGAGGGGGGGGTTTAGTTGGGCCGGCCCAAGGAGGAGGGGGGCGCACGGCAGTGGTGGGGTAAAGGTGGCGCTCGGCAAGGGGGAGGGGAAAAAAGAAATACGAGAGAAAAGGATGCCTAAAAAGGAAAGGTGGTGGAAACAAATGCAGTGCCATTTTGGAAAAGAAACAAGAAACTAAACCGGAAAAGGAATAAGACTTGGCTCGTCATACAAAACGAAACCGTGGCAACAAAAGGGATCGGCGGATACAACGAACCGCGAACAAGGAGAGTGAACCGGGAACGGTTCACGACCAAAGGAGGGGAAGGAAAGAATTATTAATTCAAATCCTGACATTTTAAATTAACATTATTACTTCCTCTGCTCTGAATATTCCGCTGAAAGTCCTGTTAATGATTTGAAGCAAAGAGAATTCGAAAAAAGAATTCTCCCCGACGATTTCAATTATTACGCGCATTGTTAATTTAGGGTTTTCTCCTGGTTAAAAGAACAATTTCTTCTAGGCAATTTATTTTATGAATTTAGAGCTAGAAGGGGAAACTCCAGGGTGTGACAGCCGCCGAGACAAGGCCAAACTCCTATGGCTACCGAAGAAGTACAAGCCCTCCGCAAGGAGTTCGACGCCCAGCAGGGCGGCAGCCATCAGCAGCCTGTTCGCAAGAAGGTCAGAAAAGACCTATATTGCACCTATCATGGGCGATCTTCGCACACCACCGAGCAGTGCCGAAACATTCGTCAGCGAAGCAATGCTCAAGAACCAAGGCCGCATCAGGGTGCCGCTGTCGAAGCGCCTCGCGGGGAGGCCCGAGAACAGTCGCCTCCAGCCGAACAACATCAAGACATGCAGCGCCGAATCATCCAAGTGATCACAAGGGCTGATCCACTGGGCCAGCCGTCGAAGCGGTAGAGAAAGTTGCAGCTGCGAACGGTGCATAACATCACTACCACAGGCGAAGGGGTCCCGAAGTACTTGGGCCAGAAAATTTCTTTCAGGCCAGAAGATGCCGAAGGAGTCATGTTTCCGCATCAAGACCCCTGGTAATTTCGGCCGAGGTGGCTGGCTTTGAAGTCCGGCGGATTCTGGTCGATGGAGGTAGCTCGGCCGATGTCATATTCGCCGAGGCATACGCCAGGATGGGGCTGCCAACTCCGGCCCTCACTCAAGCTCCGGCCTCGCTTCGCGGCTTCGGCGGTGAGGCTGTTCAAGTTCTCGGCCAGGCACGGCTGATGGTTGCTTTCGGCACGGGCGAAAATAGGCACGAAGAGCAGATACTGTTCGACGTAGTCGACATCCCGTACGACTACAACGCCATCTTCGGTCGTGCAACTCTGAACAAGTTTGAAGCCATCTCCCACCACAACTACCTCAAGCTCAAAATGCCCGGTTCAGCAGGGGTAATTGTCATCAAGGGGCTCCAACCTCTTGCTACGCCAAAAGGTGACTTGGCCGTGATTAGCAGGGCGGTGCATAGTGTGGAGGCCGAACCGCGTGCTAACCGCGTGCCGAAGCCAGCCCCTCATGGCAAGGTGATCAAAGTGCAAGTAAGCGAGGTGGACCCGATGAAGTTTGTCCAGCTGGGGGGCGATCTAGGCGGAGAGGAAACTAGGAAAATCCAGAGGTACTTAAAGAAAACATTGACATCTTCGCCTGGAACCCAGCGAAGTGGGAGGCGTTTCGCCAGAACTCATCATGCATCGCCTGGCAGTCAAGCCAGATGCCAGCCCAAGAAAGCAGAAGCTGCGCAAGATGTCCGCTGATCGCCAAGAAGCAGCGAAGGCTGAAGTGCGGAAGCTTCTCAAGGCCGGGGTGATCAGGGAGATCGACCACCCGGAGTGGCTGGCGAACCTGGTCTTGGTGAAGCAGTCAAACAGCAAGTGGCGCATGTGCGTCGATTTCACGGACCTCAACAAGGTTTGCCCGAAGGATGACTTCCCTTTGCTGCGGATCGACCAGCTGGTCGATTCAACGGCTGGTTACGAGCTCATGAGATTCTTGGATGCCTACTCCGGCTATCACCAGATCCACATGAATCCGAACGACATCGCCAAGACAGCCTTCATCACGCCGTTCGGTACTTTCTGCCACCTCAGGATGCCTTTCGGCCTGAGGAACGCCGGAACAACGTTCGCCAGGCTGGTGTACAAGGTGCTTCGCAAGCAGCTGGGGCGAAACGTGGAAGCCTATGTCGACGACATCATCGTAAAGAGCCGCAAGGCTTTCGGCCATGCATCCGATTTACAAGAGACCTTCGACAACTTGCGCGCGGCGGGTATGAAATTAAACCCAGAGAAGTGTGTTTTCGGAGTTCGCGTGGGCAAGTTGTTGGGTTTTCTTGTTTCAGAAAGGGGTATTAAGGCGAACCCCGAGAAAATTGAAGCCATTCAGCAAATGAGGCCACCGTCGAGCGTACGCGAAGTACAAAAGCTCGCGGGCCGAATTGCGGCACTCAGTCGTTTTCTCTCGAAAGCAGCCGAAAGGGGCCTGCCATTTTTCAAGACCCTCCGGGGTGCAGGGAAGTTTAGCTGGACCCCCAAATGCCAGGCTGCATTTGAAGAGCTAAAGCAATATTTGCAAAGCCCACCCGCCCTGGTCAGCCCAACACCAGGAAGTGAAATGCTGTTATATCTAGCGGCTTCGCCAATGGCGGTCAGTGCAGTCCTAGTCCAGGAGACGGAATCAGGGCAGAAACCGGTGTACTTCGTCTTCGAAGCCCTACAAGGGGCGAAGACAAGGTACATTGAGATGGAAAAGCTCGCTTACGCCCTAGTGATGGCTTCGCGCAAGCTCAAGCACTACTTCCAGGCCCACAAAATCACAGTGCCTTCGCAGTATCCTCTGGGCGAAGTACTCCGGGGCAGCAGAGTTATCCCCCTTCGACCTACATTTCGTGGCGTGCACCACCATAAAATCCCAAGTCCTGGCCGATTTCGTGGCCGAATGGACACCGGCGTCCGCTCCCGAACCTTAGCCCATCGAACAGCCTTGGACAATGCACTTCGATGGCTCGTGGTCGCACAGGGGGGTGGGCGCCGCGGCCGTGCTCATTTCGCCGAGGGTGTGTCGATTCGGTATGCCGCAAGGCTGCAGTTCGACACAACCAACAACACGGCGGAGTACGAAGCGGTGCTGCTGGGCTTAAGAAAGGCGAAAGCGCTAGGGGTTCGGCGCTTGCTCATTCGAACAGACTCCAAACTGGTGGCCTGTCATGTTGATAAATCTTTTGAAGCAAAAGATAAAGAGATGAAAAGATATTTGGAGGCTGTTCGGTCGATGGAAAGGTGTTTCGCGGGGATAACGATCGAACACCTACCTAGAGGACAGAATGAGGAGGTAGACGCCCTGGCGAAATCTGCTGCCTGCGGGGAACCGCATTCGCCAGGCATCTTTTTCGAGATCCTCTACGCACCATGTGTGCCTGAGGGAACTGAGGATGTCATGGTCATAGACCAGACAGACCCTGGCGAAGACCCAGAGGACTGGCGAACACCGTTCGTGAAGTACCTCAAGGAGGGCTGGCTCCCAGAGGATGACGCAGAAGCGAAGCTCTTGCAAATTAGAGCCAACAATACAAGTTAGTCTCGGGGCAGCTATATCGCTCTGGAGTACTCCAACCTTTGCTTCGCTGCATCTCCTTCGCCGAAGGCGAAGAAATGGTAAAGGAAATACACCAGGGGCTCTGCGGTGCACACCAAGCCGCGAGAACTGTCGCCTCCAAGGTGTTTTGCCAGGGAGTATATTGGCCCATTGTGCTGAAAGTTTGCGTTGCGCAGGCCAAAAAGTGCGAAAGCTGCCAGCGACACGGCTGAAGCGAGACCACACCACAATATGAGCTGCAGCCGATCGCACCAGTCTGGCCCTTCGCCAGGTGGGGGCTTGACATCATTGGCCCATTCCCGGTGGCGCGAAATGGATACAAGTTTGCAATTGTAGCCATCGAATACTTTTCGCGTTGGATCGAGGCCAAACCACTCGGCGCGATCACTTCGGCGGCAGTACAGAAGTTTGTCTGGAAAAACATTGTTTGCCGTTTCGGAGTTCCAAGGGAGTTCATCACGGACAATGGCAAGCAGTTCGACTCTGACAAGTTTAGAGAAATGTGCGAGGGGCTAAACCTGGAAATCAGGTTCGCATCGGTCGCGCACCCGCAGTCGAATGGGGCGGCTGAACGCGCAAATGGCAGGATCTTGGAGGCACTCAAGAAAAGGCTCGAGGGGGCAGTGAAGGGCAGATGACCAGACGAAATGTTGTCTGTCCTTTGGGCCCTCCGAACAACTCCCACAAGGCCAACCAAGTTCAGCCCGTTCATGCTCCTCTACGGAGACGACGCGATGACCCCAACAGAGCTAGGGGCTAACTCACCAAGGGTGATGTTCTCTGTGGGCGAAGATGGGTGCGAAGTGTCGCTCGAATTCCTGGAGGGGGTACGAGTCGAAGCACTCGAACACATGCGCAAGTACGCCACAGGCACTTCGGCAACCTACAACAAGAAGGTTCGCCCAACAGAGCTCCTGCCCGGCCACCTCGTCCTAAGGAAAAAGACGAACCCAGTAGCGGTCGGGAAGCTTGAGTCAAAATAGGAGGGGCCATATCTCATCAAGCACAAGTCAAGGACGGGCTCTTTTCGCCTGGCAACACTAGATGGCGAAGAGTTTGATCACTCGTGGAACGCTGCTTCCCTCAAGCGTTTCTATGTCTAGAGAGGGTGGCACCCCATTTGCCAGAATGTAAAAATGTACATATTGCTATGTAGCTTTTCGGCATACGCCGTTTAGTAAGCCTTTCGGCACAAAAATACAAAAAAAAGGAGAAAATGAAAAAAGAAAAAAAACTGGACGTAGGGCTATTGAAGGCCCGAACCAGTATAAAAATCTCTGTGTCTTTCGCCTTTTTTATTCTATGTGCATGATAATTCGTAGAAAAACCCCAAGGCAAACGCCTGATCAGCGAAAACGCCAGGGGGGCGAAACGAATCGGCCGAAGCATCGCTCGCCGAATGTTGAAACCACGATAGCTTGTTTCGGAAGATAAAAAAAACCGAACACCGTTATAATCGATCTACACAAAATCGCGCCGCTGCTAACGCAAAGTGCCAAAGATCGACAACGGAAGTCGAAAGCTGAAAAGTCAGCCTACCTATTTCGCAATGCACGCAAAGGGGCCGATATATTCCGACCCAACGAAAGCACAAGATGTGATAATGCAGAAAATGGCGAAAAGGAAACAAAAGCACACCTTTATTAACTTTACAATCGACAATACATATCGTACAGCATGTTACAGGCGAAACGATTTACACGTTCGCTTACAAGTAAATTACATCTTCGATCCCAAAGCAGCTACCAAAAGAGTGATCTGGCGAACATTGTTCGTCGTCACTACTGATGTTGTACACTACCCTAAGGGGAGAGGGGGGCGAAACTACAGAAAGGCTATAGCGGCGTTGGGCGATCGCCTCCTGCCGATCGGTCCGTCGATGATTTCGCCAGAAGCGGGCCATGCTCTCCAGGCGCGCCACGTGGACACGATCGTAGTCCTCCAGCGTTCGCCCAGTATGGGTTCGCATCCAGTTAGCAATGTTTACAACTTTGTAGTTGTGGCGTTGATCGTCATTTCGCGATAGACAGGCCGAAGCAGGTAACGAGCCTTCGGCAAATTCTTCACCGAAATAAACTTCTCGTTCCTGCTTCGCCAATCCCCAAAAGGGGGTCGAACGCAAAGCTTTCAACATCGACCCTGCAAAAAGTGGGGAAGTCATGAAGGAGAACATAGAAAAGAAAAGTTGGGGCGCACGAACTGGGGGAAATGACCATGTAAAACAGCGCAAACATGTGCAATGGAAACATGACACAAATGGCGAAAATAGTCATATATTTCAAACATTTCGACACCCTACAACGAGGTAGGCCGTTGGCCATATTTACATAGTTCGCCCTATACGGCAAACATCAAAAGTGAAAAAGCAAAAATTACAAGAAACGGGTGCAGGGCCTCACACCTCTGGGTGGCCTTCGGCTCCACCTCCGCCCTCTTCCGTGGGTTCTTCGCCTTGGTCTGCCGCTTCTGTCTTCGCTAGTTGCTCAAGCAGGCGGGCCTTAGCTGCAGAACGACCGTCTTTTTGCCAAAATTGCTTTCACCAGGTGCGGAGCGCGGGCGAAATGTCCTGGGCGCTCACTTCCCAGTCCTCCTTCGCAAAGTTGGGAAACTGGGTGACGTGTTCGCACCCGCATTGCTGTAGCAGCCCCAGGGCGAAGGCCGCTGACACGCGCGCACAGCAATCGCCGTACGCCGTTGCACAGTCTGAGACCGCGTAGCCAGCCTCCTGGTTCCACTCGCAGAACTCGAGTGCGGAGGCGTTTTCGCCCGGGACACCTCGCGTCTTCGCCCCCATGTCGTTAAGCGCAAGGCGAAGGGTGCGGCAAGCTGTCTTCGCAGACTCAGCCGTCCTCGCCGCCTCCCGGGCAAGGCGTTGGGCCTTCGCCTCCACCCTGCTCACCTCCTGGCGAAGAGCCTCCATCTAGGGCTCCATCATATTTTAGTAGTCGGTGAGGACAGCAGACTACCCCCGCTCCTTCGCCAGCTCGGCCTTAAGGCGATCGATTTCGGCCTTCGTCTCGCTGCTCGCGTCAAGTTCGGCTTGAAGGCGTTTGTTCTCCGCCTTCGCCTCTCGGAGGGACCGGGCGAGTCCCTCCATCTCCAGGCTCTTTCGGCCTAGCTCATCATCCTTCGCCCGAAGGCGGTTCTTCAGGCCATCGAGGCGGGCCAGCATTGTTCGCTCTGTCGAACAATGGGCCTCAAGGATCTGGCGAACAACGCAATAGAGTGGGCGAAGGAGGGGTTAGGATGTCGAAAACAAGGATAAAAAAGAAAACACGTGTTACAAAGCTAGCTTACCCGAATGACCAGGCTCTTGACAGCAGAGCAGCCCTCGTCGAACTCGTTGAGCTCGGCGAAGAGGCTGGGGCCGCCAGCCGGCGCAACGATGTTGCTCACCCCCTCCACGAAGGGAATGAGCTCCGCCCGGGTCTCAAAATCCCCGGGGACGAAGTGGGGTGGCGCCAGGGAGTATTCGGAGCCGGATCCCTCGGTCATTTTCTTGCCCTTGTCGCGAGCAAGCGGCGAAACAACGGGCCAGCGAACCGGACTGTTGAAAACTTTGGCGGCCGCCATCACCACCTGTTCGGCCGACGCCGAAGCCCCAGCCCCGCCAGTTGCCTCAAGGGACGTCAATGGGCCCTGGCTACGCCCCGCGGGCGAAGTAGGAGTCCCATCGGACGACTCCTCGTCGCTAAACGCGTTAGCGATGGCGACGACCCCTCTCTTCCGGGGGGCATACTTCGCAGCCCCCCTTCGCCGCCCTAGCTGCAGCGATTGCGACTAAGGCCTTCGCGCCATCCATGTCTTTACGGTGAAGGGGCGAAGAGGCCGACTCCGCCCCGGTTTCGACGTGCTTCGAGCTGGGAGTTGGTGTGTTACCACGCGTCCCGGAGCGGCTATCGCCAGCTTCACCCGCGGCCTCTTCGGCCGCGAACTCGGCCTCCCCCGCATCCTCCTCTTCGGCGTCGCCCTCGTCTTCGACGTCGGAATCCGTGAAGGCAAGAGCCTTTTGCTTGCGGGGGGCAAATTTCACTTGCCCCCGCGGACGCTTCCGGGATGGGCCGGCTTCCCTATCGGCCTTGAAGGGCTTCACTCTTGGGGGGAGTTCGCCGGTGTAAACCCGGTTCGCCCGGGCAGCTGCTTGCCGAGTCAGCAACTGGCTATACTCGGTGACCGACACATCGTCGATGAGCCTACGGGCTTCGGTGTCGGCCTGGGCCTGTGACAACACTGAAAAAATGACGGATCACTGTGTAAAGGGGGCCGAACAAGAAAAAATAGGGTGAAGAGCAAGACAAAAGGAACAATAGACACGAAAACTTATCGTTCGCCCCGGTGGGTAAGAGGAGTTTCGGCAGGCCGTTGACCTCTTCGCCTTGGTCAACCTCGACCTGCCATGACTGCGAAAGGGCGCATATTCGCAGCATGCAAAACTCCTCGACTAAGTCCCGGCAACTCAGCCGGGAGCACACCATGCGAAGCAGGGCGAACCGTGCCTCTAGGGCGCCGCTGACGGCAACCCTCGGCTTCCGGGCCAGCGAAATTGCATGGCGCCGCCAGCGAAGGGCCCTCGCTGCTTTGGACCCCACCTCGAAGGGGATGGAGTGGTAGAACCACTTCGCCATCCAATGACGGGCCCACTTCGACATTGCGGCGTTGACCGGCCACAAGTTGGCGCGCTCGGGGCGAACATTGAAGTTCACACTCCCGAACGCGGTCTTCCGAGTCCCAGCGGGGGTGACCACCGTCTTCGAGTTGACGGCGGCCGAGAAGATGGTGCCGAAGAGATCGGCGCTAGGCTCGAACCCAGCAGTCCGGCACGCCCAATTGAAGATGGCGATGCGGACTAGAGCCGAAGGGCTCAGCTGGGGCAGCTCCACCTGAAAAAGGCGAAGAATTTCCGGTAACAATATGTTGCACGGAAAACGGAGGCCGGCCTCGAAAAAAACGGCGAACACCACCGTCTGATGTTCGCCAGGCTGCGGCACCTCGGCATCCCCGGGGACGAACACCTACCCCTCCGCCACCAGGCTTGCATCAACCATCTTCGCCAACTCATCTTCGTCGATGAGCGAAGATCCTAAGAACACCGTGGTGTCTTCGTCGATCCGGCCTGGGTCAGGGCCGGTTGCGAAAACCGGGTTCGGCTTGCGGGGAGCCATGGCGAAGCAGATGTGGATGGGCGAAACGCGTTGGCTAGGCGAAGGAGTTCGTTCAAAGTTAGCCGTGAGCGGGAGACGGAAAAGAGAATGACCGCGGTGAAAATGAAAGGAGTAACGACGGTGAAAACGGGAGGTAAGAATATATAGCCTACCAAACGACGCTTCGCCTCCCCACCCAATCAGGAACGGCCACGTGTCGCGGGGTAGGCGAAACGGTAAAATCCCATGGACCAGGCCGTGCAATAGTGGGCTCCCAAGGAAAGACCCATCACTACTCGCTGCGGCCCCACGGCCCATCACTGTTCACTACGGCCCAACAGAACAATACGGGCCACTTCACCAGTTATAGAAGGCGAAGGCCCAACACTGTTCACATTAGGACCGGTCAAAAACAGTAAAAGATAACATAGCTACTCGCGGTGGGCGAAAGCTATACATAAAAATCCTTTTCGCAAATACGCATATCACACATTTTTGTAGGACCCAGAAAGATAGGTTTCGGCAGGAGCATCAGTCGAAGCTTCATACCATACTACATGGTTTGCACGGTCTCAGCCGAAGCTCCTATCTCACCCTTGCCCGTGAGGGGCTTGTTGGCAGTATGCCATGAGGCCCTTCGACCAAGCCTACCGAAACCAGCCAAGCAGCAAGGATCCAAACTCTAGGTGCCCAAGACCCCTCGGGGCGAAGCCCCGTGGCGAAGACATCAGGGCGAAAGAGGCGATGGGCGAAGAGTTACACCGGGTCCCTGCCGGTCTGGGCAAAGGCTGCATGGGAAGGCGTGCGCCGAAGGAGGATGACTTCGCCATGACGGACCCGATCCAAGGAGATCCTGTGGGCCAGCCCAGTCGCCCCGGCCCATGGACCAATGGGCTAGTAGTCGCCAGGCGGCCCATTGAAGGGCCCATACACCTTAATTACATTGAATACCCATGTAAGGGCCCCTTTATAAGGGTGACCATGGAAATTCCCCTGTAATAGCCCTAAACCCTAATAGGGGGATCTGTAATGGGGTTATAAATAGCCACCTAGGGCCATGTAAAAGGGGATCCCGATTTTAATACAAAATTTAATACACTTTACTTCCCCAACCACTGTTGGGTATCCACGTCCTTCGACGTATGCAGTTGTCGTTTCGACAACAGGTATATTATCGAAACATGAACATAAATGTTAAAATGTAAGCTTTTTTACGTATGACGAAGTTGTTGTCTATGTTGGGACAAACGAAATATCTCCTTCCGAATGTCTCTTCTCCAAAGGATGTAGTCACCTGGGAGCGAGCTCTACAACCGCATTTTTGGATGCTCAGACCATTTAGGTATACCTAATGGATTGTTCCTCCAATCCAAGCTAGCAGATTGTACAAGACGTTCATACTCCATCCATGCATGAATAAATTGTGTTGTTGTTTCAGGTTGCGTTATCCTTGCACCGACGGGAGTAACTCTCACCATATTGATCCACTTTATGAAGCCACATTTTGTTTCTTCTTCCTGTTTGAACTATTTCATTAGAACCGATAACATAGATATGTGCATCAAAGTAGTGGTCTTATTGAGAAAGGAAATGTAGTTACCACGAAATCGTCGTCGACAATGTTAGGACACACAAAACATCTTTGTCCTGAGTTCTTTGTCTTACAGATCTTATCACCTAGCAACGGTCACCACAACAACAGTCTGGACGCTCCCTCCATGTTGGTAGTTCGTGAGGATTTACCTGCCACTCTAACGCTTCTGCAACAACACATCGTTCGTGTTCAGCCTTCCTCCTAAGATAGTCAGATCTTGATTCACTACGTGAATATCGACGTGTTATGTCGTATTGTGGATTCTCCGAATCTACCCACTCAACAAAGTTGCACACTGGATGAAAGAACTACGAAAGATGGTATGATTGTGCATAATGTAGTTAGTGTTGTATGTAATAAGTAGAGGTGATAGAAGTAGGAACAAATATACACGAGTAATGTTTCGGCACTGGAATAATCTCCTACCCCGTATTTCTATATCCAGGGATGACACTAGTATGCCTCGATCAGCAAGAGCACAAATAAGGACGGTCACACCATGGTGGAAATAGATCAGCGAAAGGATCCCTTCGCTAGTCAAGATGCTCAAGAAAAGGAGCTTCTATGTTCTACAAATCCCTGTTGATGCAAAAGAATATATTAGTAGCTTGTGTTCAGGATGGGTGTTTGAGGATCCTCCGTCTATTTATAGTGGCGTTGTGACTTGAGGACATTCAGAAGCATTGACATGAGGATATCGAGGCGCCGAACGTTGATTGTCCTCAGGCTATGTGACCAGACGAGCTCGCGCGTGCAAGCTTTTCACTTGACCTGTCAATGCAGCGCCAAAAGTAGATCATGACAACTTGAGCTCGAATTGTGTTAATCGGAGAGTCATATCAAGACGATGCTTTAATGTCAGAAAATAAAATACCTTTTTGGTAAACATTTTGCAGTTTAGTGAGTATAATGACAACAACTAACATATAATTATTGTTTTATACTATTATTTTTACAAAATGTATGTTTTGATATATTTCTTTCAATTTTTACATAAACCTCAATCTTTGAGTACATCTTCAGTATAAAACTTGATAATCATTTTGTGTTCATGCAATTCAAAATTTTGCACGTAGACCTTGTACATGAAATTGTAAACAATGTTGTGATGGCTGTGAAGCTTTCTGAAGCGTCAGCAAGCTCAATTAATTGTATCGAGTAAACAACGTTGACTCAATTAGTTGTGATAAACTATATATTCATTAATCGTAATAATGCATGTAGTAGTAGGAAGGATAAAAATGTGTAAGATAGTAAAGTGTACGAAATAATAGTTGAAATATCAAATAATAATTTAAATTTTTATTTTTCTAAATTCCATCTTGGTTTATTTCCATTAAGTGTTAACTTAATTGGATTGAAAAATGTGTGAATAGGTCGTTTGCCACACGAGTGTCGGTGGCGTGGCAAAGTTGTTTTTGCCAAGCCTACCTTCATAAAAAAATAAAAAAACACAGGAAAGGAAGCGGGGGGCATCACTGCACTACCAGCACTGCTGGCGTGGCAGGTGTTGGCTGCCACGCCAACCTTTGCAGATAAACATGACAATTGTCTAGATTTTGCCACGCCAATGCCATTAGTGTGGCAATGTCACGCCGAGGCCATTCAAAATCCAGGAGCGTTGTCTTTTTCCAATATTTGTAACACCATGCTAAGTGGCATGGCAAACTCGAGCTGCACACCGGCTTGTTAGGAAATGCATGAGAGAATTGGCGATTTTGCCATGCCACTGCGCTTGGCGTTGCAAAGACCTGCCACGTCATCCGTGCTGGCGTGGCAGTTGAGAAAATTCCAGCTGAAGAAACTTGGGCTGTGGTTTGCCCTGCCACACCAACGTCCTTGGCGTGGAAGTTCTCTTTTGTCACGCCATTCTCATTAGCGTGGAAGGCCTGGAAACTTCGTGTTTGGTTGCCTAGCTGCCACGCCAACGACCCTGGCATGGCAACTCAACTCTGTCACACCAATGAGAATGGCATGGCAGAACCAATGAGAATGGCATGGCAGAACTGGGATCCTGGCACTTGTCATTCTCCAGTTCTCTTTCAGCTGGGTTGGGATCAGTGAACTGAAACTGCATCTCTTCAGAACCAGACATTTTCAGAAGTGGTCATAGAGATATTTTCGCACATTGACATCTAGTTCAAACACAGAAGGAAGTGACAATTGCAACATCTTTGATTGGAAAACAAACTAGCCTTAAATATTTTGCAACCTGACATTTATTTCAAACACATAGTCTCAAACACGTAATGTCAAACACAGTCTCAAACACGTAGTCTCAAACACATAGTCTGCCACAACCTATTATTACAAACACACCGCTAATGATCAAGTGCTAAGTTGTGGTGGATGCGAAAGTGAAGTCCAACTTGTCACTTCCTCTTCGTGCGCCTGATCGCTTCTGTTCCCAGTGTGTACGGCTGCTTCTTCTTCGTAGCTCTTCCCGGTGCTGCAAAATTTTCCTTGTTAGTTCGGCAGTAATATGGTATATTGACTAACCCGATTTGTGTGCATGTAGTACATCTAGGAAGCCTGTTCCGCTATGAACATCAGAGCGATCTCATGGCCTTTGAGCACCCCGATGAGGCCTCTGTGATGACTGTGTAGCCTCTGGAGCGTCAGCAAGCTGAGAAGGCCCAATCTCATCAGCTGGAGCGTAGTCGGCATCATCCCCATCGCTCTCCTCATCTCCTTCGTCACTCTCATCCTGAGTAGGGCGTGCAACCCTAGTGTTCGCCTTGACGAACCAGCGTGCTGAGGCGTTGCTTGAGACGCTGACGGGTTCCAAACTGGCGTCCTCGTTGTTCGTGATGACAAAGCTTGCCTCGAAGACCGTGATGTGCCCGCTACACTAGTCTCTGCAGCGGCAGTTGATGGCTCATGCACATGGATGTTGGCTGTGGAAATGCAGCTCATCCTCGTAGCCATTCAGCGACAATGGTGACGAACAAGCTGCAATCAAAAACCAAGTCCATGAGCGCACTTCTCAATGATTATACCGACTAGGATACAAAAACTGCAATTTATCTTTGTACCTCTATAAACCCTCGCAGTGTACTCTCCTCGTATGGTGCTCCCGACGGCGTTAGCAAAACCTCCCCAGCCTCGTTGGTCAAACGAGCCAGCTATATCCCCTGCATCCACAAACAAGATTGGGGCATGAGTGGAGAATGCAAGAAAGAATACAAATTTACAAAATGGGAAACAATAACTCACGATATAATCGGAGATTGAGGCACGCTCTGTTTGTGTTCCAGTCCTAGTGTACTCGTCGTACTCATCCACATCTGAGTCAGAGCCAAGCTCAGCAATGTCCACCTCTGACCAGGTGGGTCGAAGGCGTAGTCTTGAGTTTTGGTGCAGCCAGCGCAGGTACTCCTTCGAATGGACCATGGCGATGCACGGCATGCTCAGTGACAAGACGTTGCGCACGTTGACCCCACTCAAGCACATAAGGGCAATGATACTCACGCCAATCGGGGTGCCTATACCTCTTGCGTCGGTCCACACTACAAGGTAGACAACAATGTAGTAAGCAGACAAAATTTGACGAACACATACACAAGAGTGAAAGGCAATAACATGTGTAGCACGGTTGATGTGTCCAAGGCCATTGGCGGCATTGCCTTCCTCTTTCCAAACTGGCGAAGAACTCGCTATGGCTGGTGGTACTCCATGACATGGAAACAAACGAGAGGTGACATGGTGGTCCAGGTGTCCTCATCCCTAATACATCACTTGCTCAATTGCATGTTTTGCACCTCATTCCTCTCATATGGCATCCAAGTGACCTACAACAGGGAAAAGAACCTTGTTAGCGGCAGAATGGAAATTTATTATAACTAATGCATTGTTTGTTGTCACTTACCTATCTCAAAGTGATCTCATCTAGCTCGTTTGTGTAGGAGAGGTATCGAGGCATGGGCCTCCCCCGTGGAGGTTCTATCACCTTCCACAGCCAAGCAACGATAGGAAATGAGCCCTCGTCTTCATGAGGCCAAGGCTACACATAATAGCATTGCCAATAAGAAACATAACACAATCACCTGAGTAATTCAAAATTTACAAAACACATACCTGCACTTCTAGGCGAATTGGTCGACCCACTGGAAATCGCTCCCACATCCAAATTTGTAGTTGGTAAGCGCAACCACCAAGGTTAGAGTCCGCCCCTATGCATCGGCATGCCTCACAAAGCTATCGATACAACCAAGCTAGCATTGTCGACCCCCAACTGTAAGTGCGAATTGTGTCCCATTGGGCGAGTAGTGGAAGAAACATCCACGAAACAACATCACCGCTAGCAGCAGGGAAAAGAACGACACCGATCAACGTCCACAACCAAGCACGTGCGAGCCTCTCCACAACCTGAATCGGAACATCTGGAGTACACAATGAGAAGGTGTCCCTCAGCCACCTGATAGGCATGCCCGAAGGACGTGTGTCCTTACCCTTTGGCTCAGGGGGGTGCACACCAACTAGGCCCTCCACCATATCCCACAACCCACCGATCCGTATATCCCCCGTCACCGGCTTCCCTCCACAGGAAGTCCAAGGATCATGGCAACATCCTGCAGAGTGATGGTGACCTCACCGCACACAAGGTGGAATGTGTGGGTCTCGGGTCTGCAACGGTCAACCATCGATGTCAACGCACTGTGATCCATTTGTGGTAGGCCGGCACTGACAAGGCGAGCAAGTGGAAGAATCCCAGCGGGCCGAATGAAGTGAGCGTAGTGCTCATCCCACGGTAGTGGGATATGCACTCGAGGTCTAAGGGGCTTGAGACACTGCACAAAATATAAAGCAAAGTTAGTTCATTGAAAAAATATATTGAGGGGAAACAATAACATCTGAATGTAGTAAGAGGAAACTAACCCTATTTTCCTCCTGCAACGCATAACCTCGATGTGTGCCATCATAGTGCAACTTCAGCAGTGGGTACTGTTGGTGCGCCATCCTGCGTACACATTTACAGCAACATTGTTACTCACATAACCAATGGAAACATAATAAGATTTACAAATATTAAAAAGTAATAGTGCAAACAAAAATGGAAAAAGAGATGAAAAGAGTAAAAATAAATGGTGAGAAAAATAGAAAAATTAAAAATATTACATTATTAGGGGTGCATGCAAACACAAAAAAAAAGAAAAGCCACAATCACCTCCGTGTTAATTCTCGCCTTCTTCCTAACGCGTTTAGGTTTTGGTTCCTTCAGTTTATGTTTGTTCTTATTGTGGCCCTCCTCATGACATTGTGAACAACGAAGTTTTACTTTGCTGCCATTGAAGTCCCCATGACCGTATTTGTCAACACCACCACCTCCACCATTCGATGCATCCATGTCACCTCTAAGACGTTTTCTTTTTCTTCAGCCTTTCGTGATCCGCTTCAATGCGCTTGGAGGCACGTATTCCTCCCCAATGTACGGTGGCCACTGCGAAGGATCAAGGTAAGGCTGAAACCTAGACGATCATCTTAATAAAATCTTCTCTCATATAGAACCGAGTCAAGAATTGAGGGGACGTGTGATCAACACCTCTTTCACGACAAATTGTGATTACGTGTGAGCAACGGACATGTAATAACTCGATCACTCGACAAGTACACTCCGGTGTTGATAGGTTGACTTTGAAGTTATGGCCACCATTCTTCTCTCTACCACATGTTGTCCCAGCGATCGACCTAACAGAGTAAATGAACTTGTTTGGATCATATAGATCGGCAACCTCGTTCAACAAGGCTGCCTCCTCTTGATGCAAATACTTGGTTGCAGCTACACCCCACAAGTGACGGGCGTTAAGCTCCTTTTTTGCATCCTTATATCCGTCGACAAAATATTTGTTGCATTTCTTGAATATGAACTCCACTATAGCCGACACAGGCATTGCTCGAATCCCAACCAACACATTCTTCATCACCTCAACAACATTGGTTGTCATCATCCCATACCTAGCACCGCCCTCATCGTATGCTTGTGCCCATTTTTTCTTCTGTGGCATTTGACTCTTAAGCCATGTCCTGCCAGGCTTGTTCAGCACCTTCCACCTTCCACAATGCCTTATACTTCTTTTTGAATTCTTCCTTCTCAAGAAGGTAACATAATCCCTTTAACTTACCAATGACGTCCTTGCATTTATGTTTCTTCTAGAGATTGGCAGCGAAATGATGCACACACCATCGATTAATAATATCAGGATAGCCATCTAGCTTCTTATTGATCGCATTGATTATTCCTGCATGTCGATTGGACACAATGCACACTTGACATGGCATACCAAGGACCTGTAGCCGTAGTATGCTCATAAACCAAGACCAACTATCGTTGTTCTCTCCCTCCGCAAGAGCAAAGGCAATAGGAAGAAGTTGATCATTTGCATCAACGGCAATAGCAGTGAGCTATAGGCCTACAATGCTTGAAAGCCTCGATGCACGCTGGAAACATCGAGAACATCCTAAGAAGGATGTGTTTCATAACACCACCATCCATCTCCATCTGGTTACCATGGTATATGAAATACTTCCTTCCAATCACCCCATATTAATTCCATTGCCTTCTACTTCGCCCTCCATGCCTTTTCGTATTTCACTCAATATTGAGTTAATGAAAATATCACTTCAATTAATGAAGGGACAGAGGTGTCGGAGACAGCTTGGACAATACCAACAATGCATCTTGCAAGGTATGTCGCTGTGGCTTGCGAGTATTGACCTGAGGGCTCAGATGTGCCACATGTGTGAGGTTGCTCTACATTGGTGATCTTCCAGGTTGCCTCCCTAGTCTTTCTGGCCCAAACCATCCATTGGCATCCTCTCTAACAGTGTATAGTGTATCTCTTCTTCACATTGGACGATATCACCACGTAAGGTTCTATGATGATGAACTACATAGTCTTGCAAGAAAAGTTTCAACAACTCCATTGACTCAAACGTCAAACCCTTCCAAATAATAGCCTCATCAGCACGGGGAGCACAATCCCTACTCCCAAGACCACTCTCACAAATAGCATGAATGGTCTTGGAGATGTCTTCCGAAATAGGAACATCCGGCACGAGCACTTTTGCCTTCTTAATATTTTGCAACTCTTCCTTAGTATAAAATGAAGTTGGGTCTTCATCGTCCGAGGAAGACAACGATGAACAGTCATCGATATCTCCCTCCCGCCCGTCCTGCTCGAAAGACCCTGGGTTGAAGTCATCGTTGACAATTGCAATGGTACCATTCAACTGCAACGCACAACCATATCCCTATCCATTGTCGTGCCCATCATTTGTAGTGTCCTTGCTGTTTGAGACACCAGTAGGTTCTACAGACAATAGTACACCATCGTTACCATGTCCAACTATCTCCGATAATGGGGGCTCTTGTGTCAAAGTCTCCGCTAAAGGGGGCTTTGTGTCAAAGTCTCAGCTAATGGGGGTTCATGTGTCGAAGTCTCCGCTAAAGGGGGGTCATGTGTTAGAATCTCCACTATTGGTGCCTCTTATGTCAAACTCTTTGCTAATGGTGCCTCCTACGTCAATGTCTCCTCGGGCTCCACTATCGGTTCATGATCTGTCTCAACAGAATGAGCACAAACTAAGGAGAATGAGTCTATTGTACTTCGATTTGCACCACAAGTCATAACCACCACATCCATAGCACAAACTTGCGAACTTGACACACATGCAACATATGTCGACCACTCCAACTTACATGATATGGGCATCAAAGTGTTCCCTTGATCCAACCCCTGCAGCCCTTCCATTCTCACTGCGTCCGCAGGTACGATATGTTCCAGTTTAGAATGGATCCGATCACATAGTTCTACCCAAGTAGGACTGGACGCAATGACTAAAACATCTACTTTCATGTCTTCAAACTTTCCATTTGCACTAACGGTTCCACCGGAACATACACGCACCACATGATCCATCTACATGCACAATATCCATATGCAAATCAAATACTAGTTATGGAACGATACCACGGTGCAATACAACTACTTCTACATCAAAATAAACACTGCATGGACATCCTTATCATCACTACATAACCACAAAAACCTAAAAATATGGTGTTCATGCTCTCCCATGTCTAACCCACTTTTAACCATATCATTCAAACAAAATAACACTTTTCACAGGTAATAACCCTAACAAAAAGAGTACTACCCCATAATACACCCTGATCTACTCCGATCCATTCTCATTTACCTCATTATCACATATTCGAACAACAATATATTTAATACAAATACATGCAAAAACGAGAGAAAAAACCAACAAAAATAGAGATATACCTTACAGGATGGGCTCCCACTCAAATGGACTTCAAATCGGGGCATGAACACCAAATTTTGAGTGGATTTAGAGGAATTTGAAGAGGGGGCAGTGGTTTGGCGTCGTGGAAGAGAGAGAGAACGAGGAGACTTGCGTAGAGAAGAGAGCAAGGAGGAAGAAAGGGGTGGCGGCGGCGGCTAGGGATATTTCCCCCCGCCACGCCAGGCGGGATGGCGTGTGTTGACGATAAAATTTGGAAAGCCTCGAAGTCATCACCGGCCCAGAGTCAGTGTCGGCTTCAGAGTTCTGGAATCAGCCGATGGAAGCTATCATTCACCAATAGTCGGATTCTTAGCAAATTCGGTTAAGGAAACTAATCAATAAAAGGAAGTTTATCTAGAACAGACCGAGTTCAAGGAGGATGCGGCATGACAATTTATCTATTAATTAGGCAGAGTCATTAGTTTCCTTTTAATTTTAGGAAGTGTGTTTAGTGTCCGATAATGACTTTATAATTTTCCTTTTATCTTTAGGAAGGTTTGTGTCGTGTCCGATATGGACTAGTATCTACCCATGGGTATAAATACGTACACCCAGGATCCCTGTAAATTATCTCTCGATTAATTCAACTTTGGTGCATCGCCACCTTTTACCCTTTTACTTTCAATGAGTTCCTGTTTCAAGTTGGGCTGCATCGATTTCGATCTCTGACGAGGGGTAAGGCTTGTTATGGCAGCTTGCATTATTGGGATTAGTGCTTCCATCGCTTCGACACTCTAATCTTATTCATGTAAGTCATTGAGTTATCATATACATTACATAATCCAGATTGACAATGTTTTCTACTTGCATCGGCCGATCTCCATCTAGGGTTTCGTCGATATTGGCTAGATTACTTTGTTGGCTTAGATTATGTAATGTATTCACCACTTTGAAAATCAGTCAAAAGCTTGATTGTCTAGATATTATGTTTCTTTTCGTACTTAGTGCTGCATCAGTTAAGTTTGATCTACTAAGTCGTGCTTAGAATCATAATCTTTAGCCCGCTTCTTGATTGCTAACAAGGGTTTCATCAGGGTTTCAGCTGATGAGTTATCTGGACATTGCATTGGCTTGACAACAAAGGTTTCACTGTTTATCTAATCGTTTGGATTTAATAATATCGGATCTCCAGTCGATATATGCTTAAACCTTCGAATAAGTGTTTATTCAATCTATCAATACTAACTGATTGGTTGCTACTGAATTATATTATTGTTATTACATTATCATCAGCCGACTATTTTTATGTTATTATTTACTGTATTAAGATCTATACTGGATATCGGCTGGAATTACTAAATCGGCTTCTCAACCGATCGGCTATTTGATATTAAATTTATATATCTTGTCAGTTGCAGGATTAAACTGACTGACATGCCCGCATCTCATCGTTATTTTGGACCTGCACTGGAGTTAAGCAGATCACCCAGGCCGTCGTGTTTTTACGTCAACAGCGTAGCAGTGTCACGCCACCGAGCCTGGCATGGCAAGCCCAGCCCACCCGCCTGTGCCACGTCGGCGCACGGTTGATGATTTCAACGACAACGGCTACCACGGGGCAACTTGTGCCACGCCACGACTGTTGGCGTGGTAGCTCAGTTCGGCCACGCCACTAGTATTGGCGTGGCCAAAAGCTTTATTTTAGGAAATACTTTCCTGGGAGATCTATTAATAAAATGGTGTATTTAAAAGGTCTAAATTATAAAAAGGTTTCCGAGCCACCTCAATCTGACGAGATCGCTTCCAAGTGTCTCAATCGAATTACCCCAAATCCTACTATCCTAGTAGACCTTGGTGCTCCATTCCATCACAATTACACATTGGGCGTGCCTGACTCCCGGCTGGGAATAGCGAGGCTAGTTGGAGCCTGGCAAACGTCTGACGAAGGAGGACATGCATAGTGGTGGCGCAAGGCAGGGATATACCGATAAGGTAAGGGATCAATCTGGATTACACAAAATCACTGTCTCACTGGCGTCACCTTTCAGCTGACGGGATGAGGTTGTGGGGTATGCAACGGGGAGAGACGGTGCTTCAGTTCTTTGACTCCGTATATGCGACCACTGAGCGCTGCCGCTGGCTGGTCGTCGTCCTCGTCCTCTGATATGGGGACACAGCTGTAGGTTGGAGCGGTGACAGGAGTCCCACGGAGAAGAGGAGCAGTGTCGGGTGAGAGGCCCTGCCACCGCGGCAGTGCGGCACGATAGTTGGCAGCTTAGCGATGTATGGAGCGTCTCTCAACGTGCGGTGGCGATAACACATCTCAAGTCGCTCGCAGTGTCGCATCTATAGATGATCATATGGGTCACCCGGCACGGTCATGCCGACCGGCTCTGGGACGAGTTCAATCGGGCCGGTACGGTCCGACCTACATGTCAGATCGTGCCGTGCCAGCCCACACGCTGCACACACGGTCCAGGCACCCTCCAGTAAGACTCGGGCCGTGACAGGCCGGTCCTTAGGCACGATAGCTCATCGTGCCTATCCATAGAATAAGTCTATTTTTGCTCCCTAAACTCTGTGGGTTGTGTTCATATGGCTGGAGAATAAGTCTATTTTGTATTTCTCTTGTCTTTGGTCCTTGCCTTATATGGTTAACTAAGTTTATTTTACATCCCTCTACTATTTATTTTTCGATCGTGTAGTGCCGGGCCGGTCCACGCGCGCTTGAATAGGATGCGTGCGGCGGGCGACGGTGTGAAATTGAAAGCGAACACAAACGATGAGAGCGGGTGGGCAAGCGGGGGGAGTTGCACGACTATCACGAAATTTTGCAAAAGACTAAAAAACGGATTTGAGCGCAACTCGGACAAAGAACAAAAATACGATGAGTACACAATCATCTTTAATTTTTATAATAGGTAAAGATTCATCCTGAATCTTTGTTATGGTTCTGTTCTTCAGTGTCAGCTTCAGGCCTTCAGCAATTTGCCAATAGGCCGCTGCAAAGAGCATTTTGTTCAGTGTCACCTTCAGCAACACGTATGTATATCTTGAGCACCACTGCAAAATTCAGACAAATTTCACCTCGAATTTGAAGCTATTCTAAATAACGTTCAAATTGAATCGCAAAGACGAGATATTTCATCAAACTTTCCCAAAAGAGGGAAACTCACCTGATCTTTCCGCGCGCGCGAGGCTGATCCCGCGAAGCCGCCGCCTTTAAATTGCCTCCTATCCGTTGCTCTCCGTCCCCATCCCCATCCCCTCCTCGATTCGAATCTCCTCCCTTCCCAACCAAACCCTCACCACAAACCCTAGAAATCCTCTCCTGTGGATCCAGCCATGGCGGCGGCGGATGGAGATGGGCTCCCGCCGGGGCTCAAGTTCGACCCCAAGGACGACGAGCTCGTCGCCCGCTTCCTCCTCGCACGCGTCCAGGGTAAGCCCCTCCCTCTCGATGGCGTCATCCTCCAGGCCGATCCCCTCAGCGCGCCACCATGGAGGCTTCTTGCGGATCATGCCAGGGGCGATGACGCGTTCTTCTTCGCCGACGCGCGGGCCAAGAACGGCAAGGGGAGCCGGCAGAAGCGCACCGTCGAGGGCGGCGGGTACTGGCAGGGGCAGAGGATGTGCGTCGATGGCGAGAAGCTGGTCGTCCCCCATGACGGCGGCGGCATGGAGATTGCGTGGCGCAAGTACGTCCTCAGCTACTTCGCGGACGGCGAGAAGGGGAGCTCGGGGTGGGTGATGCACGAGTACGCCATCACGGCGCCGAGCGAGCTGGCCTCATCGCCGATGCGGCTGTACCGCATCCGATTCAGCGGCCATGGCAAGAAGCGCAAGAGGGAACCGGAATCTCAGAGCGCTCACGACGAACACGGTCGAGCACGCTGCGCCCCACAGATCGCCATGGCCGAGACTGCTCTGCTCGAGGACAGCGCGCCGCCGCCACAGCCCGTTCATCCTCCTGCAGCGGTGGTGAACTCTGTCTCTGACGGCACCAATCAGGGCTTCTCCGGCGCCGTTCCTCCTCCTGCACCGGTGGTGCACCATACCAATGACTCTGACATCACCGATCAGTACTCTTCCCTGGTGTTTTCTGATCAACCCGGGTCAATCGATGAGGATGAGCTGCAGAGCTTTGTGCCTGAATTCGTCGCGCACAACCTGTTCGTCTCTTTGCCAGAAGGAAGCCGTGAAGCTGAAGCGGACGTAGGTGGTGGCGCATCGCTGGCCAACAAGAACCACTCCTCATCAGGCGTCATGGAGGCGCAAGTGTTCGCTGATGTTGGAGGTCCAGAGAGCACGGACGACCTGAGCTGCTCCGGCGTGGTGGACGATTCTTCTATGGTGTTTGCTAATCTTCCCGGGTTGATCCATGATGCTGAGCTGAAGCTTCTGCTTGAGTATACCACGCGCAACCCGCTGGACTCTCTAGCAGAAGGTGGCCATGAAGCTGAAGCCGGTGGCGGTGCAGCACCGGCGCCGTCTTGGGTGTCATCGCTGGACAACCAAAACGACGAGGCGCCAATGTTCTTTGAGTTTCCAGAGAGCATGGATGACATGGTTGGCAGCTTCGACTTCGCCGCCATGCACGACCAGAGCTGCACTAGCGCCGTGTCAGAGACTGCTCTGATCGAGGAGCTCATTCTTCCTCCTGCAGCAATGGTGAACCATCACGATGACTATGCCTCTGACAGCACCGATCAGGGCTGCTCCGGCGTCGTTCCTCCTCCTTCAGCAGTGGTGGACGATTCTTCAATGATATTTGATAATCTTCCCGGGTACTATGAGGCTGAGATGAATCTTCTGCTTGAGTACGCCGCACACAATCCAGTCGACTATCCCGCAAAAGGCGGCCATGAAGCCGAAGTCGACGCCAGCGGTGGTGCAGGGTCCATGATGTCATCGCCGGACAAGCAGAAGGAGCACTCCTCATCGGGTGTCATGGACGTGGAGACCACTGGTTTTGGAGTTCCAGACAGCATGGATGGTCTAAGCTGCATCGACTTTGCCGAGACGACGGACGACCTAAGCTGCATCGACTTCACCATTGATGATGAGATGTTTTAGCTCTGGAGCTAGAGTTGGATTAGCAGTGACATTGTCCTTTGTAGAAAGAAAGAGATTCTTCTGTAGATGTAGAAGTAGAGATGTCTAGAAGCTTAGACCTCTGATGGTCTCTGTATTTATTAGCAAAGCTGAGATCATTAGCTGTTGATAGGTTGAATTAAAATTGCTTAAGTAGCACTAATTGTATTATCTGATTATATCTAATGAAAGAAGTCAAATTCTTACTTGATTCTTCTTTTAATTCCAAAAGTGTACTCTGAATGAGCTGTATTTAGTTCAGACTGCCAAGTCTGAACTTCAGAAAAGTTCAGATTTCAGTTAATCGATTCTTGCTCATGTACTGCATATGTCAAGTAATTGCGAAAACTTGAATTTGTGTCACAAATCAATAATTTAGGAAGCTGATGTATTAATCTCAAGCAGTTAAAGCCTAATAAGCAAACAATATCGTCATCAAGTAAGTTGCTTGAAAATTGTCACTCCACATACCAACTCTGCCGTAACATTGTATTCAGTCTCGGTGATTGATCTTGAGACGGCGTGAGCACCAGGAGATGAAGTTGGGTACAAGGCACAGTACATTGCCATGAGTTGATCTGGTGATGATCAGAAAGTCTGCTCTGTCCGTGTTTGGAAACACGCTGAAAAAAGCTGACTGCATTCTCTGAATTTTGAACTCAGTGCAAAGCTGTGCCTTCAGAGTTCTGACATTTCAGAATCCATTTGAAATCCAACAAGTGTACATCTGCAGAAGCTTGTAAATACTAACATCAAGTATTGTAGCACACCAGCACCAGCAGTACTCCA
Organism: Oryza punctata; assembly: GCA_000573905.2. Classification (NCBI taxonomy): domain Eukaryota; kingdom Viridiplantae; phylum Streptophyta; class Magnoliopsida; order Poales; family Poaceae; genus Oryza; species Oryza punctata. The sequence goes on along the minus strand of CM002492.2, from coordinate 14,702,865 downwards.
GTATTTAAACATCTCAGCTTCTGAATGTCTGATGTCTGAACATGACATACACGTGGCAATCTGTTTGGCAAATTGCATACCTGTCCTGTCCGGTGTGGCAAATCAATGAAATACCTATTTTCATTTTTTTTGTGCCAGCATCAGTTCATCACGAGGTAGCCTATTTGCTTCAATGCTCAGAAAATATGACAGCTCACATATATCCTCGATTGCAAACTCCGCTGCATTTTTGCTGAATTCGTAGAATATCAGATTTTCCATATGAGCTAGAAATAATAATCCACATAGTCAAGGATATAAATGGTGAAAATAGATTGATGGAAGATCAAGATACAAGTATCAGCTTTGGATACACTACTGATTCATTAAGAAGAAATGGATCATTACTGGTAAAATGGCTCATCAGAAATAAGCAAGGATTTATTGGTTAAAACAACAGAATGCTGCTGACAGACAATATTCAGAACAAGGAGCTGATTGGGAGGCAGTTTCTCTGTGAAAGTGAAACCTATTCTGGAGAGGAGCGGTTCTTGGTGGTGAGAATTTTAGTACATGACTATTACTCAGCTCTTTCCCTTTCTGTTCACGGATTTGCCAGTGTTTACATTCACCTATGGATGTCCATTGGACAGCTCTGAAACGAAGTTCAAGGTATCTGAAGTATCCAGTGAATATTGGGCTGCATATTAGTGCAGGTTAGGAGTCTAAGGGTCTCTAGGTGTCCTGATGAAGTGATGATCGTCGATCAACTAGTCGGTTTGATATATATTTCGATTGTAGTAATTCAGATATTTAGAAAGCCCCTTTCAGGCTTCCAGTCAGAAGCTTTGATGGTTTCAGGCGCTTCATAATTTTCCTTCAATACATATTTCTGTGTGTGTGATTTATTCTTCTAAATTAATAACTTGTGGGTCAATGCTTACGTGACTATTCCTGAAACATCTGTATTGATAGTAAATCTGGCGCTGCTCGACTGCTTTTGCTGTGGCTGCGTGGGCAGCAGCAGCAGCAAGCCAAGTGCTCCATGCCTTGTGCTAGCTGCAGCATGTAGAATCATTCGATGATTTAATCGTGGTGATTAACATTTATTAAAAGTGAGTGTTTTTGAAAATACGTTATGAAGTGTGTTCTGTCGGTAAACAGTGCGGTCGGCACAGGGTGCCGGTCAGACCGGGCTGGAGGTGCCGGTCAGACCAGAGGTATGTGGCTGGTCAGACCGGGTGGCCTGACGGTCTGACCGAGTGATTCCAGGAAGGAGTCGGTTTCGGGTTGTTTTCGTGAAATTTCTACATTGCTTCACATTCATGACTTCTAGATGGTTTCTATTCGTATGTGATACTATTGTGTGCTGATGTGAGTTAAGTTGGTGCGAACTTATACTCGGATATGGAGTTTCTTTGTTGTTCATGTACAGGTGTTGTTTGAGGTCATAGGAGTAAGTCGGTGATGGATCGGGACTAAGCTTGGGAGAAGTAGAGGTCCAGACGGTCGAGGATATCATGCGGGATGCTTAGACTAGAGAACAATGCACTTGGAGGTGAAAGTTTTTCATATGGCATACACGTGGTGTTGTGTGTGTATGGAAAGCGGAGTTAAATTTTGATTGGATCTCAAGTTTGGGAAGATTGGAGTTTGTAAAGTTTTGTTTCTTGTACGGGCAAGGGACAGCCACGTTATTGGTGTAAATAGAGAGGGAGGGTGTAGCATTCCGGTATCGATTGTTAGAGAGTTGAGTTGAAGGAAAAGTTAGAGTTTCTAGTTTAGTTCGAGATTTTGGTGAGGACTGTTGTTCGTGCACTTTGTAAACACTCGTTGATGTAATAAAGTTGATCTAACCAGCGGCAAATCGGCTGTCTAACTGGAGGCAAGTAACCGGTCAGACCGGCAATGGCGAGTAGCACCAGCTAGGGAGGAGGCGGTCCGATCGGACGGACATCACCAGTCAGACCGGTGGCATAGGAGCAGTCAAACCGGTGCGTACACGACGTTCGGATCAGCCTACGCCGACAACTTCGTCAAGTTTGAGGGTAACTATTATTTCCGCTAAAAGTTTTTGGTTTTGGTGTTACAACCATTCACCCTTTCTGGTTGACTTGGTTCATGTGATTCGATCGTACAAGTTGTATCAGAGCCACGTTTACTCTATTCGATCTTTGTTGATCTTGAGTTTTTGCCATGTCTAGTAAGTTTTTGACCAAGCCGCATGTTTTTGATGGAGTTGATTTTCGTTATTGGTATGAAAAAATGCAATCTTATATTATGTCTAAGAGTTATGATATTTGGCAACAATGGCGGAGCCAGCACTTTCGTGAAGCCCGGGCGACTAATAGTTTTTTCCAATGATCAATTGATTTTATAGGCATCTACGGCTAACGGCAATGGAAACGGCAGCGGCCGCCCGACCTGCCCGGGAGTTGTCTTCGCCGCTGTTTGGCAAAAAGATGCAAATCATTATGAAATTCCTGCTCAGATTAATACTGTTGTTCTTAAGACCGATTTTGAAAATAATTATAAAGCTCGCAATATTTTGCTTAATGAAATTCCTCGTTCAGATTTTGATCGTGTTTCCCATCTTAACACTGCGCATGAGATTTGGAAGGCTTTATCTGATTTTCACCAAGGGACTTCCAATATCAAGGAACTACGCAAAAATGTTTTTCAAAAGGATAACATAAAATTTGAGATGAAACCTATCATCTTGCACGCTTTAATAAAGTTTTTAGTAATCTTAGATCTGTTTATTCTTCTTATGATATTTATTACACACAATCTGAGATTTCTCGATACTTTTTGAATGGTCTTGATATGTCAATATGGGAGGTGAAACTGACTTCAATTTAGGAATTTGTTAACATGTCTGTTTTGACTTTGGGTTCTCTTTACACCAAACTTAAAACTCATCAGATGGATATTCTTGTTCGCAAGATTGTTTCAAAAACTAGTGCTTTGATCTCTTCTTCGAGTTCTTCCATTGGTGCTTCTTCTTCATCGGCTCTTAATGTTATTAATACCTTGTCCGATGAACAACTCAAGCAATTCGAGAACTTAGTTTTGGTTACTAACAAGCTTTCTCGAGCTTTTGAAAAAGTAAAGAATAGGAAGGGACCCATTCGATGCTTTGAGTGTGGCGAGTTGAATCACATTTTCAATTGTCCTAATTGCAAGAAAGCGACTAAGGAAGAGGAACTGAACAAGAAGGAGAACAAGAAGAGTCACAAGTACAGGCTAATCCGAGAACTCTAGAAGCTTTTGATAGTGATGAATCAGAGGATGAAGATGAGCATCATAGCAAAGGTAAGCAAGTTATTGATTTGACTTTTGTTGCTCGTAATGCAGACTCTAATGTTGATGAATCTAATAGTGAAGAAAATCTTAGCTATGATCAATTAGAACATTAAGCTTGTAAAATTGTTGAGAAATTGAAAACATCTTCTAATTTTCTTAATGAGAGTAATCACACTATTGAGATTCTAAGTGTTGAAAATGATAGATTAAAATCAATGGTTCCTAATGATGATGATTGCAAATCTTGTGAAACTTTATTTTCTGAAATTATTGCTTTTCGAGATGCGAATTTTGTTAATTGCTTGAGATTGGAAACGGAGGTTGAAAAATCTAAAAAGCTTGAGTCTTCTTTTGCTCTTGGATTTACTTTGCATGCTCGTGTTGTTAATGAGTTGACTTTGACAAAGAACATTTTGAAAAAAAAATATAAAGTTGCTTTTTACGCGAGTTCTTTGTTCAATGTTTTGAGCGTGAAAAAGATTAAACAACACAAAGATGTTTTTGTTTCTCCAAATTGCTCAAGGTACTTTTTGAATGAGATGAAATTGAAAGATGCTTTAGGGCGTGTTGAGTATATGAAGGATCTTGTGAAATCTGATGAGATACTTTCTTGTTCTAAGTGTTGCAAAAAGAAAGGTGTTTTGACTGATTGTGAAAATTTGACAAAAAAAGTTTCTTATTTGAAAAGTTCTTTGGAAAGGTTTTCCGATGATAAAAAGAAACTTAAAATGATTTTGGATCAATCAAAAGTGAGCACTTATAATCGTTGTGTAGGTTTTGATACAAATGCTTATTTTATATATCATCAATCTGCTGTTTTGAGCATAACTGAAAAAGATGAAGTTTTGACAAAACCCGAACCTAAGAAAACTATTTTTGAATCTGCTGGAGTTTTGCCATCTCTTTCTTCGAGGATTCAAGAGAAAAAATGTTTTATTGCAAAACCATCAATTTCAAAACCGTATACTTCAAAAACTTCTTGTCGTGAGAAGTATACTTGTTCTTTTTGGGGTAAAGATGGACATTTAGTTGGTTTTTGTTTTAGACTTGCTCGGAAATAGAAAAAGGAAAGAGAAATTGCGTTTGCGAAACGACGGTGGCAAAAATTGGGTTTTGGATCGAGGAGCTCGGCTAGACTGACATTGATCAGTCGGTAAGACCGGTTCCAACGGCGGTCGGACCGCAAGTGAAACAACGATTAGATCGGGGACAAGGCCCGGTCAGACCGCAGGTACAACAGCGGTCAGATCGGGCTAGGGGCGATTTTGCGTGTAATTCAAATCGGACATTTCTGAAGCGACAAGGTAACTTTTCAGGTAAGTCTGATTCTGATTTTGTTCGTGCATATGTACCTACTGGTTCTACTGGTCATGTGACTTAGTGTTGGACTCTAATTTCTTATGACTAATCCTAAAATGGATTAGTCATACTCCCCAGGAATTTTGGCGGCATACTCCCGATGTGCGTTAATTGTGGAGACGATGATTGCTTTTCAAGGTAACATCAATGTAATTTTGGATTGACATACTTTTTATTCAACTTCTTAGTTTATTAGCTTTTCATGCTAGTGTTTGAAGTAGTAGTTTTGGTACTTCAAGTCGATATATGTCAATTCATGAGAACCTTGATGATATCATTGGCAATTGGATGTCTTTTTCTTTGATTTCTTCTTTATTCTCTTCGAGGAGAATTGGAGGTTTTTTTAAGGGGGAGCTTGTGCTTTTTCGGTGCATTCATGTCTATTTTATGCATTGCTCTAAATCTGAAAATAAATAACAATGAGAAAAAGAAGAGCTTTGGTTTATACCTCTAGTATATTCTTGTGCATGCTAGCAAAATAATTGAAGTCTATTTGTTGCTATGTTAGTTTGTATGCATATCAGCCTGAGGTTTAAATATTGCTTTTTAGTGAAATGATGCATGACACTCATTCTTTTACTTGAATTAAGTAAATATGCAATGTTGAAGCAAGTGTTTAGTTTGTATAAATAATGCTCATATATATGCTTGTTGGATTGTTATTCCTCAAATTGCTCTTTATTTGCTTTTTGTGAAAGAGAAATAAAATAGTTCTATGAGAGAAATAAAATGAATATCGAATCCTTGGAAACAGTCTTGACGACAAGGACGTACCCAAAATAATTGAGAGTAGAAATGAGCATCAACAAAAATGCTCAAATAAATGTTAACATTTCTCTTGATTGTTTTAAGATGGAGTTAATTTGAGAATGACTAATAATGCAATTGGTATATATTTATAGGGTTTTTCTTTCAACATATGTACTTTAGAAAATGTTGCATTATAAATCGTTTGAAATCATGAATATTGATTGTCGATTTGAGCTTGATTGTAATATCTTTGATTAATGTTTATACTCAAATCCATGCTTGTTAATTAGTTGATGAACTTATCTCATTTATCTTGCAACACATGACCATGAATTGCTTTAGGTACATTTCAAAGCTCTCGAAAAATAAATCAGAAAAGAGAAAATAAAAGTGGTTATTGCAAGTGACAATCATGACATCATGGCATTGGTGCTTTATTGGTTATGTTTTTCTCTTTTGAAGTTCTTGATGAAATCATTGTCAAAGGGGAAGAGAAATAAACAAAATGCATGCTTCTTGAAAGCGGGAGAATTTGATTTTATAAATAGTCGATTTTGCAAATATGGAGTCGATTTTGGAAATATGGGATAAATTCTTTCTTTGGAAAAGGGGGAGAGTTTTTCTTTTACATTTGTTTTTTCGTTTTTTCAAAAACACTAATTTGCATTTTTCAGATGTTGCCAATGTGTTCATCAAGGGGGAGATTGTATAATCATGTGTTGATTTAATCGTGGTAATGAACATTTATCAACGGTGAGTGTTTTTGAAAATACGTTGCAAAGTGTTTTCTGTCGGTGAACAGTGCGGTCGGCACTGGTATCGGTCTGATCGGAGGTACGTGGCCAGTCTGACAAGGTGGCCCGACGGTCTAACCGAATGATTCCAAGAGTGAGTCGGTTTTGGGTTGTTTTTCGTGGAATTTCTAGATTGCTTCATGTTTATGACTTCTAGATGGTTCCTATTCGTATGTGATAGTATTATCTACTAATGTGAGTCAAGTTGGTGCGAACTTGTACTCGGATATGAAGTTTCTTTGTTGTTTATGTGCAGGTGTTGCTTGAGGCCATGGGAGTATAGCCGGTGATGGATCGGACTAGGCGTGGAAAAAGTTGAGGACCAGATGGTTGAGGATATCATACAGGATGCTCAGGCTAGAGAATAATACACGTGGAGGTGAAGGTTTCTATATGACATACACGTAGTGTTGTGTGTGTTTGGAAAACGGAGTCAAATTTGGATTGGAATCCAAGTTTGGAAATAGTGGAGTTTGTAATGTTTGTTTCTTGTACGGGATGGTTTCCTAAGGGATTAGGACTTCTTGTATTAGTTGGGTTCGTGGCTATGGGCAACCATGTTATGGTATATATGGACTTATGGAGAGGGAGGGTGTAGCCTTCCGGTATCGATTATTAGAGAGTTGAGTTGAGGGAAAAGTTAGGATTCGAGTTTAGTTCGAGATTTTGGTTAGGAGTGTTGTTGATACACTTTGTAAACACTAGTTGATGCAATAAAGTTGAGATAGATTAATTTACATCTTGGAGTGTTTATCTACCGGTGTTTTTCTGGATTCTGACGGTTTGATCGGAGTACTACGGGTGGTTTAATAGGCGGCAAGGCCGCGGTCTAACCGTAGGCAAGTAGCCGGTCAGACTGGCAATGACGAGTAGCACCAAGCAGGGAGGCGGCGGTCCGACCGGCCGGATACTACGGGTCAGACCGATGGCATAGGAGCAGTCAGACCAGTACGCACACGGCGGTCAGACCGGGTTACGCCGACAACTATGTAGCTAAGAAAAATGCATTTCTGCTGGTGTTGGCCCCCTTGTTTTTAGCTTTCAGTGAGTACATCCTGCTGTGTATTTCATCTGTTTACCCAAATTAATAGCTCATGATCAAATACTTAGGCCACTATACGTAAAGAACTGTTACTTTTTTTTCTCTTTTCCAAGATCTGCGGTACCTGTAAATGTATCCCAATAATGCATTTCTTCTGCTTGCAATTTGGGTCCACATGGGTAGTTGGCAAAAGCAGGGTTGGTTTTAGTTGTCAATGGGCGTATGTAGGTTCGTTATACTTGCTTGAATTCCATTGCAACATGCTGGCATTATCCTAGTTCCAAAAAAATATGCAGACTGCATTGTGTCATTTACGCCCTGAACCAGCTTGTTTTACAAAAATTAGGAAAAAAAAGGGGTGTGGCATTTCCAGCAAATCTAGACATGCTTTTGTGTTTCTTGAACGCTAGTAGATCTTACTGTAATCATGTGGAGTTGAATTGTGTATTCCCCAAGTAACATAGTAATCGTTGTATGTTGTTGCAAGCATGCTGTTTATATTTTTTTTATTTTGTCAAATCTTACAGACTTACATAGTTTTGACTTGCCAGGTTACCGAATCCCTTCCACTGAAAACCTCGAAGGGTCATTTGCTCGGAGCTATAGATGCATGTGGGTTTATCAGGATTGCAAGAAGTGGAGTAGCTGCTCATTATCAAGTTCTTTCCGGTCTATATATTCCTGTATTCTGCTATTTATATGTTGTTTATACTAATTTTTTGGGACCTTTGTATTAAGTTCTGACAGCTTTGCTACTTCTATAATAATAGGCGGCTCTCTGGATAGACACAGTAAGTTATGTTGTTTGTCTACCACTCTCTCACAAATTCATTCCACGTTAGCAGTTTAATACACGCATGGAAGTAACGAATTATACCACCTCTGTTCAGTTTTTTAATAAATGATACCGTTAATTTTATTTTTTATAAATAACATCATTAACTTTTAATTATTTATCTTATTAAAAAATTAGTTTAAATATGCTAAAGCATAAGTTAAATACGTTTGAGAAAATCCAAGAAATACCATTGACAAACATCCTAATCCAAGAAATATCATTGACGAGTGCAAGTTCCATAAAATACCATCGTACAAGCAATTTTATCCAAAAATACCATCGCCGTTAGGGTTCCGTCCATCCCGCGCCGTTAAATACATTGTTCATCCTATAGCACTTAACGGAAGGAACCCTAACGGCAATGGCATTTCTGGGATAAAGTCGCTTGTACAATGGCATTTTATTGAACTCGTACTCGTCGATGGTATTTCTTGAAACTGGATGCTTGTCAATGGTATTTCTTGGATTATCTCTTAACGTTTCCTTAATAACAAAACAAATTATAATAAAATAAATGATATTTATATAAATTTTTTAATAAGTCAAATGTTTAAATATTATGTCCAACGTTATCTGAGTTTATATTAAAAAACGGACGGAGAACACGTAGGAAATGGTTCGTCTGCCGATAAAACATACATCCCAAATGGAAGCCTAGCAGGGCTTTTTTTTCTAACAATGGAAGTATTCCTTCCTGCTTTTACATGCACATATAATGCTCACCTGCATCTGTGAGTGGAATCATTTGAGGGAAATCATTAACCTACAACTTTCCCTAATAAACTCAGGTACTGCCTCGCCATGGGTGTTGTTTTGGGTTCAACTGGTTGGTGCTCTAAAGTCCCTCCATGGGCGGATCTAAAAGTGGCGACCGCCATAGTGCTACATATTTTTCTAAGCAAGGGAAACAGAGGAGTTATTTGCTTAGTATCTTTCTAAAAAGGGGAGCTCGTGTGGTGTATGCTGTTGTGTGCTGCTAGCTAGCTTTGTATTCACTTCAATGTAAAGTAGTACATCAGTCACAATACACCTGCATTGCATGGATGCCTATTTATAGGCTTCACAACAACTGACAGGAAGTTGCAAGAAACTTCATGAACCTAGCTACTAGTACACTCACTGCTGCTATACAACTTACTCCTACATAGTGCTACATACATCTTCAATTCTCTAGAATTTTCACTAACGGAGAACCGATCTTTGATCTGGTTCACATAAACCGAAATAGTTCCGGTTCAAATAGGAACCGGGACTAAAGATCATTTCTAGTCCCGGTTAAAAAAGTATATCGGATCGCGATAATCTTTAGTCCCGGTTGGTAATACGAACCGGGACTGAAGCTCATCTCTAGTCCCGATTCACACCTCCCCTGACAGTGTCACACGCATGCCAGGGGGCCGAGGATCTTTAGTCCCGGTTAGTATCAACAACCGGGACTAAAGATCCTCAACTTAGTCCCGGTTGGTAACATCAACCGGGACTAATGATGATTTATATCTTTAGTCTCGGTTGGTGTTATTAACCGGGACTAAAGTGCTATACATTTTTATACTTCTTCTTCCTCCTCCAGCCCGAGCCATTACAGCCAAGAGGAGGAGGAAGGGAGGTGCTGCCGAAATTTTTGATAAATTTGTTTTTGTGATAATATACAAATCGGAGATATCGAAAAGGTTAGCAAATCCATTCTCTAGTAATGTATGCTTAGCATATTACATTTATAGCTTTGTTTTTATAAAATATTATCTTCAACAAGGTTTAAGCAAATGATGGGAGAGAAAAGATGTGTAGGCAAAATTAGGTTGATTTTGAAATTAGAAAATTTGGATACATATGTTATAAAAGAGATGATCGAGGGAAAATATAGAAAAATAAAATAAAAGAATAGAAAACTAAGTTAGTTTAATGAAATAGTTAGAAAAGAGTATAATTCGTTAAAGATATGTTTTCAACTTTATAAACAATAAAAAAGAATAATATGTGGGACTATTGTAAAATTTTTGTATGATTACTTGTAAAAAAAGTAGAAAACAAAGGTAATTGAAAATATGTAATAAAACTAGAAATATTGTTCGTACTATAAAAAAATATGTGTAGTACTTTAATAAAAGTTTAAAAATAATTGTAAAATTCTCTTCCTTCTCGTCGCCATATTTGTAGCTCTTTTCTAGAAATTAGTTTCACATCATGATGTTTTAAATTATTATATGACCATTTAACTAGTTTCAATTGTGTGGATTTCGTGAGTAACATTGGACTATTTGATGTATAGATGGATCGGCAATGGATGTACACCACGGACCGACGGTCGAAAGAGTTTATTGAAGGCGTGCATTATTTTTTGAATGTGGCCAATGCTAACAAGTATAAGGGTTTCATGTGTTGTCCATGCAAAAGTGCAGTAACCAGAAGAAGTATTCATCATCAAGAACTATTCATGCGAACTTGTTTCAGTCTGAATTCATGCTTGGATATAATTGTTGGACCTCGCACGGAGAGCTAAGGGTTACAATGGAAGAAGATGAAGTAGAAGACAAGAATATTCCAGACTGGGCTCATCAATACGGTGGATTTGAAGAAAATCCTGGAGGTGAGGTGGACGGAGGTGTTGAAGATAACGATGCTGTAGATGATCTTGGTCAGATGTTGCAGGACGTAAAAGACGGCTGTGAAAGTAAGGAGGTCCAAAAGTCGGACCGTATGTTAGCGGACCACAAAACTTCGTTGTACCCAGGTTGCGAACAGGGGCACAAAAAGTTGGGTACAACGCTAAAATTCTTGCAATGGAAGGCCAAAAATGGTGTGAGCGACAAGGCATTTGGCAAGTTATTGAAACTCGTCAAGAACATTCTTCCGGAGGAAAATGAATTGCCCGAAACAACGTACGAATCTAAGAAGGTGTATGCCCTCTAGGACTAGAAGTACATAATATAGACGCATGTCCGAACTATTGTATCCTCTATCGCGATGAGTAGTACGAGAACCTAGAAGCATGCCCAGTTTGTAAAGCACTACGATACAAGATCAGACGAGATGATCCAGGTGATGTGGACGGACAACCTTCGAAGAAGAGGGTTCCTGCTAAGGTGATGTGGTATTTCCCTATAATACCAAGGCTTAGGCGTTTGTTCAGGAACAAAGAGCACGCTAGCATGATGCACTGGCACGTAGAAGAACATCAACAAGACGAGATGCTGAGACACCCCGCCGACGGGTCGCAGTGGCGAAACATCGATAGAACATTTCCAGACTTTGGAGAGGATGCCCGAAACGTAAGGTTCGGTTTAAGTACAGATGGCATGAATCCATTTGGAGAGATGAGCAGCGGCCATAGCACATGGCCTGTGACCATGTGTATCCACAACCTCCCCCTGGCTATGCATGAAGCGAAAGTACATCATGATGCCAATTATCATTCAAGGCCCAAAGCAACCTGGTAACGACATTGATGTGTACCTAAGACCATTGGTTGACGATCTGCTTCTATTGTGGAACAAAGAAGGTGTCCCCGTGTGGGATGAGGACAAACAGGAGCATTTTAACCTACGAGCGTTGCTGTTCGTGACCATTAACGATTGGCCCGCACTTAGCAACATATCCGGACAGTAAAACAAGGGGTACAAGGCTTGCACCCATTGTATGGATGAAAGTATGTTTGAAATGCCTAGAGAGCATCAAGGTACCGTCTGGATACTGCTCGAATATAAAGAGAATAATAAGAGGTTCACAAACCTAAAGTCTCATGACTGTCACGTGTTGATGACACAACTGCTTCCTGTTATAATTTGTGGTATCCTTCCTGATAATGTCCGGGGAACAATAACAAAGCTATGTGCCTTCATGAACACAATTTCGCAAAAGATCATCGATCCGGATAGTTTAACAGCCCTTCAAGATGACGTGGTCCAATGTCTTGTCAGCTTTGAGATGATCTTTCCATCGTCATTCTTCAATATAATGACGCATCTTCTATGTCACCTTGTGAAAGATATCGGTATTCTCGGTCCTGTGTACCTACACAACATATTTCCATTCGAGAGGTACATGGGCGTTCTAAAGAAATGCGTCTGTAACTGTTCCCGTCCGGAAGCAAGCATCGCCAAGGGTTATGGAACAGAGGAGGTCATTGAGTTCTGCGTAGAATTTATTGAAGACCTTCGTCCAATCGGTGTACCCGAATCAAGTCATGAGGGAAGACTACGGGGAAAGAGGACTCTTGGAAGGAAAGCAATAATGACTGTCGACAACGATTTATTCCATAAAGCACATTTCACGGTTTTGCAACAATCTTCGTTGGTGGCTCCGTACATCGAGGAGAACGTGGCGATTGTTCGCTCAAGAAACATCAGCAAGTTCGATGCATGGATTATACGCCATCACATTGATACTTTCCCCGCTTGGCTACGACAACATCTAATGGGTACCGAAACCATTGACCGACAACTAGCCTTCTTGGCGAGGGGGCCTTCTTGCTCGATATCGACATTCCAAGGATATGAAATCAATGGGTATACATTTTACACAAGAGCCCAAGACAGAAAGAGCACAAACCAGAACTCTGCTATTCGTATCGACGCCATGAGATACGATGGTGCAACTAGCACGTATTACGGTATCATCGAGGACATATAGGAACTAGACTATGGACCCCTGAAGGTACCTCTGTTTCGATGCCATTATGTTAGACTCACTAGTGGAGGCGTAACGATTGATGACAGTAGGATGACAATGATTGACCTAACCAAGGTTGGATACTCAGACGAACCATTCATCCTAGCTAATGATGTAACACAAGTTTTCTACGTGAAGGACATGTGTAGTAAACCAAAGAGGGGTAAAGGACCCGATGAGCCAAAGTGCCACGTGGTTCTCCCAGGCAAAAGGAAAATCGTCGGAGTCGAGGATAAGACTGACGAAGATTATGATCAGTTCGATGGGCAACCTCCATTCGCGGTGACGGTTGACCCGAGCATCCTCCTATCAAAGGAGGACATGCCTTACTCACGCAACGATCATAGGGAAGCAACATTAGTGAGGAGAAAGTACGTGAGGAAAACAGTGACATAGGTTGTTGTATGGATGATGCGAACTATTTATAATGTATTGAAGACCATGCAATGTTTGTGTTTTTTACTAATACAATTATAAATTGGTCATATGCTAATTATATATATATATTTTAGATGTAATGGTAATTTTAAACTATTTAAATATCTCATATGTTAATTATATGTGATTATCTATATTCAAGTAGTATTTAAATTGGTCATATTTTAATTATATATCAATATTGAAATGTGCTAGAAGATTTAAACTATCTAAATAGGTCATATGTTAATTATATATTTTTTAGATGTAATAGCAATTTTAAACTATTTAAATAGGTCATTTGTTAATTATATGTGATTATCTATATTCAAGTAGTTTTTAAATTGGTCATATTTTAAGGATATATCATTATTGAGATGTGCTAGAAGATTTAAACTATCTAAATAGGTCATATGTTAATTATATATATTTTTTAGATGTAATAGAAGTTTTAAACTATTTAAATAGGTCATATGTTAATTATATGTGATTATCTATATTCAAGTAATTTTTAATTGGTCATATTTTAATTATATATCACAATTGAAATGTGCTAGAAGATTTAAACTGTCTAAATATGTCATATGCTAATTATATATATTTTTTAGATGTAACAGCAATTTTAAACTATTTAAATAGGTCATATGTTAATTATATGTGATTATCTATATTCAATAATAATTTTAAACTATTTAAATGTTTTAATCTTTAGTCCCGGTTGTTAACCATATCCGGGACAAAACAAATTTTGGAAACAGCGGGAAACTTTATTAGTCCTGATTCGTGTAATCAACCCGGACTAAAGATAAGATCTTTAGTCCCGGTTGGTTGCGCAACCGGGACTAAAGATATCTTTAGTCCCGGTTGTTTCCACGAACCAGGACTAAAGATCCCAGCTATAAATAGCCGGGCGCATCGTATTCTCCACCCACACTTAGCCGTTTCACGTCAATCGCGGAACCCGCCATCGTCTTCGCGTCTCCGCCGCCGCCGTCGTCCGCGCCGCTGTACGTCGTCGCCGACCTCACCGCCACCACCGCCATACGTCCTCCTCTCTCCTCTCTCTCTACGTCCGTCGCCGCCATGCATGCCGCCGCAACGCCGGGTTGGCGTGGCCGCCACTCTCGGGCGACCTGCGCCAGCCCGCGCCACCCCGCACTACCAGGCATGCCGCCGTGCCGCCGCAACACGCCATGGCCGGATGATGAAGGAATGTAGAAAATATTATTGTACTTTTTTATAAATTTAATTAAATAAGTTTGATAAAAAGAATTAAACTAACTTATAATATGAAATGGATGATGTAACTCAGAAACGAACGAACGACCGAACGAATGAACGAACGATAGAACGATAGAACGAACGACCGAACAAACGATAGAACGAACAACCGAACGAACGATAGAACAATAGAACGAATGACCGAACAAATGATAGAACGATAGAACGAACGAACGATAGAACGAACAAACGATAGAATGAACAATCGAACGAACAATAGAACAATAGAGCGAACGAACGATAGAACGAACCGGATTATTTGCATTACACTTCCAAAATCACATTTTCTCAAAAAAAAATTGTTACATATTTTTAGACCACTTGTTAAATGTTCAGATTTATAACCATGAATCCCGAGCATTTAGGGAGGGATTTGTATTAAGTTTATTTAGAAAGGACGAACCATTGAACCGAGGATATCCTACGGAGAGATCTAAAGAGAATCTTGGATGGCCATATTCGTTCTGATCTAAATTAAAGAAGCTCCCCTTTTAGTTTACTAAACTAGTTTTATTAACGATAGAACGAACTGTATTTTTCCCTGACTGCTGCAATGATTTATACATAGTTTAAAAAACTATATGGACAACAAGGGAAAGGTATATATACATGCTCTAACATAAACTAGTATACAATTAACTTCAACAAGTCATGCAATTCTGTATATTACTAGATTTCTTTTTCTTGACAACAGCTGATATTATGTACAAAATCCCACCATCTCATAGTACAAGACGCTTCAATTTTTTTATAGTTCTTTATGCTATGTTTTTCTACAGTCTTGATCAAACTTATAAAAAATAACTAAAAAGTCAAAGCGTCTTGTAATTATTGTAGATGGCAGATCGCGATGATGAACAGATCCTCATGGACGAGATCGTAGAGGGCAGCAGCCAGTATTGGGCGGATGAGGAGCAAGAGGACCCCAATCAATACCTAAACGAGGAGGGAAACGAGGGCACAAACTAAGATGAAAGTGAAAGGCAACCGGCTGTTGGAGAGAAGAGGGCACGCGGACAACGAGGTGTCGCGAGGAAGCTAGAGGACAGGCACATTATTAGTGATGTGGCCCCAAACGGCGAACCAGTAGCCCCTGCCGGCATATTACGAAAGTACGTGGGACACAGTGGTTGGGTCGTGAGGGATCACGTGCCCATTAGCACAGTCCACTAGCATCAACCAAGATCAGCCGAGGAAGACCAAAGTTATCTTCCAGATACAGAGAAAAATATGTTGTGGACCACCATGCTCCAGACATTCACGGTCCTTGAGGCAGCTCAGCCAAGACTGAAAGAATGGACGATGAAGAAAATGGCTGAAAAGTTCCGGAAGTACAAGTCGGCTCTGTATAAGAATTACGTCCAGAAGGGTCTGACACCTGATTTTGACAAATTACCCAAGCTGAGGGATCATTGGGATGCGTTTGTCGCATACAAGACCTCCGAGCACGGGCAAGCGCAAATAGAAAATAATAAATCCAATGCCACTAAGAAGCAGTACCATCACCGGCTAGGGTCAGGTGGCTATAAGAAGGCAATCCCCAAGTGAGATACACTGGAAGCCGCGTTGATAGAGAAGGGTATTGAGCCGGCCACAACGAACTGGCCTAAACGTTCCAGAAATTGGTATTATGGTCATGGTGGAACGCTCAATCCCACTGATGGCTCCCTTGTATTCGGCGATGCGATCCACGAAGCAGCAAGCCAACTTACGGAAGCAGTGGATGCGTCTGCTCAGGGAACATTCAAGCCTGACAGAGAGAAGGATGAGCTTACGTTCGCACTACAGAATCCCGAGCATCCAGGATGAACACGAGGAAAAGGCATGGTACCTTGGAAATATGGATTTCAAGAGGACAACCACACTTACAAGAGTCAGATGAGGAGCAAGAGGGATACGGAGGCGAAATTGAGATATCTCGAGGAGAGGGTCGCCTGGTAGGACTAAAGAATGCAAGAGGAGGTCGAACGACGGGTGGACCAACGCCTAGCGGAACGACAGAGCCAGCAGACGGTGCAGCCGTCTGTCCCTCCTATCATGGTGAGCCCCTCAGGCAATCGCACCAGCTGTGCTTCTACGGGGCAAGCAGGAGAACAGGGCATAGAAGGTGCAGCAGGGCTAGCTCACGGCAACCCATCGTACCCCGTAGATGAAATCACGCGGCGGACACCTTGTGACCTACACAGTACCTTCAAGAACATATCACTCAAGGTATGCTCATAGTTTTATGATATATCTCTTGTAAATTGCAAACGGTTATGCATGCATCGGTTAATTACTAAGTAACCTTGATTCTCGTGAAGGTGGTGTCGGGAATGGCCATACCAGTGGACCCTTCAGGGACTTACCATTGCAGACCGATTCCACCTGGGTACTCCAAGGTCGAAGTTGAACTGGTGGAACGAGGGTTCGAGGATCTCGAGCTAGACATCCCCGGAGGAGACGGGGAGATGAAACTAGGAGACACAGCCCATGCCATTATACTATGGTGCAAGCGATACATCGTGTTTCCCGGACGAGCAGCGGCGTCTTCTCCTCCGTCTCCTCCGTCTGCACCCTCTCCTCCGCCTGCACCATCTCCTTCGCCTACACCGGCTCCTCCACCTCCGCCTCCTCCACCTGCACCGTCATCGTCTGCTCCGCCTTCACGAGCTATAAAGTCGTGCACACTTCATCCAGCGCCGTCTAAGTCCGCAGAACAAATGAAGAAGCCAAGACTTGATGAGCCAAAACTCCCCGCTCCCAAGAAAAGGGCATATGACCGCACTCCCGAGGAGACTGACGAGGTCGTACAAGCGGAAGTGAAGGCGTTCTTCAAGCCACGGAGCCCAGAAAAGAAGATTCCCATAGATCCAGCTGCTAAGAAATTTTTTCAAAAGATGAGCGAACCGGTCAAGAGGGCTTTACTTTCGGATTATGACCGGTCGATGACGAAGTTGGCTTGGAAGCAAAGAGTAAGGACCAAAGAAGTGCATCAGCTCGGAAAGCAACCGAAACAATCAGTTGAGCCATTGCTACCACCCGGTGAGGCGGAACTAAGGCAATAGATAAAAGAGACGGGTCTGAACAGGGAGCAGCTGGTGGGAAAGGCACCAATAACCAAAGTGACCGAAGCCGATTTAAAACACAAATTTAAACTCAGTGAACCGCTTGTCAAGCCTATTCAGGTGAACACCCTCTCCATACAAATGTACCGCTTCCATCAATGGTACATGGAATGTTCATCCAAAGGTAGAACGATGGTTGGAGCGAGGATAAGGAACACATATTACTATCAAGGAGATGATGTCCTATGGATCAACTTCGAGGATGTATTTGATGTATACCAACTAGATGCCCTCGATGTCTCCATTCTCAGCTGCTGGGTTTTGTAAGTATCATTTTAGCAAAATTAATTTTATTCCTTAGCTCCTTGTCTATACCGTTCAATGGTTACACTGTGCGGATAGTTGATGCAAATATATTTATCCTTTGTAGAATGGAGATTCAATCGTGCCGTAAACAGGGGATTTATAATATTGGATTCATGGACCCCCGCAAAGTAAATGTTGAAATGACACGGGACTTTGAGGAGGCTACAGACGACAATATTGTTCATTTCCTGGTGAGCAGCATTACAAGACCTACATACTATTGCCCTATAACACAGCGTGAGTTTGAACTGTCTTCCTAATTCGTACCAACTTCTTCCTCATACTCATACCGTGACATATGTATTATCTCACGCAATTTGCAGATTCCACTGGATCCTTCTCCTCTTTGACCTTTCACTATGCAAAGTCCATGTCTATGACTCAATGGATAAACCGAAGTCTACTTTCGACAAGATTTTTGAAGTGATAGATAGGTAATGCCATCTAGTCAACTGACAGTAATTATGAACACTGCTATTGCTACTATGCAGATCTCCGATATTTAATCATAGCTTCCAACTGTACATAGGACATGGGCAAAGTTCCGTATATTGGTCCGCAGGGTTTGGAAAGAAAAACTTGGTAGGAGATTTAATTTTCCGGTGAGTACATACTCCAAAAACATATTGAATCGTTAATTTGTTCTAGGAAAAACTAGTACATTAAATCTCTCGTCGTTTCTCCTTAAGTATGCAAAATAGGAGCAGGGGAATAATTTGTGCGGCTACTACGTCTGCGAATATACTCGCTGCATTGTACACCAGATCAACAGTGACAAGGATCTTGAAGTACGCAAAAATCATTCATACATTATCCCATCGATTTTTTATTGACATCATATACTTATATCTCAATTTTTTCAAATGATAGATTATTTACATGAGGGAAAAACTATCCAACGAAGAATTTATAAAAGTTGTTCAAGAACAATTGATGGGATTTATCAATGAACAAATAATTGATCCCGCGGGAGAATTCCACTACGATGGAAGGCCTATAGATCATGATCCCCATGTATAACTTGTCTTAAGTTTCTTTGTAATATACAATAGAAATAAGAATTAACGAAGGAGTGTTACATATGTATGTATTTAGATATGTATACATGTGTGTGAGTACATTTCAGTAATATGAGTATATATTTACTTGAGTGCATATATTTAAGGAACATATATATGTGATAAATATGTATTTACACACACATATATATATATGTGTAATATATTATAAATTATATATATAGATGTACTATGCATATACATGTATTATGCATATACATGTATTTATACATATATATGCATAATATATAAACAAGCAGCTAGCAGCTAGCAGAACCAGCAATCTTTAAAAAAAGAAGAAGAAAGGGTTAATTGGATACATACCATTATAATTTTCACGGTTTTGAAAAATGCCATTACTATTCACCTATTTAAACTCATGCCACTGTATTTTCAACATTATTTGATATATGCCACTACTTACCTCTTCAACCTATTTTCTAAAACTTTTGGACCGAACTGCCCATGGTCTTCCTCCTCCTCCTTCCCTCCTTTCTCTCCCCTATTCATCTTCCCTCCTAATGGATCTGGTAGCTTGTGCATCAGTGATTTAGTTGATTTAATGGATCTGGTAGGTGGTGTGGGGTCATCTTGCTGCTCCTCCTCACATCACCTGCACACTGCTTGAGCTGAGCTCTCCCTCTCCTCCACCCAACAATGACCATGGCTGCCGTCACAAGCTTGGCTCTAGTGGCAGCAGCTGAAACCGATGTCCTACTCCCTCCAGCGGCCGCGACAAAGCACCATGCCGGCGAGGAGCACGACGACCTTGTCGGTGGCAGCGATAGCACCCAGGATGAAGGCACCGGCAAAATCCGGCAGCGGCAGCGTTGGTGGACTGCCATGGCCCGGTCTCCATTCCACCACCATCGATGTGCCCTTCACCTACTTTGAGTTGGACGCCGCCGTCGTTGACCGACGACCGTCAACATGCCCACCTCGCCGCAGACAGTGGCTGATCCCATGCGACCAAGAAAAGCCAGGAGCCTGGCATCGTGCAAGTCGGCGCCGTCGTTTCTCGAATGGAGATTCGGGCTGGGCGGTAGCTCGCGATGATTGTCGAGCCTGAATGCGTTCAACCTGATGGAGCCGGCGGTGCACCCGGAGGCGTCCCCGCGGAGCACCGCAGCCATCTTGCACTGCGCAAAGTATGCTGTGTCCTGGGCCTCCATGCTCCTCCTCTCCGCGATTCAACCTATCAGTATGTTCGATCAGGATGACAGCAGCGCCAGGAGTGTCCCGGAGCGGCAACAGCAGCAGCAGCCACACAGCCTTCACCTCTGTCTCTATGCACGTTGTCATCAGGAACCAGTTCCATAGAGATTGAGGCAAGAGGAGGGGATGAAGAAGGCAAAGGGCAATTCAGTCCAAAAATTATAGAAAATGTGTTGAAGTGGTAAGCAGTGGTACATATCAAATAATAATAAAATTGTAATGGTATATACTCAAATAGATGAATAGTAATGGCATATATCAAAATGGTTAAAGTTATAATGGCATAGATCCAATTAACCCAAGAAAAAATATCTTTAGTCCCGGTTGGTAACATCAACCGGGACTAAAAATGGTAGAGCCACGTGGAAAAAGGTGGCTGGCGCTACCATCTTTAGTCCCGATTGATGTTATCAACCGGGATTAAAGATGGCTCTTTAGTTCCGGTTATTTCACCCGGGACTAAAGATGGGCATCTTTAGTCCCGGATTTGTGGTCCCGGTTGCATAACCGGGACTAAAGGAGGTTACGAATCGGGGTTAAAAACCTCCTTCTTCACCAGTGTGTGCTGTGTAGCTGTCATACGGTCTAAGGCATTACTTGGTTATCTCGTGTGTGTCTATAGGAGGATGAGCTCTGCTTGTTGTTTGCAGACTTGAGCATCGAGATCCAGGAGGCTGAAGAAATTCTCAAGGTTGCTGTGTGCGCCAACAGGTCCAAGGGAGTAGATGGGCCTAGAACTAGCATTGTTCACAAAGGTAGTATTACACTTGATCCGATGAATTTTCATGGTACTACCTAGTAGATTACTCGCACTTTGGTTTCATGTGCCATGTTTTGTTATTGTGTATGGTAAAAAAACATGATGCCCTATGAGGCTATGAGCTATGACAATGTGGTATATAGATCGTGGGAACTTTTTTATTGTTTCCGATCATCAACCTGTGTTTGATTCTGTGAAGTGACACTGATAAGGTCCAAAATTTGTTTGGAGATCCTTGACTTAACGAAGGGCCATGATTGTAGTGCTTTTGACTCGTGCGGATATTTACAGGTGCCCAAAATGCATGGGATATGCTATCTGATGAGCAATCGCGGAGGCACATCAATACTGGATCTGCTGACCTCAACAACATACTTGGTGGAGGGATTCACTGTAAAGATGTTACTGAGATTGATGGGTTACCCTTTTAACATCTATACTAACAAAGGAACGAGTACAGATGCTCCTGATAAAACCGTTAATTTTCTACTCCTCTGACGAATTGTATTGATCATAGTGATTGTTAGCTACACACTCTTCCTACTTTCCATGTCATTGGTGGATACTGAATATCTGGTAATGCCTTTGGTTTTTCCCCTATTATTTACACCTAAAGTAATTATGCCCATTTTTTTTAAATCTGAAGTGATTGTCCTAATCAACAGTCCCAGGAGTCGGTAAAACTCAACTGGGTATGTTGTACTATTAAATGCAAATTCAAATGAAGATTTCACTACTAAAGATAACTTTTGTCAGTATTCAACTAGCAATCAATGTTCAAATTCCTGTGGAATATGGTGGACTTTGTGGGAAAGCTGTTTATATAGGTACATATTTTCACGCTAAAGCACCTATCTTGTCTTAGCAATAAAGTCTTAATAATATCTGCGTATTGTAACAGATACAGAAGGAAGTTTCATGGTTGAACGCGTCTACCAAATTGCTGAAGGGTGCATCAGTGACATACTGGAGTACTTTCCACACTGCCATGACAAGGCTCCCGCCGGACAAGAAAAACTGGAGTACTTTCGAATATGCTGCTATACTGAACAAATTGCAGTCATTAACTATCCGGAGAACTTTCTAGAGGAGCATAAAGATGTACTTTTCGTGAACAACTTATTCCTGAATTATTAGTTTATAACCACGTTAAGTTTGTCCCTTAATTTCATTAAAATAAATATGTATTAACGCAATTTTGTCCCACGTTAGTTTCATGCCATGCCATTGCTTTTACACTCTATCATTATTGGTGTAATTGAAGCCAATCTGTGCATGATTAATTAAGTACTACTTTTTTAAAATATGAATTAATATGATTTCTTAAAATAACTTTCATATAGAAAATTTTACAAAAACACACCATTTAGCAGTTTGAAAAGTGTGCTTGCGAAAAACGAGAGGTGAGTTAGGAAATTGAAAAAAATATGTCACTTTCCCAACTTTCTACTCTCTCGTTTTCTATAGAAAAGTCACTTTAAAAAATTATTAATCTAGTTTTCAGGTTTTTTTACCTACTGGAATTATAATACAAATTAATCACTAAAAGTAGTCATATCTTGGGACGAAGTAGCAGTAGTATATATATATAGTCCAGTTATGATAATGATGTGCCTTACCCCTAATGTATTGATGTTCAAATGAAAATATCGTAAAATAAACTAAAGATTTAGAGACTACAAATTCAAATTTTAAATCCAGATTTAAAATTAAAATTTTGCTTAGAAGCATAACCAACAATATTGAGCCTATCATAAAATGTAGTATTTGTATTACATACAACATGGGATAGAATCGAGGAGAGCTCAGGCTGTAGGCCTTTTTATGCTGTCCTTTTTTTTAGACAGCTGTGTTAGCTCCTCTGAGTTTCTTAAACTCCTTCCGTTTCCCATCAAGCTGGGATGTGAGGTTGTTGATGTCTTAGGCAATTATGCAGGAAGTGCGAGACAACAACCGTGCTATCAGCTTCAGGCACCATGCTACGATGGATCAGAGCATGTCCAAGAAGTCGAGGTTGAAAAGAAGGCAGTTGGGCTCTCCACGGATCAGCAGGATGCGGGAAATGAGACAACCAAGATGACTTACTCCATCGACTGTGACTCGGTGGAGTGCACACTCGCGTTGGTGCTTCCTCCTGGAGGTGTGAGACAGGTGTGAGACAGCAAACATGCTATCAGCTTCAGGCACCGTGCCGTATGTTGCAGTGCGCATATACATATACGAACGACACGGTGCCTGAGGTGGAGAGCAAGGGAGCCAATAGATGGCAGGGTACTATGACTACTTGAAATGGTCCGGAGTAGACTATAGTAAAATTTGTTTTTAACATGATATCAGAGCAACGCATTGGCAAGCTCGATTATAGTAGTACTCATATAAGGAAGGAGTAGGGCAAAGCGAGGTGGAGAGGTGCAAGTGTGGGTAGATGGTCATAGCTTTATATAAGAGGAGGGAGGTGTAGTGTGTGGGAGAAGCCAAGGCCCAAGGGTTCTTGGCACCCGTACTCCCATGGGTTAAGTCATACGTTGTTTGTCTTGAGCGAAATAAAAGCTTGTTCGGCAGCAGTGATACACCGATATCGGTGTCCTTGTTATCCATGTGAGAATCGATCACAAGATTCACCGATCAAAACCTGCGTCGCATCACTTTGGGAGGCGCTATCATATATCTCCGCCCTACTGAATCGAGTAGGTCTACTGTATATTGATGCAACGAGACAAGGTGAGGTCTCGAATCAATCCACTCTAAAGTAGTAGTAGCTAATAAAAGGAGAGAAATATTAATAGCAAAATGCCCATGCTTTCGCTACGGGAAAAATGAGAGAAGGCGTGAATGATTTTGTTTGCATACACGTAAACCTGTATATATAGACGGACAGTACAATGTGCGGTGGTTCACGACACGCGTGCATAAAATGGTCAACGCGTACGTGCAGATCGCGGATGTAAACACATCGAGCATATGCATCTTTGGGTCCTTCGGACGTAAACATGTTGATTTGCTTGTTGGTTCGCGTGGTGCCTAAATGGTCTACGCGCACGTGACGATCACAACGTAAACAGAGCGATCACTGTCATGTGAGCCCCACTGGATGAGGACCCACATATCAGTGACCACGTCAGGGGGGAAGTTCACGTTAGAGAGGATCCCTTTGTTTTCAGCAAGTTTAATACGAAGCACTAGTAGAGCCAACTAAGATAGACTCTATTTTTTTCTCTTCTGTCTCTTTCTCTCATTAAGAATTTAACGTAAATATTTCAAGCGAAATGAAGCCTGTTCAGCATGAGCGATATGCTGATATCGGGGTCCTCATTATCCACGTGGGAATCGATCACAAAATTCACCGGTCAAAAGTTGTGTCGCATCACTACTCGTAGTTGGGAGAGGTGGTAGTAAAGGCTATCCTATCCCAGCCTGCAGTGATGAATCGAGTACGTGTAGGCAGCGAGACAAAGTGGCATCTCGACTTGTCGTGAAGTAGTAATAATTTAGCAGGTACCACTTCTATGAGTAACTTACTAGGAGTACTACTACTAGTAAAACAAAGAGCTGAAGGAGAGATGTCGTGAACGATTTTGTCTATCTATACGTGCATGCATGGAGAAGTGACCCATCCCACAGGGTGGTCTTGTAGCTATCCCTCCAAGCGGGACGGCCAGATGTGGTGGGCTCACCAACCGGCTGACATGTGGAGCAGGGAATGCGAAAGTCTTCCATTTAGCTGTCCGTGTATTCACCTGTCAGTCACCGCAGCTGATAAAGTGGGGCTCGTGGGGTGAATGCTGAGTACACGCCACGTTCCGCTTCTTTTACTCCTGTGCTTGGAACTACTTCTAGATGCGTTCAAAGCAGATGCAACAACCTTACAAAATGGTCTTACAGCTGAGCACGGACCCGAGATAGCTGGAACGAGCCGCTTGCCTACTTGGTCGCTGGCAGCATTGCTTCACCGCAAAGTCAAGTACTGCACTTCGGCGCGTGGCACATTGCCCTGGTCCTGTTCACTCGGGTGACTCGGCATGCTTGATTATTTCTCATCTTGACACCTCCTTCTTGCATGTAATTGAGTTATAATTTCCAGTTGTATCCTTTGGGCGCCGCTCTGCCATGGCTTAATTTCACCGCGTGTTGTCCCATCAGTATGCCTACCGCCCTGCACAGACCACCGAGAGGCGATCCCGGCCAAGCCCAGCTTAGAGAGCACTGCTAATGAAGTTTCCAGGTCGAGCCCAAACAACAAGCGCCGCTAGGCTCGCCTTCCAATACACTATTAACATAACCAGGTCTATCTTTAATGCTACATCCTCACCAAGTTTTGTTATATCCCAGGGTAGACTGCAATCCCGGGGGCACAGCCAATGTTTGGGGCGCAAGGCGCGCCCGGGGCCCGCATGATACCTTACCTCTTGATGAGATGCCTAGTTATCTTTGACAAGCTTGGCCAAGATGTCGTTGATGAAAGAGTTTACGATGGATATGGTCTTGGAGGAAATGTTGATATCAAGATGTATCTGTTTCAGTACCTTGTAGATATAAATCTTGTATGTCTTCACACTCTTCTTTGTACCTTGCATATGTAAATCTTGTATGCCACGACACTCTTCTTGAAACCTTGAAAATGTAAACTTTGAATAGCACTGGGCGCCGGTGTCTCAGGCCCCGGTTCCTACCTCGCACTAGGTGTCATTTACCATTCCAGTGGTTTCTCACTTGACAATGGATTCGTGTTGTGAATGCTGAGTGCAGGCCACGTAGTGCTCCCTTGTCCCTAGGGCAGCGTGGGCACATGAAAGGTGAGATGCATGGCCACGTCGCCCATGTTTCCCGTGAGCCGTCTATAGGCCTGGTGAACGTAAACACACTTTACGGCTCAGGCACCACCAATTATGTCTACGTCAGGATTGCGGACGTAAACACATCGAGCGTATCACCTACGCCACTGTATACACGACGCGTCGTGGGGATCATGAGTTGCCTACATGGTTCATGCCTACCTCAGGATCACAGAGTAAACACATTCATCCTACGCTCGAAAGGTTTACGCGCACAGTGTCATTGTACGTGAAGACGTGCATGGTTCCCAAGGTGCCAAAAAGGTTTACGCATCTTTAGACCTTGTGAACGTAAACATGTCAATTCACGATGTGCGTAAAGTATGTTGTTTACGCATCTTTTGATCTTTCGAGCGTAAAACATCAATTTGTATTGTGGTTCCGAGGTGCATACCGTATTCTTGAAGGTTGTGTTCTTTGGTTGAGGTTGGGAACAAACCTCTTACGCACGCAAAATGGAGTAACTCAATAGCGCATGATTAATTAAGTATTACTTTTTTTTCAAAAATGGATTAATACGATTTCTTAAAACAACTTTCATATAGATTTTTTCGCAAAAAACACATCGTTTAGCAGTTTGAAAAGTGTGCGCGTGAAAAAGAGAGAGGTGAGTTGGGAAATTGAACAAAAGAACTTCACTTTCCCAACTTTCTACTCTCTCGTTTTGTATAGAAAAGTCGCGAGGGGCCTAAAGGGAAAGAGAGCCCAACCCGTCAAGGCCCATGTCACTAACAAATGTGAACGATTCTGTATATACGTGCATGCATGCAGAAGTGAGGGCCCATCCCATAGGGTGGTCTTGTCGTTGTCCCTCCAAGCGGGATAGACAGATGTGACGGTCTCACCTACCAGTTGACATGTGGACCAGGGGATGCGAAAGTCTTCAATTTAGCTGTCTGTGGGCCCACCTGTCAGTCACCGCAGCTGATAGAGTGGGGCTCGTTGGGTGAATGCTGAGCGCATGCCATGTTGCGCTCCTTTTTCCCTGAGGCGACATGGGCACGCGAGAGGTGAGATGAATGGCCACGTCGCTGTGAGCCGTCCACAGGTTATGTATCATCCCACAATTAATGTGGAATGACGGGACAAAAAAGCGCACAGGACCCCTCTTAATGTAAAGGGTTCCTCTGGGGAAAGCTCGGGTCCTGTGGCCGCATCCTAGGGGTCCCGAGGTGTCCAAGGTTTGTCCTCGGGGAACAGCCTTCCCCAAATTGTGGATGTAAACACATCGATTCTACGCATCTTTGGGTCTATATTATACGCTCGACATGCATGTTTATGTGCGCATTCTCATCGTACGCGTAAACCATACACGTAAGTCGTGGACGCTGAGCGTAGAGTGGTTTACAAGTTGCGTTAAACCCTTTAAATGTAGCCTCATTCTTTAGCAGTCATATGTGGTACACGACTTTAGCTATTAATGCAGAATGGCGGGATAAGGAAGTGCACAGTATGTAAAGGATTCCTCCGGGGAGAGCTCGGGTCCCTGCCCCGAAGTTTCAAGGTTTTGTCCTCGGACCACCTCCATGAGATCGTTCATCCTCGAGCCATCTCTCCCTTGACACTCTGGACTGGCTGAGCATCAATGACCACCGTCACCTTCATCCCAGGGTAGGGCCCGCACTACCCGAGTATCCGAGGGGAACCACAGTTCCTACTTCTCCGACAATGAACCCTAAAAGCCCAACAAGACAAACAACTCTAAGAACTACAAGGTGATGCGAACTCTCTCGCAAGGGGTGGCCCGATTTTCAAGGTAGTAGGTTTGAAGCAAAAGGCACCGGTGTAAACCGTGCACCACAAGGGTATTTAGCTGTGAGCAGCAAGAGGATAACGATGAGCATCCCTCATAGATTAGGTGTGAGAATATGAAGCCACGTTCTAGTGGTCAAGGCTAACATAAATGAGAATGCAAAGAGTTTTCTCGGGTTCGCACACAACCATTCAGCTCATGCGCAACCTTCCGTAAAAAATGCTCTAACTTCTCATTAGTTGGAAAACGATAATGAGGTGGGGTTGTTGCATTGGAAACTAGACTTGTCCCTCTTTCCAACCATGTATGCCATCCAAACCATCTCTTGACTGGCTGGGTCACGCAAGGTTGGAAGTTGACCTTTTGCAGTGTAAACTATCCTCTTGTTGGTGTAGACAGCCATTGATAGTGTATGGGATGATTCCTTCTCGGTGTAACCCTTGTTGTCCTCAACATAAACCATCTTTCTTGGTGTAGTGATGATGTCTTCTGGTTTAAACCTTAGCAATACAAAGGTAGAGCATCTAGGTAGTATAAAATTCTCACTAATATTTGGGTTAACTTGACCAAAGAGTGAGTTCATCACTTGTTGTATTTTCTTGGCACGGCTGCGCATAATTGGACCATGATATGTTTGATCATTCTTGCTGAGACGTAATCCATCAACTTGGTTTTCGTCATCTTCAATTTCTTCATGTGATGTATGTTGTAATCCATCACCCTTGTATACGTCATGTGTAGCTAGGATGTCCTCATCACAAGGTCCAACTTTTAAATGTTCCAAGGAGGATAAATAGTAACCTTAGTAGATCCTATGAGAGTAAACACATAATTATTTACCCCATGTGAACATACCTTTGTTCTGCCAAAGCGTAATTACCTATAATCTAGGGGTATCACATAAAATATCTAACTGTAGTTACAAAATTTGAAACATATTAAGGGACTAAATGGAAAACCGATATAAGAACTTGAGCATAATAATGAAAGCGGAAGGGTTTCAGTAGTAAAATAGTACAACTCATATGGGCTATTTGATGGAATTTTGTCAGGCCATCCGCTACGAATTGCAATGAGGCTTTTCAGCCATTGTTTTTAAAAAAGCGATGTATACAAACCCAGCGGTTTGTTGGGCTGGCCCATAACAGAATATTATTATTTAACAAAACGTAAACCATTCACGAAGTCTGGATCTGCTGCGGCTATGTACTTGCATTAACTTCTTGTGTAACCTAAGAACTTATGTACGTAAACGAATAACCATTCACTTATTCTGGATCTTCTACGATGAGTGATGAGTCATCTAAACTATAGTATATTGAGGTGTGTACAATAAACTACAACATACGAAACTTTCTTTTACATATATAACTTGTGTTCTAGAAATGCTAACTAAAGCAGCGACTTGTAAGACTTAATAAATTCCGGTGATGGCAAGTCCATTTCCCTCAGCGTAAACCATAGCTATATCAGCGTAAACAAAATTGTCTTATCTTCTCCAACGACGGTAGGTCTCTTTTTCACGATGACCATATTCTCCGGCAGGATGTGCGTAAATTAGCAACGGGTGATGGTTGGAGTGGTTTGCGTAAACCATCATGACACAACATTATTAAAATGACATCTATGCTCTTCTGTCGAGTTTATGCACAATGCAATAAGCCTTTATATGGTGGGAGTGGGTATTGCTTCTCAGGCATCGGACATACCTGACCGCACCTAAGAATGAAAGTAACGAGATGGCCCACAATTGTTATCTTGTTATACATGGTGAAACTATTAATTTGACATCTGCTTCATATCAGACTATTATTTAACTATTATTCAAGTCTATATTCACAACCTCATGCTATTAAAAAAATAAAATCTCAAAATATTTCAACAAATTGGTGAAACAATCCAACAATGGGTAGTTATTTACCTACATGGCATATTCTACATATGTATCAAATGCTTTACTTTTGTACTTGTTTATACCCATAACAATTAATGGAATAACTCTCTACTTTTTTAATATATTTTTTAAACTTATATTGCCTCCGTATATTGTATACTGAAGTGATTATACATAATTAATTCTTGTCAAGATTTACTGTGCCCACGTAATATAGTATTATTGTACTTTGTGTAAAATATATTTAGTGTACGACATGAATTGAATTAAAACTCAATTACACATATCATAGAAAAATATTTTTTCTGTCAACATGAAATTTTAAAAGTTATTAAAGATAAATAGAATTTCACCGTAGTGTTTAGCACGGGCAAAGTAAATTTGATTTCCCTAACAAAGCACCCATCTCACAAATGTTTAGGCTCATCATTCCATTCATGTTGGGTCTTTTGGAAAAGAACTATTTCATTCCATTTTTGCTAATAAAATTTGGGTGAATTCATGGGTCACTGATTAATAATTTATCACATGAGACAAATTGTACTGTTACATGTTTTGTTTGTTTGAACTTTGCTCAATTTTATTTGACTGCAAACTATTTTTAGACAGATTGCTACATAGTATTTATAGATGTGATCCTATTTTTTTTAATATTTAAGGCACGTAGGCATGATATAAATATTCCCAATGTTCTCTTTTAGAGTAATTGAACTAATAAAAGATATTTTATTGCTGATAGCAAACTTGCATTAAATGGAAGTATTTTTCAATTAATGTTAACGGGTGCGCGGCGTATACTAGACAACACCCCAAAATTAGGAGGTTTGCTAGTTAGCACGCTCTCACCCTCTTATTTTGATTTAAAAGTTTTCAGTTTGGAATTTTGAGTTGAAAGGTTTTTAAAATTTAAGTTGAAAGTTTTGAATTTTGAGATGAAAGTTTTGAAATCTAAATTGAAAGTTTTAAAATTTGGATAAAACGTTTTGAATTCTGAGTTGGAAGTTTTTTTTATTCTAACTTGAAGTACGTGCAACTCCGTATGCGCGCAGGCCCCGCATGGGCCTGGTGAGCCTAAAAATTGTGCACGAGTTTCTCTATACTTTAGTATACAGCATTGATGTGTTCGTTGCGAAAATGCTAGTTCGCCGGCGCTCGCGTATGCGGAGGCTGAGCGATCAGTTCTCTTTTCATTTTATTTTACCGTTTTTTATTTTTTCCCATCATGCAGTTTTTTTAAGTTTACATACATAAAGTTTATACTATTAAACTTTATACACCTAAAATCTTTACTATTAAAGTTTATACCTCAAAGTTTATACACTAAAAGTTTATATACCTGATTTAAATTTGAATTATAATTTAAATATATTATTCTATATACAAACGTTTATATCTACGAAGTTAGCAATGTATATAATTTTATATATAAAATCCATGTACATGAATAGTTTTTTAGTACAATATATTTTTATTTTTTTCTTATTTTTTGAATTTATTTTTAAATTGGATTCAAATTCATGAGTATTCGGTGAGCCACGAGCCAAACTTAAAGGATAACGTGTAGATGTCGTGATCATGTGCCGCGATCGCTGGCGGGTGATCGCCTATTAGCCGGCCGCACGAAAAAGCTAAGCGCTCAAGCTCTCCCCCATGTTACTTTCTTTTTTTAGCACCGTATTACTTTCCCGTTTTAGTAAATTTATATATTAAGATTTGTACACCTTAGATTTACAAATCTAAATATTATACACTCAAAAACAGTTTCTGTATCTAAAATTGATCAAAAGTTTATATACCAGATTCAAATTCGAATTCGGAATTTGAATCGGATATATAAATTTGACACATAAATTTTAGTGTGTAAACTCTAGATGTATAAACTTTATGTATATAAAATTTAAAAAAATTATATAGTGAAAACTGGAAAAAGTAGTGAAAAAAACCGATCGCCCCCAAGCGATCGATCGCTAATTAGCGATCCCCTGTTCGTTGCCGTTGCAATACGTGTACCGAAATTCGTGAATCTCATCAACAAGTGCCTTAGTCGAACATCGCGAAAATAAGGCCATCAAGATTGGTAGCAACTGGAAGCATCGAAACATTGTCGGACGATGCAGAAGGATTGATAATGGTGCTGCTTCACGTGGTGGCTTTCTTGCTACACCGTTCCATTTGTATACTGTGATTTGATACAAATTAACCCTTGAATGTACCCTGGATCCGATTAATGGACGGCCCGAACATGTTTTCACGCAGTAAAAATGATTTTTAGTATCCGGACACAAAATGGTAAAATCCCTCCCCTTTCCACTAGTTCTATCCGCATAAAGCAAGGTTGGTTGAACCCAGGAACATGGACTGATGGACATATCGTTGCTTGAGAACCATATCAAAAAAGGGAGCACGTAGGGTTGGGGCTCTCCCAGTAAAATCATTTAGGCCCCCCTTTGGATCAAAGGAATTAAAAAAACAGAGTAATAAGAAAAATATAGGATTCTAACAAGAATACAAGTGTAAAATATATAATTGTAAAACATAGGAAAACATAGAAATGACCATTTGATTAGGCCGTATGAGAAACACAGGAATTTGATAAAGACTCGAAGGATTTTTTCCATGAGGTTCTCCCTTATGTTAGATTTCCTCCAAAACTTACATGGGAATAGGCATTCTATAGGAATTTCATAGGATTCCATAGGATTCATTCCTTTGATTCAATGGACTATATAGGAAAAATTCCTATGGAATAAAATCCTCTAAAATTCCTATGAATTACCTTCGAATCAAAGGGGGCCTTTATCATGAAAAAATGATAAATTGTCATTTACAACTGGTAACTACCCCTCCGTCCATAAATATAAGGTTTTTTGATTGGATGTGATACGTCCTAATACTTAGGATACTATGAATCTGAATAGACTAGGATGTATCACATCCAACCAAAAAAAAACTTTATATTTTAAGATAGAGGGAGTACTTTACAACATTAAACTAAGCATCGAAACCAAGCAGAGAAGAGTGAAAAAGGAACACCTTACGCTAGCAATCCTGATAAATCCCAGCATCAGAAATCTGCCACCCGACATTCTTGTCCTATTCCCAGGGTATCTGATATGTGCTTGCACATCCACAATGTCTTGTAGAGAAGAAAATAATAATCCACATCCAGCACATCCACTGTCATATGTAGCCAAGAAATTAATGTTCATCCAAGTTCAATGGTTTTCTGTCCATGGAATTTGCTTGTGGTACTTTGTGAACATTCCTTGAATAAATATCACCTCAATTCGTTATTAGCAGGGTCGCTCAGTACGGTGCAAAACCATTATCGGCACAGCATCCCTGCAACCAAGCAACATCTCACAAATCTATTCTGGTGGGGCTCCTCCATC
Source organism: Oryza punctata (assembly GCA_000573905.2). Lineage (NCBI taxonomy): Eukaryota > Viridiplantae > Streptophyta > Magnoliopsida > Poales > Poaceae > Oryza > Oryza punctata. The sequence continues at coordinate 14,670,114 of CM002492.2, read as the reverse complement.
CGAAGGTGGTGCAAAAACATTTACCAATGCAAATCATCTCTCAGATCATGCAAAGGTTCCAGCTAAACAGTTGTACCAGGCAAGCATCAAATGCACATGGAATCTCCTCATAATCTCTTGTTTGTAGGGCTCCTATACAGTATGTTATGCAGTATCACTCTTAATACAGAGCACCTTGAATTCATGCAAACTTCGAATTGCATCAGGCTTTCAGCTCCCTCTGCATCTGCATGGGCATATGCGTATAAGCAATGTACAAAATCACCACCTGGGGAAGTGAGGTACATGCATATATGCAAGGTTCATAATCACCACCTGGGGAAAGTGAGAATGGTATTTACTTCACAAAAATAACATTTCTGGCACCAAGCTGAATAGTAGCACAGCAATTGCATCGGCTACAATGACAAATAACATATATGGCCCGTGTTTGGATGAACTTAATTCAGTGTGAAATCCAGTTCAGAATGTGATGTTATACTGCCTTGCAACTCATTATGAACCAAGCAGCTATGCATGAGGTCAGCATTGAACCTCCCAGTAAAACAGAAAAATTAAATGGCATCCCTCCCTGATGATCGGAAACAGCAACCCATTGGACTCATGATAAAGCATTTTAGATATAAGGTACTGTCCAAGGGAATTTCATTCGTGCATCCTCATGGTGATACTCCATTGACTCAATCAATCGATTATACATTTGACATCTGCAGTTAACCGTCTTCCAATTCCCCCATGAAATAATCCTCCCAGATGCACTTCAAACTCGAACTCACATATATCTATGAATTTTCCTCATTTTTATTTCGTTCAAGAAAGAGTGGGTGCAGTATTCTGGCAAAAGAAGTTATCAGTGCCTTTGGTAAGCCTCATAATACCTGCCATTTCATAAAATTTTTGCAACAACAAAGATCTTGTTTGTGAGTTGTGACATGGCTCAGTCAACTTGGTGATTCTCTCCTCTTGGCTTGGATCTGACGAACACATTCAGCAACCAACAAACTAAAATTTGGAGAGACCTTGCCTGTGGGTGATGGGTTAACTCCAAACTTCTTGTAACCTTGTGTAATTAACCTCTGACATTTTTGAAAATGAGAATTGCAGAGGGAGGGAACCGAAGCTTTAAGGATGGGTCTGCCGCAAGTAATTTGAACTTGTGGGCCACTGAAACATTATGATGAATCTTGTTAGAACGCAAACATGAAGCTCTGTTAATACTCAATAAAACAAATGTAAAGTAACAAAAAGTTAAATCTGAACTGAAGTTTGCCTCAGAACATAAAAGCAGCAAATGTAATTCACAGAGAAATAGCACCAGATGTTTAACATCAAACAAATTAAACAACCTATTACAAAAACTTAGTCCAAATTCAACAGTATTATTCAAATATAATTGGAGAAAGAATGAAAGCGTAAACTTTAACAGGTATACCAAGTACAGGATGATACCCCAGATGAGTTTATACCAGGATGGTATTAGACCATATGAAATAAATAAGAAAGTTTTGTTAGATAAGTTCAACCATATTGGAAGGATCCATATATTACATCCCTACTAAAAAGTTATCATATCGATGGATCTACCTACAGCAAACCATAAACTTCCAACAGAAATTTTGCTTATTCACATTTTCATTATCACATAAGCATAAAATTACATACTATTAAACTAGACTACAGAAGCAAGACATCTTCCTCATCCCTATTTTTAATGAGATTATTCTTAATGAAGGAGCTATTTTGTTTCATTGGATCTACATGCTAGGTTTTATCTTATTCCCTATGCGTTTAAGGAAGATGCAACCCAAGATACACATCTACCCTATATACCATATAGTTTAACCACCATATACAGATCAATTGTCACTAAGAATAACAATTGCAACTATTTCACGAACAATACATTACTCCTCTCATCATATTTCACAAACAACACATAGTCATCCTCTCATATATATAATCACAAAATGAAGGCAATGAAACAAATTAGATCTTTTATTCATATTGTAACTATGTGATGAAATATCAAATTTGTTGCATCTTCAAGCATGGAGTGGTCAACAACAATGCGCTTTGAGTCACATCGTTGTTGTACACCCACAACACACTCAAAGATTTTGTGCAGAAACATGCAATTAATGTCACAGATTTAAGAATTTAAGAAATCTGTACAACATAAGCCCACATCATAAGTCCATGTTTCGCGGTCAGCACAAACGGAGGCAATGCCAGATTTCTCCGGTACCAATATAGCCTATACGAGACGAAGGCGTGGCCCTCTCAACCCTAGGTTATTATTAGATCCAGACTATGACTTGCCCAAGATCCAAACGTTTTATTGGTGAATCGAGGAGAAGAGGGGTTGTCAGCGACTTGCCTCTTGCTGATATACGCGCAACCCTTGTAGAGCACTTGGTTGGGGTCGGAGAGGATGTGGGAGTGGCAGAACCTGGCCATCGCCATGGTCCGCACCTTGCACCCGGCGAAGCCGCACTTCTTCCGCCTCGGCACCGCCGCGGAGGCCGGCCTGACCACCACCAGGTCACCGCCGGGCCCGGACGCGGAGGGCGGCGGCGGCGGCTGCTCGGCCTCGAGCGGGCTCCGCCCGAGCTCCCAGACGTACTGCCGGTGGCGCGCCCGCAGCTCCTCCCCGAGCGTCCAGTACAGCCGCCGGTAGACGTCCACGAGGCGCTTGGCGCGGCGCCTCCGCCGACGCAGCACCTCCTCCCGGGTGAGCGCCTCCGCGGTGGCCTCCATCTCCGGCGAGGGAGGGTCGCGGGGGATGATAGGGTTTCGCGGCGGCGGCGGCGGCGGCGCCTCCCCTTCCGCCTCCGATGCCGCCGCGGCGGCGAAGGGATCGATAGGGTTCAGGTGGGACGGAGGAGACGGCGGGCCGCGGGAGGAGGACATGGAGGCGGCGGGATTCGTACCGGCGGGCGCGGGATTTGGGGGAAGAGAGAGAGAGAGAGAGAGGAAGAGTGGCTTGGTCGAGGGGTCAAACAATCTCAAACTTTTGAGGGAACGCGACGCGAGAGCAGGAGAAAGAAAGAGCAGCCGCGCTCAAGTTCGCGTCCTTCGCGTTCGCGTCGAAAGTGTTTGTTTATTGGTTAATTGGAAACGTACCATTATCAAAACTTCAGTTTTAAAATATACCGTTAATATTTAATTATACCATTACAATCACTATATACCAAAATATTTGAGCCGAATTACCCTCGTCTTCCTCCCATCTCGATTGTTCATCTTTTGGATCTGGCAACCTATCTTCTTCCTTTCCATCTCTTTCCACGACCATAACTCTTATGTTGTGCTACACCATCTAGTTTAGCCTTCTTTCCTTCGCTGGCTGCATCATCACTATCCTAGTTCTTGCCCAGCTGTTCTCTATAGGATCAAGGAGATCGATTAGAAGGGTGGTGAATATGCGGTTTAAAAACTTTTGACTAAAACCGAGTTTTGTACGCAGAAAGTAAATTAAAACGGTTTTGCACAATTCAAAACCTAAATCAACTAATCTCAACTAAGTGCACAAATAAGCTAGTCTATATTGATGTTTGCAAATAAACTCTAGTATACAAACTTGCTCAAAGTATTTGAGCAAAATAAAGGAGATAAGTGATAAAGGATTTTTCCACCCGATGTTCGGAACCTTGCCAACTTCCTATGTCACTGTTGAGGCGAATCCAACTTCACCGCTCAAACCACGAAGTCACCGCAAGCACCCTTTGTCAAGGGGTGGGTAAGATGAGAGCCAGCCCACGAAGTGGTCTACCAAATCTCTATCACTATGGTTGTTCTTACTCTACTCCGAAGATAGCGAACACCAAGCCACTCATAATCAACATCGGGTCTCCTCCACAACCTTCTTGGAGAGGTCATCGGACAACTCCTTCAAACCATCTAGGAGGTGTCAACCTCCAAGCGTAACAAATCTAGGATGCTTGTCGAGTATGATCAAGTGTCACACTAGCTTTAACCATGAAGCAATACACTTGAATTGGCTTAACTCACTCTCCAACACCTCACTAGATAAACTAAGTGCACATGGGTGTGAGAGCTCTTGTAAGAGTTTAAGATAATGCAATGGAGTGCCAAAACCTTACCCTCACAGCTGGGAGAGGGTATATATACCCCCAAACACCAAAACTACCCATTGGAGTCGAAATCCCCAACTTTTGTTGCTTGCTGGTCTGACCATCATAGGGAGGCTGGTCAGACCGCCCATAGTTATAACGGCTAGAAAAGTAGTCGTTACAGTGCATTAAATGCACAAGCAGCAATAGTACGGTCTGGTCACCATAGGCTGACCGGTCAGACTGGTCTCGGCTCTAGCGGCTCTAGATCGCCAAGATGAGACATCTCTTCAAATTCAGGGCAGAGGTCAGATCGCCATGAGAGCCGCGGTCAGATTGGACAGTACACTACGGTCAGACCGCCATAAGGGTTGCGATCAGACCGCAAGTCACTTTTCTACACAATCAACCATTAGTAAAACGGCGATATCTCTTGACTCGGGTCTCAGAATTTGATGTTCTTGGACTCGAAGGAAAGCTTATTCTAAGGGCTATCCAACGCACGAATAATCCATCCAAGAAATACAATTTTTATCAGGGATAAAGGGCTAACACTCCAAAGGATACTCCACTGGACATAACCACATTAGGCTACCCAAACCTATAGTATGTACCCACTTCTCTCTTTGTTTGGGACTTGAGAAAACTCATCACGCTTGGCTAGACAAACCCACCAAATGCACCTACATGCATATGAACTAATATGGCACAAGATCATCCACATGCTCGCTTCATATATCCTCTTGATAGTACGACGCTTATCTAGCACATCCGGTCTACACCAAACACCAAGATCGGAAAAAGACTAAGAAAACATATTATCTCCATTATATATTTGCCTTGCACCATCCAACTTGGGATCAATGCTTGAGCCAAGATCAACACTTATGACTGTTCGGTTGAACCATGTTTATGCTAAGGTTTTGAGTCATGATCAACCTTTGTCAAGACTTTCTTCTCATCACAAGTTTGACTTCTTTCTTGTCAACATGGCGATGTCGTTGGCTTGGTGACCATCAACCAATAGTGTCATCCATTTGCCTCATCATAATGAGACCTATTCCTTTGCACAACTCAAAGGAAAACATTAGTCCCAACTGAAAGGGTCACTTGAGCCTAGAGGGGGGTGAATAGGCTACTTAAAATTAAATAACGGAAGCTAAAACCTAAAACAAGGTCGGATAGTTTGATCCACAGTCGGACTATCCGATGTGATCAGATAGTCTGATATTGGATCAGACTGTCTGACTCAAAAGAAATGCAAGAACCTCAAAACTTCAATACTAGCAAGAGTAAATGAACAGGCACAACCAGGGTAGAGATACACAACTAGGAAATTAGAGGAGTAGAGAGGAAATCGAATATCACCGAGATTTCTTGCCGAAGTAGTTCCCGGAGTTCAAATCCTTGAGGGGATTCTACTCTCCGTTGAAGAGCTCACAAAGAGCCGGGTCTTTGCTAACCCTTTCCTCAAGAGGTTGCACAAAGCACTCCTCCTTCCACTAGAGGTATCTCTTCCCTTTCGGAGGCGAGATCCGGCCTTCACAAACTTCTCTTGGCTCACCACAAGTAGATCGGTGGCTCAAGAGCGATGCCTAGCCATCTAGGAGTCCTCAACCTCCAAGAGTAACAAACACCACACAACTCTTGGAACAACCCTAGTGCTCAAGATCGAGTGAGACGCACACTAGGCCCTCAACAACCAAATCCACATCCACCACGAATCACCACACAAAGAACTAGGAGGGATTTGAGAGAGAGAGGGAGAAAGAGCTCAAAGATCCAAAACACTTTAGCACCAAGCTCAACCCAAATGTGAATGAGAATGAATGAGTTGGGTAACCCTAGAAAAGGGTTAGGTGGGGGGTATTTATAGATCCCCAAAAAGTGGCCGTTGGGAGAGAATCTTTTCATCCCACCTCGGATAGTCCGAGACTACATCGGATAGTCCGATGTTTTTGACCCCCAAGCATGCCAGAAACAGAGAGCAAAGTTCTGAGAAATTTCGGACTATCTGATCCATCGGATAGTCCGAAGTAATGTCGTATAGTCCGAAGATTTTGAACCAAGAACTTCATCCTCTCACAGAGACTCAAGTTCCATTGAACTTCGGAGTTTCTGGTTCATCGGATAGTCCGATCACATCGGATAGTCCGATAGGTACTTAGAAAAATTCACTTAAGAAGAATAAAGAACAGTTCAAGACAGAGAGTGAAGTTCTGTGAAAATTCGGATAGTCCGACGATCGGATAGTCCGACTTCACATCGGATAGTCTGATGTTTTTAACTCAGAGCTCAGAACACAGATAGAGAGTGAAGTTCTGCAACATTTCGGATAGTCCGACGATCGGATAGTCCGACTTCACATCGGATAGTCCGATAAGAAAATTCAGCAAAACTCAAGAAAAAGGATTTTGAGCACTAGTGTTGTACCAATCATATGCATGTGGTATCCCTCTTAGTAGTACGGCATCCTAAACACAAGAATACAAGAAATACAAGGATCACGACATGATTACCACAAGTATGACGCCGTTAAGCTCATAAACACGGTTTCATTCCTTTTTATCCTTGCATCCATTTCAACAAAGCATTAGTGTATCTCTATTTGTGTTGTCATTAACACCAAAATAATTTAGGGGTTCTAGATGCACTTTCACCAACAAATCGGTTGTCATCCTCCACTTGGTGACCAACCGGTTGCATATGAAAGATATGGATATATTTATTGAGTATTCATTAACACTACAAGTGTTATATACTGGCATGCAAGCTTAAATGGAAAGATCCAATATAAATAATAGGTGAACCAATATGGATTTAGAACATGCACAACAAGTGTATAGGATTTGTTCCCCCTAAATATATGCATACAAAGGAATATACAAGAGAGACAAGTGTATGTATAATTAAAGAATAATCAATGGGAGGTTTATCCTATACACATAGAGAAGACATATGTAGTAACGATGTAGACCAACATAGACACATAACTTCATAATCTCCATGTTCTAAATGTAAAGGACACTAAATAAAAGTCTCAAACAAACATTAATCTCACATGTATATATCAAAAACATGAAAATCATATATATATATATATATATATATATATATGTGGAGAGAAAGAGTGATACACATTGTTTGATCTCCATGCATTTCTATCACATCTCATCATCGGGAAATAACCTAGTTGACAACTTATGTGAAAAAGAGGTTAATCCCATAAATATCGGTTTATCATCTATTACCAAGGTGAGACTTATGGTGATGGATAACCCGGTATAAACAGTATAAAGAGCTGAGATGAAAAATGATTTCAAATCAAGGTGGAGATTCTATGATAAACAAAATATAGAATAAGTTCACTCTCAAGATGTGCACATAGTCAATTCAGATCAATGAGGAAACTCACACTATATTTTGAATCTACAAGAGAGATCAAGTTAGAATATGTGAAGTTTAATGCATACCTCTTATCTTTTTCAATTTATATCAAATGAGACTAGTCAATAAAAAAGCTGATAAAACCATTAGTCTCACATAATTAGATTTGTTATTAATTAAAAACAAACTAAGGTACTTGAATTTACACCCTCCGCGAGGTCGACTGCTTCCCTGTGACAACCATCACGCGGAGCTCATTGCAGAAGGTCCAGTTCCCAGCCTCCCACACGCCAAGGACGTACTGCTGTGTTCAGCCGGTGTCATTCGCCTGCGGTGACTTCACCGTGGCGTGGTCCACCGACCACATGCTCATCGGCGGGCACACGCTATGCACGATCCTGACAAAGTGACATTTTACTGTGTGCTCCTAATCTCAAACTGAAAATCATTTTATGTGCCTAATCGAGTTTCTCAAAGATCCTAAAATCCGTTCCACTAGCTTCTGCCCAACAGCAAAGCAACCAACCACTAGTAGATCCTCCAGCAGCAAGAAACCAACCAACAGCAAGAAATGGAAGGAAGAAGATGAACAGGAGAGATGGGAGGAGACAAATAAAAAGAATAAGGGCAATTCGATCCAAAAAAATTATTAAATACATTAAATGGGTATGCAGTGGCATATTTCAAATACCCGCAAAAATTAATGGCATGGCTGCAAATAGTTGAATAATAATGGCATATTACAAAACTGAAAAGTTTATAATTGTATGATTCAATTAACCCTTGTTTTTTTAGCAGGCGTTTCTACAACCTAATAACATGTACTAGTATATTTCTTCTTCTTCTTTTAGTCTAACTAATTTAAGTAAATTTGAATTTAGAGCATCCAAAATTCATATTTTTGGCTTCCTAACACTCAAAGTTACCAGTTCACTTAAGGGATAATTAGATCCGTGTCATTAAAAATATACTTGTTCTAAAATATGCTACTATATTTAAGTATTTGGAACCGCACTATTATAATTTTACACATATTGAGATATGCCACTATTTTACCCCTTGGATGCATTTAAAAAAAATTGAACCAAATTACCCTTCTTCTCCCTTATTCCTTTTTCTCCTTTTCCCCTCTTCTCTCTTCCACAACCTGAGAGAACAGCGATGGCTCAACGGCAGTGGCTGCAAGCGCAGCTGACAATGGACATGGTAGTCGCACTCGCCACCTCCTTCCTCTCCAGCGCTCTTCATCCGGGACATCCGTGTCTCCCTCCACCTGGCACCACCACCGATGATGACGTCGCCGCAAGGCTCATGGTCGTCGTTGCCGATGGCATCTCTCCTCCCTCCTTTAATCCCTCTACGTGGCTGACAAGGTGGAGTCAGGAAAGAGGGAGGCTGGCGCGGTGGCGCGTGATGGAGACAACGATGATGAGTCCTAGATCCGGTTGCCTCTCCTCTTCCACCCAGAACCAATCACCTCTCCTCGCTGCGAGGAGTCCTAGGTGACGACGATGTTGAAGCAGTGAGGACCGAGGAGAGAGCGGCTGCGGGTGGACCTGTCCAGTGCTCTCCGCCATCTTGAGCTCCCATGGTGGACACGCACGGGTTGACCTAGTCGAGAAGCAGCGAGGAGGCATCACTGGCGGCGATGGGATTCGGGTCAGACAAAGGGGAGGATGAGGAAAGAGAGGTAGAAGAGGAGGGTAATTTTATTCAACACATGCAAAATAAGTATGTTAGTGGCACAATTGAGATTACAAACAAGTAGCAATGGTATGGTTCCAAATATGTGAATAGGTATTGACATATTTCGAAACTAACATATTTTTAAGAGAAAATTCCTTATATGCCATTGAATGTACACCGATTTCCTCATATGCCATTGAAAATTTGTTATTCCCGTATATGCCACTAAATGATTTTTTTCATTTCCTCGTATGCCATCCACGTCATCTGACCAATTTATTTGGTATGGAAAGTACAAAATTACCCTTAGCTTTCTTTTCCCTTCTTTTGTCTTAGTTTTCTTACTACAAATAAACAAATGTGATGCATTTCTTGATGTTAATCAACTAATGTCGGTATCATGAAGTTATTTACCTCCATGGTGAGATTAAATTAAGCACATAATTTTTTAAGTTAAGCATAACTATTTTACAAATAAATTAGGCACACAATCAGTTTGCTAAGCCGAGAGATTGCTTTGTTTTTTTTCTAAACTGAATGCTTACAGCCAGTTAGATACATTAGATTAGAACTAATTAAATTATAATTCTTAGTGCCATTTTAAAAAGAATATGAACTATTTCTTTCTATAATCTATAAATTAACTATAAAAATGGAAGATAAATAAACTTTGCATCCAGTCATTGGTTGTGTTGAATCAATAATGATTGTTAAAGTTATAGTCGTAGTTTCAACTGCAACTCATCCTGATTTGTTCTTTACATAGCACGAAAGGGAGTCCGGGGGTAATTTTGTCATTTTTCAAGAAAAGCTAACACGATTTCTACTCTTTGGTGAACTTTCAGTGGCATATAAGTATTTTTTCTATTTTTAATGGCATGGATCCAATTAACCCTTTACTTAAATAGTATCCAAAAGTTTCTTTTATTCTCACTACTACAAAAACGATTTTTCTATACGAGAACCCCAATAGATTACAAATGGACTGTAATTGGTCGCATCTACAAAAATCGACCTCCATTTTTGCATGTGGCTACTTAAGAGATCCGCATGCAAAAATCTATTTTTCAAACGGGTCTCTTAAGGGGCCGCATTGAAAATATGAGTCTATTTTTGCGTGCGGTCCTCTTAAGGAGCCACATGTGAAAATATATTTTTACATGCGGGTCTCTTAAGTGGTTTGCATACGAAAATATCTCCTACGTCACAATTTTATTTCCCTCCTCACCACTTCAAATTTTTTCACCTCCCTCCTCTCTCTACAGATATTTACCTCTCTATCTTCTCTTTCTCTCCTCTCATTTCCTCTCCTGTCTAATTATCTCCTCTCCTCCTCCGAGTTGGAGCAGCCGGCGCTGGGTGACGGCAGGGTGGCTTGGCGGCCGGGAGTGAGCGGCGGCGGTGGATGGCCTGTCGGCTCGGCGGCCGGGAGTGAGCGGCGGTAGACAACGGTGGGCGATGGCCGGGTGATGTTGCCCCGCGCGGATCCGGCGTAGGTTAGACCACCACCACCACTTTGACAACCGTGGAAATTAGAACTACCATGGTCAACCGACACGATAAAGATGCGCTCAAACAAGCCGTGCTCATTAAACTAGGCAATCCAACATCTATCTTAAAATAAGTTGCAAGACAAGAAAATATGTTCATCTATTCAATGAACAATGTTGTGTGTTCCTTTCAAGAGCAGCCCCAATGACATCTTACGAGCGAAGCACCAATGGCATCTTGGGAGCGAAGCACTGGTTTCATTGTTGTTTTTTTTTCCCTAATTACGTCTCCTTTTAAGTGTATTTGTAGGATGGAAAACACAAATTAGTGGGAAAGAAGTATGACTTAAATACCCTTCATTAAATAGGAGAGGTTATGAGTGAGAAAGTAGTTTGGGGTAGAATGGTGGGAGGGAAAAGTAACACTACACAAATGCACTTATTTTAGGACAATACTTGGATGCAAGAGTGTCATTTATTATGGGATGGAGAGAGTACACCCATGCAAACGTCACATTCCGCCTCGTCCAAAAGTGGGCATGGCAGGCCGTACTGTAAAATGGATCGCAATCTTCAACCTTGAAGGACAATGGCAAGTACTATCTGCAACTTTAAAGAAACAACTCGTACCACGACCAAACACTTTGTGCTTCTGCACTGCAAAATCACTGGCCTTTCTAAAATGTTGCCTCCAAACAGAAGGTAATGTTACATCCTGTGAACTGCCAAATGTGTAAACTAATGTTGTATCAAAATCGGATGCCACGGAGAACAAAAGGATGTATCAGTATAATTCTTTCTTGGGGACGATATGTTCCCCCTGGAACTGTTCCTGTGGTTTGCTTCGCTCCTGAAACAGCATCATATAGCATCTTCTGGAGACCTGATGGCTGATGGCTCAGGATGCCAAAATCTCCCACCACCATTCTTTTTTGGTGGCTTCAAACCTTCGAATAGAGTTGTCGCAATTAGAAGTTGGAACTAGAAAAATATGGACAGAATGAGTCCTCCAGCAGCATCTGCATTCTCATTGATCTGGAAAGCTCTGCATGAAAAAACAACCAGATAAATAGCCCTTCTAGAAAATAGGGAAACTTGTTCAAGTTAAACAACAGGAATAGGATTCTTGTGAGCAAAGGTAGGACTCTGGTGTGCCAATTAAAGAGCATATGTAGCATAAGTTCGTGATTGTTGATAACTCTGGCTTGACTGCTCATTAACCTATAAAATAAGGAGATGCAGTTTCTCCTGACCCCTGCAAATTCTCTCTGTTATGAATATAGCTTGTGTATTGAATAATAGCCCTAAGGAGGCAATATATAGGACTACAAGAGGCCAAAATATGTAAAGAGATAAACTGTACATGTAAAGGACTCTATATTCCTTAACACCCTCCCTCAAATGCAAAGTACAATAGCATTGCATTTGAAAGAGATTACACTAAATACTAAAACCTAGACAACATAAAGCTAATACATCCAACTCTGCAAAATGTGTCGAAGCATGAATCCTTGAAGATCTGTCGAATAAAGCCGATGATAAAGTCGTGATGATGACAACAGAAAAGTATCCTTGGTCAAGAGCAGCAAGCAAAAGCGGCGAATAGCAGCAAGATGACAGAAAAATCATCCACTAAAGCTACAAAAAGACCTAGATGATCTTGTTGCATAAAAACGACAAGGAGATTAGCCAAACAATAAAATTGGCTAACACCGGAGGAAAACAGCGGATGACAGGAGCATGTGGACGCACAGGGCAAAGATGAACTCAAAAAACGAATAGGATGTGGGCACAACGGAAGAAAATTCTAAAAAAGATTTGAGTACATGGACACAGCGGAAACAAAAGAAATTGGAACCATCAAAAATCACCAGGCAACGAGGAATGGAGCCTGACGAAATACGTGGAAGATGGATTTTTTTCCCTTAGCCTGATCCATCTAGCAGAGATGACAGACATGCAAAGCAGTGCAAACCAAAAGGCGAGAAGCAGCAGATCAAAAAGCTGCACCCTAACCAGAGAAGACAACAGCCCTAAACATCCTAATCGATCTGCTCAAAGCAGCAAAGTAGAAAACGGAAGCAACAAAACCAGGAACCAACTGCATAGGCGTACATCCGAGCGGAGGAAGCAGTGGTGCCGGTCTGATGAAAAAGCGGCGCAGAGACAGCAGTGACGCACAAACAGCCATACGCGGTGGAAAAGCACAGCGGCGATGTTAGGGAGACCCGGCAGCAAGGATGAGCCACAATAATGGGAAGAGACATCGATGAAGAAAGGAAAAAAACGAAAAGGGGGTCACCCCTAGGGTTTACCTTACCCTTTTTGGGGTCCCCCCCCAAAAAAAAGTGCAAATTTCGGTTTCAAAAATATGAATGCAAAAATCTGACGGTTTCGCAGTTTTGGCACAGTTACCGTGCGATTTGATGCGGCAACCGCGGGTTATGTTGCTGAAAAGCACAATGGTAAAAAATAGTGAAAAAAACACTTAAATGTGTGTAAAAATTGCGGATAATTAGAAAAATTTATAGGATACTTGCAAACCTAACTTTTGGGTTGTAAAATACAAATTTCGGTATGACCTTTTCTATATTATGGACATCGAAGTAATTCAACAATTCATAGCATAAATAATTCAACAATAACAATTCAACAACCTCACATTTCAAAGCATAATAATGTCCACATGTAGCTAAAATAATAGAGTCCACAATATAATATCCATGACTACAGATACGGTAGTTCATATGACAAGCAACACAAATATAGTTCTAGTTTGAAAAGGATATAAACAAGGATATACTGACATAGAGCATAGCTAGGTGTTCCACTGATTGTATGCCATATTGTACTCCACTGTGGACATGAGCATCAAACCGTGTGAGTGTAGCAACCCCGCCTTGTATTCCTGCCAACTTTGACCTGTCCATGAAGCTATTGATTGCCACTGACCGTACAATTGAGCATACCACTGGTGCTCTTGCCACTCGTACACCATGTAGGAGGATAATCAGAAGCTTGGAGAAGGTTGTAAACACGCGTTGGATATCCACTTTCACTGCTAGAGGCACTGAATGAGCTATAGCTATAACGTTGGATTATACGCTTGGGCTCTATTATTTCAGCTACATGTGGACATTATTATGCTTTGAAATGTGAGGTTGTTGAATTGTTGTTGTTGAATTATTATGCTATGAATTGTTGAATTGCTTCGAAGTCCATAATATAGAAAAGGTCATGCCGAAATGTTGTATTTTACAATCCACAAGTTAGGTTTGCAAGTATCCTATATATTTTTCTAATTATCCGCAATTTGTACACACATTTAAGTGTTTTTTTCAATTTTTTACCATTGTGCTTTTCAGCAACACAACCCACGGTTATCGATCAACTATCGCGGTAACCGTGCCAAAATCACGAGATTTTTGCATTCAAATTTTTCAAACCGAAATTTGCACGTTTTTTGGTGGTAATCGCCTCCCCCCCCACACACAAAGGGTATGGTAAACCCTGCCACCGCTCCTCTGGTCGAAGCCGAGAGGGTGAGACTGAGAGAGAAGAGACCCAGGAGATATTCTCTCTCCTGGGCCTTAATGGGCCGGTTGCACTGTGCGACTTTAGGCCCAATACTTTTGTGTTTTTTTTCATTTTCTCATCTATTATCGGTTTTGCCCTCAAATTTGATTTTATCTTACTCTATTTAAAAAGCTTTCTTCGCCATTTGCCACTTCAAATCAAGAATTGCATCCATGATTTTTTTTCAATTTTTTTGGGAAATTCTGAATTTGGTCAAAATTCCCCAAACCCTAACCGTCACTAACCAATATCGTATCCCCGCGGTAAGCTCGATAACTGCGGTTACCGACGGTTTCGAAAATCCTAGCCACCCCTGTTGACGATGAAATTTGGTAAGCAAATCTATCTACAAGAATCGGAAACACGATGTAGTCCGAAGCGGATTTGAAGATATGCAAGGATCTTGGAAACAGAGTGCGCATCGGCTGGAGTCCGAATCGGCTATGAACTGATCGGCAGAGTTAGAGTTGGACAAGGTTAGCCGATAGAGCCGATCTCGGTATTATGACTCGATACACGTCATCGGGTTGTATCAGCGTGTTTCATATGGATTGCCATGCACGGATAGAGTCCTGAGGAGGCAATTGTATCTATTAATTAGGGTATTTTATGTAGTTTCCTTATAGATATTCTCGGTAAGAGTCCGCCTAAGGGACTTGTTCGTTAGTTGAATTTGTAATAGGTTAATATGAGTCATGTCCGTGATGGACAATGTTTGTATTTTCAGGTATAAATATAATCCCGAGGTCTTGTAAATAATAACAACATACGTTCAATCAATCTCGGTGCATCGCCACCTTTGTTTCTTGTTTTCGACAAGCTTGTGCTCTCGAGTCGTGCTGCATCAGTTTGATCTTCGACGAAAAGGTACATCTTGTCATGGCAATTTGCATCATTGGGATTAGTGCTTACATCTTTATGACACTCTAATTCTATCTTGCAAGTTCCGCAGTTATCATATACATCATATAGCTTAGATCAATAATGCTATCTCTTGTATCGGCTAGATCCGTTTTAGGGTTTCGACGATACCGGCTAGTTTACTTTATTGATTCATGTTATATGATGTATCTACCATCCTGATTTGATATTATTGGCTTGTTGCATATTATGCTTCTTCATGCTTAATGCTGCATTGGTTCGGTCCAACCTATTAAGTTATCTTAGAATAATGATCTATAACATGCTTTACGATTGTCAACAGGGATAGCATCGGAGTTTCAGCCGATCTTATCTATTTAGAATATTTGACATGGTTTATGCTTTGTTTAATGTTCTATATTCGATCTTTAATGCTTTATCATAAGATTATATCGGATTTACAATCGATATGCAACTAGATCTAAATATCGGCTATGACATTAGTCTTATGTGATCATTATTTCATGTTGTGATAGACTTAAACAGTTTATACTGTCTCGGTTCAGTCCGATCTATACCAATTGTTTACTTCTAAAGCAATATTGATCTTTTAATCACATAATATTGATATCTACAGCCGATATACTATTATTAGGGTTATTTCCATGCTTACTCATATACCTTACAGCCGATTCATGCTTTATTACATCGGCTAGGTCACATACGATATGAAATCGGTCCTATGGCCGATTATCTATCGTTTACTAATATTCTTTGCATATTTTCTTGTTGATTGCAGGATCAAATCAACTGGCACGCCCTTGAACCTAAAACCCTAATTTCGGACCTGCACTAGAGTAAAGCAAACCTCTCAGGCTAGTGTGTGTTTTTCGCATCAACCCCCCAAGAGATCAATCCTCCCAGGGGCAGCGCGGCAGTGAAAAACTTGAGCGGTGCGCTAGATCAGATGCTCTGATACCATGTTATGAATATAGCTTGTGCATATTGAATAATAGCCCTAAGGAGGCAACATATAGGACTACAAGAGACCAAAATATGTAAAGTGATAAACTATACTCCCTCCGTTTCATATTATAAGTCTCTTTGAATTTTTTCCTAGTCAAACGTTTTTAGGTTTGACTAAGTTTATAGAAAAAATTGCAATATCCATATTACACAATTAGCTTCATTAAATGTAACATTGAATATATTTTGATGGTATGCTTGTTTGGTGTTAAAAATATTATTATATTTTTCTACAAACTTGGTCAAACTTAAACTAGTTTGACTAAGAAAAAAATCAATGCGACTTATAATATGAAACGGAGGGAGTACATGTAAAGGACTCTATATTCTTAACACTCTCTTGCTACTATTTGTTCTTAATATGTAATTGGATCAATCTATGCTGGTTTAGTTCATCCAAAGATTGTTGGGATAACTGGAAAACATATGTGCAGACCTACAAACCTCATATACCCTTTAACTACCCTAGGAGCTCTTCAACCAAATAGTTGAGTGCCATGCTTGCATTTGCCACAAAGTTACTTAAATATAGCTAATATGCCACAAAGTTAGTGTGAATTTGCTCCTTTGCCACATTGGATGCTAAACCCGGGAATATGACAAATGAGTTTATGCTCTGGAGGCTAGGGTGCACGGGACAGCATCTGGAGTTGACGCACAAGCAGCAGTGGCTAGCTAGGGCACAGCCATGGCCAGAATGGATGAGCGAGGGGAGATGATTGGTGCAATTTCATTCCACATGGTGTTAAAGGGCGAATTTTCACTGAACATTGTGTTATTTTAGCAATGGCAATGAACTATTGTAATAGGAATAACTTCACTTTTAGCTGGCCAGATCGTCCCATATTCTAATTTTCACCTCCAAATTGGAAACCATTTACTTTACATCCTCCAAATATCAAACCCAGTCTCTCTTCCCAAAAAGAAAAAAAAATCCAGTCAGATAAGATAACACCATAAGGTCAATAAGCTGCGGTTCTGTCAATTATGCCATGGTGGCAACCATATGGCATCCTAGCCAACCGACCATAAACGGAAGCGCATCGTGACTTCGGTAGCAAAGTCAAGGCATGCGATTAGCTTTAAATCCGCTGTCCACTGCATCCAACATCCATCCTGAGTTGCTGCTTTCTTGGCTTGCCTAATTGTAGCGCAGTTCGGCCCAACAGCACAGCACATGACAGCATGGAGGGAAAAGACAAAGTTCATAGCGATGGTGCAGAGAGAACAGAAATGATTGCTCAGTTTTGGCACCGGGGCAGAACAAAATAATTTTGTAGCTTATTCATCTATCATGAAACGAGGTCACAAATTCTCGAGCCTACCATGTACCTATAATTTAGCAATGTACAAAACAACTACTCAAAATAGCATATTCATTTTCTTAAAAAAAGCCATATATATTTTGGGGATGTTTCATCAACCTTTGTTTTGTATTGGATGGTGTTATATTACCATTTCAGTAGTACTTCAATACTGTACTTCTGCTTGCAGTATAAAGTACTGCAGTTGGTTCCCATACATAGCATTAAGTAGCAAGCAACAGCAAAGGTCATCTTAGTATTGAGTCTTTTGGCTTGCTTGCTACAATGGATGTATATTTAGGTAAGCTAAAAATGCAGCAATTCAGGATGGATGTTGGATGCAGTGGACAAAGATTTGAAGCCCAACTGCACACTATGACTTTGCTACCAAAGTCAAGAGAATCCGTTTCCCTCACAGAAGCCCACAAAGCCCACAGGAAGGAGCCTTGCCCTCAGATCGGGGAAGTGTCCATAGGCATAAGCATTGCTGCCTTGGAAGTTGGAACTTGGGATAGGAGAAGGGGGGTGTGAAAGTAATAGGCGTTTATTGTCCATTTCATTTTCGGTTGCTGATTGAGTATGTCTCATGCTTTCTGGTGTATTCAGATGCCACATAGTTGAAAACCAGGTGTGTTAAAGGAAGGGTTTGTTTGATCTGGTTTGAAGAATTGAGGACAAAACTTAAAACAGTTTTTTATTATTATTATTTTTGTTGTTGCAAGGAAGAAAAGTTTTGAAGTTGAGGGTGAAAGCTATACTTTCAAAAGAGTCGAGGGACCCAAAGTAAGCTTTTTCCTTGAAGTATTGGCGTTCTGTATCCTGACGTCATCTGCTTATTAATGTATAAATGTCGCTTATCATGTAGTATTAGTGTGATGGGCAGAACCCAGCCCCTCTCATGCATTTAGTTAGTTTGTTAGGCTTTAATAGATAAGGTTGTTCAGAGGTTTGTTAGGAGCCGGCTCTATACAAGGAGTGGTACGGCAGTCAATTGGAATCAATCAAGAAAGAAGTTAAACCCTATCGCTAGTCTCCCCTTCTCTGTTCCTCAACCTGGATCCGGGGTGGCGAGGCTAGACCTCGCCATCCCATTGAAGGCCCAATCCCCGCCCATAACAGTTAGTTGTATCATGGAGCTTTAATTTGCCCTAAGAAGACAAACAACAGAACATTTTACACTCAGGTGAAGAATTTTCACTTTATTGAGCTATAATATAGCAGATATGTTGTTCTGCTCCAAAATAAATCATGGATCATGGCTATTACTTACCAGGCCAAGAGCCTCCGCAGCAGTCCTGATATTACCAGCAGCACAGATGCTCCTATATAGAGATAAGAGATGAACCCTTTCCGCAACTTGTAAATTCTTCTTGAGTCCACCAGCGACCATTTCCATTTCCGCCTGTAAGGGACAAAGAAACAAAAAGTTGCATAAATATGTTTCCATTAAGAGGATAATATGCAGAAATAACATTGAAAATTGCGAAAGATATAAAACCTGTTTTTTTTTTGTTATATTAAGGTTATTTGCATGCATATGCATACAGTACAAAAACTGATCTTATTCACACAAAGAATACAGTTAGAATCTGTTCATATGATAGCAATGACAATCAATCAGAAGCATATATATCTTTCTTTGAAGTAAATTTCACAAATCACAGGTTTTGAGGCACACATATCACAAAACCACAGGTTATACGTTTTATTTCACAATACACCAGACTGGGGGGCAAATTGTAACACAAAACCCACTTCCACCAATTCCGGTCAACTAACAGGTGGTGGTGGTCCCTGTTCATTAGCCCCAAAGCCCCCACTTTCTTCCCCCTTCCTACCTGCGGCAGCATGGTGAGAGCTCAAGCGTCAATGTGAAGTGAGGTCGAACATAGGGTGGCTGCACTGCAGGAACTTGGGAGCTGGATGGCTTCATCAATGACATGGCATCTGCAGATTGCCCAAGCTCAAGCCTCTCCCATCAATTCCCATGTTGGACTACTATCCGGTGAATAAGCCCCATGAGCTCTACCTCCATTCCAAGAAAGCACTACTGCCAGCGCCGCCGATGACTTCCTTGCTGCTCATGTCCTCCTCGCTGTGCATCAAGGAATGCCTCCATTGCTTGCCTCACTGCTCTGAAGATTAGGAAGAGGGTGTCCTTGTAACTGATTTTTTTTCCTTGCAAACGACAACAGTTGATTTAATTCCCCTAAAAAATATGAGAGCTAATTCATATATAATGGTTGATTGCTCAATGATTCGCTTCTTGTTGGTTTTTTGCTGGAGAATTCCATAAAATGCTTTCTTGGAAGCTCATATTGCACGAGCTGCTAGCTCTTGGGGGTGAAAACAGATCGGATATTATCCAATCCGATCTGCTCCGCTCCAAATCCGTCCAAAACAAGGATATGGTATGAGTTTTTAGAAATCCGGGGGATATGGATCGGATGCGGATAGTATGGTGCGGATTAGGATGCGGATGTGGTATCTCTAAAACCCAGTGGATGCAGATTATCCGACATTTCTATCGGATTATCCGATAGGCCATTTGCCGGATAATCCGAAATTATCAACACATGTAACCACTCTATCTGTTGCAAATAATATGAGCTGGTCCATCCGATGGCCTAATTCATCAATTAACCAAGATTCCTAGTCCGATGCTTTCATTGTCTCATTTGTATACCAGTTGTTGTCCGGGCTCATTTCTTTCTGTTGATGTTTGCAGTGGTGGAGGGCAAGTGTGCATAGTGGCAGGTGACAGAAGAGAGGGAGGGGAAGGAAGAGAAGCAATGCGCTGACCACCACCTGCTGTTTGCTCTGCTCCGATCTGCTAGAAAGGAACGTGGTAAAGGGATGAGGAAGAGAAAGGTGAAGCTGAGAGGTAGGGCCCATGTTTACAGCTGACAGAAGTAGGGGTTTTGTGATACTCATGCCTCAAAAGCTGGGATTTTATGAAAAAAATTATAGAACCCTGTGGTTTTATGATTCATGTGCCTCAAAACCTGGGGTTTTGTGAAATTTACTCTATAAAATAAGCTCAGTTATGCTCAGGTAGACAGATATGACTGAGGAAAATAACACTATGACATAACTGATCATGAAACTAGCACAAAAAAAGGCCAAGCTTCATGCTAGAGACATATACTCAGTAAGAACAAAGATACCTGTGTAATACCCAGGCCGAATTAAATCTCTAAAGTATTCACTAAAAACAAAGCTACTGGTGTTGTGCACAGGGATGGAACATGCTAAAACATACACTAGACTCAGAAAACAACTGTAGTAAATCACTTGGGCCTTGTATTTCTACTCTTCCAAAAAAGTGGCCTTGGTGTTAATACTTGGCTACATTGGAGTTTGGATATATATATCAATATGCTGTCAGAATGTAAACAAATTCACAACATAAAATTTTGACCTCACAATGTATGCACCATTGGGACAACAGAAAACTTGTAAAGGCATCAAGACAAGTTATACAACTAAGAGTTATACGTGTCTGAAAATGTAAGCAGAAAAATAGTAATGCTCAAAACCAAGTTGAAAAGCATAAAAACCAAATACATACAGAATTTTCCTCTGGAGGGAACATGTTATGAATTCTACAAATCTTCGAGAGCTCATCTAGAGCCTCTGAACGTTTTCCTTGCATCTCTAGTGCCTGCATGCGGTGAACACATAACATCAGCATGACCATGAGATGGGTAAAAACACAATCAGGTTTGAAAATCAAGGTAAATCCGTACCCAGCATTGCAAGAACAAAGAACGTGTGCGAGCAGCAACTGATGCGCACACAAGTGTGGCAGCACGGAATTTCTCCAATCCAATATTGCTAGCAAGACCAGCAAGAAAATTCCTTGGATTCTCGCCACTGATTTGTGCTGCTCCAATGTCTTGTGCTGCTCTTCATTAAGCAAAAATTATCAGCACAATGCAGATCAATGGAGATGATAAAATCAATAGTAAAACAAAAGGAGGTAATAGCAACAAAGGTTGAAGCAAAAACAAAATTACACCTGCTGCAATCATCCAGAACAAAGTTTATTGCCGCCCTATAGAAAGAATCACGAGCATTCTCTGTGTCAAAAGAGACCTTTACACCTGATATCTTGCATAATTGCCTTAGCTACATTCAAAAGCAAGATATAATTAGGCAAGAGTGGAAAGCCCTATCATTAGACAAACTGTAGCACTATTCCAATAACATCTCTGGTGCACCTAAGATCGGATTCTGCCAAAAATATCTTAAATCATTCATTTAACAACATTTAGAACAGAATAGCCAAGGATCTTAAGATCATGCCTATAAACCATATTACTAGAATATTCAGGGTTCATTTATTGATATGTTAATGCCTAACATTTGTATCATTCCATAAATTCATACAACAGATCAGGGTTGTGATGCTTTATCCAAAGCTCGAAAGTTCTATAACAGTAGAGAACAAGACAAGAATAAATTGCATTATTAGCCATCAAATTTATTCCGATGGTTCAGATATGTCACTGATCTCAGAAACTAGGTAATAAAGTCCACAAATTTCTGTTAGTGACCCAAGCGAGATTATTCATTTTGTTGGCTAAAATTGGTGCTTAAGTGAAACTACATGCTGCCATGAAAAACAACACCCACATAACAGTCAGGATAAGATGGATGACAGGGTTGTGTTCTTTTCCATGAGTTGCCAACTCACCTTTCTCTTTTTCCGCGCGCACACTTTTCAAACTACTAAATGATATGTGTTTTGCAAAAAGTTTCTATAGAAAAGTTACTTTAAAAAATCATATTAATCTATTTTTCAAGTTTTTTATAACTAATACTTAATTAATCATGTGTTAATCCATCGCTCCGTTTTGCGTGCGGAGGGGAGGGGTTCCCAACCCCTCCAAAAGAACACAACCAACATAGTCTGGTTCTAAATCCGTAGAACATAGTATGAAGAGGATGCCAATGCCTCTCAATTGCAAGCGTAGAAATTATACAGAAATGAAATATCATAACACCATATCCTCTACGGACAACAGGTAAAAAGAATACTAACTTGAATTGCATCATCATATCTGTAATCCTTCCCAGTGATTCTATTATCAATGATTGCTGGCACAAGGAAATATATAAAGGTTTGAGAAATGAAGCAGCAAGTTTCTCATGAATATGGTGAAAGATGGTATAAATTACCTGCCAACAAAAAAGGTAAGATAATGTTTTTACTGCTTTGTATAACCTACCCCATAAAACAATATTTGTTCAAAAGACAGGGGAAAGAGGTATTGTAGGAGATTATTCAAATGATCATAACAAATCTTAAGGATGCATATTTTCTATTTGGATCATCATACTAACGATGAGTGCTTTTATTCTATAAAATGCCAAGAAACTAAAATGAGCTAAAAATAAGCTAGTAGGCTAGTAGCTAAAATCAAACTATTGCCAAACTTCACCTATGACAATACAATAGCAGAAGAATTTACATTTCCATTTTGATGGAATCTTAGAATTGGTTAGGCTCAATGTCATAAAACAACAAAGATTAACTTTTGAAGATTATACAACGATTTGGTCTTGAATAGGTACTGAAGCATGACAATTGGAAAAGTTATTACTAACAAGCTCTCATGACCTGATCCATTCTTATATTTCTGAAAATTCAAAGACTATGCTCCTATAATGATGAATTGAATGGGATCCAAAACAAAACCTTTTTGCAGTTTTTGCATTATTATCATCTATTAGTAACTTAGCATGAGTGATGATCATAACAAATAAAAAGATGTTAGTACCACCCTGAGCATCCCAAATTTTACCACCACAAATGAATTATGGAGTTGTTCTCAGTTTCCAATATGTTACGCATATTTAATTTTCAACCAAGATGCATCCAATGACGCTATGACTACTCTAGACATTGCAAAATTTATCTGGGTATAAGGAAATAAGAATAACACCACATCCCAACTAAAAGACTAGCTAATATAAAACAGGCATTCACCTCGGACCAATCTATTCGCTAATCTCGCCCACTTTTCCATCCCTGGCCCCTGATCCACCACCACCTCCTCTCCCAATTCCGGCCACCATTCCGGAACCCTCGCCTTTGGTTCCCTCCTCCTGACCTCTCTTGCCGGCTCAGGCACACGGCTGACTGGAGCCACCACCGGGGACGACGACACAGCGACCACCACCTCCTTGCCACCCAGGCTGCGGTCCCTCCTCCGCACCACGGCCGAGCCTTCCCCTCCGCGCCACCAGCTCCTCCCTAGGCCCCGCCGCTGCCAGGTGCGGACGGCCCACCCCAGCAGCGCCCACGCCGCGGCGGAGAGCGCGAGCAACCAGAGGAGCGCGGCTGCGGCGAAGCGCAGGGACGAGCGGCGGAAGGTGAGTACCACGCGGTCCCCGCCGACGAAGCGGGCGGAGTAGCGGAGGTCGCGGTAGGCCTCGTCGGCCTCGGAGGCGAGGCGGTGGAGACGCAGCTCCGCCCGGCGCTGGAGGCGCCAGAGCTCCGCCTCGAGGGCACCGATGCCGCCGTCGTCGCGGGCGGAGGTGGTGGGAGCAGCCGGGACGGAGGCGCGCCTCACGCGGGGGCGGTCGCTGCTAGGGTTTACGCCGCGGAAGCGGCGCGCGGCGAACGCTACAGTGGACGCGGCCCGGTGGCAGCGGGGGAGTTGGTGGCGAGAGAGCAATGGGAGGGATGTCGAGAAGGTAGCGGCGGTCACGGAGGTCGCCAGCGCGGTGGCGGTGGCGGCGGCCATGGCATGAGCTTGCGAGAGCAGAGGGGCCAGGAATCCAGGATTGAGATGACGTGGCACAGGTCAAAGGATTACTTAGCATGTGTTTTGGTTTGGGAATGTGGGTGGATGAGTTAGGTTGGTTCCATAACTAGTACATGTAAAAATAGGTTCGATTCAACCCGACCAGAAAATCCCTTTAATCAAACACATCCTTAGGGTGCGTTTCTTATTTTGTGTTGGGAAGTTAACCCTCTCATCACGTAAAACGGAGTAACTCATTAGCACATGATTAATTAAGGATTTACTATTTTTTTTGAAAAATAAATTAATATGATTTTTTAAGTAACTTTCATATAGAAACTTCTTAAAAAACACACCATTTAGCAGTTCGAAAAGCGTGTGTACGGAAAAAAAAGTATAGTGAGTTGGGAAAGTAGGATGAAGAACACACCCTTGGGACTAGTTAGACTTCAATGTATGGGAGCCTCTGGCCTAGCAAGTTTAAACAACCAAAATATCAAAAAGTTAAACCAGTCAAATTGTTGGAACAATGGTGAAAAGGAGGGAGAGAAAAAACAAATTTTTATTTATTATATGAATGTGTTATAACTTATAAGGTAAAGGCTAGTTTTAAGTTAAGACTATTTCTTCTTCTTTCATAATGCATAATAAGGTTTTTAGGCCATATATCTCTCTTATGACCATGCTGTGGTTGTTCTTATCTTTTACTACTTTGAAAATTGTTGTTTTCATATGTTAAAATTAATCGAGATTTGAATAAAGGTGTGGTTTTATAGAACATCTAGACCATGCCGTGGTATATTGTTTAACCTTTAATTAAGTAGTTCACGAGCGGTATTCCAATTTTCATACCTCCCATTAAGATTTTACTTATTTGATAATTTATATTCATATCCATAGACATGTCTTGTTTAAGAGTAAAGCGTATTCGAAAAAAAATGACTTCTGCATAGTTTTACATGCGTGAAATCCACAACTTGTATAAGTTGGGATAACATGGATGAAATATTTTTTTATTTAAAACAAAAGATAATATGAATGAACACAAGCCCAAACTCTGTCCCGTGTGATAAATCAAACTCACATTAGTTGTCGACCTTAGGTGCCCGTAGCTAAGTTGCACACGACTAACCTCGATGAGTACTTACCGAAGATATTAAGGCTCCTTTGGTAGCCCGATATTCGGGGGATCCCGGCCTAATCCCTAGGAAACTGGCCAGCGAGGGAAATTTCCACGGGCCAATTTTCCTAAGCATTTGGAAATCCATGAGGCGGGGATTTCCCGGGGCAACCCGTGTAGAATCCTAGGGGAATGGACCCTGGCCTCGAGAGGTCGGGATATTTTCCTCGTACGCTCCCTCTCATGTTGCACCGCTGCTTCTCTCACGTAACTGGGAGCGGACGCTACCAATCCTCTTCTCACGAGTTGCCGCCGGCCTCCTCCAGCGAGACGACATCGTTGGGACTCCTCCTCCGGCGACACGCCACCTTCATCTCTCCTCCTCAATCAAGGTAAGCTATTTCTTCTCTTTCCCCTCCTCTCCTCCTCCTTTAGGGTTTTCCCTCATATCTTGGCTCAATGGCTCAATCCGCTCTTCTCTTCTCCCCATATTGCTTCTCCACACCGGCCACCATGTATCTTGCGCCCCTTCAGCTGTCCCTGAGCGCAAGCACGCACCCGCGACTTGGTTCGAGGTTGATCTTGACAGGTTTGTGTTCTTGACCCAAAGTTTGTGTTGTGATTATTTACGATTCGGTTTGGTTTGACTCAAAATTAGTTTTTGCATATTGTGTGAATATTGATTTTTCACACAAGAAACTTATGAGAGAAATCACGGTGAATCTTGTGTGAATGATCTTTGCAAACACTAGTTAAGTTGTTGTTTATTTGTAGACATACATGTCCAGACTCAGTAAGTTTTTTTTGGCTCCACACTTGACTTCCTCTTTAATCTAATATTAACCCATGCTTTCTGATTAGTTAGCAAGTAGTCCATATTTAAGCAAATAATGGTGAAATTACAATATATCATTCCGCTAATGTAGATTGTATCTAGGTCAGCAATTGCAAATATACACTTTTGATTTTTGTTGTGTCCTTTCTTTTTGTACTTTTACTCTTGGGCATAAGCGGAAGTGTTTATCAAATAATGTAGTGATGGCACGAGATACATTAGCTTTATCAGACCAATAGCTACCGGGATTTGCTTTATTACTGTAGTCTGTCCGTTTGAAAATTTCCAATTAAAGATAGCAACCTGAAAAGTATGCATACCATATGTGACACCTCTTAAAGAGAATGTATAATTGAGATTTTTGATAATTAATTTGTTATAGGGCTTATGAACAATCTGGTATTATGGTGCAGTGATTGACCAGAATAATTCATCGTGTTTATTCTCTATGCTTGAATCGCATATATGTCTCAAATATGCATGCTGTTCTCTACATTTGACTAAATTGTACCTTGTCTGCAAAACAATCTGTATTGCATATTTTAGTAGGACATATGACAGATTATGAGCAAATGCCATAAAACTCCTAAAAGCACGCAACCATCTTTTGGATTTAGAAAGAGGACATCATATGCTGCTGCCATATGTCAACGATTCATCAGCAATTGCAATTTGAACTTTTGATTAATTTGTTTTGAGAAGAAAAAAAATGAAGAGAGTTGGGCTCTCTTTACGATACTTGAGCATGTCGTGCACTTTATCATATTTGCTATTATATGACCTGGTTTGTGTGACATACCAATTCTTTTTTTTCCCATTTGTGTTTGCCATGATTCCCCTCTTGCTCATTTTTACTCTAATTTTCTAACAGAAAAGTGATGGGCTTTGCAAAATGAGCAAATAAGATAATTTTTACTAGAGGAAGAAAAGGATGATGAACTATTTTTTTTATTGGTCTCTGCTATACTTGCACCCCTCCAGGCTGAAAAAAAAGACCTATACACACCTCATCTTGCTAGAAGAAGAGGATGATGAACTATTTTTTTATTGGTCTCTGCTATACTTGCAGCCCTTCAGGCTGAAAAAAGACCTATACACACCTCATCTTGCTGGTGTTAACTTGTATTCTAATTTTTACCCATGAACCTAATTAAACAAAATGGTTGAATCGATATTATCAGAGCAGAAAGCTTTTTGATGGGATTCATTGGTACTGATAAAATTTACATTTGTATGGACCAAAGGTGAATTTTTACCACTATACTGTGTGTCAATGGAATGTAGAAGAATGTGACCAAAGCTGTAGAAACTTTCTTTATTTGTTTCTTTGAAACTTGTTTATGCATGGAGCATTAATCACTGTAGAAAGAAGATGAGTTTTCTTACATGTTTGTTTTCATATTGTGTGTCCTTTTGTATCTGGACTTGAAATAGAACAATACAAGAAATTTGCATTCTCTTGAAGTTGTTTTAGTTGCGGCTTACACATTTTGATGTGCAACCATTAATTGAGAAAAAAATAGACATATTATTTCTTGTGAAATTGCAGTTTTGGGGATCTACAAGTGACAAGACTAAAGATTAAGTCCAGTTCCACCGAGATGATTCTTTGAAAATTCCGAGGATTACATTTGCAAGCTTGCCACAAAAGGCTATCTTTTTCCACTTAACCTCTGCTTACATTTATGTCTATTTGTGTGTCAACTGTTAATGGTTGCATATTAGTTGTTGAAAAGACATCAAACTGATGTTTTAGCTTGCTTTATTTGTCACTTTAATTTATGCTTATGTATAATATTCCAATCATCCAAGGTGAATGTTGATTTTTCAAATTATTTTTGAATTTTCTGAATTTTTACCAAATTTTCTATGCCTTTTCCATATTAATGTCTGAATTTTTGGAATTTTCTGTGGATATTCCGTAATTTCTATGAAATTTTCGAATTTATTTTGTCACCCTGATTTTATTTTCCTGCTCGTTAGTTTTTGTGAGTTTCATTTTTTGTATCATGCTACGTATTTAAACCCTGGCAAAGGAGAGTGGATTTTCCCTCGTGGGAGTCCTTTCCAAATGAACGCATGAGATTTTTCCCTCACGGGAGCAACTTCCCTAGGAAATGGAGGAAGTTCATGTCACAGGGAAAATCATAATCCCTGGGTTTCTTTCCCCCAGCTCCCAAAGGAGCCCTGTAGGCGGGCCTTTAGCTCTGTTAGTGGCGTCTGGCGTGGCACAACCCCAAAACTACAAATTGAAATTAACACGATGCCTTGATAACCTATATAATATAAGTTGCACAGGCCGAAAACACCGAAAGGACCGTAGAGCCAATACAGAAAAAGGGCCTCGACATGATTACAAAAGATACTATATAGCTAACTTCAATAGTGAGCAGGTTATGGGGTCCAGTTGCAGAATTTCTATCCACCGAAATAATATTCCTTCTTATAATATTTGACTATCCAACTCAGTTTCAATCTTAACAGGCCAAAAGGAACAACGGATAGAGCAACATAGTTCGAACAGCAAAATCTCAGCATGTGACAGGAAATCTCAGCATGTCAGAGATAACCATTGGCCCACATGGAGACCACACGCATTCATGTATATAAACTCACAATGTTGAGATATATAGTTTTATACACAATAAAAGCAGCAGGGAAGAACAGGACACCTGTTTAGAGGTCAATTTGGCCCCAACCACACAAACAATGCTCATGTCGATGCAACAGTTGTAGTAGTACTTGGGCCCTGTACTTGTTTGGTTCAAATGCTAGGCTCCAATGTTGTTGAAACAAACAAATGGCTGACACCACACACACTGACACTGTTCATCACCAGCTGCCGTTACAAAGATTACAAAACTGTTTACTTTATTTAGGACGAAACCTGCTGCTACGATTTTAGTTCCCAAACCCTGTTGTAAAGATTGCATAACTCATGCAGTTCTACAGCAGAAAGGTTATAGAAACTCACCAACGCAGGACACCTTCAACGCAAAAATGTATCCTGAACCAAAGGCCACTAATCTGGACATGACAACTGAGTCGGCATATGGTAGAAAAAGAAGCACACATTGGGGATTTGAAACCCAGAGGCCAGGCCTATTTAGGAAAATGGATCATCATTTGGCGCACCACTGGTCATCTCATGGAATGGCTTATGTGGTTGTATCGAGAAATCAACAAGGCCTCGAGAGCAACCTGCCTGTCACACTCACAGATTCATTCATACAATGGATGTGACCCGGACAGAGTTGTCTGCAGACCCAGTAATGTAAATTGGTAGCGTCGGGTGCCAATCCACACTTGTAATAGACGCACTATGAGCAAGTGTTCTCAGCCCACTTTCATGGCCTTGTACCTGAGGAAAAATTATCGATGATTTGCATTGATATCACTTCTGCAAAATGAACCAGGAAGTTTAGGTGATTGTGGAGACCTGATATATAGGAGCCCGGACAAGACCCGATGTAACCAACAGCCTCTTGCCATCAGAATCCAATGATATCTCATGCATGCGTTTGTTAAAGCTCTCTGGACTGCAAAACCTGGTGATAGAAACGCAATTAAGAGAAATGAGGAAATGGTCTGATAAGTTCACTTTGCAAAATATACTGTGTACTATGCAGTTCGTTAAATACAGCATCTCCAATCAGGATTGATGAAATACTAATGTTTCTTTCCAAATAATAATGTATACTGCACAGCTGGCTACATATATTGTCTTCAATCACGTAAAACATACAATAGCCTAGTAGCTTCTGCATAGACAAATACAACTCTCTTAACTGATAAAATGCAGCTCAATCCAATGTGATAAACTTCCAAATTTTCATCCAGTATCAAGAAATCTACCATCATATCAGATATTAGAATCTTTGCATTCAAGTGGAGATCTCAAGGTTACTATAAAAAAGGGATAATCTTAATTATCCACACGCTGTATCTAAACTATATCTAAATTCATCACCAGTATTTGAGAGTTTCAAGCAATTAAACCAAAAAATGTCCACAAATACTTCTGGGACTTCTGGGTTTCCTCCACACAAATTTAAAGAAATGGTGTGATGTCCATGTGCCAAGCAATAATGCAATAATTGGTTGCTCAAGAGAACAGAGAGAATGAATAGATTAGCATAGAGATCTTGCCAGGATTCTAGAGGGGCTACAGTAAACACATTTAATTGTTATGCATTTATAACACCTCAACCCCCACAACTCCGTGAATCAAATCAAGTTTGAAAAATATTTGTACCAATTTTAATAGCCCCTACATGAGTAAACATTATTAGCATTAGTTGTCATTTGAGAATCAGCAATGATTTATACCAAGTGCCACATATTCTTACCTACTGCAATCTCTTGACCAAAGAATCTGGCCTTGATTGTGCAGGCTCCACTCAAATATCTAACAACCATATAGTTAACATTAGATACAATAATGGGGACTATGAAAAATAACAAAAGAAATAATTGTACAAGTAAAAAATGAATTCATGGACTTGCAACGTCAACATTAACCTTAACAAACGCTACAGCAGTTAATTTTCTTACACCGATTAAGTATTGAAAAAATAAGAAAATTGTTTTTATAACCAAAGTCCAGTCCTACATAAGAACGTACCATAGTGTATACAATATTAGAATCAACGTGATTACTAAGAGGGGTTACATACCTTTCCATCTGAGCCCAAACTAAATATACTAGTTTCAGCAGGCCCGAATAGAACAGAGCTGACAGGGGAATCATGGGCAGGCCATCCAGTGATCTGAAGACCAGCAGACATGTCTATGTGCAGTTAAGTAAACTATTGATATGGGATCTCATACAAACAAAGCAACAGGTAGTGATACCATATTCCAGATCAAAAGCAAATAACTTAATATATACAGTATGATGCTAAATGACTATTAATAAAATAATTAAAATAAAAAAAGGATACCAAACATGTGAATCATCCCATCTGTTGCAGAAGCTGCCAAGATTTTTCCATTGTGATTGAAGCAAACTGAAGTAATAGCAGGTGGGTCCTCCCCAAGTGGTAGAACTGTCTTCATGATAGAAGAAAAAGATATTCTCATGGAGGAAGAGCTTACTAGCCGAATCCACACATAGGTTTAAGACAAGGGGATAAAAGCAATAGAAGTACCAGAGGTTTCCATGTTTTCATATGCCATACAGTCAAGGAAGCAAATCCTGTTCTGTCAAATATAGTTGATCCAGGCCTGAAAGTAATTCAAAGCTCAAAATAAGCAAATGCCACCTAGATTTTAATCATACAATGGTGTAGGAAATCTAGAAGATACATCATGATAAAAGCACTTTTATAAAGTTAAATGGCATGTAAAATGAAAATATAACCAAAACTTTTGTCACAAAACAGAAATGCAGTAGTCCCTGCTATTGTAGGAAAAGGAAGCTACCATTTTGAAATAACTGGCAATGGATTTCTTATGAAAATAAGGATTCAAAAAGTACCGTCTAGATGCAGCTGCAGAGACAAACACAGGTTCTATAGGGCTACACTTCAAATCTAACACACTGCAAGAGATCGAGAAGCTCCATTAGCATAAACTTAAGTGATAAGCAAGAAGTAACAGTTGTAACCTGGGAAAGTCTTTTGATGTACTGAGGTCGCAAACAACTCTCTTTGCATCAGCATTCCAAGCTTTAATGCCTCCATTAGCTGTGCCTATGAGCAGCTATTGTCAAGAGAAATGGGTGATAAAATGAAATGTCTTAAATATGTTTTTTCAAAGGTCAAATGCTGTAAAAATTGATATAACAAAAAAGATCCAACATAGACATAACATACCAAGCGGTCAGATCTGCATTCCCAAGAAAGAGCACTGACTTCAGACCCACAGTATATAGTGGCGTTCTTGGATGATGGTGTTGAGGAATCATATGTCCAGATTCTTTTTAAGAATTGTGAAACCAATGGATCAAAATCTAGAAACTTCAGTTAGGCAACCAAAGGAAAATTGAGATGGCACAATTACCTCACTGTACCATCAACGGAAGAACTTGCAACATTTGATCCAGATGCAGAAATTCGACAGCAGCTAATTGAACTGTTATGGCCTAAAAATGTTTCCTGTTAGCAGGTTTGATTAGTCATATAGGGAATTAAAAAGGATGATATACTACTAGGAATTGATTATTGTTACCTGAAAATCCACTTTCACTTCTGGAAAGTCATCCTCTGTCATCAAAATCTGCTCGTTCTCTGCAATAAAAGAAACATGTGATGCTTCAGTGTTGCCACATGTAAGAATAAATTTAGTATTGTAAATATGAATAAAGGCATCCAAAGCACTGAAGAGTATGAAAGTGCGGCAATATTTTTGGATAATGCATAAAAACAATCCAAACCATAAGGGCATCAGAAAGGATTACGAAAAAGGGAGTAAGTTTTGGTGGAAATGAAATAACAACAGAACATTGCTCATTTTGCATGGTAAAGAGACTTATATGTGCCATTCAAAGAATATAGAACTAAGACCTAACCTGCATTGCTTATCTGAAAAGATATGTGCAATTTCTCATCTCTTGTAGAAGATTTCACTGAGCTCGAAGACTGTGAAACAAAATCCTGTGCAGCGCTTCTTGAAGCTGAGGATTCTTCAAAGACTCCTGGCATATCTTGTCCTTCAAGAGAAGAGTCAGCTGCACTAGTGTTGGGAACATTCATGTTGCCCAAATCAATACCAGCACTATTCCTGTATTTATCAATTGAGACATAAATTCCTTTGGGCAGAAGGTAGTGTAATGTTGACATTTATGTGAACTCCAAGAAATGAGTTTGAACTGTTCGGCCACTGCGAAACTAACTTGGTAAGGCAAGTGAGGCATGAAAACAAATGAAGCACAACAGTTTCTAGTTTCCGAGTGTGAGGCTGTGTATGCATGTGGGTGGAGGTTAGAAATCATAGTTTACTTCATGCTTTACATTAACAGGATACTGAACGTAATAAGAAATGAAGGTACTGTTAGATTAGTTAGTGAACATATTTTCCTAGTTTCATCCAATCTCCACAAAAGCTACGCATGCATGTGCAAACAGATTAGTTATGCTGCAGTGTAATGTATAAAGAGCATAGATTTACCTTCCCAACTGAGATATTTCAGCCTCCTTCATCTCTAACAATGCTTGTAGCTCCGATAATTTGTTATTCAGTTGCTTTATGTCGTTCTTTAGGCATTTAATGGTATTCTTTTCAGTGCTAATTTTGAGAAGAGCTGGAAGTCGTGGAAAAATTAAGGAGAAAACACTGTTGAGCAAACCATAATATGTTTGTTAACTCAAATATAGGTAACAATCACATTAACAAACATACAATACAATTTACTACATTGATGATCAACTAGAATGTGGATAAAGGTGTTATGCACTTATGTTCTATCCCATTTAGGGAGTTCTTGCATATTATAGAAAGCAAACACATTTACTACCAACTTGAGGAAGAATAGAAGAATAAAACAAATAGCATGTTGTTCAAGGATATGAAGTCCATTAAATATGCCGCTCAAAAAATTTCTGAATGAAAGAATCAAAGTGTCCGACCATTCTTTGGAGAAATATACACGGAATTGTGGATCCAAGCTTGGGCTCGTGATATATGGCATAGCTGCGTATCATAATTAAGAACAAGAAGATAAGAATGAGGTTGACACTTGACGGAATGTAGGCAAAAGGAACTAAGAATACGTACCAAACCATGCTTGCCAATCTTCACGCTTCTGCAGCAGATAATTACCATTAGCACCAAAGAATTCAACTACTTTGTCCTGTCTTCCAGATTTCAAAGCATTGACAACATAATACCGGAACACCGACAACTCCAATTTAATGAGGGCCGAGAAAAGCTCGGCGTCCGCAGGTGAAGTGAAGCACTGCTTAAAAAAGGTAAACAGACCTTGCAACTTATCCAATTGGTACTTTGGTATATACACCGAGAAAACCAAATCTAGGATCTTGTCTACTTGAAAGTTCCTCCCGATCTCGGTAGACAATTCCGACTCATACGATTGCAGTGTACTCGTGAAGCCTCTGAACACAAGAAATTCCTTCACTAGTTCTTCAGCATACTGCATGTTCTCCATTTTTGTCCAGTTTCACTGAAAAATAGGACAAAGGGTAAAAGGGAGAAATGAAGCAAATGCAACTGCCATCGTTGCTTCCTCTCGCTGGAGCATGTGATTTGCATCCAAGGGCAAGCGAATCAGCTAAAAAAATTACTATGTATCTGCAAGCAGTGAAGCCTAAATTGGCATGGGCGGACCTAGACCAAATTTTATTGGGAACAAACTAAACTGGGTATCAGTACTAGGGTTAAGGCAAAAGGCAACGAGAGAAGCAGCTTCTAGCCTAAAAGACAACAAGCTGCTAGCCTAAAATGGATGGATGCTCACCGGCGGCAGGTGAGCGACGATGCGGCGGAAGCAGCAGACGCTAGCACAGGTGCTCCGGTCGCGGGATGGAGATCGACGCAGGCGAGGCGGCGGCGGGCCAACTCCGGGAGTCGAGTCCGAGGGATGGCTGATGCGACCTACTCCTATAGCTGGCCAAAATGGGCCGTACCAACCGGACCGGTCCGAGCAAGACCGCACTCAGGCGCGGCACGGCATACCGGCCTGTGGGCCGTGTTGACACGGCCCGTTTTCCCATACCGTGCCTGGGCCGTCGCCTTAGCCCGAGCCGGCACAGCACGACACGCTTACTGTAGCGACCGGCGGCACGACCCACAAGCACACGCAGCACGAGCAGGACAGCACGTCGGCGACTACGAGCAGAGCGTGCGCACGTGCCGCGTGGCGCGAGGAGGCAACGTGGGGGGTGGGGCAGGGCGGGCGCAGGGCGGCTGGCGCGTGGCATGTGCGCGTGGAGCCGGGGGCGGGCTTTCTTTTTTTAAACTTAAAAGGTAAATTCATTAGAAGAAGAGAACATGGTTTACCGAGGTTTGAAATGAGCCTTAACAACAGAAGCAAGGTAAATCCTAGTAGGATATGTAATATGGGAAATATTTTGACAATCAAAGATAGGGTTGCTATGGGTATTCAATTTTGCTTCTTTGGTAAGTTTGTCAGCAACTCTGTTGATTTCCCTGGGAATCCAAAAAACATTCAGCATGTCGCCTGGAATTGCGTCATTGATCTGACTCCACAAAGGTCTTAGAGTTCAGTGGCCTGGTTGATCCATATAATTCCTCTCCTTGATCGCATCAGCAATGGTGGTGTTATCGGTTAGGAAATTAGTACCTGCAAAATTAAGAAAAACAACAATTTCCAGAGCTAATTGTAATGCAATCAGTTCAGCTTGAAGAGGAGACTGAGCAACAACAGAAGTGGCTTTTATAAAGAGGGCGGGGCTGGGCGGGGAGCACGCCTACGCCATTGCGCGCGCGTCTGCGGCTCTGCCGCCTCTGCGTCGCCAACTCGCCACTCGCTAGCGAATTTGTTCGGTGTCTCAACAGATATAGTGCAATGGCTATTTTTAGAGGTATTAGCCATTGAAGCGCGGAAAAAATAAAAAAAGAAAAAAGTAAAAAAATGAAATTTCTTTGTATAAATAGAGCACCTGTTGGATCATCCAACTTGCAATTTATGCTCTTCTGTGTGCTAGTTCGATTTTTTGAGTTAGATAAAATTTGATCAAATTTTGTAAAAATCAAAAATAGTTTGTGACTCGTACAGTTATCCTAGCCTCATCCAAACCTGCATAGTGCATATACACCAGAAAGCCAAGGTGGTAAGAAATAAATACATCATATATTCATATTTCTGCATTATTAGTATTATATGTTATGTGAATAAATATTATGAAATTTTGTTCATGTTGTTTAACATTTCAAAATGGATGATCCAAACCTTCCGTCGTTCACGTTAGGTGACTTCGACCCGAATTACCTATCGGAGTCATTCCCAAATGGTGTGTATGATGCCACTGGATCAGCTCCAGCACCACCAGTTGTGGAGGAGGTACCGGTGGGTTCAAAAGGATCCGACACTATGAGCGGGAGTGCATCGACGAACACCGGCTCAAAGAGATTAAGAACTTCTGGCGTTTGCCAACATTTCAATGAGGTGGCCGTGACAGGCCCTAACGGAAGGCAGGTAACATTCACGAGATGTAGAATATGCAAAAATAAGTTATTTGCAAAATTAACTAGTGGAACATGATACTTGAAGCGGCATGTTGAGGCTTGTGAAAAGAAGCAAGGAATCTAACTACGACAACAACAACTACTACTAAATCTTGATGGTACAGTACGTACATGGGAGTACGACCCTATGGTAGCCAGGGTTTACAAAACCGCGTGGTTACCGCCACGGTTATCGCGGTTACCACTCAGGTAACCTTTTCCATTTTTGAAACCACGGTATATCTCACGATAATCGCGCGGTTACCACGGTAACCGCCAAACCGACCGTGGGATCGCGGTAACCGCACCCCAAACGATTTTGTAAACCCTGATGGTAGTTTGAGAATCTCTTGTCCGTTTAATTGCTAGACAGGATTTTCCCTTGAAATTTGGTGAGAGTGATGCATTTGAAAATTACATCAAAACTTCTCATAATCCTAGGTTTCAAGTTGTTAGTAGACAAACCACAACTTGTGATTTGAAAAATATTTATGACAAAGGTTGTGAATCACTGAAGATATTATTTAGTACATGCACCTTTTCTGTTAGTGTCACCTCAGACATAACGAGTAGTAGGGCTAAAGAGGATTACCTTAGTGGTGCATCCTCCACGCGTCGCCCGCGTGCCCGCCCGCTCACGTCGTCCAGCGTGAAAATTTCACCCACCCTCCCGCGCGCGCCACTCGCCAGCTGTGGAGCCGCCCAACACCAGGCTGCTAGCCCACGAGCGACTCTATCCGCTTCCTAGGCTGACCATGGCCCATGGGCCATTGATGGGCCTGTGCCGGCACGACACGACACGACACGACACGACGTTGTTAACAACAAAATCTAGCATCAGACTCGAAGAAGAAGAAACAAATCG
Organism: Oryza punctata; assembly: GCA_000573905.2. NCBI lineage: Eukaryota > Viridiplantae > Streptophyta > Magnoliopsida > Poales > Poaceae > Oryza > Oryza punctata. The sequence continues at coordinate 14,632,990 of CM002492.2, read as the reverse complement.
AGGCGAATTTGATGTGAGATCGAGTCAGATCAAGAAACGGACTGCGCATCGGCTGGGCAATGTATCGGCTGGAAACAGAGTTAACGATGAAATTTGGTAAGATGGGGATTGGATTTGGAGATAAAAGTCGAAGCGGATTTGGAAGAGGTGCGATGTTTTTGGAAATAGAGTCTGCATCGGTGCAAGACCATGTAAATAATTAACAATAGTTCAATATACTCTCGGCGCATTGGCTTCACAGTCTAAGTGGTTTTCGACATACCTTTTCTTTTAATACGTTTTCAACGAGTTCTTACTTCGAGTTAGGGCATCGGCTTCGATCTCTCGACAAGAGGTAATGCTTGTCTGAGTGGTTTGCGTTATCGAGGTTATTATGTCGCTTTAGATGTATTAATCTTGTTAATGTAACTATTGTTATCATATATCTTAGTTAACCTAAGTTGGTAGTTTGATTTATCTATATCGGCTGGGATTCGTTTTAGGGTTGCATGCTGATATCAGCTAAATCTTGTTGCCAGACTAGATTAGCTAAGGTATCCACCACCCCGGAAAGTAATCAAGAGCTTGATTGTTTAGACTTCATGCTTCTTTTCATACTTTGCAATGCATCATCCCTAGCCATGATCAGAACCATAAAAACTAAACGCCTGAAGACCACTGGAATCGTAACCAATACCTCGTAAAGAGAACTTGTGAGATTTGAATAGAATGATTCATTCTAGAAAAAAAGGACTATCTATTCTGTCATTGTACAGGCGCCTATGACTCATTTATGAAATGCCATTAACGAAATGATTTCGCGCAATGGCTTTCGCTAGTTGCTCAAAAAATCGTACAAAAATCAAGCAATCAAAATGTTCAGGTATATCATCTGGGTTTCAGCCGAACTTATCTAATATAGCTATTCTAACATGTTTTACTCGCTTAATCATGTTTTACATACTGTATTCTCCCCTTATATGGGTAAATTAGTGTATATAAATATATTTTGTTCTTAATTGAATATATTTATATAGATTGATTTGCTTGTATAAGTGTTGACGATGAAATTTGGCAAGCATATGAATCGGAAACAGGATCCAATTCGAAGCGGATTTGAAGATATGCGGGATTCTCGGAAACTGAGTGCGCATCGGCTGGAAGACTATATCGGCCAATACCGAGTTTGATCCGAGTAGCCGATACAACCGATATTGGTTACGTGATCAATGTCAAGTTCGAAAGAAGGATTGCAGTGATGTTGCCAGGAAAGGATGGAGTCCAAGATTGGCAATTGTATCTATTAATTAGGATTTTATGTAATTTTCTTATAGATATTTTCGGTAAGAGTCCGCCTAAGAGACTTGTTTGTTAGTTGGAGTTGTATTAGTACAATATGAGTCGTGTCCATCACGAACAAGTTTGCATTTTCGGGTATAAATATAAGCCCAAGATCTTATAAATAATTAACATTAGTTCAATTAATTTCGGTGCATCGCCAACCTTTTTCGTTACTTTGTTTCAACGAGTTCTTGCTTTCGAGTCGAGCTGCATCGGTTTCGATCTTCGGCGAATAGGTAAAACTTGTTATGATGGTTTGCCTTATCAGAACTAGTGCTTACATATTTATGACACTCTAATTCTATCTTGTAAATCTCCAAGTTATCATATATACTATATAATCTAGATTGACAGTGTTTTCTACTTGCATCGACCGATCTCTATCTAGGGTTTTGTCGATAACGGCTAGATTGACTTGTTGGTTTAGATTATATAATATATCTACCATCCTGAAATGGCAACCATCAGTTTGATTATCTAGATATCATGCTTCTTTTCATACTTAATACTGCATCAGTTAAGTTCGATCTATTAAGTCGTGCTTAGAATCATGATCTCTAGCCTGTTGTTAATAAGGATAGTATCAGGGTTTCAGCCGATCTTACCTGGTATAGTTGTTTTACATAGTTTTATGCTTTGTTTAACATGTTATATCTGCCCCTTATATCAGGAACTAATCTAATATAAACATATTGGACTTACCTTCAATCTGATTTGTGATAGTTAGATATATTTGTTGCAAGAAAAATATCCTAGTATAGGGTTGTATCAGAGCTATAGCCGATACACGCTTAAATCTGAGCATCGGCTATGATATGAATACATATAATCGTTATTTCATGTTATTTTAGACTTGGGTAATTTATACTATCTCGGTTAAGTCCGATCTATCCCAATTGCTGATTTTTAAAGTAATATTGATTTATAGATTATATAATACTAATATCTATAGCCGATGGATCAAGTTTCGGGCTAGTTTGTCATTGAATATGCCTTACAGCCGATCCACCCTATATTGTATCGGCTAGGTTACATCACGATATGACATCGGCTATGATATCGTTTACTAATAAAACTTGCATGTTTCATCTTGTTGATCGCAGGATCAAATCAATTGGCACGCCCTTGAACAAGAAAGCAAGTTTTGGACCTGCACTGGAGTTAAGCAGATCTCCTAGGCCAGTGTGTGTTTTTTGCATCAACACGCTTTTGACACGCCTAGTGAGATACAATGTCGTCATGACGCCCAACATTATTGAAGTCACGGAAGACAATGTTCTTCCTATCACAATCGAGCAGCTGAACGAGGAGCAGAAGGAGGAGATGAAGAAATTGCAGGATCAACTCCAAAGCCAGTACCTTCACTCATTCACGGTAACCCGCCAAGGTACAATAATTCAAAAGACCAAAGTCAAGTTGCCACCGATCGCAAACATGGAGCCAAGTACATTTGGAGCAAACGATGATAAAGGCAAAGAGATCAAGGCCGAATCAAGTGACGAGGAACTCCATACATCACAAGATTGCATCGATTTGGCAGTTTATCATGCCCTGATTAATCAGTCTGGTGTACTCGTGAATACATTAGCAAACATGATCAAGACGGTGGTGGATGGCATTATAGCCGAGGAGAAAGCAAAAGGGCCCATCTATCTTCCAGGAGATGTTTTCCTAGGTTATAGGACTGTGAAGTTGGAAATTGGCGGGAAACAACATACGATTTCAAACTAGGCTCCATCGGCTCCCATGTCTAGCGGAGCTATCCCAACGATATTAACAAGATAGCAGCTGATGCCTAGGGGCAGAGTTCAACTTAATTAACACCAGAACAGTTAATCAACACACTCAACATAAAGCCGCCGGTTGCCAAACCTGCATATCATATTCCTTCGGTGCCTCCGCTAGTTGCGCCCCAACTGTCTTCGCAACAGCCGATCAGAATTACTCAGCCGATTGGCCAGCAGTATATACCAGAACTGCCACCGTATGTTCCATCACAGGGCTTAGGAGCCAATCTTAACCGTCAATATTGGCCTCATTCTCCGCGAGTCCAGTATCGGCCTGAGGGGCCTCCATGGTTTCAGTATCCAACCCAGTTTGGTCAATATAATCAACCACAACAGCAGTATGGCGATGGGATATCACAACAACCGTTGGCCAATATGATTGCTGCTGTAATGAGCGAGCAGTTTGGACTCAAGCCTAAGGACAACGGTAACATGTATCGGCATACATACCCTGAATATTTTGATCGAGTGCCCCTGCCAAACCGATACAAGGTACCAGACTTTTCAAAATTCTCAGGGCAGGACAATGTGTCAACTTATGAGCATGTCAGCCATTTCTTAGCGCAATGTAGGGAAACATCGGCTACAGAGGCTCTCAGAGTTAGATTGTTCCCACTATCATTATCTGGATCACCATTTACATGGTTTTCTTCCTTGCCTTACAATTCTATCAAGAGTTGGGCTGATCTGGAGAAGCAGTTTCATAAATACTTTTTCAGTGGAATCCAAGAGATGAAGCTATCGGATCTTACATCCATCAAACAAAAATCAGATGAAACAGTGCCAGATTATATTCAAAGATTCAGAGATGTAAGGAACATGTGCTATAGTTTGGCATTGACTGATTTGCAGTTAGCCGATCTGGCTTTCCAGGGACTGTTAGCACCGATCGTTTTCAGCTCAGGACTTTGAAAGTTTAGCGCATTTAGTTCAGAAGATATCGGCTCATGAAACACGGTTCCAAGAGGCTAGAAAGTTGGCAAAAAAGGCTAATAATGTCAATAATATCGACAGCTATGATTCTGACTCCGAAGATGAAGACCCAGAAGTCAATGTGGCCGAGTGGGCCAGGAACAAGAAAATAGTGGTGTACCAATGGGTTAAGAATTCGGGGAAGGAGGAAATATTTGATTTTGACATCACTAAGGCTGACAAGATATTTGATCTTCTTCTTCAAGAGAAGCAAATTCAACTGCCGATAGGACATGTGATACCATTGGCTGAGGAGTTGAAGAGAATGAAGTATTGCAAGTGGCATAACACAGGATCACACAACACCAATGATTGCAAGATTTTCAGGCAACAAATTCAATTGTCTATAGAACAAGGGAGGATAAAGTTCGATGAAGCTAAGAGGCCGATGAAGATAGATGATCATCATTTTCCGGTAAACATGGTGCATACTAGAGCCGACAGAAACCAAGCCGATTGGAGCAAGTATCAGGCAAGGGGATTCAAGTCGGCTAGTATGATAAACAAGTATCAAAACAGACGTCAGAGAGAAGAAGAAACATGTCACTACATTAATGAGGATTGTTTCAACCCTCATTGGGGTTGTGAATTCTTTAGATTTTGCGGGAATGAAGGAATGAGACTGCTGTCTATCAAAGATTGTCCTGATTGCAGCGATCCTGATGTACAATACATGGGAAGATCAAGCCGACGAAGTAATAATGGGCATCGGCCGATTCAACGAAAGCTACTTGTTCATCACAGGCTCGGGCCGATTCAACCGGATTACTTCGAGGACAAGCCGCAAGTGAGAGCTGAGACCATGGAACCTCAATGGTGTCATTCTGGAATTTTTACTAAGAGTCAGAAAAGACGAGTCTAGAGGATTAGGAATAGAGAGCAATTTCAAGAAGTCGAGGATGAGATTGAACATCGGCTGAAGCACACAAGGAAAGTATGGTGTGTCACAAGTAAGATCGTTCCAGCCGATGAAGTCAGAGCTAATAAAGATAAAAGTCTTACTGAGAGCAAGGGAAAAGAAGTTGCATCATTTTCGTTAAATATGGTCTTTATGTTGCCAGCTGAATATGCTATAGAACAAGTCATAGAAGAAGCGCGCGAACCACCATTGGCTAAATTGATACTGTCCCCACAACAAGCTGTCTTTGAGAAATCAGAAGGAACCGTGCATCGGCACCTCAAGCCTTTGTATGTCAAGTGGTTTATCAATGGGAAGCCGATGTCAAAAATGTTGGTCGATGGAGGAGCGGCTGTTAACTTGATGCCATATGCCACTTTCATAAAATTGGGCAAGAATTTAGAAGATTTGATCAAAACCAATATGATTCTGAAAGATTTTGGAGGAAATCTATCTGAGACTAAAGGAGTTCGAAATGTGGAGTTGACCATCGGCAGCAAAACAATTCCTTCTACATTCTTTGTCATTGATGGGAAGGGTTCCTACAGTCTGTTGCTGGGAAGAGATTGGATCCATGCTAGTTGTTGTATTCCTTCAACTATGCATCAAAGTTTGATCCAGTGGCAAGGAGACCAGATAGAAATCGTGCCAGCCGATAGGTCAGTTAATGTAGCTAGTGCCGATTTGTCTGTTTGGGAGATGGAAGGAATTGATTGTTTGTCTGGTAAAGTTTGGCAAGGAGATTATTTAAAAGTTTCTGATTATTATATACAACCAACAGGAGATGGAGAGCCCCAATTATTACTTTGAGGGTGCCGTGGAGGGCTCAAATGTTTATACAAAGGATACTGTAGATAATCTCAACGGCAAGCTTGGACAAGGGTTTATGTCGGCCGATGAACTAGAGGAAGTGGATATTGGACCAGGCGATAGACCTAGGCCGACATATATTTGTAAAGGTCTGTCAGAAGAATTTAAATGTAAATTAATAGAATTGTTAAAAGATTACACAGATTGTTTTGCCTGGGAATATTATGAGATGCCAGGACTTAGCCGATCGATCGTTGAACATCGGCTCCCTATTAAACCTTGCTATCGGCCATACAGGCAGTCTCCAAGACGTTGTAAAGCTGAGATGTATGATGCTATTAAGGCCGAGATTACAAGACTTTATGATGCTAATTTTATCAGACCATGCCGATATGCTGAGTGAATTTCAAACATAGTACCGGTGGTCAAGAAAAACGACAAGCTTAGAGTTTGCATCGACTTTAGAGATTTGAATAAAGCTACTCCTAAGGATGAATACCCAATGCTGATTGCCGATCAGTTGGTTGATGCAGCATCTGGACACAAGATCATGAGTTTCATGGATGGTAATGCAAGATACTATCAAATTTTTATGACCGAAGAGGATATTGATAAGACTGCTTTTCGATGTCCTCTTGCAATCGGCTTGTATGAGTGGGTTGTTGTGACTTTCGGATTAAGGAGTGCTGGCGCCATGTACCAACGAGCGATGAATTGCATATTCCATGACCTTATCAGCTTATTGATTGAGATCTATATTGATGATGTGGTGGTTAAATCAAAGGAGGTTGATGAACACATAGCTGATTTGAGAAGAGTCTTGGAAAGGGCAAGAAAATATGGATTAAGGATGAACCCAACCAAGTGTGCTTTTGGTGTATCGACCAAGTGTGCTTTTGGTGTATCGGTTGGTCAATTCCTTGGATTTTTAGTGCATGAAAAGGGGAATTGAAATACCTCAGAGGAGTATTAATGCTATCAAAGATATAAAACCTCCAGAGGAAAAGACAAAATTACAATCATTGATCGACAAGATTAATTTTGTAAGACGGTTTATATCCAATTTATCTGATAGAATAGAGCCATTCACTCCATTGCTCAGATTGAAGGCCGATCAAGAGTTTGTTTGGGGGGAGAAGCAACAACAAGTTTTGGATAATATAAAGGAATATTTGAGTACTCCTCTAGTACTCATTCCACCGCAGAAAGGGATTCCTTTCAAATTGTATCTATCAGCCGATCAGAACACTATTGGCTCTGTCCTTATCCAAGATGTTGAAGGTAAAGAACGAGTTATATTTTATCTAAATAGAAGACTTTTGGATGCAGAGACCAGATATTCACCGGTGGAACAGTTGTGTTTGTGTTCATATTTTTCTTGTACAAAGTTAAGACATTATTTGCTTTCCAATGATTGCAAAATAGTCCGTAAAGTCGATGTGGTACGATATATGCTATCGGCTCCAGTTTTGAAGGGAAGGATTGGAAAGTGGATTTTTGCTTAAACGGAATTTGATCTACGATATGAATCGGCTAAGGCAGTCAAGGAGCAAGCGATAGCCGATTTCATAGTTGAACATCGGGATAGTTTGATTGAATATGTTGAAATTATACCTTGGACATTGTTTTTTGATGGATCAGTTTGCACTCATGGATGTGGTATCGGTTCGGTGATCATATCGCCTAGGGGGCAAGTTTTCAATTTGCTTTCACTATTAAACCTTATTCTACTAATAATCAAGCTGAGTATTAGGCCGTTTTGAAAGGGTTACAATTGTTGAAGGAGGTTGAAGCTGATGCTATAGAAATCATGGGTGATTCATTGTTGGTGATTAGTCAATTGTCCAGGGAGTATGAGTGTGAGAATGCTATCCTAAAGGTTTACGATGAGAAGTGTCAAGAGTTGATGAAAAATTTTAGGATAGTTACTTTGAAGCATATTCCTCGAGAACAAAATGTTGAGGCTAATGATTTAGCTCAAGGAACATCGGGTTACAAGTTGATGTTGAAAGATGTAGAGGTAGAAGTTGCATGCTTGCAAATCGATGTTTGGAGGTTTGAGATACTTGAGTATTTGAAGGATCCTTCTAGATCGATTTCCAGGAAATTGAGGTATAAAGCCCTTAAATATGTTTTGTTGGATGATGTATTGTACCATCTGTTGATACAAAAAACACACACTGGCCTGAGAGATTTGCTTTACTATAGTGCAGGTCCAAAACTTGCTTTTAGGTTTGAAGGGCGTGCCAGTTGATTTGATCCTGCAATCAACAAGAAGAAACATGCAAGTTTATTAGTAGGTGATAGTCAATCGGCCAGTTAGTCGATATCATATCGTGTTGTAACCTAGCCGATGCAATATAGCATGAATCGACTGTTAGTTGTAGTCAATGATAAGCTAACCCTAAACTTGGTACATCAGCTTGAAAATATCAGTATTACATAATCTATATATCATAATTACTTTAGAAATAAGCAATTGGGATAGATCGGATTGAACCGAGACAGTATAAATTGCCCAAGTCTAAAATAACATGAAATAACGATTACATGTACTCACGTCATAGCCGATGTCCAGATTTAAGCATGTATCGGCTATAGCTTCGATACAACCTTATACTAGGATATTCCCTTGCAACAAATATATTCAACTGATATCAATCATGTTGATTGTAAGTTCATATATTTGTATTAGATTAGATCCTAATATAAGGGGCAGATATAGCATATTAAACAAACCATGAAACTATGTAAAACATCTATACCAGATAAGATCGGCTGAAACCCCGATACTATCCTTATTAATAACCATAAAGCAGGCTAGAGATCATGATTCAGAACACGACTTAATAGATCAATAGATCAAACTTAACTGATGCAGCATTAAGTATGAGAGGAAGCATGATATCTAGACAATCAAGCCGATGGTTGCTTTTTCAGGATGGTGGATACATTATATAATTTAAACCAACAAGTCAAACTACCCGTTATTGACAAAACGCTAAATAGAGATCGACCGATATGGATAGATAGCATTGTCAATCTAAATTATATAACGTATATGATAACTCGGAGGTTTACAAGATAGAATTAGAGTGTCATTAAGATGTAAGCACTAATTCCGATGATGCAAACTGCCATCACAAGACCTACCTCTTCGCCGAAGATCAAACTGATGCAGCTCGACTCGAAAGCATGAACTTGTCGAAAGTAGAAAGTAAAAGGTTGGTGATGCGCCGAGATTGATTGAACGTGTGTTATTTTATTCATATGACCTCGGGTCTATATTTATACCCAAATACAAACATTGTCCAACATGGACATGACTCATATTGTCTGTCACGCCCAGAAAATAGAACACTATATTCCGTTTGTGAGTGCATAAATCCTTGTCCCAGGAGGCAAGGTACACATTACAAAGTTGGTAAATAACAGAGAACATAAGCGGAAGCGTAAATAGAGTACTTTATTTCATGGGTAACTAAAGACCCAACACTGAAAGATAAACGATAAAAAAAACCGGAGCTACGCGGGCCACCACAGGCGCTTGACGGCAGGCACGAGCTAGACATCAAAGCCATCATCTCCATAATACTCCTCAGCTGGAAGGGGGAAAAGGAGCAAGGCTGAGTACAACCACCGTACTCAGCAAGCCAGGCCGGAAAAATGCAAATATAATGCAAGGAGTACAAAGAATTCATTATAAGGCTATTTTGCAGAAAACTAGCATTTCAAAGCATTTAAACTTTTAAAGGCATTTAAATATAACACGATCCTATCTCTAATCAAATTATTAACAAGTCGCGCAGCAACGTGATCTTGCCTTATCCCAGGCCCACAGATCCTAACTCCAGTTATTCCAGTTTTAGTAGAATTAAACTCTAACTTGGGTACATTGCTCAGCTTGCCCATAACCGAGGGCACGGCTATTCGAATAGATTATACTCTGATCAGAGGTGTACATAGTTACCCACCAGACACGTCTCCCTCACGCGTTGCCACGTGCCACATGCCACCACGGCATACGGACAGAAGCCATGACATAACCCATCGCTTAGTACAACCCTAAACAAAGAAGACCAACATAGACTTCCCCCGCCAGGTGCCCTGGGTCGAGCAGACAGTCTATGTCCCCAGGTGTACTGCCAGAGACGTCAACCCCAACAAGGGCTTCATCCATCCCTATCCGTGTCTTCCTTGTTCATGACCGTACTATATGATGCGTTAAGCCTTACCCATTAGACAGGTGGTTGTATGGTATATGCTTTGCAACAGAGGCCCGAAGACCGGTCCTTATGACGGCCGAGGTGCGTCTAGCGAAACCAAGCACCCCGAGCCCAGCCGAAAATCATGTTTGGGAAATTTTGAAGGGAAAACATTGTGTCATGGCTAAACAGCCACTAAGCCAAAATTACCATTATTTACAAGTTATGCCCAAGTTTAATTATTGGAAAAAAATATCTAATTGTTTTTATTTAAGCAGGGCTAAGCATATTCCTAAATATACTAGTAAGCACCACATATATAAAGTCCACACTAGTTTTATTTTTCCTTCGGTTAAACAAGGATCACAATAATAATACAAATAATAAGGCTATAACAAGGAGAAATCGGTAGGGCTAAATAAAACAGTGATAAGCGCGGGAATTTAATAAAGCGAAATGCAATAATTTAAATAAACATAATTTTGTAAATTGGGATAACAATATGATCAAAATGGCATGACTTGCCTTGCTCGCTACCAAAATCTTCAAGATCAACCTCGAGGTAGAGAGGCTCTTCCGGATCTGCAGCGTCTACAAGACATACGTAAAGAAAAAGGCCAAAAGAAAAATAAGAGGCATATAAGATGCATAAAGAAAGCATAAAATGGGTTAATTACTGTTTAAGGGCAAAATTAGCAATTTGAACATATCAATTCCGAGTTCAAATAGTCAAGATATGGCTATTTGAATTTTAGGTGCTGTCTGATTGTCGTTTTGCGAATTTGTGAATTAATTTTTCTAAAGAAAATCATGTGCACAGAGAAAAGAGATAGAAACAGAGGGGAGGGAGAGAGATGGCAGAGGGGAGGAAGAGAGCTGAGCTCTGGCATGGCAGTGGTGACGCCGACCACGATGACACCGTCGACGCCATGGCACAGCAGCGCGCAGGACGGGAGAGGCGAGGGCAATGGCAATGCTCACCGGTACAGCAATGAGACAATGACGACAAGCTTGACGATGCGGAACAGTGGAGGCCGGCTATTGGTGGACGTCGGGGACGGAGCTCCGGGGCTTGCCGAGGGAGGAGAAGGCGTGGCCGAGGGAGAGGAGGAGACGGTGCAGCCGGTAGTGGCCTTGCCAAGGCTCGGCGACGTCCTCGCCAACACCAAGCGGTGGCCGGAGCACGCGGCGGTGGCAGCAAATGAGGTGAAGCGGCGCGACGGCGGTGGAGCGAGCGTGGCGCTCGAGCGGCTCGAGGAATGGGAGGATAAGGTCCCGACGCTTCGCCTTATATAGGCCGGAGGGGAGGGAGAGGGTCACCGGGGATGGAGATCGACGCCGGCCATGTTGGAGCTTACCATTGATGAATGCCATCAAAATCCACCGCGAATAATGCGGGATTGAGTGGGATTTGTTGGGGGAATTGATGAGGAGGAGTAGAGAAACCGATTTTTGTAGTTAATTTGGACGGAAATCCACCGAGGAGGGAGATTGAGATGGGCGGCGACGCATGAGTTCAAGGGAGAGAGAGACCGCGCGGCTGGAGGTAGAAGACGCCTCTGATAGGCGGGCCCCACGGTGGCGCGCGCGTGTGGCGCCCGTGCACGGCGTGCACAGCAGCTGCTCGGCTGGGCTGGGAGGAGGCGGCTTGGCCTAGTGGGCTGGCGGCTCAGCTGGGCTAGGAAGGAGGGGGCGCGGCCCACGGAAGAAGAAGGAGGGAGAGGGAAAGCAGGCCAGGTCGAGCCGGAGGGAGAGAGAGGGGAAGACATGGGCCGAAAATAGCCCAAGGAAAGGGAGAGGGTTATTTTAGTTTTTTCTTTAATAAAACCTGAGAAAGGTTATTGTTGCATTAAAATTATTTATTGTGCTCTGAAAATTCAAGTAAAAATTGTTTACAAATTTTGAAGCATGAGGAATTCAACAAAAATCCCCACATGCTGGTTTGATTTGAATGTTGGCGACTTTTAATTGTTGAAGGCTATTTTTGGCTTTTATAATTTCTAGAAATAATTTAGATGATACAATTTTAGAGTGATTTCAGGACGTGACAAACCTACCCCCTTACAGAGAATCTCAACCCCGAGATTCGGAAGCGCAGCCGAAGAGATGGGGATGGGCCAACTTCAACTCGTCTTCGCACTCCCAAGTGGCTTCTTGTTCTGAGTGGTTGCTCCACTGAAATTTGCAAAAGCGAATGACACGGCTACGTGTATGTCTCACTGAGGTGTCTAGAATTTTGATAGGCTTCTCCACATATGTTAAATCTTCTTGGATCTCGATCTGTGCATGATCTGCTTGCTCCGTCGGCACTCGCAGGCATTTCTTGAGTTGAGAGACATGGAATACATCGTGGACACTGCTTAAAGAAGCTGGCAAGTCGAGCTGATAGGCAACTTCTCCTTTTCGGCTCAGGATCTTGTATGGTCCAACATATCTTGGTGCAAACTTCCCTTTCGTGTGGAATCTTCTTACTCCCCTGAGCAGAGTGACTTGCAAATACACATAATCTCCGACCTCGAAAGCAAGATCTCGGCGACGGTTATCTGCATAGCTCTTTTGTCTAGACTGGACTACTTTGAAGTTCTTTTGTATGATCTTAACTTTTTCCTCTGCTTCTCTAAGAATATCGGTCCCAAAGACTTGTCGTTCCCCTGTTTGATCCCAAAGGAGCGGTGTTCTACACTTTCGGTCGTACAAAGCTTCGTATGGTGCCATTTGTAGACTGGACTGATAGCTGTTGTTGTACGAAAATTCTGCATAAGGGAGGCTCTTATCCCAAGTTTTTCCAAAGTCAAGAACACAAGCCCGAAGCATGTCTTCAAGAATCTGATTGATTCGTTCTGTCTGGCCATCTGTTTGTGGGTGATAAGCAGTGCTAAAATTTAAACGTGTTCCCAACTCCTCTTGCAACTTCTGCCAAAACTTGGAGGTGAATTGACTACCTCGGTCAGACACGATTTTCTTGGGAACTCCATGGGGACAAACTATACGAGCAAAATATAGTTCTGCCAGTTTGCTACCTGAGTAAGTAGTTTTGACCGGAATGAAATGTGCCACCTTTGTCAATCTATCGACAACTACCCAAATTGAGTCATAACCACCTTTAGTTCGGGGAAGACCCGTGATAAAGTCCATTCCAATCTCCTCCCATTTCCATTCTGGAATTTGTAGCGGCTGAAGCAATCTTGCTGGCCTCTGGTGTTTTGCTTTGATTCGTTGACATACATCACACAAGGCCACAAATTCAGCAATCTCACGCTTCATGCTGACCCACCAATACTTGGCTTTCAAGTCTAGATACATCTTGGTGCTGCCCGGGTGGATGGAGTACTGGCTTGCATGTGCTTCTTGTAGGATGAGCTACTTTATTTCTGGGACGTTCGGGACACAGATACGATCTCCATTCCAGACTGCTCCATACTCATCCTCAACAAAACCAATTGCTTTTCCCCTCCTCATATTCTTCTTGAGTTCTTTAATGTCACTATCATTCTTCTGAGCTTCCCGAATTGGATCAAGAAGCAAAGGCTTAGCTTCTAGAGTTGCCAAAAAACCTTGATCGACGATACCAAGATTCAAATATTCTAACTCCTTGCAAAGAACAGAAGAACACTGATCGAGATGAACTGCGTTACAGCAGCTTTTTCTGCTCAAAGCATCAGCCACAACGTTGGCTTTCCCTAGGTGATAGTGAATTCCCACATCATAATCCTTGATTAATTCCAACCATCTTCTTTGGCGCAGGTTCAAATCCAACTAAGTGAAAATATACTTCAAGCTTTTATGATCGGTGTACATCTCACAACGGTTTCCAATGAGATAATGACGCCAAATTTTCAGAGCATGTACTACAACTGCCAACTCGAGATCATGAGTGGGGTAGTTGTTTTCATGCGGACGTAACTGCCGTGATGCATAAGCCACGACATGTCCTTCTTGCATGAGAACACAACCCAATCCTTGACGAGACGCGTCGCAATAAACCTGGAAGTCTTTGCTAATATCTGGCAGAACCAAAACTAGAGACGACACCAGTTTCTTTTTGAGCAATTGAAATGCCTTCTCACACTGTGGGGTCCACACAAACTTCCCTTCCTTCTTCAACAACTGGGTCATTGGTCTAGCTATCTTTGAGAAGTTTTCGATGAACCGACGATAATATCCTGCAAGTCCAAGGAAGCTGCGAATTTGAGTAACTGTCTTGGGTTGATTCCACTTGGTGACTTCGACAGTGGTGGGGTCTACCGCCACTCCTTGCGCCGATATGACATGGCCTAGAAATTTGACTTCTGACAACCAAAATTCACATTTACTGAACTTGACATACAATTGATGCTCCCTGAGTTTCTCCAGGGTTAGACGCAAATGTTGTTCATGCTCTTCTTTCGTCTTGGAATAAATCAAAATGTCATCGATGAAGACAACCACGAACTTATCCAAATATTCCATGAATATTTTGTTCATCAGGTTCATGAAAAAGGCAGGAGCATTAGTCAACCCGAATGACATGACTGTACATTCATATAGACCATATCTAGTGGTGAAGGCTGTCTTGGGGATATTTTCTTCGCGGATTCGCAATTGGTGATACCCGGATCGGAGATCAATCTTGGAGAAGACAGTGGCTCCCTTCAATTGGTCAAACAAATTATCGATTCGAGGCAAAGGATATTTGTTCTTGATAGTGACTTCATTGAGACCACGATAATCTACACACATCCGCTTGGTCTTGTCTTTTTTCTCAACAAAGATTACAGGTGCTTCCCATGGGGATTTACTAGGACGAATATACCCTTTCTCCTTCAATTCTTCTACTTGCTTCTTTACTTCAACCAGTTCATTGGCACCCATCCGATATGGTCTTTTGGAGATAGGTGCAGTACCAGGCACCAAATCAATCCGGAATTCGATCTCTCTTTTGGGGGGCATTCCTAGCAAGTCTTCGGGGAAAACATCAGGGTATTCTTTGACTATTGGGATTTCTTCAAGACGAATCTGATGCAGAACTTGTTGGCAAGATAGGGTGGGATGAGCATAGAAGATAACTAGCTATCTGGACCGTTGTGCAACATGACAGTTCTGCGGGCACAATCCAAGACCACTTGATGGCGAGTAAGAAAGTTCATTCCGAGGATGACATCCAGATCTTTGGAGTCCAGAAGGATGAGATTGGCCAGAAAAGGAATCCCTTGGATTTCTATGGACACCGATGGACTAAACTGTCGAGCTGGCATCTGACCACCGGGGGTAGTAATTATCATAGCATTGCTAAGGCTTTCTACCCTCAAGTTATGTTGCCCCACAAATTTTCTTGATATGAATGAGTGTGTAACTCCAGAATCAAACAAAACTGATGCAGGAACATAATTAACCAGAAACTTACCGATGATAACTTTAGGAGCTGCATGCACGTCCTCTGCAGTGACGTGGTTCACACGTCCCCTGATCATGTTGTTGTTGCCACCATTGTTGCGGACCTGTGCCTGACGTTGTGGATGCTTCGGCTTTGGGCATTTGTTGGCAAAATGCCCTGGTTCTTGACAGTTGAAGCAAAGAAGGACCTTTCCACTGCCATCCTTGCTAGCTGATCCACCTGGTGTTGTTGTTGGAGTGGGGCGAGGTGCACGATTTGCCATCTGATTCTGCTGCTACGTGGGAGGCCTGTTGACATATTGCATGTGGGGAGCTGGGCGGAACTGTGAGTTGGAGGAAGAACCACCATGATGAGGAGTGGTATAATGGAGCCTCTGACTTGGCCCCTGCTGTGCCTTGAAATTTGCCATGCGACGCTTGAGACTGTTAAGCTCCCTGTGTTTGGCTTCCTGACGGATACTCTTGTCCACCAGTCGCTGGAAGTCAACATAGTCGTTGGAGATCAACTGGACAGACAACTCGGGGTTGAGTCCCGAGAGAAACTTTTCCTACTTATCCTCATCCTCACGAACTTCCTCAGGAGCATATCTGGCAAGACGGTTGAATTCCTGTAGATATTCCGTCATTGAACGGTTGCCTTGCTTCAGATCCCGGAATTCTTGCTTCTTCAAGGCCATAATACTAGCTGGCACATGAGACCTCCTGAACGCGGTGTTGAAGCGACCCCAAGTGATAGGCTGATCTGCAGGTTGGGTGGCTTGGAATTGATCCCACCATTCAGAAGCGGGTCCTTGGAGCTGGTGGGAAGTGAAGGCAACTTTTTCGGCATCGGTGCACTGGATTAAATCAAGCTTCTTGTTGATGGTGTGTAGCCAATCTATAGCATCGACTGGGTTGGAGGTACTGGAGAAGGTGGGTGGGCGAACGTGTAGGAACTCTGCAAGCTTGGACTATGGTGGTGGAGGTGGAGCATTAGCGCCGCCAGCAGGCTGGTTCTGGATATGTTGGAGTAGAGCAGCCATCATATTGGTTTGCTGGGCTAGGATCTGGGTGAGGATGGCATTGTCAGGGGGTGCGTTCCCATGGTTATGTGTACTGCCCTCTGCCCTTTCCTCGTTACCAGCTGACCTCCTAGTGTTCACCATCTGATAGAGCCAGGAAAATTGAGATAAGGGAATAGAAGAGAAAAGAACACTAAAGATGGGCTATTAACCAACTTATTTAAATTTTCAGTGTAGTGATGTGGATGGATTGGTTCAAGTTTTTAGACACCAAGACACAACATAGTTATGCCACCCAGGGATGGTGGATGGTGTAGACTATGTTGCAAAAGCACACAATCCAAGCAACAGTAAGAGAAATGAGGAAAAACACACGCATCCTGCAACTACTCGTCTACTGCTCGGGAACTACTGCTACTGCCGAGGCTCCATTGACACGGGAAGGCTTCAGTTTCAAGGACCTTCCTTTAAGTAACCTGCGGATGAGGACTGAAGTGGCTCTTGCTGCTGGTGATCTTCAAGCGACGACAGATAGGAAGAAAAAACATCTACACAATTTTAAAAATTCGAGGAGGAAAGTAGTTTTAAAAAGAAGGAATGGATAAGGACGGAATAATTTTTCACAGTTATAGAGTTTTTTTTTAAATAAAATATTTCCTAAAGGCTGAGAAGGTCAGGCTCGTCCTAGGGTCAAGGAAGCTCTGATACCAACTTGTCACGCCCGGAAAATTGAACACTATATTCCGTTTGTGAGTGCATAAATCCTTGTCCCAGGAGGCAAGGTACACATTACAAAGTTGGTAAATAACAGAGAACATAAGCGGAAGCGTAAATAGAGTACTTTATTTCATGGGTAACTAAAGACCCAACACTGAAAGATAAACGATAAAAAAAACCGGAGCTACGCGGGCCACCACAGGCGCTTGACGGCAGGCACGAGCTAGACATCAAAGCCATCATCTCCATAATACTCCTCAGCTGGAAGGGGGAAAAGGAGCAAGGCTGAGTACAACCACCGTACTCAGCAAGCCAGGCCGGAAAAATGCAAATATAATGCAAGGAGTACAAAGAATTCATTATAAGGCTATTTTGCAGAAAACTAGCATTTCAAAGCATTTAAACTTTTAAAGGCATTTAAATATAACACGATCCTATCTCTAATCAAATTATTAACAAGTCGCGCAGCAACGTGATCTTGCCTTATCCCAGGCCCACAGATCCTAACTCCAGTTATTCCAGTTTTAGTAGAATTAAACTCTAACTTGGGTACATTGCTCAGCTTGCCCATAACCGAGGGCACGGCTATTCGAATAGATTATACTCTGATCAGAGGTGTACATAGTTACCCACCAGACACGTCTCCCTCACGCGTTGCCACGTGCCACATGCCACCACGGCATACGGACAGAAGCCATGACATAACCCATCGCTTAGTACAACCCTAAACAAAGAAGACCAACATAGACTTCCCCCGCCAGGTGCCCTGGGTCGAGCAGACAGTCTATGTCCCCAGGTGTACTGCCAGAGACGTCAACCCCAACAAGGGCTTCATCCATCCCTATCCGTGTCTTCCTTGTTCATGACCGTACTATATGATGCGTTAAGCCTTACCCATTAGACAGGTGGTTGTATGGTATATGCTTTGCAACAGAGGCCCGAAGACCGGTCCTTATGACGGCCGAGGTGCGTCTAGCGAAACCAAGCACCCCGAGCCCAGCCGAAAATCATGTTTGGGAAATTTTGAAGGGAAAACATTGTGTCATGGCTAAACAGCCACTAAGCCAAAATTACCATTATTTACAAGTTATGCCCAAGTTTAATTATTGGAAAAAAATATCTAATTGTTTTTATTTAAGCAGGGCTAAGCATATTCCTAAATATACTAGTAAGCACCACATATATAAAGTCCACACTAGTTTTATTTTTCCTTCGGTTAAACAAGGATCACAATAATAATACAAATAATAAGGCTATAACAAGGAGAAATCGGTAGGGCTAAATAAAACAGTGATAAGCGCGGGAATTTAATAAAGCGAAATGCAATAATTTAAATAAACATAATTTTGTAAATTGGGATAACAATATGATCAAAATGGCATGACTTGCCTTGCTCGCTACCAAAATCTTCAAGATCAACCTCGAGGTAGAGAGGCTCTTCCGGATCTGCAGCGTCTACAAGACATACGTAAAGAAAAAGGCCAAAAGAAAAATAAGAGGCATATAAGATGCATAAAGAAAGCATAAAATGGGTTAATTACTGTTTAAGGGCAAAATTAGCAATTTGAACATATCAATTCCGAGTTCAAATAGTCAAGATATGGCTATTTGAATTTTAGGTGCTGTCTGATTGTCGTTTTGCGAATTTGTGAATTAATTTTTCTAAAGAAAATCATGTGCACAGAGAAAAGAGATAGAAACAGAGGGGAGGGAGAGAGATGGCAGAGGGGAGGAAGAGAGCTGAGCTCTGGCATGGCAGTGGTGACGCCGACCACGATGACACCGTCGACGCCATGGCACAGCAGCGCGCAGGACGGGAGAGGCGAGGGCAATGGCAATGCTCACCGGTACAGCAATGAGACAATGACGACAAGCTTGACGATGCGGAACAGTGGAGGCCGGCTATTGGTGGACGTCGGGGACGGAGCTCCGGGGCTTGCCGAGGGAGGAGAAGGCGTGGCCGAGGGAGAGGAGGAGACGGTGCAGCCGGTAGTGGCCTTGCCAAGGCTCGGCGACGTCCTCGCCAACACCAAGCGGTGGCCGGAGCACGCGGCGGTGGCAGCAAATGAGGTGAAGCGGCGCGACGGCGGTGGAGCGAGCGTGGCGCTCGAGCGGCTCGAGGAATGGGAGGATAAGGTCCCGACGCTTCGCCTTATATAGGCCGGAGGGGAGGGAGAGGGTCACCGGGGATGGAGATCGACGCCGGCCATGTTGGAGCTTACCATTGATGAATGCCATCAAAATCCACCGCGAATAATGCGGGATTGAGTGGGATTTGTTGGGGGAATTGATGAGGAGGAGTAGAGAAACCGATTTTTGTAGTTAATTTGGACGGAAATCCACCGAGGAGGGAGATTGAGATGGGCGGCGACGCATGAGTTCAAGGGAGAGAGAGACCGCGCGGCTGGAGGTAGAAGACGCCTCTGATAGGCGGGCCCCACGGTGGCGCGCGCGTGTGGCGCCCGTGCACGGCGTGCACAGCAGCTGCTCGGCTGGGCTGGGAGGAGGCGGCTTGGCCTAGTGGGCTGGCGGCTCAGCTGGGCTAGGAAGGAGGGGGCGCGGCCCACGGAAGAAGAAGGAGGGAGAGGGAAAGCAGGCCAGGTCGAGCCGGAGGGAGAGAGAGGGGAAGACATGGGCCGAAAATAGCCCAAGGAAAGGGAGAGGGTTATTTTAGTTTTTTCTTTAATAAAACCTGAGAAAGGTTATTGTTGCATTAAAATTATTTATTGTGCTCTGAAAATTCAAGTAAAAATTGTTTACAAATTTTGAAGCATGAGGAATTCAACAAAAATCCCCACATGCTGGTTTGATTTGAATGTTGGCGACTTTTAATTGTTGAAGGCTATTTTTGGCTTTTATAATTTCTAGAAATAATTTAGATGATACAATTTTAGAGTGATTTCAGGACGTGACAAACCTACCCCCTTACAGAGAATCTCAACCCCGAGATTCGGAAGCGCAGCCGAAGAGATGGGGATGGGCCAACTTCAACTCGTCTTCGCACTCCCAAGTGGCTTCTTGTTCTGAGTGGTTGCTCCACTGAAATTTGCAAAAGCGAATGACACGGCTACGTGTATGTCTCACTGAGGTGTCTAGAATTTTGATAGGCTTCTCCACATATGTTAAATCTTCTTGGATCTCGATCTGTGCATGATCTGCTTGCTCCGTCGGCACTCGCAGGCATTTCTTGAGTTGAGAGACATGGAATACATCGTGGACACTGCTTAAAGAAGCTGGCAAGTCGAGCTGATAGGCAACTTCTCCTTTTCGGCTCAGGATCTTGTATGGTCCAACATATCTTGGTGCAAACTTCCCTTTCGTGTGGAATCTTCTTACTCCCCTGAGCAGAGTGACTTGCAAATACACATAATCTCCGACCTCGAAAGCAAGATCTCGGCGACGGTTATCTGCATAGCTCTTTTGTCTAGACTGGACTACTTTGAAGTTCTTTTGTATGATCTTAACTTTTTCCTCTGCTTCTCTAAGAATATCGGTCCCAAAGACTTGTCGTTCCCCTGTTTGATCCCAAAGGAGCGGTGTTCTACACTTTCGGTCGTACAAAGCTTCGTATGGTGCCATTTGTAGACTGGACTGATAGCTGTTGTTGTACGAAAATTCTGCATAAGGGAGGCTCTTATCCCAAGTTTTTCCAAAGTCAAGAACACAAGCCCGAAGCATGTCTTCAAGAATCTGATTGATTCGTTCTGTCTGGCCATCTGTTTGTGGGTGATAAGCAGTGCTAAAATTTAAACGTGTTCCCAACTCCTCTTGCAACTTCTGCCAAAACTTGGAGGTGAATTGACTACCTCGGTCAGACACGATTTTCTTGGGAACTCCATGGGGACAAACTATACGAGCAAAATATAGTTCTGCCAGTTTGCTACCTGAGTAAGTAGTTTTGACCGGAATGAAATGTGCCACCTTTGTCAATCTATCGACAACTACCCAAATTGAGTCATAACCACCTTTAGTTCGGGGAAGACCCGTGATAAAGTCCATTCCAATCTCCTCCCATTTCCATTCTGGAATTTGTAGCGGCTGAAGCAATCTTGCTGGCCTCTGGTGTTTTGCTTTGATTCGTTGACATACATCACACAAGGCCACAAATTCAGCAATCTCACGCTTCATGCTGACCCACCAATACTTGGCTTTCAAGTCTAGATACATCTTGGTGCTGCCCGGGTGGATGGAGTACTGGCTTGCATGTGCTTCTTGTAGGATGAGCTACTTTATTTCTGGGACGTTCGGGACACAGATACGATCTCCATTCCAGACTGCTCCATACTCATCCTCAACAAAACCAATTGCTTTTCCCCTCCTCATATTCTTCTTGAGTTCTTTAATGTCACTATCATTCTTCTGAGCTTCCCGAATTGGATCAAGAAGCAAAGGCTTAGCTTCTAGAGTTGCCAAAAAACCTTGATCGACGATACCAAGATTCAAATATTCTAACTCCTTGCAAAGAACAGAAGAACACTGATCGAGATGAACTGCGTTACAGCAGCTTTTTCTGCTCAAAGCATCAGCCACAACGTTGGCTTTCCCTGGGTGATAGTGAATTCCCACATCATAATCCTTGATTAATTCCAACCATCTTCTTTGGCGCAGGTTCAAATCCAACTAAGTGAAAATATACTTCAAGCTTTTATGATCGGTGTACATCTCACAACGGTTTCCAATGAGATAATGACGCCAAATTTTCAGAGCATGTACTACAACTGCCAACTCGAGATCATGAGTGGGGTAGTTGTTTTCATGCGGACGTAACTGCCGTGATGCATAAGCCACGACATGTCCTTCTTGCATGAGAACACAACCCAATCCTTGACGAGACGCGTCGCAATAAACCTGGAAGTCTTTGCTAATATCTGGCAGAACCAAAACTAGAGACGACACCAGTTTCTTTTTGAGCAATTGAAATGCCTTCTCACACTGTGGGGTCCACACAAACTTCCCTTCCTTCTTCAACAACTGGGTCATTGGTCTAGCTATCTTTGAGAAGTTTTCGATGAACCGACGATAATATCCTGCAAGTCCAAGGAAGCTGCGAATTTGAGTAACTGTCTTGGGTTGATTCCACTTGGTGACTTCGACAGTGGTGGGGTCTACCGCCACTCCTTGCGCCGATATGACATGGCCTAGAAATTTGACTTCTGACAACCAAAATTCACATTTACTGAACTTGACATACAATTGATGCTCCCTGAGTTTCTCCAGGGTTAGACGCAAATGTTGTTCATGCTCTTCTTTCGTCTTGGAATAAATCAAAATGTCATCGATGAAGACAACCACGAACTTATCCAAATATTCCATGAATATTTTGTTCATCAGGTTCATGAAAAAGGCAGGAGCATTAGTCAACCCGAATGACATGACTGTACATTCATATAGACCATATCTAGTGGTGAAGGCTGTCTTGGGGATATTTTCTTCGCGGATTCGCAATTGGTGATACCCGGATCGGAGATCAATCTTGGAGAAGACAGTGGCTCCCTTCAATTGGTCAAACAAATTATCGATTCGAGGCAAAGGATATTTGTTCTTGATAGTGACTTCATTGAGACCACGATAATCTACACACATCCGCTTGGTCTTGTCTTTTTTCTCAACAAAGATTACAGGTGCTTCCCATGGGGATTTACTAGGACGAATATACCCTTTCTCCTTCAATTCTTCTACTTGCTTCTTTACTTCAACCAGTTCATTGGCACCCATCCGATATGGTCTTTTGGAGATAGGTGCAGTACCAGGCACCAAATCAATCCGGAATTCGATCTCTCTTTTGGGGGGCATTCCTAGCAAGTCTTCGGGGAAAACATCAGGGTATTCTTTGACTATTGGGATTTCTTCAAGACGAATCTGATGCAGAACTTGTTGGCAAGATAGGGTGGGATGAGCATAGAAGATAACTAGCTATCTGGACCGTTGTGCAACATGACAGTTCTGCGGGCACAATCCAAGACCACTTGATGGCGAGTAAGAAAGTTCATTCCGAGGATGACATCCAGATCTTTGGAGTCCAGAAGGATGAGATTGGCCAGAAAAGGAATCCCTTGGATTTCTATGGACACCGATGGACTAAACTGTCGAGCTGGCATCTGACCACCGGGGGTAGTAATTATCATAGCATTGCTAAGGCTTTCTACCCTCAAGTTATGTTGCCCCACAAATTTTCTTGATATGAATGAGTGTGTAACTCCAGAATCAAACAAAACTGATGCAGGAACATAATTAACCAGAAACTTACCGATGATAACTTTAGGAGCTGCATGCACGTCCTCTGCAGTGACGTGGTTCACACGTCCCCTGATCATGTTGTTGTTGCCACCATTGTTGCGGACCTGTGCCTGACGTTGTGGATGCTTCGGCTTTGGGCATTTATTGGCAAAATGCCCTGGTTCTTGACAGTTGAAGCAAAGAAGGACCTTTCCACTGCCATCCTTGCTAGCTGATCCACCTGGTGTTGTTGTTGGAGTGGGGCGAGGTGCACGATTTGCCATCTGATTCTGCTGCTACGTGGGAGGCCTGTTGACATATTGCATGTGGGGAGCTGGGCGGAACTGTGAGTTGGAGGAAGAACCACCATGATGAGGAGTGGTATAATGGAGCCTCTGACTTGGCCCCTGCTGTGCCTTGAAATTTGCCATGCGACGCTTGAGACTGTTAAGCTCCCTGTGTTTGGCTTCCTGACGGATACTCTTGTCCACCAGTCGCTGGAAGTCAACATAGTCGTTGGAGATCAACTGGACAGACAACTCGGGGTTGAGTCCCGAGAGAAACTTTTCCTACTTATCCTCATCCTCACGAACTTCCTCAGGAGCATATCTGGCAAGACGGTTGAATTCCTGTAGATATTCCGTCATTGAACGGTTGCCTTGCTTCAGATCCCGGAATTCTTGCTTCTTCAAGGCCATAATACTAGCTGGCACATGAGACCTCCTGAACGCGGTGTTGAAGCGACCCCAAGTGATAGGCTGATCTGCAGGTTGGGTGGCTTGGAATTGATCCCACCATTCAGAAGCGGGTCCTTGGAGCTGGTGGGAAGTGAAGGCAACTTTTTCGGCATCGGTGCACTGGATTAAATCAAGCTTCTTGTTGATGGTGTGTAGCCAATCTATAGCATCGACTGGGTTGGAGGTACTGGAGAAGGTGGGTGGGCGAACGTGTAGGAACTCTGCAAGCTTGGACTATGGTGGTGGAGGTGGAGCATTAGCGCCGCCAGCAGGCTGGTTCTGGATATGTTGGAGTAGAGCAGCCATCATATTGGTTTGCTGGGCTAGGATCTGGGTGAGGATGGCATTGTCAGGGGGTGCGTTCCCATGGTTATGTGTACTGCCCTCTGCCCTTTCCTCGTTACCAGCTGACCTCCTAGTGTTCACCATCTGATAGAGCCAGGAAAATTGAGATAAGGGAATAGAAGAGAAAAGAACACTAAAGATGGGCTATTAACCAACTTATTTAAATTTTCAGTGTAGTGATGTGGATGGATTGGTTCAAGTTTTTAGACACCAAGACACAACATAGTTATGCCACCCAGGGATGGTGGATGGTGTAGACTATGTTGCAAAAGCACACAATCCAAGCAACAGTAAGAGAAATGAGGAAAAACACACGCATCCTGCAACTACTCGTCTACTGCTCGGGAACTACTGCTACTGCCGAGGCTCCATTGACACGGGAAGGCTTCAGTTTCAAGGACCTTCCTTTAAGTAACCTGCGGATGAGGACTGAAGTGGCTCTTGCTGCTGGTGATCTTCAAGCGACGACAGATAGGAAGAAAAAACATCTACACAATTTTAAAAATTCGAGGAGGAAAGTAGTTTTAAAAAGAAGGAATGGATAAGGACGGAATAATTTTTCACAGTTATAGAGTTTTTTTTTAAATAAAATATTTCCTAAAGGCTGAGAAGGTCAGGCTCGTCCTAGGGTCAAGGAAGCTCTGATACCAACTTGTCACGCCCGGAAAATTGAACACTATATTCCGTTTGTGAGTGCATAAATCCTTGTCCCAGGAGGCAAGGTACACATTACAAAGTTGGTAAATAACAGAGAACATAAGCGGAAGCGTAAATAGAGTACTTTATTTCATGGGTAACTAAAGACCCAACACTGAAAGATAAACGATAAAAAAAACCGGAGCTACGCGGGCCACCACAGGCGCTTGACGGCAGGCACGAGCTAGACATCAAAGCCATCATCTCCATAATACTCCTCAGCTGGAAGGGGGAAAAGGAGCAAGGCTGAGTACAACCACCGTACTCAGCAAGCCAGGCCGGAAAAATGCAAATATAATGCAAGGAGTACAAAGAATTCATTATAAGGCTATTTTGCAGAAAACTAGCATTTCAAAGCATTTAAACTTTTAAAGGCATTTAAATATAACACGATCCTATCTCTAATCAAATTATTAACAAGTCGCGCAGCAACGTGATCTTGCCTTATCCCAGGCCCACAGATCCTAACTCCAGTTATTCCAGTTTTAGTAGAATTAAACTCTAACTTGGGTACATTGCTCAGCTTGCCCATAACCGAGGGCACGGCTATTCGAATAGATTATACTCTGATCAGAGGTGTACATAGTTACCCACCAGACACGTCTCCCTCACGCGTTGCCACGTGCCACATGCCACCACGGCATACGGACAGAAGCCATGACATAACCCATCGCTTAGTACAACCCTAAACAAAGAAGACCAACATAGACTTCCCCCGCCAGGTGCCCTGGGTCGAGCAGACAGTCTATGTCCCCAGGTGTACTGCCAGAGACGTCAACCCCAACAAGGGCTTCATCCATCCCTATCCGTGTCTTCCTTGTTCATGACCGTACTATATGATGCGTTAAGCCTTACCCATTAGACAGGTGGTTGTATGGTATATGCTTTGCAACAGAGGCCCGAAGACGATGAAACTTTCACCAAAATTCTTAAAAAAATCAAGACCTATCCAATGGCATTGGTGTTGCATTTTGGTCCCCTTTTCTAGGATTTTGCCCTTTTGTGTTAGATTAGAAAGGTCGATCGTTAACCCATCATTCGTCGAACAGGGCACGTTCGAGAAGACGAAGCCGGGCACGTTCGAGAAGACGAAGCCGCAGTAGTCGATGAGGAGCCGTTGACTGAGCAAGGCAAGTCACTACGCTCCCCCATGAGTATGTTGATCCTATTTTATAAATGTGTTGATTGCAAATAAAATTGCATGTTAATTATAAAAATGCATACCTAAATTTGTTTGTGGGACATCCTTGAATTTGCTACCTATATTGATTGCTTCCTTAGTCTATTATTTATGCGTGGTCAATTATTCACACTGCTTAGCATTGCTTGTATCGATGAATAAATACTCCATACTTATTGTATGGATGTGGTTGTGGTGCTCACTCGGTGGGAGTGATTGTTGGAAGGTGGGTGGAGATATGAGCGCCACCAGCATCTAAAAACCTTTCCAAAAACCAAAAACTTAATGAACGACAAAATTATTTAGACTGGCGCAGCACGGATAAAATATGGGTGGTTCTACGAAACTGCAAGATGCCGACCCTGGTCAATTAAGGACTGAGTCAAGAAGCTATGCAGGAAATAAATCGAGTACGACTGCACTTCTCAAATGGGTATAGACCCAGTAGACTAAGAAACCCGAGTGGGGCGGCACCCTAGTAATGGCGGTTCTGCAATTGTTATCATTGTAATGGATCGATTGGATCAATTGTTTTGAACACCATGACAAAAACCTAAAATGCACCTAAGTATATTATTATATATTGTATAACCTCCTACTATCTCGGGAGTGCTAGGACTCCCCTCACTATCGACTTGAGGTAGGGTTGGTGTGCAGGGGTGCAACGAGGATCCATAGTCCTTGGAGCAGGTGCCGCCATGCGAGGGTGACCGAAAAACCAGGCTGTGACAAGTCTCATGTGTTGGAAGCGTCACGGAGTGCGGGATTAAAAGCGTACATCCGCTACAGTTTGAGTAAAACAATCTATTCGAATAGCCGTGCTCGCGGTTAATTGAGCGTTAGGACTTGTACTACTCTTGACTAGCCTCATAAGTTTTAATCTTGCTTAGAATAGGTTTGGGCGATGTGACCTTGCCCGATATGCAGGAAGGTCGAAGTGGTAAAGATGGTATAAAACTGATGCGAGGGTAAACCAGACCAAGCGAGGCTTGGGGAAGGTGGATGAACTTTCATTGATATACGACAACTTCAACTTAACGTTGTTTTCAGTTAAAACTGCTAAGTTGGGTTTGTGAAATGAATTGTGAGATATAGTTTTATGCAAATAAACCAAGTCATCCTTGAACACCTATGTGCACTAAATGCATTCTGTAGTAGTGGCTTACTGAGTATGGTTGATACTCACCTTGCTTAATTAAATCTTTTAGAAGGAGAAGTTTGAGCCGACCCGTACGTGTGCTATGCTGATGAAGAGGTGTCGAAGACGGTGGAGTGGGGACCTATATTCACCCGTCGCTGCCTGTGGATTAAGATGGACCGACGCTGCTTCGCTTCCGCTACCTTATCTACTTCTTTGGATATTTGGTATTGTAGATGAGGTCTATTTGGGTCCCACTCGGGAAACCCTTGTATTATTAATGTCTTGTAAAACCTGTATGACGATGCCAGCTTTGTGATATACAACTTCGCCATGTGTGTACCACCTACTGATACAGGGAATGGCACTGTAATCGCATGGGGTTTCCGGTGTACAAAACCGTGGGGCTCACACGAGGTGTGAAGATACCCCTCTACAAATAGTTTGCATACCTATCCCTCGGATATTTTGTTTTAACCAATAAATTGAACTTTCTGCATTTTAGACCCTGTAAGAAAAACAAGAACTATATGTGTGCTCTTAAATTTAGAAGGCCCCTCTTGTCACTCCCTCAGATTTTTTTCTCCCTCCCCCCTTACTTTCTCTCCATAGTATTCTCCTCCTCGAGCAGATCGTAGGCACGAGAGCTTAGACCGAAACTCACCGTCACCGCATCCTCGTCGCTAGCAAGCTCCACAAGACCATGCAGCGGCCTCTCTCTGCACGCCGCCCAAATCAGATGCCTTGTTTACCGCAAGCAACCGGCAGAGTTTGATGCCCGCAACTATTAGTCGACACCCTAACGAGCCACGGTGTTCTACCTAATTTTTCTCACCCAATTTCTCCTCTCTCTCTCTTATAAGAACCTAGCATTAGGATATTTTCTATTCGACCCTAAGTTCTTATATTTTGGGGCTAGCACTAGGATATTTTTCTATTCGGTTGTAGAATCTTAAATTTTGGGACGAAGGGAGTAGGAAAAAACAAAGTTACACAACAAACCCTGAATCAGAGTGAAAAATATTGAAAACCGATAGGGATAT
This sequence comes from Oryza punctata, assembly GCA_000573905.2. Taxonomy (NCBI): domain Eukaryota; kingdom Viridiplantae; phylum Streptophyta; class Magnoliopsida; order Poales; family Poaceae; genus Oryza; species Oryza punctata. The sequence continues at coordinate 14,604,552 of CM002492.2, read as the reverse complement.
TACTGCAATTCACCGGTGGCTACAAATTGTAACCGGACCAGACGAGTCCACGCCCCACTCTCCCTCCTCTTCCTCGGCTGCGCTCGCGGCGGCGGAGCAATGTCGCGGTCCGTTGGCGGCGGGTGGTGGTGGTCCCGGAAGACCCTGGTCGGGCTGGGGCTGGGCCAGCTCGTCTCCCTCCTTGTCACCGCCACCGGCTTCGCCTCCTCCGAGCTCTCCCGCCGAGGTCCGCCTGTTGCCCCCCCCCCTTCCCGCCCTGTTTCTTTCATTGCTCGGATTCTTTCCACGATTCCTCTTCTTCTGTCTGCTCGTTTTTCTTTTCTTTTCCGATTATCTGCTTCTTTCTTTTTCTGGAGGCGTGTGTTCTTCTGATCCTTTTCAGACTTCGCTGCCGTTCACTTTCTTTTCTTCTTTTTTTTTTTGGGTGGATTTTCGTGGAGATTGAGCGGTCATTTCCTTGCCCATTTCTTCCAATTTTGCATTCGATCACGCAATTTTTTTCTTCTCCCTTTTCTGCTATTTTGGTGGTTGTTGTTTTTCCTTAATCACTTGCTTGTTGGAACTGCTCTCTTCTGCTGTCAATCAGTCGGTGTACAGGCTGATCTTGCGTGCCGTTCACAAGCATTCTTGCTGTGTTCTCGCTCAGAGAAATTAATTAACACAATTCTTAATGTAACGGTGGTGCTACTTGCTTACGACTGCAGGGATCAATGTGCCAACGTCACAGTCGCTGCTCAACTACGTGCTGCTTGGGGTCGTGTACGGGAGCATACTGCTATACAGAAGGAAGCCTCTGCAGGTTCAGCCATCTTCCCATTTTTTGTATCAAATTCACAATTTCTAGGTTAAATTGTCGGATCTTTGGAGTATGGCAATTAAAGAAATGTTGGGTTGGCAAATTGTTTGAGTACCACTTGGTCAATGGCCTTACCAAAAGGCAAAAGCTACCCATCGTAAGTGCCGTATGTAGTGAGCCAGAGGCATATCTACGTTTGGGCATCAAGAATTCAAGTTAATTTGGTTCAGCAGTACCTCCGTTTTTAAACATATGATTTTTTTTTCATTGAAGATACTACTTATACTTTTTTCATATGTATACTAAATTTTTGAATAAGACAAATGGTTAAACGTAATGTTCAAAAGCCAACAACATCGTATATTTAGAAGCATTTAAAAACAGAGGGGGCTATATTATTTAGTTAAATTAGCATTTATAACTTCAAGCACACGTGCCTTAGTGGTTACTGCTCTATTGACTTGTAACAACAGTTTGCTTCCTTTTGAAAAATACATCTATTTGTACATAAACTGTTCTCACAATTTTAAATAAGCAATTACATATATTTTGTGGACCATAATATCCATAACTTTATATAATTTCTTTCTGGTGTTGTAGTATTTCGATTTGTTATTCTACTGCGGAACTGATTTATGCATGAACTAACTCTTGCAGATGAAATGGTACTACTATTTAGTACTAGGCTTGGTCGACGTAGAGGCAAATTATCTAGGTATGTGCAATACTTTGTTGGTTATTTGTTGGCTAATTAGGTAGCGTGCTGCCCAGAAGTTCCTGGTCATCTATGCTGAAATAACAAGAAAGTCATATGCCTGCCTGCTGAATAGACTAACTCCCTTCATTCTTTTCTAGTTGTCAAGGCTTATCAGTACACATCTCTCACAAGCGTTATGCTTCTTGATTGCTGGGCTATTCCTGCTGTGATATTCCTTACATGGATGTTTTTGAAGACCAACTACAGATTCAGAAAATATAGTGGTGTGGCTATTTGTGTCGCCGGACTTGTGCTAGTTGTATTTTCTGATGTCCATGCAGGTGATAGAGCAGGTAATAATTCGTTGATTAGTATTTATATATCTTTGTTGTTTCATTTATTCTTCACTTACCGCAAAAAAGTGCAATAAAATCTTTTGTATTTCAGACCATTTATAATTATGGTAACTGGAAGTGTCACTTAGGCCGGGGGGGGGGGGGGGGGTGAATAGGCTAAATTAAAAACTTAAGTAAATGCGGAAGCAGTGCTTTTCGGAAATTCCGAAAATGATTTTTGGAAATTCCGAAAATTACAGTGTGCACACGACTAAAGAAATGCTAGATCTAGCTACCCACAAAACTAAATAACTAGCACAAACAACAACTAGATTTATAGCGGCACAAACAAGTAAAGCTAGAGGAGGGAGAGAAGGATTTCACCGTAGTTCTTGCAAGATGAGTTGTTCCCGAAGTTCGAACCCTTGAGGAGATTCTAGTCTTCATTGAGGAGCTCACAAAGAGCCGGGTCTTTTCTAACCCTTTCCTCAAGAGGTTGCACAAAGTACTCCTTCTACTAGTGGTATCTCTTCTCTTTCGGAGGTGATATCTGACCTTCACAAACTTCTCCCGGCCAACCACAAGTAGATCGGTGGCTCAAGAGTGACACCTAACCGTCTAGGAGTCCTCAACCTCCAAGAGTAATGAATGATGAAAATATCTCTTGGGTAACTCGAAACCTCCAAGTCAACACCAAGCACTCACACAAACTCGAAACCACAACTCTCGCACACACCAAATCCAAAGCGAAAACCAGTGGAGAGGGGAATCAAGCAAGCAAGGCTCAAAAGTGAATCTCAAAAGGGTAATTTTTCAATGAGCAGTAACCTTGACTTGGAGGGGGAGGGGGCTATTTATACGCCCACTCTCAGATCTGCCCATTATAGGTAAAGATTTTATTTTTCGGAAATTCCGAAATAACTTTTCAGACAAGTCCGAAAATCACCAAAACAGAAGACAACAAGGAAAACAACTGGGATTTTCGAAACTTCTGAAAACTTTTCAGACATATCCGAAAATGACCAGTTCCAAACTCAGCTCAACAGACTTTTTCGGAAATTCCGAAAATGATTTTTGGACAGATCCAAAATCATCCCGAAGGTGGTTCGGCTTTGCAGCCATTTTCGGAAATTCCGAAAATACTTTTCGGACAAGTCTGAAATCGTCCCGAAGCTAGTTCGACTTCACGGCCATTTTCGGAAATTCTGAAAAAGCTTTTCGGACAAGTCTGAAATCGTCCCGAAGCTAGTTCGCCTTCATGGCCATTTTCGGAAATTCCGAAAAAGCTTTTCGGACAAGTCCGAAAACGACCCGAAGCTACTTCGGCTTCAAGGACATTTTCGGAGTATCCGAAAATGCTTTTCGAACAAGTCTGAAAACAACCCGAAGCTACTTCGTCTTCACTGGCAATTTTGGAAATTCCAAAAGTGTATTTCGGACAAGTTCGAAAAACACAGACAACATTCAATGAGTGAGAAACCACTTTTTAAAAAATATTTTTAAGCAGTCAACTCATTCCTCATCATCAATTCATCATCCCCCTTTATAGTACGACTTTCCTAATGACGCAAACAAATAGAAATTTACATTATACCATTTGCTCATGTGCCGCATCACATCGTTTTCTCACTTTCACGGGGCTTTGCATTGAACCACGCTTAACTGTGAACTAACAATCCTTCACACATTCTCAAATAACCTGTTAGTCCTCTGTAATCATATTGTAATTAATCACCAAAATCATTAGAGATCTAGATGCACTTTTAGTAAGAAATTGTACCTTGAGTTCACATTAGCAAGAATAACTAGTCCGTTTTCTGAAGTAAGGAGTAATGACCATTCCACAGTTTAATAAGTTGCTAGATGTAATGGAATTTTTAAAAATGCAGTACTCCAGTCATGCTTGACGAATATGTGGAGAATAATTGAAGTTTTGTGTGGAATTTCGGAAGCCATCTTTGTGACCAGTCAAATCCTAAATGAAGTACAACTAAAAAGTTCATGGTCATGTTGTTCTATGCAGGGGGTACAAGCCCAGTGAAAGGTGATATACTTGTAATTGCTGGTGCCACTCTTTATGCCATCAGTAATGTTAGTGAGGTAAAGTATTGATCTCAACTGCACAGGAAACATGTTATTTTGAGATATTATTTTCAACACATATTAAAAAAACTGTTAATATTCTGTGCCAAAATCTATTCATATTTCACTTCTTTATTATCAAAAAAGACTAATCCAAAGAGCTGGTGAAAATGATTCTCACGTATCACCTGTTACCATATATTTCTTATCCTCCGGGCTTAATAAGTGCAAGCTTTGTGGTGTATGGTGCAAAACTAGCTTCACTAGAGACCAAATCCCTCAATATCTTTATCTTTTGCATTTCAGGAGTTCCTTGTAAAAGTCGGTGATCGAGTTGAGTTGATGGGGATGCTGGGACTATTTGGAGCTATTATCAGTGCTTGTCAGATGTAAAATGTTCCTTTGTTTTAACTGTGTTTAACTATTTTTTGTTTCATAAGCTTATTATCATAGAATTTCAAGGAAAAAGCAAAGTTAACCCCCTAAAATATTGTGGTTGTCCTGCTTAACCCCTCGAGCATGAAACTGGGTATTCTACCCTCAAAAATATGAAAACCAGTTTAAATAACTGCTGGTAGTGGTTTTATAGTTTGTTGGCTTACGTGGACACTATGACATGGTGATGTATTCGGTTAAATATTTTTTTAATTATTGGGACTGTTGGAAAAGAAGCACATCAGTGCTTATAAGTGGTTCTTGGGCCTGCTGATTGGAGAGAGAAAAGGAGCGGTTGGGTTGGCTTGGGTAAAATGCCCTATTGTGCCTGCCACGTTATCTTCTACACAGCAAAATCACTATAAAACCATTCTAAGTGGTTATTTCAACCAGTTTTCATACCTTTGAGGGGTGAATACTCATACTTAAGGGGATTAAGTAGATGATTTAGTGGACTTCTCTTGTTTCCAGAAGAGTTTGTTGCTAGTTCGTTAAAATCATGGTGTAGCCTTTTTACCTCCTGGAACATGTTCTTATTCATTCAAACAGTTCATTGAGCTTATTTTTTTATTTATTATCTTATGCAGAAGCATATTTGAACGCAATGAGATAGAATCTATACAATGGAGTGTTGGTGCTGTAAGTCCTCTCTCTTTTATTTTCCTATTAAGAATCCCCTCATGTTGACATTGGCTTAATCAATTTTTGTGACACCAAACACACCTAATATTACTTTCTTGCCACTTGTCAGGTGGTACCGTTTATTGGGTTTGCAGTCGCAATGTTCATGTTTTACTCTATAGTTCCAATTTTACTGAAGGTACTTATATTAGCAAACAATGTTTCCATTGTGCAAGTGTGTACCACCTATTTTCCTTATTCATGACTTCTCAGTTCTTATATCCCAAGTTTTCTTACTGTTACTTGCCCATCTCCTTTTGGGGTAGTACAGCTCCCATCCAACTTAAAAATGGAAAAAGGGAAAACCAACAAAAGGGATCTTGTTGTACTACAAAATGGCACTAGCACATTAAGCACACGGCTTTTGCTCTTTAAGTTTCTCATATCTATATTAACTTGTGCAGATCAGTGGTTCAACAATGCTAAACCTTTCATTGCTAACCTCAGACATGTGGGCTATTCTCATCCGTGTCTTTGCCTACCATGAAAAGGTCTGATCATCGGGCCCTCAATCTGCATAAAGCATACTGCAGTTTATTGTCTTACATGTAACCAGCAATTGAATGGACCTTTCACTTTCCAGGTAGACTGGATGTACTATGTGGCATTCGGTGCAGTTGCAATTGGGCTGGTTATTTACTCAGGGTACCCACCTTGTTTTGCTTTCTCTTAATCCTTCTCCAAGAGAAAACTCAATACACTAGCTTTATTAGTTGCAAGACATAAGGCATTCTAAAGTTCGACGTTAATCAATGGAACATTAAAGAATAATGACGAATTACACTAGCTATAATTCTGTAATTCGTCGTTATTCTTCCTGTAAACTTTATAATAATTGACTGAAAAGTAAAGGCTGAAATGAATTCCATTATTAAAAAAGCATCTTCTAAATTACACTATGAGCGCTGTTCTTTCTGTTCGCTAATGCTGACATGTCGATGCAGTGATTCGAACAGCGACGACGACAAAAGGGGGCAAGTTGCTGAGGCCACTGATGTTGAGGGAAAGCTACCTGATGAGGAGGCTGCTGTTCATTCAAAATGCAAGGGTGCAGCATCATCTGGCATCCGAAAATTCGATGATGGTAAAACTCCTCTCACTGTTAGACCTAACGAGCCACTTGCTCAAACATGAAAGTAAATATGGACAGAACATAGAGGAAAAAAAATCCAACAAGGAGAGATTTTGTTAACGCGAATAATTATGTTTGTGTTGAAGGAAGTGGCCCCTATCATGCCCTCAGCAACGAGGAGCTGAGCTGAAAGTTATCTCGGGAATGACTAGGATTTAGGATTATAGAATCATCATAGTATTGAATTAAACATGTGTAGTAGGTCAGCATATTCATGCAATTTTCTGTAATGTAATTTTGCAATGTATTCTTTTATCTTTTCTTTGGTGCTTCTAAAAGGAAGCTCCAGTTAGCCAGAAAGTATGAGTGCAAAAGGTTGTATTGGGGAAATTCTCTGCCATGTAATTGGGTACTGAAGATTTGATGTATCCGGTGATAAAGAAGCATATTATTATGATTTTTCTCATTTTATTTCTTCATACTTGAAGACTGAAAGCATATAAGATCAAACTGTGTTTCTTTAACAGCCATAGCTTTTGAGGGCTGCATAACCAAATTGCCACACATATGAGCTTTACATAGGGAAAGTGTTCTTTCTTCAAGAGATGCCAGGTCTCCTATAAATTTTCTTTTTATAAAAAATATGAACATAAGGTTGGCATTTATAAATTGCAGCATGAGCAAATTAGTGGTTTCTCAATCTTTGACAGGAACATCATGTAATTTGTGGCATGACAGATTAATTATCTGTTAGCCAGAGAGATCACAATAGCAACAGGGTAGGAGGTGATTATCTCCACCTTGAACTGAAATTCCAAACATCACACATGTTTTCAGTAACACACAATTGTGTTGAACGAAACCGAACAAGACTTAAAAAGAAAGATTACAATATACTACAATAAATTGTTGGATCCAATAAAATTATGACTGGACAGTACACTTGCTATCATCCGTGTGCGTGGTAGCTTGAGAAGGAGCTATGGTGTGCATCGAAGGCGGACGATGAACAAGAGTGAAGCTTTCTCCCACAACAGCCAACCCATAGATTTTTCGCTTGATTTAGACTTCTATGCTACTATGACCTCGGCTGTATGGGAATTACTTCACAAATATGCAGATATCATGCTCTTGGATAGCTCATGTAGTTACAGCATGATTCACTTGCAGCATCTCCAGGATTAGTCTTCCATATAGTTCATAGATCATACAACCTACAAGGTTTCAATACATGGAAATAGTTGAGGTCAATAATAAAGAAGCTACGGGGAAATGGAAAAAAAAATATACATGGAACAAAGATGTGCACATGCCAGGAACAACCTATGAACTAGGAAAAAAATGAAATGCAGCATTGAGCAAATGATTAGACAGGAGCCAGCAACAGGAAAAATAATCTCAAATAACACAACACCTGACTAACAGTTTGAAACGCAAATAAGTACATCAATTTGCATACATTGTGATGCGATGCTTGTTTCAAATGTATAGTATTTCTTCTGATATATTTCTTCCAAATGATGGTCCTTATATGCCAAACAAAATGCTATCTTGAGTGTATGGCATTTTACATCTTAAAGGAACTAAGGCAGCAGGGAATCATAACAACGAACCACAAACACATGATGCATCATAAAAGAGTAACATGATGCCACCACATAAAAGTTTATACCTCAGATCTTAATGATCTTGGCAGCCCTGATCACAGGATTCGCACGGGCAATCTCCTCCCTGCCCGCAGTTTTATAATCAAAGGAGCACTCATGGGTCTCGGAATGCCGGTGGCGAGGACAGAACAGCTCCCCGCAGCGGCACCGGAATCCGGTCAAACCAACCCTTTTGCGGCACACGTTGCACCGGTTAACAAACAGCACCGGGGATAATGGCTCGGCTACCGCCGCTGCGACCACGGCATTAGCATCGGTGGCGGTGGCTTCAGCTAGTTTCCTCTTCTTGGAAGCCTCTATGAGGATACCTTCGCAGGTCTTGGGCAAGAATTGAGGAGCTGCTGCTGCTGCTGCTGCTACCGGTGGTGTTGGTGGAGTCGATTGCGGAGGCGGTGGTTCTGCCATTTGTGCTGTTGGTGGCGATGGGGAGGCTGTGGTTGGCGAAGGAGAAGGTGAGGATGATGATGATGGCTTCAAGATCTCAGCCTCGTCCTTGTTGAGATCACAGCTCTCCTGCGCCATCGGATTTAACGCGGACGAACAAATCAAGGGGAGTAGAGGCGAATCCCAAGCTTGGACAACCAGATCAGGACGAATTCGGAGTAGGAACAGCAAGAAATGGAGTTTGCTTAGGTAAATATAAGGCTCAGAAATGGGAAATCAATGGCTTTTTTTTCTTTAATCGAATCGGTGAAGTCCTTAGACCCAAAACCAAAGAGGAAAACGAGATCTACGCAAGTACAAATCAGAGAAAGATTATTGGGGAAAAAGTAGAGTAAAAATTCTAGCTTTCCTGCACCAAATCAAACGTGGAAATGGACAGACAATCAGGCTGAAATGTTACAGAGTATGAATTTTTCCCCCCTGATTAAACGCAAGAACAAAACACAAAATCTACAACAAGCAACCGAGCCAGGAGAAGAGAACACGCGCAGATCAGGGGGAAAACCCCCCCAAAAAAAGGGACGACCTTTTCAGCTCATACAAAACGCAACGACCTCAGCGCGAGACCGATTTATTCCTCTCCCTCGCCCAAATAGAACCCAAATCGAAACCGCTGGAGAGGGATCGCCGCGCCGGCTAACCGGCGAGGGATCGAATTTCAAAGGAGAGACCAAGAAACAAGAACCAAAGAAAGATTGGGGAAGAAGAAGAAGAAGAGCTGCGAAACAAATCGGCGGGGGCTCCCCCGGCGGTCGCGTGGAATCGACACCTAATCCGGGCAGATTCGACGGATCGCGCCGCGGGAGAGCGCCGAATTGGGGATGGAATTGGGCGAGGAAGCGAGCGCAGGAGAAGGAAGAGGGGAAGGGAAAGGTAGGAGCTTTGGGTGGGAGAGAGGAGAGAGACGAGGTGCTCTCTCTTGAGGTCCCGAAAGGCCAAAGGGAAGAGAGGTAGTGGAGAAAAGTATTTATTTACTCCTCCTCTACTTATCTATCTATAGTTTATTCTCTTTTTTTATTATTATTTTTATTTGTGTGAAAGGGTTTTGTGTGTGGATTTTGGGTGTCACACGACGCCATCTTTTCTTCTTCTTCTTCTTCTTTTTTTTTTTCTTATGGCTCACCTGCTGTTTCTCTCCCTTGCTTCTTTAATGACCACATGTGTTTTACAAACGAGAATGGGGGGATGTACTACTAGCAGTACTAGTCTATTTTAGCTGTATCTTTCATTCTTTTCTACTCCTAGCTGGAGAAAATCTGGTCAGGCTGCTGCTTGGAGGGAAGTAACGCATATAATAGTATTCCAATAAAAAAACTTATCGCGTTTGGAGAATAAGGCTCATTTTCTAAGGAAAAATATCAGGAATTTTGTAAGAGTTAGTCCAATGCCTACGAAAATCCCCCGAAATCGCATTATCTTAAAGTAGATCTCTATTGCTCGATGAAGCTATATTAATATTGTAGAGAATCTTGCTGTTCTGTGGTGTATCTTTTCCAAATCCAGATGATCTGCCTCGTTCTTCTCCGATAAAGATTCTGATTTTACCTTAGTTTTCGTTAATACGTTTTTTATACTATTAAACGGTATGTTTCATGTAAAAACTTTCTATATAGTATTTATTTTATATAGTATTTATTTTAAAGTATCAAATATATTTATTTATCGAATTTGTAATAGTTAGTCATGTGTTGATAGCTTTTTCGTTTTATATGCGACAATTAAATCTTCATCTTCATTAGTTTTACACACCAGTTTTGCAAAAGTCAGAACGTTTTTTTTATCAAATGGTTGTCAGTTCGTTGAGTTTTAAATGGTCTTTTTCTTTCATTTATGTTGCTTTTAACTATGTTATCTTTGTAACAAGAAAAGAATTATGCATACCACCTATTGGATTTCCATTTTCTTTGAGAAACTGAAGTATTGTAAACTGATGCAAATTTCATATAAATATGACGCATTCAAGTCATTTATCATGGTTCCCTACCTTTCTATTGTTTGCACCGTTACCATGTTTGGACATACTGCATACATTATGTTCTCCTCTTAATATTACTCGTAAAATTCTGTTTTGCTGCCAGGATTTTTTTTTATGTGGACGGGGGAGGGGGAGGAGTGATGGTAAACACTTTGACTTTTCACTTCTCAAACTAATTATGATAAAACAATCATGGCCTTTTTTACAGTATCATTGATTTTGCATTCTTGCTAGGTTATGTTTAGGGAGCTGGATATTACAAGAAGCCACGTAAGCAAGCATCCAACCAGTGGTAATATGGAGAAGCTTTTGGTTCCCTAGCCTCTAGCTATTAGTTTAGATGAGGTTGATACTGCAGTGGTAAGGAGAGTGGTAAGGGTGTCTGATTTTAACTTTAACCTCGAGGTTCCGTGTTCAATCATAACACACTCACAATTTCTTCTTAAAAATATTTGGAGGGATGTCTCTCCCTCCAAATCCCGTTTCTAACTATTAGTTCATTACTAGATTATAGAATTATCGGGTTTCTAAAGAGAGAATTCAGATTGTTATTCTAGGGTAGTAGTAGCTAGAACACTCCCCAAATAAACATGCCTCAACTTGGTGACTACAATTCCAAAAATGTAGTCGTTTCGAATGACAACGATTTCATACAAAATAGTCGCATATCAAGTTTGGTTGGTTTTGATCATCAAAGAGATCTATGTGTATATTTGAGAAATGCAGTTGGCCAAAATGGATTTTCACCATCATAATATTTCCTGAAACTCAGCATAATAAATATATTTCAAGTTCACAGTATTAGCATACCAAATTATGATTCATTACTGTAGAGAATCATGTCCCTAGGATAGAGAGTTTTAAAGTTACCAATATATCATAAGAATAAGGATATAAGAATAACAGAGTAGGTTAGTTATTATGCTTGCCTCTACTTAAGTGCTTCTATTGGAGATGGTCTTTTATACCAATAATTTTCTTTTACATTCTAGGAAAGGAAATTCACTTACACTACTAGAAAAATGATTTTATCAATATTGGCTTTTTTCCCTGGCGGACCAGAAAATACCCTCTTATAACTGTTTGTGATAATAGCTAGAGACCCCTAGATTTATCTCCACCTATGAAAATCATATTTTTCAGGCAGACCTCTATTTTCGCATGTGGGACCTTAAGTGGTCCGCGTGCAAAATTGAAGACCCTATTAAATTTCGGCTAAGTCCTCGCTCCCTCACCTCTCCTCTCCACTTCTCTCACCTCTCTCTCCCTCTCTCTCCACTCTCCTCTCCACTTCTCTCCCGGACACGGCGGCGGAGGGGCATGGCAGCGGCGCAACCAGCGATGGTGGAGGGCCGGCCACAACCGGCGGGGGAGGCGGCGCGGCCCCTCCCCTCCATCTCCTAGATCCGGCTCCCCTCCCCTTTCTCTCCCTCCTAGATTCGGTGAAGGGGAGGGGCGTGGCCGGAGGGGGGATGCCGACGCACGGAGGAGGTGGCGCTGCCCCTCCCCTCCCTCCCTTCCTCTTAGATCCGGCAGAGGGGAGGGGCATCGGCGGCAGCGTGACTGGAGGGGAGAGGGTGACGGTGGCGGTGCGGCTACCCTCTCCTCCCTCCCGGATCTAGCTCCTCCATTTCCTCTCCCTCCCAGACCAGATGGAAGGGAGGGGCATCGGTGGTGGCGTGGCCAGGTGGGGGAGGGCAGTGGCGGCAGCGGTGCGGCTACCCTCTCCTCCCTCCTAGATCTGGCTCCTCCTCTTCCTCTCCCTCCAATATATGGCGAGGGCGGCAACGGCAAGATGAAGGTAATCGCTGCTGGCCTCCTGCACCCCAGTGGGGACGAAGCAGGCGAGATAACTACGACAATCAAGTTAACCATAGTGATGATCGAGATCTCTAGGATCGCCGCAGTCATCAGGACGGTAGCAACCGGGAATGATAGCTTCAGGGCGACAATGATCGAAGACATCAACGACGAAGTGACGACTAACGATGAGACTCGCGATCCTCAGACCCAAGGCGGGACTGAGAACGAGGCTGCAGGTCAGGAGGTTGCATTCCTGACCACGACGACCCCTCATCGTCGTCATCATCTTCACGGGCGGGTTATCGCAGGCCGCGAGGATGCCATGTTCCTTTCATTCCAGGGGTGGATGTCGGGCTTTCACATCTAACCTACAAGAGGTGCGATGGCCAAACAATTTTCGTCCCGCCGTAGTGGAGAAGTATGACGGTAGCACCGATCCAGAGGAGTTCCTGCACTACACCGTTAGCGTAGACAAACAACCCGCTGGCAAACTACTTGCCGGCAGCATTGAAAGGATCTGCCCAGTCATAGCTAGTTCAACTTCGACCAAACTCGATCTCTTCTTGGGAAGACTTGTGGCAACAATTTGTTGCCAATTTCCAAGGAACTTACAAACAACACGCGGTCGAGGACGACTTACACGCCCTCAAATAGAATCAAGGTGAATCCTTAAGGGACTATATTCGGCATTTCAACGAATGCCGAAATACGATCCCCGAGATCACCGATGCCTCTATCATTTGTGCATTCAAGTTAGGCATCCGAGGTCGCTATGCTATCCAAGAATTGGCAAAGAGACGCATTACTTTGGCCATGAAGTTGTTCGAGATCATCAACAGATGTGCTCATGCCGACGACGCTCGCAGGAGGAAAGAAGGAAAGTGCAAAGCGGTGGAAGAGAACCAGCCAACCAAGAAAGATGCACCAGAGTCAAGCAAGAAGCAAAATAAGAATCGTAAGAGGAACACGAAGCGAAAGGCGGAGGCAGAGGTCCTTGTTGCAGAGCTTGCAAGCCCACCCCAAAAACGCCTAGCCCTCGAGGCAATGAACCTGTGCGACAATGGTGCCCAATACACAAGACTTGTAGTCACACCTTGGAGGAGTGCCAAGTCTTACAGAAGGCGTTGGGGTGACAACTGGCCATTGAAAAGGAAGGCGAGTTTGCGTCGTCGAGATGAGCACTGATGATCTCTCGTCCGACGATGAACCCGCGTTCCCATATTTCGACCAGCACGTAGCCCACATCTTAAGAGGATCCACATCATACATTTCCAAGCGCAAGTACAAAAAAGTGGAGCGTGAGGTCTGCTCTACGTTACGTGGAGTTACTGCCAAGATGAGATGGTCTCGATAGAGTATTGAGTTCTTCGAGGCCGATCACCCAACAACAACGATAAGCTCAGGCCAATATCCAATAGTAGTGGAACCTACTATTCGGAATATTAAGGTTGCAATGGTTCTTGTCAATGGTGGCAGCTCCATCAACCTACTCTTCGCCAGCACCCTCGATGCAATGGACATCGCACGAAGCGAGCTCGTCCCTTCCGAACAGCCCTTCCACGGGATCACACCAGAATCATCGTCGAAACTACTGGGGAAGATAACGCTAGTAGTGACGTTCGGCCAAGCAGACAATTTTTGTATAGAGCAGATAACTTTTGACGTGGCAGACTTTGACACAGCCTACAACGCTATTCTCGGAAGGACTGCTCTAGCGAAATTCATGGCAGCATCATACTACACGTACTAGTTGATCATGATACCAGGCCCAAATGGTGCAATCACGATTCCTGGGAACTTGAAGGTTGCAGTGCAGCGTGACAAGAGGAGCCTCGACATGGTTGAGCATACTCCCACCACACCCACTACTACAGAACCCCCCGAGAAAGTGACCAAACCCAACATGACTCCCAAGCCCGATGGCACTATGAAGATCATCCCGCTGAACAGCAAAAACCCCGACAAGACAGTCAAGATCGAGGCAATGCTTCATAGCAAATAGGAACTCGAGCTCATCACCTTCGTCCGTGGCAATCCAGACGTGTTTGCTTGGCAACCGTCTGACATGCCCGGGGTCCCTTGGGAGGTGATTGAGCACAAACTCATGGTGCGTCCTGATGCCAAGTTAGTTAAACAAAAACTGCATTGGTTCGCCCAATATAGAAAGAAGGCCATCCGAGAAGAGATGGATAAACTTCTCAAGGCCAGATTCATCATAGAAGTCCTCCATCTAGAGTGGCTCGCTAACCTAGTAATGGTACGCAAGTCCAATGGTAAATGGAGGTTGTGCATATACTTCACCGACCTCAACAAGGCGTGCCCCAAGGACCACTTCCCTCTTCCTCGCATTGTTCAACTGGTCGATTCGACAGCCGGATGTGAGCTCTTGAGCTTTGTCGATGCATACTCCGGCTATCACCAGATCAGCATGGCCAAAGAAGACGAGGAGAATACGACGTTCATCATGCCCTTCGGTGTTTTCTGCTACACCAAAACACCCTTCGGATCGATTAACGTAGGCAACACGTACCAGTGAGAGATCCAAGGGGCCTTCGATGACCATATCGGTCAGAACGGGGAATCCTACGTCAATGATGTGGTAGTCAAGACAAAGACCATCGACAAACTCATCGATGACCTGAGGGAAACATTCAACAATCTCCGCCGACATCGATTAAAGCTAAATCCGAAGAAGTGTACGTTTGGAGTACCATCGGGAAAGTTGCTCGGTTTCCTCATCTCCGGATGTGACATCGAAGAAAACCCCGAGAAGATCAAGGCCATTGAGAACATGAAGTCACCGATAAGACTCAAGGAGGTGCAGAAGCTAACAGGGTGCATGAAATCTCTAAGCTGTTTCGTGGCCAGGATGGGAGAACGAGGACATCTTTTCTTCGCTTTACTCAAGAAGAAAGAAAAATTCGAGTGGACACAGGACACAGAGAACGCGTTCCTCGCATTAAAGAGGTACTTGTCCAACCCCTATACTCATTGCCCACAGCAAAACGAAGAACTATTCCTCTATATCGCTACCACACCCTACTCTGTCAACACCGTAATCATCGTCGAGAGGGACAACGTATAACACCCTATGTACTAAGTCAGCGAGGCCCTCCACGATGCCAAGACTCAGTACCCGCAAATCCAAAAGCTGCTCAACGTTGTGGTCATGGCATCACGGAAGCTGTGCTATTACTTTTAGGCCCATAAAGTCATGGTCGTCTCTTATTTCCCCTTGGACAAGGTAGTCAGAAACAAAGATGTCGTAGGAGGCATTGCCAAGTGGGTCGTCGAGCTCAGCCAATTTGATGTCCATTTCGTGTCACGCACATCCATCAAGTCCCAAGTACTTGTTGATTTCATCACTAACTGGACCGTCCCAAAGGACGGTATAGCTGGTTGTTGTTATTTCTTTAACATTCACAGATAAAATCCGCAAGCGCACGGATATTACCGCTGTAGTACTTTACTCAGAAGTATTGCAAGGTATCGAATCACAGGGAACGAAGGTGTTCAACTCTTCAACAGGTTCATCCAAGGACACAAGTTAGTGTAGGAAAAGGGTAGAGAGCACTTTGTAGCGAAACACACGGAAATTTAGAAAGCTTAATTTAATCCTATTGCAATACTTCAGGCACTGACTTTCTCGCTGCTACCAGAACTCGCTCTACTACGCACCTGGACAGGGAGGACTTAAGTGATCTGGAGGGCTGTCACCACCTCTACACCCACCTACAACATACTATGGGGTACGTAGCAATCACTTGTTAGCAACCTAGACACCGCGTCTACGCAGTTAATTACTACTTTAGTGTTTATAACTCACCAAAACAATCACTATCTGTTAATGAACAACAGTGAACAATGATATAGTATGCTAAATAGGAAATAACTAAGAAATATACTTCACAGATAAAATATCAATTACTTGTATAAGATAATATCAATTATATCAAAGTAATCGACAAGGTACAAAAAAGACTTAGAGGAAATTACCGTCAACTCCGGAATTCCTCCGATCCTTCTACCTTACTCTCTCCCTATTCTAATGTACATAAAAGATACAATAGAGCCTCGTATAATTCAGCTCAAATTTGGTGTGTCTTGGGGGAGAGGATGAGAGCTCTTTATATTGGGGTGGAGAGAGTGGAGATTCCAAACATCTAAAGAGTATCTTCACTCTCCTCTTGCCATGTGTCCTCTCTATGGCGGTTTCTACAGGTAGAAACGCCCCCAACCATCATAGCAAGTCGGTTACAACCGGCATGTGAAAAATGGGGCTGATTAGCCACGTTTTGGGTTCGGCCAAACCATGGGTTCGGCTGAACCCTTGTTGGCCCATTTTGCCCCGGCCTTTTCCTAGGCTCTGGTGGAGGACTCCTTAGTCCATATATGTGGTGAATGGACCCATTTGCTTGCGTTTCATTAGGTTTGTGGGTCCAAAACTCCACAGGCTTAAATATAGAAGTTTAATTCACCTCCTTCTTTATGTATCCTTTGTCTCACTTTTGATAGTTTGTCACCTGCATCCAAATATACACCAACGCTAGTGAAAATCGTTATAATTAAACCCTACCACTATGTTGGATGTTCTATCTTTTTAGATTTATGCAGATATTGACGGCATAGATTTTGCAGTTAATAGCCGTCAACAAACCCCCACACTTAGCTCTTTACTCGTCCCGAGTAAAGGTTAAGGATTAATGTGGAATAAAATCTCCCAAGATTCAATACAAGTACACAAATTATTCTAAGCCGTACCTGTACCTGTGAACTTTGCGGTGTCTAACTTGCCATCTTGGGTAATTGATGAATGGAACATTCATAACTCAAGTCGTTCTTGTTCCTCATGTCAATCTCTTGGGTTTTTGATAAATTTTCAAAATAGAGCTATACTCCTCAAATGACTCTCTCTTAAGTCACTCATGTGGTTTTTGATTTGTGAATCCTCACCGAGGCATAATTTGATGAATTGTCCCTATTCTAAAAGGCTATATATGTGGAGCTAGGTAGAGATCAACCGGGGCGTACCTGCATCACATATTTTACCAAGCCAAAAGACCAAACCCAAGGAGATAACAAGTCATACTTTTTGATCAAGAATGTGCATGTGTATGCGTATGATAAGATTTGTGGGTGGAAAAAGAAAAATAATAACAACTCCTTTGATATACCTCCTCCATTTTTTTTCTTTTTGGACTTTTGAGAGAGTGCATGGCTATCTTTTTTTTTCATCACGATGCTCCATACTTGTAGGAGCAAGACTTTATTTTTCTTTCTTTTGTATAGCCATGCCTCCTCTTCTCTTTTTATTTTATTTTATTTTTATTTTTTTAGAAAACATTGGAGGAAGGGGCATAAATGACATGGAGTATTTATTTCGTGGATGATGGATGAAATGGATGATTAATGAGGGATGCTAGCTTCCAGCGTAGAAGTTTAGTATAAGTGTGTGTATATGGAGTGTGTGTGATCTTGATGATGAAAATATGAAAAGCATCTCACACGGGTCACAGTAATTTGACAAAGCTCAGTGTAATGTCAAGCAGCCTAAATATATATAGGAGGTTTTAGCAATGAGAATCATATATGGCCTTGGTAGGTAATCATATAGTCAATGAGGAGTATTGCTTGAAAAGTTTAAATTTTTGCAAAACTAAAATCCCAAGTATCATGATATTTGGACAGGAATTTCTTTTGTAATAACCATATCACAAATATCAATTACTTAGATGAGCAAGGTTCCCTATACTAGATAATTGTTCACAAGCGACAAGTGTTAGCAAAGAATAAAAAGTATACATGATCAATCATAGGAAAATTTTATTTGTTGAGAGTTAATGCCTTCAATTTTCACTTGAGGTCAAACTAAATTTTATTTAAATTTTCTAAGCAGATCTGACTCACAAATAAAGGAGAATAAGGGAGGAGACGTGCAAACCAGACTGCACGACGAAGGTGTGATAGAACCGGGCCAGGCAGTGGTCAGGCGAACACTTGGTTCAACTGACCGCAACCAGACTCGGTTCTGGCTGCTGAATTTTGTGCACGGCCGTGGGCCTGTGTTCGTCACATTGACATGTCAATTTGATGTTGTTGTGCGTCGGGAGTTCTGAAAGGACTCCCCCACACTTATTTTTGTACCTGGTCTTTATTCAAAAATATAGAAAGCAAAATGTACTTCCACCAGGGCGAAATACTAGTGAGCCAAACTTTATTCAAGTAACTCTAGATGCATGAAGTGCCTAAATTTACTTTTTATTTTATCTTTATTTTATCCTTATTTTTTTATTATGGCAACATGGAGGTGATGAGTAACTCAGCGGGGTGGAGGTATGAAGCGAGGGTGCACAAGGTGTTTGAGATTCTTACTAGATGGGTCTTGCCAAGCTTAGAACTGAATTGAATGCAACAAAGTTTTGCACTTGCTCTGTTTGGTTCCCTGTGCATCTCTTTTCTCATAGACTAAGGAGCATGGTATGAGTGTTGGAGTTATTGTGCACTGCTCCTTGATTGTCATTTTTATTTCCTACAAAAGGTTTGTGACAACAAATACCTGAGGGACTATAACGAATTGAAAAGATTTTATCGTGGCCTCAAGATTAGTTGTTCACATCCACGCTAAGAGAAATTGAATTCAAAACTTAAGAAGAGTGGATCCCACAAGTTTGCCATCCTTTTATTTTGTCAATTTTTTTTCAAGAGACACTTCTTTTATTCTGAAAACATTTTTTTCTTTCAAGTTTTTACTGTTCACCAAATTTTCGTTTAGCAAAACTCATACAGGCTGATGTAAAATTGCACGAACATAATAAAGGAGCATTCGACAGTAGACACACCATGCACCTTGAAAGGTGATGTGTTCCTCCTTTGTATGTTAGCAATTTATTGATTTGATTCCCAGGCCCTAACTTGCCTCTAGTGTGATTTGAACTTGAGGACTCACCCGTCAATTTGAAAATTTTCCTGCAAGGATTAGTCCAAGGAAGATATACATCCAATGTCCATGATAGTCCTAGCTCTAATTGTTCATTAATCAAATTTGACACAATGTCTAGTTTGATTAAAGCAGACTATTTTAACCTAAGCACCATGCTTAATTTAAAAAACCTATGGATGTCTTGCTAAAACTTCCAAACTGGAGCATATGAAAAATAGAGAAAAGAAACATAAATATGTATGATCAAGCCTCATTCAAATGGAGATAAGTATGAGTAAAAGCAGTGATAAACTCCTTTTTTTAGCAAGGTAGAACTAACACCAACTTTATACCTGGATGGCCTTGACTGATGGAACTTATCATGACAAGCTCATCGATCTTCTCCCCACACTTAGACTTTTGTGTCCCAAGACATAAAAAACCAAGTGTGTGATGTTGGAGTCTCCTATAGAGAGTGTTCCAACACCAAGGCTCACCAAAGTGTGCAGTTGATATAGTTCCCGAGTTCCTAGACATTTGTGGAATATTTTCTCTCGTCCTCCAAAGTCGATGCCTCAAGCTTATTGATGGCCTGAAGGTTCTCCTTCCTAACAGATGCATCGTGCAAGTTTCATGTTGTTTCTTGACAACCATCGAGAGCAACATTTTGAGGGCCAGGGGGACAAGGTTTAGGCTCGATCGAGGGTGATGAAGGCCATTCGGTTTCATGAAGATAGAAAATAGGTTCAGATGAAACAAACGAAGATACAAACATCACCTCCTCGAATGATTCACGCTTGGGATGAGGCTTTGCCCTTGATGTTTCTAGGCAAAAGCTATGAGTGACAAAATCATTTTTCGCAAGCTTTTCCTTTAGGCCCCCTTGATATTCAACTTCTTGGCGAAGTTTTTCTAGGGGGAAGCCTATGAGAAGAACAAAATCGAGGGTACGAAAGATGTGGAAATCTAGGTAGACCTTGATTTTGTCTATTTGAATTGACACAACCCTCACAATCCCACAACACTCTAATATAAGTCATGAATGACTTGTGAAAAGTTTGTCTGTAGGGGCTAGGGGCATGCCGCTCAAAAGGGTGTCTGAAGAGAATTCGGACATGATACTAGCCCCAACAGTGGGGTTATGAAGGGCTTCTTCAACAGTTCCTCTTATAGAACAGGTTATGGTCATAGAAGGTGAAACAATCCGAATTACTTCGGAAGAGCATCTCACTTCCTCCGACCACTCCACCTTCGTGGCCTTAGTGAGAGTTGCTTTGTTGGGAGGATCCGGAGGATAAGGAGGTTTTTAATAAAATAATTCAGGGTGTTTCCATAATCTTCATAAAGACCAATCCCGAATTCAGGAGCGCAACCTGGAGCTTGAATTTCTTTGCTATCTGGAGATGGCTCTAGGGAGGACTCTTTAGTCGAACCTGAAGATGTGGAAGGTTCGGGTTCAGGTTCGGCTATAGAGGGTTCCTCTCGACCTGACATAGGTGCCTCAGGGAGGGGTTGAGAGCATTCCCCAATGAAGGAAGTGTTTGTTATTCGATCAAAAATTTCCTTGCTTTCAGATGGGGTTTTATGCATGAACAAACCTCCGACAGTGATGTCAAGCTGGAATGCAAACTCCTTATCTAAACCCGTGTGAAAATGTTGCAACAAGGCATAATCGGTTATAGATAAGTTTGGTCCAGATCGTACTAATGTAGTAAATCTAGCCCAAGCTGCACCAATTGATTGATTATTGGTCTGTTAAAAGCTGAGGACTTCAACCTAAAGGGATGTAATACGGGTAACAGGGAAGAATGCGAGGCATAATCTATCTCGCAACTCATCCCAGTTACCGTTTACACTCCCAACGGTATAAGTGTACCATTGCTTTGCTCCCTCTTGAAGAGAAAACGGAAACAATTTCCACTTAATGATCTCTTGTTTCATGCCTTTAATCAAGAATAATGAGCACAATTGCTCAAACTCTCGCAGATGATGGTAGGAATTTTCCTGATCTAGACCGAAAATGGTTTTTCCCGAACCGTGTTTATGAATTCAGGGCGAATCTCATAGCCAGATATAAGAATAGGCTCCGATGAGGGAGGTGGCCAATCGAATTCACCCCGAGGAGCAGATAATTGGTAGATAGGTAGATGCTCCATGGTATAGAAGTGTTTATAAGAAGGCTTCTCTAAGGATACGAGGGGTGAATAAGGTTTGGAGATAAACAACAACCGTTCCCAGCAACGACGCTAGAAATGCTTGTTGGTACTTCTTAACGTTCACAGATAAAATCCGCAAGCTCACGGATATACCGCTGTAGCACTTCACCCGGAAGTATTCCAAGGTATCGAATCACAGGGAACGAAGGTGTTCAACTCTTCCACAGGTTCATCCAAGAACACAGGTTAATGTAGGTAAAGGGTAGAGAGGATTTTCCAGCGAAGCATAGGGTCGTTTAGAAAGCTTAATTTAATCCTATTGCAATACTTCAGGTATTGGCTTGCTCGCTGCAACGAGAACTCGCACTACTATGCACCTGGATAGGGAGGACTTAAGTGATCTCGAGGGCTATCACCACCTATACACCCAACTCTAACGTACTGTGGGGTACACAACAATCACTGGTAATTAGCAACCTAGACACCACGTCTACGCAGTTAATTACTAGTTTAGTGTTTATAACTCACCAAAGCAATCACTATCTGTCAATGAAATAACTAAGAAATATACCTCACAGATAAAATATCAATTACTTGTTTAAGATAATATCAATTATATCAAAGTAATCAACAACGTACAAAAAAGACTTAGAGGAAATTACCGATAACTCCGTAATTCCTCTGATCCTTCTCCCTTTCTCTCTCCCTATTCTAATGTAGATAAAAGATACAATAGGGACTCTTATAATTCAACTCAAACTTGTTGTTTCTTGGAGGAGAGGATGAGAGCTCTTTATATAAGGTTGGAGAGAGTGGAGATTCCAAGCATCTAAAGAGCATCTTCACTCTCCTCTTTCCATGTATCCTCTCTATGGCGGTTTTTATAGGTAGAAACGCTCTGAACCGTCATAGCAAGTCAGTTACAACCGCCATGTGAAAAATGGGGCTGATTTGCCACTTTTTGGGTTCGGCCTTTTTCCTGGGCTCTGGTGGAGGATTCCTCAGTCCATATATATGGTGAATGGGCCCATTTTCTTGCGTTTCATTAGGTTTGTGGGCCCAAAACTGCATAGGCTTTAATATGTGTTGATGCAAAAAAACACACACTGGCCTGGGAGATTTGCTTAACTCCAGTGCAGGTCCAAATCTTGCTTTCGGGTTCCAGGGTGTGCCAGTTGATTTGATCCTGCAATCAACAAGATGAAACATGCAAGTTCTATTACTAAACGATAATCGATTGACCAGGAAGCCGATGTCATATCGTGACGTAACCTAGCCGATGTAGTAAAGCATTAATCGGCTGTGAGGCATTTTCGATGACAAGTTAATCCTAAACTTGGTCCATCGATTGAAAATATCAGTATCACATAATCAATACATCAGTATCACTTTAGAAATTAGCAATTGGGATAGATCGGACTTAATCGAGACAGTATAAATTGCCCAAGTCTAAAATAATATGAAATAACAATTACATGTACTCATGTTATAGCCGATGTCCAGATTTAAGCATGTATCGGCTATAGCTCCGATACAACCTTATACTAGGATATTCTCTTGCAACAAATATATTCAACTATTACCAATTAGATTGATAGTAAGTCCAATATGTTTGTATTAGATTAGATCCTGATATAAGGGGCAGATATAGCATATTAAACAAAGCATTGAACTATGTAAAACATCTATATTAGATAAGATCGGTTGAATAAAATATGAGTCGTGTTTGCTAGTTAGATTTGTATTAGGACAATATGAGTGTTGTCCATATTGGACAATGTTTGTATTTTCGGGTATAAATATAGACCCGAGGTCTTATGAATAAAATAACACACGTTCAATCAATCCCGGTGCATTGTCAAACCTTTTGTTTTCTACTTTAGACAAGTTCATGCTTTCGAGTCGAGCTGCATCAATTTGATCTTTGGCGAAGAGGTAAGTCTTGTTATGGCGGTTTGCATTATTGGAATTAGTGCTTACATCTTCATGACACTCTAATTATATCTTGTAAATCTCCGAGTTATAATATACATTATATAATTTAGATTGACAATGCAATTTATTCGTATCGGCCGATCTCTATCTAGGGTTTTGTTGATAATGGTTAGACTGATGTCACACCTTGGAGTTTCCCCTTCTACCTCTAAATTCATAAAATAAATTGCCTAAAAGAAATTGTTTATTTAACTAGGAGCAAATCCTAAATTAACAATGTACGTAATAATCAGAATCTTCAGGGAGAATTCTTTTTCGAATTCTCTTTGCTTCAAATCATTAACAGGATTTTCAGCGGAATATTCAGAGCAGAGGAAGTAATAATGTTAATTTAAAATGTCAGGATTTGAATTAATAATTCCTTCCTTCCCCTCCTTTGGTCGTGAACCGTTCCCGGTTCACTCTCCCTGTTCGCGGTTCGTTGTATCCGCTGACCCCTTTTGCCGCCGCGGTTTCATTTTGTATGACGAGCCAAGTCCTACTCGTATTCCGGTTCAGTTTCTTTTTCCGTTCCCGAAAAGGCACCGTATTTGTTTCCCCACCTTTCCTTTTTGGGCTTCCTTTTCTCCATATTCTTTCCCCCCCTTGCCGAGCGCCTTTCCACCCTCCCCCTTCTGCCGTGCGCCCCCCTTCCTTGGGCCGGCCCAACCCGAACCCCCTCCTCCACCTCTATAAAAGCCACCCTACCCCCTCCCCTGCGCTGCCTAACCCTAGCCCCACTCCCTGCGCCATGCCGCGCTGCTGCCATACCGCCGGCTGCCCTAGCCGCTGCTGCCATGCTGCCGCTTCGCCGTAGCCGCCGTTGCATGCCGCCGGCTGCCCTAGCCGCCGCTACCCTAGCCGCCGCTGCGGTGTCACGTCGCTGCTGCGTTGCCGCCGCCGTGCGCCACTGCCGTGCCGCGTGCCGCCGCCGCTGTGCGCTGCTGCATGCCGCTGCCGCTGCCGCTGCTGCCGTGCCGCTGCCGCTGTCACTGCCGCTGCAGCCGCGTGCGCTGCCGCGTGCCGCCGCCGCTGTGCGCTGCCACGTGCCGCTGTCGCTGCTGCCGTGCCGCTGCCGCTGCAGTCGTGTGCGCCGCTGTTGCCGCTGTTACTGCCGCTGCAGCCGCGTGCGCTGCCACTGCCGCTGCCGCTGCTGCCGCCTGCCGCCGCCGCTGTACGCTGCCGCGTGTCGCTGTCGCTGCTGCTGCTGCCGCGTGTCGCTGCAACCGCATGCCGCCGTTGCTACCGCTGCCGCCGTGCTGCCTCGCTGCAGCCGCGTGCTGCTGCCGCTGCCGCTGCCATGCTGCCGCCGCGTTCCCTCGCTGCAGCCGCGTGCCGCTGCCGCTGGCACGTTGCCGCCACCGCGCTTCCTCGCTGCAGCCGCGTGCCGCTGGCCCGCTGCCGCCGCCGCGCTGCCTCGCTGCAGCCGCCTGCCGCTGCCATGCCGCCGCTGCCGTGCCGTGTGCCGCCGCGCTGCTTTGCCGCAGCCGTATGCCGCTGCTGCCCTAGCCGCAGCCGCGTGTCGTGGCTTTGCCGCGCCGCTGCCGAGCCGCACGCAGCCGCCGCATCGCTGCCATGCCACCGCCACGGCTGTACCACACGCCGCCGTTAGCCGCCTCACTGCCGCGCCGCCGCCGCTGTGTGCTGCGCCGCCGCTGCCCTAGCCGCTGCCGCGCACCACCGCCACCGCAGCCGCGCCACTGCCGCTGCCGCGTCGCTGCCATGCCGCACGCCGCCACTGCCTTAATCGTGCTGCTGCCGCTGCCGCGCCGCTTGCTGCGTCGCCTCGCTGCTACTAGCCACCGTTGCCGTGCCGGCCCTACCTGCCGTGCCGTGCCGCTGCCCTAGCGCCGCACGTTGTTGCTGCCCCACTGCCGCCGCTTTGCCGCACACGGTAGCCGTGCTGCCGACCCGTTACCGTGTCGCTTGCCGCGCCGTTAGCCGCCTAAAACCCTAGCTACCTAGCAGCTGCCTAGCCGTTCCGGTTTACCGACCTCGCTAGCACTGTACCTAGCCATAGCCGCAGCCGTGCCCTCGCTGTGGTACGTATGCTTTCTCTAGCCATTCTCTGCCTACGCTCATGCGTAGTGTGGCGTAGTGTCATGTCGGTTTGGTCGTACCGAGTCGTTCTAAAACTCTAGAGCCTTTCTGAGCCGCCGGTTCTGTTCGCCGGTTGCGTGGTCCCGTGCCACGGTAGGTTGACTCGTCGAGTCGCTGACCCGTGAGGCTCGTTAACCGGAGTTTGTTTTCCGTTAACCTTGTCCGTTTGCGGGCGTTGAAACATACCAATTGATTAAGGTTTTTCGGTTAATAGTAATTACATAGTTCATGTTCTAAAATTCATAACTAATTCATACGAACTCCAAATTGGGCCATTCAACTTGCAAAATTCATCTAAAATTGAGCTCTACATGTTTGTTTACTTTTTATGTACTGTTTACTTGGTTTTTATTAGAGTTTTTCCTCGTTTTGTGTGCCAACGTGTAGATTCCGTCGTTTCGGACGACCGCGTTCGCGAGGAAAAGAGTTCGGAAGATCAATCGAAGAAGCAAGGCAAGTCACACATTCCCCTTGAGCATTTTGATCCCAATTTATAAAATATTTTACCGTTTACAAATAAATTGCATGTTTTGCTAATTACACGGGAATAGGGTTTACCTATCTGCTCGCTTGTGCCTTAATTACTTAATGTTCTTTCTTTGTCAACCTTGGGTCATAATTTGACTAGCTTGTGTCTCATGTTGACCTAGCTAGAATTATTTTACGCTTAGCCATGCTTAACATCACTAGCTCACAATATGGGATAATCACATTATCTATTTCTAGTATCTTAACGAGCTGCGGGCTCGAGACATGTCGGCCAGGTTTCATTGGTCGTAATTAACCAACTAAAATATGGTTTAATGGTGGGCTGGGTGTATGGTTTTGCTAGTCGCACCCATGACAATTAAGGACCGGTTCTCGGGAAACCCTGGAAGACTAATAGTGCTTAGCACAAGCAGGCATGGGTAACTGTTGGACTTGTAGTGTAGCTTTTCCCTAGCTAACGCATCCAGGCAAGGGTGGGCGTGATGGAGTTGGGTTGGTGGGGGTTTACCCATTGATCGGCTTCCGGATTCACCAAGGCACGAGAGGGGGCTGCCTACCTTGGCTTTAAAGGTGGGGGCGAAACCTGAGGTGTGGTGCGTTTGGTTAGGGCGAGTTATGCGAAGGGTCTTGTCACGATTTCCTCCTTTGCAGTACCATGGTGGTATTTCGGGGCATGGCAACATGTGTGGAATCGTGTCTTGTGGGTACAGTTGCGCACCTCTGGCCAGAGTAAAACTATTCGAATAGCCGTGCCCACGGTTATGGGCGACCAACCAGATTCACCGTGATTAGTCCTACTTTATTAATTAACATGACTCAATGAACTGGTTTAGTTCAGGTGGAATGGTTGGGCCTGTTCAATGTGGTGTAGCGTTGTTCAGTGGACATGTTTAAACTTGCCTTAATTAATCGACTGTTTTACTGTTTTCAACTATAAATGTTTACAACCGCCTTTATGCAAATAGCCATAAACCCTCCTTGTCTCCCCTTGCACGAATGCATCGTTGGTGTGGCTTGCTGAGTACAGTGGTTGTACTTAGCCTTGCTATTATTTCCCCTTTTCAGAAGTTTAGTGCTTCTGAGCTGAAGATGAAGTTGGAAGACCAAGGCTGAAGCCCCGCTAGTATCGTCGCCCTTTTTCCGCTGCCTCTTTCTTGTCGGTGTGAGGACTAAGTGCCTCTTCTGTAAGTATTTACGCTTTATTTACATTTGGATCTGTATATTAATTTATCGTTTTGTGTACCCTGGCTTGATTCCTGGACAGGGATTTATACGCAAAATAGTGTGGAAATTTGGGATAAATTTCTGGGCGTACAAAGTGGTATCAGAGCCAACTTGATTGTAGGTTGAGCCAAATGGTCAAACCCTAAGGATAAGTTTTTTCGAAAACCCTAATTGTGAAATTGTCTCCTCTCACCTCTCGGCATTTCTTCGCAAAACGGTTTAACAAATGTCTCTCCTTCCCCTCCGACTCTTTTAGTTGTTGAACCCGGAGGGCAAACCAATGGTTTCACGTCTACTCTTGGAAGTCAAGTCAAGCCCTCAAGCTTCAAGTTGGAAGGAGCAAGAAGGTTAGTTTAGAGTCGTCGTTCCGTGAAGATCAAGTGAAGGTTTTCCCGGAGCCTACCTAAACCCAATCCTTCCCGAAGAGTAGTTTCGTTAGCTGCTAGTACGTGTGTTGTTTGCTTGTGTGTAGGGGTATGGTTTGTATCAGTGGTAGGGAGGCGACCATACTAGGTTGTTTGCTTAATCAACTTGAACAATAAAGGTCTACTTACAACAGATCAGTAATCAAGTGGTTTAAGGTCTTATCTTTAGCAACCCCTCTCTTTCTTCTCTCCCTGTTCCGGCATCAGATGGTCAGTGTCAGAGAGGAGAAGAGCAACAACGACATCAGTGAGTCAGAGTCACAGAACAATGGTTAAGTTAAAAGCAACGATGCACTCTCAATACCAGATGAATCTCTGCTCGTGGTCAGCTTTTGGTGTCCAAGATCCGATGATGGGTGTATTAGCGCAGGCGATGCAGAGCTCGATGCAAGGTTAACGGTAGAGGAAGTGGCACCAGCAACATCAGATGCAAGTTCGGATGCGAGCTCGGAGTCGGAATCAGAGTTGAAGACAGTATATCGCCAAGTCCTCAGCAAACATGTATATCCAAGCCACCACCAATCCTTGAAGTAACCAGTGATGCTGGTTATGGTCATGGTTCACAAGGGCGGTTTTTGCAAAGTGTCCGACTGTCCATGGAAGGTGTACATCAGGTCACCGACAGAAGATGAGATGCAGTGCCCCAGAAGTACTGAAGCTTCAAGCCAATGGATTATCAACAACTATGGTGCCTTACAGCTCGAACCTAAGTAGCGGAGAATAGTAGCATGGACCCTACTTCAGAGAAGGTTCACTTGGAAGACCAAAGAAAATAGTGTACCATTGTTTCAATTGTAAGAAGACATGTCACCTCTCAAAAGATTGTTCGATGTCACAACATCAGTATGATCAAGTCAACAATTTTGGTCCTAACATCCCTGCCCTTCAAGTTACATCAATTTCAACACAGAGTAGTCAGATCCAACGTAAAGACACCGGAAAGTCAGTGGATGCCGACCACCAGTTGCACTGTATAATCTCCATCGCAACGAATTGTCATTAAGGACACCGATGAAATCTCTATTGTTTCACTAGCAATCGCTTCAAGGCTATAGAATCAGCTTGGCAAGGCAAGTAATGCTAGAGAACCTGTGATCTACTCTAACAGTAGTGAGACAGTTCAATTCTTCAGTATTGACCGCAGTAAAGGTCTCCAGCACTAGACCCCAAGATGGCCATCAACACCAGCCATGCACCTCGTGTTCCTTCAACTCTGATGCCTGGCAGCAATCACACGAGTGTGGCACCAACAACTAAAAGGTTTTGTTTGTTTCAGCTACCAAGAAGATTGGAAAATTGATTCTTTTATGAGGAATGTCAGAAGTTAGGATATTGTTCTTGTGAGATCTCCAGCTAGTAATCAACGAGGGAGCTAGATAACCATAGCAGAATCAAACGGTCAAAGCTTTACCTGATCAACAACTCTGTCAGCAAGGGTCATCGATCGTGCACGAGTCTTTTGTGTTCAAGTACCTCCTTTATGCAGAAATTTTCCATGGCAGTTAAGTAAGGAAAAGGGAAAGTTGGATAAAGTATGAGTCAGGCAATTTTCTTCTCTTATGATTTATCTAGAGTATCCAAGAGCAAGTTAACTTGTGTATCTGTCAGTGCCGCGAGAAACCTAGAGTTTCTTCTCTAGCTCACCGTAGCTTTGTTGAGCTCCAAGACCTAATGGCCAGTCAATAAAGGAATGGTTGACTAACGAAGTGAAAATGGTTGGACCACAGTAACACTCAACATGATGAGGTCCCTCTAGAGGACAGTATCAGTGGTACCCCAGGATGATGAAAGGATGGAGGAAACATTTGAGTGTGACATTATATAAGAATTAACGGAACTCTGTAACTTTGGAAGTTCTTCAGAGTTTGGTAAATGGTGACAACACCCTAGTGGTCTGAACATGGATCAAGAACGGTCGCTCTTAATTTAAGGCAACCGTATAGCTTTCAGAAACCATCTCAATGTTTCTCGGAAGTCGGCAAAGAAATCATTCCATACATGGGTCAGGAAAGCTATGGAAGTCACCCCCGAAACGTATAGCCAACAGAGAGTATGATAGAAAGCACCTCAAAGTTTCTTGGAATATGCCAATGGAATTGTTTCACCACATCGGTCCGTTGTAAATGGATGCGAATGTCAGGCCAGAAAATACAACCAACAAATTAAGTGACACAGAATCCTCGCCAGTGAAACATCTCTAACCGAGGTTTGAAGGTGAAGTGGTTATGACCAAATGATCAAAGAGCAAAAACTCTCGGTGGCATGGAAGTCAGCCTCAATGTGCTAATTGAGCTTCAACAATCTCAAGATAACAGGTTGAATTCTAGAGTGCCCAAGCCAAAGCATCGACAGTCCAGCTTAGAGAAGCATCGATCCAGAAACCCGTGATCCAAATGAAAGTTAGATCGGACAACTTCTTGGTATAATCATCTTTGAGATCGAGCAACTCCCTGGTAGACTCATTGTGTTAGTCAGGGATAGTTCAAGGCCAGTTCAGAGTTTGTGGGTTAATGAAGGTCAATGCAAGATTTCGAGGAGGCCCCGCCAATCCCTTTTCTACATCGTGAACCCCTAAGTTATCAAAGATGACGGCACTAACAGTTTGGTTTAAGCAGATTATCAGGCGTGTGAGTACTATCAACGCAGTCCACGGAAGTAAGATTTATGAGCACCTACAATCCAGATCAGTGTCAGATTGAGTACAACCAGTGAGTGCAGTTCTGGGAGAAAGCAATAGAGCGCTCATTTTGATGTCAGTCAGGTCAGTGGGCAGATTGGGTCAATCAGCCAGTGTGAGTCAGTTCAAGACCGCATAAGTCAGCAGACCAGTCCAGCACCACCCCCGCACCCAGCTTTCTTTCTAGCCATCCCCGAATCTCGGGACGAGATTCCGTTTAAGGGGGGTAGGTTTGTCACACCCTGGAGTTTCCCCCTCTACCTCTAAATTCATAAAATAAATTACCTAAAAGAAATTGTTTATTTAACCAGGAGCAAATCCTAAATTAACAATGTGCGTAATAATCAGAATCGTCAGGGAGAATTCCTTTTCGAATTCTCTTTGCTTCAAATCATTAACAGGATTTTCAGCGGAATATTCAGAGAAGAGGAAGTAATAATGTTAATTTAAAATGTCAGGATTTGAATTAATAATTCCTTCCTTCCCCTCCTTTGGTCGTGAACTGTTCCCGGTTCACTCTCCCTGTTCGCGGTTCGTTGTATCCACTGACCCCTTTTGCCGCCGCGGTTTCGTTTTGTATGACGAGCCAAGTCCTACTCCTAATCCGGTTCAGTTTTTTTTCCTTTCCCAAAAAAGCACCGTATTTGTTTCCCCACCTCTCCTTTTTGGGCTTCCTTTTCTCCGTATTCTTCCCCCCTTGCCGAGCGCCTTTCCACCCTCCCCCTTCTGCCGTGCGCCCCCTTCCTTGGGCCGGCCCAACCCGCACCCCCTCCTCCACCTCTATAAAAGCAACCCTACCCCTTCCCCTTGCGCTGCCTAACCCTAGCCGCCACTCCGCTGCGCCATGCCGCGCCGCTGCCATACCGCCGGCTGCCCTAGCCGCTGCTGCCATCCGCCGCTTCGCCCTAGCCGCAGTTGCATGCCGCCGGCTGCCCTAGCCGCCGCTACCCTAGCCGCCGCTGCGGTGTCGCGTCGCTGCTGCATTGCCACCGCCGTGCGCCACTGCCATGCCACGTGCTGCTGCTGCCGCCGCGTGCCGCCGCCGCTGTGCGCTGCCGTGTGCCGCTGCTGCTGCCGCTGCTGCCGCTGTAGCCGCGTGCGCCGCCGCTGCCGCTGTCACTGCCGCTGCAGCCGCGTGCGATGCCACTGCTGCTGCCGCTGCTGCCACCGCTGTCGCGTGCCGCCACCGCTGTGCACTGCCGCGTGCCGCTGCCGCTGCCGTTGCAGCCACGTGCGCCACTGCTGCCACTGTCACTGCCGCTGCCGCTGCTGCCGCGTGCCGCCGCCGCTATACGATGCTACGTGTCGCTGCCGCTGCTGCTGCCGCGTGTCGCTGCAGCCACATGCCGCCGTTGCTGCCGCTGCTGCCGCCGCGCTGCCTCGCTGCAGCCGCATGCCGCTGCCATGCCGCCGCTGCCGTGCCGTGTGCCGTCGCGCTGCTTTGCTGCTGCTGCCCTAGCCGCAGCCGCGTGTCGCTGCTTTGCCGCGCCGCTGCCGTGCCGCACGCAGCCGCCGCATTGCTGCCATGCCACCACCGCGGCTGTACCACACGCCGCCGTTAGCCGCCTCGCTGCCGCGCCGCCGCCGCCGTGTGCTGCACCGCTGCTGCCCTAGCCGCTGCCGCGCACCACCGCCACCGCATCCGCACCACTGCCGTTGCCGCGTCGCTGCCATGCTGCACACCGCCACTGCCCTAATCGCGCTGCTGCCGCTGCCGCGCCGCTTGCTGCATCGCCTCGCTGCTACTAGTTGCCGTTGCCGTGCTGACCCTACCTGCCGTGCCGTGCCGCTGCCCTAGTGCCGCACGCCGTTGCTGCCCCACCTGCTGGCTGCCGCGCTGCTAGTTTGCTGCAGCCGTGCCGCTGCCGCCGCTTTGCTGCACACGGTAGCCGCGTTGTTGACCCGTTACCGTGTCGCTTGCCGCGCCATTAGCCGCCTAAAACCCTAGCTACCTAGCAGCCACCTAGCCGTGTCGATTTACCGACCTCGCTACCGCCGCACATAGCCATAGCCGCAGCCGTGCCCTCGCCGTGGTACGTATGCTTTCTCTAGCCGCTCGCTGCCTACGCTCGTGCGTAGTGTGGCGTAGTGTCATATCAGTTTGGTCGTTTCGAGTCGTTCTAAAACCCTAGAGCCTTTCTGAGCCGCCGGTTCTGTTCGCCGGTTCGGTTG
This sequence comes from Oryza punctata, assembly GCA_000573905.2. NCBI lineage: Eukaryota > Viridiplantae > Streptophyta > Magnoliopsida > Poales > Poaceae > Oryza > Oryza punctata. Next base: position 14,572,429 of record CM002492.2, on the reverse strand, counting down.
ACCGTTTGTGTGGTCCCGTGCCACGGTAGGTTGACTCGTCGAGTCGCCGACCCGTGAGGCTCGTTAACCGGAGTTTGTTTTCCGTTAACCTTGTCCGTTCGCGAGCGTTGAAACATACCATTTGATTAAGGTTTTATGGTTAATAGTCATTACATAGTTCATGTTCTAAAATTCATAACTAATTCATACGAACTCCAAATTGGGTCATTCAACTTGCAAAATTCATCTAAAATTGAGCTCTACATGTTTGTTTACTTTTTATGTACTATTTACTTGGTTTTTATTAGAGTTTTTCCTCGTTTTGTGTGCCAACGTGTAGATTCCGTCGTTTCGGACGACCGCGTTCGCGAGGAAAAGAGTTCGGAAGATCAATCGAAGAAGCAAGGCAAGTCACACATTCCCCTTGAGAATTTTGATCCCAATTTATAAAATGTTTTACCATTTACAAATAAATTGCATGTTTTGCTAATTACACGGGAATAGGGTTTACCTATCTGCTCGCTTGTGCCTTAATTACTTGATGTTCTTTCTTTGTCAACCTTGGGTCATAATTTGACTAGCTTGTGTCTCATGTTGACCTAGCTAGAATTATTTTACGCTTAGCCATGCTTAGCACCACTAGCTCACAATATGGGATAATCACATTATCTATTTCTAGTACCTTGACGAGCTGCGGGCTCGAGACATGTCGGCCAGGTTTCATTGGTCGTAATTAACCAACTAAAATATGGTTTAATGGTGGGCTGTGGGTGTATGGTTTTACTAGTCGCACCCATGGAAATTAAGGACCGGTTCTCGGGAAACCCTTGAAGACTAACAGTGCTTACCACAAGCAGGCATGGGTAACTGTTGGACTTGTAGTGTAGCTTTTTCCCTAGCTGACGCATCCAGGCAAGGGTGGGCATGATGGAGTTGGGTCGGTGGGGGTTTACCCATTGATCAGCTTCCGGATTCACCAAGGCACGAGAGGAGGCTGCCTACCTTGGCTTTCAAGGTGGGGGCGAAACCTGAGGTGTGGTGCGTTTGGTTAGGGCGAGTTATGCGAAGGGTCTTGTCACTATTTCCCCCTTTGCAGTACCATGGTGGTATTTCGGGGCATGGCAACATGTGTGGAATCGTGTCTTGTGGGTACAGTTGCGCACCTCTGGCCAGAGTAAAACTATTCGAATAGCCGTGCCCGCGGTTATGGGCGATCAACCAGATTCACCGTGATTAGTCCCACTTTATTAATTAACATGACTCAATGAACTGGTTTAGTTCAGGTGGAATGGTTGGGCCTGTTCAACGTGGTGTAGCGTTGTTCAGTGGACATGTTTAAACTTGCCTTAATTAATCGACTGTTTTACTATTTTCAACTATAAATGTTTACAACCGCCTTTATGCAAATAGCCACAAACCCTCCTTGTCTCCCCTTGCACGAATGCATCGTTGGTGTGGCTTGCTGAGTACAGTGGTTGTACTCAGCCTTGCTATTATTTCCCCTTTTCAGAAGTGTAGTGCTTCTGAGCTGAAGATTAAGTTAGAAGACCAAGGCTTATACCCCAGTTGAGTTTTGCCTGTGGAGTGGAGCTGAAGCCCCGCTAGTATCGTCGCCCTTTTTCCGCTGCCGCTTTCTTTTCGGTGTGAGGACTAAGTGTCTCTTCTGTAAGTATTTACGTTTTATTTACGTTTGGATCTGTATATTAATTTGTCGTTTTTGTGTACCCTGGCTTGATTCCTGGACAGGGATTTATACGCAAAATAGTGTGGAAATTTGGGATAAATTTCTGGGCGTGACAACTGACTTGTTGGTTTGAATTATATAGTGTATTCACCATCCCGAAAAGGCAACCATTGGCCTGATTGTCTAGATATCATGCTTCTTTTCATACTTAATGCTGCATGAGTTAAGTTTGATCTATTAAGTCGTGTTGAGAATTGTCATCTCTAGCCTGCTTTATGGTTGTTAATAAGGATAGTATCGGGGTTTCAGCCGATCTTATCTAGGATAGATGTTTTACATAGTTCAATGCTTTGTTTAATATGCTATATCTACCCCTTATATCAGGATCTAATCTAATACAAACATATTGGACTTACTATCAATCTAATTGGTAATAGTTGAATATATTTGTTGCAAGAGAATATCCTAGTATAAGGTTGTATCGGAGCTATAGCCGATACATGCTTAAATCTGGACATCGGCTATAACATGAGTACATGTAATCGTTATTTCATGTTATTTTAGACTTAGGCAATTTATAATGTCTCGGTTCAGTCCGATCTATCCCAATTGCTTATTTCTAAAGTAATAATGATTTATAGATTATATAACACTAATCTTTTCAGCCGATGTATCAGTTTTAGGGTTAGTTTTATCATTGGATACACCTTATAGCCGATCCATGCTATATTGCATCGTCTAGGTTACAACACGATATGATATCAGCTAACTGGCCGATTGACTATCGTTTACTAATAAACTTGCACGTTATTTCTTGTTGATTGCAGGATCAAATCAACTGGCACACCCTTCAAACCTAAAAGCAAGTTTTAGACCTGAACTATAGTAAAGCAAATCTCTCAGGCCAGTGTGTGTTTTTTGCATCAACACGCTTTTGGCACGCCCAGTGGGACCATTGTGTCATCATGACGCCCAACATAATTGAATTTACAGAGGACAATGTCCTACCAGTCACGATCGAGCAGCTGAATGAAGAGCAGAGAAAAGAGATGAAGAAATTGCTAGATCAACTCCAAGATCGATACCTTCATTCACTCACGGTAACCCAACAGGGCACGGTTATCTAGAGAACCAAAATGGAGTTGCCGCCGATCGTGAAATCATACCCAAGTACATCCGGGGCAAGTGATGATAAAGGCAAGGAACCTAAAACTGAATCAAGCAACAAGGAGCTTCACACATTACAAGATCGCATTGATTCAGCAGTACGTCATGCTCTCATCAACCAATCCGGAGTACTTGTGAATACATTAACAAATATGATCAAGTTAGTCCTTGATGGAACTATAGCCGAGGAAAAGGCAAAAGGACCAGTATATCTACCAGGGGATGCTTTTCCAGGACATAGGACTGTGAAGACCGAAATTGGCGGGAAACATCAAGCGTTTCAAACCCAGGCTCCATCGGCTCCCCTGACCAGTACAAATATCCCGACAATATTGACAAGACAGCCGCCGATCACTGGGGGCAGACTTCGAATCAATTGACACCAGAACAGTTGATGAATATACTCAACGCAAAACCGCCAGTTGTTGACACCACATATTATATTCCTTCGGTTTCACAGCAGCCGATGGGAACCACTCAGCTGATAGGCCAGTCATACGGTCCAGAACCACTTCCTTACGTTTCATCTCAAGGTGTATCGGCCAATCTCAGTCAGCATTATCAACCCCATTCTCCACGGCCTCAACTGGTACAATACGGCCAGTATGATCAAATCTAGCAACAGTATGGTGGAGCGACGTCACAATAGCCGTGGGCTGATATGATTACTGATGTTATGAGGGAACAGTTTGGGCTCAAGCCTAAGGACAATGGCAACATGTATCGGCATCCGTATCCAGAATACTTTGATCGAGTGCCACTACCAAATCGATACAAGGTACCAGACTTCTCAAAATTCTCAGGGCAGGATAATGTGTCAACTTATGAACACGTCAGCCGATTCTTAGCTCAGTGTGGGGAAGCATCGGCTACAGAAGCCCTCAGAGTCAGATTATTTCCACTATCTTTATCTAGATCGGCATTCACATGGTTTTCATCCTTACCTTATAATTCTATTAGGTTGGGCCGATCTAGAGAAACAATTCCATAAATATTTCTTCAGTGGTATCCAAGAGATGAAATTGTCAGACCTCACTGCAATCAAGCAGAAATCAGATGAAACAGTGCCAATTTACATTCAGAGATTTAGGGATGTGAGGAACAAATGCTACAGTTTGGCTTTAACTGATTCCCAGTTAGCTGATCTGGCTTTCCAAGGACTGTTGGCGTTGATAAGGGAGAGATTTTCAGCTCAAGACTTTGAGAGTTTAGCTCACCTAGCTCTAAAGATATCGGCTCATGAGACACGGTTCCAAGAAGCCAAAAAGTTTGCCAAAAAAGCCAACAATGTCAACAATATCTATAGTTATGATTTTGACTTCGAAGACGATGATCCAGAGGTCAATGCAGCCGAGTGGGCTAGAAACAAGAAGACAGTAGTGTTCCAATAGGTTAAGAATTCGGGGAAGGAAGAAAGATTTGACTTTGACATTACCAAAGCTGACAAAATATTTGATCTTCTACTTCAAGAAAAGCAGATTCAGTTGCCGGCAGGACATGTGATACCATCGGCTGAGGAATTGAAAAGAAGGAAATATTTTAAATGGCATAACAGAGGATCCCATAGCACCAAGGATTGCAAAATCTTCAGACAACAAATCCAATCGGCTATAGAACAAGGAAAGATCAAGATTGATGAATCCAAGAGGCCGATGAAGATAGATGGACATCATTTCCCAGTAAACATGGTTCACATTGGATTCAACAGAAGTCAAGCCGATGGACGTAAAAATTATGTGAGAAACATCAAATCAGCTGGTATGATCAACAAGTACCAAAAATGACGGCAGAGAGAAGACGAATCATATTATCAAGATGATGAAAGATATTTTGATCCACATTGGAGTTGTGAATTTTTTAGATTTTACTGGAATGAAGGGATGAGGCTACCATCTATTGAAGATTGTCGTGGCTGCAGTGATCCTGATGTTCAATATATTCAAAGAACAAGCCGACAGAATACAGGTATGCATTGGCCAGTTCAGCAAAGACTATCAGTTCATGAGAAACTTGGGCCGATCCAACAAGATCATCATGAAGATAATTCACGAAGGAAAGCTGAAGATATGCAACCACAATGGTGTCCTCCTAGAATTTTCACCAAGAGCCAGAAAAGGCGTGTCCAAAGGATGAGAAACAGGGAGCAATTCCAGGAAGTTGAAGACGAAATCGAGCATCGGCTGTGGCGCGCAAAGAAAGTTTGGCGTGTGAAGAGCAAAATCGTCTCAGCTGATGAGGTTCAAGCCGATAGGAACAAGAATTTTCAGAACAAAGGCAAAGAAGTTATTTCGTCTTCAATAGATGTGGTTGTGATGCTCCCAGCTAAATATGCAATTGAACAAGTGGTCGAACAAGTGGATAAATCACCATCGACTAAGTTGATTTTGTCTCCACAGCAAGCTATCTTTGAGAAACCTGAAGGAACTGATCATCGGCATCTCAAGCTATTGTATATCAAGGGGTTTGTTAATGGGAAGCCGATGTCAAAGATGCTGGTTGATGGAGGAGCAGCTGTTAATTTAATGCCATACTCAAGTTTCAGAAAGCTTGGAAGGACTTCAGATGATTTAATCAACACCAACATGACTCCAAAGGATTTTGGTGGGAATCCATCTGAGACCTAGGGAGTTTTGAATGTGGAGTCGACCATCGGTAGCAAGACAATTCCTACTACATTCTTTATTATTGATGGGAAGGGTTCCTACAGTTTGTTGCTGGGAAGAGATTGGATCCTTGCTAATTGTTGTATTCCTTCAACTATGCACTAGAGCTTGATTCAATGGCAAGAAGACCAGATTGAAATTGTGCCAGCCGATAGGTCAGTCAATGTAGCTAGTGCCGATTTATCTGTTTGGGAGATGGAGGGAATTGATTGCTTATCTGGAAAAGTTTGGCAAGGAAATTACTTAAAATTTTTGATTATGATATACAACCAACAGGAGATGGAGAGCCCCAATTGTTATTTTGAGGGCACCGTGGAGGGTTCCAATTTTTACACAAAGTATACTGTAGATGATCTCGATGGCAAGCTGGGGCAAGGATTTATGTCGGCCGATGAATTAGAAGAGATAGATATTGGACCAGGTGATAGGCCTAGGCCGACATATATTAGTAAAGGATTGACAAAGGAATATAAATGTAAATTAATAGCACTTTTGAAAGAATATAGAGATTGTTTTGCCTAGGAATACTATGAAATGCCAGGACTTAGCCGATCGATTGTTGAACATCGGCTTCCTATTAAACCAGGCTATCGGCCATACAAGAAACCTCCAAGACGTTGTAAAGCTGAGATGTATGATTCTATAAAGGCCAAAATTACAAGACTTTATGATGCTAATTTTATTAGACCATGCCGATATACTGAGTGGATTTCAATCATAGTACCAGTGATCAAGAAGAACAGCAAGCTTAGAGTTTGTATAGATTTTTGAGATTTAAATAAGGCTACTCCTAAGGATGAATACCCAATGCCAATTGCTGATCAATTGGTTGATGCAGCATCTGGACACAAGATTATCAGCTTTATGGATGACAATGCAGGATATAATCAGATTTTCATGGCTGAAGAAGATATTCACAAGATTGTTTTTAGATGTCCTGGTGCAATCGGCTTATACGAGTGGGTTGTCATGACTTTTGGATTGAGGAGTGCTGGTGCTACATATCAATGAGCAATGAATTATATATTTCATGATCTTATCGGCTTGTTGGTTGAAATCTATATTGATGATGTGGTGATCAAGTCTAAGGAAATTGATGAGCAGATAGCCGATTTGAGAAAAGTCCTGGAGAGAGCAAGGAAGTATGGGTTGAAGATGAATCCGACTAAGTGTGCTTTTGGTGTATCGGCTGGACAGTTTCTTGGATTTTTGGTACATGAGGGGGGAATTGAGATACCACAAAGGAGTATTAATGCTATCAAAGATATAAAACCTCCAGAAGATAAGACTAAGTTACAGTCATTGATCGGCAAGATTAATTTCGCTCGGCGGTTCATATCAAATCTATCTAGCTGAATAGAACCATTCACACCATTGTTAAAGTTGAAAGCCGATCAAGAATTTGTTTGGGGAGAGAAGCAGCAAAAAGCTTTGGACAATATTAAGGAGTACTTGAGTACTCCTCCAGTTCTCATTCCACCACAGAAAGAGCTTCCTTTTAAGCTATATTTGTCAGCCGATCGGAATTCTATCGGCTCAATTTTGATCCAAGAGGTTGAAGGTAAAGAAAGAGTTATATTTTATCTCAGTAGAAGACTTTTGGATGCAGAAACCAGGTATTCACCTGTGGAGAAATTATATTTATGCCTATATTTTTCTTGTACAAAGTTGAGGCATTATTTGCTTTCCAATGAGTGCACTATAGTATGTAAGGCTGATGTGGTACGCTACATGCTATCGGCTCCAGTTTTGAAAGGGAGAATTGGGAAGTGGATTTTTGCTTTGACAGAGTTTGATCTGAGATATGAATCGGCTTAAGCAGTTAAAGGACAGGCGATGGCCGATTTCATAGTTGAACACAGGGACAATTCAATTGGTCATGTTGATATTATGCCTTGGACCTTGTTTTTTGATGGATCGGTGTGCACTCATGGATGTGGTATCGGCTTGGTGATCATATCGCCTAGGGGGGCAAGTTTTCAATTTGCTTTTACTATCAAACCTTATTCTACCAATAATCAGGCTGAGTATGAGGCTGTCTTGAAAGGATTGCAATTGTTGAAGAAGGTTGAAGCCGATGCTATTGAAATCATGGTTGATTCATTGTTGGTGATCAGTCAATTATCTGGATAATATGAGTGCAAGAATGATGTCTTTATGGTTTATAATGAGAAATGCCAAGAGTTGATGAAGACTTTCAAGATAGTTACTTTGAAGCACATTCCTAGAGAACAAAATGTTGAAGCCAATGATCTAGCTCAAGGTGCATCAGGCTACAAGCTGATGTTACGGGGTATTGAAGTTGAAGTTGCATGTCTGCCAGCCGATGATTGGAGGTTTGAGATATTTGAATATTTAAAAAATCCTTCTAAATCGGTTTCCAGGAAATTAAAATATAAAGCTTTCAAGTATGTTTTGTTGGACGTTATTTTGTACTATCAAACCATTGATGGTGTTTTGTTGAAATGCTTGAGCCTGGATGCAGCAAAGGTAGTCATGTGTGAAGTGCATGAGGGCATATGTGGGACTCATCAATCGGCTTATAAGATGAAGTGGCTGATTAGAAGAGTTGGATATTTTTGACCGACAATGCTGGAGGATTGTTTTAGATATTATAAAGGATGTCAAGATTGTCAAAATTTTGGAGCTATTCAAAGAGTACCAGCATCGGCTATGAACCCAATTATCAAGCCATGGTCGTTCAGAGGTTGGGGTATTGATATGATCGACCAGATCAATCCACCATCAAGTAAAGGTCATAAATTCATATTGGTTGCTACTGATTATTTCACCAAGTGGGTTGAGGCTATTCCTTTGAAAAAAGTTGACAGTAAAGATGCCATTGAGTTTGTAAAAGAGCATATTATATACAGGTTTGGTTTGCCACAGACGATTACAACTGATCAAGGTTCTATTTTTGTGTCCGATGAGTTTGTTCAGTTTGCTGATAGCATGGGGATCAAATTGTTGAATTCTTCACTGTATTATGCACAAGCTAATGGGCAGGCTGAGGTATCTAACAAGAGCTTGATTAAGTTGGTTAAGAGGAAGATTGCAGAATATCCTAAGAAGTGGCATACCGTATTGGCAGAGGCATTGAGGTCCTATCGGATGGCTTGTCATGGTGCAATTCAAGTCTCTCCATATCAATTGGTTTATGGGCATGAAGCAGTGTTACCATTGGAAACTAACATCGGCTCCAGAAGAATTTCTTTGCAAAATGAGTTGATAGCCGATGACTATCATAGCTTGATGGTTGATGAGTCAGAGGATTTGGTTCAGTCTAGATTGCGTGCTCTTGAAAAGGTTAGAAAGGATTAGGAAAGGGTTGCCAGACATTATAATAAAAAGGTTGTACCAAAGTCTTTTGAGGAAGATGAACTTGTTTGGAAGTTGGTGTTACCGATAGGAACAAGAGATAGCAAATTTGGGAAGTGGTCACCGAATTGGGAAAGACCTTTTCAGATTCATAAGTGTGTTTCTAAAGGGGCTTATATGTTAAAAGGACTTGATGGAGAAATTTTTGGACGAGCTCTCAATGGAAAATATTTGAAGAAATACTACCCAAGTGTCTCGATTGGTTCATAATCGGCTGAACTATGCCGATGTATGGTTTACAGCCGATGTTGATACATCGCCTTCAGATGGCCGATATTTTTATCGCCCTTAGACATGTAAGTTTGCACCATCGTGTTTCCTACTACAAACTTGGGGGGCATGAAGGATAACATTGGAGATTTCTTGAAGGAAGGAAATTACTGAAGGAAATTGGAAATTTTTTGAAAATTTTTTGAGCAAAATCATAGAAGAAATTGATGATGGTTTATACTTATGTATAAAATTGGCTCGATGGCCGATATCAATATATTACAGCAAAAAATATTGTTTGAGAAGATTGTCTAACTATTACATTACGCTAGATATTTTTGAATAGCCGATATAGCTTTTTGCCTAATTTGCTCTACTTCATCTATAGCTTGAGCATCGATTGCGTCCGTGCAAGGGATTGGTTTAAGGGATTTGCTCAAGGAAAATAGATGCTTGATGGACTTCTTCAGTTTTGTTTTCTGAACTTCGATGGCTTTAGGTAGATCGGCTAGTTTTTGCTCTTTAGATATGATTCCAGCTCTGCAGGCTTCAAGTCGTGCTCGGAAATCAGATTCTTTCTTTTTTAATCTTTCAATGTGTTGTTGAGTTGAGCTTGGGCCGGCTTCTAGTTCATCTAACTTCGTCTTTTCATCATTGACTTGTTGTCGGCTGGTTTGAATGGTAGCTTCAAGGGCAGCACGCTCCAGCCGATCAACAATCCTTTGTCTGGCTATCTGCAGCTTGAAGTGGTGTTGTTTAAGGAAAACTACCGGAGAGACCATCTCGATGAGATCATCAAGGATTTGATCTTGGATTTCTTCGAATCTTGCCCTGATCGGCCCACAATCTACAACTAGTGCATCCAAGGAAGCATTAAGCCAATCAGCAATATCGGCTAGCTTATTCTTTAACTCTTATGATGCAGAAGAAGTACCTTTGCTGGTTGTTTCTTCCTCTTCCTCATCCAAGAATTGCTTGATATCAAAGGAAAACATATTGGCTAGGAGCTAAAAATAAGGGAATATTATTAAATGATGATATCAAGATTGGTCGATATGTAGATATGTAAGAAGTCTGAATATATACTTACAGGAATTTGAGGAGTTCGAGTTACAGCAACAATCTCTTGATCATGTCAGCTTGCTGTAGCCGATGGAGTATGTTCACTTGAAGGTTGATGAGGAGATGAAGGTTGAGGAGGCTGAAAAAATGACAAGTATTGCTCAGTATCGGCTAAAAGTGAAATTAAAATTAAGATGAGTTAGAACTACCGATGCAGGTGGTGGGATTGGTTTTCTCCTGGCAGCAACTTGTTTTTTTTCGGCTGAAAGGAGTTATTCAGTTAGAAATCATGAGCTTTAAAGAAAAGTGAGTGGATGTTAAAATATTTTGTACCTATGTTTTAAGGGGATGACGTTTTGGAGGACTTGGAGTTTTGACAGGTTTAGATTGGACAGCAGGAGGAGTATCGGCTCTGGGTATTGTCACTTCAGCAGTCTCACTAATTTGAGCAGCTGCTTGTTTATAGCTTCTTCCATCTCAATTTCTTTGAGATATTCTTCTACCTCCTAGTCCAGAGGGGTGTCTTCATCGGCTGCCTTCTTTTGCTTTTTGATGGGCTTCTTTGAGATGGATGGTTTAACAGCGGCCTGTTTTGTCCTCTTGCGTTTATCACACGCTTGCATCGGCTCTCTAAGTTGACCTTGGAGTAAGGTGGTGGTCTTGGGAGCATTGAAGCTGATGGTTGAAGGAGCTGGACCACAACTATTGGGAAGTTTGGCTGCAGCATATTCAATCGGCTTGCCACTTCGCTGATGAAAGGAGGGGGAGTATCTTGTGTCTTCATCGGCTGCCTTCTTTTGCTTTTTGATGGGCTTCTTTGAGATGGATGGTTTAACAACGACCTGTTTTGTCCTCTTGCGTTTATCACACGCTTGCATCGGCTCTCTAAGTTGACCTTGGAGTAAGGTGATGGTCTTGGGAGCATTGAAGCCGATGGTTGAAGGAGCTGGACCACAGCTATTGGGAAGTTTGGCTGCAGCATATTCAATCGGCTTGCCACTTCAGCTGATGAAAGGAGGGGGAGTATCTGATGTATGCAAAAGAAGATGAAAAACAATAAGTATTAAGATATTGATGGGACAAAGATGAAGATTGTAAGAGAAAAGTAGTTTACTTGAGGGACCAAATCTGGTAGTACCTTGACAAGGTATGCTTGAGCCGATAGATGGAATATGTGAGTTTTCCATTCAGACCACCATCTATCAAATAGGATGCTTCTCATCAAAGTGATGTTAAATCTATCAATGCTGCCAAGGGGAGGACCAGGTATATTGAGCACTTTAGCCATCATTAGAGCCGATATGATTTCTCCTCCGGTTTGGATTCTGTAGAGTAGTACAAGCTGATGGGAAGTTGTCCCATGCCAAGTTGCCTTGCTGCAACCATCGGATGGTAAAATTCATATGATGGCTGAATGTTTCTGCCTTGGGATATGCTAGTTGGAAGGATGCATGGGGAAATTGCAGCAGTCAGGACTTCTCTTCGTTTTTCAAATCTCTCATCATTTAGCTCATCTAGTCTGAAATCGTCTGGCAGTTCATATTTAGATGACTCATAGGCGAACCAGATCCTGCTGTCTCTTGGGAATCCATCATAGAAATTTCCAAACCAGTTCTGAAAATGCTCAGCCGATGGACCTGAACTAGTATAGCTGGTGGCTGCCTCACCAAAAGAGATACATCGGCGTATTGGGCTTGATTCTTCATCACTATCAGGATCGGCTAGGGATGGAAATTCTGCTTCATTGAGAGATGGTCTTAATGCAACTTTGAGAGTGTGAAGAATAATCCAGAGTTGCACAAAGCACCAGGGGCCGCCTGTACTGACACTTGAGTCCATGATGAGTTTAGCTGATGATTGACTCAAGGTTTGGTAAACTGCACCAAGTAAATATTTGCCTAGAGGAAACTGTTTCTTGGATACGATGGCTTTAGCTAGATGCTGCCAGTTGGCTGTTGGGCCGCAGGTGGATCCACAAAAGAGGAATTTGTCCAGCCACATTAAGAGAAAGGTTGTCCATCTATCCACTTGAGAAGGCCAAGATCTAATGGTAGCTGTCCAGTGAGTAAGAGATGGGTTCGATTGTTTGAAAGGGATTCTATTTGTCTCTGCGTTTATAATGGAAGTTGGATCTATGTCGCCTATCTGACCCAGGAAAAAGTGGCTGGAATCTTTCAAGCTTGGAATGGCTACTTGGTGGACTAAATGCTACAGACTGAAAAAGATGGATTGAGAATGGAAAAGTAAATAAGAAGGCGCGGGATAAGTTTGAGCCGATAGAACTTACCTCAGGGAATCCCTTGGCCGGAGCGCTTGATGGGCTCGGTGAGGACGCCATTGATGCGCGGGGGATTGTCGCCGGGAGCAGATTTGTTGGTGTGGTCGCCGGAGAAAACGAGAACAATCGCTGGAGATTCGTGGAGGAGTTTGGTGGCTTAAGCGGTGAAAACGGAGTTAACGCCGTGAAAACTCCGGAAAAACGGTTGGTATTTATGAAATTAGGTGCGTAACGGTCACAGGGGAAACCCTAGGATTTTGAGGTGATGAAGAGATAATTCCGTTGCATTATATAATACTTCGGAATTGGGGGGCATGTGTTGACAATGGAATTTGGCAAGGTAATTGATACATATGAATCGGAAACAAGATCCAATCCGAAGCGGAAATGAAGACATACGGAATTCTCGGAAATAGAGTGCGCATCGGCTGGGAGACTGTATCGGCTAGAACCGAGTCTGATTTGGATAGCCGATATGGCCGATATTGCATGTAAAGTCAGTATCGGATTCAAGAAAGAGTTTGGGATGACTTTGCCAGATAAGGATAGAAGTCCAAAATTGGCAATTGTATCTATTAATTAGAATTATCTGTAATTTCTTTATAGATATTCTCGGTAAGAGTCCGCCTAAGGGACTTATTTGCTAGTTAGATTTGTATTAGGACAAGATGAGTCGTCTCGATATTGGACAATGTTTGTATTATTGGGTATAAATATAGACCCGAGGTCTTATGAATAAAATAACACACGTTCAATCAATCTCGGTGCATTGTCAACCTTTTTGTTTTCTACTTTAGACAAGTTCATGCTTTCGAGTCAAGCTGAATCAATTTGATCTTCGGCGAAGAGGTAAGTCTTGTTATGGTGGTTTGCATTATCAGAATTAGTGCTTACATCTTTATGACACTCTAATTCTATCTTGTATATCTCCGAGTTATCATATACATTATATAATTTAGATTGACAATGCAATTTATTCATTTCGGCCGATCTCTATCTAGGGTTTTATCGATAACGGTTAGACTGACTTGTTGGTTTGAATTATATAATGTATCCACCATCCCGAAAAGGCAACCATTGGCTTGATAGTCTAGATATCATGCTTCTTTTCATACTTAATGCTGCAACAGTTAAGTTTGATCTATTAAGTCGTGTTGAGAATTGTCATCTCTAGCCTGCTTTATGGTTGTTAATAAGGATAGTATCGGGGTTTCAGTCGATCTTATCTAGGATAGATGTTTTACATAGTTCAATGCTTTGTTTAATATGCTATAGCTGCCCCTTATATCAGGATCTAGTCTAATACAAACATATTGGACTTACTATCAATCTAATTGGTAATAGTTGAATATATTTGTTGCAAGAGAATATCCTAGTATAAGGTTGTATCAGAGCCATAGCCGATACATGCTTAAATCTGGACATCGGCTATAACATGAGTACATGTAATCGTTATTTCATGTTATTTTAGACTTGGGCAATTTATACTATCTCGGTTCAGTCCGATCTATCCCAATTGCTTATTTCTAAAGTAATAATGATTTATAGATTATATAACACTGATCTTTTCAGCCGAAGTATCAGTTTTAGGGTTAGTTTTATCATTGGATACACCTTACAGCCATCCATGGTATATTGCATCGGCTAGGTTACAACATGATATGATATCGGCTAACTGGCCGATTGACTATCGTTTACTAATAAACTTGCACGTTATTTCTTGTTGATTGCAGGATCAAATCAACTAGCACGCCCTTCGAACCTAATTGCAAGTTTTGGACCTACACTAGAGTAAAGCAAATCTCTCAGGCCAGTGTGTGTTTTTTGCATCAACAACATTATATAATTCAAACCAACAAAGTAATCTAGCTGTTATCGACAAAACCCTAGATAGAGATCGGCCGATGCACGTAGATAGCATTATCAATCTAGATTATATAATATATATGATAACTCTAAGATTCATAAGATAGAATTAGAGTGTCATAAAGATGTAAGCACTAATTCCGATAATGCAAACCACCGTAACAAGTTTTACCTCTTCGCCGAAGATCGAAACCGATGCAGCTCGACTCGAAAGCAAGAACTCGTCGAAAGTAAAACGTAAAAGGTTGGCGATGTGCCGATATTGATTGAACTGTTGTTGTTATAATTCATAAGATCTCGGGCTTACATTTATACTCGAAAATACAAACTTGTCAATGATGGACACAACTCATATCGTCCTAATACAACTCCAACTAGCAAACAAGTCCCTTAGGCGGACTCTTACTGAAAATATTTATAAAGAAATTACATGTAATCCTAATTAATAGATACAATTGCCAATCTTGGACTCCATCCTTGCTTTGAAACATCATCTCAATCTCCCTCTTGAACCCTATATTGGTCATACAACCAATATCGGCTGTATCGGCTATCCATATCAGACTCGGTCCCAGCTGATACGGTCTTCCAGCCGATGCGCACTCTATTTCTAAGAATCCCACATATCTCCAAATCCACTTCGAATTGGACCTTGTTTCCGATTCATATGCTTACCAAATTTTATCGTCAACAATATGGAAGTTTAATTCACCCTTTGTCTCACTTTTGATGGTTTATCACCTGCATCGAAATATACACCAACGCTTGTGGAAATCGTTAGAATTAAACCCTACCACTCTGTTGAATGTTTTATCTTTTCATATTTATGCAGATATTGACGGCGTAAATTTGCAGTTAATAGCCGTCAACACTAGTCGCACGGATAATGAGATATGGACAATGGCTTTCAATGGGGCCTTCAATAGCCAAATAGCATGCGCAGGATTCATCCTTACATCACAAACCGGAGATCAATTCAAACATGCCATACATCTCAACTTCGGGACGATGAACAACACTGTAGAGTACGAGGGACTACTCGCCAGGTTACCGAGCAGCCGCATCACTTGGGGTAAAGCGATTGATTGTGAAAGGGGACTCAGAGTTAGTCGCCGACCAGGTGCACAAGAATTACAAGTTCTCAAACCCAGAGTTAATCAAGTACCTCGTAGAAGGCAGGAAGCTGGAGCAAAAGATCGACGGTCTTGAGGTGCGTCACGTCTACCACAAGGACAATACCGAGGCTGATAACGTCATAGCTGACATCGAGACCACTCAATACTGGTGAACTCCGCTGATTAACTTCTTGGATGCCGACAAACTACAGGACAATGACATCAAGGTAGAAAAACTCTCCCATTAGACAAATCTGTAATGTATGGTTGGCAACGATCTATAGAAAAAACCCCGGAATGGAGTCCTGCTCAAGTGTGTCTCTTACGAAGACGACAAATACCTACTACTCGGTATCCATGAAGGCATCTGCGGATCTCATGCCGACGGGCGAACACTGGTCGGAAAAGCCTTCCGATAAGGATTTTTCTGGCCAACAGCCCTTCAAGATGCTTGAGACTTGGTACAGCGGTGTGAAGCCTATCAATTCCACAAAAAACACACCAAGATGCTAGCCTAAGTGCTATGGACCATCCCTCTCACCTGGCTGTTCTCGTGCTGGGGGCTTGATATCCTCGGACCATTTCCTCGAAGACGCAGTTGCTACATGTTATTTGTGGCTATCGATAAATTTACTAAGTGGATTGAAGCAGAGGCAACAAGAGAGATTAAAGTTGAGCACGCCATCAAGTTCATGAATGGGATATTCTGTAGATACGGACTCCCGCACCGGATCTTGATAGACAACGGCTCCCAGTTCACAAGCGGTGCTTTCCAGGACTACTGCATCGAATTCGAAGTAAAAATCTGCTTCACATCAGTCTCCCATTCTCAGAGTAACAAACAGGTCGAGCGGGCAAATGGTATCGTGCTCCAGGGAATCAAAACACATGTGTACGATAGGCTCATGGCCTATGACACAAAGTGGGTTGATGAACTCCGTTCTGTTTTATGGGTCGTCCACACGAGTTGAGAAGTACTCCAAAGAGGAGCAAGAGGAACAGTGAGAAGACGATGTCAACCTTTTAGAGAAACATCGAGAATGTGGTGCCATCCGAGCAGACGAATACCAACAGGCACTGCGTTGAAACCATGAAAAGTGCATTCGTTCCTGTACACTCACCATCGTTGACTACGTCCTCTGACGAGTTCAGAACCAAGCAGGGCGAAACAAACTCTCAACTAAGTGGGAGGGTCCGTACACGGTGGTCGAAGTCTTAAGGCCAGGCATGTTCAAGATCGCAGATGATGAAGGCTGCGAATTGGCAAACTCATGGAACATCGACCAATTACGTAAATTTTATGTATAAGACCAATGTACTCAAAGTCTGTATGTTGCACTAAATAATATACAATATTAGGATTTATTCTTTCTTCACGGTGTTTTACGTTGTGATCTCCTTTTCTTATATCGCCTCGTCTCGAAGTCAGTCCTACTATCCTCTTACCCTAGTCTGGCAGACTTCATGGTCCCATGGACCTCGGCTAGGGATGCCTAGCACTATGTAAGTTTGTTAGACCATGCAGGGTCAAACGACCATTTCATATTTGGTCATGTCAGAGTACCCACTTGAGCGTATTAACCAAGCCATGTAACTGGGAATTGGTTTTCCTGACTTCACAACTGGGGGCTAGGTATTCACTGCTTCAGCATGGTTTGTTATAAGATTTAATCTGCTTTTGTGGAAAAACGACTTCTTCCACAAAATTGGCTTCGGGCTAGGGAGAGTATCATACTCCATAAGCTGAGGAAAGCCATTGAGAGAGTACTCGTACACAGTTTCTTTACAGGTTGCTCATATGTAGATGTCAATTCTTATATAAAAGCAATGATGCAAAAGTCTGACAAACTTGCGAGTACTTTTACTGGTACCTACGACTACCAGGACGGCTAGCGCTAGTCCATCATCGACAACACCTTCTCGGCCAGCGGAGCAAGGGATTGCGCAAGGTGGTCGATCTCGGCCACACTGATTCGAGAATGGGCGAAGCCCTCCTGAAGAAACACAAAGTTGATATGAGGGCGACTATCCCGGATGCATGCGAGGACATGACCACCGGCATACCGACTAGCACGACGACCCTCCTGCTTCAGGCTACTGTTGATGCGCTTCCCGATACCTGCCAGTTGGTCGCACGTACTCCGCATCCAGTAAAGGAAGTCGTCCTTTGACTTCTAGAGAGGAGGACAGACCACATGCAACTCCTCGCACAAGCGTACCAGGGACAGACAACAACCTTCGAGGTAGGTGTTAAGCCAAACCTCACAACCTTGGAGCGTCTCCACGTCTTCCTCCTTGCTGGTGGCAACAACCATCCTCTCAGAGTTCTGCTTTCTTTGATTGGGTCCTCTAGTACTCGACGCGAAGTTCCTTCTCTTCGAGAGTTGTTTCCAAGGCAATAAACGATTTCTCGATCTCGGTTAGCATTCCTTGTACCATTGCAAGGCAGAGGCTAAAATGGTTGAACATGGGTACCTTCAATCTGCTCGAGAAGGGAACTAAGTGGAGGTCCCTAAGGACTCTGCGCGCTATTTGGGTCAGCAATGACTAGTTCTCGTTCTTCGACACTAGGAGTCGAGGAAGCATGAGGAGAAGGAAATGCAGGACTTTGTTCTCGAGGGCGTCCTACATGCTGGACAACCTCGTCGTTGATATATCTACAAGTCATCATGACAACGCCAAAAGTCTTGATTACTAAATAAAAGGACATTGTTCTGACAAAGGACATCAGGCCTAAAGATTGTTATCAAGAATTACAAAGGGAGAGCGACAAATTACTGCTCAAAGAACGAGATCACACTCTCCCCAAGATCCTCCGGCTCCCCCATCACGTCCTCGCGCGTCTCGTCAGCTCCACCTTGGCCAGCGCCTCCTCGAGATTGATCTCGGGGTGGGTAAGCTTCATGCACGTGAGGACGTGACACCTGCCAGTTTGGAGGCTGGTGCACATCTCCTCCGCGACCTGCCCGCCATGCTTGGAGGCCAAGCTCTCTAGCCTGCCGATGAGGGTTCCCAAGGACCCCGAGACTATAATCTCGTCGGGGAAATCGGGTCCCTTCTCGTGGATCCCCAGGCCACGCGCGATGGTGTCCAGTCATCTGTAGTTAGCGTGGAGGCCTTCTGGAGAGACATCAGGCTCTCTTGGACCAAATCCATCCACTGCTCCCAGCCTTGTCGTTGTCGATCGTGGCCGGTGATGAGGTCCTTGAAATTCTTAAGATCCCCCTGCGCCTCCTTGAGTTGTCTCTCCTTAAGCCGCTCGATCTCGGCAAGTACGTCGCAGGTGGTTCACTGGAGTAGACACCCAGCTTCGACCAACTGGTCGATTGCTGAAAAGGGACCAGCAGTGGTCGGGATACGAGGTAGTGGAGGAGGCGAGGCTGACGAGGCAGCCACGAATGCCATATGAGGAGAGCTAGTCTCCGAGTCGCCTGTGCTTTGAGAGGAGGCGGCGGGGGAGAGGTTGAGGCGGGGCTGACGAGGCAGCCACGAATGCCTTATGAGGAGAGCTAGTCTCCGAGTCGCCTGTGCTTTGAGAGGAGGCGGCGGGGGAGAGGTTGCATTGTGACAACACGGGAAATGTGTTATACGAGATAACATGTGCACGAGAAAAATGACATTAGAATACGAGTTCACTTGGTTTTTGCCGCTTCAACAGAGTTCCCCTTCTATGGGGGTCGACCTTTGCACCTGAGGTGGTCTAAGAGACGTGTAAGTCAGGAGCTAGAATTCCGAATAACGTCAAAAGACATTGCAAGAGGACTACTGACATCGGACTGCTTGTCACCGTTAACGTCCCCGGCCCCGGTTTTCTTCGTCACGGCAGCCCATCTCCTTTTGGTGCTTTTTGTTCCGCTGACACGACGTTCTCAGCTGCTGCCTGTTCTGATGTCGTTGTCCCCTTTAGGGAGGTAGAAGCTTGATGATCAATGAGGGGGCCGATAACGTCTGTCAGAGGCAGGGCCTACAAGTGCTTAGATTATTTCTTCCTTCGAACGATAATGTTTGAAAGGGAAGGGGTAAATCAAGATTACTTACATTGATGGCAGTGTCCTTGTCAGCAGAAGGGAGATCACACAAGGGCATAAGGGTGTTATCAGGATCGGGAGGCAGGCCGATCACGATTTGGCCTACTCGGGAGGCCACTGTGTTGTTGTGAAGCTTTGTAAAAGTATTCATGCAAGTATCATATATCTAGTCGAAAGCGGAATGAGGTCAGGTGGGCTGCGAGAACGTATACCCCGAACCGAGAGTCGTGTTTCATCATCCACCCTTGAATACTCATATGTAGGGTGGGCACGAGCTTGCAACGGTTGGATTCGGTAGCGTACAAAGTCTTCAATAACTTTATACCCCGATAATCCTTGTTCTCGGAGGTTGTGGATTTTTTCTACAAAACTTTTAAGGGTGGGGGTCAAGGAGGGCTTTGAGGTCTAGGAGGAGGTGCACTCTGGCTGATCGCGTGGGATGGTGAGTTTGACTGGGTGGTCTAGGACGTGGAGGTAAAACCATTTTGATCTCCAGTGGCTCCAAGAGGAATGACAGTTGAAGGGGATATACACACCCCTCATCCCATCTCGGAGACGGAAGCCGTAATAGCCGGAGATTTTACGGGATTCCATCCATCTCAACATGTAGAAGTATCTAAACAGATCTAGGAAAGGTGGTACCCCAAGGTAGCCTCACATAGATGTGTGAAATTTCTAAGTAAGGCGATGGAATTGGGGTTAAGGTGGAGAAGGTGAAGGCCGTAGAAGTTCAAGATCAATGAAAGAAACTCGAAAGGAGGAGGAAGAAAGCCGCATTCGACAAAAGATTCGAGATAAACTACTTGGCCTAATACGGGGTTAGGGTTGGTACCTCCTTCCGAGCAGTCCATGGTGTTCTTCCAAGGGAGAGAGCCTTCAACTTGCAGCTTCTTCAAGTCTCCGGATCAATGCTTGATTTGCGTAGATACATGAGGTTAAGGGGGGAAATGAAGGGAAGCTGTGAAGCTAGGGTTTTCTTGAAGTGGTGGAGGATGCAAGGGCTCAGAAGATATGGAGACGAAGGTGATTTGGGCAAACTGAAGTCCAAAAGAATCTCATAATGGGAATTTATAGGTTACATCCGACGGTTCGTATTTCAAGGAAGAAAGAGAAATCACCAACATATTTTTCTTGGTTGGTTATGGTAGTTTTTGTAGACTTTAATTCAAATTCGTAATGGACCGTTGCTTTGTGGCTATGTTGTCGCATACTCTTTACCTACTCGATTGTTTCGAGAACGGTGAGATGAGTACGACATCATTTGTTCGCAGACTTTGGATCGAGAACATTACGAACTCATTTGATTTGAAGTCAGAAGCTATTGTCAGGGTTACCGATAAGGCATACCTCCTATCCTTGGGGTAATGAAGTATACGGATACGGATACCCTTAAATATACGGGAAGGTTACCTTAGAGATAAGGGAATTTAACAGTGTTTAAGGAAATTATCTCCGCGAGTAGGAGTTAAAGTTCTATTCGGAAATAGGCGGTGTATGATCTCGTACAAAGGGAATTATCTTCGATTTCTACTTGGAGGCCAAGGTATCTGTGGTATAAATACAAGGCTCCCATGGGGTACGGGATCATCGAATCATAACTTAGCCACTTGCCACAAAAGAAGCAACCGGAGGACTCGAAGCCAACTCACCACCCGATCTCATCGAGTCGTTCTCGATAGGGATCTATCAGTAACTCATAAGTTTTGCTATTCTCTATTTTAATCTCTATGGTTCCGTCATAACCCCATATAGACTGGACTGGGGCTATTAAATTACAAAGGACTTGAACCAGTATAATCCTTGTCTTTTTGTGTGCTTGATGTCGTATCGTGTAGATCCTTGTATCAACGTACCCCAATAACCTCAGGATATGGTCAACGGGTATCCCCGTCGACAGCTGCGCAATCGGAATTGCTTGCATCGCCACGTCTCTCGTGCGGGAGAGAAACCCTTCACGGGATCTAACCCTCGCTGCCGCAAGCCTCATGAAAGCATTGTTAGACCACTTGTCCTCCACCACACGGAAACCTTTTCAGTCCGACGATAGTCCCCTTACATCCTTCGATGCTCCCCGCGATCGAAGCCTAAAAGCAGACTAGCCATAGATAGGAAAGGAGCACCATGAAGAGGGAGGTGGCCCAGCTGGCCAAAAGAGGACCAGCTCGCCTTCATCCATGCCACCAACCGCACTGATGCCCACCATGTTCAACTTATCGAGCCACCAAGTGACTTATTAGCCTACAAGTAACACGTTAAGCCGTGAGCTCCAACGGCACTGTGTCGAAACCACAACGCCCCTCTTGTGTCGGTGCCTCACCGTCATCCGGCTGGTCCAACTGTCTGTCAGGGCCGTGTACACCAATGCGCCACATCTGCGCTGAGCAAACCCCCTCAACTCAATCATCACGCACCCAGTGCAAGAAGCTTCATAAAAATGGTGCCCGCCCCAACTTCCTAGCGGCCACCTCACCACAACTTCCTGGCTGCCACCCGCTCGGGCTTCCTAGGTCAAGCCGGCCTCCACGGGCCTTTCTTCCCTTGCAGAGCAGCCCACTCGCCACATCACCTCTCTGCATGGCCACATCCATTGGCCGGTCCATGCATGCTGCCTCTGCCAACCTGAGGCCGCTCGCATGCGGCCACTACCACATCGAGTTTGTGGCCATCTCCTCGCCACTCCCGACCACCGCCATCACCATGGGAGGGACAACGGGTCCTAGATGCATGTTGCAGCGCTAGATCCATGTAAGGATACTCCATATCCGGCTGCTGTTCATTTATCTCCGTTTTGTCATCGTCGCACCTTGCTGCAGCTCCTAGAAAAGTAGTTTTCAGCAATCCCAGACATGTCTCTAATGATGTTCCAGTATCTTATATTACAAATTTAAATTTATATTCATCTCATGATAATTTTCTCTCAAAACTCTCAACACATCCTCTATCTTCCATCATCATAAACAAACAAAGCTCCTCTTATCTTCTTCCTCTCCTTGACCTTCTCTCCTCATCTCCTCTCACTTTGCTCCTCTCTTGTGGTTATAGGTGGTGCGTGCATTCTATGATGACCTAGCCATAGCATATGCATATATTATCCAGACTCGTAATATTAGGATATGTTTTAATTGAGTACTTGCTGAGTTTGTTTGTTGAGGTTCCTAACCTCCACTCTGTCATTTTCCGCGCATATGTTTCCCAAACTGATAAACAATACTTTTTTTTCAAAAAATATAGGAAAGTTACTTAAAATAAATCCTATTAATTTATTTTTTTAAGTTTTTAGCTAATACTTAATTAGTTATATGCTAAACTGCTGCTTTGTTTTCAGGACGTGGGGATTAGTTTCCAAACCATAATAAAAACATAGCTTATACTATATTATTTTAGAAGCAGAGAGAGTGGAAAAGTAAGATAACCCAACAACTAAATTTATACTGCTCATAATAAAGTTGTCTAGTTTTATACTTTAAAAGTAGAGCCACCATGTGGCATGAAAGAACACGAATAGAAAGGTGATCGGTGGTGCCATATCGTGTGCAAAGGATTAAACAAGTACACGCTTGTATACAGGAACTATTTTGGAACTCACCTCCCGCTCCGCGTAGGTAAAACGGAACGATATATTTTTTACAATTAATTAAGTATTTATTTTTTTAAAAAATAGATTAATATGATTTTTCAAAACAACTTTTGTATAGAAATTTTTTGAAAAAACACACCGTTTAATAGTTTGAAAAGCGTACGTGTGGAATACGAGTGAGGTGAGTTGAGAAAGATGGAGAAGAACACAGCTCACAAGACAAGATTCGAACTGCAGTATTGTGCGTTTTTTTTCCATACTTTTAGAAAAAAATTCAACGGGAGCTGAGGCAAATTTAGTTTTAGTATATATATTTGATTCTGATGATTGTCTGGACCAAACTAGTAGGCTGTTGACAGCAAACAAAGAAAGCCTCATGACGGAACGAACGATCAAATCGTCAAAAGATGATTGAGAACAAAAATAGAGGAAAATATGAATATTTGGACTGTTTTTTGTTAGCTAGCCAGCTGGTGATCTGGGAGAAGATACTGTAACGATATCATACAATATTTTTCTTATGTTAGTTTGTCACCTCAAACTGTGGCATGTACTAGTAATGATTTTACTTATATTTGTTTACTTCGTCCTATCTCACATGTCATAGACGGATTCAGTATCGATCTAGTACATTAGTAATGCAAGAGGCTACGTGGAAATGAGTCTGCACACATTGTTTAAATGCACATATAGCTGTAGCAAAGGTACGTATGTAATGTAAATTCTACCGTGTGACAAAAAAATTGTAACTCTAACATCGAGATTGTAGCAGATAACTTGTCGAAACTAGATTTCAGCAATATAAAAAAGGGGTAGCGCACGAGACCTAAAAAGTAGATGGATACGGAGACAAGGATTTAGATAGGTTCAGACCCTCTCAATGAGAGGTAATACCCTACTCCTGTTTGGGGATTGTATCCGCCGGGTGTTGTATTGATCTGACGATCTAGTTGTGCTCATGCCCCCTAGAGAGCCTCCTACCCACCTTATATAGGATGGGGGCAGTATTACAAGATAGAAACATTAACCAATACGGTATCGGTTTCCTAATACTACTTTACAATATTGTCAAACCAAGACTTTAGGCCGTTCCGTAATACATAAGGAAACGTAATACCCAAGTCCTGATCTGTTACATATTATTTAGATATAAGCTATCCCCTATAACTAGTCGGATAACCATGGTGTGTGGGTATGGGTACCCATAATTTCTACAATAGCCCCTGAGACCTTCACAGTCGAAAAGATAATCTTCTCTCGAACTAAATTACTTCAAAATCGAGTGCTTCAATCATCCTCGCCATGATCTCCCGAAAACTTTTACCAAATCAGAAGACTGTGGAGGGCTGAAAAATAATAAAATATAGTTCGGTGCATCGACTAGATGCACCTGATAGGTGTAGCCCCCGACTATGTGGTTAGTTGAACAAACTAAGTATATAGTTAAGGAATAAATAGATTAACCAGCTGAGTGGTTTTAAGCCACCTAAGTAGCATAACGATAGCATATACGGTATGAATCCCCGAGTAAATAAGACTCAAGTGATAGACCGATTGCTTTATAAAGTATGATGCATGCAACCTAAAGTTACCACATCGTTGAAAATTCACATAGCAAAAATAGCTATAAAAAAGCTTGTATGCCGTGAATAAAGAAATTTCCAAAGCATTAAGTATACACCATGAACACACTGTTTTAACAGATGCGCTTAAGTCCCTAAAAGACGCACGGCTTTACCATGTTTGGAAACATAAGGCATATGTGGTACAAAATTCGAGTAAATAAACTCATGGAGGTTTTACCAACCGCCTGGAAAATGACCAAAATATATAATTAGCCCAAGCCATAATATTGGTCAATAAAAGTGCACACTTACGTGGCGAAAAGCAACAATACTACTTTTAATCGATTGCTTTATAGATCAAACAGTGCCTTGACTTATATATATGAAAATGTCAGCGGGGCAGCTACATAAAGCTTCACTGTTTGTCACCTTTTAAAATGCACTGTACCAACTCCTAAAAAGTTGAGTAACAGCGGTATAAAAGGATTTTAAGGTATTGGGCACTTGATCACGCGCACTTTTGCCTAAGCAAAAAATGCCTATGTCCCTAGAAGAACGTGACTGGCCACACCTGAAATACGGGCTACAGACATATTAGGCTTAGATCAAAAAATATGTCTTCGATACCCTCAAAAGGATGACGCATATAACATGCCTCTTGATATGCTCCCGAGTGATAAATCTTCCGGGTAATGTAGACCAAGTGCATCTCATCCGAGTGGCTTCTGGTCCAAATAATTATCCCTCATGGGGTATAATGAAGTAAATATGATAATTGAATCCCGACTGGCGCAAATACTCAGTCGATGGTCCTCATGGGGTATAAAGATTGATCCAGGCCTTGAGCATAGAGGATGAGCTCACGACCATGAATATGTATCCGGAACAAAACCAAATTAAATGTATGATCCTTAAGCCTAAGCTGATGAGCCCCTGAGCATATAGCTTGTCCTTCGGTTGTAGTCGAAATTGTCAATTAGTAGTAGTTGATGTAGTTGGCATAGAGGCGAGATGACCAATGTGTAGAATGATATCGCCCATCAGAAGTGATGAAGATGTCAGTAGTAGAGACGAAGTTGCCTATCAGCAACGATAATGAAATCAATCGATCATAAAGATGAAGAAACTGGTTGACGACAGCTGATGTGACCAACGGTCATGACAACTGGTGATAGCGGCAATAGTCGTATGTGAAGACGAAGAAACCAGTTGGTAATGCCAAACATAATTGGTGGTGAAGATAAAATTGCTCATCCATGGCAACAGAATAGGTGCGGTAGGAGAGGCATAGCATGATGTTGATGAAGACGATGATGTTGATGATTCAGTCAATAGCGGTGTAGCAACCGATGATAATGACGAGGTCGCCCATCAGTGATGGTGTAGTAGGCCAACCGTGAAGGCAGAATCACAAGTCGGCGATGACAGAGGCAACCGAAGGAGAAGACATAGTCATCCATTAGCGACAGTAGCGATGTCAGGGCCGATGAAGTAGAGGTGATACCAAGGAGGCGCAGCAAGAAGTCGATGAAAAAATGATCCAATTGGATATTCAGTGTTAATTAAGCTTGAACCCTCGAAGCAAACTCCTTGGTTGATGGTAATTGACCGGAGATCACGATAATATCAATGGAGAAGTTGCTGATAATGACTTCAGTAATAATAATCCGTCAAATTATTGAAAATATGTCGAAGCTCGAGTAGTTTCCTTGATGCTAACGTTTGCATGACGAAGATTGATGCAATGCCCGTTGATTTATGATAATGGCAGTAGAACTTGGTCTTGTAGCTGTTGCAAATGCTTTGCTTAGAGGTAAGCAAATCGTGTTGTCCAACTCGTCGAATCTGAGTTGATTGGTTGATAATTCCAAATTCCCGGGCATGGAGGTTAAATGTTGAACTTGATACTTCAGAAATTTGGAGTAAATTGTGGCAGCATCCAGAAACCAAAATTGCCGATAAAATAATTGGTGTTGCTGAAGTAGAACGCCTGCTCTGAGTTAAAGACGAAGATAATGACTTCTTGGAATTGACTCGTTGGCTGGTTAATTGATTGCTTGATCTTGACATAGCGTCTATGAATTTTGAGTCTTGTATTTGTGTAGCCCCCGACTCTATGCTTAGTTGAGAAGCAACTGATCATAGAGTCAAGAACTGCAGCTTGTCATCGAGTAACCACCACTTGAGTGAAAAAACGCATTGAGGTGTCCGAGTAGAAATCTTGAAGATTGGAACGACACTTGTTGTAGTAGATTAGCTCGGCATCATATGCAAAGATGTCGAGGCTTTTGGAGACGTCGTGATTGATGATGCGAAGCTTTCGAAGAAGTGGCAGTAGAGTTTGTCGGTGCTGAAAATAATGAAGATGAAGTTGCCCCCACAATGGTGATAGATTTGCACTGCCGTGATGATGTGGACATGAGTCGGCGGCAACAAAAGCAAACCAGTGGCAAAGACACGTAGTCGTGAAGATAAAAACACTAGTGGGCAGCGGCGAAACTAGTCGGCGGTGAAGATGTAGACGCCCAGCAATGGTGGTGTAACCAACCAACCGTGTAGGTAAGGAAACCAGTCGGCGACGATGAAGGCGAGCCGGCGGTGAAGACGTAGATGCCCAGCAACGGTGGTGTGACCAACCAACCATGTTGGCGGAGAAACCAGTCGGTGGTGCAGATGTAGACGCCCAATGACGGTGGTGTGACCAACCAACCATGTAGGCGGAGGAACCAGTCGGCGACGATGACGATGGCCGGCGGTGAAGACGTTGACACCCAGCAACGGTGGTGTGATCAACCAACCGTGTAGGCGGTGGAACCAGTCGACGACGATGACGATGGACGGCGGTGAAGATGTAGACGCCCAGCAACAGCGGTGTGACCAACCAACTGTGTAGGCGGAGGAACCGGTCGGCGACGATGACGATGGCCGGCGGTGAAGACGTAGACGCCCATCAATGGTGGTGTGACCAACCAACCGTGTAGGCGAAGACACCAGTCGGCGACGATGAAGGCGGACCGGTGGTGAAGTCGTAGACGCCCAACAACGTTGGTGTAACCAACCAACCGTGTAGGCGAGAGCACCAGCCGGCGACGATGAAGGTGAGCTGGTAGTGGAGACGTAGATGCCCAACAACGGTGGTGTAACCAACCAACCGTGTAGGCGGTGAAACTAGTCGACGACGATGAAGGCAAGCCGTCGGTGAAGATGTAGATGCCTAACAACAATGGTGTGACCAACCAACCGTGTAGGTGAGAGCACCAGTCGGCGACGATGAAGGCGAGCCGGTGGTGATGACGTAGACACCCAACAATGGTGGTGTGACCAATCAACCGTGTAGGCGGAGACATCAGTCGGTGACGATGTAGATGGCCGGTGGTGAAGATGTAGACGCCCAACAACGGTGTTGTGACTAATCAACCGTGTAGGCGGAGACACCAGTCGGCGACGATGACGATGGCCAGCGGTGAATATGTAGACGCCCAACAACGGTGGTGTGACCAACCAACCGTTTAGGCGGAGACACCAGTCGGTGACGATGACGATGGCCAGCGGTGAAGATGTAGATGCCCAACAACGGTGGTGTGACCAACCAACCGTTTAGGCGGAAACCAGTCAGCGATGATGACGATGACCGGCGGTGATGTTCTGACTGATCTATTCCCGAAACATAGAAGATAAGCTTAAAGCCATGAATCCCCACTATGCATATCTGGATTTGGATCCTGCAGTATAATAATGTAGGATGAGTAGCATCTGATGCAAATATAATACTGGAGAAAAAATTCAAGCGTTTTAAAATGTTTATAAATATATATTTCTCCTCTTGCTGAATTTGATTACCCCAAGTAGATGATTCCTCACGTTTAAACACTTTGCCCGACTAGTCATTGACATGAGTTCGTCATTAATGGAACAAAGTTTCACGGATGAGAATTTACTACTCGGGTACTTTTGCAATTGTGAAGAGTAGAAAGCAAATCATATTATCTCTATGCTTTTGATTTCTTCCGAGTAACACTTAGCACCTTGCGTTAAACACTCCATCCAACGAGCCCCCGGGTGCTAGGAATCGGCCCAAAGGCAACTATCCATCGACAAACCAAACGGAAGGCATAGGGATATAGAGCTCTGTAACTCGATCGGTACTTTTTACTCGGATTATCTCTCAAGCAATCAAGATGAAATTTATGAAAGTTTTTGAAAAAATATAATATAATATCTGTAGCTCCTGACTCACTACTCAATGGAAAACCAATTGGTGTAGTGAGGAAAAGGAGAAGCAAAATATCATATGAAGAATAGAATAATGATGACTTAGCTTTGTTGTATTCCCCGCGGTGATGATAGGGTTGTCCATCAATGACGATGAAAACACCGGTCGGTGATGGCGGAAGGCGAGCCGGCGGTGAAAACGATATCGCCATTAGTAACGGCGTGAAGGCGAAGAGACCAGTCGGCGGTGATGACGATGGCCGGTGGTGAAAACGTTGATGCCTAGCAACGGTGGTGCGACCAACCAACCGTGTAGGCGGAGGGCACCAGTCGGCGGTGGTGGAGGCGAGCCGACGGTGAAGAGGATGTCGCCATGAGTAACAGCGGCGGAGCACACCAACCGTGAAGGCGAAGAGACCGGTCGGCGGTGATGACGATGGCCGGCGGTGAAGACGCTGACGCCCAGCAACGGTGGTGCGACCAACCAACCGTGTAGGCGGAGGGCACCTGTCGGCGATGGTGGAGGTGAGCCGGTGGTGAAGATGATGTCGCCATGAGTAACAGCGACGGAGCACACCAAACGTGAAGGCGAAAAGACCTGTCGGCGGCGATGACAGCAACCGATGGTGAAGACGATGTCGCCATGAGTAACAGCGGCGGAGCACACCAACCGTGAAGGTGAAGAGACCAGTCGGCGGCGATGACGGCAGCCGGTGGTGAAGACGATGTCGCCATGAGTAACAGCGGCGGAGCACACCAACCGTGGAGGCGAAGAGACCAGTCGGCAACAGTAGTCCCGCGGCATCACATGTGAACAACAAAAAATACCAAGAGATTAATCTGATATTTACAGATCAATTTAATAAACGACAATAAGTTAGAAGGGGAAAAAACCCGGATTGGAGATTCAAGCCATTGAAACTCGCTGAGATTAATCTCAGCGTTTCTGTTGAAATTGATTCCATCGCACTTCTTGATGGGGAACTCGGCGTACCCCTACCTGGCGCGCCAACTGTCGAAACTAGATTTTGGCAATATGAAAAGGGGTAGCGCACGAGACCTAAAAGTGGATGGATGTGGAGACAAGGATTTAGACAGGTTCAGACCCTCTCAATGAGAGGTAATACCCTACTCCTATTTGGGGATTGTATCCGCCGGGTGTTGTATTGATCTGACGATCTGGTTGTGCTCATGCCCCCTAGAGGGCCTCCTACCCACCTTATATAGGATGGGGGGCAGGATTACAAAATAGAAACATTAACCAATACGGTATCGGTTTCCTAATACTACTTTACAATATTGCCAAATCAAGACTTGCCGTTCCGTAATACATAAGGAAACGTAATACCCAAGTCATTACATATTATATAGATATAAGCTATCCCCTGTAACTAGTCGGATAACCATGGTGTGTGGATATGGGTACCCATAATTTCCACATAACTTGAACCATCTATATATCTTAATCGGATGGTTAATTTGTAGCCCTCAGTATGTTTCACTCTACATCGTCCACATAAGACCATGGATCCATTTCTGTCATAGACAATGGTAGTACTAGATATATTAATCTTGCTTAGTACTACAAAAATGAATTGAGGTGGCAAACCAGGGATTGTCAGCATAAGTAAAAACGAAAGGGATTGTCGGCCGTTCAGAACTGGAACATTTGTAGAAAATTAAGTCACTTTTCTCGTTTCATTAGAACCTACAGATCCATCGTTTGGGTTACAATGAAATTTTAAATTCTACTAAAACTTAACTTTACAATTGATTATGAGTATTTACATCGGACTTTATTTTTATATTGGATTTTAGATAGCAAATAATAAGCTAGTGAAACTTGAGACTCCTGATCAATCATCATTAGAAAAGTTGATATAAATAAGTAATACATTAGCCTTCTTCGATCATCAAAAATAAAGGCTTTATTTAGAGAAGCTTCCGATAACTTTAGCTTTTCCCAAAATCTTCCATTGTTAAAAGCTTCTCTAAACAGTTTAGGATCTGCTTAGCATAGCTCCAACTCCACCTCTCTTAAAGTTGGAGCTCAACCAAACAGTTTCAGCTTTACATAAAATGAGAGTAGAGCTGGGTGAAACCCTCTCATAAAAGAAACTAGTGAGGTGGATATGGGTTTTAGGTAACTCCATAACTCCACTACAGACCCAACTCCTAAAATTAAATCTAGAAGTTGAAGCTCTACCAAACGGATCCAGATTATCATCCTCATTCTAATAATCCATAATTCTAGAATTTAGAAAATAAATTACAAGTCAGAATTGGAGAAACCCAGCTTTTTCACACTCCCACTAGTTAGCTTGTTACCAGTTAATGTACGAGTACTTATCAAAGTCTTAAATTCTCTCAACATTGCCCACTCCATCAGTTGGATTGCACTAGAAAACTTGTTTCTTTAGTTGCGCTTCAAATTCTTGCACCTACGTATTCGGTTATGTTTTTTTTTTTTAATTTTGTGGAAGCCATCTGGGCGCGCCACTACACGCACACATCAATAAGCCTCAATTTAACAGTTAACACACGCTTAAGCGAGAAATGACGACAATAATACCAATCTTCACGCTCGTGTTTTCATCGGTTTCTATTTTTCTATTCAGGATCTTGCTTTTTCATGGTATCCGCAATTGGTGATTTTCACGAAAGAACCAATCCAAATAAATCACACTGAACTTCTCCTATGAAAGATGTGTTGTAAGTAGTTGTAAACATCAAGATCTAAACATATTGTTTGAAGATATAAGCACGTATTGATTTAATTTGTTCCGAAGACCTGCTCTGGCTTGGCCTGTCGTGCATGTCGCGTACGTGCACCGCCTGGCCTAGCCAAGCCATGCCAGGTGAGCGAGCACGCACGTGTTCCTCTTATTCTCTGCACCACACATATCTAAAGTAGCTAGGAGAGCATTCTCCCTTACAATGAGGTCTCCCTCTGCTAGAATTGGTAAGGTGGTATTACACTCCCCATAGATGTCATCCCATGAGATGGTTTTTGTGATTTTCCAAAGAATTAGTCTTAGTCCATATATTAATTCCAACACATATAGGTGAATTGAGTCATGGACGCTAGATTCAGTGCTGCATGTAGGTGAATTGAGTCATGAACGCTAGATTCAGTGCTGCATGTAGGTGAATTGAGTCATGGATGCTAGATTCAATGCTGCATGCCTCTGGTACTTCATTGTCCCTCTCACTACTAAAAAAACCCATAAAAATCGGCACTGTAGGTGCCGGAATAACTAAAACCGGTACCTATAGTGTTTTTCCCTCTTCCGCGAGCTGAAAACACATAAAACCGATACCTTTAATTAACTATATATAGGTACCGGTTCAAATAAAAACTGACACCTATAGTATAGGTGTCAGTTTTTTAAGAAAAACCGACACCTATAATTAAAAACCGACACCTATAATAAATTATAGATGTCGGTTTTGTAAAAAAACTGACACCTATACCAAACCAAGCCGAGCCGATCCAGCGCCGGCCTTATCCATATCCCTCTCGAAGTCTCACGTGCCTCCCGTCCTTATCCATCTCTCTTGCTCGCCTCTCTCGTCCTGTCTCTCTCTCGCACGCTCTCGCCTCGCTCTCCCCCTCTGTCTCTCTCTCCATCGCTCTCTTGCCTCTCTCTTGCTCGCTCTCTCTCGCCTGCCTCGGCAGCGGCAAGCCAGCAGCCCGCGCGGAGCGGCGGCGGTAGCAACTTGGCGGAGGGGCGGTGGCGGCAGCAGCGACCGAGAGGCGGCTCGGCGGAAGCGGAAGCGACCCGGTGGAAGTGGTGGCGGCGCCCCCACCCTAGCCTCCGCCAGATCCGGCGGGAGGGAGCCATGGGATGGGAGCCCGCGGTGACTCCGGTAATGGTGGCGGCGACGCTCGCACCCTCCCCTCCGCCAGATCCAGCGGGAGGGGATGTCGCGGGATAGGAGGCCACGGCGGCGCCGGTGATGGCGGCGGCGGCGCTCACACCCTTCCCTCCGCCAGATCTGGCGGGATGGGAGGCGGCGGAGCTCGGTGACAGCAGCGGCGGCCATCGCACCCTCCCCATGCGGTGATGGTGGTAGTGGTGGAGAAGGACGCCGGCGGCAAGGGTGGACAAGCCGTGTTCATGGATGATGTTGTCTATGTTGTGTTCATTAATCTTGAATTGTATGTCTTCTTTGATCTTTTTGGATAAAGTGAATTTGCTCGATGGATCAGCTCGATTTGAGTCGATGCATCAAGCCGTTTTTTTTATTCCCGGAACCTCAAAGGTGCAGTAGTGTCTGTTTTGTTTACCTACCGGAAAAAATGGTTTTGATGAAAATCATGAGGATAGATGACTTCTATCAGTCGAAAAGGAAATTTATAATTTGGAGGATGCAGACTGTGGCTCTCATCATCTTCTTCGTTTATCGGCGGTAACTAAACTTTAAATTTTGAAATTTAATTTTAGAGTTAATATAGGTATTTTTCAGCATAAAGTTTTACGCATAAATTTTATTTTTTATTTTTGTTGGTAAAATTTTTAATATCTATATTTTTAGCAATTTGAAGACCAATGCCGTAAACTACGATGAAAAAAGTTCTCAAAGTCATTTTTTTCAAATTAAATTTGTATTTCAAAATTCTAACAACGGTTTATAAGCTCGATCTTTTGGCCATTTCTTTCAAAAGGCTAATGGAGTGCCATAGAAGTACTATACATAAAAATATTTGTAAGAATTAATATCCCACGAAAATTCTAAAAACATTTCTTATAGAAGAAACCCTAAAACTAAAACTAAGAGATCTAAATGAAGATAGGAGTAGGAAACAATGTGAGGTTACGTTCGAGAGGTGTAGTTTGAAACTCCATCTCCCTGCACGGAAAAAGTGTCGGTTTATTAATGTATAATTAATTAAATATTAACAAAAAATAATTTTAGAAAGTTGTTAATATGATTTTAAAATAATTTTTACATAGAAAAATTTACAAGAAATATACTATTAGTATTTAGTATTTAGTAATTTAGAAAGTGTGTATATGAAAAAGAAAAGAACCCAGGCTGAGGAGACCGAGGAACGGCCGAAATAAAACCCCGCACGTGCTACTGCAGTCTGTCAGTCCGTCGGTCAGCCAGCGCCGCCTGCCGCAGTGCCGCCCCCGGCGGTACAAGCGGGTAGTATATCTAGGGAGAAAAGCAGCAGCATCAGCGAAAAAAAAACAAAAGATAAAATAAAATAAAAGTGGCAGGGACCGGTGAAAAGGCAGTGGGGCGCTGGAGAAGAGCAATTTTTATATAGAAACTTTTTGTAAAAAACATACCGTTTAGCAGTTTGAAAAGCGCGCACACATAAGACGAGGGAAATGAGTTGGTAACCCATGCTACCGAACATAGCCTTAGTGAGGAGGGAAAAAAATTAAGGAAATATGTAAAACAATATAATAAATCGTTAATGTATGATTAATTGTGTATTAATTATTTTCTTAAAAATAGATTAATATGATTTTTTTAAAGTAACTTGTCTACATTTTTTAAAGAGGGTAGTTTCGGTGTGGGTTGGGCTTTTGTTGTAGCAACGATGATACGCATCATTTGCCTTCACTGTATTTCCTAACACTGTGTTTGACAAGAGGGGAAAAGAAAAGATTAAGGAAATATGTAAAACAAGATAAATCATTACGAATAATTAATTGATTAATTATTATTTTCTTAAATATAGATTAATATGTTTTTTAAAGCAACTATTTTATATTTTTCTTAAAAAAACAGTTTAGCAGTTCGAGAAGCTTGTACGCAGGAAACGAGAGACTTTTCCTCTCTTAGTCCCTCTGTCAAACGCAACCTTAGTCTTGTAATTAAATAAGAGGAAGTTGCGAGTGAGCCATTGGTTTGGTGGTTGGATCCGCTCGATGGAGCACCCACCACCTATGTTTGAGTGCTGCTTCTTGATTTGTAGTCAAGGTCGAAATCTCTTCTTTCCATTCATTCCCCTCCTAGCTAATCCGCCTTCGTTTCCAGGTACTGGTATTCCAATTGTTTTCTATCTTTAGAAAATCGATACAACACTAGACAATCTCTTCTGTACTTTATCCCTCAATCATTGATCCCTCGGTATCGTACGTATCCCTTCAAAACGGTCATGTAACATTTGTACGATCACATTTGATGTAGGAACAACATGTCAAGTGCAATTATGTGAGGCACTATATGAACCATGAGGTGCTCCATCATATTAAAATATGATGAAGGGAAACACATCTCAAGTTGGCATTGGGTCTCATGTGAGAATGAATGAAGAAGTGCTAACTCTCACATGAACGAAGAAGTGCTAACTCTTCAGGATTGATGACCTTATGTGATACTGCATTAAAAAAGTAGCATATCTTTGTAATAACAACTTTTACATGTTCTGGTTTAATGGCCCTTATAGCAATGGCGAGAAAGATGGTGAGCATGATATCACAGTCGTATGAATTATAACTTGATATCGACAAATCTTTCGTGGAGACTAGTCGCTTGATGTTTGTTGAGAAATCTATAGGAACTTTAATACCGTGAAGGGACTTGCAAAATGTCTTCTTCTCCTTAGGTGTTTTTTGAAACAGGCTGCAGGGAGATATATTTTTCCATTCTTATCTCCTTTGTTGGGTGTAGCTCTTCTCTAATTCCCTTAGTCACTAGGTCTGTACGTGATTGTAAATCATCCTTTGTCTTGTTTGGTATGTCCAGCAATGTTCCAATGATGTTGTGGAACACATTCTTTTCTAGATACATGATATTATGGCATGGCGAATCTCCAAATCTTTCTAATACAGCAGGTACTTAAAGAAAATAGAGTGCTTCTTAAATGAGGCAAGAGATTTATCATCTGGTTTCTTACACTTTGTTCCCTTGGAACATTTCTTCTTCCAAACACGCACTGTATAGCCTTCCCAGTTTTAGTTTTCGATGAAAGATCATTCTCTTCAGTACTATCGAATTATGATATCATCTTGAGTATTTATGATCTCTGCGTAAGAAACACCAGTGCCACATGTAAACAAGCTTGTTGGAACCTAGGAATTACTTGTTTCCATTCAAAAAGATCACACATCCCGTTTTCCCTTTAATCTGCCCCAAAACTGAAAACATGGCGGGGTAATCGTTAATGGTAACGAAAATGATGGACTTCACTATGAAGTATTGCCTTAAATACTTGTTCCACACATTTAGTGTTCGCCTAGACCATAGTCTAGACAGTCTAGACCGTGTCTAGACGTTAGACCATGTGTTATCATCCAGTTTAGGGCCTAAACCGTGAATTAGACCGTTTGACCATCTAGTCGGTCAAAGATTGATCCAGACCATCTAAACCAGACAATTAGAGATCATAAAGATAAGTATTTGATGTGACCATGACTACTATTGATACAACCATTTCTCACATCATAGGACAACTGGAAGACATCCAGATTGAGTCGCAGAAGATCTGGAATCCAATTCGGCCACCTGCGACAGTGCTGACTTCAAACGGCTGCCAAATATGCATATGACCTCCGTTTTAGGCTCACGAGTACTTGATGGAAAACTCTTGGAGTCCTCTTTCCAATGGATCCAGCCTCATCTCCAAATTCCATCTCAGTTGGCCGCAATTACAGAAACAAGGTGTTGTGTCACCTATAATGGGCCTATGGGCTTGTAACTTCATCTGGGACCCCGGCCCATGTGGGGTGCGCCCTAATCTGGTGTTGCACGACCCTAGGGTCCCCTAGGTCGTCCTCCCACCTCCATAAATAGCTAAGTACCTCTTTAGGGTATCTTGGGTTTTGTTTAGATTAAAGTTTAGCTTCGCTACTTTGCCGTGTAATCCCGTGATCGGTTAGATCGCCGGTTTGCTCGTTACGAAACCCCAACTTATCATTAGTATTCAATTCCTATTTGTAATTCAGATTGCTTTTATCTTATTCTTGCTTGTTTCTTTGATTTGCTTGAAGGAATAAGGTTGATCTACACCGGCAAGATCAACAACTCACGGAGAGGTGTATCGATCGCTAAGGCGTAATACAACAACGTCTCGTACGGTTATAGTCGGGTCATTAACGTTTCTCCCAAATCGTAGTTATCTTCAACTCACCGAAAGATCGGGCCAATCATAGCCTTGAGCGCATCAAGTGCAGCTCAGGGTTTATCAAGTGGTATCAGAGCTTTCGTTGCTTAGTGATTGTTTATCTACCTATAACCAGAAAAATAGCCATACAAAAAAAATTGCATCCTTTACCTAGCCATTTTTGTACCACTGCATTGTTCTTTTCAGTTTTTGCTTTGTTGAGTTTTGCGTTGCATCGTCGAGTCGAGTTGCTGGTCTTAGCGTCTACTCCGTTTAGAGTTTCGAGTTCTGGTCACATCTAGTACCACTGTCGTCGTCGCTGCCATGTCTTTGTTATCATCGGGATCTTCGAAAACGGAATCGTGTCACTGCTAGGGTTCCGTTTTTCTTGTTTTGGGCAATTTCTGACGGTTGGTTTTGAAGTTGCTGAGTTGCATCTGGGGTTTGTCGTCCTACCTGTGCTTGTATTCGGCAGTGCTTGGTTCTGTTTTCAACGTGAGGATGAAGAAGGGGAGAGGAATATAGTGGATCCGTTTGGATTCGGTTGGGTGGAAGGAAAGAAAAAAAGAAAATAATAGTAGATTGGATCGGCTAGAATCAGTTTTCCTTTTTTTAGATTGGCCGGTACCTCCTCCCAACCTTGTGTGCAGCTTCTCCCTCCCCCTTCTCGAGAGTCCGACTCCTCCCTCCCCTCTCTCGGTTTCAATCTATACCGTAAATTGCTAGATAGTTTGGTGAAAATTTTTGGAGTGTCGGATTCGAGATCTGTTTATAAAAATGGAACCTATGCGACGAGAGCATTCCATTTTTGTATAATTTTAATTTTAGGGTTTGAACTTTTGCATTTTAGTCCCTATAATTTTTATATTTATATTTGAGTCCCTTAATCTTACATCCAGGTACTTGAGTTGTTTTTGCTGAAAAAATAAAAAAAAGAAAAAAGGCAGAAAGGTGCTAAAAAAGAACACAAAAGCCGCACCAAAAAAAGAAGAAAAAAAAGAAAGAAAAGAGAAAATCAGCTGTTATTTTTGAGTTTGCTTTTGTATATCAAGAGTTGTGCTTGAGTTGTTCCTAGTGTTATCTTGTGGTATCGTTTGTGTCTTGGCTCGCATCTCTAGTACGTTCTAGCCTAGGACCAGCATGGTACTAACATTGAACAATTATTCAACTTTGCATTCTCTTATTTGAGCATTTGCTACTCCTTTGCTACATATTTAAGCCTACCCAGAGCTCCACAGATTTGATTGCAGCCGTACAGCAAGTGTTTGCCAAGGCATCAATACATCCAACCTCCATTGGGTCTAGGTTGAATCGATGTGGTCACCATTCCGCTTGCTTTGGTAAGATCTTGTAAGAGCTTGGTTAAAAGCTTGAGTGTGTGTGATATTTGAGCCTCCACTACCTAGTAGTTGATAAGAGCGTGCATATTCTTGTGTATGTTTCTTGTTTCCTACTAACCATGACAGGGTTACGCAAAGGGATTCGACGAGATATGACAACTTGTCCACGTGATGCATATGAGGTACTCGACTATAATCTTGCACGAGTTGAATCTAAGTTACCGTTCTATGAAGGTAAGTATGATTCTATTGCTTATATTGATTGGGAGCTAGCAGTAGACAATCAATTTGATAAATATGAATTTCTGATGCTCAAATGGTTAAGACTGCTAGTAATAAGTTTACCTCTTCTGCATTATTTTGGTGGAGTTATGTTAGTAATAAACCTGAAACTTGGGATGAGTGCAAAACCATGATGAGAAAGCGTTTTGTGAGTTCTTATTACAAATGTGTTCTTCTTGAGAAACTAGAAAATCTAAAACAAGGTGATAGAACTGTTAGGGAGTACATCCATGAATTTAAAGTTTGTATCATCTACAGTGGTCTAAAAGAATGCAATGAGAACACAATGCATAGATTTTTCAAGGGGCTTAAGTCTGAAATTCAGGTTATGCTTGCTAATATGACATATAATCATATTGGACATCTATTCATGCTTGCTCGTAGCATTGAGAGTCAAATCATATCAAATGCGAGAAAGGATGAACAATGTGATTTATCTGCTATTTATGAATCTCCTATATCCTTGGGCAATGATGATGTGCAAATATTGGAGGAGCAATCTTTTGCATCTCTTGTTTCTAACGTTTTGCAGGGAGTTCAGAACGTTAAACAAAAGGAGGAGAATGATGTTCTTGAGAAGAAAGAAGAAAACCATGAAGCACCTGCGATGTCTGAGGAAAGTTTGCAACGTAAATTAAATGGTGATGAAATAAATGAATGTGAATATTCTCAAGGTGAGCTACATATGACCACTTTTCATGCTACAGTAGAGCAACCATTAGTGGAGCCAATTGCTGAGATGCCTTTGTCACAAGTTGATTTACTTGCTATTTCTTGTGATAAAGAAGAGTTGTGTGATAATGCTTCACTTATACCGATGCCACAACTAGTGAATGAACATGCTATTTCTACTGTTAGTTCTTTATGTGCTGATTTTAAGCATGTTGTTCACATTGCTAATAAAGTAGAGGAATGTGAATTGATATCTTCTTTAAATACTTTGGGCTATATTCAGTCTGATGATTTTTGTGAGCTCGATAATTTGAAGGGGAAATTATTTACTAAGTCTGATTTGCCATGTCCAACTAATACTATATTTCATATCTTTGGCAAATATAATGATAGAGGAGTATATTTGGTGCATAGAGTGTATATATGTTCTGATTTAGAACCTCTTGTAGTAACGCAAGGACATAGTAGTCTAAGGAATACTATAATGACTAATCATGTTATCTCGAGTTTGTCATGTTTTGATTTAATGAAACAGGTTGGTTTTGAAGAAGGGGAGTGACGAGATTGCACAACGCTGCTATCAAACACCATTATAATCGTATCAAGTGATTACTTGACTTCTGAAGAAGGGGAGCAAGATGAGCTGCCAGAGAATCATTTCGATATAGTTCCTCCGTACTTTGTTATGCATCCCCATTACCAGGTACATTCATCACATAGGAGATTAATACCATTTGCTAAAGAACTGATGATATTACATGACGAAAGTTTGTTGCGTTTGTTTTCATCTAGACAATTTTATGGCCAAGATCATATACTACGCAAAGAGTACCATATGGAAAAACCAAGGACGGTTTTCCACGAAGAAGGCGAGGATGATGTGACCATGACTACCATTGATACAACCATTGCTCACATCATAGGACAACTGGAAGACATCAAGATTGAGTCGCAGAAGATCTGGAATCCAATTCGGCCACCTGCGACAGTGCTGACTTCAAACAACCGCCAAATATGCATACGAGCTCCGTTTTGGGCTCATGAGTACTTGATGGAAAGCTCTTGGAGTCCTCTTTCCAATGGATCCAGCCTCATCTCCAAATTCCATCTCAGTTGGCTGCAATTATAGAAACAAGGTGCTATGTCATCTATAATGAGCCTATGGGCTTGTAACTTCATCTGGGACCCCGGCTTATATGGTGTGTGACCCAATCTGGTGGAGCACGACCCTAGGGTCCCGTAGATCGTCCTCCCACCTCCATAAATAGCTAAGTACCCCTTTAGGGTTTCTTGGGTTTTGTTTAGATTAAAGATTAGCTTCGCTACTTTGCCGTGTAATCCCGTGATCGGTTAGATCACCGATTTGCTCGTTACGGAACCCCAACTTATCGTTAGTATTCAATTCCTATTTGCAATTCAAATTGCTTTTATCTTGTTCTTGATTGTTTCTTCGATTTGCTTGCAGGAATAAGGTTGATCTGCACCGGCAAGATCAACAACCCACGGAGAGGTGTATCGATCGCTAAGACGCAACACAACAACGTCTCGTACGGTTGTAGTCAGGTCGTCAACGTTTCTCCCAAATCGTAGTTATCTTAAACTCACCGAAAGATCGGGCCAATCATAGCCTTGAGCGCATCGAGTGCAGCTCAGGGTTTATTAGTATTGACCACAAAACTATTGTTTAGACCATGGTCCAGGCAATGAACCATTACGCTTTTGACATGTCACGAGCTAAAACCTGGTGTCCCACCTAAGAACCATATAGCTAAGGGTTTTGACTCCAATTAAAACCTTCTCCACTATTCCTAGACAAGTCGTTGCTATGAAGTCATGCCGCCTTTGCTCATCTAGTTGTCATCGTGGACCTTGCTCTCACCTCCCTCCCGCCCGTGACTACGCCGATTGTTTCCCTTTTCCCAACGTCCCTAGTTGTTAATATTTTGTGGAACATGTTAAGTCTATCTAGATAAGTGTAAAAAAAATAGGTCGGTTGTATATTGTACGATATATCTTCTAGATAGTCTAGATGCAGACCGTCTAGACTTGCGTCTAAACTATCTAGAATCTAGACCATGGGTTACCGTCCATCTAGCGTGTAGCGTCTAACATCTAGGTGAACACTATCTGTCACACCCTAAAAATCTCTAAATTATAAATTGTTGTCTAAATGGAATCAGTAGAAATGATTTTAAAAGCCTAGAAGAAAAGATCTAATTTTAAGTTAGTAAATTCAAATATAAAAGTGGGCTAGATAAAACTTTAATAAATACTTCTCTTGTTTCAATTATTCCTAGATTTTTCTAGGATTTATTTGAGCCAAGAAAGTATTTTTTTACCAATGGAATTGCATTTCATGCAGAACTTAAAAAGAAAAAAAGGTTAAACCTCTCTCTTTTGGTTTTGGGCCAAAAGCCCATTTTCTTTTTCCCTCTCCCCTCCTCCCTTCGGCCTGTGTGCTGCAGCCCATCCAGCCCACCAGGCTGAGCCGCCCCTCTCTCTCTCTCTCCCGCTGACAGGTGGAGCCCACCTGTCAGGGCTGTCTTCTACCTCCCGCCGCCTGCCGCGCCCAGCCTGTGCGCCATAGCGCCGCGGCCCCCTTCCAAATTTCATCGCGTCTTGCCCGATTCGATCAAATTGATAGAGGGGAAATGATCCCCTTGATCTCCTCTATCTCTTCTCTATAGAAAGTTTAGCCTAATCGTTTGGAAATCACCGGATTCGAGATCGATTCGGACTTGTTTTTCCTTCTTTAACCCTAGAATTTCCATCCCCGTTGCCGGCTGCCTTGGGCCTAGCCGCCGCCCCTACCCCTATAAAATGGACCCCCCTGGACCTCCTCTTTCCACCACTGCCTTTGCCCCAGCCTCTCGTCGACCGTGGTGCCCTAGCCGCTGCTGCCTGTACGTCGCCGCCGCTGAGAGAAGTTCAGCCGCACGCTGCTGTCGTTCCTGTCGCCGCAGTCGCTCGGGAAGACCACCGTTGGGTTCGCAGGAAGGAGAGGAAGCTCGGCCACCCACTCGTCTCTGCCGAAAGCCATCGGAAAGTCGCCACCACCGCCGACCCGAGCCACTACTGCTGCCTGTTCGTCGCCAGCCGTTCTCTGTTTTAGGTGAAATTCTGGTTAAACTTCGGAAATTCATAACTAAATCATCGTAATTCGGATTCAAGTGGTTCAAGTTGCTAAATTCATCTAAAATTAAGATCTACATGTTAAAATTATCCACATGTACTGTTTATGCTTGTTTTTGTACTGTTTTATTGATTTTGTTCATTCGCTTTAGTTTCCGATGTTCCGGAGGAGAGCGTTTACGTGGAGGAAGGTTCCGAAGTGTTTCACGAAGCTCAAGGCAAGTCACCCAGATCCTAAATACCCTTTGATCATGTTGATCCCATTTAAAGCTATTGTTTTTATTCAACTACTGCATTTATTTTTGAATGTTATCGGGTGGGAACAACCCATTGCCTTTGCTAAAGCCCTTTGTATTGATTACCTTTACTTTGTCACTTGGTTAATAATTGGATTAGCTAGAGCATTATATGGTTTTAGCTAAATTAATTAGGATGCTTAGTCATGCTTAGAGACAATAGCTCACATGAATGGGGTAATTAATGTTTCACCATTATTTGATGATGGATTAATGATATATTATGATGGTTAACCATGATAGGGTGATTAATAAATATGCCAACTGAAACTTGATAATGGTGGGTTGTGAGCACATGGTTTGGATGGTCGTGCTCATGACAGTTAAGGACCGGTTCACGAGTTTCGGTTGTGAAACATTAACCGTGCCAACCACAAGTCAGTGTGGGCAACAGCTTTACCCTTGGTGTAGTGAGGTTCATTGTGGGGCACCAGGTTGAGAAGTGGCGGAGATAAGCCCACGGGGGTCGCTGGGGAGTCCATGCCTTGTTTTATAAGGGGGTGATTATGATCCAGGAATGGTGCACTGCTTTGAATTGCATTATGCAGAGGGTAATGTCACAATCTCTATTCGGGTACTTGCTAAGTATCGCGACGCATGGTTGACATGATGTTGAGGTTGTGTCTTGTGGGTACAGTGGTACGCCTTTGGCCAGAGTAGAACTATTCGAATAGCCGTGCCCGCGGTCATGGGCGGGTCTAACAATGTCTTTCGTCATTAGTCTCACACTTCTCACCATAAGAAATGATGTTGTAATTGGTAATAATTTGTTTAACTCCTGGTTTGGAATGGCATATTCCTGATTTGGAGATAGGTTAGCCGGGAATGGTTGTTCAGAATGGTTGGGCCCGTGCAACGGTTATGTTGCATAGCGTTGGATTAATATTGTTTAATTAAATACTTTACTATTTTGCTAAATTCTGTAGTATTTATTAAATGCCATTTACGCAAATGAGACTATATTATGCCAACCTTTGTTATCCCTTGTACTTGCATATTTGCTGCGTGGCTTGTTGAGTATACCATATACTCACCTTGCAATCATTCATCAGAGGAGGAGTTCTACAGTGATGCTGAAGGTGTGGAGGATTAGGCGTAGCTCTGGTCAAGCTGCTTGTGGATTGGAGTCACCTGCGTTATTTATTTTATATTCCGCTGCTTAGATCTTTATTGTTTGAGAGGAACTATCTACCTCTGTAATGACTTTATATTCGTCTATTAATTAGATAAATATTGCACTCGATTATCAATTTGTTATTGTGTGCCTCGGCTGATTCCTGAATGAGGGTTTACACACATGTAAGCGTTTGGAGTTTTGGATAGAAATTCCGGGCGTGACACTATCATACATCTCAGTTTTCCATAAATCTTCCATATCTTCCATCAATGGCTCAAGAAATACATCAATATCAATACCAGACTACCGGGGGCCTTGTATCAGGGCACAAAGTAGAACGTACTTTCGCTTCTGACAAAGATAGGTAGGAAGATTGTACATGGTCAGATGCACTAGCCAAGTACTATGTTAGCTGCTAATGTCTCCAAATGGGTTCACTCCATCAGTACTTAGTGCAAATCTAATATTTCGTGGGTCTTTAGCAAATTATGCATAAAATGCATCAAAGTTTTGCACGGATGAGCATTCGTGTCACGCCCAGGGATTCGCTAACCCGAATTCCAAGCAGAATGTGTATTAAAAACCCCTGTCCAGGACCAGCCAGGGTACACAAACGACAAAGTTGATATACAGATCCACGTCTTACAAAACACCGTAAAAATATCTTACATTAACGCAGCGGAAAAGATAAATAAACTAATCTAAATAACAAGTCGCTCGCAGCGTGGCATCTCCAATCCACAGGCATCCTCGACGATAGCAGCAAGCCTACTCCTCCGAGAAACCATCCTCAGACACATACTCAAACTCTGGTGTGGAGGAAAAATGAAGCAAGACTGAGTACCACCCACTGTACCCAACAAGTCATACCGGAATGGAAGATAATGATGCGAATAGCTCCAATGGAAAGGCTAAAGGCTGATTTGCATAATATAAGCATTTTAAAACAACAGTTGAAAGCGGTAAAACAGTTGAATAAATTAAACAATATTGAATCATCACTGTCCAACGCTACACCACGTTGCAACAGGCCCAACCCATTCCACCTGAACTACTCCGGTTCCATTAAGTCAAGCTATTAAGGTTATGACTAATCACGATGAATCTGGTGGATCGCCCATAACCGCGGGCACGGCTATTCGAATAGTTTTACTCTGATCAGAGGTGTACAACTGTACCCACAAGACACAGCCCCACAACACGTTACCGTGCGCCAGCATACCACCACGGTATACTGGAAAGAGAACTGTGACAAGACCTTTCGCGTAACCCTCGTTAACCAAGCGCACCACACCTC
Source organism: Oryza punctata (assembly GCA_000573905.2). Taxonomy (NCBI): domain Eukaryota; kingdom Viridiplantae; phylum Streptophyta; class Magnoliopsida; order Poales; family Poaceae; genus Oryza; species Oryza punctata. Next base: position 14,527,444 of record CM002492.2, on the reverse strand, counting down.
AGGTTTCGCCCCCACCTTTAATCCCAAGGCAGGCAGCCCCCCTCGTGCCTAGGTGAATCCGGCAGCCGATCAACGGGTAAGTCCCCCGCCGACCCAACTCCATCACGCCCACCCTTGCCTGGATGCGTCGGCTAAGAAAAGCTACACTACGAGTCAAGCTATTACCCACGCTAGCTTGTGGTAAGCACGATAATTCTTCCAGGGTTTCCCGCGAACCGGTCCTTAATTATCATGAGTACGACCTTCAAACCATGTACTCACAACCCACCATTTATCAAGTTTTAGTTGGACCAATTGGTTAACCACTCACGAATAACCATCATGAGCTACCATTAAACATTATATTAAATAATAGAGATGCCTTAGTTTTCCCATTGGTGTGCTAAAGTTTCTAAGCAGGGCTAAGCATGTCCTAACCTAGCACTAATCAAATTGATCCCCAAGCTATCAAAGGTACAAGGTAAACGAAATTTCATGGCTGAGTACAGTAGGTAAATAAGCCCATAAGATGACATTATAAAACAATGCAGTATTTAAGAATAAATAGAATATTTGCAAAGTAGGTACAATATGATCAAACAAAAAGTATGACTTGCCTTGCTCCGGCGCGAAAGGAACCTCGGCAACGACCTCGAAGTATGTCGGAGCGTCGGAACTATCGGATTCTACACGACAAACAAAGCAAACAAGCAAAACAGACTATAAGACTACTGAAACAGGAAACAAAACTATTTTTAATGAATTCTAGGCATTTTTATGAATTTTCTGAGACTTGAACGGACCCAAACGGAGTCCGTATGAATTAGTTATGAATTTTAGAAGTTTAACTGCATTTTAAACTAAACAGAAAAGAAAAAAAAATAAATAAATTATTTGCGCAATAAAATCACCGTAGGGCTGATGTCAGCGGGCTAGGGCTGACGTCAGCTAGGGCTGACGTCAGCGGCTAGGGCTGACGTCAGCCGCAGCCCTAGGGCTGACGTCAGCAGGGCTGACGTCAGCCGCGCGCGCGGGTGCGGCGGCGGCGTCGGCCGTGCGGCAGCGGCGGCGGCGGCCGCGGCGCGAGGCGGCGCGCGCGGCGGCGACGCCCTAGGGGCGGCCGGCCGAGCGGCGCGTGCGGCGACGGCGCTAGCGGCGGCGCGAGGCGACGGCGGCGGCCGAGCGGCGGCCGGCCGAAGCGGCGGCGCGAGGCGGCGGCGGCGGCCGAGCGACGGGAAGGCGGCGGCTTACCGGCGGCGGGTGATGGCGGCGGCGGCGGAAAGGAGAGCGAGGAGGGGCGGCGGCGCGGCTTTTATAAGGCACGGCGGCCGGGAAGGGCGGAGGCGCGGTTGCGGGCGGCGGATACGGCGGCGGCGGCGGCCGTTGCGGGCGGCGGTTCCGGCAGGGAAGACGGGCCCGACAGGTGGGCCCCACCTGTCGGCGGCCCGGGCGCGCGAGGGAGGCGGCGCGGACCTCAGCGTGGCGGCCTCGAGCCGGCCCGCGAAGGAGGGAGGGGCGCGGCCCAGGAGGGGAGAGGGGAAGGCCGCGCGCGGCCGGGCGTGGGCCGGCCCAGGAGGGGGCGGCAGGCCGGTGGCCCAAGGGGAAAAAGGGAGAGAGGGAGGGGCGGCCCGGGAGGGGAGAGGGGCTGAGAGGGGGGGGGAAAGAAATGGGCTGGTGGCCCAAAAGAAAAAGAAAAAGGAGGAAAAAGAAGGAAAAAGAAAAGAAAGATTTAGGGGGATTTTAAAATTGCCGTAGGAGTTTTTAAATTGTTTAAAATTATTTTAAATGATCTAAAAATTCCACTAAAAATCCTGTTAGTGCATTTTAACAAGGGAAACTCAAGAAAAATCCCACCTTGCTAATTACAATTAAATAAATACGCTTTTAATTAGAATTTGCTCTAGGTTAAATAGACAATTTCTTTTAAGCCATTTATTTTATGAATTTAGAGCTAGAAAGGGGAACTCCAGGGTGTGACAAACCTACCCCCCTTAAACGGAATCTCGACCCCGAGATTCGGAAGAGCTGGCGAAGAGGTGTGGATGGGCGGCTTTCAACTCATCTTCTCTTTCCCAAGTGGCTTCTTCCTCTGAGTGGTGACTCCATTGGACTCGGCAGAATCTGGTGACTTTGCTCCTTGTCCTCCTCTCACTGGTCTCAAGGATACGTGTTGGCTTCTCCACATACGTCAAGTCCTCTTGGATTTCAATCTGATCCGGGCTTGCTTGCTCCTCGGGTACTCTCAAACACTTCTTCAATTGGGATACGTGGAAAACATCATGAATGCCGAGCATGTTGGAGGGGAGTTCGAGCCGATAAGCAACTTCACCACGACGTTCCAAGATTTTGTATGGTCCCACAAAGCGTGGTGCCAGTTTCCCCTTAGTTTGGAAACGATGTACGCCCCGAAGTGGCGTAACCCGGAGGTATACATGGTCTCCAATGTCAAAGATGAGCTCTCTTCGGCGATTGTCAGCATAGCTTTTCTGCCGAGATTGTGCAATCCTCAGTCTTTCCCTAATCATTCTCACTTTCTCCTCCGCATCATTCAAAACTTCGGTCCCAAACAGCTGGCGTTCCCCGGTCTGGTCCCAAAAGAGCGGGGTGCGGCATTTTCGGCCATACAAAGCTTCGAATGGTGCCATCTGCAGACTAGCCTGGTAGCTGTTGTTGTAGGAGAACTCGGCATACGGCAAGCTCTTGTCCCAAGCTCCACCAAAATCCAAAGCACAAGCCCGTAACATGTCTTCCAAAATCTGGTTGACTCGCTCGGTCTGACCATCGGTTTGAGGATGATAAGCTGTACTAAAATTCAGACGAGTCCCCAACTCCTCTTGAAGTTTCTGCCAAAATCTTGAAGTAAACTGGCTCCCTCGATCGGATACAATCCTCTTGGGTACCCCATGCAAACTCACTATCCTTGATAGATAGATCTCTGCCAGCTTCTTTCCTGAGTAGGTGGTGTGTACCGGGATAAAGTGAGCGACTTTGGTGAGTCGGTCCACGACTACCCAAATGGAATCATGTCCGGTTGATGTCCTCGGTAAACCTGTGATGAAATCCATCCCGATTTCTTCCCACTTCCATTCCGGAATCTGCAACGGTTGCAGTAGCCCTGCGGGTCTCTGATGCTCTGCCTTCACTCGTTGACACACGTCACAGAGCGCGACGAATTCGGCGATCTCCCTTCTCATACTAACCCACCAAAATTTATCCTTCAGGTCTTGGTACATCTTGGTACTGCCGGGGTGGATCGAGTATTGGGTCTGATGCGCTTCGGTTAGTATTAAGTCTTTTAGGTCCTTATTCTCCGGAACACATATTCTTTCTCCCATCCAGATCGTTCCATGCTCATCCTCGGTGAAGCCTCGTGCTTTGACGACTCTCATATTCTTCTTGAGTTGAGCTATTTCAGGGTCATTGACCTGAGCTGCTCGTACTTGGTCCACAAGCGTGGGCTGTGCCTCAAGGGTAGCCACGAATCCATGTCGTACAACGCCCAAATTTAAGCATTCAAACTCCTGTTGCAAGCTGTCACATATTCCCTCTGCACAGGTAACATTGCAGTAGCTTTTCCTGCTCAAAGCATCGGCCACCACATTGGCCTTACCGGGGTGGTAATGTATCCCAATATCATAATCCTTGATCAACTCTAACCATCGACGTTGTCGGAGATTCAAGTCCGGCTGAGTGAAAATATATTTCAAGCTCTTGTGATCAGTGTAGACTTCACAACGGTTACCAATAAGGTAGTGCCGCCAAATCTTCAAAGCGTGAACCACTGCTGCTAACTCCAAGTCATGGGTGGGGTAATTGTTCTCGTGTGGACGTAGCTGACGTGAAGCATAAGCGACAACCCTGCCTTCTTGCATTAAGACACATCCTAACCCTTGACGGGATGCATCACAATACACTTGGAAATCCTTCATTTGGTCAGGCAAAATTAAAACTGGCGCGGACACCAATTTCCTCTTAAGTTCCTCGAAACTCCTGTCGCACTCTGCGGACCACTTGAACTTTTCATCCTTCTTTAACAACTGCGTCATTGGCTTGGCGATCTTAGAGAAATTCTCGATGAACCGGCGGTAATAACCCGCGAGTCCTAGAAAACTCCTGATTTGTGAAACGGTCTTCGGTGGGGTCCACTTGGTAACTGACTCCACATTTGACGGGTCTACAGCCACTCCTTGAGCAGTGATGACGTGGCCTAAGAACTGAACCTCATTGAGCCAAAAGTCACACTTACTGAACTTGGCATATAGCTGGTGTTCCTTCAATTTCTCCAGTACCAAACGGAGATGCTGCTCGTGTTGCTCCCCAGACTTGGAGTAGACGAGTATGTCATCGATGAATACCACAACAAACTTGTCCAAAAACTCCATGAACACCTTGTTCATCAGGTTCATGAAAAAGGCCGGTGCATTGGTGAGTCCAAAAGACATGACCGTACATTCGAACAACCCATACCGAGTTACGAACGCGGTCTTCGGGATATCCTCCTCTTTAATCCTCAACTGGTGATAGCCTGATCACAGGTCTATCTTGGAAAACACTGTTGCTCCCTTTAACTGATCAAACAAATCATCAATCCGAGGTAGCGGGTACTTATTCTTGATGGTCACATCATTGAGGGCGCGATAGTCGACGCACATCCTCTTGGTCTTATCTTTCTTCTCCACAAAGATCACCGGAGCACCCCAAGGTGACGTGCTCGGTCGGATGTACCCTTTCTGCAACTGCTCGTCAACTTGTTTCTTGACTTCTGCTAACTCGTTGGCTCCCATCCTGTAGGGTCTCTTATGTATCGGGGCAGTCCCCGGTACTAGGTCAATCCGAAATTCAATTTCTCTCTTGGGTGGCATGGTGGTTAGGTCATCAGGAAAGACCTCAGGGTATTCACACACTATAGGAATGTCCTCCAACTTCTTAGGGGGTTTCTCTACTACTGCGGTCTGTTCTGCCCCTTCGACCTGATTCAGGCATACTCTCAATTTCTGGGGTGTCGGCGACTGGAATTCCACCACTTCGCCCTTCTCATTAACCAAGGTAATGGTGCGGCTTGCGCAGTCAATAACTCCCATGTGCCTAGTTAACCAATCCATTCCAAGAATGACATCTAGGCCTTTGGATTCAAGAAGGATGAGATTGGCTAGAAATTTTGAACTTTGGATTTCTATTGTCACAGAGGGGCAGTAGTGAGCGGTGGCCATCTCATTCCCAGGGGTATGGACCCACATGGGTGTTCTAAGTTCCCTTACCGATAACCCATGTGCCCCGGCAAAATGCTTGGATAAAAACGAATGCGTAGCACCAGAATCAAAAAGTACGGTGGCAAGAATTGAATTGACAGGAAACGTACCCAGAACCACTTCCGGTGCAACTTGCGCCTCCTCTGCGGATGCATGGTTGACGCGACCCTGGATAAACTTGGGTCCAGCACGCTTCGGCTTCGGGCATCTGTCGGCGAAATGCCCAGGCTCGTTGCAGTTGAAACAAACTAGCGACTTCCCGCCAAAATCCTTCTTGGCCGAAGCGGGTTGAGAAGGTTGAGCCGGTTGAGTTGGTGCCATCGGTGGACGAGGTGCAGGATTACGGCTGGACTGTCCACTGTTGAAATTACGGTTGCCCGTGCTGTTGTTGCCGAAGTTACCAGGGTTGTAGGGGCGGTGCTGACGAACAATCAGGGTGGAAGGTCCACCCTGCTGCCCAGCGATGAGACGGGGCCTTTGCTGGTTCCCTTGGTGTGCACGGAACTGCGCTGCTTTCCTCTTGCGATCCATCTTGTTTCGCTGGTCCTCTTGCCGAATCGCCTTGTCGACCAGTTTCTCAAAGTCGGCGTAGTCCCCAGATATCAACTGATTGGTTAACTCATCTCATCATCCAGGCCGGAGAGGAATTTTTCCTGCCTCTCTGCATCAGTGCGCACATCTTCCGGAGCGTAGCGAGCGAGGCGGTTGAACTCGTGAAGGTACTCCGTGACTGTCCGGTTGCCCTGGTGAAGCGCTCGGAATTCTCGCTTCTTCTGTGCCACAATGCTGTCAGGGATCTGGGCTTTCCGAAAGCTGCGGCAGAACTCCGCCCAGGTGACATCAGCCCCAGGTGGGCGGGTAACCAAATAATTGTCCCACGATGCTGACGCAGGACCCTGTAGCTGGTGAGTGGCGAAGGCGACCTTCTCTTGGTCGTTACATTGCAGCAAGCTGAGCTTCTTCTCAATTGCATGGAGCCAATCATTTGCCTCCATGGGGTTGGTGGTGCTTGAAAAGGTTGGTGGACGGACGCGGAGGAACTCCGGTAGCTTAGACTGGGGTGGAGGGCCAAACTGCTGGTTCTGCTGGCCTTGCTGCTGTTGCTGCGCCTGCTGCTGCATCTGTTGCATTTGTTGTAGCATCTGCTGATGCATCTGCTGATGTTGTTGCTGCATTTGTTGCATCATTGCGGCCATCATCTGTGTTTGACTGGCCAAAACCTGAGCAATGGTGGGGTTGTCCGGTGGTGGTGGAGGGCCGTTGTTGTTTGCTCCATTGGTCTGTGTCCTAGTCGGGGGGTCCTCATTGCCGCTGGTGTTGCCACTCGTCCTGGTGTTAACCATCTGGAGGGAAGGAACCCGAAGAAAGAGATGGAAAAGAAGTAAAACAGATGCTCAGAAACTAAACTTCATTATACTAGAATTAAATTGTAATTGTTCTGATCTTAGTTAAAACACTGAAACAGCAAGCAGAAACCTTAATAAGATAGCCACACCATAGGCACATGGTATCGACCATCGACTAACCCACAAGACATCAAACCTAGCACAAAGAAACTAACAAGGAATCAAACTAATCATGACGGTAAGCTAAGGGTAGCGAGCCTAATGCTCGGAGCGGCTCCTGCGGTCGGTGGAGTCGTAGCTGGGCCCCTGCTCATCTCCCGGCTCCTCGGATCAGCTCCTCGAGTCGGTCATCTCTGCGTCGTCGCTGGTAGGCTCGGAACTGGAACCACTGCCGTTGCTGCCACTGGGTGTACCACGCAACCAACCTCCACTGCCACTGGCGGGACCCTGGTAGGCAGATGCTGGCACGAAGGCGAGGGTGAACACTGGTGAAGGCGGCTCAATGGGTGCTGGAGCTGGAGCTAGAGACGGGTTCCTCGGTGCAAGCTGGGTGCGCACCGGGGCGGTGGTGGTCTTCCTCGGCGTCGTGCGGGTCCTGGGGCCACTTGGCGCTGGACGCCCCTGCAGACTAGCGTTCGCGGCCTTCAGACGAGTGATCTCTTCCTCCAGGCGAGCGATCTTGATCAGCTTCTGGTCATTGAGGGCCTTGGACGCCTTGTGAAGATCTGCATGCATCTTATCTAGTCCCTTCATCACCGTGCACATATGCCCAAATGTAGTGTCGTTCTCTGCAGTCGTCGGGCGGAAGGTGCTGACAGTACTGGTAGCGGAGCGGCGAGGATGGTAGCGGTACGTTGTGCCGCAGAACTGGTAGGAGTGCCTATCGCCAATCCTGGTCATCATCTTGTAAGCAGCCTCTTGACAAGCATGTACCACCGTGCCTCCCGAAGCCTCGACCACCATGTTGGGAAGGTTAGTGTCAACAAAGCCATGAACCTCCAAACGAACACGGCACGGGAACTCTCCACTGAGGGGCTCGATGGTGGTATACTCAGGTGCTCTCGGATATCCAACAACCAAGGTCATGCGTGCGAGCTCGGCCTCACAACCGTCCATGTCCTCACCACGGTGCGTAGGGGGAAAGTCAGTCATCTACAGAAGACAAGGGGTGGGAAATCAATGCATGCTCAAATCCAAACTAAAGGAAAACAAATAATTAAAAGACTCAAGTGTAAGAAAAATTTTAAGCCAGAAATATTTTATATATGAACTTAATAAAAACTATCACTATATAGGAAAGTAGAAAATAAGTAATGTAAAAATATCATAATAGTATTAGTAATCATAAAGCTAACATTAGGATTCCAAATATCCGAACTCCGAAATTACCCATCCCCAAATTTTCCAAAATGCTAGACTAATTTTAGTTAAAATAATCCCCATCAACCGAGTGACCCATTTTATTTTTAAAAACCCCTAGGGACAGATACCCCGAATTTTTCCCAAACCAACTCCAGATGAAAAGACGAATGCATATGAAAAAGTTCAGAGGGCTCTTAGGGTTTCCAGTTGGCTTGTCCTACAGTCAAGGTTGGCTCTGATACCAACTTGTCACGCCCAGGGATTCGCTAACCCGAATTCCAAGCAGAATGTGTATTAAAAACCCCTGTCCAGGACCAGCCAGGGTACACAAACGACAAAGTTGATATACAGATCCACGTCTTACAAAACACCGTAAAAATATCTTACATTAACGCAGCGGAAAAGATAAATAAACTAATCTAAATAACAAGTCGCTCGCAGCGTGGCATCTCCAATCCACAGGCATCCTCGACGATAGCAACAAGCCTACTCCTCCGAGAAACCATCCTCAGACACATACTCAAACTCTGGTGTGGAGGAAAAATGAAGCAAGACTGAGTACCACCCACTGTACCCAACAAGTCATACCGGAATGGAAGATAATGATGCGAATAGCTCCAATGGAAAGGCTAAAGGCTGATTTGCATAATATAAGCATTTTAAAACAACAGTTGAAAGCGGTAAAACAGTTGAATAAATTAAACAATATTGAATCATCACTGTCCAACGCTACACCACGTTGCAACAGGCCCAACCCATTCCACCTGAACTACTCCGGTTCCATTAAGTCAAGCTATTAAGGTTATGACTAATCACGATGAATCTGGTGGATCGCCCATAACCGCGGGCACGGCTATTCGAATAGTTTTACTCTGATCAGAGGTGTACAACTGTACCCACAAGACACAGCCCCACAACACGTTACCGTGCGCCAGCATACCACCACGGTATACTGGAAAGAGAACTGTGACAAGACCTTTCGCGTAACCCTCGTTAACCAAGCGCACCACACCTCAGGTTTCGCCCCCACCTTTAATCCCAAGGCAGGCAGCCCCCCTCGTGCCTAGGTGAATCCGGCAGCCGATCAACGGGTAAGTCCCCCGCCGACCCAACTCCATCACGCCCACCCTTGCCTGGATGCGTCGGCTAAGAAAAGCTACACTACGAGTCAAGCTATTACCCACGCTAGCTTGTGGTAAGCACGATAATTCTTCCAGGGTTTCCCGCGAACCGGTCCTTAATTGTCATGTGTACGACCTTCAAACCATGTACTCACAACCCACCATTTATCAAGTTTTAGTTGGACCAATTGGTTAACCACTCACGAATAACCATCATGAGCTACCATTAAACATTATATTAAATAATAGAGATGCCTTAGTTTTCCCATTGGTGTGCTAAAGTTTCTAAGCAGGGCTAAGCATGTCCTAACCTAGCACTAATCAAATTGATCCCCAAGCTATCAAAGGTACAAGGTAAACGAAATTTCATGGCTGAGTACAGTAGGTAAATAAGCCCATAAGATGACATTATAAAACAATGCAGTATTTAAGAATAAATAGAATATTTGCAAAGTAGGTACAATATGATCAAACAAAAAGTATGACTTGCCTTGCTCCGGCGCGAAAGGAACCTCGGCAACGACCTCGAAGTATGTCGGAGCGTCGGAACTATCGGATTCTACACGACAAACAAAGCAAACAAGCAAAACAGACTATAAGACTACTGAAACAGGAAACAAAACTATTTTTAATGAATTCTAGGCATTTTTATGAATTTTCTGAGACTTGAACGGACCCAAACGGAGTCCGTATGAATTAGTTATGAATTTTAGAAGTTTAACTGCATTTTAAACTAAACAGAAAAGAAAAAAAAAATAAATAAATTATTTGCGCAATAAAATCACAGTAGGGCTGATGTCAGCGGGCTAGGGCTGACGTCAGCTAGGGCTGACGTCAGCGGCTAGGGCTGACGTCAGCCGCAGCCCTAGGGCTGACGTCAGCAGGGCTGACGTCAGCCGCGCGCGCGGGTGCGGCGGCGGCGTCGGCCGTGCGGCAGCGGCGGCGGCGGCCGCGGCGCGAGGCGGCGCGCGCGGCGGCGACGCCCTAGGGGCGGCCGGCCGAGCGGCGCGTGCGGCGACGGCGCTAGCGGCGGCGCGAGGCGACGGCGGCGGCCGAGCGGCGGCCGGCCGAAGCGGCGGCGCGAGGCGGCGGCGGCGGCCGAGCGACGAGAAGGCGGCGGCTTACCGGCGGCGGGTGATGGCGGCGGCGGCGGAAAGGAGAGCGAGGAGGGGCGGCGGCACGGCTTTTATAAGGCACGGCGGCCGGGAAGGGCGGAGGCGCGGTTGCGGGCGGCGGATACGGCGGCGGCGGCGGCGGCCGTTGCGGGCGGCGGTTCCGGCGGGGAAGACGGGCCCGACAGGTGGGCCCCACCTGTCGGCGGCCCGGGCGCGCGAGGGAGGCGGCGCGGACCTCGGCGTGGCGGCCTCGAGCCGGCCCGCGAAGGAGGGAGGGGCGCGGCCCAGGAGGGGAGAGGGGAAGGCCGCGCGCGGCCGGGCGTGGGCCAGCCCAGGAGAGGGCGGCAGGCCGGTGGCCCAAGGGGAAAAAGGGAGAGAGGGAGGGGCGGCCCGGGAGGGGAGAGGGGCTGAGAGGGGGGGAAAGAAATGGGCTGGTGGCCCAAAAGAAAAAGAAAAAGGAGGAAAAAGAAAAGAAAGATTTAGGGGGATTTTAAAATTGCAGTAGGAGTTTTTAAATTGTTTAAAATTATTTTAAATGATCTAAAAATTCCACTAAAAATCCTGTTAGTGCATTTTAACAAGGGAAACTCAAGAAAAATCCCACCTTGCTAATTACAATTAAATAAATACGCTTTTAATTAGAATTTGCTCTAGGTTAAATAGACAATTTCTTTTAAGCCATTTATTTTATGAATTTAGAGCTAGAAAGGGGAACTCCAGGGTGTGACAATTCGCTGGTAGTCGGAGCATCCCATATTTCTTGTGCACTTCTTGATGCCATCGCATTAGTTCCGCATCTCGAGAGTTTGAGTACAAACACTTGATGTGATCTTTCATAGGAAGGTACCATATCACTAGCCGGGAGATTTTTTTTCTTGTTTTCCTTGAATGAGTCAGCCTCTTTTTTTAAAAAAAAACCAACATCTGGGGAAGTTTATTACTTAATTTATACCAGTTAGCACCACATGTTGGGAATTTATCCAACGAAGCATACTCTTTCCTGTATAGGATGAATCTTTTCCGCACCCAGAGAAAGGGGATATATTAGTTTGTTCGCTTGATACGTGTTGGGAGGTAATGAGTTAGGCTTCGGTAGCATGATTTTCAAAATTTGTAGTAAGCTATCGAAACTACTATCTGACCAACCATATCTGGCCTTCAACATCAGTTTAAGCACTAATCGTAATGTATTGTCACAATCCTTTGACTCATCGTACAAAAGATTCTTCGTTGCCTTTGTTAAAGCTTTAAAATTATCTAAATCCCTAACTGACCCCATTAGCACCTCAGGTTCTCATGACGTAGTATTTCTTCTAAATCCATGGTATTAACACCACAACTATCACCATTAGCAGCCTCCTTGTGATCAACATCTGGCTGATCTTCTTTGTCATCAGGATTGTTGATGGTCACTAGAGACCAATTTCGACCATCAATATTCCTAACAATAAACGAGAACTAGCAATGCTTCCATGCATATTTTAATTAGAAATAATCTAGTTCCACTTGTACCTGGAAAAGTATTTGCTTGCAGGAGATGACTATAAATGATGGAGAAATATATCGGAAGTAGAGATGTGGTGAACATATGGATAGATGGGCCCATAAACCCAATTCAACATATGCAAATGGACCCAACCACCATACCACAAGTCTAAGAATATACATGAAGAGACACAGGAGGAATTGGAGGCCCATCGGACCAGGTGAGGGTTCGACCGAACCGAATTTGGCTCCGATGGGGATCTCCTTCCACGTGGACATCGCAGATGTCTCCCCAATAACGATTGATGGGCGATTGTGATATTTCCAACTACAGAAACCATCATTGAGAGGCTATAAAAGGATTCCTCATTCTGTTTTTCAGAACACACCAAGAGGAATAAAGAAGAAGCTCTCCTTAGTAGTTTAGTTGTTCTAGCAGTAGTGGAGTTAGAATTAGAATAGTTCTAGAGTTCTTGAAGTCTCTCGGAGAATTCATGTATGGTTCTAGTAGCTATTTCCTCTCTTGTAAGTCTTTATTCAATAATGAAATATTCTTCTTTATATAGTTTTAGTACTTTACTTTACTCGCATAATCATATGAGTACCAACCTTGAGTTATACTTGTTTTGTATTAATTATTGATGTGACCATGACTACCATTGATACAAACATTGCTCACATCATGTGACAACAGGAAGACATCCAGATCAAGCAGTCCAAGTTCTGGAATCCAATTCGGCCACCTGCGACACTATTGACTTCAAACGACCGCCAAATCTGCACACAAGCTCCGTTTTCGGCCCGTGAGTACTTGATGGAAAGCTCTTGGAGTCCTCTTTTCAACGGATCCAGCCTCATCTCCAAATTCTATATCACTCATCCGCAATTACAGAAACAAGGTGCTGCATCACCTATAATGGGCTTATGGGCTTGTTACTTCATCTGGGACCACGGCCCAGGTGGGCCCATGCGGGGTGCGCCCCAATCTGGTGGAGCACGACCCTAGGGACCCCTAGGTCGTCCTCCCGCCTTCATAAATAGCTAGGTATCCCTTTAGGATTTCTTGGGTTTTGTTAGATTAAAGTTTAGCCAATTGCTACTTGCTTGCAGTGTGTGTCGGCTAGACCTTCCGTCTGCTTGTTCTTCGGAACCCCAACTTATCATTTGTATTCAATTCCTATTTGCAATTCAGATTGCTTTTATATTGTTCTTACTTGTTTCTTCGATTTGCTTGCAGGAATAAGGTTGATCTGCACCAGCAAGATCAACAACCCACGGAGAGGTGTATCGATCGCTAAGGCGCAACAAAACAACGTCTTGTACGGTTGTAGTCGAATCGTCAACGTGTCTCCTAAATCGTAGTTATCTCAACTCACCGAAAGATCGGGCCAATCATAACCTTGAGTGCATCCAGTGGAGCTCAGGGTTTATCAATTATATGGCCAGCTTACCAGAGAGATTGAATGGTATTGGTTTAATGTTCATTGAATTGATTGCTCTATGTCAGCTGCAGCGACATTGAGTAGTATTTAGTAATGTAAGCGAGGTGCGTAGATTATTAAATACCATTAAGTGGTGCTATATGCCACGGAACTGTAGAGGTGGGCTGCTAATGATGGCAGCTCAATACGGGTATTCCTCCACGTGTGTATATAGGGCTAAGAAATGTTTCTCGCGAGGGTACTCCTCCATAACCATAACCGGTTGTATAGCCATGATGGATTGTCGTAAGGAACTCGACAATCAGGGGTGGTTTCTTGATATACCAGGAGGGCATTGTTAGGGGGTTTTGGCCATATGATTGTACATTAGCAAGTATATACTAAAAGGGCTATATACTAGAAATACAAAAATAGACTTTTCTTATTTCTTGTCCACTTAGTCCTGATATGTATTTAGAGAGAGTTAACTTAATTGATTCTTCTATGTGTGAACCTACCCTTATTCAACATTGATTAACCCCTGCATTGGACTTTGATTAACATAAGTGTGATAAGCATTAATAACATATTACTCTCATACCATATTTTCCCTTGGGATTAAATAAATACGATACCTTGGAAATACTTCCGAGTGAAATGCTACAACTGTATATCTGTGCGCTTACGGATTATATCATTGATCGTAAGAAAATACTGACTCAAAGGAGTCAGCCAAGATGCCATCCGACTCCGTCTCTTTCCATTCTCTCTCCTTGGGAGAGTAAAACAGTGGTTTTATGCCAACCGTGCACGGTTGATACCTGGAACAAATGCTCAACAACGTTCCTTGCTAAGTTCTTCCCGATGGGCAAAACAAACGCCCTTCGTGGAAGAATATCCAGCTTCCAGCAAACGAAAGATGAAACAATCCCGGAAGCGTGGAACCGGCTGCAGGAATACGTCGCCGCCTGTCCTCATCATGGGATTGACGAGTGGTTGATCCTGCAAAGCTTTTACAACGGATTAACACCCTCATCACGAGATCATCTAGACGCTGCAGCTGGTGGAGCTTTCTTCTAGAAGACTGTTAGAGGAGGTACCGATCTGATTGAGAAGATGGTATCCAACATGGGGTGGAGTGAAGAATGACTCCAAACCCATCAAAGGGGCATGCACATTGTCAAGGAGACGGAAATGCTTGCTGCCAAGCTAGTCTAACGCCCGTTCCGTTGTGGCGTTAGCGGTGAAAACCTACCTTAATAAAACTCTATTTGCGAATGTTGTTCTTAGTCATGGTCTTGTTGTTGTGTGTGCCAAGATCTCTCCATCACAATCCATATTCAAAATCTAGCCATAAATCCCTCCAACATAAATTTTCTCTACAAAAGTCTACTTTACGTCCCTCACGTTACTTGGGCTGAAACCCTTGCTCGGCCCAATTCCTTCTCCGGCCCGTTACTCTCCCCATCATGTGCACCGGACGCACCCGCCCGGAGAGAAAGCTTTCTCCTCTTGCTTCACTCTCCCTTGTCCTCTCTCTCCTACACCGTGTCTTGACGCCGGCGCCGTTCAATTTGGCGTGCCGCCATTGCTTCCTGCGCGTGCGTCACGTCGTGGCGGACCACCCGGTTGCCTCTGCCGTCACCTCTGGCTACCGCCTACCACCTTGTCCCCACCCCACGCCGAAGCGACCCGGTGCCCTTTTGCCGTCATCACCGGTGTCACCCGCTCGGCCCTACGGCTCTGTGCACTTGCTGCCAAGAGCGAGAGCCCGCACTCTCCTCCACTCTTCATTTTCCCCAAACGACAAGGACCAAACTCTCTTTCTCTCCCCTTCCCTTTTTCCGATGCCCCCGCTTGGTCGCTAGCGCCATGGAGGGCCAGTTCCCGCACGCCTCTACCACCTATCCGTGTACCGCCTTCGCCACTCCCACCACCTTGCGACCCTATAAAAGCTGCGTCATCCCTCCTATTCATTTGCCCCATTTTCCACCGCAGAACACCACCTCTGCCTCTCTACCGTCACGCCGTCATCGTCAACCCCTGCTCATCTTCCTCTTCCCCAGCCCGAGGCTGAGGCGATCATGCCCTGCGCCGGCGGCCCCTCTTCAGGTGGCCCTCCTCTCGCGGTAATCTTCCCTGCATCAGGCTCCATTCCTCTCCTCCTTCACCCTCTAGGTAGCTAGCTAGCTCGCCTCATGCGCTAGAGCTCGTAGGCACCATTCTAGCACCGCTGTTCCGCTCAACGCCGCGCCACCGCTCTGCACCGTGACGAGCTCACTATTGCTGGCCCTCCTCTGAGACACTGCCCTCCTCTCGACGCTCAGAACGGGCTCCCGAGCCCACGTGGGTGCTCTCACCGCTCTGAATCGGGCCCTCACCGCTCCGGCAAGAAACCCCCCTTTCGATTGCCAACGGCTGCCGCCACCGCAATCCTTTGTCTCCGGTCATCTCCCGACGAATCGGAACCATTGGCTCACCTTCCCTCGCCCGTGCGCTACTCCGATGAAGCCTCACGTCACGCACTGTCGGATGCTAGCACCATCGTCTTCAACATCCTGCCGCCACCGTGGCCGCCACATCAGCGCCACGTTGCCTCCTCACTACCACTCGGTGCGGTGTCCCCGGGAGCCGTGAGGCTGTCGCATGGGCCCACCATACTCGAGTCCACCCGGAGCACCACACCTGTACCCGGTCCACCAATCCACCTCGCCCCTCGCATACGCACGTCCCTTGTGAACTAGTTAGTTCACAGGCAAGCCCCGCTCAGGATCCCGCGCAGTGGACCACGGTCCACCCGCCTGTCTTGCGCGCACCGCATGGGCCATGTCCCACCGGTCCGCTCACCACACTCTCGTGCACAGGCTGTGCCCCGCTGGCCCATCTCTTCCTCGGCATCCTCTCCCCTCCCATTGGTTCGTCTTCTCGCGCACCACCCGCTCCGCTCGGCCGCGTCGTGCAAATCTCTTGGGCCGCGCCTCACGCCCGGCCGAGAAGTCCAAATATCATCCCTCGTTTCTTTTTCTTTTCCAAGGGAATTAAAATAATTCCTTTTTCCTTTATACAAAAATTCATTTAATCTTAGAAAATTCATATCTCCCCAACCATTCGTCCTTTTGACTCCGTTCAACTTCCAAAATCCCTCAAAAATAGAGAGCTACCTAATGGCACACTTGGAGGTAATTAATAGGGCTTTCTTTTGACCGTTTCATTGAGTCGCCTCGTTTCGCGTGTAGCTTCGGAGCTTGAAGACTCGCAGTGCGCGGATTACAAGGAGGAAGCTCAAGGTCTCGAGCAAGGCAAGTCTCCTTTGACCATCTGCACCCATAATTTTAAACTAAGTAATTCATTTCTACAAAACTATGAATGACTAGGTTACACTTTATAAGTTGGCCGTGACTTGCAATATAGTCGATGGGCCCTACCTAAAGTGCTGCAATTACCCACCTTTTCGTTGATTACATTGTCCCACCTTTGTCGACTGATGTTTAGGTCTCGGGGTTTGTGCCCTCGGACACGAACACCGTTGACCTCTCTCAATTTTAAAATATCCAATGATGGGTAAAATCTAGGTTTTTGAAACTCTTGAAAAACATAATGACCGATTCCTTTGGGATTTCATCCAAACATAATCAGTGCGATCACATGGGTGAAGTGGGACACCCCTGGCTAAGTAACTAGCTAGGCCAGGGAAGCCTTGATGCCAAGGGACAAGTGGATTCGCTCGGGGTGGTGTCGGGGAGAACCCTTGGGCTTCCTGGCATAGTATGGTCTGGGACCTAACCTGTTGTTGGTCCGGATGACCCCTCCCGTTGGCATAAGGTGACCTTGTGTCGGCTTTGGAAATTTCTTGTCGGGAAAGCCTCAAAGTCACCAGACGTGGCTGTTCTGTACGGGCTGGGTGACCCCCTCTGCAGAGGTTAACAAACTGTTCGAACAGCTATGCCCACGGTCATGGCCGGATGTGAGGTGATTCCTTAGTGTAGTTTTGATTGACTACTGCTTGTGAAATTGCCATGATGGGTTGGATTATTGTTGTTTTCAACTGCGGCTGACGGGATCAGCTGGGCCTGGGAGGCCAGCTAAAGTATTTGGCCGAGAGCCAACTCATGATCTTTAAACATTGATACAATGTACAACTCCGACCGGGCAGAATGTATTGTTTTGCCCGAGTCGTTGAGAAGCACTCTCTTAGAGTCATTAGAAAAGTTTAAACAAAACCGATTGTGAAAACAAACAACCTTTTCTTGAAGCTTGCAATAAACACATAATTCCCAAGACTTGTTGAGTACTCCCTGTACTCACCCTTGATCTACATAATTAATCCCCCTAGTTCCTGAAGAGGAAGAGATGGATCCCGCTGATGAAGATTTCTTCCAAGAGCAGTCCGGCTTCGAGCAGTTTTAGGTTTTCGACCTAGTTCCCAATTCATGGTTGTGGCCTTGGGCCAGCCTTCACTTCTTCCTTTTTCTTTTGTAATGCAGTTGTGAGCTCGGGTTTGTCCGTGGCCCAACATGACTGTAAGACTACTCTTAATAAAGAGATCATTGTTGTTGTGATATTCTGTCTTCTTGTGATACCAGCACTGTCTCCTAGGACTCGTATCAGCATAAAGGTTAATTTGGAGCATCTCGAGCTAGCTTGCATTTAGGGCTAGATCGGGGCGTGACAGCTAGACCTCTTCATGAAACGCCTGGATGACAAGGAAAAGGATGTGAAGCAAGGTACCATTAAGGCCTTGGACTCACACATGACGTGTGAAGTCAGCGGCGGTACCGGTCACTCTAGCATAGATTGTCCAGAGACCCGTGAAGACATCGTGTTCATGAACAACAACAACAAAAACGGGTACTATCCACAAGGAGGTCAAGGGTGGAACCAATCTCGCCCTTTCTACCAATGAGGTAATAATGGTAATTTTAACAATAAGCAACCCTCCTTTAAAGACCTTGTTTTTGCTCAGGCTAAAACAACTGATGCTTTAGCAAAGAAATTAGCTGCAAATGACAAGGTTTTAGAAAATATAAAATGTCAAGTTAGATGGTTTCACTTCTACTTTCCAAAACCAGCTAAGCATTAATAAAATGCTCAGTTGGCTTCTCTTGTTCCTGCTAACAAATCTGGGAGGATTCCGGGGCAACTTGAACAGTGTCTAGGAAATGTTAAAGCTGTAACCACGTGGGGAGGAAAATTCACTCGTGACCCACAATAACCTAGCACTATAGAAACAGTCAAGGATGGCTGGAACGCTACACCATCTAACACCGCTGGAGAAGAAGAAACCGTGCAGCAGGAGAGGGCAGCACCAGCATGAATATTGTGACGTCAGCATTATGTCGTTTCCTCAACGTAGCCGGAAGCCATCCGTGGATGAGCAGTTCACTCACTTCATTCACATCAACGTTCCCCTTTTGGATGCGTTGCAAGTACCAACCTATGCTCTCTATTTAAAGGACATCCTCAACAACAAGTGACCAATGCCTACTACGGAGGTGGTAAAATTGACAGAGGAGTGTAGCAATGCTATACTTCACGGGCTTCCGGTGAAAAAAAAAGGATCCAGGGTGTCCTACGATCACTTGCTAGATTGGGACACAACACTTCGACCAAGCCTTGTGCGACCTTGGGGCCAGCGTAAGCGTTATGCCCAAGGAGCTCTTCGACAGACTGAACTTCACGGTGTTGTCACCAACACTGATGCACCTCCAACTAGCGGACTCCTCAGTCTGCTTCCCTGCGGGAATTGCTGAGGATGTTCTGGTGAAAATCCGGGATTTCTTCACCCCCGTGGACTTCGTGGAACTAGATATGGATGCTGACAAGGAGACACCGCTCATCCTTGGGCAGCCGTTCTTAAGTACCGCAGAAGCAAACATTGATGTGGGAGTTGGAGAAATCCGGCCCCGTATCAATGGGAAGGAGGAGAGATTTGAATTTCAGCCGGGAATGGAGCAATGCTCCAAGTTCAAAATCAAGTATGGGTTAAACCCACAGAACATCTGAGAAGTCGAAGTGAAACCCCCAAAGACAGATAGCCTCATTGCCTTCCTGAAGAGCTTCCTGGAACAGGAAGGGAAGTCAAGGCCCCGTCCGGATCCTAAAACGACACCAACGAACCCGGAACACAGGTCAAAAAGCCTGTAACCCCAGCTCCCAAGAAGCCGCCAACCACACCAAAGGGGATGGTGTGTCGTGTGAAGAAACTGTCACCCGTTCCCGCGACTCCGGTATAGGGTGCCTCATCATCAAGCTAAAACACAATGGAGGTACAATATTTGCTCATCGGACTAAAAATGACGTCGCCCTTGCCAACAGGTATATTGGTATGTATCCCATATTTGATTTCACTCAATTTAATTCTTGCATTAGAGAATGTTTATTATTATTTTCAAAATTTTGCACGAAAAGTTTTGAGTTTAAATTAGCAATGATTTTTGAGTCAACAAGATTATAAAATGAATTTTTTTGGAGCAAAAATGAAATAATTATTTTCGGCCAATTTCCACGTGGCCTATTCAAGAAGGGATCAAGCTCAAAATCAAGACACCACCACGACGAGTCGAGCGCACATTCCTTCGCTGATGTATCCATGGAGGAAGGAGACGCTTCACCGAGGCTTCTCAACGACTCCGACCTCAACCTCGTAGGTGACCGGGAAATACAAGCTTACCACATGCTCAAGGATCGGACGTTTGCTCATACTCGAGCATATGCCCCGAACCTTCTATAGAAGATAGGTATGGATGTTGATTTTCATAATGTTTGGTGAGCTATAGGATGGGACAAATTTACCCTGGTAGATGAGCTAGGTTCTCCCTTGCTTACCTTGCAATTTTTGTGTACCTTGCTAGAAGATGAAGATGGAATTTCTTTCGGTTTTCCTATAAGGAATTTCATCCTACTTGGGGAGAATTAAGTCTACTTCTAGGCTTTGACAAAACTTGTAAAATCAATTTTTGGAAGGCAACTCCCAAGTTTGATAAACACAAGTTTTCGAAAAGTATCACAGGTGAACCATCCTGTAGAAAGCCTAGAACAAATGAGATCCATAACCCTACTCTAAGGTTCTTACATAAATGGCTTGGTTTGACTTTGTTTCCTAGAGCTGATATTAGAGTTGTGCTTGAAGTTGAGCTGATGATCTTATATACCATGGTTAAGAAAATAAAAGTTTCTCTTTTACAATGCATGATTCGCCAATGGTTAGAAAATTTTAAGTTTACCTATCCTATTGAGTGTACATCTTTAGTTTCTCGTATAGCATATAAAGTAGGAGTTGTGAGTGGTGCTCAAATCGCTTACATTTCAACTCATCGCTCTTATCTTAACGAGAAATTCTTAATACAAGGCCATACAATCAAATCGGGGCCAGATGATTCACTTATATTTTTCTTTCCCAGTTGTGCAAATGAAATCTCATTACCTAACCCGGGGTTTTATTTGTACAACTGTGAAAAGCTAACCATCCCTCTTCAGTCAAAAGGGGAATCTCGTGCAAATGTTTAGCGCGGGGTAACTCGAAACATGGCAAGAGAAGCACCTCAAGAATAATCATCTTCATATCCACCAGTGCAGATGTATGAGGATGATTGGGTCCCAGCTGAGGATGCCCCTGATTGGACCCAAGTCCCTCAACATGAAGCCAGAGGTTCGTCCTGGTAGAGTGCCAGTGACAACCGGTGGCAAGTACCTCACAACGCACATTGGGGATACTCGTGTTCCTCTAGCTCAAGCGGTCTATTACCTTTCAACTGAATGTGTTGCTCTGTCTTCTCGCGAGGGGATCTGGGTGAACTCACTAGGAGGGTCAGAAACCTTGAGCTGCAGACCGGAGAAATTTAGCGCACACTCGAAGGACACATCGTGCAATCACAGGAGTGGTAGCAAAATGTTAATGCACAAATGGCAAACTTCAACAACATGATGTAGGATCAGCAGGCCGACTGGCAGGCCTACTTTCGCCACCAATGATTCAATCCCTATCAAGGACCCTGAGCAAAAGACAAGCTTGGGGGGAGATGTTTCTCCCTCTACCAAGGTGATTTGTAGCATTTTCCTTTCCAAATTGCATATTTCCTTTCATAATACATTTATAAAGTTAAAAACAAAATAAAAACTTGCAAAATATAAAAAGAACAA
The DNA here is from genome assembly GCA_000573905.2 of Oryza punctata. Taxonomy (NCBI): domain Eukaryota; kingdom Viridiplantae; phylum Streptophyta; class Magnoliopsida; order Poales; family Poaceae; genus Oryza; species Oryza punctata. The sequence goes on along the minus strand of CM002492.2, from coordinate 14,506,227 downwards.
AAATATAGGATAGGGCATACTTTGTACCTTGTACTTTTGAGATATACAACATAGTAGCAGCTCTTGATCAAAAACCATGTCTTAACCTTGAAGTTCTTTACTCGGGACGAGTAAAGTGTTAAGCTTGGGGGTTTTTGTTGACGGTCGTAGAGACCAACTTCGACCGTCAATATTCCCAACAATAAAAGAGAACTAGCAATGCTTGCATGCATATTTTAATTAGAAATAATCTAGTTCCACTTGTACATGGAAAAATATTTGCATGCAGGAGATGACTATAAATGATGGAGAAATATATCGGAAGTAGACATGTGGTGAACAGATGGATAGATGGGCCCATAAACTCAATCAAACATCTGCAAATGGACCCAACCGCCATACCGCAAGTCTAAGAATATACAGGAGGAGACCCGGAAGGAATTGGAGGCCCATCGAACCATGTCGGGGTTCGGCTGAACCTTGGGTTCGGCCGAAATGACTTTGGCTCCGATGGGGATCTCCTTCCACGTGGACGTCCCAGATGTCTCCCCTATGATGGTGAAAGGGCGATTTGTTCTAGCACTAGTGGAGTTAGAAATAGAATAGTTCTAGAGTTCTTCAAGTCTCCCGGAGAATTCGGGTATGGTTCTAGTAGCTATTTCTTCTCTTGTAATACTTTATTCAATAATGAAATATTCTTTTTTATATAGTTTTGGTACTTTATTCGCATAATTATACGAGTATCAACCTTGAGTTATACTTGTGTTGTACTAATTATATGGCTAGCTTACCGGAGAGATGCAGTGGTATTGGTTCAATGTTCATTTAGTTGATTGCTCTATGTCAGCTGCAGCGATATAGAGTAGTATTTGTTAATGTAAGCGAGGCGCTTAGATTATTAAATATAATTAAGTGGTGCTATATGCCACAGAACTGTAGAGGTGGGCCGCCCGTTGGTGACAGCTTAGTACGGGTATTCCTCCATGTGTATATAGGGCTAAGAACAATTCCTGACGAGGGTACTCCTCTGTAACCATAACCGGTTGTATAGCCATTACGGATTATCGTAAGGAACTTGACAATCAGGGGTGGTTTCTCGATATACCAGGAGGGCATTTTTAGGGGGTTTTGGCCATATGATTGTACATTAGCAAGTGTATACTAAAAGTACTATATACTAGAAATACAGAAATAGACTTTTCTTATTTCTTCTCTACTTAGTCTAGATATGTATTTAGAAAGAGTTAGCTTAATTGATTCTTCTGTGTGTCAACCTACCCTTATTCAACAATGATTAACCCTTACATTAGACTTTGATGAACATAAGTATGATGAGCATTAAAACATAGTACTCTTTTACCATATCTTCCCTTGGGATTAAATAAATACGATACCTTGGAAATACTTCCGGGTGAAATGCTAAAGCGGTATATTCGTGCGCTTGCGGATTATATCTGTGATCGTAAGAAAATAACGACTCATATATCTGGAGCCATTGCCTGGGATCTAATTCCTAGTAATATCGTTAAGAAATATCAACAAGGATCCACTTATTGCTCGCCATGATTGGATCATATCGTGTAACCCTTCATAAATCCACTCATCACCAAGTGGCCTATTATTCTCGTACGTCTGCCCATATTTTGCATGCGTAGATCCATCACTATTAAGGTCTAAAAAGTAAAATAAAAAATTCATAAGAAGAGAGAAAATGCATGGATCTAACCAATGGATCTAACCATCTCCCTATATTTTGCTTGTTTTTTGAGAGAGAAACTTTGTATGAACTGTTAAGGCTCGGGGAGGAAGAAAACTATATAGGGACATCTTCTCAGGTGAACGAACGACATAAGGTGCCGTCTGGGAAGCTAAATCTTTGCAGGTGAAGCTCTTAAGGCGTCCACCTGGGATAATAAACTATTTTCCCAGGTGCAGTGGCTAACCTAGAACAAAAATTACCGGGGTCCAATATACACTAATTATCTATTTTTTTACTTATATACTAATTAACATCATATAATTTAGTTCGAGTTGAATAATTTACCCGGGGTCCTCAGACCCCGGGAAAATCTATGTAGGATCGCCACTGCCCAGGTGGATGTCTTAAGACTCCGCCTGCGATCTCGCCATCCTTCCCCCATTTTACAGGTGGATCTATGGTGCCAAAAAATAACTACATGCTTGGAAAAATAAAAACATTCCTTGTAGTGCCTATACATCGGAATATATTGGACTTAAATTGAAACACATAATTTTGGACCCAAAATTTTTTGGCTTTTGGGGCTACTCACAGGTGACCATGTATGGGAGCTGTTTGGTGGCATTTATATTTTTTTTCAATTATAGAAGAGGCATCTTATTGTTGGAGTTTAATCTTACTTAATTACTAAGGTATTAGCCTAAACATGATCACCTTCTGCTTATGCAGAAATTAATTGATCTACTGACCTGAAATGAAGCTATTGAAGCCAACATTTAGTTTTTCTGTGATTTCATTGCTTTTCTCCTTCGGTTTTCCTTCATTCTTCTGGTTCAGCTCTCCTGTTGAAAAAAAAAATGTGTAGAGAAACCTCACGAACCCCTTCCAGTGTTTAACTGATTGGGAAATTGGTTTAGGGTTTAGGGATAGAGGGAGTTCGGGTAAAACTTGTGCCTCTCCTCCTCTTTTCTTTTATAGCGACACTGGTGGGGCTTGGGGGTTAATCTCCTATTATTAGTTTAGATTGCACCGATCACACAAAATAAAATCTTATCTTTTATTTTTCTTTCTTGATTGGGAAGGAAACTGGTGGTTAATCTCCTTCCTAATCCTTATCGATAGTGAGTCGATAAAATCAACCAACATCCTCCCCTTGATTTTGAGACTAGCTGACTAATCTACTGAATAAAATATAGCTCCCCAAGGCAATGTGTCAGAAAACATTAAACGTCACCGAGACAACAAGACCTATAGTTCACTATAGTATTCAAATAAACTCAAGCTTAACTTAGTGGGTGGTTGATATATTTAAGTCCCCCTCATCCAGGATCTTAGTTAAGGCTCTAATTTACACATGTATTGGCCAGAACATATCTTAATTAAACTTAATATATGAGCAAAAGCTCATCTTAATAAGTCGATCCTGGGACATATCTTTCACAACAATGTCAATTTAGTAGGCAAAAAACCACACTAGATGTTGTTACTAGAATGAAAACTGTGTTTCATTATCGCGCGGTTTATAACACAGTACAATTATGAGTGGTTCATGAGTGCTATTTACCAATCTTAGTCCTGGGAAATATTCTTAAACATTTAATCATAATATGCTTTAAAATCTAACTGCATCGTTAACTATGCAGTAAGAGATTATTTTGGAGCTTTTCCATGGTTACTGCTCCCCTATGTGTGAACATTACTTAATCTGAATTAAATTAATGTTCTTAATAAATATCCACACATCTCATAAAATAAGTATCTAAATGACTAAACTTTAGGTGCCATTAGAATTTAGAAATATTAGCATGTTACTTAAACTTTCCTTACAAATAATACAAGGCATTCTTAATACTAGTGGTCTAGTGTGGATTTAATTAAATAATGCCAAGATTCTCAGTAATAATGTATGCCAAATCTCTATGCATCCAGAATTGAGCTAATAACAATCTTCTGTCAGTTGAATCATAAATGTTTATCTAACTGATTTTAACTAAATTCTCTTAAATTCTCCTTTGATTTATGTCAATATATGACTTAATATAATATATAAACCAAGTACTTCTTTAGACCAAAATTTGATGACAAAATTTTCTTTAGTTTCTAATAGCAATATGCACTGCTTGCTAATAAAATACCATCAACTTAGAGTATCGGTGAATGAATTTAACTTACAGTTGTTCACCTCACTTGAATTGTTCGAAACTTCCATTGGAGCCTAGCTTAATTTTTATTGACCCATTTGAATGGGCCATTATTTTGACTCATTTAGAACTTCTACTAAATTCTTTATTTTATTCATCAATGTCAATTAATCTTAATGGTTTGAAAACCACTTAGACGAATGCTTAATTTTAATAGCAAGCTTAGTGTTTACCATCACAGTCCGATCTCCCAACTTCATTTGAGCTTTAGCATTAATATTTTAAAACTCTTAAAGGAAATCAAAGGTCGCTTATGGGTAAACATAACCATAAGTAATCACTTGTTAGCTAATTTCTTACTAAGTGAATTCTAACTTAAGGCTAAACAACATCATTAAAATCTAAGGGAAAAATATCTCTATCTCATGAGATGTTCCAATCTCCCCAAGAAATGTGGCATCAACGACAATGGCACAGTTTCAACGACGTCTTACTTCGATCATTACATGTATATTTATCCACCTCATTCTTATTTAAGCTTAATTCACTAATGATGCAGCAGAATTTAAAACACCACTGATGCTTGATTAAGTCCACAAGTGGATTTCTTAAGTCTGAACCCTATATGTGACTTGCCTTTCCACAACAAAACCTTCAGGCTATGCTATCTATATTTATTTATGCAAGTCATTATTAAGAGATAAAAAATTTTAGCATATGTGACTTGTCTTTCCATAACAAAACCTTCAGGCTATGCTATGTATATTTATTTATGCAAGTCACTACTAAGAGATACAAAATTTTAGCATCCACATGATGGAGCTATGAGTACAAATGAGGTCCCACTAATTTATGCAATGGAACCATAATATCTTATTTTCACTTGAATCACTAAATTAATCTTACTTAGTGAATTATCTTCTAAGTAATGATCGATGTTAGAAATTTCTAAGGGTGCAGTGTCTCTAATTCAATGGGACGTCTATTCTCCCTTAGAAATGTGGCATAAATGATAAGGCCATAATTTCGACAACGTATAATAATGATTCAATCCAAAAAATAATGTCATTAATTTTCTTATGTAACTACTTTCTCAAATCAGGACAATAAGCATGTCCCTATTTCTTGAAAACACTTACACAAGAAAATTTCAAGAGTAGTATACGTAAGACATAGAGGCAATTTTATTTCCCTTGTGAGGAATATGGGCTTTATTAAATTTAGAGTTGCTACACTCCCCTTAGTAAAGCTTCATCTTTGCCATCAAATGACAAGATTTACAAGATCTTACTCAATTTGCCTCTTAGTCTTCTACATTTCTTATTGATTTGCGAGATGATGAACTAAGTCAAATATGGTCCACTTTACCTTACTGAATATTTCATTTCTGAAAAATTACCATAGTCTAACGGGAGAAAAATCATATGAAATGGTCAAGTGACGCATATGAAATGTGCGATGTCCATCTGTTGATATTTCTTAACGACATTACTAGGAATTAGATCCCAGGCAATGGCGCCAGAAATATTTGTCAGTATTTTCTTACGATCACAGATATAACCCACAAGCACACAGATATACCGCTGTAGCATTTCACCTGGAAGTATTTCTATGGTATCGTATTTATTTAATCCCACGGGAAGATATGGTAAGAGAGTACTATGTTATTAATCCACATCACACTTAAGTAGATCAAAGTCTAATGTCCATTTGGTCTCCCGGCCACTGGATCAAACTCTAATACATAGTTGAAGGAATACAACAATTTGCATGGATCCAACCTCTCCCTAGCAACAGACTGTAGGAACCCTTCACATCAACGACAACGAATGTAGTAGGAATTATCTTGCTGCCGATGGTTAACTTCACATTTAAAACTCCTTTAGTTTCCGGCGGATTCCCTCCAAAATCATCAGAACCATGTTGGTCTTGATTAAATCCTCTGCATTCTTGCCCAATTTTCTAAAAGTAGCATATGGCATCAGATTAACGGCTGCTCCCCCATCAACTAACATATTTGACATCGGCTTGTCGTTAACAAATCCCTTGACGTACAATGGTTTAAGGTGCCAATGCCCCGTTCCTTCGAGCTTCTCAAAGATAGTTTGCTGTGGTGATAACATCAACTTAGCCGATAGTTCTTCACATATTTCTTCCATAGCTTGTTCTGCACCATACTCAGCTAGTAGTACGAATACCATATATATCGAAGATGAAGCAATTGCTTTTCCTTTGTCTGCAGCAGGATTTTTGTTCTTGTCGGCTTTGACCTCATCGGCTGGCACAACCTTTCTCTTGACGCGCCACTTCTTTCTCGTGCATTTTAGCCAATGTTCGATCTCTTCCTCTACTTCCTGCAACTGCTCTCTACTCCTCATTCTCTGAACACGCCTTTTCTGATTTTTAGTGAAAATGCCAGACAGACACCATTGTGGTTCCATAGTCCTTGACTCTTCCCTAGGTCCGTTGTCGAAGTAATCTCGATGAATCGGCCCAAGCCTCTGATGAACGGGTAATTTTTTCTGAGTCGGTTGATGTTCACTACTAACTTGTCTGCTTGATCGCCCCACATACCTTATATCAGGATCACTACAACTAGGAGAATCCTCAATAGATGGCAGCATCATCCCTTCATTCCAGCAAAACCTGAAGAACTCACAACTCCAATGTGGATCAAAGCAATCTCCATCACTGTATTGATATGTCTCCTCCTCCCTTTGGCATCTAGTGTGATATTTGTTAATCATACTAACTGATTTGAACCTACTTGCTTGATATTTGCTTCTATCGGCTTGACTCCTATCGTCTCCAGTGTGAACCTATCGATGGGTGATACCGTGGACCGGTTGTATAGGGTATTGGGGTAGGTTGATGCTAGGATCTACACGAAACGACATAAAGCAAACAAGGAGACAAAGATTATACCGGTTCAAGCCCCTCGTAAGGTAATAGCCCTAATCCAGTTTATATGAGATTGACATGGAAAACTACATAATACAATGAGAACCGATGATTCCAACGTTACCGGCGAAATCCTTGTCAAGATAATTCGATGAGATCTCCCAGCGAGTAGGCTTAATGTCCTCTGACTTGTAGACTATGGTGGATGTGTTGGCCGTAAATTCCAATGCCTAAACCCCTCAGGGGGTGTACCTTTTATACTGTGAATCACCTTAGTTTCCAAGTAGGACTTGGAGACTACGGACCCTGCACGACATGGTACAATCCTGATCCTCTCCGAGTAGGCTCTGTTAATTAATTACCCGTGAGAATGAGTTCCATAATCCTTCGATAGTTTACTTACCGTATACGGGAATAACCCATATACACAAAAGGATACCATATTTGTATATTTCATAAGTCATAGGAGGTATGCCTTATCCGTAACAATGATAGTAGCCCCCGACTTCAACTCAAATGAACTCACACTGTCATCCACGACTTCCCTGTCAACATCATCGTTCTCACTTGGTCGTTCTCGATATAAATCGAGAAGACATGGAGTATTCGACATCATTGAAAGATGATCAACGGTCCATAAGTGAATTTGAATTGAAGTCTAAACAACCGCCAGCAACGGGCCTCAAATACTTTCAGCGGCACTCTCTCCTTTCCTCGAAATGCGAACCGTCAAGTAGTGCGCCTATAAGACCTAATTTTGGGATTTGTTTCAAGTCCCTTTGCCCAAAATTCCTTTCAGCTTCACTCACCTTTGTGAGGCCTACATCGGTATAGTGTCGTTGATCTTTTCCATTATTTCTATGAACTCGATGGATGGAGTCCCGCAGGATCTCAGGATGCTGCAGGTTCTGTCTTCGAGATGGGATGAAGGCGAATATATCCCCTTTGACTACCCTTCTTCTCAAAGCGGTTGGAGGTAAGGTGGTTTTACCTTCACGTGGAGGAGCTCCCTCCCGTTCTCGTAGTCCCTAACGAGAAACCAGAACGCTCCTCCAACTGGACTTCTAAAGTCTCACCATCCCCTTCTCTCTTGGTTTTTGTCGATAAAATCCACAACCTCCGAGATCAGGGGTTGTCGAGGTATGAAATCGTTGCCGACTTCATACGTCATCGTCTCCAGCCCCTTCAAGTTCGTGCTCATCCTGAGTATGATTACGCCGGGACTGGCGATGAGATGTGGATATCTGAATGGGGTACTCATTCTCGCAATCCTCTTGTTAGTGATCCTCTTGTGGGCTCTTGCTCTCAATTTTTCATCTTATATTTCGTTCACAGGTCTTGACGACAACACCGTGGCCGCCTGGGTGGGCCAAATTGTTGTTAGCGCCCCTTTAGGAGTCGACAACCCCCCAGCTCTCATCTGCGACCTAGCAGCAACTGACAAGGATGTAGCCGTCAACGTAAGTGATCTCGTGATACCTTATGTCCTCAATCCTTCGTGATTTTCAAGATAAGGTGACATAATATTTGGTAGGCGCTACTTCTCACGGATGCTATCAGACCACTCATCGACCATCAGGCTTCCTCCTCTCTCAAGGAAAAGGTCTCTTCGGAGACGATCGAGGCCGGCATTTCACCAAGTGGCAGTGGGTTCAAACCCTCCAAAAGGAAGTGGGCTGTTATCACTCCAGGAGCCAGCTTGCTCGTCCAATCGAGTGGCTCCGAGGTTAGCATCTCGCTCTCGACAACGACTGCTTATTATGCGACAATTGGTTCCTACTCATCTTCTTACCCAGGCCACTATCAGCGCACCTCCGACCTCGAAGAGGAGACTTCTGAAGGGTGGCAGAGCTAAGTAAGTGAAGTCTTAGACTCTGATGTCGCCCTCACACGTAAATGTGATCTTGATTTTTACCGTTAATCCCATCGACATCAATAGGGTTTCACCAGCGTCCTCCGCACACAGTGAGGACCGCGTGGTGACAAGCCCCCTTCTACCGATGGTTACAACTCACGTGGTCGTTCCGGTTGCCGCTTCTGCTCCTCCACCGCCACCAACCTCGGCAGCTATGTCAGGCGTCGAGAAGCTTGTCGAGGCCTGCCGCCTTCTTGAAGCCGGTACCTAGGAGGTACTAGCCGAGGTGGCCCGCATGGGTGCCATGGCCTCATCATCAGACAAGTGAGTGGCCTAGCTCGAGAATGATCTCGAGGAGGCGCGCGACTACCTCAGGAAGATGAGGGAACTCGTCACCGGGCACGATCGACAATGGCGGGGGCTGGAGGCACAGATGGCGGACACCACCAGCCACCTGGAGTCAATCCGAGACGTCCTCCGACTGAACTACATGCATCTCGACCAGTTGGCACGGAATCCTAGTGCAAACGTCGAGATTCCCCTGTACTCTAACGAGACCACACTGGGTGGCAGGCCTGGTGGACCTTATCAAGGAGCTGGAAAACGTTCCTGGTAAGCACGTCGCCAAGCTCGCAGAAGACACCTGCACCGGTCTGCGTACGGGCACATGTCACGTTCTCACGCGTGTCAATCTCGCGCACCCGGAAACTAACCTCGAGGAGGTCCTCACCAAGGGTGGTGCCGATGACACCCGTGAGGACGTGATGTTGGAGGTTGCGGAGTTGGGGGAGACCGTCCTCCCCTTTTATGAAGAGTAATTTGTTGTTTTAACTTTTAAATGTGATATGTTGGGTCAGCGTTTTTCTAATGTAGAACAATCCCCCGTTTGGTACACCTTATGTTTATCCGCAACATTCCCATTTTTGTAGATGCCTGGATCACGAGGACGTCCAGCAAGGGGGACGTCCCGATATTCTCAATGTTGCGTCCACCCCTTCTGTCTGACCGCTTGTTCCGGATGCGGGCGAGAATGCCATAGTTGCTGTGAACATCGATGATATCCTCGCACCATCCGGTTCGGGCTTGATTTCCCTCCTCCGACAAAATCTAGGTTGGGTTGTCGGCCCTCAGCTCGCCTTCTTCACTAATGTTGTGAAACTGGATCATTAGAGATGATCCCTTTTGTAGATCTTGAAGATGCACTTGAGGAGCGAGAACGCCAAGTTCAATATTGGAAGACAACGTTTGAAGTGGTGGAACTTTAATGGTCCATTGAGATCGCCAAGAAAGATCGTGATGTTGAGACGCTCCGAGGACGTGAGATTTGGTTAAACTCATATCTCAAGAGCTGTTGTGACGCCATGTCGGATCTCTGTAAGGAGCTGCGAGTCGCGCGGCCTGCCCCTGAGGACTCTACGGCCGAGTATATCTCCTAGATGAAGAGGTCATGCGACCAGATGGAAGGAATCGGTAAATGGATCGATGGGAGCCTTAAACAGGAGAGCCACCGAGCGAGCCGATATGCCAACGGTCACGTCCTCGCCAGCATCCGAGATCACCAACCGCAGATGAACCTGGACTTCCTTAGGGAAGGGTTTAGGCACACAAGGATGTCGGCAGCCGAGATGGATCGCCTAGCGCTATCGCTGGCTCCTTTCGCAGAGAAAGCTTTCCTCTCCATGGACTGGCAATGGTCGTCGTGGTAAAGTTTGTATCTGAAAATTTCTGAGGAGATTTTGTAATATAACACTATTTACTTTAGCTTTTGTATTGAAATCTATGAGCCCTAAGCAATTCGTAAATAGAAAACGTGTACGAGTACTCTCGGTTTGGGTTGTCCTTAGCCTTTTGCGAGTTAGGTACTCTCCTTAGCCCCCAGCCTCATTCTCGGAGATTTTGTTCTCAGAGAAGGAGGTTTGAAAACCTATAACCTGCCTACTTGAAGCTGCGGTTCACCTGGCCCCTAGCCGTGAAGTTGGAAAAGCCAATTTCCGATTACACGGCTCGGTTAATACGCATCCAAGGAGCACTCTGACATGACCAGTTATAACATGGTCGTTTGGCTCTGAATCATCTGACAAGGCCTTATCAACTCTGGGCATCCCCAGCCGAAATCCCCTTAGGTTTCTCGGAGGCTTTGTCAGAATAGCGTAAAGGGACGTTAGGTTCAACTTGAACCCGAGGTGCTACTGTGGTAAGGGATCTCTGGGTAAAACACTGGTGACATAAAGTTGAAAATATTTGGATACCTTTGAATACGTGTATTTATTTATTGAACTGTAAGAAAAACTTATAGACTTGGATACATTGATGCTATACATAGAATTTACGTAATTGGTCAATATTCCAGGTATTTGATAACTCGCGGCCTTCGCCACCATGTACATTGATGCTATCTTGAACACTCCTGGCCTCAAGACTTGAACCACCGTGTACGGTCCCTCCTACTTTTGTGAGAGTTTGTTTCGCCCTCCTTGATTCTGGACTCGTCGGAGGATGTAATCGCCAATGCCAAGTGCGCGGGCACGTATGCGCTTTTCATTATGTCGGCACAGGGCATGCTGATATGCGTCTGCTCGAACAGCAGCTTGTTCATGATGTTCCTCGAGAAGATTCACATTATCGTTTCGCCCAAATAGCGACCTGTCCATGATCTCGAACAGCTTGCGTGCGGAAGTAATCCATCTTGTTGCCAACTCCTAGGTGGTGTAGCGATCTCGAACGCCCGACTTGAACGCACGAATTACAGAAGCATCGGTGATTTCAGGAATCGTATTTTAGCATTCATTAAAACGTCGAATATAGTCCCTCAAAGACTCACCTGGGTTCTGAGTTAAGGCGTGGAGGTCGTCCTCGATGGTGTGGCGCTTGTAAGTTCCTTGGAAATTAGCGACGAATTGCCGCCACAAGTCTCCCCATGAAGAAATCTAGTTTGGCGGAAGATGAACTAGCCATGACCGAGCAGATCCCTTCAACGCGGCTGGCAAGTAATTCGCAGTGCATTGTCATCTGCCCCGGCAGCATAGAGAACCGTGGAATAGACATGAAGGAACTCTTCCGGATCAGTGCTCCCATCGTATTTCTTTATCGCTCCTGGTTGGAATTTCTTGGGCCAACGTACTTCTCGTAACTTTGGCGTGAACGCTCTGCATCCGCCTCCTGGTATGAGAGGTGGTCGGTGTCCGTGTTATCGTTGAGACGGCCTAGTGGACGATGAGGAGGATGATGATGATGACGATGGATCCCTTGGGTTGGGCGTGCGACCCCTAGATTGACGTCCTCGTTGTCAATCCCGTTGTGAGTTTAGAGAACCTGAATCACATCGTCATCGATCATCGCTACCCTGTCGTCGACCGTGTTGCCCTAAGCTCGCCGTCTGCGATGATCGTTATCGTGGTGGTTTTGACGATCCCGTCGGTGTCGGTCCTTGCTGGGATGGTCTCCTTGGTCAACGTTGTTGTTGCGTCATGGTGGGGAGCGATGCTAACGTTGATTTGCATTATCTCGCTCTCGCCGCTCCCATCGGTGCCCGTTCTAGTGGTCGCGTAGATAAAAGAGTTGGGGAGCGACGCTGACGTTGATTTGCATTATCTCAATCTCGCCGCTGGCCGCCAGCGCCCGTTCTCGACCATGTTAGAACCATGTTTACTGGAAAAGGATGACCATCAATTTTCATCGGCTTCTTAGCTTCGTCAAACTTTATCCTACCCTGCTCTATAGCCGATTGAATTTGTTGCATAAAAATGTTATAATCATTGGTGATATGTGATCTTGTATTATGCCATTTACAGTACTTCCTCCTCTTCAATTCCTCAGCCGATGGTATCACGTGTCCTACCGGCTCTTGAATCTGTTTTTCTTGAAGAAGTAAATCAAATATCCTGTCAACCTTGGTAATATCAAAGTCATATCTTTTCTCCTTTTCAGAATTCTTAACCCATTGGCACGCCATTGTTTTCTTATTTCTAGCCCACTCAGCCGCATTGATTTTTGGATCTTCTTCAGAGTCAGAATCATAACTGTAGACATTATTAACATTGTTGGCTTTCTTGGGAAATTTCCTGGCTCCTTGGAATCGTGTCTCATGAGCCGATACCTTTTGAGCTAAGTGTCTCTCTTATTGGCGCCAACAATCCTTGGAAGGCTAAATCAGCTAATTGTGAGTCAGTCAATGCCAAGCTGTAGCATATGTTCCTTGTATCTCTGAATCTCTGGATATAGAATCTTGTACTTACTCGTCCGATTTATGCTTGATAGATGTAAGATCTAAAAATTTCATCTCTTGAATTCCATTAAAGAAATACTTATGAAACTGTTTCGCTAGATCGGCCCAACTTCTGATAGAATTATAGGGTAAAGAAGAAAACCACGTAAATGTCGATCCAGAAAGTGATAATAGGAACAATCTAACCCTAAGAGCCTCTGTAGCCAATGCCTCCCCACATTGCGCTAGGAATCGTCTGATATGCTTATATGTTGACACATTATCCTGTCCTAAGAATTTTGAGAAATATTCAGGGTACGGATGCCGATACATATTACCATTATCCTTAGGTTTCAGTCCAAATTGCTCCCTCATCACATCAGCAATTATATCGGCCCACGGCTACTGTTGTACCCTCCCCCATATTGCTGTTGCAGTAGATCATACTAATTAACCTGAGTTGGATATTGAAACCGTGGTGATCCTTCTAGCCGATGACGGACTTGTGGAAAGTGAGGTTGATATTGATAGTTAAAGTTACCTCCCAAACCTTGCTGTGGCACGTGCAGAGGCCGTTCTGGTATATACTGTTGTTCGATTGGCTAAGTTACCCCTATTTGCTGCTGCAATTGTGGTTGCGGTGCCACAGGTTGTGATGCCGAAGGGATTTGGTAAATTGGCTCAACAATTGGCGGCTTCATCTTTAACACGTTGATCAGCTGTTCTGGTGTAAGCTAAGTTGAACTCTGCCCCCATGCATCAACTGTTGTCTTGTCAGTATTGTCGGAATAGGTCCATTGGACGCAGGAGCCGGTGAGATTTGAGTTGAAATCGTTTGCTATTCCTGCCAATTTCGGTCTTCACAACCCTATAACCCGGGAATGTATCCCTGGGAGATAAATGGGTCCTTTCGCTTTTTCTTCAGCTATGGTGCCATCCACCGCCGTCTTGATCATGTTTGTTAACGTGTTAACAAGCACACCAGATTTGTTTATCAAAGCATGATGTACTGCCAAGTCGACGCAGTCTTGTAAGTATGGAGTTCCTCATCGTTCGATTCAGTTTTAACCCCTTTGCCTTTGTCATCGTGTACCTTAGATGTGCTTGGCTCCGTACCCCCGATTGGTGGTAACTCAATTTTAGTTTTTTGGATCACGGTGTCATGCCGGGTAACTGTGAATGAGTGCAGATATTGATTTTGGGGTTGATCCAATAATTTCTTCATCTCATCTCTTTGCTCCTTGTTCAGCTGTTCAACTGTTACGGGTAGAGCATTATCTTCCATAACTTCAGTAATGCTGGGCGTCATGAGGACACGTGTCCCACTGGGCGTGCCAAAATCATGTTGATCCAAAAAAACACACACTGGCCTGGGAGATCTACTTAACTCCAGTGCAGGTCCGAAGCTTGCTTTCGGGTTCAAGGGCGTACCGGTTGATTTGATCCTGCAATCAACAAGATAAAACATGCAAATATTGTTAGTATACGATAGTCGATCGGCTAGAAAGCCGATGTAACATCGTATTGTAACCTAGCTGATGCACTGTGAGATGAATCGGCTGTGAGGCATATTTATAAGAATAAGTGAACCCTAAACTTGGTCCATCGGCCGTAGAGATTGACATTATATAATCTATAAATCGATATTACTTTAGAAATCAGTAATTGGGAAAAATCAGACTTAACCGAGACAGTATAAATTGCGTGGATCCAAAATAACATGAAATAACGATTGTATATGTTTATATCATAGCCGATATCCAAATTTAAGCATGTATCGGCTATAGCTTCGATACTACCTTATACTAGGATATCATCTTAAAATAAATATATTAAACTAACATCAATTAGATCGATAATAAGTTCAATATATTTATATTAGTTGAGATCCCAACATAAGGGGCAAATACAGTATATTAAACAAGACATAAATCTATGTAAAACAACTATATCTGGTAAGATCAGCTGAAACCCCGATACTACCCTTATTAACAACCATAAAGCAGGCTAGAGATTATGGCTCTAAGCACGACTTAGTAGATCAAACTTAACTGATGCAACACTAAGTATGAAAAGAAGCATAATATCTAAACGATCAAGCCGATAGTCATCTTTTCAGGATGGTGGATATATTATATAATCTAAGACAACAAGTTAATCTAACCGTTATCGATAAAACCCTAAATAGAGATCGGTCGATGCAAGTAGAAAGCATTGTCAAACTAGATTATATAATATATATATGATAACTCAGTGATTCGCAAAAACAAGATTAGAGTGTCATAAAGATGTAAGCACTAATCCCGATGATGCAAACCACCATAACAAGCTTTACCTCTTTATCGAAGATCGAAACCGATGCAGCTCAACTTGAAAATAAGAACTTGTCAAAATAAAGTAACGAAAAGGTTGGCGATACGCCTAGATTGAATTGAACTGATGTTCCTTATTTACAATACCTCGGGCTTATATTTATTCCGTAATATACAAACTTATCCATAACGGACACAACTCATACTTTCCTAATACAATTTTAATCGATGAACCAGTCCCTTAGGCGGTTCTGGTATATAATGCTGTTCGATTGGCTGAGCTACCCCTATATGCTGCTGCAATTGTGGTTGCGGTGCCACAGGTTGTGATGTTGAAGGGATGTGAGAAATTGGCTCAGTAATTGGTGGCTTCATCTTTAACACTTTGATCAGCTGTTCTGATATAAGCTGAGTTGAACTCTGCCCCCCATGCATCGACTGCTATCTTCTTAGTATTATCGGAATAGGTCCGCTAGACATAGAAGCCGGTGGGATTTAAGCTGAAATTGTTTGTTGTTTCCCGCTAATTTCGGTCTTCACAACCCTATAACCTGGGAACATATCCCCGGGAGATAAATAGGTCCTTTCGCTTTTTCTTCAGCTATGGTGTCATCCACCTTGATCATGTTTGTTAACGTCTTGATAAGCACACCGGATTTGTTTATCAAAGCATGACGCTGCTCACGCTTGGACTGCGGGAGGATGTTAGAGTATACTAGTCGGTTTTGTAATTTTATCGTCAAACAAAATCGTAGTTTTAAATGGTTAGGTGCAACTTTATGTATATAAAATATATGATAATGTGACTTTGTATATACCTTATGTTATTATAATACAATTCATGCTTTCTCTTTCAAAGCATCATTGTGTATTGTTATAATATATGAATATTATTTTCATGCGCAATATGGGTATCGTCGTAGTTAGACAATTTGCATCTATTTACTTCACTGAAGCATTTTCTGAAAATGAATTCAAATAACGATACCTAATAATTATATGCTATCTAATCATGCATAATAAATAAAACACACATCTTAAACAATAATTTGAGTTGTATTCAGAAAACATTGTGTTATTCACAAAATATGTAACAGTGCTATGTGTGACTATGAGAGGTGGAGCAAAGGAACGTGAATGCATAACTAATAAATGATTAAATTGGATGAATATGTAGCTTCTTGATGTAATGGTTGTTATTTTTTTTACTAATGTGATCTGATGGTTTAAAATTGTTTATGATGTGGTTTCTTGCATATCTTGCTTTATACGAGTAAATGCATTTCAGTGGGAAGAAGACAATATCCCTCTCCTCTCCTCTCTACACTATACTACGCTGGGAGGCATCCGTGGCAGTGGGGGAGCCCGAGCTTCGAGCTCGCGGGAAGGCGTCCATGGTGGTGGCGGAGCCGATGCTCGCGTGGACGCGCCCGCGTTGGCGTGAGAGCCGTCGCTCGCTGGGATGCATCCGTGAATGAAGGGGAACTGGATCTCACGGGGAGGACCCCACAGTGGCGGCGGAGATGTTGCTCGCGTGGACGCTTCCGCGGCGGCGGGAGAGCCGGCCCTCGCTGGGAGGCGTCCGTCGAGGTAGGCAAACCAGAGCTCGCGATGAGGCGTCCGCCGCGGCAGGGGAACCGACGCTCGCATGGAGACTCCCACGGCGGCGGGAGAGCCGGCGCTCGCCAGGAAGCGTTCGCGGTGGCGGGGGAGCTAGCACTCGCACAGTCGCACTCCCATGGAGATGCCCACGACGGCAGGAGAGCCGGCGCTCGTTGGGAGGCGTCCGCGGCGGCAGGAGAGCTGGCGCTCGCGCTCGCATGGAGATGCCCGCGGAGGCGGGAGAGCCGAGGCTTGCCGGGAGGTCTCCGCGGCGGCGGGGGAGCTGGAGCCTGCGGGGAGGCGCCCGTGGCAGGGGCGCAGGTGCTCACGCTCGCATGGAGATGCCCGCAGCGGCGGGAGAGCCGATGCTTGCCGGAAGGTGTCCGCAGTGGCGGGGGAGCCGGTGCCTGCTGGTACGCACTCGCGGCGGGGGAGCTGGTGCTCGGCGGAACCCCACATCCCTCAGCCACCTCAAGTTCGCGAACTTTGGGTTCGATGCCTTATTCTCACAAGACACAATCTCCTCTTTGACCTCAGCACTAGCGCCATGGTCGGCATCGGTGTGTTGCCATCCTTGGCTGCCCCTCCAACTGTTTGATATACGCTAGAAAGGAAGGGGAGAGGAGGGAGAAGAAAGATGAGGTTGATATGTGGGTCCTATGTTAATTTTTTTTTTCTTATTGGTAACCATGTTGACTGGACCGCTCCACGTTGGACCGAAACCACCCAAAACAAAACAATGCTAGGGTCTAGGGGTGTAATTCGTTTGGTTTGTAAAGTTTAAGGTGCGAAATACCTGGTATTTGAATTAAGAGTGTAATTCGTATGCTATGGAAACCAATACCATTGTACTAGTATTTTTATAAAACATTTGGTTACTTATATTTTTAATTTGCATATTATTTTTAGATCTATTTGAACCATCGAACTCTACTTAAAATATATTATAAAATAAGTCTAATATTAAATATATTTAAATTATTTCAAAATTATTCTTGTTCTGGACCCCTTTAGCGGTGATGTTTCTTCAAATATATCATGGTTGTGCTCTTTACCCTATTTTCCCAACTCACATTCCTCGTTTTCCACGTGCAAGCTTTCCAAACTACTAAATGGTACGTTCTTAAAAATATATATACAAAAGTTACTTTAAAAATCATATTAATTCATTTTTTATAACTAGCTATAATACTTAATTAATCATGCGCTAACGAGTCGCTCCATTTTGTATGCGCAACGGATTAATTCCCAACACCGACAACGGACACAACCCATGAATAGCAGTATAGTTCTTTCTAATACCGTTAAAAAAGTTATTTTCTTCTAGCATCACAATTACTTTATATATGAAGAGTTATTTCTATTTTTCTCAGAGTTACTTCCCTCCCTCTAACAGCTTATAACAACATGAAAAGATAGTTTTTTTTTCTATGTTACTGTAGTTTCTAATATTACGAAGAGTTCTTCTACTTTTAAGAGTTTTACTTCTCAAATAACGCAAAATTACTTAAAAATATATATAGTGATTACTTGAAATAACATGAAGAGTTACATCTAATTTTTTATTGCTTCTGTATAACAATATGGTTACTTTTAATATTATATTAAAAGAGTTACTTTTATAAATAAAGAGTTACTTCCTACATGAAATAAATTACTTTTCTAAGAAAATACTAATAGATATAAGGATTACCTAAAATGAAAAAAATGTATTTATTACTTATGAATCTACACTTTACCTATGAATAATAGATCTTTCTTTTAACACGTCTATGTATTTACTTATAAAGCTAATAAAAAAAGTTATTTCCACGTAGAGCTTAGTTATTTCAACAATATAAATAAATTAATTTTAAATATTTAAAATCTTCAATATTGTAGTCATTTGGTCATATATCTTTTGAGTGGAGTTCAGTGGAGTTCAATGGTTAAAACGGATCTTACAAGATAATACATGATTTAAAATATATAAGCCATTTAAATTAAAAATATACTAGTACTACATAATTTAGTAGGAGGACTCATATTGGACTCCTTGGCCAAAAGTGCGGAAATAAATGTATGCAACAATGCACGCATGCGCACGCACGGGATGGCTTCGTTAGGCGTAGCGCCGTACTACTAATTCGTGTGTGCGGACGAATTAGATTTTATAGGTAGTTCTAATACCATAAAGAGCTACTTCCATGTAGCAACGTAGTTACTTCTAATATCGTGAAAAAAATTACTTCTATGTAGTTTTATAAGTTACTTTTCTGTAGTAAGTGTAGTATACCAGTTGAGACTATTTGAGAGTTCTTTTTTCCATAGTTTCTTCCCTATAAGAGTGTAGTTACTTCTAATTTTGTGAAGATTTACTTCTTATATGAAGAAAAATATATAGTGATTACTTCAAATAAGAAAATCCATGTTTTTACTTATGAATCTTCTCTATATTTTACTTGTGAATTTACTTCATATATTTCCTTATTTTCAACTCATCCCCTTTGTCATTACTTTAAGAAAATAGTTATGGGCCTATTTAAGAAAAGTAAACGACAGAGTAGATTTTTTTTTCTTTTATAACATGGGATGCGACTCCCTTAGTTACTACCGTAAAAACGTACGGGTATTCACATAGTAGTGAACTAGCAAAATTCACATGGTAATTGAACTAGCAATAATAATTCTAAATTTATAGAAACCTACAATAAAATTCTCTTGGTAACCCTGAAAAGAAGTATGGGTATTTTGCTAGTAATTCAATATGACCATAAAGTTATTGGGATTTGCTATATTTGTGGTGACAAATTTTTTTTTGATAGATTTAGACCTTTTGATTTTATAAGATTCGTGTACGTGTTTGTTCATACGTACTAAAAAACTTCCATCTTTTATTGTTACAATTATATTTTTATACAAATTTACAACGGAATTGCTATATTTTTGTTGCGCCATAAATCTTCCATATATAATTGTACCCACTAACACCCCACTTACATACCATTTACATATGTAATTAGTATGTAATTTTAGGATTTACATATGTAATTTTAGTATTTACATATGTAATTTTGAGATTTACATTGTAAATACACTAAAATTACGTATTCAGTGACTTACAATGTAAATACATGCCGATTAATTTTTGGTGAAAAATATGGCGTCCTAAATATAGCTACACCCAAGTCATTTTACTGTTATCTCCACGCGTCACTCTGTAATAACATGTATTTTGCTTCTCACTTTAAATTAATATCAGCGCACGATATGTCAACGCACGATATGTAATTTGAGTATGAATAGACCCTTTAATTAGTTTTCTAGAAGATTGACTAGCTCAATGGTCTCCAAGAATTAATCTTGAGTAGCTTCGCACAACCCTTCCAACTTCTACACAGTCTCACCTAAAACGATAATATATCATTAGGAAGTCGAATGATGAGACGGTTGTTTTTCTTTGAGTTAAACTACTATCAGAGCTTTGCCCAGCCGTGTAATTTTTCATTAAACGAAAATAAAACATAGTTCTTAAAAGGGCTTTAAACAATTACAAAGGTGGTAACCAATCAAAAACAAATTGTTTCAATAGATCTTTCATTCTACACAGATAAGATATAGAAGAGTTTTATTTTTAATAAGGCTCTCCATGACCGTAAAGAAGGCTGTACATTCTGAACTATTAGCCCGTTACGTTATTTCCAAATGTGCCATGAAGCAATGAAGAAGATCTCAAGAAAGCCTTTGGAACCAAAACTGAGCTGAGCAAGCACTATCATTTGGAAGAAGCTGAGGCTAGTGTTTCAAGCAATACCCAGATGATTCTAACATCGTACACTGAAAGGACAGATGAAGAACAAATATATGTTGCCCTGTTTCTCTATGACCCCGTAGAGCATAGAACACAAGTGAGATCATCATCCTCTCTTGCTCCAACATACCGCTGGTGTTAATGTCACTGAACATGAGCCAAGCAAAGACTTTAATCTTCATAACACATTTTGTTTTCTATAGCCAAATAAAAAGCCTTGGGGGCTGTAGGGACATGAAGTTCAACTTATAAAAACGGCAGTGTAAACAAAACTCCAATCATCACCATTTTCCAATTGCAATTGAGTGTGAGCCATCTTCACTTCCAGTTGCACAAACTCTTCATATGCTTGTGCGGTAAGAAGGAGAAAAAAGGAATCGTCCAATGGTCTTCAGCACATACTTTTTACTATTGCACCTTTCTCCAGAGCCAAATTAAACAAGTCGGGTATCTGACACTTTTTATCTCTCCATCCCAAAAGTCTTCCCAGAAAAGTACTGAAGTGCTTGTTCTTATGCTACACACATCAATTCCTCTGAAGATTTCAGACAAAGTTGTCACGCTCTGAAAATCACTTAATTTAATAATTCATTCTTTAATGCATTTGTTAGAAAATGTTTAAAAGCCTAAAAGAAAAATCCCTAATAAAATCTTGATAAATTTCAACATAAAAATGGGCTAGATAAAATTTTGTTAACTACTTTGCTTGTTTATCTATTTCCTGCATTTTTCTGGGAATTAATTGAGCAAGGGAAGTATTTTTTAATAAATAAAATAGCATATCACGAATAATTTAAATAAAAAGGAAATGAAATCTCTTTCCTAAGCTTTTGGGCCGATTTCTGGCCCCGTCTTCCTCTCCTCGCCTGCGTGCCGCACATGCCATGCGGCCCACGCCAGCCCAGCTTGCCGCACCCCCATCTCTCTCTCTCCCCCACCGACATGTGGGGCCCACATGTTGGGGTCTTCGTCAACCTCCCGCCGCTGGCCCAAGTCCGAGCTGTGGAGCCTCCCGGCCGAATCCGCCACCACCGTTCACCCACTAGACCGATTCGGTGAGGGGAAATCTTCTCTATCTTTTGCCCTAAGAACCGAAGTCTATCTCCGTGTAGTTTATCCTAATCGAGCTCGAGTTGAACCTTATCTCTCGAAACTAAACCCTAGGTTTTCCCGGTGCCGCCGCGATCGTGTTAGGCTTGATCTCTCCCTCCCATGCCTATAAATAGATGCCCCTAGTCATCCTCTACCAATCGCCACCCTCGCCTCCGTCCGCCGTCACTCCTAACGCCACCGCGACTGCGAACCCTAGCACCGCCCACAGCCACCGCTTTCAAGCCGAGCCACGCCACCGCTTCCGCTCGCCGTCGCCACCTTCGGGATCGCAAGGAGGAGACGCACCCCGTTCGCTGGTCTGTTGTCCTCGACCTGCGCCGCACCTCCCTCAGCTCCACAAGGCCGAGCGCAGGCCACCGGTTTCCTTGCGCCGAATCCCATCGATGTTTGCCGTCGCCGGGTTTAGATTTCCGGTGAAGCCCCGACGTTCCTCCCGTTGTCACCAAGTTTAGCCATAGCCACCATTGGCATCGCAGTGCCGGGGAGCACCCCATCTACCCATCCTCTTCACTTGGAGTTCACCGAAACGCCACCGTCGCCATGGACCCGAACTTCACCGCCGCTCGGAGCTCGTCGCCGACGTCACCCGCCACTATTCGTCATCGTTGTCGCGTTGGTAAGAATCATCTCGCTCTCCTATTCACGTTGGTGTCCTCGGTTTCAGCCACTGAGCCGCCGTTTGCCATCGCCGTCGTCATCCAGGGCATCTGGCTGTCGTGCTCGCGTGGCAGTCCACGTGGCCACCGCGTCATCGTCCCTGTCAGCGCCACGTGTCACCTCGCTGTCGTTCCGTCCTCCATGGCTGCCCTGTTGTACATCATGTGGCTGTTATCCTAAAACCTAAAACCCTAGATCGGGTTCAATCTCATTAGTTGGATCTTGGTCAACTCGGGTCATCTCGATCTAAGCCGTCCATCTTTGTAGACCCATGGACCACCTCTGTGGACTTCGTTCATGATAGACGCGGTCTACCATTTGTCTCTATGATAAATGGGTCCCACTGTTGACGATGAAATTTGGTAAGCCTCGAAGTCATCATCGGCCTAGAGTCAGTATCGGCTTCAGAGTTCTAGAATCGGCCGATGGAAGCTATCAATCGCCAACAGTCGGATTCTTACCAAATTCGGTTAAGGAAATTAATCTATTAAAAGAAGCTTATCCAAAAGAGACCGAGTTCAAGGAGGATAGGCATGCGATTTATCTATTAATTAGGAATAGTTTGTTAGTTTCATTTTATCTTTAGGAAAGTGTGTTTAGTGTCCAATAAGGACTTTATGTTTTTCCTTTTATCTTTAGGAAAGTTTGAGTCGTGTCTGATATGAACCAGTATCTATCCATGGTATAATATGTACACCCAAGGGTCTATGTAAATTATCTCTTGATCAATTCAACTTCGGCGCATCGCCATCTTTTACCTTTTTACCTTCGACAAGTTCTTGTTTCAAGTTGGGCTACATCGACTTCGATCTCTGACGAGGGGTAAGGCTTATTATGGCGGCTTGCGTTATCGGGATTAGTGCTTCCATCACTTCGACACTCTAATCTTGTTCATGTAAGTCGTCGAGTTATCATATACATTATATAATCTAGATTGACAATGTTTTCTACTTGCATCGGCCGATCTCCATCTAGGGTTTTGTCGATATCGGCTAGATTACTTTGTTGACTTAGATTATATAATGTATCAACCACCCTGAAAATCAGTCAAAAGCTTTATTGTCTAGATATTATGTTTCTTTTCATACTTAGTGCTGATTGCCATAATCTCTAGCCTGCTTCTTGATTGCCAATAAGGGTTTCATCGGAGTTATTTGGATGTTGTATCAGCTCACAAGGGATTACATATAATTTGGATTTAGCCGATCGCAACAAAGGTTTCACTGTTTATCTAATCATTTGGATTTATTGACATTGGACCTCCAGCCGATGTATGCTTTAACCTTCGGGTCAGTGCTTATTTAATCTATCATTACTAGCCGATTGGTTGCTACTAGATTATTTATTGTTATATTACATTATCATCAACCGACTATCTTTGTTTCATTATTTACTCAAGTATCAAGATCTATACTGGATATCGGCTGGTATCGGTATCGGCTGTAATTACTATATCAGCTTGTCAGCCGATCAGCTCTTTGATATTCAATTTATATATCTTGTCAGTTGCAGGACCAAACTGACTAGCACGCTCGCATCTCATCATAATTTTGGACCTGCACTGGAGCTAAGTAGATCTCCCAGGCCGTCCTGTTTTTCACATCAACACATTTTGGCACGCCCAGTGGGACACGATTTTTATACCTACATGTCTGAAGAAGAAGTCGATGCCAAGATCATGATCACAATGGAGAATTTAACGGAGAAACAGAAGCAACAGGTGGAGCAATCTATGGCTGATTTTCAAAAGTGTTGTCTTCAATCTTTCATCATGACGCAACAAGGGCCAATTCAGACGACTCAACTTTTCCCAAGCCGATGGTTCAAACACTTCAAGATAAAGTTGATGAAGCAATTCATCGCGTATTGTTTAATCAATCTGGAGTTTTGGTGGGCACATTATAGAATTTGATCAAGAGAAAAGTTGAAGAGTTAATTGCTCAAAAAGGCCAGCTTGGGGGGCAAGCACATCAGCATCAACATGATGATCCATATCAACAATATCGACCAGAAAAGCTTCAACAGCATCAATGTGAAGAAGAACGATGCTGTCAGAGGAACGATGGTTGGGCCGATAGAATTGCAAACTTAGTAGAGGAGCAGTTTGGAATTAGACCTAAGGAGCACATCCATATGTATCGGCAGCCATATCCTGAGTGGTTTGATAGAGTTCCATTGCCACATCAATACAAGATTCCAGACTTCTCCAAGTTTTCAGGGAAAGATGATATATCTACAATGAAACATTTTAGCCGATTCTTAACGAAATGTGGGAAGGTATCAACTGAGGAGGCTCTGAAAGTAAGACTTTTTCCATTGTCCTTGACTGGATCGGATTTCACATGGTTTTCATCACTACCATCAAATTCAATCAGAGGATGGGCCGATCTTGAGGAACAATTTCATGATTATTTCTTTGCTGGAATTGATGAGATGAAGCTTTCAGATTTACTATTGGTTGAGCAGCAAGAGGGAGAATCGGCTATGGAATATATTCAAAGATTTCGTAATGTCCGCAATCGATGTTACAGTTTGAGCCTAAGTGATGAGCAGCTAGCCGATCTTTCATTCAAAGGATTGTCAGCACCTATCAAAGATAT
The DNA here is from genome assembly GCA_000573905.2 of Oryza punctata. NCBI lineage: Eukaryota > Viridiplantae > Streptophyta > Magnoliopsida > Poales > Poaceae > Oryza > Oryza punctata. The sequence goes on along the minus strand of CM002492.2, from coordinate 14,481,374 downwards.
ATTCTTTTGCCATGAATTTGACAATCTGGCTCATCTAGCAAAGACGGTATCGGCTTATGAGAGCCGATGGCAAGAAACAAAAGAGAATCAATTTTGGAGTAATCAAGGCGAGATAGAAGAGAATTTTGAAGAATGAGTCACCATACTTCAAAACTGGGGGGCATGTGTTGACGGCGAAATTTGGTAAGCCTCGAAGTCATCATCGGCCTAGAGTCAGTATTGGCTTCAGAGTTCCAAAATCGGCCAACGGAAGCTATCAATCGCCAACAGTCGGATTTTTATCAAATTCGGTTAAGGAAATTAATCTATTAAAAGAAGCTTATCCAAAAGAGACCTAGTTCAAGGAGGATACAGCATGACAATTTATCTATTAATTAAGAATAATCTGTTAGTTTCCTTTAATCTTTAGGAAAGTGTGTTTACTGTCCAATAAGGACTTTATGTTTTTTCTTTTATCTTTAGGAAAGTTTGAGTCGTGTCCGATATGGACTAGTATCTACCCATGGGTCTATGTAAATTAAGCCCACGGGGGTCGCTGAGGAGTCCATACCTTGGTTTAAATGGGGTGACTATCATCCGAGAAGGTGCACTCCTTTGAATTGTGTTATGCGAGGTGTCTTTTCAGTCTCCACTCAGGTACTTTTCCAGTATCGCAATTCATGGTTGACATGATGTTGAGGCTGTGTCTTGTGGGTAAATTTGTACACCTCTGGCCATAGTAAAACTATTCGAATAGCCGTGTCTGCGGTTATGGGGCGAGCCTAACAATGTTTTTCATGATTAGTTCTACACTACTCATTAATAATAATAATGTGATAAATGATGATATTTTGGTTTAGCTCCTGGTTTGGAATGGTTAATTTCTGGTTTGGAGATTGGAGTGTACAATCGGGCATGATTGTTCAGATATGGTTGGGCCTATGCAACGGGTATGTTGTATAGTGGTTATTTAATATTTTTAAATAATTCAATTGTTTTGTTGTTCTCTAAAGTTTATGAAATGCTATTGATGCAAATGAGCCTCGATTATGCCATCCTTTGTGATATCCTGTGCACTTGCATATTTGTTGTGTGGCTTGTTGAGTATTCCATGTACTCACCTTACAATAATTATCATCATAGAAGGAGCACTACAGTGAAGGTGATGCTTTGGAGGATTATGCTGAGCCCTGGTCAAGCTGCTTGTGGAGTGGAGTCGCCTACGCTTTTATTTTAGTTTTCCTCTGCTTAGAATTTTATTGATCGAGAGGAACTATCTACCTTTGTAATGACTTATTATTCGATTAATAATTAGATGAATAATTGTACTCTTATATCAATTTGTTATTTTGTGTCTCGGCAAATTTACGCCACCAATACCTGTATAAATCTGAAAATATAAAACATCCAACATAGTGGTAGGGTTTATTTCTAACAAATTCCACGAGTATTGGTGTATATTTGCATGTCGGTGACAAACTACCAAAGTTGAGATGAAATATACATAAAGAAGGGGAAGTATTACATTCATATCGAGGCCCATGGAGTGTTTGGCCCATAAACCCAACGAAATACCTGCAACTGGGCCCAACCACCAAGCCAATGGAATAGGACCCACATGCCAGGGCCCGGGAGGAAGGAGTGGGCCAGGGGTCTAGCCAGGGGTCGGCCGACCCCTTGAATCGGCCCACCCAGGCTCAGCAAAACCAGCCACAACCGCCTTTGGCAGTTACTACCGACCTTCCTATGGCGGTTGTGGCCGGTTCCCACACTCTAACCGCCTTCATAAAGTTAGAAAAGGCCCTCTCCTTCATTTCAACACACACCAAGATGTGAGCTGAATTATAAGAGGCTATTTGTATTCTTTTATGTATACTTAGAAGAATGGAGAGAGTGAGGAAGAAATAGTTGGAGGAGTTCCGGAATTCTCGGTATCTCCCCCTATTTCTTTTTGTACCTTAGCAATTATTTTTCTCTAGTGATAACGATAGGATTAAAGTTAAACTTTCCAAACAACCCTATACCACATTAGAAGATCATATATACCCTTTGGCCTACATTTATCTTGTGTCCTTGGATGAACCTGAAGAAGAGCTAAACACACACGTTCCCTGTGGAAATTCGATACCTTGGAATACTTCCGGGGGAAGTGCTACAACGGTATATCCGTGTGCTTGCGGATTTTATCTGTGAACATAAGAAATATCACAAGTATTTCTAAGCGTCGTTGCCGGGAACGGTTGTTGTTTATCTCTGAACCTTGTTCGTCCTCGTATATTTTTATTTTTGTTTGATTCTACCTTTACCACCGCTACTCAGTAGAAGCCTTCCTTTAAACAACTTCTTTACCATGGAGCAACAACCTATATTTAGATTGTCTACTCCCACGGGCGAATTCTATGAGCCGCCTCCGTCTTCGAAGCAAATTCTATCCACCAGCTATCAATTTCACCCTGTCTTTATAGCCATGGTTCTAGAACGACCCTTCTCGGGTCTTGAACACGAGAACCCATACCACCACCTGCGAGTGTTCGAGCAGTTGTGCTCATTTCTCGTGATCCGAGGCATGGCACAGGAAACCATCCGGTGGAAGTTGTTTCCCTTTTCTCTTTTAGGGAGGGTGAAGCAATGGTACAACCTTACCGTCGGGAGCATAGATGGTAATTGGGGTGAATTACGACACAGATTCTGCCTTGCCTTCTTCCCTCTATCGCGTGTCACCTCCTTGAGAGTAGAAATTCTCAGCTTTCGGCAGCATGAGAAGGAGTCGTTAGGAGTAGCATGGGCCAGATTTATCTTTCTATACAATATGGTCCTAACTTATCGATACCGAGCCTATATTGTTACAACATTTTCATGCGGGTTTAGATAAGAAGTTTGCCCTTTACCTCGACATTACCGCTGGAGGTTTGTTCGTGCATAAAACTCCATCCCAAGCGAAGGAAATCCTGGATCGCATATGGGAGAATACTTCCTTCATGGATGGCCTTACCGAACCATCCCAGGAGGAACCTATGTCGAAACCCGAGGAGCCTTCTATAATTGAATCCGAACCACAACCATCCGCATCCGTAGATTCAACTCTAGAGCCCTCACCCGAACATCGAAGGGAGAAGAAATTCAACCTCCAAAGTTCACTTTCCAATTCGAGGATGATCCATCTAACAACCATCGAAACACCTCAAAATTTTTCGATACCCGACTAGGGAAGGAACCTCCTTTTGTCCATGTCTCTCAATTCAGAAATCATTTGATAGAACCTTCTCTCAGACTTACGGTACATCCTTATCCTCCTGATCCTCCCAACAAAGCAATTCTCACGGAGGCCACGAAGGTGGAGTGGTCGGAGTAAGTGAGATGCTCTTCCGAAGTAATTCGGGTTGTTTTCACCTTCTACGACCATAACTTGTTCTATAGGAGGAACCGTTGGAGAAGCCATTCATAACCCCATAGTGAGCCTAATGCCTAAGCCCCCTTTTTCCTTTGGTCTACAAACCAAATCCCAAGAAGAAAGAGATTTTCTTCTAGAATTAGGATTCTTTCCTCTCCGTAAGCAGCTTTTTCTTGCAGTATCAATGGCTTTGATAATATTGACAGGCAATAATAAGGAGCACATATAATATGTTGGGATCGAAGATAGCACCGAATTAATTAGAGTCAATCTCCCTCCATGTGGAAGAAACATGGAGCTAGCAGCAAGCCTTCTTTCAACTCGATCCACAAGAGGAGCAAAATCAATTGCTCTTGGCCTTGTTGTCCCCATGGGCAATCCCAGGTAAGTGAATAGCATCACTCCAATAGAGCAACCCAGCAAACCAGCCAATAAAGCAGCCTTATCAGTGTCCAGGTTAATTGGATAAAGATAGGATTTTTGAAAATTAACCTTAAGGCCAATTGACTGATCAAAAGTGTTTAAAAGGGCCTTAAAGCAGAAGATTTCCTTTTGAGAGGCCTTGAGTAAAATTAAAGTATCATCTGCATATTGGATTACTAGGAATCCATTTCTATCATTTTTATTAATAGGCTTAGATAGTAAACCCAATTGAAAACCTTTATTAACCACTCTTTGCAACAATTCTTCCCCTAGAACAAACAGAAGTGGGAAAGGGGATCCCCCTGTTGAACTCCTCTCTTGCACCTGAAAGAATTTCCTGGCACCCCATTAAGCAGAACAGAAGATTGTGCTGAGCTGTAGATCATCTGCACCCATTGTAGCCACTGATTGTTAAAACCCATACTCTTCATGATTGAAATGATAGCAGAATGCTCAATTGTATTAAGAGCCTTTTCAAAGTTTGGCTTTAGAAGGATGATTTCTATATTGGATTGCTAGCGCTGATGAATATACTCAAAAGACCATACTAAACAATCCTAGATTGTGTGACCTTTGATGAAACCATACTGATTTTCATGAACCAATTTCAGAATGACTCCTTGCAACCTATCTGCCATTAACTTGGTTATGAATTTTAGACCGACACCCATAAGTGACGTTGGCCGAAAATCATTGACAGATTCAGGAGAAGCTTTCTTGGGCACCAGGGTTATAAAGGAGGTATTGATGGATTGTAGATCTATACACCATGGAAATGAGCCGCAAGCCTGTAAAAGTCTTGTGCGATGATATGTCAACATTCTTCAGAAAGAAGCCATTAAAGCCATCTGGTCCAGGAGCTTTGTCAGGTGGGTTGATGTTGATTAAACTATCTATTTCCTTAGTGGAGAAAGGATCAACAAGGCTATCCAGATTTATTGGGTCAGGGAACAAATCCTGGAGATCAAATTACATCAATGGGGAGGAAGAAATCCCCATTCTGTTTTTAAAGCTCTGAAAGAAAATAGCTGCCTTTTGCTCATGCACAGTAACAAATTGCCCATCCTGATCATAAACTTGCGAGACAATATTTGACCTGAACCTTTCCGTGGCAATAGATTGAAAAAACTTGTTGTTCTCACCAAGCATCATTCACCGATTTGTGCACCTCTTCTTCCAATATAATTTCCTCTATTCCAAAAGCTTTATAGTATATAGTATTCAGTTTTACAAACTCTCTGAAATTGCACTCTTGAAGAGACAAGGTTCTTACTTCTTCAATTAGATCCATTAAAATGATAACTTTGTTGCAGTTGGACAAAAGAGAGGTTAACATGGAAAAATTTCTGCTCCAAGCTAAGAGTTTCTTCTTGAGGATCCTTATCTTAGAGGAAATACATTTAGCATGATCATCAAAACTAGGATCCAAAGACCAAACCATTTGAACAATCTCAAAGAACCCAACCAACTGCACCCAGTAATTTCCAAACCGAAAAAGGGTGATTTTGGGATTTTGGTATCTATTTTGACAACACAGGGAACATGATCTGAGATGAGATGTTTCTAGTGAGAGGAACCACAGTAGTATTTGGGAAGGCTAGTGTCTAGGATGGAGAGGTAAAAACCCAGTCGAGTATCTCTAGAAGAGGATTATGTTGCATATTACTCCAGGTGTAAGCCCTACCTTTTAGGTCTTGTTCGGTTCTTTGGGATTTAATCCTCATATGGAATATATCCAGGAAGGGATTGAGTGAATCCCTCCCATGTCACTCAATCCCGATGGGGGTTTGAATCCCTTGCTCTCTCCAATTCCCTTTCTTAAACCCCATGTTCGTTTAGGCTATGGATTTTAGCTATCAAAATCTGACTAATTGAATGAGCAAAATAATAGCTATATATTAGTAGTTTGCTTCCCCTAGTCTATAGAAGTATAATTTGCTGCTGAGCAACAACGGAATACATACAGGTCATCGTCAATAAAATCATCAACACAAACTGGGTGTCTAGGTGCTACTAAAAATCCAGAAAACGAGCAATGGAACTCAGACCCATCACAAATTAAACAGATCACAAATTAAACAGGTTTAATATGAGTGGAATGAGCTGAGCAGCAGGATACACTGTAAAGATGCCCTGACTTTCACCATGCTGTCTGAAGCAGTAAATATTCAAGAACTTCAGGAAATTGCTACCATCAAATAAATTGTCTAGAATTTCAAGAAACCTGCAAAGTGCAATGAGTAAACATCAGTTTTCCTCTCACAAACAAATAAAAGGAAACAAAACTTTGGTTAATGCATTTGCCCACTTTTTTCCCCTTCTAGCAGACATAATAAATGGAGAGTATATAACATCTTGAAGTCCATTCAGATGTTAATCCAAACTAATTAACATGTATAATAGATGTTAATCTTGAGATGTTTGAATTTTCAGAAGATGCAGAAATCATGTTAATCTTGAAGTTGTTTATCTTGACTTGTCTGCATTTTCAGAAGATGCAGAGATCATATATACTACTTATATAGATATAGAATAAAAGAATAATTGTTGATCCCTGGATACATGTTTTTTTGACTTTGTATTGCAGTATATAGAAATGGAGACTGCTATGTTATCTAGCAGCTATAGGCAAAAGGTCAAAAAGGGAAAGCAACATGTATACTGTACTAATTACTAATTTACTATAGATAAGTATGGTCAAAGAGCTAACATCATAACTGTATGCTCCAATGAAATTAATAAACCATAGGGAACAATCTTTGTGCATGGCATGTAAAAACTAGAATATATACAAGTGATTTAGGATTTCTAGAGAAGAAAAAGAACTTGACAACTCAGTTATGCAGAAGACATGAACTAAGATCATCGTCAAATTTTGGCATTCTTAAGCATGTTGGACATGACATGGAGTACAATCTGATCCATAACTAGAGCAGGAAATCTAAAGACAGGAGTAAAAGGTGATCACAACCTGTTCTGTTCTTACATGAATTGCAGCAACGTTATTTCAAACCTACTTGTAGCAATTTTCTGAAGTTTAACCACTTGCTAGCATACTGAAAACCCTAGCTTTAGCTTCAAACACAATACATGCAGATATGCACCACTTCTTCTTCTTTTCTTCTTTTATATTTACATCACAAAATATAGGTAAACAACTTAAAGCAAAAGGAATAAATAGATCTAGTACCTCTTGGAGAGGTTATAGGGTCCCAAGAAGGAGGAGGTTGGCATTCTCCAACTCTAATTGGTGCACATGCAATCTACAAAGCAAGCACAATTTACATGAGTAAAATTAGTCTAGTCTAGCAGTATATCAATCCAAACCTTGCATAGTTCCACGTGCATATCAATGGAACTTCTCAAATGCAAATGGTGACGCTAGCAATAATATAAGTGTAGTAGGAGACATCAAAAGTAAGGGTCTAACATAAGATTAGGGCACACGTTTTGCATCTATTATCTTATAATAAAAATATCAGGACTTCCTCCCATTCAGTAAGCACTCTAATTTCTGTTATTTCTAGATATTTGTTCTACGAACCAAAACTAAATGGAAGAGAAGAGATACCTATCAAGCTATCTCATTTTGTAACCAAATCAATGTAGCTTCGGCATCCTCTTCACAAGCGCTCACAAAAATCTCTCTATTCTCTGCATTCTTGAAGACACTGTAAGCTTTGACCTTCTCTTCTTTTGTCACTTCCACCATCGAGTTGAGAATGGATATGCACTTCTTGATTGAAAAATCATTGTTTTCCTTTTCTTTTGCTAGATGAGCCTCCTTTTCTCTCGCTAACTGTGCTGCTCCATCTTCAGCTTGTTTGGTTCTCATATCAAGGTACCTTTCCATAAGTCCTTCTACGTCAACACTCTTCTTTTGCTTCTTGGGTTCCTTTTCTTCTTTGTTTCTTGGTGCAGCAACAACCCTTCTTTATGGCATCTCTTTAAGCCTTTCAACATTTGCATTGTCATCTTCAATTGCATATGTATCATCTTGTCCTTGATAAGCAAAGGTGTCCTCGTAATCTAGAAAGATAATCTCGGTGTTACTGAGCTCATCTGATCACTCTCAATTTGTGTAATAATTGGATGTTCTGATGGCTGAGTTGAGGTAAAATTATAGGTTCCTTCTGCAGTATGTCCTACACAAGAAAATTAAGTACAAGAAAGGGTAAGCAAGAAAGTATGGATATTGAAAACAAGGATTATAGCTTGTGATAGAACTAACCATCGTAAAGTTCCCCCAAGGCCTCAAACAGAGGAAAAGATTTGGTGCGGAACTTCTTGGCTTTAGGAAATGACTACACAATAAAAGTAAAAAATTGAATTGATGCATAATATAATTAACTACAAAATTAAGTAATGGTCAGAAATAATCTTACAATAATTATATTGTTCCATATAGTAGGCTCAGCTTCAATCATGCATCTATGGTTGTTCCATGAAGCTCCACTTTGTTTTCTAGCCTCTTTCAGCATCCTATATTCTTTTTTAGCTCTTTCTCGTTTTCTTGGATTTGGGCCTTTGTGAAGCACACATATCTATCCTTCTCATGGAATTCCTTCACGATCTTGTTCCAAGCTTATGAAGTCTATCCATTCTGACCCCTATACTCAGGAGTAATTTGCTCATGCAATAACTCAACAAGGATCTTCTCTAGGGCTGGGTTCCATGAGGCTCTTGATTTTTCTACACAAGATAAGAATTGATGTATAATCTATATTTAATAATTTCAACATGAATTTCACATGTTCTGTAGTTGCATACCTATTGGAGAACCTCCATGCTTTTTTGTAGGATGATATTTGGGAGAGTTTTTCTTTTGTGCAACTTTCGATAACAGCATGGTCAACCTTGGAGAACCTCTTCCAAGCATATTAACTGAGAAAGGATGCATAACACAATATTCATAACAAAAGCATTGTAGCAAGTGTATGTAAGACGCAACCATCATAGCTCATTCATAACATAATATTTGTAATATGTTGTAGTTATTACAGCCTACAAAACATCAAAAAAGAATTCAAATATACTACTTATTGCAGCCCACTAATTCCTATGTTGCCGATAGTCCTTCCACATTTGATGTGCTATCGTGTCCCTCAAAAGGTTCCCTTGATCAGTGCTTTGATCATTGCCTTGATCACCATCTGGCAGGTCAACATAATTTCTTGAATCAATGTTATGTGGTTTGTTATTTAACCATTGCTCATCCCCATTCATCGATCGAATAATATTGTGGAAGACTGTAGCAGTTACTGGTATCTTCACTTGGTTCTTGATTTTGTTGAAAGTGGCAACTTTAAGAATGGGGAAGCGCTTCTTTAGAACCCCCAGAGTTCTTTCAACATGATTCCTTAATACCGCATGGTGATGGTTAAATAACTCTTTGTAGTTTTGAGGTCTACGCCGACCTGCCCCATACTCCTTCAGATGGTATCTGCCTTTATGATATGGTGCAAGGAAATAAGGGGTGTTGGCATACCCACCATCAACCAAATAGAACTTCGGATGAGGTACTTGGAAATCCTTGTTCACTGCAGATGTAAGAACCCTGGCATCCATAGCCGATCGCTCCCACCCAGTAGAAACAAAAGTGATATTCAGATCAAAATCACAAGCTATCATCGCATTTTGGCTGAGAGTATTTTTCCTATTTCTAAATGGAGCAGCTTTGTGAGATGATATAGATATGGGTATATGTGGGCCATCAATTGCACCAAGGCAATTCTGCAAAAAAAAAACTACATATGATGTTTTGAAAATTAAAAACAACATATTAATCAGGAAAGAAGTGTTCAGGTAAGCATCTTGAAATAGCTATAAAATCTAGGATCTTTTCAATTTTGAAATGTACTTCATTAGAATTGGGAGGCTTCAGAAACCGATTTGAGAGAGAAGGGGCAACTAAGTTGAAGAAATGCTTTATGTGACGATGAAAGCTATCACCACTGTGCCCAAATCTTTCCTGCAAATCCTCAAAGGAAGCATTGTGACTAAGCATGTATAAGAAGAACGCCAACTTCTCTTTAACTTTAATACTGGTATCAACGATCAATCTTTCGGTTCTAAGGTAATTGGCCAAGGATCTAAATATATCTGGCTCCATCATGAATGCTACTCGATAATTTTTCACATGGCCTTCAAGCAGCTCCCGAACACGCTCCTTGCTCGTTAGCTTTGATGTATGACGTCACTTCTTTTCCCTTCCTCCACTAGAACTCAACAAATGTAGTGCAGGGAAAATAAACAGCATCATATCATTGTCCTCCTCTTCCCTCCTCTTTCTAACGAGGTCCCTTACTCTCATATCCATGGTAGTACTATAGGTAGCACACAAATTATTTACAAATTTGAACTTAGCACAACAACAAAAGATCTAGAGAGATAAGCACAAAAGAATCACTAAACTCTGGGAATTAATCTTAAGCAGATCCAAGTTATGAATAATATTTAAATATTGATGGGAAAATGAGAGGAATAATAAGGATTTTTTTCTTAAAACTAAATATTATATTTACATCATAAAATATAGATAAACAACTTAAAGCAAAGGGAATAAATAGATCTAGTACCTCTTGGAGAAGGTATAGGATCCCAAGAAGGAGATTAGTCTTCTCCAACTCTAATTGGTGCACATGCAATCTACGAAACAAAGATAATTTACATGAGTAAAACCAGTTCTTACCCTAAGAGCACATCCTCTACCAACTTCCCTACAAGACAAGAAATCTAATAGAAAAATCTATTGCAGAAACTTCACTGACTGACTGTTTCATAAACAAAAAACTAAGCAAAAGGTAAGCCAGTTCGTTCTTAGTTTCTCATAAATCCAACTTGTGCTTTGTTTAATCTGCAACTAGTTACTACTACCATTGGTCAATTAGTTTATAAGATGATCTCCAACCTATAAATACTACTCCTGGATGTGCTTCTTCTCCACTAATTGGAGAGTCGTACATTTCAGCTTGCTTTAGAGATCGATCGATCAATCATCTTCAGTCTCGAGATCGATCAATCTCTAGGTGACATATCAACGAGGAGAAAGAAGAACAAATCAAGAAACCAGTGAAAGAAAGAACACTTGAAGCTGCCGTCATGTCCGTGTCCTGCTTCTCCTTGCTGCAGCGGCGGAGCTTCATCGGCACCATGGTGAGGGAGTCTGATGCGGCGACGTTCCCCACCACACCTGCCACCACCGTGCGCCGTCGCTGCCACTGCAGCGCGCGCGTGAAACCCTAACCCTAGAAGAGGAGGGGAGAGGAAAATGGGAGGAACTCACCGGGGAGAAGGTAGCCACCGGAGGAGACAGCTGCCGGAGCAAAGAGCGTGTCGTCGCCGTCGTGTATAGGCCACGCCGCGCGCCACCCCCACCACAGCGCCTCCTCTCGTTGCGCCGCATCCTCTCGAGGAATTTTTCCACGCCCTAGGAGTAGGTGTTTTTTCCCGGGCCAGAACAAGAGGGAAACCCCCGTGGTGATCCATGATAGGGCTTAACCGAACGCACAATTTTGCATGGGCTGGGATTGTTTCCTCGCCGGGGTGATCCACGGGGATTGCGCCGCAATCCCGCCCGACCCCGCCCAAAACGAACAAGGCCTTAGGGGGATTCCAACAAACCCAATGAGCTAATGATGTTATTAAAAGTTAAAATATCATTCATGTCAGTCCATGTTTTGTTTCTGTTCTCCACTGATCTGTAAAAATTAAAATCCCCCAAAAAGAGCCAGTTTTGAGCAGGGTTAATAGAAAGATCTTTGAGCCATGAAGCAAAATTTTATCTTTCAGGGTGATTACAAGGACCATACACACAGGTTAGGGACTATGAATCTGAAGAAAGCTTATAAGTGAAGTCCACTATAACTAAAAACGAGTTTATTTCACCTGGAGAACCATTGAAAACCCTATAAACCCAAGCAACCAGTATCCAACTAGATGCTCCTCTCGAAGGGGCAAAAGCAAAAGCATCAAAACACTTTGGAGCAAAACTTTTTATATCTGCAATATCAAATTATCTTTCTTGGTTTCTTGCAAACAAAGAATCTGGCTACTACTATCATCATTTTCTGCCTCAAAGAGAGAAGTTTAGGATTTGAGTTCATTCCACGAATATTGTAATACAAAACATTCCAAGATCTTAAACCATTAGTCATATATGACAAATTTTCAAAAGAAACACTGCAGAGATAACATAATTAGCCTGATCATTAGTCCAATTCCCAGGGATAACCCAGAAAATCAAATTTATTATAATAATACTGTTCCATACCAAAAGGACATCCAAAAGAACCACTGCTTACTGAATATAGTTTTGTGGCATAACTAATTATCAACATCTGGTCTGGAAGCTTATTTCTTCTTTCTCCTCCTAGACTTATCTCAGCCACCTCCTCAGGAGACATGCCACAAAACTCTATTCCCATCTTTTGTAGAAACAGAACAATTAGATGGAGAGGAATCAAAATTAATATCATCATCAAAAGATGGGGTAAAATCAGACTCCTTGATAGAACTGTCAGGAGCTAAAAATTTTTTATACCTGCAAACTCCTTCAGCTTCTTGGCTGACTTTCCCCTTGGCTTCCCAATGCTCATTATTGGATCAACCTCAAGTTCTTCCTTGTTAAGGAGTAATCTGGAGCTCTGCCTTCTATTAGGATTAAAAAAAGTTGTTTTTCCATCTCTTTTTTTCATAGGTGCTCTGTAACATCATGAAATTCCTGATAATAAAAATCACTAAAATTTCAAATTTTTCAAAACTTTTGCATCATGCTGGATGTTTGGTTGTTATTGCTTGCCAAACCATAAACTGTCACAATGAAATTAAAGTAAAGAAAAGACCAACATTGAGTGATAAATATAATTTACAAGAATAAATTATTTATTATTAATCTTATAAATATTTACGCATGAGAAAGCAAAGCCAGACAAAGGGAAGGTTAATTACTAATTTAAATTATAGGTCAATATTAAATACTTGAACCATGTTGATGAGTGACATGAAATAATGGTCACCACTATAATGACCCTATCTACAAAAGAGTGTTTCATTGGAATATTTAAATTAATATTTAAAACACTTTATCAAGTTTCTCATGGCATAAAATTCAGTCATATAAAATAATTGGTCATGTAAATAAATTAATATATATATATATAAATATAATAGAATGATGGGGTATCTAATCCAATATTTAGACTGATATTGCACCAAGTCTCGAGTGCCTTCATGGAATAAAAATTAAATAGATTAAACCTATCCGTGTAAATACATTGCTATACAAATAAACTCGAGCAACGTACCATTGTATTAATAGTCACATCGGAATATTTAATCCAATATTATTCTCAAGTCTCCAAAATAAATGAGTTCACCTTGGGTCAAAAATCTAAATTAATCTAAAACAATTCATTTGTGGGAGGAATAAATAAATATTCAAATAAAATATTTGTTCTTAAATCCAAAATGTATAGAGCTAATATCAATTCCAAATCCAACCTCAGCTATTTTGCAGATTAGCCCCTCCAACCTTCCCCTTTTCCTTTTCTTCCCTCTCCGACTATTCATTGCCCACCACATGCTCGATTTGGGTCTAGCCCCAAACCGACTGGGCCGCACCATGCCCGCGGCCGCACCGCGCCGCATCCATCCCGTCTGCGCCGCCGCACCCGTGCCGGACCCGCTCCACATTCGCGTCGCACTGCACCGAGCCAAACCACCCCTCGCGCCCGTTCCCAACCCTTTGCCGCGCCGCTCCTGCCGCTGTGCACGCGCGTATGCTGTGCGCCGCATCCATCCCCCGAGTCGGCCCACTCCACGCCAAGTCCACCCTCCGCCGCAAATCCCGGCGGAATCCAGCCGCATCCCCGCTTTTCCGGCGCCGCGCATCTCTTCACCCATCCTCTCACCGTCCCGTCCTGGACTTCCTTGGATGCGCGTCTCGCGCCATCACCATCACCATTCCATCGCCCGTCGCCATCGCCATCACACGTTGCCTCCCCTCGTCGCGCCATCATCACCATGTCGCGCCGCGACCGTTGCAAACCGCACCCTCCCTCGTCGGCTAGCTCCGAGACCTGCAATCCTACAACCGCCATAACTCCGACTGATCCCTAAATCCCCAAGAGTGTGGAGTAGGAGCTCTAGCCCGCGTCAACATCGGCTTCGCTCTTATCCGTTCACCATTGCAAGCCAACTCACTCCTCTCCCCTATTTAAACCGTCCCTGAGCTCGGCCTTATCCATCCCCATCTTTGCCTTAACCTTTCGTCCCTAGACACCCTCTTCTTCCTGAAAGAAATCCTGCGAGGCGCCGCCTAGCCCCGGGTCGAACACCTGCGAGGCGTGCGCTACACCGCCGCCGGGGGGACCTCAGCCGGAGCTGGGGGGTTGGAGGGAGTGGAGGCGGAACCCTGCTGCCGCCGTTTCTGTTGGGAAGGTTGGCAGATGCTGGACGCCGCGAGCCGTGCGTCGAACACCTTCGGGCGTCGTCGCCGCCATCGTCCGCCCCTGTTCCGCACCGCATCACACCATGCGCCACCGGTTCTTGCCGTTGTTTCGCCTTTTGGTAAGCCCTTGCGCCCGAAGCACCCTCTAGCCACCAAGAAACCGGCTACCCCCTCAATTTGGGGTGCGCACTGTTTACACCCAAATTTGGCACCTAGAGATAAAATAGGGAAAATTGCCGAAGTTTGGAAAGTGACGGGTTACCTTCACAAGGGCCGGTCAGACCGCAGGTATATGGGCGGTCTGACCGGCTAGTAGGGCCGGTCTGACCGCAGGTATATGGGCGGTCAGACCGTCAGAGTCCGAGTCCGGGTCCGTTTTCATCGGATCTCGGGTTTCCTTGTTCGGGGCGGCATGTTTTGTGTTTCTTTTGGTTTCTACCCCGAGTTGGACGTGGAGGAGGGCCTGTAGAGGGCAAGACCAACCCCTATATAAGGGTCATGGCCGGTTCAATTGTAACAATCCAATCTACAATCAAATAATCGAATCGTTTTTCTTATTGCTTTAGCTTTCTCTTAGTTTGTCCATCTTTGTCGATTTGCGCCGTAAATCGTCCGCCGCCGCTGCGAGAGTGCGACACCTCTTTGTAGGTTTGTCCTGAAAACCTTCCGTTTTGCCCACGAGACGGGTAGTTATCTAGAAATCGGCTCCACTAGCCGGTTTAGTTATCGAAACCCATCTTGGTCTAGTTCTTGCTAGATTGTGGTGGTTGGCGACTCTAGGATCACCGCAAGGCGTAAGGTGCTGCGATCGTGCTTGTCAACTTGTCACAAAAAGTTGCCAACACGATTTTTGGCGACTCCACTGGGGAGATCTATTCAACGTCAACTCAACTTCGACTTCGCCATGACAAAGCCGCCGCCATCCAAGACGGAGGTAGATCCATCCAATGTGCTGCCGGTGACGATGGAGAGTCTTGATGAGGAAGCACGCAAGGCCTTCGACGAACACATGAAGAAGTACGCCGACGAGCTTTTAAAGACATGCTCAAAAACCCGTCATGGCATAGTCTTCAAGCCGGATTTGGTGTCTTCGTCTACTTTTGACAAGATAAGTATTGAGGAATTATCACAATCTATTCAACAACAAGTTGCTCACACAATAGATGCATCTATGATTGCTTTCAATAATAAATTAGAAGCATCTTTTGAAAATAATTGTGAAAAATTTATGAGAAATAAACTCGGCCCTCTCATGGCCGATTTTATATTCAAAGATAAAGCCTCTACCAGTACTAGCCAAGCTCCCATAGATCAAATAAACAGTAAAACTGATGGAGCAAAGACACAACAAATCGGCGACGGTTTTCCGGCGCAGACAGCCGGTCAGATCGGGCCAGATGGCCGGTCTGACCGGGAAGCTGCCGCCGGTTTGACCGGCCAGACGGCCGGTCAGACTGGGTTTTACCCTAATGGTCAGACCGGGCCGCAGGCCGGTCTAACCGCGCCTCTGGACGCCGGTCAGACCGGGCTTTTGACCGGTCAGACAGGCGCAATATTGCCAATTCAGGGGATAGATCCAATGACTAATGCTAGTTATTTGTATCATCATAGAGCATTTGATCCTCCTGTATCTACTGCTGCAAATAATCCCCAAATTCCCCCACATATTCCTAATGCTTATAATGATGTTTCTAGGGGGTATCCTCCTGATACTAGGCAAGGCCAATATAATTATATTGCGCCACAACATCAACCTGTTAGGCCACCAAATCCACCACCAAATCAACATAGGCCTGATAATATAGAGGAATTGATTAGTGGGATTATTAGGGATAAATTCGGGATTGAAGCTAGGAATCGTGCTAAGGTTTACCAAAAGCCGTATCCTGATTACTATGATAATGTGCCATATCCTCGTAATTATAGAGTTCCCGAATTCACTAAGTTTAGTGGCGAGGATAGTAGGACCACATGGGAGGATGTAGGTCAATTTTTAGCGCAATGTGGAGAGGCTAATAGTGACACTTTTAAATTGCGCTTATTTTCTTTATCCTTGTCCGGTACCGCTTTTACATGGTTTACTTCTTTACCGGCAAATTCTATTCATACTTGGGCTCACTTAGAACAAAGATTTCATGATTATTTCTATACTGGTGAAACTGAGCTTAGGTTATCTAATTTAACATCGGTTAAGCAAAAGTATAATGAATCTGTCATTGAGTATGTTAAAAGATTTAGAGATGTTAGAAATCGATGTTATAGTTTGAACATAACTGATAGAGATTTGGCTGATCTTGCTTTTAATGGTTTAATTGCTCCTATTAAAGAAAGATTAGATGGCCAACAATTTCTTGATGTTAGTCAGCTCATGCAAAAGGCTTTGGCTCAAGAAAGCCGGGTTAAGGATAATAAAAAATTTGTTAGACCATATGAGAAGAAGCCTAATGTTAATTTGATTGATTACCCTGAAGATAATGATAGTGAAGATGAGGGTGATCATGATATGTATGTTGCTGAATGGTCATGGACTAACAAAAATAAGCCTTTTGTTTGCTCTAATCTAATGCCGACTCCTCGTAAAGATCGGCAAAGTGAGATTAAGTATAGTTTTGATGTGGCCAAATGTGATAAGATCTTTGATTATCTCTTGCAAGAAAAACAAATTAGATTACCTAAATGCCATATCATACCATCTCAAGAAGAGTTGAAGCGTCGAGCTTATTGTAAATGGCATGATTCTTATTCTCATTCTACTAATGATTGCAATGTGTTTCGACGACAGGTTCAATCGGCCATAGATGAAGGACGATTGAAGTTCACCGATGGTTCTAAGATGAAGCTTGATCATGATCCTTTTCCGGTGAATACAATTGATTTCAATGATAAGAAGGTGTTGATTCGGCCGGAGCAAGCCGAATCTACTAAAGGGAAGGAAGTGATCATTGGTGAACCTAGGCCAAAGATGATAGTGCCAAAGAAGCCGGAGGTTGGTGTGTGGAAGGAGAATAGGAGTGAGGCTTCAACTTCTAAAGTTCCTAGGAAGATTAAAGTAACTTTGGATATGCTCTTGGAGAAGTATGAGAGATAAGGTGGTAAGAGAGCTCACAACAAAGGAAAAAGACCAAGATCACCTCCTAGGGAGCGATTTGGTTATTCTCCAAGACGGTCGCAATCACCTCGATATCATCATTCACAAGACATGTCATGGGGACCTTACCCAATGCCGCCGCCGGGTTATCCTTATCCTTACTACATGCCATGGGGGGTAACACCGCCAATGTTTGATCATATGCCTCCAATGCAATTCAACCAAGGGTGGGGAGGACCAAGGAGGCCAATTCATGAGCGCCTGTCTTCACCAAATGATAGCCGGTTTTTTAGAAGAAATCGGTTTAATGAAGAAAAGAGAGAAGGAAAGCGGGCTAAGGTAGAAGCAAGGTCTTCGGAGGTTATTACCGTCAAAGTGGGGTCTCATGATGTGCCAATATCTTCTGGAGATGGAGTTGGGGAGTCACCAAGCAACAAATCCGAAGCCGGGACCAGTTCATCGCAATCAGCCGGTCTGACCAGGCCCTCTAGCCGGTCTGACCGCAGCTCTGCGGACGGTCTGACCGGGCCATCAGGCCGGTCTGACCGCCGGCCTCACGTCGGTCCAACCAGGCCCCTTGGCCGATCTGATCGCCGACCCCATGTCGGTCTGACCGATACATCTGGCCGGTCTGACCGGTCATCTACGTCTGGTCTGACCGGGCTTCAGCGCCGGTTTGACAGGAGATTTGAAAGGAGTAGTGCGAGGGCTTCAAGCAAAGTCAATAGGGGACATTATTTACCTCCTGGAACAGAGCCGAAACCTAGGTGGATCCCTAAGTATTTAACGGCTACTCAAAGGAGAAGGTTGCAACGTCTTCGGGCCCAAGAAATAAGAGAGAAAAAGGCCGAAGAACAAAGAGATAAGAGGTTCAATGAGTTGCGATCACCACCGGTTTGGAGGCGTAAATCCGTAGAGAAGGGAGAATCGGTTGTTGTAGAGGAGAAAGAAGAACAATCGGTTGCTAAAGATGAGTCATCTCTAAAGGAGGACATGTATATCAACATGGTATGTATGTTGCCTACGGAGTTTTGTGCTATGGATGAAGCCGAGGTTGCTCAATTTTCACTAGGTCCTAAAGATGCGGTTTTTGAGAAGCCCGATGAATCGAACCGTCATATGAAGCCTCTCTATCTAAAGGGTCATGTTGATGGGAAGCCGGT
Source organism: Oryza punctata (assembly GCA_000573905.2). Classification (NCBI taxonomy): domain Eukaryota; kingdom Viridiplantae; phylum Streptophyta; class Magnoliopsida; order Poales; family Poaceae; genus Oryza; species Oryza punctata. Next base: position 14,462,880 of record CM002492.2, on the reverse strand, counting down.
CTCTAGGATGCTAGTAGATGGAGGTGCCGTAGTGAATTTGATGCCGTATTCATTGTTCAAGAAGTTGGGGCGTGAGGATGATGAGTTGAAGAAGACCAACATGATTCTCAATGGCTTCAATGGTGAACCAACGGAGGCAAAGGGTATCTTTTCGGCGGAACTCACTATAGGAAACAAGACGCTACCAACCGCTTTCTTCATCGTTGATGTGCAAGGTAACTACAATGTTATTTTGGGACGTTGTTGGATCTTTCTAGCTATGATTTCATTAGTATTTCCGATGGCAAATTTGTACCTATCTCTGTAAAGCCGGCTAGAGTAGCACGGCTAGGTCATATAGATTTGTATAATGAGTAAAGAAGCTAATTTAGAGTGGTTGCAAAAGACGGTGCAAGAATATCGGTCTACAAAGAACGATATTGGTGAAACTATTGAAGATTTTGATGAAGTAGAAAAGCTTGGACAAGGGTTTGCATCGGCCGATCCATTGGAGGAAGATATGTACAAGACGGCTTTTAGGTGCCCGGGATTTGTTGGATTGTTTGAGTGGGTCGTTATGACTTTTGGGTTGAAGAATGCCGGTGCAACATATCAAAGAGCGATGAATTTGATCTTTCATGATTTGTTAGGTATTATTTTGGAAATCTATATTGATGATATTGTTGTCAAATCAGATGGTATGGAAGGACATATGGCCGATTTGAGGTTAGCTTTTGAGAGGATGCGCCGGTATGGTTTGAAGATGAACCCACTTAAATGTGCCTTTGTGTGTCGGCGGGAAAGTTCTTAGGATTCATGGTGCATGAGAGAGGAATTGAGATTGATCCTAAGAAGATAGAAAAGATTCGTGATTTTGAGGCGCTGACATGCAAGAAGGAAGTTCAAAAGTTGCTAGGTAAAGTGAATTATTTGAGAAGATTTATTTCTAATCTAGCGGGTAAAATTGATGCTTTTGTCCCTATACTTCGTTTGAAAAAAGAAGTCGATTTTACTTGGGGGGCAAAACAACAAGAAGCGTTTGAAGGGTTGAAGAAGTATTTGTCTACTCCACCCGTTGCGCGAGCGCCTAAAGCCGGAAAGCCTTTTCGGTTATATATTGCCTCCGAAGATAAAGTCATTGGTGCCGTTTTGACGCAAGAGGAGGATGGCAAGGAATATATCATTACATATTTGAGTCGCCGTCTTTTGGATGCCGAAACGAGGTATGTCTTTATAGAGAGACTTTGTCTATGCTTATACTATGCTTGTACCAAATTGGGGCATTACTTGTTATCTAGTACATGCATAGTTGCTTGTCAAGCCGATGTTATTAAACACATGTTGCAAAGGCCAATTCTAAGTGGGAGAATTGGCAAGTGGGCATATGCTTTGATTGAATATGATTTGGCTTATGAACCGTTGAAATCTATGGGTGGCCAAATTGTATGTGATTTTATAGTAGACCATCATATAGATATTGCTTATGAGGAGGAGGTTTGTTTAATTGAGTTTATACCTTGGAAGATTTATTTTGATGGTTCTTCATGCAAAGAAGGTCAAGGCATAGGAGTGGTTTTATTTTCACCTAATGGCATGTGTTATGAGGCATCGGTTCATTTAGAATATTATTGTACAAATAATCAAGCTGAATATGATGCTTTATTATTCGGCTTACAAGTGATGAAGATGATTGGAGCTAAACACGTGGAAGCTTTTGGTGATTCGGAATTGGTGGTGCAACAAGTCGCCGGAGTCTACAAATGCTTGGACGGATCACTAAATAGGTATCTTGATTCATGTTTGGACATTATTGCCAATTTTGATACTTTTGCTATTAGACATATTGCTAGGCATGATAATTCTAGAGCAAATGATTTGGCACAACAAGCATCTGGCTATAATGTGAAGAAAGGATTATTTCTGGTATTAGAAGAGCCGGTGCTTGATTTTAAACCTTTGCGCGAAATTGGTAAAACTGGATTCCAAGGGCGGTCTGACCGGCGTTGTGCGGCCGGTCTGACCGGCCACATGCCGTCGGTCTGACCGGTGACACCAGGAGGTCTGACCGGCACTGTATGGCCGGTCTGACCGGTTCTAGGCAGAGCGCTGGGGGGCACGCTATAATTGACTCAAAGGCCGAATTAGTTGTGAATTCGGACGTTTGTGCCCAGGAAACAGAAGAGGATTGGAGGATTCCTTTGATTCGATATTTGAAAGATCCCACACTTAAGGTTGATCGGAAAATTCGGCGGCAAGCGTTCAAATATACATTGCTTGATGAAGATCTATATCGCCGAAATATAGATGGAGTTTTATTGAAGTGCTTAAATGAAGATCAATCTAAAGTGGCTATGGGGGAGGTACATGAAGGAATTTGCGGGACTCATCAATCGGCCCACAACATGAACTGGTTGCTTAGGAGAGTGGGGTTCTATTGGCCGAGGATGATTGATGATTGTTTTAAATACTATAGGGGATGTGAAGCTTGTCAACGGTTCGGCAATGTTCAATTGGCGCCCGCCGCCGTGTTGAACCCTATCATCAAACCATGGCCGTTCCGAGGTTGGGCTTTGGATTTTATTGGTCAAATTTATCCTTCGTCATCAAAAGGGCATAGGTTCGTGCTAGTTGCTACGGATTACTTCACCAAGTGGGCCGAAGCCGTGCCGCTCAAGAATATGACTCATACGGAGGTAATTGATTTTATTTTGAAGCATATTATACATAGATTCGGTATTCCGCAAACATTGACTACGGATCAAGGTGCTTCTTTCATGTCCAAGGAAGTGAAGAGTTTTACCGAATCTTATGGTATCAAATTGTTGAGTTCTTCTCCTTACTACGCTCAGGTTAATGGACAAGCCGAGTCGAGTAATAAGACATTGTTGAAGCTATTAAAAAAGAAGATTGAGGAACACCCAAAGAGGTGGCATGAAGTGCTCTCCGAAGCATTGTGGGCGCATAGGATATCCAAACATGTGCTACTAAAGTCACTCCTTTTGAGTTGGTTTATGGTCAAGAAGCCGTTTTACCAGTTGAGGTAAATCTTGGTTCTCTTCGTTACATCAAGCAAGATGATTTATCGAGAGAAGATTACAAGACGTTGATGGGAGATAACATTGATGAAGTCATCGACAAGCGTTTGAAGGCTTTGGAAGAGATAGAGAAAGAGAAGAAAAGGGTGGCCAAGGCGTACAACAAAAGGGTGAAAGCAAAATTGTTTCAAGTTGAAGACTTGGTTTGGAAGACAATTTTGCCTTTGGGTACTCGATCTAAGGAATTCGGTAAGTGGTCTCCTAGTTGGGAAGGTCCTTATCGAGTATGCGGTATTGTTCGAGGGAATGCATATTTTTTAGAAACACTTCAAGGGGAGCGTTTTCAGCAAGCAATCAACGGGAAATACTTGAAGAAATACTTCCCAAGTGTTTGGCAAGACGCTTAGGAGGTGATATGGCCGGTAATTGGATTATCGCCCTAAGATCAAAAACATGTTCTATGCTTTTAGATTCACGTTGTTCATCAAAAAGGCAGGGGGCATGTGTTTACACCCAAATTTAGCACCTAGGGATAAAATAGGGAAAATTGCCGAAGTTTGGAAAGTGACGGGTTACCTTCACAGGGGCCGGTCAGACCGCAGGTATATGGGCGGTCAGACCGTCAGAGTCCGAGTCCGGGTCCGTTTTCGTCGGATCTCGGGTTTCCTTGTTCGGGGCGGCATGTTTCGTGTTTCTTTTGGTTTCTACCCCGAGTTGGATGTGGAGGAGGGCCTGTAGAGGGCAAGACCAACCCCTATGTAAGGGTCATGGCCAGTTCAATTGTAACAATCCAATCTACAATCAAATAATCGAATCGTTTTTCTTATTGCTTTAGCTTTCTCTTAGTTTGTCCATCTTTGTCGATTTGCGCCGTAAATCGTCCGCCGCCGCTGCGAGAGTGCGACACCTCTTTGTAGGTTTGTCCTGAAAACCTTCCGTTTTGCCCACGAGACGGGTAGTTATCTAGAAATCGGCTCCGCTAGCCGGTTTAGTTATCGAAACCCATCTTGGTCTAGTTCTTGCTAGATTGAGGTGGTTGGCGACTCTAGGATCACCGCAAGGCGTAAGTTGCTGCGATCGTGCTTGTCAACTTGTCACAAAAAGTTGCCAACACGCACCACCATAGCTCCGTCGGCCCGGCTGCCATTGCGCCATCGCCGAGCAATCCATGGGCGGGCTTGACCGTGGGTCGGCTTGGCCCCGCTTCTCCAAAATTGGGACCTCTAGGAACGTGTGTGCGCGTTTAATAAGCTAGCTAGGACTAGGACTGCCCCTATTGGGCCATGACCGAGCTCCCCGTCAGCTCGGTGCCGCTCCGTTCGGCCGCACCGTGCGTGGGGAGGTCGCCGTGCCTCGTCGACGCCGGCGGTAGACCTCCGGCGGTGCACCGCCGCCTCACCAACCGCAGCCGTGCCACCTCGGCTCGGGCCGGTCGTGCCAGCCCACATGTAGTTTGAGCACAGTAATCCTTCCCTTAATGGTGTTTAGCCGAGTCTACGGCATGTGGGGTCCCTACTATTAAAATCTAAGAGAACTTAATTATATATTTTGTGTCAATGACAGACGGGACCCACCGGAGATTAAATGGGTCGGGCCCACCAGTCAACAATGGGTCGGGCCCACCTGACAATAGCTCACTAATTCCTTTTACAAAAGTAATTCTGTGAAAAAGATAATAAATCCCCTGACCCCATTCGTCAGTCACTGTAAATTGTGGATAATGTTTCGGAATAAAAATAAATCAATTAGGAACAGTACTGTTTCACAATTATTGGAATTAATTCAAATTTAAATCTTTAAACTAGCGTAACTTATTCATTTTAGCTTCGATTCGAGTGAAACTTGAACCTAAATTTATTTAAATCCATTAAAATGATGAATAATGGTTAACCTGGAAATGTGCTAATATATAAAATTAATGTTTTACAGTAAATTAGATATGACAATAGTTGTCTTTAACATGTTGTGTCACTGTAGAAACCATGTAAACTAACTAGAAGTATTATTTCAAATTAATGAAATCATAGGAAATACTAAATGCCATTGTTTATCCATGACCATGTATATAATTAAATCCAGGATTTGTAAACTATTTAAATAAAGTTTATACCTGTAATTTTGTAAATAAAAATATGAATACACGTAGATAATTGATAAGCTTTGTAGGGAGAAATAATAACAGAGCTAGTTGTACTTGGACCAGTTAAAAAAATTAGTGGATACAATGTCATGTGGAGTAGTATAAATCTAAATCGATTAATCTCCGGTGATTAACCATTCAGAACCCTCAATACAGTAAGCAAATCAAGCACATGTACAATACAACTGGTATTAAAAAGCTCATGATCCCACTTATATCACCTACTCCTATATTGTATAGCTTGTAGTAAAAAGCACATGTTTAGTAAATAATCAAACCCTCATATGTTCTCTAACTCACTCGTTCTGTAGAACAGTAATTTACCTTTTATATATATCAAATAGAGACTGTAAGACAAACATGAATATTAGATAAATAATAATTATAAATCTATAAATCTTGACCTAATATAATTATAAGACAACTGCAATTTAGGGTTGTTAATTACAAAACTATACAAGAAGATAATCTTTAACTACAATATTATAGACCGCACAAATCTTTCATACAGAGCACGGATAATTATTAGTCTTCTATAATGATGAGTAAAATCTATACATATATTCCAATAATAACTTTATTGATAAAATAATAATATAAATGATTCACAGAAATGATTCGGTTGACCCTAAACCTATCCAACAGTATTACCATACTTCAACTTTCATTAGAACCATTATGGCTAAATTATTCTTAAAACCATAGACTATATACATTGAACCTGGGTCTTTAAGACGGTCACTCCACATAGTTAGATATAGATGCTTGTGGGTTAGTAGATCCCACTAGAGCCACCATGACAATATAAAATATTAAGAAACATTAGCCCCTAAGCTTTCTTGCCCCATAAGCTGCGTGCATGTTAAATGCGTGCATGTTAAATACCTTAGAGCCTAGGCAACCCCAACTTCCCTTGCCTATATATGTCGCTGCAGCCCATAATCGAGACCCCCTTAGGCTGCGTTCGCACCTCCTCTTTCCCAACTCCTCTCCCTCGTTTTCCGCGCGCACGCTTTTCAAACTACTAAACGGTGAGTATTTTGTAAAAAGTTTCTATACAAAAGTTGCTTAAAAAAATCAAATTAATCCATTTTTGAAAAAAAATTTAGCAAAAACTTAATTAATCACGCGCTAATGGATCGCACCGTTTTCCGCAAACACTGTTACGGGTTCGTAAGCATGCACGCGAACGCAGCCTTAGAATGTTGGAATCCATTAGCAAGCAAGAGTAGTACGAGCAACCCTAGTATGACTCCAACAATTATATTTTATTTATGTATATTTGATTATTATTTGAATATTGGTTTTTCTCGCGTATTATAGAGTCAGTGTATCGGTTAGTCGTAAGGTAACGTGTGTAGCTTCCAGGAGGTGAAGGTTGATCAAAATTATATTAAGAATAAGGACTATCCTGAGCAAGCAAATCATCACCCCCTCCCTTATCATGTTGATCCCAATTGCGAAATTAATTTATTTACAAATAAATTTGCATGCAATGATAAATATCCTACTTGTTATTGTGCCATGATTTTGACTATTGTTTACCTTATTCCCTTGTACCCATAATTATGTGTGAGTCCTTAGTCGCTTATGACAAATGCTTAGTAATGCTAATTTAGATCATGCATTTCTCATATTTATTAAATGCAATATGCTTGGGCAATTACCGTAGGGAGGTATGGCATGATTTTGTTGAAATGATTTGTGAAAGAAAACTAAACTAAACAAATGTTTTCGACTAGGGCGGCTGGATGACATGGGTGGTTTTCGGCTAAGGTTAGTGCCGTCCCTAGTCAATTAAGAACCGAACCATGAGGCTATGCATGAAACAACCCCAGTACGACCGCACTTCTCGCAATGGGTATAGACCTAGCGGAGTAAATAGTCGAGCGGAGGCAGTCCCAATAGTGTGCTAATGTTTCTAAGCGGGGCTAAGCATGTTCTAACCTAGCAACTACTCAAATTACTTCCCCACCTATCAAAGGAACAAGGTATTAGAACATACAACTGAGTACAACAGGTAATTAATCCCATAGATGACATTATAAAACAATGCTATATTTACAGGAAAAATAAGACCTTTGAAATTTAGGTACAATATGTTCAAGCGAATAAGCATGACTTGCCTTGCTCTTGTGCTGGATCGGCCTCTGCGACAACCTCGAAGTAAATCGGAGCGTCAGAATTACCAGAATCTAAACCAAAAACAAAGCACACAAGCAAACATGCTCTAAGTCTACTAAAACATGGAACAAAACCATTTTTAATGGATTCTAGGCATTTTTATGAATTTACTGCAATTTGAATGGACTCAAACGGAGTTCGGATGAATTAGTTATGAATTTTAGAAGATTAACTGTGTTTTTACTATAAACAGAAAAGTCCTTATTCATTTATTGCGCAATAAACCAATAGGGCTGATGTCAGCGGCGAAAGGGCTGACGTCAGCAAAGCCAGGGCTGACGTGAAAAGGGGGTGGCGGCACCGACAGGTGGGCCCAACCTGTCGGTGGCTCGGGGCCCTCGGTCCACAGTAGACCGGGTCCATCGGACCGGCGGGATGCAGCGTGCCACGTGGCGCACGCGTGGTGCCGATGTGGCAACCACGCGGTGCCACGGCAGCAGGCGCGGGTGGCTGAGAGGCGCGGCCGTACGGCGCGGCGGCGGCGTGTGTGGTGGCGCCCGAGAGACGGCGGCCGGGTGGCGCGGCCGGACGGCGTGGCCAGCGGCGCGGCCGAGAAGGGGGAGGCGGGGTGGACGGGAGGCGCGACCGGAGGGCATGGCCAGCGGCGCGGCCGGCTCGGGGAGCGGCTGACGGCGGCGCGACCAAGAAGGGGAGAGGAGGGGGAAGGAGGCTCACCGGCGACGAGGAGGGAACAGCGGCGGTGGGCGGCGGAAACGGGGGAGAGGGGAGGTGGCGGCGCATTAAATAGGGGGCGGGGTGGTCGGGAGGTACGAGGAGGTGGGCGAGGTGGCCGGGCGGCGCGGGGAAGACGGGTCCGACAGGTGGACCGCACCTGTCGGTAGCCCGGGAAGAGGAGGGAGGAGCGGTGGACTTGGCGGCGTGGGTGACCACGGGCCGGCCCGGCAAGGAGAGGGGAGCGGTGGCCCGGGAGGAGAGGAGGGGGGAGGGGCGGCCCGGGAAGGAGAGGGTGCGCGCGGGGAGGCCGTGGGCTGACCCAGGAGGGAGGGGCATGCGCGAGTGGCCGGGAGGGAGTGGGCCGGTGGCCCAAAGGGGAAAAAGGGAGGAAGAAAAAAGAAAAAGAAAAAGGAGAATTTTCCCAGGGATTAAACTATTGCTGTGGAGGTTTTCAAAGGATTAAAATTATTTCTAGTGCTCTAGAAATTCCACTAAAAATCCTGTTAATGTATTTTAACAAGGGGAATCCAAGAAATATCCCACCTTGCCATTTCCACTTGATTAAAGATATTTTTAAATTAGAAATTTGCTCTAGGTTAAAAGGAAAAATTTATTTTGAGCGATTTATTTCATGAATTTTAAACCTAGATGGTAAACTTCGGGTGTGACAGTGTAAGTAAACCAATCTATTTGAATAGACGTGCTCACGAATATTGAGCACCCGGATATGTATTACACTTGGCTAAACTCTAAATTGTTAAATTGATGGGTTGGGTTTATGCATATTGTTTTGGACTGGGTGATTAACTTCTTAAGAGGGGAGAAGGGGTAGACCCCATAAAAGCATGACGATACAGTGGTGGGAAGCCATCCTGATATAACCTTGAATGGTAGATATAACCTCTGCTAGTTAAGCAACTATGGAACTAAAATTTGATCAGTCAATACTAAGTCTTAGGTTTGTGAAATGATATTTGTGAACTCAGCTTTATGCAAGGTAACCATAGCCACTCCTTGTATTACCTTGTATATTACTACATTTGTGTGGTGGCCTGCTGAGTACTTTTGTACTCATTGTTGCTCTATATATATCTTTTAGCAGAGTGTTGAAGAGAAGTCCTTGTTAGTACGCTTGCATACCTAACAAGATGATCGTAGTGCGGTTCCGTTCTAGGTCTCGTTCCCCAATCGACTGCTTGTGGCATGTCAACCGGCCTCTTGTATTATTTTGTCTTCCGTTGTTATTCTCTGATAGTTGTTGGCCTGCCCGGCCCTAATATAAGCACTTAACTCTTTTAGCCTGGAATTCATTCATGATATGTTGTGATTTGGCTATGTATGTGTGTACCAACTACTGATCCAGGGATTGTTATTGATAAACACATAATATTTCTGATTTCTAATATCGCGTGGTCGACATGCTCTAGGAGGCAAAAGAGCAATAGAGGAAGCTGGTTGTGGTCTAGAAGGTGACTGGATCTACAAAGGTTGCACAATGTGAAGGACCAATTCATTATCTAGTTGGGGCTTCTCAAACAACCAAGGAATTTTAGTCTAAATTGGCAACAAGCCCCAATTAGAGTTGGTAGCCCTCTTGACCACAGGTGGAGCATAGTCATAACTAGCTTTCCTCTTCGGCAAAACCAGAGTTGTGAAAGGGTTGCACGCAAACAGAGAACCTGGAACAGGGTCAGCCTGAAGCAGACTGTGCACCTAGCTTTTTGCCTTACAGAGATTTTCAATTTTCTCATTAAGACCTGCCATAGGGTAGAAAAAAGGGTGCCTTGGCTGTTCTTTTGCTGCCAAATCATCTAGTTGTGCCAAAAAAATCTTGTACCCTTTGGTCCTGCACATGTGATGAAGTCTGAGATGGCACCAAAATGAGCACATGTCCTGTGGTTGCTCCTAAACCTACCCCATGGGGTGATCCAGGCCTCATGCATCCTCAACTGCTTCATCTGTTGCCTGCTGCTGCTGAGCCAAGTCATTCCAGTGTGCATCCCCTTGCTGAGCGGGATGCCCAAACTACCAAATATTAGCATCATCTGGATCATTGTCTTCATTATTTGGATTTGGCTATGGTCCTGCAGGGGTAAGTCCTCCTCAGGGGGTATATTAATGAAATCCCCCTCTAATAAGAACACAGACATTGTCCAAGATTACCCCCCTCCACCAGCACCAATCGGGTCATGCAACACAATCTTTCTAGGAACTGAGTCATTATCTTTATATTTGGCTCTAATAAAAACTGTTCCCTTCATCTGGTCCCTTTTCAACCAAAAAATAAGCTGACCAAAAGAAGCTGTTGCTAAGTCGATATGGCGTCTATCAATAAAGTCTAGGGGAAAATCCAGCAGTAAGAACAAACACTCCCTATGAAAGTGACCGAATGAACACCATCATAGATTGTAGGGGGGCTAAGAACAAGAGCATCACGATGCATAGCAGAATGAAGCTGAAACGTACCAACCGCAGAAGTGCCTCTGAAGTTGTTGCGAATCTCATACATACGTACCTCGAGGATGTAATCCGCAATGAGCCCTTTGTGATGATCCCAATCCTGCTCCGGAAGCTACAGCTCGACGATGGCCACACGAAAGTCCTCATGACGGTGAGGTGGATGCTACAGCACGGTCAGATCAACACAAGGAACACGAAGATCACCACCCAAATGCAGAACATGCCCTTGCGAAGAAAGTGAAGAGGATTGGTGTTTAGGTTCACCATGGGTTGCAAGTGTGAGTTCTGGAGATTGGTAGGTTGCACAGTAGAAGGGGAAGAGTTACTGGGATGAACAACCACCATATTATCAACCGCAATATTTTTTACTTGCCATACCAACTTTTTTCGAGAAGGACGGGCCTTAACCAACTTAGCCACAGAAGGGGCCTTTTTAGACTTGGTAGGGCAAGAACGGGCCAGATGACCAACTCCCGAGCAACAACGAAATGGCCCAACACAATTCAAAGTGGAATGCCCTTTACCCAAACAACGCCCACATAAAGATTCAACATTTAAAACATGCTAGGAAATAGGATCCCGCTGACCTCTCGCCTGGGTAGTTAATGATGGTTTCTCCGGCGTATCGACCGGATCATCGCCGGCGATGAACTCCTGCTGAAGAGGCTGCTTCAACCTTTGAAACATTGTGGCCATTGGAACAACACGAGAATGGACTACCTCAGCATAAGACCGATCTGTGCGACAAGAACTCAGAGTCGCATTGCACTTTGAGGTAACAAGATTCCACACCATGGCTTGATCACGGCTCCAAGAATCAAATTCCCATTGCTAGTTCGGTCCACCATTTCTCCAAAGGAAGAACCGGAGCATAAAGTCATTGCAAGCAAAAGATTTCAACGATAAATCCAAAGACCAACTTGCTTGGAACAAACATCAAAAGAAAAACTTTGATCTTGCAAATGCTTGACGCTGAGATTCACCGGAGAGCCTCCAATAGCGGCTCGTAGAGCCAAAGCCACCAAAGAAACAGTGAGATGAAAATTGAAACGTGGAAGATCCACTACTAACCGGAAGGGCGTAGAACTGAATTTGGAAGAAAAATGAACCGGAGATCGGAAACGAGACTAGGCTCGATCCTTGATGGCATCGTCGGGGGAAAAGTTCCATTCCCCTAACAGTGCTGGCGTCACCATGAGATCACCGGAGATCGCCCATATTGTCGCCTCCGCAAAACCCGGACTCTTCCCTTTAACATTAATTCACTACGTTTATTATTTATGAGACGGTTGTTGGAGGTGAGAGTGGACTTAGGCAAGAACAACGTATGATATTTAGGCAGTATAAAAATCTCTTCAATATATGTTTAAGCTAGGAGCAAATTCATATCTTACTTCATTTTTTTTGCAAGACTCTAGGTAATCGGTTGTTAGAATGGTGTACTGATCCTTGCTCTTCTGTAACTAAATCTTGAACGTACCTATGAAACTTCTTCAATTTATAGTTTACGCAATGACAATGTTAGTTTACGTTGTCATGGTGCATGGTAACTTGGTGTCGCAGTAGTATTGACAAGGTAATCCATGTCAGCATATCTTTTCATTGTTTACATTGTATAGTCGCATATGTGTCTCAATTTCTTTTTCCTCCTCCACGAGAGTGCATCACTACGTAGGCCAAACCTACAAACCTACATGCAAGCCTAGCAGCTAGTAAAGCATCGTTATCTTGATTAGGTGGCTGTAGAAGGCCAAAACGAAGAGGGATGTGGTTCACCCCATCCATTGAAGCCCATGTTGTCGGCCACCAGATCCATGATGCAAAAAGTAAAGGTACTCTTACTTGGTAAACTACTCCGTACCATACATTTGTACTAATATCTATGTCTTATAGTCCATGCATTTCTCCATAAACCAATATACGATTCATGTCTATTGGAGAATAACCCCATGCTTAGGGTGTACTGTTGGAGAAGAACCCCCATACCTAGGTGTTGTACAAACTAATGTAATAGTGGACTAAAACGCCCCAAGAGCAATGCCATATGTAACCAATCAAGGACAATATTGTAACTTCCAGTTGTATATGAATAAATAGGATCCTCGAGGGACAAAGAACGGGGGGCTCCCCCTTCATTCAACAACCATCCTCACTCTCTTCCTCTCATCTTATCCCCCATGGATCTAAGCTTAGGACCCTCCCAGAGATGGAGAGCCTTTGCCATGCTTGGCACTTGTTCCAACAATATCATTAACTAACAGAGTTACTAATCTACCCTACATTTATATAAGAGATAAGTCCATTTTAACCCCCCTAACTCTTGACTTTGTCTAAAATGCACTCTCTACCTCTAAAATCGGACAAATAACACCTCCATCTAACAACACTGGACATTTTAACCCCCTAAGCAAACCAGGGTGGTTTTTTTGGCCTATATGGCAGCTCAGTCAGAAATCAAAAAAGAAAAAAGAAAAGCAGTGGGGCTCATTTTAAGTATCATCTTCTTCCCACTGCTCATCTCTCTCTTTCTCTCCAAATCCACCCATTGTTGCCGCCTCCACTGTTGGTATTTGTTACGCACACAGGTAAATCCGTAAGCGCACGGATACCATTGTAGCACTTCACCTCAGAATATTCCAAGGATTATCAAATCACATGAACGTATGTGTATCTAAGAATGTGATTCTATCTAAGGACAACAACTGATGATAGGATTGGCTACAGAAGACTCCTATGGACTTAACTAGCTAACCTAAGTTAAAGGTAAAACTTTATCGAGTGCTTCGGGCACCGGCCTTCTCCTGGTCTGCCAGGGTGAGTCCGGCCTTGAGCTCATAGATGTACCCAAACGTGAAGGAATGCAAAGGACCGACATGGCTATCACCACTTGCCGCCTACCTCACTTTCCGTGGAGCACACAACAAACGAGGGTAACTGTTAACTTAGACACCACGCCTAAGTTATTGACTAATACTCTAAGAAGAAGCATCCGCTGAGGTACAAGCCAGAAGAAGGCTGATAACTCCAACACTTCTTCGGAACTACAGTGGAAGAATGTCGACAAACCCGACACTCCTCCCGAAATTCTCTGAGAGAACTCCGATAATTTGGGGCACTCCTTCCGGATCTTCCCCTCACTCTCTCACAATTCCAACATACTAAAGTAAAGCCTAAGATATGAAAGTGAGTTATACTCTACTTTGTTGTGTGTTGTGTGTGTTGAGATCCTCCTTTTATAGCCATCATATGATGGTTGGAATGGCGGTTGTGGAGGTAGGTATACCCACAATCGTCATTGGGCAGCAACCAGAGACTACCACGTGTAGGGTGGAGATGGGGGGGCCACAAGGTCGATTCAGCCCAAACAACTATGGGTCCCACCCCCCATCTCCTCCTTTGGCTGGGAGACTAACAGTGGGTCCCTATGGCGGTTGAGAATGGTTTAGCCCCACTTTAAGTTGGTTTGACCGTTAGGTGGGACCTCCAATCCTTGTACTCACGTATGATTGGTGGAGGTGCATTTTGTTGCATGGAGGGTGTGTTCTCCAAGAAATCACCTACATACTAATATTTATCAAAACTTGTGGAAATGATCATTAATAAACCCCTACCACTAAGTTTGGTATTATATTTTGCATCCTTTTATGCAGGAGTTGACGGTTAAAGTTTGCACTTAACAACTGTCAACACCCACGCTCCCCGAGGACGCTGGTGCTGGTTGGCCTCCTCTACCCAGGCCCATTGCTAGATACCGGGCACCGACGCCACCATTTGGGAGCTCGTGCTCCTCAAGCCACCGCTGACCCTATCTTCTCCGAGCATGACTAAGGGTAATGGGACGAGCTCCATGTCCTAGTGATGTGACCATCAAGTATAGGCATACAACGAAGCATGATAAATATAAATCATTGACAAAGAATATATCGAATTAATGTACGATCTACAAGATATTCAAGTCCAACGAGTTTTGGAATCCAGTTCGGCCTCCAGAGACAGTACTGACTTCAAACGAACCTAGAGCCTTCATGCCAACTCCGATTTGCGTGACCTTGGACTTGTTGGAAAGCTTATCTCGTCACCTTTCAAACATATCTAGTATCATATCAAATTCATCTCGAGTCAATGGGAATCGTCAATACAAAACAGTGTTATTGCTGAAACCGAACTTGGAAGTGTCTCCCTCCACCTTCATGAACCAGCACCTAACCCTAGCTTTATTTTCATCTATAAATAGATTTGTACACCTTGGGTTTTTGTAGTCGAATTTTGCCAAGTATCATTCACCTTGTCTCTAGTCCTCACTCAATTAGTCGGCGACTATAGATTCAGAGCCCCTAATAGTTGGTGTGTTGATTTGCCGGGTCAATTAGATCTACCACTTCAATCGCAACTATTCCTTTGTTCTTAATGACCTATTCGCAATATTTAGATTTCATCTTATCTTCTTCTTGCAGTGTTCTCTCGTTTGCATTGCAGGGATCATCAACCGCGTGCCATGGTTGGTACAATGTCGTTTGTGGTGTAGCAATTGCACGGTGTCCTGGACTTGTTCTGGTTGGTAGCCACGTTGCAAACGTCACACTCGATCAAAGCGTGAGTTATCACCTCACCAGAAGATCGAGCCACGAGAGAGAGTGTCATCACCTTGTTAGCGAAGGGACGAAAAAGGAGAGGAGCAGTGGAGTGCTGCAGTGCCACCGACGGTGCTTGGAAAAGGGGGTGCTTGACGAAGAGAGCTGCTCGAGAGAGAGGACCACAAGCAGCTTGTGGCGGTGCCGCTATCGAGCTCCGCATCCTTCCACATCCCCTGAATGCTTCGCTGCCAAGCCTCGTCAAATATGGGTGAGATCAAAGGTGCTCCGACGAGCTCCGTCTCTCCTAGGTGATCGAAGGGGCTTCTGGTGGAGTGATATTTGTGTTGTCGGTAATAAACCTAGTTCTTGGAAGGACTTAAAAGCAATGATGAGATCTAGATTTGTACCCAATTATTATAATCCTGATTTACATAAGAAAATGCAAAATTTGAAACAAGGGAATAGAACCGTGGCAGACTACCATCGGGAGTTTAAAATTTGTATGTTGTACGGTGGTATAGGGGAGTCTAGAGGAGATACAATTACAAGGTTTATACAAGGGCCTGGTTTAAAAGTTCAGCATAGGCTTGTAAAAAAACTCATAGCCATTTTTTAAGTTACTTTTGCTTGCTTGTGATATTGAAAGTTAGATTGAGAAAGAAAGAAAAATGCCGATGACACATGAGAATATTCTTATGCCTTCTATTGTATTTAACATCGTGCAGGAACGTAAAAACAATTTTGAAGAAAAGCATAATAAAGCACCTAAATTAGCTCAAGTGAGCATTTCAGGTAACTTAACTGATGCTCAACTGGACCAAGGTAAGAAAGATTGTGATATGCTAGAATTGTCCACAGATTATGCTATGTTAGAGCAACCTCTAGTGGAACGAATTTCTAATTTGCCTTTATTACAAGCTGAAAGTTCAGATTGTGTTGATATTGATAATGCTTGTAATGAGGAAGAGTTGTGCAATGCTTCACTTATATACATGCCACAACTAGTGAATGAGCACGTTACTTCTATTTCTGAATATTTGGTTTCCACTCAAAATAAATGTGTCTTTGCTATTGCAGATGACCAAGAAGAGCTGAAAATATTATCTTCTTTACGTACTTTAGCTTCGAATTTGATGTTCTTTGTGATCTAAATACCTTGGAGAAGAAAATGTATGATTTTCCATGTTTTTTTCTTGAAATAGTTATCATGTCATTGGTAAATATAATAATAGAGGAGATTATATGGTGCGTCCTGTTTATATATGTTCAGATATGAATACTTCTTTAAATATGGAAAAACCTGAGAAACTAAATGGTTCGTACAACGTTGATACTACTGGGATAAATTTACCTAAACTTGTTTTGAAGATCATTGACAATATTCAAGAAGGGGAGTGTTGTGCGCTATTAGATTATATGGTCAAGTCTCACTATCGTTTTAAGACATGCTCATTAATTAAGGTGAGTTGGTTTCCCCTTAATGTAAATTGGAATTATGAGGAACAAATGATGCTACTCAATGATTGCTTGTTTACTATTTCTTCATGTAATCTCTCCTATGATAACAATTGCAACAAGAAACTGAGGACGGTTTCCAAACAAGAAGAGGAGGATGATGTGACCATCAAGTTTTGGAATCTAGTTCAGCCTCCAGAGATAGTACTGACTTCAAATGGATCTAGCGCCTTCATGCCAGCTCCGATTTAGGTGATCTTGGACTCATTGGAAAGTTTAAGTCGTCATCTTTCAAACACATCTGGTCTCATATCCAAATTCATCCCGAGTCAACAGGAATAGTCGAAACAAGACAGTGAAGTTAGTGAAACCGAACTTGGAAGTGTCTCCCTCCACCTTCACGAACCAGCACCTAACCCTAGCTTTATTATCATCTGTAAATAGATTTGTACACCCTCAAAAACAATTGGGTTTTTTTAGTTGAATTTTGCCAAGTGAAATTCACCTTGTCACTAGTCCTCTCTCGATTAGTCGGCGACTATAGATCCAGAGCCCCTAATAGTTGGTGTGTTGATTTGCCGGGTCGATTAGATCTACCACTTCAATTGCAACTATTCCTTGTTCTTAATGACCTATTCGCAATATTTATATTGCATCTTATCTTCTTCTTGCAGCGTTCTCTCGTTTGCATTGCAGGGATCATCAACCGCATGACATGGTTGGTACAACGTCGTTTGTGGTGTAGCAATTGCACGATGTCCTAGACTTGTTCTGGTTGGTAGCCACGTTGCAAACGTCACACTCGATCAAAACAAGAGTTATCACCTCACCAGAAGATTGGGCCACGAGAGAGAGCGTCATCACCTTGTTAGCAAAGGGACGAAGAAGGAGAGGAGCAGCGGGGTGCCGCAGTGGTGGTTGGCCGGTGCTTGGAGAAGGGGGTGCTTACGAAGAGAGGTGCTCGAGGGAGAGGACCACAAGCAGCTGGAGGCGGTGCCGCTGTCGAGCTCCGTATCCTTGCACATCCCCTGAATGCTTTGCTACCAAGCTTCATTAGATATGGGTGAGATCGAAGGGGCTCCGCGAGCTCCGTCTCTCCGAGGTGGTCGATGCCGCGCTCCCCGCCCCTGCCACTTTCTTCTTGGTGCCACTAGCGATGTGGGCTAATGCCAGATCTGTGTCGCCATGCCATTGGCAGCCACCTCCCTGTCCTCTTCTCCAGCGATGGCTCCCAATCTACGACAAGTGGTGCCACCAGGTCTCTTCCTCCGTCATGTCTGCGGGCCCGATTTAGGCCGCTCGCCACCGCTTTCACCTTGTCCCTTTGCCGCCATCTATCTCCTCCACTAGTCTCAACACACTGATACCATATTTCGTGGAGGAGGGCAAATCTATGGGGGAAGAGCAATGGGAATGAGCTCGCCAGGGGCTGAGGGAGTGGGAGCGATGGAGGTCAGGATGGAGCGGTTGCTTTGTCGCGTTATCAGGGAGGGTGGGGAGAGTGAGACAGATGGGGAGGAAGAAGAAGAGTGGAACTGGCTAGCGGGACCCCCTCCCCCCTAAAACTGCTATGGGGTGAAATGTCCGGTTTTGATAGTTTGGGGGTGTCAGATACCCGATTTTACCGTTCTAAGGTGTGTTTTAGAAAATGCGGAGAGTTGAAGGGTGTAAATGGACTTTTCCCTTTACATTAATACGTTTGTCGTATAGTTGATGCATGTCTCACTAAATCAATGATTAATATATTGGCTATAAATTTCCGATAGATCAACATAAAAAATAGAGTAACGTGTACGACCAGTCTCTAAACTTGTCCTTCGGTGTCAACTATGTCCTCGTACTCTCAAATTGCATACCTAGATCCTAAAACTTGCAAAGTGTGACATTTGGTTCCTAAATTGCCATGATCCCTCTAAGATCCTAGGTGGCGCTAACGAGGCAAATGGGGAGTCCACTTACAATTTCCCTTTTCTTTTGTATTCTTTTCTCTTTTTTTCTTTCTCATGCTCTCTTTTTTACGATTTATTTTCCTTCAGTGTTTTTGTCATTCTTCCATTTTAGTTGCCACCATCGACTTTGAGGAGAAGCAGGCTTCGAAGACGGGTTCGAGGAGGAGGAAGGCTGGGTTGCAACGGAGGGCAATAGTGCAGAGGTGGAGGATGGAGTAGAGGGTGAGTAGTGATACGACGTGGTGCTGCGGAAGGAGACCATGGCATGGGCGCAGGCTTACTGGCAGCCAGTGCTGTCAATACCATCAATGGCCCTCTATCCACGTCAGGAAAACTAGCATTAATCTGATGCTACTTTCTTTAGTTATATCTTATTATCAAAGAAGCATGAATTGTTTTAACCCAATGATAACAATAGCTATGTCAAAGAAGTTCACCGTCCTACATATTTAAATGTTATGGCAATTCGGCTAAATAGAAGAAGAATTTAGGGATCTGAAAGTGCATTTTGAGAGTTCAGGGACCTGGATAACATATAGGAACAAGTTTAGGGACTAGTCGTGTACTTTACTCTAAAAACACTATTACTAGTAATTTGCTATAGTAATATCTTAACTACCTTAACAGATTCAAATATGAAGTATACTAGTAATTTGAATCTACAATATATCCAAAATAATTTTTCATCCAATCATTTAAGGGGGAAAAGTGGATGGCTGGTTGGCTATGCCCCCTCACAGCTCATGAGTCATGAGGAGGAAGAGCAGATGGTGGGTTCCAGTCATATTACTCTCACAACTAGCATACCCCCTCATGTACTCTAAACGAACCTTTGGCTACCTATTGCATTCTCAAAGTAAGAAACAACAATAACAAATCAAGTGGACCTAGTAGCTAGAGCCTTAGGTGGTACAAAGAAGCCCACGATGAGAAAGAGGTAGTCCAATCCCTCTATTGAAACCTATGTTATTAACTATTACGTATACTCACCTATTTGACCGTTGTATTAATATACTTGCCATATAGTTGATGCATTTCAATGTAAAACCAACGATTCAAATATTGATTTTTTTGAAAGATCCAAATATATAAACTTTACTATGAATCTATCACTGAAAATAAGTAAAAAAAATTTTCATCCACCTATTTAAGAAGGTGGACAAGTGGACAGTTGGCAGGCCCACTGATGTGCCCTCTCACACCTCATGAGTCATGATGATAAAGAGCGAACGATGGGGCCCATTCATACGCCTCTCGCACCCTGCACACCTACCCATCTATTTTAGCCAGACCTTTGGCCAGCTCTACTATTAAAATGGAGAAGTAGTGCAACCCCCTATTAAAACCCATGTTATTAAATAGTATATCTATTCAACACATTAATGTTGTATCTATATTTTTGTTTTATAGTCGTTGTATTATAAAGTAAATGAGTGATTCATATATTGAATATATTTTTTGATAGATCCAAATATAAAGTCTACTAATAATTTGTCACTACATATGAATCAAAACAAAATTTTCATCCACCCATTTACGGTGGAAAAGAGGATGGCTGGTTGTCCCACCAACATGGCCCTTCACACTTCATGAGTAGAATGGATGGTGGATCCCAGTCATATGCCTCTGACAACTAACACACCCACTATCCCTAAAAAAAACTAACATACCCACTCATGTAGTCTAGACAAACTTTGGCTGCCTAGTAATCTCAAATAAAGAAGCAATGTTAACAAACACCTTCCCTGAATAGAGTGGACCTAGTAGCTAGAGACTTAGGTGGTACAAGGAAGTCCATGGTCAGAAAGAGGTAGTCCAATTCCTCTATTCAAACCTATGTTATTCACTATTAGGTATATTCACTTATGTTACCTTTGTGTAATTTTTTTTCGTAGTTGATGAATTCCAAAGTAAACCAACGATTCACTTACGAAATATATTTTTTCTTTTTAAAAGAACCAAATATATAAAGGTTACTAGCAATGTGTTGCTAAAGATTAGTCCAAAATAAATTCCATCCACCTATTTAAGAAGGTCAACAAGTGGATGGTTGGTAGGCCCACCGACGCACCCCCTCAAACCTGATGAATCATGATGAGGAAGAGCGAACGATGAGGCCCACTCATATACCTCTCACACCCTGCACACCCACCCATCTCTTTTAGCTAGACCCTTGGCCATTCTACTATTGAGTAAATCTTCCACGACGTGTCAAGAGCAGGATGGTGTGTCCTAATTATATGCCTATTATAACTAGCATATCCATTTATCTAGTCCAGAGAAACGTTTGGCTACCTATTATATTCTAAATTAAGAAATAATTTAGTAAACACCTTCCTGAGTCGAGTGGACCTAGATTATTAGGTGGTAAAAAAAAGCCCATAGTAATAAGGAGGTAGGCCAACTGTTCAACCCCTCTCGTTGAAAGCTATGTTATTTAACTACTAGATATACTCACCTACTTTATCTTTACCTTCGTATTAATATCTTTCTTGCATAATTGATGCATTTACAAACTAAACCAATGGTTCACATATAGTATATAGTTTTTTCAATAGGTCCCAATATGTAAAAGTAATGATCCGTCACTAAAGATAAGTTCAAAAATAAATTTCCATCTACCTATTTAAGAAGGTAGATAAGTAGACAGTTGTAGGCCAACTGACACATGCCCACTCACACCTCATGAGTCATGATGAGGAAGAGCAAACTGTGGAGGCCACTCATATGCCTCTCGCACCCGGCACACCAACCCATCCGCTTTAGTTGGACCTTTGGCCACTGTACCATCTAACCAAGCAAAGCTGTCAAAGAAAATAGTAGGAAATAACAGCAGTAACAACAGCTCACAGCCGTAAAGCTCATACACTGTTGATATTTTTGAACAACATTACTTAGAAATAAAACCCAGGCAATGGCGCCAGAAATAAAGTCGGTATTTTTATCATGATTACAGATATAATCCGCAAGCGTACGGATATACCGCTGTAGCATTTCACCCGAAGTATTTCTAAGGTATCGTATTTATTTAATCCCAAGAGAAGATATGGTAAGAGAGTACTATGTTATTAATTTGCATCACACTTATGTAATCACAGACTAATGCAGGGGTTAGGTGTTTGTTGACTAAGGGTAAGATTGACACAAGAAGGATAAATCAAGACTAAGTGGAGAAGAAATAAGAAAGTCTATTTCTGTACTTCTAGTATATAGTCCTTTTAGTATACACTTGCTAATGTACAACCATATGGCCAAAACACCCTAACAATGCCCTCCTGGTATGTCTAGAAACCACCCCTGATTGCCGAGTTCCTTATGACATTCCATCATGACTATACAATCGGTTATGGATACGAAGGAGTACCCTCACCAGGAACAGTTCTTAGCCCTATATACGCACGTGGAAGAATATTTGTATTGAGCTATCACTATCAGCGGCCCACCTTTACAGTTCCTTGGTATATAGCACCACTTAATGATATTTAATAATCTAAGCACCTCGCTTACATTACTAAATACTACTCTGTATCTCTACATATGACATAGAGCAATCACCTGAATGAACATTAAACCAATACCATTGCATCTCTCTGGTAAGCTAGCTATATAATTAATACGAGACAAGTATAAACCAAGGTTGGTACTCGTATAATTATGCAAGTAAAGTAAATGACCAAAACTATATATAGAAGAATATTTCATTATTGAATAAATTCTTACAAGAGAGGAAATAGCCACTAGAACCATAACCGAAATCTCCGGAAGACTTGAAGAACTCTATAACTATTCTAATTCTAACTCCACTAGTGCTAGAACAAAGTAAACTACTAAGGAGAGCTTTTCTTGATTCCTCTTGGTGTGTGTTGGAATGGAGAATGAGAAGTCCTTTTATAGCCTTCAAATGATGGTTTTGGAAATGTCGAAATCACCCTTCAACCGCAATTGGGGAGGCATCTGGGATGTCCACATGGAAGGAGATCCCCATCGGTGCCAAGGTCGGTTCGACCGAACCCTAACCTGGTCCGTTGGGCCTCCGCTTCCTCCTGAGCCCTCTCTTGTGTGTCCTCAGACTTATGGTATGTTGGTTGGGCCCCTTTATGGATGTTAAATTGGGTTTATGGGCCCATCCATCCATATATCGGCTTCCGATGTAATTTTCCATCATTCCTCCTTTATTTATATAGTTATCTTCTGCAAGCAAATACTTTGTCATGTACAAGTAGCACTAGATTATTTATAAATATAATATGCATGCAAACTTTGCTAGTTCTCCATTATTGTTGGGAATATTGACGGTTGAAATTGGTCTATAACGACCATCAACAAAACCCCCCAATCTTAAACCTTTACTCATCCCGAGTAAAGAACATCAAGGTTAAGTCATGGTTGTTGATCAGGAGTTGCTGCTATGCTGTATATCTCAAATATTCAAGGTGCAAAGTATGAGTACTCTCTCTCGAATTAAGCAAGTTGGCACGGTGGCTTACCCATACACACCATACCCGTAGGGCATCATGCTTCTCATTGTCTTGGGCGGTTGAGAGACAGAACGGTTAGTTAGAGTATACTCACTCATCCCTTGTCTAACTTTTATTCTGTAGATTTTCAAATGATTTTGCAAATAAAATCCAAGTTCCACAAATGATTCTCTCATTCACTCAAGAATGTGTATGTATACTCATCACAAAGATATTGCCTTATTTATCCCTACTCTATAGGTCATGTATGTAGAGCTTGGTGGGGATAGAATGAGGTATACTTGCAATCACATAGATTACTGAGTCAAAACCCGGACCAAAGAAGATAGCAAAACATACTTTTGATCAAGATTTGTGCAAGTGTGTGGTATCATGGTAGATATGTATGTGATAATATGACTCCTTTTGTATACCCCTTCTTCCTTTGAAACTTGAGAGAGTGTATGGGTAGCTTCTTCTTGTCTCTCTTTTTTTTATTTTTTTTCATCATCATGCCTCATACTTTGTATGAGCAAGATTTTCTTTTTCTCTTTTTTCATAGTCATACCTCTTTTTATTTTGAATGATAATTTTGGAAGTTTTGAATGATAATTTTGGAAGAAGAGAGGCATAAATAATGTGGAGCATTTATTTCGTGGATGAAGTGGATGAAATGGATGCTAGCTTCCAAAGTAGAAGTTTTGCATTTGTGTGTGTATGTGGTGGATGTGTAATCTTGATCATAAAGTATGAGAAGCATCTCATAAAGGTCGTATGAATTTTGACAAAGTTCAATGGAATTACAAGCAACCATAGTATAAAATTTTTCAATGCAATGAATATATAGCTCTGGTAGGAATTTACATCAAATGAGAAATTCTCTAAGTTTATCATTTTGAAAATAAAACTCCGAATTACCGGTCAAACTCAGAACAAGATCATAGTAACTCTATTCTACCATCCCATATCTCTCAACAACTAAGACTTACATATGCCATGTGCTATTCACATCTCTCAGGTTCCCGGATAATATTTGGCCTTCCAACTTAAAACTTGAGAAAGTACTTAACTTATGAATAAAATAGAGCAATTATTCATCTTTTCAACATAGAGAACTAAGCAGTCTTACATAGCATAGTAAAATCTATCCTATATTTTTGTTCTTTTTATGTTTTGCAAATTTTTATTTTGTTTTCAACTTTATAAATACATCATGAAAGGAAATATACAATTTGGAAAGGGAAATGATACAAATCACCTTGGTAGGGGGAGATACATCTCCCCCCAAGCTTGCCTTTTGCTCAGGGTCCTTGATAGGGATTGAATCCTTGGGGGCAAAAGTAGGCCTGCCAGTCGGCCTGCTGCCACATCATGTTGTTGAAGTTTGTCATTTGTGCATTAACATTTTGCTGCCACTCCTGAGATTGCACGATGTGTCCTTCGAGCATGTGTTGAATTACTCCTGTTTGCAGCTCAAGGTTGCCCATCCTCCGAGTGAGTTCACCCAAATCCCCTCGAGAGGAGACAGAGCGACACATTCGGCTGAAAGATGGTAGACCACTTGAGCTGGAGGAACGTGAGTACCCCCAGTGCACGTCGTGGGGTGCTTAACACCGGTTGTCAGTAGCACTTTGCCAGGATGAACCTCCAGCCTCCTTTTGAGGGACTTGGGTCCAACCAGGGGCATCCTCAGCTAGGACCCAATCATCCTCTTACATTCGCACTGGTGGTGAATAAGATGATTCTTCTTGAGGTGTTTCTCTGGCCATATTTCGAATTACCCTGCGTTCAACATTTGCACGAGATTCCCCTTTCGACTAAAGAGGGATGATTAGCTTTTGGTAGTTGTACAAATAAAAACCCCGGGCTAGGTAACGGGATTTCATTCGTACAACCGGGAAAGAAAAATATAAGTGAATCATCTGGACCGGATTTGAGTTTATGGTCTTGTATTAACAAATGTCTCGTTAACATAAGAGCAGGGGTTGAAATGTAAGCAATTTGAGCACCCCTCAAAACCCCAACTTCATAAGCTATACGAGATACTAAAGATGTACACTCAATCAGGTAGGTGAACTTAAAATTTTCTAACCATTAGCGAATCATGCATTGTATAGGAGAAACCTTTATTTAATTAACCATGGCATATAAGAGAATCAGCTCAACTTCAAGCACAATTCTAATATCAACTCTAGGAAACAAAGTCAAACCAAGCCACTTATGCAAAAGCCTTAGAGTAGGATTATGGATGTCATTTGTTCTAGGCTTTCTACCGAATTGTTCGCCTGTGACACTCTGCCAAAACTTGTTTTTATCAAAGTTGGAAGTTGCCTTCCAAAAATTTATTTTACAAGTTTTGTGAAAGCCCAGAAGTAGACTTAATTCTTTCCAAGAAAGGTGAAATTCCTTACGGAAAAACCGAAAAGAAATTCCATCATCCACTTCTACCAGGGTGCACAAAAATTGCAAGGTAAGTAAACGAGAGCATGGCTCATCCACTACTGCAAATTTGTCCCATCCTATAACTTGCCAAACGTTGTGAAAATCAACATCCATACCTATTTTCTGTAGAAGATTTGGGTCGTATGCTCTAGTGTGAGCAAACGTCCAATCCTTAGGTATGTGATAGGCTTGCATTTCTCGGTCACCTACGAGGTCGAGGTTGGAGTCGTTGAGGAGCTTTGGTGAAGCATCCACCTCCTCCATGGATGCATCGGCGGATGAATATGCGCTCGACTCGTCTTGGTGGTGGCTCGATCTTGAGCTTGATCCCTTCTTGAATAAGCCTGAAATTCTTTTCTACATCACTGCAACAAATTAGCAATAGCACAAGACAAACTCAGCCAGGGGTTAAGCTAGTGAAATGAAATTTACTCTACCCGTCGGTTAATCTTGCACCAAACCAAAGCGACTTGCAAATGCTTGAAATTAAAGCATAATGCAGGGAATAAACTTGAGACCAACACTTCAAAGCTAGAAATGAAGTTTGAGAGCAAGGGAGCTTGTGAGCGGGAGTTGAAAATGTGTTGAAATGGGATCAACACCTCTCTCCCAGCCATCTCCAATTTATAGAGAGCTCCCAACAGCCAAATATGAGATGTGGGGCCCGCTAGCTGTTGCTCCACAAAGTGGCGCAGCGGACCGTTGCTTCCTTGGTTCGGCCGAATCCAAGGTGTGTCCCACCGGCCCCAAACTTAGCGATTGGATTCCAACGACTAGTTGAAGGGGGCCATGTGGAAATTGGCCAAAAATATTTTATTTTATTTTTGCTCAACATTTCATTTCATAAAATTGTTGTCTCAAAAATTATTCCCAATTTACAACATTTCATGCAAAAATTTTGAAAAAAATAAACATGCTCTAATGCAAGAATTAAATCGAGTGAAATCAAATATGGGATACATACCAATTTACCTGTTGGCAAGGGCGACGTCATTTTTAGTCCGAGGAGCAAGATTGTACCTCTGTCATGCTTTAGCTCGATGATGAGGCACCCTGTCCCGGAGGCGTAGGAACGAGTGATGCTTTCTTCAGACGCCACACCTTCTTCACCTTTGGTGTGGTTGCTGGCTTCTTGGGAGTTGAGGTTATAGTCTTTTTAGCCTGTATTCCTGGCTTCGTAGCTGTCGTCTTAGGATTCGGATGAGGCCTTGCCTTCCCTTCCCGTTCCAAGACGTTCACCATGAAGGCAGTGAGGCTATCCGTCTTTGGGTATTTCACTTCAATTTCTCTGATATTCTGCGGGTTTGGCCCGTACTTGATCTTGACCATGGAGCATTGCTCCATTCTCAGCTGAAACTCAAAATTCTCCTCCCTTCCATTAATGTGGAGCCGGATTTCTCCAGCTCCCACATCAATATTTGCTTTTGCGGTACTTAGGAATGGCCGCCCTAGGATAAGCGGAGTCTCCTTGTCGGCGTCCATATCCCGGACCACGAAATCCACGGGGATGAAAAAATCCCGGATTTTCACCGGAATATCCTCAGAAATATCCTTAGGATAGTGAACTGAGGAATCTGTCAGTTGAAGGTGCATCGGTGTTGGGATAACACCGTGAAGTTCAGCCTGTCGAAGACCTCCTTGGGCATAACGCTGACGCTTGCTCCAAGGTCGCACAGGGCTTGGTCGAAGTGTTGTGTCCCGATCGAACAAGCGATCATGGGACACCCTGGATCCTTCTTCTTAGGAAGCCGGTGGAGTATAGCGTTGCCACACTCCTCCGTCAATTTTACCACCTCCGTGGTTGGCATTGGTTGCTTGTTGTTGAGGATATCCTTTAGATAGCGAGCATAGATTGGTACTTGCATTGCATCCAAAAGAGAGACGTTGACGTGAATCATTCGGATCACATCAATGAAGCGAGCAAACTGCTCATCCGCGGATGGCTTCCGGTTATGTTGAGGAAATGACAGCATGTTGGTGTCGCAGTATTCCTGCGACATTGCCTTCTCCTGCTGCATGGTTTCTTCTTCTTCAGCTGTGTTAGATGGTGTAGCATTCTTGCCATCCTTGTCTGTTCCTGCAATGTTAGGATATTGCGGGTCACGAGTGGATTTTCCTCTCCTCGTGGTCATCGCTTTAACATTTTCTAGAGAAGGTTCGGGTTACCCCGGAATCCTCCCAATTTCGTTAGCAGGAATCAGTGCAGCAAGCTAAGCTAGTTGAGTTTCGAGCATTTTATTAAAGCTTACATGGTTTTAGAAAGCAGAAGCAAAGCCGTCTAACTTGACATTTATATTTTCTAGAGCCTTGTCATTTGCAGCTAATTTCTTTGATAAAGCATCGGTTGTTTTAGCTTGAGAAAAAACAAGGTCTTTTAAGGAGGGTTGGTTGAAATTACCGTTATTACCTCCTTGGTAGAAAGGGCGAGGCTGGTTCCACCCTTGACCTCCTTGTGGATGGTACCTGTTGTTGTTGTTATTCATGAACATTACATCTTCACGGGTCTCCGGAGAATTTGTGCTAGAGTGACCGGTACTACCGCAGACTTCACACGTCATGTGTGAGTCCAAGGCCTTAACGGTACCTTGCTTCACGTCCTTTTCTTTGTCATCCAAGCGTTTCGTGATGGTGTGCAAGCATTTCCGTCTTCTTGATGGTGTGCATGCCCCTTTGATGGGTTTGGAGTCGTTCTTCACTCCACCCCATGTTGGATACCATCTTCTTGATCAGATCTGTTTCTCCTGTAATGGTCTTCGAGAAGAAGGCTCCTCCAGCTGCAGCATCTAAATGGTCTCGTGATGAGGGGTGTTAGTCCGTTGTAGAAGCTCTATAGAATCAGCCACTCGTCCATCCCATGATGAGGATAGGCGGCGACATATTCCTGTAGCCTTTCCCTTGCTTCCGGGATCGTCTCATCTTTCATCTGCTGGAAGCTAGATATTCTTCCACGAAGGGCATTGGTTTTGTCCATCGGGAATAACTTAGCAAGGAACGCTGTTGAGCATCTGTTCCAGGTGTCAACCGTGGCACGTTGGCATAAAACCGTTGTTTTGCTCTCCCAAGAAGAGAGAATGGAAACAGTCGGAGTCGGATGGCATCACAGCTGACTCCTTTGATGGTGTAAGTACTACATATCTCCAGAAACTGTTGTAGGTGAGCACTTGCGTCCTCAATCAGCTTGCCACATAACGAGCTAGCCTGCACCATAGTGATCAGGTTGGTCTTGAGATCAAAGTCCACATCTCCCACATTGATGCAGGCCCAACGGGCACGTTGTTAGCGGAGGGAGCGGCGAACTCGCGGAGTGTCTTTTCAGCCATAGTCTTGAAAGTTGGAGGCACGAGGTTGTCTGGTCTCTCTGCCGACAAAAACTTCTAAGGAGGAACAACATGTGGTTTAACGCTCCTAAAGAAGGCTTCAGAATTGTCTTTGAAGTTTTTCGGCAAGTCGAAACAAGTCATGCACTACCCTGTTTTCACGTAAAAGTTAGCATGCAAAAGATAGTGATCACACATACATGGATGTTAATTAATAACATTTAGTAACCTCTTAAACCAATTATCTTCCTCGGCAACAGCACCAGAAATGCTTGTTGATATTTCTTAATGACATTATTTAGGAATTGAATCCCAGGAAATGGCACCAAAAATGAAGTTAGTATTTCCTCATTATTACAGATATAATCTGCAAGTGCACGGATATACCACTGTAGCATTTCACCCGGAAGTATTTCCAAGGTATTGTATTTATTTAATCACAAGGGAAGATATGTTAAGAGAGTACTATGCTATTAATTTGCATCACACTTATGTAATCACAGACTAATGTAGGGGTTAGGCATTTGTTGAATAAGGGTAGATTGACACAAGAAGGATAAATCAAGCTAACTCTCTCTAAATAGTAATCTAGACTAAGTGGAGAAGAAATAAGAAAGTCTATTTCTGTACTTCTAGCATATAGTCATTTTAGTATACACTTGCTAATATACAACCATATGGCCAAAACCCCCTAACAATGCCCTCTTGGTATATCGAGAAACCACCCCTGATTGTCGAGTTCCTTACAACAATCCGTTATGGCTATACAACAGGTTATGGATATGGAGGAGTACCCTCGCGAGGAATAGTTCTTAGCCCTATATATGCACGTTCAGGAATACTTGTACTGAGTTGTCACCATCAGCGGCCCGCCTCTACAGTTCCGTGGTATATAGCACCACTTAATTATATTTAATAATCTAAGCACCTCGCTTACATTACGAAATTCTACTCTATATCTCTGCAGATGACATAGAGAAATCACCTGAATGAACATTAAACCAATACCATTGCATCTCTCTGGTAAGCTAGCCATATAATTAATATGAGACTAGTATAAACCAAGGTTGGTCTCGTGTAATTATGCAAGTAAAGTAAAGGACCAAAACTATATAAGAAGAATATTTCATTATTGAATAAAGTCTTACAAGAGAAGAAATAGCTACTAGAACCATATCCGAATTCCCTGGATGACTTGAAGAACTCTAAAACTATTCTAATTCTAACTCCACTAGTGCGAGAACAAAGTAAACTACTAAGGAGAGCTTTTCTTGATTCCTCTTGGTGTGTGTTGGAATGGAGAATGAGAAATCCTTTTATATAGCCTTCAAATGATGGTTTTGGCAGTTGTAAATGTCAGAATCACCCTTCAACCATCATTAGTGAGGTATTTGGGACATCCACGTGGAAGGAGATCCCCATCGGTGCCAAGGTCGGTTCGGCCGAACCCTTACCTGGTGTTGACAATGAAATTTGGCAAGTATATGAATCGGAGTCAAGATCCAATCCTAAAGGGATTTGAAGATATGCGGAGATCTCGGCAATAGGATATACATCGGCTGGAAATCTGTATCAACCGATACAAAGTTCAATACGGCTAGCCGATATTGGCAAATTTGTTACACGATCAATGCCGCGTTCAAAAAAAGGGCTTCAACAATCTTGCCAGATAAGGATAGAGTCCGAGATAGGTAATTGTATCTATTAATTGTATCTATTCTATAACGATCAATGTGCCTTAGAGATTTTTTCGATAAGAGCCCGCCTAAGGGACTTGTTCGTCGATTAGAGTTGTATTAGGAAAGTATGAGCCGTGTCCGTTACGGATAATGTTGTATTTTCGGGTATAAATATAGGCTCGGGGTCTTGTAAATAATGAACACCAGTTCAATATACTCTCAGCGCATCGCCACCTTTTGTTACTTTTCTATTTCGACGAGTTTTTGCTTTCGAGTCGGGCTGCATCGGTTTCGATCTTCGACAAGAGGTAAAGCTTGATGGCGGTTTGTGTTATCAGGATTAGTGCTTACATCTTTATGACACTATAATCTTGCTTCCATGAACCACCTAGTTATCATATATGTTATATAATTTAGATTGATAGCATCTTCTACTTGCATCGGCTGGTTTCTATCTAGACATTAGCCAATAATAGGTAGATTATCATATTGATATAGATTATGACCGAGGGTAAACTCCTCAGCGGGGACTGTGAGGGCCCCCCTTTCTTAGTTCAGCCCAAGGCGTGAGGGACGTGTTTCCCGCTCTTTCCCCGGTGTGCCGGTGGCGTATAGGTTGCTTTGCACAAGAAAGGGCGGTGGTGCAAAGGATTATACAGGTTCGGACCACCGGCGAGGCGTAATACCCTACTCCTGTGTGATGGACTATGTGAATTCTTGTTCTCAAGAATCGGAACCCCTTTCCTCTAGGCCTGGGCCTCCTTTTATACTCCCAAGGGGACACCACATGGGCCGAATAGGCTATATTCTAGAGAAAAGGAAAAATATTCTTTTACAATTAAGGGCCACACTGTTGCTTACGGCGGAAGCCCTCCGTTCTGCAGCGCTGATGTGACCCCTGTCAGGGTGCGCATTACTCGTCTATGATGTCACGCACCATTCTTTATTAAATGGGGAAGACTTGCACGCTCCCCCGTACGTGGCGACGCGCGCCGGGTGATTAGACCTGGCTCACCAACCCCGACTTGGTGAGTGAGCCGGATCAGCTCACATGATCTTGATATGACATAAAGGGGCGCACAGCGTACCTAATGGCGTGCAGACGGCACGCCCGGCACTGTGCTGCGTCCGATCAGTCACTCGCACCGGTGTTGATGCAAAAAAACACACACTGGCCTGAGAGATTTGCTTTACTCTAGTGCAGGTCCAAAATTAGTTCTTTAAGTTCGAGGGCGTGCCAGTTGATTTGATCCTGCAATCAAAAAGAAAAATATGCAAAGAATATCAGTAAACGATAGTCAATCGGCTATCTAGCCGATTTCATATCGTATGTAACCTAGCCGATGCAATAAAACATGAATCGGCTGTAAGGTATAGTCAAAGATAAAACTAACCCTAAAGCTAGTATATCGGCTGTAAATATCAGTGTTACATAATCAATATATCAATATTACTTTAGAAATAAGCAATTGGGATAGATCGGACTGAACCGAGATAGTATAAATATCCCAAGTCTAAAATAACATGAAATAACGATTATAAAGACTCATGTTATAGCCGATATCTAGATTTAAGTATGTATCGGCTATAGCTCCGATACAACCTTATACTAGGATATTCTCTAGTAATAAATATATTAAACTATAACCAATTAGATTAGTATCAAGCTCAATATATTTATATTAGATTATATCCTGATATAAGGGGCAGATATAGAACATTAAACAAAGCATGAAACTAAGTAAAACACCTATATCAGGTAAGATCGGCTGAAACTCCGATACTATCCTTATTAACAACCATAAGGCAGGCTAGATATCATGATTCTAAATACGACTTAATAGGTTGGACTTAACCAATGCAGTATTAAGTATAAAGAGAAGCATAACATCTAGAAAATCAAGCTGATGGTTGCCTTTTCGGGATGGTAGATACATTTATATAATCTAAACCAACAAGATAATCTGCCGATGTCGACGAAACCTTAAAAAGAATCCAGCCGATGCGAGTAAATTGCATTGTCGATTTAAATTATACAATGTATATGATAACTCAGAAGTTTACAAAATAGAACTAAAGTGTCATAAAGATGTAAGCACTAGCCCCGATAATGCAAACTGCCATAATAAGATATACCTTTTTGTCGAAGATCAAAGTGATGCAGCACGACTCGAAAGCACAAACTTGTCGAAAAATAGAAAACAAAGGTGACGATGCGCCGAGATTGATTGAACGTTTGTTGTTATTATTTACAGGACCTCGGGATTATATTTATACCCGAAAATACAAACATTGTCCATCACGGACATGACTCATGTTAACCTAATACAAATACAACTAACAAACAAGTCCCTTAGGCGGACTCTTACCGGGAATATCTATAAGGAAATTACATAAAATACCCTAATTAATAGATACAATTGCCTCTCCAGGACTCTATCTGTGCATGGCAATCCGTATGAAGCACTCTAACTCAACCCGATGACGTGCACCGAGTTGTATTTCCAAAATCGGCTCAATCGGCTAACCCTGTCCGATTCTGACTGCCGATCCTGTCCGTAGCCGATTCGGACTACAACCGATTTTCACTCTGTTTCCAATACGATCTAATCTCTTGGATTCTCTTTGATTCTATCCTTATCTCTGATACTTGAATTACCAAATTTGGTCGTCAACACATGCCCCCCATGTCCGGAATATTTGGTAATGTTTCGGATTTGCCAAATCCTATCTCCGAGAGAATATCGCACTTTCCGTTTTTTACCGTTACTGCATTGCTTTAAATACTAACCGACAGCCCCGAGAAACTTCACACCGTTACACTGTTCCACCGCTCTAGCGATTTCCATCTTCTCTTACTTCGGCGATCTCCTCGGCGCATCAAGGCAACCTCCAGGCAACCCCTTCTCCGACCAACTTTCGCCCGCGGCGATGTCTTCCTCAACCGCTCCATCCGCCGCTCCATCGACCGAGTACGCAGAGGTAAGTTCTCATCGGCTAGATCCCCATTTCATGCAATAGATTTAGTTTTCTGCGATCTTAGTCCATTTTCTTGTTCCTCTTACCTCTTTGTTGTAGCATCTCGCCAATTTGATTGCAGTCCCAAGCCTGAACCATGAGAACCACTATTTCCTTGGCCCAATCGGCAACCTTGATCCTACTGAGTTCATTACTGCCGAAACCAACAGAATCCCATTCAGATTAGCAAGCCCAAATCTAGGGCACTGGAAAAATACTTTCAAGTCTTGACCGTCCCTAGAGAAAAGCTGGCCTGCATGGTATAAGCGCATATCGGCTAGCAAACAGAGCCATTGGGATGAGATAGGAATCGGCCAAGCCCTTGCTCTGACAATAGCAAATTCGGCTAAGGATAAGCCCCTAATGGCTTCTGCTAGTTACTTCTGGTCCAACACCATCAATGCTTTCACGTTTAATCAAGGGCCAATGACCCCCACTCTGCTAGACATCACTATGCTCACCGGCCTTGACATCACTTCATCGGCCAATCCTATGACATTGAACTCTAAAAACAGATTTGATTTCAAAACCAAGAGCATAGGAGGATGGTCTGGATTTATTTCAGCCAACATGGGTCAAGGTTCAGTTACCCCTCGAGAACACACGGCTTTTTTGTTGATGTGGCTGGAAAAATATCTCTTTTGTGGATCTAGCTGTGGTCCAACCTCCAACTGGCAGCACATAGCCGAAGCCCTCGAGGAGAAGAAACAATTTCCCTTAGGAAAAATCCTGCTCAGCTATCTCTATCAGACCCTGAGCAATGCATCGGCAAAACTAGCTATCGGCTATGTAGTTAGTGCAGGTGGCCCTTGGTTTCAAAGTAAATATCTTGAAATTTTTCATAAGCTCTTGGCATTTTTCATTATATATCATCAAGGAGTCATTTTTGCATTCATAATCTCAGATAATTGACTTATCACCAATAATGAATCACCCATAATTTCAACAGCATTGGCTTCAACTTCTCTTAATAACTGAAGTCCCTTGAGAACAGCTTCATATTCTGCTTGATTATTTGTAGAGTATGGTTTAATAGTAAAGGCAAACTGAAAACTTGCCCCTCTAGGCGATATGATTACCAAGCCGATACCACAACCATGAGTACAAACAGATCCATCAAAGAATAAAGTCCATGGCATAATGTCGATATTATCAATACTTGTATCCCCGTGTTCAACTATGAAATCAGCTATCGCTTGCCCTTTAACTGCCTTAGCCGATTCATATCTGAGATCAAATTTTGACAAAGCAAAAATCCACTTCCCAATTCGCCCTTTCAAAACTGGAGCCGATGGCATGTATCGTACTACATCGGCCTTACATACTATAATGCACTCATTGGAGAGTAGATAATGTCTCAACTTTGTGCAGGAAAAATATAAACATAGGCACAACTTCTCTACTGGTGAATACCTTGTTTCTGCATCCAACAGGCGTCTGCTAAGGTAGAATATAACTCTTTCTTTCCCCTCAACCTCTTGAATCAAGACTGAGCTGATAGAGTTTTGATCGGCTGACAGATATAGCTTAAATGGAATCCCTTTCTGTGGTGGTATAAGAACTGGAGGAGTACTCTAATATTCCTTGATATTGTCCAATTCTTGTTGCTGCTTCTCTCCCTAGATAAACTCTTGATCGGCTTTCAACCTCAGTAAAGGAGTAAATGGTTCTATTCGGCCAGATAGATTTGATATGAAAGCCGAACAAAATTTATTTTGCCGATCAATGATTGTTACTTGGTCTTGTCTTCTGGAGGTTTTATATCCTTAATTGCTTCAATACTCCTTTGAGGAATTTCAATCCCTCTCTCATGGACCAGAAACCCAAGAAATTGACCAGCCGATACTCCAAAAGCACACTTGGTAGGATTCATCTTCAACCCATATTTTCTTGCTCTTTCCAAAACCTGTTTCAAATCGGCTATATGATCATCAACTTCCTTGGATTTAACCACCACATCATCTATATATATCTCCACCAATGCACCGATAAGATCATGAAAAATATAGTTCATGGCTCTCTGATATGTAGCACCAGCACTCCTTAAGCCGAAAGTCATAACTACCCACTCATATAAGCCGATAGCATCAGGACATCTAAAAGCAGTCTTGTGAATGTCTTCCTCAGCCATAAAAATTTGATTATATCCAGCATTGCCATCCATGAAGCTGATAATCTTATGTCCAGATGCTGCATCTACGAGTTGATCGGCTACCGGCATTGGGTACTCATCTTTCGGTGTAGCTTTGTTTAAGTCTCTGAAATCAATACAAACCCTGAGTTTGCCGTTTTTCTTAATTACTGGTACTATATTGGAAATCCAATTAGCATATCGGCATGGTCTGATGAAGCCAGCATCATAGAGTCTTGTAATTTCAGCCTTAATAGCATCATACATTGCAGCCTTACAACGTCTTGGGGGTTGCTTGTATGGCCGATAGCCTGGTTTGATAGGGAGCCGATGTTCAACTATCGATCGGCTAAGTCCTGGCATCTCATAGTATTCCCAGGCGAAACAATCTCTATACTCCTTTAAGAGTGCAATTAATTTACATTTGAATTCTTTTGATAAACCTTTACTAATATATGTCGTACTAGGCCTATCACCTGGTCCGATATCAATTTCTTCTAGTTCATCGGCCGACATAAAACCTTGCCCAAGCTTGCCGTCGAGATCGTCGATAGTATCTTCTGTGTAGAAATTGGAACCCTCCACGGCGCCCTCAAAATAAGAATTGAGGCTCTCCATCTCCTATTGGTTGTATGGCATCATCAGAAATCTTTAAGTAATCTCCTTGCCAAACTTTGCCGGATAAACAATCAATTCCTTCCATCTCCCAAATAGATAAATCGGCACAAGCTACGTTGACTGACCTATCGGCTGGCACGATTTCAATTTGGTCTCCTTGCCATTGAATCAAACTTTGATACATTGTTGAAGGGATGCAACAGTTAGCATGGATTCAATCTCTTCCCAGCAACAGACTGTAGGAACCCTTCCCATCAATAACAAAGAATGTAGTTGGAATTGTTTTACTGCCGATGGTTAGCTCCACATTCAAAACTCCCTTGGTTTCAGATGGATTCTCGCCAAAGTCTCTCAGAACCATGTTAGTCTTGATCAAATCCTCTGAATTCTTCCCAAGCTTCCTGAATGTCGTGTATGGCATAAGATTAACAGCTGCTCCTCCATCGACTAGCATCTTTGACATCGGCTTACCATTGACAAATCCCTTGACATAAAGTGGCTTGAGGTGCCGATGGTCTGTTCCCTCAGGCTTCTCAAAAACGGCTTGCTCTGGAGTTAATGTCAATTTAGCCGATGGCAGATTTTCTTCTTGCTCGACAACTTGCTCTACTGCATATTTGTAAGGACCCCCGTTTTGCAACAGGAATCACTCGTGTATTCTGTGTCATTTCCCTGGATCAAGTAGTTTGGCACACACGATACATAGTTGAATTACCAAAAGCGCATACATATGCGTCGTGTACGAATTATTACATCATAGGCCCGAAGGCATAGTTTTAGAACAAAGGACCAAACGGTCCGGAATACAGTCCAAAAGCAGAATATAGATAAGTAGCGGAGCGAAGGCAGCGGCATCGCCATTGCCACAGGCAACGACCGTATCTATACCTAGTGAGCACCCTCTTCTTCCGCATCCTCTTCGTAGTAGGCGTATGGATCCTCCGCGGTGTCATCTTCGGCTTCAGATGAAGTTTATAATTGCAAGGGTGAGTACCAACCGTACTCAGCAAGTCACCACGGCAACAATGCATATGAAGGGTTTTATTCAAGGCAAGGCATAGGCTCTGTTGCATAAAGCTAGTTTTGCAATCATTTTCACAAACCTAAGACGTAGCATAACTGATCAAGTTTTAATACCAGAGTTCAATTTAAACAACGACGGTTCTGTCCACCATCCATTGTGATCCCAAGGATAGCTTCCCGTCGTTGGTTCGTCATGGTTTTCTGTGGACGTCCACCTTCCCTCCTCTCAGGAAGTGGCTCCATCAGCATAAAATTCATCATGCAATATCCCATCCCACACAGGTTAAGAATTTAGAGTCTAGCCAAGTGTAATGCACGTCCCGGTGCTCAATATCCGCGAGCACGGCTATTCGAATAGATTGTTTTACTCACATTGCAGTGGATGTACACTTTACCCATACTCCGCGACTGCCCAACACATGAGCCTCACCTCAACACATGAGACGCGTCATGGCAAAGCCTTTCGATAACGTTACATTGGTAGTACCCGCTCCATGAACTATCATCCTCGTGCACTCTAGGCGTATCTGTTTCTAGCAGTGAGAGGAGTTCTGGCGCTCCCGGGGAAAGGAGTCTCACACACGCGCAAAGTTTATAACTTAAGTTTAGATTCTCACTCTCACACACGTGGCAGTCCTACCAACGGCGACACCGATGTAGGGTACGTATCACGTCCCCACCTCAACGGCTGCCCCGTCGTAGCGAACCTGCCTCACACACTAGAGTGAACCATCTATGCAAGGATACTGCCTCTGCTCGGCTATCTAGTCAGCTAGGTCTATACCCATCCGAGAAGTACGGTTGTACTGGGGTCGTTTCATGCTTAACTTCATGGCTCGGTCCTTAACTGACCGGGGACGGGACTAGCCTTTTCCGGATACCACCCAAATCCACCATCCGCCCCGGTCGAAAACATTTGTTTGGTTTTATTTCTCCTTTCACAAGTCATGTTATCATATCATGGCAATGTGGCGCTCATGTCTCCACATGCCGCATCTCAATTACCTTCCCCAAGGTAATCGCCCAAGCATAAAGCATTTGATAAATATGAGTATGCATGATTCTAGAATAGCGTCACTAAGCATTTGTCATAATTGACTAGGGACTCATATGTAAGCATGGTTACAAGGAATATAGGGGTTAACAATAACCAAGGCATGGCATAATAACAAGTAGGATGTTCATCATCGCATGCAACTTTATTTGTAAACAAAATAATTCGCAACTTGGGATCAATATGTTCAAGGGTAGTGATGACTTGCCTTGCTCGAAGTCTTGCGGGTCTTGATCCTCAGTCGGACTCGCAACTCCCTCGGTGTCTAAAATTGCGTGCGAAAGAAATTGAATTCATTTAGAATTCAATTAAAATCCGACAAAATCCCATTAAAGAAAAAGAAAGAAAAATCGAGCGCGAGCGTGGAACATCGACATTGATTCCATTTTATTTATGAAGTAATTCTATTTCGATTTTTAACACCGTTGTCCTAAAATATTAGTGCTAGCCAATTTAGAATATTAATTCGATTTAATTTACGCGTCTCGAATAAATTAGATCCCGCTAATAATACTTTAACCTTAGGCGATTAATAATTGACTAAATAGTCGCGACGGGTAACTAGGCGGATAACCTAAATGAGTAAGAACTATCTAAATACCGACTAAATAGGTATTTAAATAGATAGCGGACAGTCGCATTCATTCGTTTACATATAATTAATCCTCCGATTATATGTAAACGATTTAGTGAAACTTGACGAATGAAAATCTAAGTAATCGGCTAAGCACCCCGCTAAGGATTAATCGTTTAAAAGAATAATCTAGTTAGGTGAACATCTTAAATTGAAATTAAATATCCGATTTAATTCTTACTTGTTTTCTAAAATAATCGATGGCGACGAATATATCGATTTACTAAGCTAACATTTTATATTAATCTAGCACCTATATTCGAGATAAACAAAAATTAAATCCCTAATCCTTAATTTATCTTTCCCCATTTTATTTTTATTTTTCCCTTTT
Organism: Oryza punctata; assembly: GCA_000573905.2. Lineage (NCBI taxonomy): Eukaryota > Viridiplantae > Streptophyta > Magnoliopsida > Poales > Poaceae > Oryza > Oryza punctata. The sequence goes on along the minus strand of CM002492.2, from coordinate 14,423,725 downwards.
CTCTTTTCCTTTCTTTTCTTCTCTTTTCTCTCTCTCTTCTCCCTCCTCTTCTCTGTTCTGCCTCTTCTCTCTCTCCCTTCTTCTTCCTCCTCTGCCTTCTTCCTCACTACCATCTCTCTCTCTCTCAAGCTTGGCGACGCAGCGGTGGGGGGAAAGAGGACTCACCGGCGACGGCGGCGGCCGGGGCAGGGGGCCCGGTGGCGGCGCGGCGAGGGCGCGCGGTGGCCCGGGGAGGCGGCGAGCGGCGGTGCCGAGGGGAGTGGGGAGGGGAGGTGCGGGGGAAAGGGGGCTTCAAGGGCGCCTTTTATAGCGCGGGGGAGGCAGCGGCGACGTGCGCGTGGCGCGGGAGACACAGGTACGGCGGCGACGTGCGCGGCACAGGCGGCAAGGCACGCGGCGGCAGGCGGCGGCGTGCGGCGCGGGCGGCATGGGGCGGCGGCGTGCGGCGCGGGCGGCATGGGGCGGCGGCGTGGGCGCGTACGGTGGCATGGCGCGGGCGGGGTACGGCCGGCGTGGGCGCGTACGGCGGCATGGCGCCGGCGGGGTACGGCCGGCGACAGCGTGCGCGTGCGGCGCTGGCGGGCGGCATCGTGCGGGCGCTCGGCGCGCGGGCGTGCGCGGGCGCGAGGGCGCAGCGGTTGCGGCGGTTCCGGGCGCGCGTGCGCGTGCGGCAGGTGGCGGCGGGCGGCGCGCGAGGCGCGCGCGGCTGCGGCGGGTCCGGGCGGGCGTGCGGCAGGCGGCGGTGCGCGGCGCGCGAGGCGCCTGCGGGACGCGAGCGCGCGGCGGCGGCAGGTCCGAGCGCGTGCGGCGCGGGCGCGGGCGCGCGTGGAGTAGGGGCCCGGGCCGAACACCTGGCGCACGATGAACAGTGCCTCCAAAAAGGTGGTTTTTGGCTTTTTGGCTAATTTCTCCACTAAAAATTCATTTTAAAAATTTTGTAAGGCCAACCAAATCAATGTGATCAATGTTTTTAATATTTGCGATAATTTATTTATTATTTATATATATATATTTTATCCTCTCTTTCCTTTTACCCATTAGTCTCATATATTCATATGTACGCCTATATATATATTTATACCTAGGATTTATACCTAGCTTCCTATGCATATATATATTTATATATTGGTAAAATATATTCGCTTGAATTTGTGTCACCGTACTTCTTATATATTTATTACAATTCCTCCTAAGATTATATTGTTTACTAGGTGTAATATTCGTTTAAACCCTGCATAAAACATTATTCTAAATTGTATTTTAATTATATCCTTTGCCAAATTATCTTTTAGAGTGTTTCTCGATTAATCCTTTGGCCAATCACTTTGGGGTTATTCCGAATTACTTCCTTATAATGCACAATTGATTAACCCGCAATAAAATCTAAATAAAACGTGCGAATAAATCCAGCATGATGCAATTCATTTAAAAAGTTTTTGACGGTCCGTATTTTAGGGTTTCGGTTTTGTCGGCCGAATTTTTAGGGCGTTACAATATTCGGCTGGCAACACAAAGACCATATTTATCGAAGATGACATCACTTCCTTGCCCTTGCGTTGTTGATTCTTGTTGCGATCGGCTCTGACTTCATCGGCTGGCACCACTTTGCTCTTCACGCGCCAGACTTTCTTTGTCTTCTGTCTCAGCCGATGTTCAATCTCTCCCTCAACCTCCTGGAATTGCTCCCTGTTCCTCATTCTCTGAACTCTTCTTTTCTGATTTTTGGTGAATATTCCAGAAGGGCACCATTGAGGATGCATTGGCTTGGATTCTCTAAGTGAATCATCTTCGTTGTTGTCTTGTTGCATCGGCCCAAGTCTTTCATGGACTGGCAGTCTTGCTTGGATCGACCGATGTGTCATTGTGTTTTGTCGGCTTGGTCATTGGATGAATTGGGCATCAGGATCACTACATCCGGGACAATCTTCGATAGATGGCAATCTCATCCCCTCATTCCAGCAGAATCTGAAAAACTCACAACTCCAATGAGGATCAAAGTATTTCTCACTTTCATGAGAATATAACTCCTCTTCCTTTTGGCGCCTGTTTTGATATTTGTTGATCATGCTAGCCGATCTGATACTGTTGGAGTAGTTTTTATGTCCATCGGCTGTGTTCCGATTATGTCCAGGATGGACCTTGTTGACTGGAAACGGGTGTCCATCTATCTTCATCGGCCTCTTCACCATGTTAGATCCATCAATCTTAATTTTTCCTTGTTCAATAGCCGATTGGATCTATTGTCTGAAAATTTTGCAATTATTGGTGTTATGAGATCCTGTATTGTGCCATTTGCAATACTTCCTCTTCAACTCCTCGACCGATGGGATAATGTGTCCTACTGGCAACTGAATTTGTTTTTCTTGAATAAGGAGATCAAAGATCTTATCGGCTTTGGTAATATCGAAATCAAACCTCTCCTCCATCCCCGAATTCTTGGCCCATTGACAGATCACCGTCTTCTTGTTCCTAGCCTACTCGGCTGCATTGATTTCTGGGTCATCGTCTTCGGAGTCAGAGTCGTAATTGTAAACATTATTTACATTGTTTGTCTTTTTGATGAACTTCCTGGCTTCCTGGAACCTTGTCTCATGAGCCGATACCTTCTGAGCTAGGTGTGCTAAACTTTCAAAGTCCTGAGCCGAAAATCTTTCCCTAATCAGCGCCAGCAATCCTTGGAAGGCCAAATCGGCTAACTGAGAATCTGTTAAAGACAAACTGTAGCATCTGTTCCTCACATTTCTAAATCGTTGAATATAATCTGGGACCGATTCGTCTGATTTCTGCCTGATTGCTGTGAGGTTCGATAGCTTCATTTCTTGAACTCCACTGAAAAAGTATTTGTGAAATTGTTTTTCCAGATCAGCCCAACTCCTGACTGAATTGTATGGCAGGGATGAAAACCAAGTGAATGCCGATCCAGATAGTGAGAGTGGGAACAAGCGAACTCTGAGAGCTTCTGTAGCTGATGTCTCACCACATTGAGCTAGAAATCGGCTGACATGCTCATAGGTCGATACATTGTCTTGTCCTGAGAACTTAGAGAAATCTGGCACCTTGTATCGGTTTGGCAATGGAACTCGATCAAAGTATTCTGGATATGGATGCCGATACATGTTGCCATTGTCTTTCGGCTTGAGTCCAAATTGCTCCCTCATGACGTCAGCGATCATATCGGCCCAGGGTTGATGAGGTGTTGCTCCACCATACTGCTGCTGTAGTGGATCCATCTGGCCGTATTGGATCGGCTGAGGCCGTGGTGAGTGAGGCTGATAAAGATTATTGAAGCTAGCCGATATGCCTTGAGGTGGTACGTATGGAAGTTGCTCTGTACTGTATTGCTGGCTTATCGGCTGAGGAATTCCAGTCGGCTATTGTGGAACCGAAGGAATTTGGTATGATGTGTCGACAGCTGGCGGTCTTGGGTGAAGAATACTCATCAATTGTTCTGGTGTTAATTGAGTTGATGCTTGCCCCCCAGTGATCGGCTGTGATCTGGTTAGAATTGATGGAATGTTTGAACTTGAGTAAGGAGCCGATGGAGCCTAGGTTTGAAGCACCTGCTGGCTTGTTTGATTTCCGCTGATATCTGTCTTCACAGCTCTATATGCTGGGAACGTGCCGTCTGGCAGATAAATAGGTCCTTTAGCCTTTTCCTGGGCTATCGTCCCATCAACCACTGACTTGATCATGTTTGTCAAGGTATTCACGAGTACTCCAGACTGGTTGACCAAAGCATGGTGCACTGCCGAATCGATGCGATCTTGCAATGTATGGAGCTCTTCATCACTTGACTCAATTTTGGTCTGTTTATCTTTTTCTTCTCCTGATCCAGAAGTACTTGGGTCTTGCTTCACGATCGTCGGCACTTGGACTTTAGTTCTTTGTACAATCGTACCCTGCCGAGTCACCGTGAACGAGTGCAAGTATTGACTCTGAAGTTGATCCAGCATTTGCCTCATCTCTTCTCTCTGCTCTTCATTCAATTGCTCGACCGTGATCGGCAAGATGTTGTCCTCTGAAACTTCAGTGATATTTGGAGACATGATGACACTGTCCCACTGGGCGTGCCAAAAGCGTGTTGATGCAAAAAACACACACTGGTCTGAGAGATCTGCTTAACTCTAGTGCAGATCCAAAATTAGGGTTTTAGGTTCAAGGGCGTGCCAGGTGATTTGATCCTGCAATCAACAAGAAAACATGCAAAGAATATTAGTGAACGATAGACAATCGGCCATAGGGCCGATTTCATATCGTATGTGACCTAGCCGATGCAATGAAGCATGAATCGGCTGTAAGGATATAGATAAGCATGGAAATAACCCTAATACAAGTATATCGGCTGCAGATATCAACTTTATGCAATCAAAGGATCAATATTACTATAGAAGTAAGCAATTGGTATAGATCGGACTGAACCGAGACAGTATAAATTACTTAAGTCTATTGTAACATGAAATAATGATCACATAAGATTGATGTCATAGCCGATATCTAGATCTAATTGCATATCGGTCATAAATCCGATATAATCTCATGATAAATCATTAAAGATTGAATATAGAACATTAAACAAAGCATAAAACCATGCCAAATATTCTAAATAGATAAGATCTAATATGATGTGCACTCTGTTTCCGATATCCTTGCATATTTTCAAATCCGCTTCGGACTATGTCGTGTTTCCGATCCTTGTAGATTAGATTTGCTTACCAAATTTCATCGTCAATACTCTTCCCTGACATGATCCCTCAGGTAACTTCTTCACTCCTTCTGTCAATTCCTATTTTAAACTTATCAGCCGATTCTGCATTTAACTTCATATCCTATCTTTGTTTCTGCAGACAACAGACTCATCTCCTCCCCGCATAAGTAAAAGCGGCAAAGATATTGAATATGCAATAGGTCTTTTGCCCAATGGATGTGGTCTATCTCCATCCAGCATCGGCTACCATGCCCCCAAGACTTCTAGTTTACTCAAAGGGCAGATAAGGGAACCAGCCGACGCAGGCAAAAAGAGAAAAACCAAGGCATCAGTTGCTATGCCACCGGCTGCTAAGAAGAAATCCAAGAAACAACCACCTCAACCAGCCGATGACATTGAAGAAGCCTTTGATGAAGCAGCAATTGAACAAGCCATTGATGAAGCTGGAACTGAGTGATATAGGAGAGAAAACACCTTCGGCTTCTCCAGCCCCTAAGAGAACTCCTACAACCCCTGCTGCTCCAGCAGTATTCTCTCGGCAACCCATAGTAAGACCATTTCTTATATTAGAAAATTTCTTCATTTATTGCTGATCTCACTATTTAAACTTTGTACTTTGCAGAAGAAAAGACCAGCCGAGAAGAAGAAACCAGTACTAGTATCGGCTAAACCAACCATTCAAATTCCTCTGGTAATTCTCAGTTCTTAAAATCGCAATCTTAATCTTAGCCGATATTAGTTACCACTTGTTAAATATTCTCAATTTGTCAGCCTCCTTCTCCACCATCGCCTCTAGCACAACCAGTTTCAAGTGAACATACCGCAACGGCTGTAGGCAGCCACCATGTTATAGAGGAAGAAATTGCTGCTCCTGCCATCCCTGTAAGTCTTGCACCACCTAAAAATTTCAAATCGGCTCTATAATATGATTTGTTACTTATATCCCATTTAATCTTCCTTTTGCAGGTTCTAGCCGATTTATTCTCTTTTGATATTAAGGATTATCTTGATGAAGAAACAGAAGGAGAAACAACAAGCAAGGCCCTAGCCCCTCTAGCTGATAATGTGAAGAGAAACCTTGAAGACATATCCCATCGGCTAGAGGCACCTCTAGATAGCCTAGTAGTTGACTGTAGCTCTATCCGGGCCAGGTTTCAAGAAATTCAAGCCTTAATCCCAGATGAGTTATCAAATACCATTACTCCTGCAGTATATCGTGAACAACATCAATTCAAGCTGGAGAAGACTAGACAGAGAATTGCAGATCGGCTGGAGAAAAAAAGCATCGAGGCTACTATCCAAGCAAACGGCAGCTTGTGCATTCCGAGAAAGCTAAGCTTGATCAATTAGCCGAAGAGCCGATCAAATCTGCTATAGATCAATTGGAAGCCGAAAGAATTGAGCTCTTGGCCAAGCTTGAAGAATGCAATGCCAAAATTGCACTGGAGAAGCAGAAACTAGCCGATCTCCCAAAGGCTATTATAGAGCAGAAAGCAAAACTCAAATAAGCTATTAAAAATGTATCCAACATGACCAAGTCTCTGAAGATCATCCCTGGAACCGATGCTCAAGATGCCCAAGCAATAGATGAAGTTGACGAAATTCGGCAGAGAGCAATATCGGCTATCCAACGCTATCTGTCTCAGTGATAGCTTATAATAGGGACTTAGAACATTTTGTAATCGGCTAGAAAACTTCCTTTGTACAAAACACACGTTGATATCCTTTATGCCGATTAATATATGCCCCCCTAATTTTGGCATGTTGAGAAACAAAGGCAAAATTAAAACATGACTAAAGGCGATATAACATACATTGGCCATCATACATCGGCATAACACAGCCGATTATGAAAAAGTAAAAGCCTAAGGGCGATATTAACCATATCGGTCATCTGTTTGAATCAGCATAACACAACCGATTATGATCCAACCCAAACACTGAGATAATACTTCTTCAAATACTTCCCATTAAGTGCTCGTCCAAAAAGTTCTCCGTCAAGTCCTTGTAACATATAAGCCCCTTTAGAAACACATTTATGAACTTGAAACGGTCCTTCCCAATTTGGTGACCATTTGTCGAATTTATTCTCTCGTTCCTATCGGCAGCACCAGTTTCCAAACAAGTTCACCCTCCTCAAAAGACTTTGGCACAACCTTTTTATTATAATGTCTAGCAACTCTTTCCTTATCTTTCCTAACCTTTTCAAGAGCACACAATCTTGCCTGAACCAAATCTTCTGATTCATCAACCATCAAATTATGATAATCATCGGCTGTCAGCTCATCTTGTAAAGAAATCCTCCTAGAGCCGATGTTGGTTTCCCATGGTAACACAACTTCATGCCCATAAACCAGTTGATATAGAGGTACTTGGATTGCACCATGACAGGCCACCCGATAGGACCATAATGCCTCTGCCAATATAGTATGCCACTTCTTGGGATATTCAACAATCTTCCGTTTAACCAACTTAATCAAGCTTTTGTTGGATGCCTCAGCTTGCCCATTTGCTTGTGCATAATATGGTGAAGAATTCAACAATTTGATCCCCATGCTATCGGCAAACTGAACAAACTCATCGGACACAAAGATTGAACCTTGATCTGTTGTAATTGTCTGTGGCAAACCAAACCAGTATATAATATGTTCCTTGACAAATTCAATAGCATCTTTACTATCAACTTTCTTCAAAGGAATTGCCTCAACCCACTTGGTAAAATAATCAGTTGCAACTAAGATAAATTTATGCCCTTTACTCGATGGTGGATTGATTTGGCCGATCATATCAATACCCCAACCTCTGAACGGCCATGGCTTAATAATAGGATTCATAACCGATGCTAGTGCTCTCTGTATTGCCCCAAATTTCTGACAATCTTGACATCCCTTGTAATATCTGAAATAATCCTCCACCATTGTCGGCCAAAAATATCCAACTCTTCTAATCAGCCATCTCATCTTGTGAGCCGATTGATGAGTTCCACAAATACCCTCATGAACTTCGCACATTACAACTTTTGCTTCTTCTAGGCTCAAACATTTCAAAAGAACTCCATCAATCGTTCGATAATATAATATATCATCCAGTAAAACATATTTGAGGGCTTTATATCTTAATTTTCTAGAAACCGATTTAGAAGGATTCTTCAAATACTCAAATATATCAAACCTCCAATCATCGGCAGGTATACAGGCAACTTCTACGTCAACCCCTTGCAACATCGGCTTGTAGCCTGATGCACCTTGAGCTAAATCATTGGCTTCAACGTTCTGCTCCCTAGGGATATGTTTCAAAGTAACTATTTTGAAAGTCTTCATTAACTCCTGACATTTCTCATTGTAAACCATCAAAACATCATTCTTGCACTCATATTCCCTAGATAACTGACTTATCACCAATAATGAATCACTCATGATTTCAACAACATCGGCTTCAACCTCTCTCAACAGTTGCAATCCTTTTAAAACAGCTTCATATTCAGCTTGATTATTTGTAGAATAAGGCTTGATAGTGAAAGCAAACTGAAAACTTGCCCCCTAGGCGATATGATTACTAAGCCGATACCACAACCATGAGTGCAAACAGATCCATCAAAAAACAAGGTCCATGGCATAATATCAATATTATCAATACTTGTATCCCTGTGCTCAACTATAAAATCAACAATCGCCTACCCTTTTACTGCCCTAGCCGATTCATACCTGAGATCAAATTCTGATAAAGCAAAAATCCACTTCCCAATTCGTCCCTTCAAAACTGGAGCCGATAGTATGTAACATACTACATCGGCTTTACATACTATTGCGCACTCATTGGAAAGCAAATAATGCCTCAATTTTGTACAAGAAAATACAAACACAAGCATAATTTCTCCACATGTGAATACCTTGTTTCTGCATCTAAAAGTCTTCTGCTGAGATAAAATATGACTCTTTCCTTACCTTCAACCTCTTGGATCAAAACTGAGCCGATAGAATTCTGATCGGCTGACAAATATAGCAAACAGAGCCATTGGGATGAGATAGGAATCGGCCAAGCCCTTGCTCTGACAATAGCAAATTCGGCTAAGGATGCGCCCCTGATGGCTTCTGCTAGTTACTTCTGGTCCAACACCATTAATGCTTTCACGTTTAATCAAGGGCCAATGACCCCCACTCTGCTAGACATCACTATGCTCACCGGCCTTGACATCACTTCATCGGCCAATCCTATGACATTGAACTCTAAAAACAGATTTGATTTCAAAACCAAGAGCATAGGAGGATGGTCTGGATTTATTTCAGCCAACATGGGTCAAGGTTCAGTTACCCCTCGGGAACACACGGCTTTTTTGTTGATGTGGCTGGAAAAATATCTCTTTTGTGGATCTAGCTGTGGTCCAACCTCCAACTGGCAGCACATAGCCGAAGCCCTCGAGGAGAAGAAGCAATTTCCCTTAGGAAAAATCCTGCTCAGCTATCTCTATCAGACCCTGAGCAATGCATCGGCAAAACTAGCTATCGGCTATGTAGTTAGTGCAGGTGGCCCTTGGTTTCAAAGTAAATATCTTGAAATTTTTCATAAGCTCTTGGCATTTTTCATTATATATCATCAAGGAGTCATTTTTGCATTCATAATCTCCAGATAATTGACTTATCACCAATAATGAATCACCCATAATTTCAACAGCATTGGCTTCAACTTCTCTTAATAACTGAAGTCCCTTGAGAACAGCTTCATATTCTGCTTGATTATTTGTAGAGTATGGTTTAATAGTAAAGGCAAACTGAAAACTTGCCCCTCTAGGCGATATGATTACCAAGCCGATACCACAACCATGAGTACAAACAGATCCATCAAAGAATAAAGTCCATGGCATAATGTCGATATTATCAATACTTGTATCCCCGTGTTCAACTATGAAATCAGCTATCGCTTGCCCTTTAACTGCCTTAGCCGATTCATATCTGAGATCAAATTTTGACAAAGCAAAAATCCACTTCCCAATTCGCCCTTTCAAAACTGGAGCTGATGGCATGTATCGTACTACATCGGCCTTACATACTATAATGCACTCAATGGAGAGTAGATAATGTCTCAACTTTGTGCAGGAAAAATATAAACATAGGCACAACTTCTCTACTGGTGAATACCTTGTTTCTGCATCCAACAGGCGTCTGCTAAGGTAGAATATAACTCTTTCTTTCCCCTCAACCTCTTGAATCAAGACTGAGCTGATAGAGTTTTGATCGGCTGACAGATATAGCTTAAATGGAATCCCTTTCTGTGGTGGTATAAGAACTGGAGGAGTACTCAAATATTACTTGATATTGTCCAATGCTTGCTGCTGTTTTTTCTCCCTAGACAAACTCTTGATCGGCTTTCAACCTCAATAATGGAGTAAACGGTTCTATTCGGCCAGACAAATTTGATATGAAACGCCGAACAAAATTTATTTTGCGGATCAATGATTGCAACTTGGTTTTGTCTTCTGGAGGCTTTATGTCCTTAATTACTTCAATACTCCTCTGGGGTATCTCAATCCCACGCTCATGTACCAGAAACCCAAGAAATTGCCCAGCCGATACACCAAAAGCACACTTAGTTGGATTCATTTTTAAGCCATATTTCCTTGCTCTTTCCAATACTTGTCTTAAATCAGCTATGTGTTCATCAACTTCCTTGGATTTAACCACCACATCATCAATATAAATTTCTACCAACATGCCGATGAGATCATGAAATATGTAATTCATAGCCCTCTGATATGTAGCACTAGCACTTCTCAACCCAAAAAGTCATAACAACCCACTCATACAAGCCGATTGCACCAGGACATCTGAAAGCAGTCTTGTGAATATCTTCTTCGACCATGAAAATTTGGTTATAACCAGCATTGCCATCCATGAAGCTGATAATTTTATGTCCAGATACTGCATCAACTAGTTGATCGGCCACTGGCATTGGGTATTCGTCTTTCGGTGTAGCCTTGTTTAGATCTCTGAAATCAATGCAAAACCTAAGCTTGCCATTTTTCTTGATAACTGGTACTATATTAGAAATCCACTCAGCATATCGGCATGGTCTGATGAAATTGGCATCATAGAGTCTTGTAATTTCGGCCTTGATAGCATCATACATTTCAGCTTTACAACGTCTTGGAGGTTGTTTGTACGGCCGATAGCCTGGTTTGATAGGGAGCCGATGTTCCACAATCGATCGGCTAAGTCGTGGCATTTCATAGTACTCCTAGGCAAAACAATCTCTATACTCTCTCAAAAGTGCTATTAATTTACATTTGAATTCTTTTGATAAATCCTTGCTAATATATGTCGTCCTAGGCCTATCACCTGGTCCGAAGTCGATTTCTTCTAATTCATCGGCCAACATAAATCCTTGTCCTAGCTTGCCGTCGAGATCATCAACAGTGTCCTTTGTGTAGAAATTGGAACCCTCCACGGCGCCCTCAAAACAACAGTTGGGGCTCTCCATCTCCTGTTGGCTGTCGGCTGGCACGATTTCGATTTGGTCTCCCTGCCATTGAATCAAGCTTTGGTGTATTGTTGAGGGAATACAACAGTTAGCATGGATCCAATCTCTTCCCAGCAACAAGCTATTGGAGCCCTTCCCATCAATAACAAAGAACGTGGTAGGAATTGTTTTACTGCCGATAGTCAACTCCACATTCAAAACTCCTTTGGTTTCAGATTGATTCCCGCCAAAATCTTTTAGAACCATATTGGTCTTGATCAAATCCTCTGAATTCTTCCCAAGCTTCCTGATGGTTGAATATGGCATCAAATTGACAGCTGCCCCTCCATCGACTAACATCTTAGACATCGGCTTGCCGTTGACAAATCCCTTGACATACAATGGCTTGAGATGCCGATGATCAGTTCCTTCGGGCTTCTCGAAAACAGCTTGTTGTGGAGATAACATCAACTTAGCTGATGGCAACTCATCATCTTGCTCAACAACTTGTTCAACTGCATATTCGGCTGGTAGCATAAAAACCATGTTTATTGCAGATGACATCACCCCCTTGCCCTTATTCTGGAGACTTCTTTCTTGATCGGCTTGGACTTCATCAGCTGATACTACCTTGCTCTTCACACGCCAAACCCTCTTTGTTTTCTGCCTCAGCCGATGCTCGATTTGTCCTTCAACCTCCTGGAATTGTTCCCTATTTCTCATCCTCTGAACTCTCCTCTTTTGATTTTTGGTAAAAATTCTAGAAGGGCACCATTGTGGCTGCATATGTTTGGGCTCCCTTTGTGAGTCATCTTCATCATTGTTCTGCTAGATTGGCCCAAGTCTCTCATGCACTGGCAACTTTATCTGAATCAGCCGATGCTCACTTGCACTTTGTCGGCTTGGTCTTTAAACAAATTGCGCATCAGAATCATAACACCCAGGACAATCTTCAATGGATAGTAACCTCATGCCTTCATTCCAGCAAATTCTGAAAAATTCACAGCTCCAATGAGGATCGAAGTACTTCTCATCATCATAGTGATATGACTCCTCTTCCCTCTGGCGCCTCTTTTGATATTTGTTAATCATGCCAGCCGATCTGATATTTCTGGTGTAATTTTTACCTCCATCGGCTGAATTCCGATTTAACCCAGAATGTACCATGTTGACTGGAAAAGGATGTCCATCTATCTTCATCGGCCTCTTGGATTTGTCAATCTTGATCTTCCCTTGTTCGATAGCCGATTGGATCTGTTGCCTAAAAATTTTGCAATCATTGGTGCTATGAGACCCTGTATTTGTGCCACTTGCAATATTTCCTCCTCTTCAATTCCTCAGCCGATGGAATCACATGTCCTGCCGGCAGTTGAATCTGTTTTTCTTGAAGAATTAGATCAAAAATCTTGTCGGCCTTAGTGATGTCAAAATCAAACCTCTCTTCTTTTCCTGAATTCTTGACCCATTGACAGACCACTGTCTTCTTGTTCCTAGCCCACTCGGCTGCATTGACTTCTGGATCATCATCTTCAGAATCAGAATCATAGCTGTAAACATTATTGACATTGTTGGCCTTCTTCATAAATTTTCTAGCCTCTTGGAATCTTGTCTCATGAGCCGATACCTTCTGAGCTAGGTGAGCTAAACTCTCAAAGTCCTGAGCCGAAAATCTTTCCCTTATCGGCGCCAACAAACCTTGAAAGGCCAAATCGGCTAGTTGTGAATCTGTCAAGGCTAGACTATAGCATCTATTCCTCACATCTCTGAATCATTGGATATAATCTGGAACCAATTCATCTGATTTCTGCTTGATGGCTGTGAGGTCTGACAATTTCATCTCTTGCACACCACTGAAAAAGTATATATGAAATTGTTTCTCTAGATCGGCCCAACTTCTGATAGAATTGTAAGGTAGAGAAGAAAACCATGTGAACGCCGATCCAGATAGGGAGAGTGGAAATAATCTAACTCTGAGGGCTTCTGTAGCCGATGCTTCACCACATTGAGCTAAAAATCGGCTAACATGTTCATAAGTAGATATGTTGTCTTGCCCTGAAAACTTGGAAAAATCCGGCACCTTGTATCGGTTTGGCAACGGTACCGATCAAAGTATTCTGGATATGGGTGCCGATACATGTTGCCATTGTCCTTGGGTTTAAGCCCAAACTGTTCTCTCATGACATCAGTGATCATATCGGCCCAGGGTTACTGAGACGTTGCTCCACCATATTGCTGTTGAATTGGATCAATCTGGCCGTATTGGATTGGCTGCGGCCGTGGAGAATGAGGCTGATACATATGATTGAAACCAGCCGATATGCCCTAAGGTGGCACATATGGAAGTTGCTCTGTGCTATACTGTTGGCTTATCGGCTATGTAATTCTAATCGGCTGTTGTGGAACCGAAGGAATTTGATATGATGTGTCGACAACTGGCAGTTTTGGATTGAGGATACTCATTAATTGCTCTGGTGTTAGTTGAGTTGATGCTTGCCCCCCAGTAATCGGTCGTGTTCTTGTCATGATTGTCGGAATATTTGTGCTAGAGAAAAGAGCTGATGGGGCCTGGGTTTGAATTGTCCATTGATTCCGCCAATTTCTGTCTTCATGGTCCTGTAGCCTAGGAACGTACCATCTGGTAAGTATATGGGTCCTTTAGCTTTCTCTTCGGCTATCGTCCCGTCAACTACTAACTTGATCATATTTGTCAAGGTATTAACAAGCACTCCGGACTGGTTGATTAAGGCATGATGTACAGCAGAATCGATGCGATCTTGTATTGTGTGGAGTTCCCCATCACTTGATTCGACCTTGGGCTGCTTATTTTTTTCTTCAGCTGTCCCGAATGTACTTGGATCTTGTTTCACGATAGTCGGCAACTCAACTTTAGTCCTTTTAACAACAGTACCTTGCCGAGTTACCGTAAACGAGTGCAGATATTGACTCTGAAGTTGATTTAGCATCTGTTGCATCTCTTCTCTCTGCTCATCGCTCAATTGCTCGATCGTGATCGGCAGGATGTTCTCTTCTAAGACGTCGGTGATGTTTGGAGACATGATGACACTTTGTCCCACTGGGCGTGCCAAAAGCGTGTTGATGCAAAAAACACACACTGGCCTGAGAGATTTGCTTTACTCTAGTGTAGGTCCAAAATTAGTTCTTTAAGTTCGAGGGCGTGCCAGTTGATTTGATCCGGCAATCAACAAGAAAAATATGCAAAGAATATCAGTAAACGATAATCCATCGGCTATCTAGCTGATCTCATATCGTATGTAACCTAGCCAATGTAATAAAACATGAATTGGCTGTAAGATATAGTCAAAGATAAAACTAACCCTAAAGCTAGTATATCGGCTGTAAATATCAGTGTTACATAATCAATATATCAATATTACTTTAGAAATAAGAAATTGGGATAGATCGGTCTGAACCGAGACAGTATAAATTGCCCAAGTCTAAAATAACATGAAATAATGATTATATAGACTCATGTTATAGCCGATATCTAGATTTAAGTATGTATCGGCTATAGCTCCGATACAACCATATACTAGGATATTCTCTAGTAATAAATATATTAAACTATAACCAATTAGATCAGTATCAAGCTCAATATATTTATATTAGATTAGATCCTGATATAAGAGGCAGATATAGAACATTAAACAAAGCATGAAACTAAGTAAAACACCTATATCAGGTAAGATCGGCTGAAACTCCGATACTATCCTTATTAACAACCATAAGGCAGGCTAGATATCATGATTCTAAATACGACTTAATAGGTTGGACTTAACCAATGCAGCATTAAGTATAAAGAGAAGCATAACATCTAGAAAATCAAGCCGATGGTTGCCTTTTTGGGATGGTAGATACATTATATAATCTAAACCAACAAGATAATCTAGCCGATGTCGACAAAACCTTAAAAAGAATCCAGCCGATGCGAGTAGATTGCATTGTCGATTTAAATTATACAATGTATATGATAACTCGGAAGTTTACAAAATAGAACTAGAGTGTCATAAAGATGTAAGCACTAGCCCCGATAATGCAAACTGCCATAACAAGATATACCTTTTCGTCGAAGATCAAAGTGATGCAGCACGACTCGAAAGCACAAACTTGTCGAAAAATAGAAAACAAAGGTGGCGATGCACCGAGATTGATTGAACGTTTTTTGTTATTATTTACAGGACCTCGGGATTATATTTATACCTGAAAATACAAACATTGTCCATCACGGACACGACTCATATTAACCTAATACAAATCCAACTAACAAACAAGTCCCTTAGGCAGACTCTTACCGGGAATATCTATAAGCAATTACATAAAATACCCTAATTAATAGATACAATTGCCTCTCCAGGACTCTATCTGTGCATGGCAATCCGTATGAAGCACTCTAACTCAACCCGATGACGTGCACCGAGTTATATTTCCAAAATCGGCTCAATCGGCTAACCCTGTCCGATTCTGACTCTGCCGATCCTGTCCGTAGCCGATTCGGACTACAGCTGATTTTCACTCTGTTTAAGATACGATCTAATCTCTTGGATTATCTTTGATTCTATCCTTATCTCCGATACTTGAATTACCAAATTTGGTCATCAACAACCGGTCACAGACCGGTCAGCCGGCTGCGACCGGTGTCAGGCGCGCGTGCGTGTCTACTCGCATTTACTGCGGCACGCACGAGCGCAAGCGCACTCCGCTTGCACCGCCATTAATGGGGGTAGTTGGACGCTGGGAGCGCCCACCTACTCCGTCCCACGTGGCGGTGGCCTGATGGGGTCGGGAAGCCCGACCCCTTCTCTGGCCGTAAGCAAGAGGCGCTGGGACTTAGAATGGGCAGCCGCCACGTCACCCTCGGGCCCGGTCCCCGCTCGGGGGATGGCCACGTGGGCGCGCAGGGCCGCCTCAGGCCCTAAGTCAACATAATCCTAGGCCCATGGCATCGATAGTAGCCCCCGGCGTAAAGCCTGTGGGGGGCCACCGTGGGACGACTAGGCTTTGCGCCACCTTGTCGATCCGGGGTGATGTGGGCTCAAGTTCTTTAGGGAAGATGGATAGTCGCCGGTTTCACGCGGAGGAAGGACGCCTCTCAGCGATAATGGGCCATTACTTCGTAATGGCCTCATCATCCGAAGCGGTGCGTAAAACAGGGCGTGCCCACTTACTCCTCCGTGGCCGCAATGATGGCGCATCCCTCGGTAACCGCGCGCAATTGATGTGGGTGCTCCACACACGTCAAACATGACGTATCACGGCCTGCGGTGGGAGCGGGCACGATAACCGAAGAGGCGAGTTAGTGGGCACGGGAAGTGAGGAGCCAGGTGCAACGGCAGCTAGGATATAAAGGGTGCTGAGGAGGGGATTCATCCCATCCTTTGCCACTTCCACCCAACACAGCCTTCTCGCACCACACTCCTTGTCCTCCTGCACTTCCCTTCACTGCCCACACTCTTTCTTGTGCCCATTCTCTTCTAGAGCGATGGCGCGAGGTTCTCCGCCGGTCAAAAGCGGCGCGCTGCCACCCTCTCGCATCACAAATGAGAGGGTGGCCAGCCTGTCGCACGGGTTCGTGCCGACGGTACTCGACTGGAAGGCGGTGGTGCTGGGCGAAGCATGCCCAGCGCCACCATACCCCCACCAGCCGGTGCCCTTCCTCCTCTCCGTCGCGGCCCACGCCTTGGCTATCCCGGTGGTCCCCCACCGTGCAGCCTGCGTCGCCCTCGATGGAGGTCGGCGGCTGCTACTTCCAACCACGCGTGCAGGCGGTGCAGCGGTACATCCCATGCGCCCTGCTGAGAAGCTAGAAGCTTAGAATGGCGGAGTCATGAGGGTCTTTGCTAGCTCGGACTTGTCTGATGCACTTTGTTTTGTTATGGCTAAGAACCGGTTGTCATCCTTGGATTGTGCTGCGTATGGATCACGCTTCGCCAATCCAAGGGCATCGGGCTCCCTTGACCGCTCCCAATGGTGAAGACAACGGGGGCGAGGGAGACTCCGCCGAGGCATGACCAAGCGACCCCAACTCCGACAACCACTGCCCACTTCTTTTTCTTTTCTCAGCAGGCTTATGGGGCCTTTGCACCGATCTTGTAACATCTAGCACTTCTTATTATATCTGCTTTGATTTACCTGCAATGAATGTTTCATGATTTTATGTTAGTTTGCGACTATGTCTGTGAATCGACTGGATTATTTTGTTTATCCGTCCGGTGTTTTGACTCAAGTGGGGGCTTGGGTTCGGGCTGTTATCCCAAATGATAAGGGCCGGAGCTACTGCACTCGGGGAGTTCCACATGTCGAGACTGGCCAGGCTGAGAGCACGATGACCGGGGGTAAGTGCGGACCCGATTATGGGCCATTGGTGATTCCCCCCGGAGTTCAACATGTCTCGTGGCACGGCTTGCTCTGGGCCCCGTCGGCGTCTAGACAGTCCGAATCACCGGGAGCAACACGAACATAAGCGCCTCGAATTGAGACAAAACATCCAATTGACCACACAAAAGGATCACAGTCGTTCGAAAATGTGTATAAAAAAGACTCTGCTATTTAGAGAATAAATGCGGAAAAAAGAATATATTGATAGTGGGAGCCCCCGGCCAACTTCGGCGTGCCCGAGGGGGCACGCGGGGTTGGCTCGACCCCGAGGTACAACAACAGCGACTCCTTTATGGGTAGAAGCGACGAAGGTGCTCGATATTCCACGGGTTACGCAACTCAGTGCCATCCTCCGTGGCTAGCTTGACCGAGCTCGGCCGGCAGACGCCGATCACTCCAAACGGCCCCTCCCACATAGGTGAGAGTTTGCTCAGTCCAGCACGCGTTTGGACGCGGCGTAGGACGAGATTGTTTATGCTGAGTGACCGGGCCAAGACATGGCGCTGATGGTAGCGCCTTAGGCTCTGCTGGTAACGCGCGGCCCGGAGGGCGGCGCACCGCCTTCGTTCTTCAAGGTAGTCGAGGTCGTCCCGTCGGAGGTGCTCCTGATCTGCCTCGTTGTACATGGCTGCTCGTGGAGATCCCAAGGTGAGCTCGGATGGGAGGACCGCCTCCGCGCCGTAAACTAGGAAAAACAGGGTTTGCCCTGCGGCACAGCTCGGGGTAGTCCGGTTGGCCCATAGCACCGCTGGTAGCTCATCGATCTAGGAATCGCCATGTTTCTTGAGGACGTTGTATGTATCTTGAGGCCTTTGAGGATTTCCGCGTTGGCGCGCTCCACTTGACCTTTGCTCTTGGGGTGGGCGGGCGAGGCGAAACAGAGCTTGATGCCCATGACGTCGCAATAGTCGCCAAACAGTTCACTTGTGAACTGGGTGCCATTGTTTGTAATGATACGGTTGGGCACGTCGAACCGGGCAGTGATGCCCTTGATGAATTTGAGGGCTGAGTGCCTATCGATCTTGATGACCGGGTAGGCCTCAGGCCACTTGGTGAACTTGTCGACGGCGACGTACAGGTACTCGTACCCGCCCAGGGCCTTCTTGAAGGGACCCAAGATGTCCAGCCCCTAGACCACGAAGGGCCATGAGAGCGGGATGGTCTGCAGGGCCTGGGCCGGCAAATGTGTTTGCTTGGCGTGGAATTGACACGGCCCGCATCGCCTGACCAGATCGGCTGCATCTTGGAGCGTTGTGGGCCAGTAGAAGCCCTGGCGGAAGGCCTTACCGACCAAGGTGCACGAGGCGGAATGAGCGCCGCACTCGCCTTCATGGACATCGGTGAGAAGCTCGATGCCATGGTCCCGAGAGATGCATTTGAGGAGGACTCCATTCGCACCGCGTCGGTAGAGGGCCCCTCTACCAACACATACCTCTTGGAGACGCAGATAACTCGCTTGCTCCCTTCACGATCCTCGAGGAGAGTCTCATCTTTGAGAAACGCATGGATCTCAGTCATCCAGGTGATTTGTCATGGGGGTCGGGCTCGACCCCCTCGGGCCTCGGGGCCTGGACTCCATCAGGCCCCGAGGGTGACGTGGCAGCGTCCGAGTCCCCTGGGGGATCAAGACGCGCCGACGGCTGGGTGAGCCTTTCTTCAAAGGCACCCGGTGGGGTTGGGGCGCGTGACGAAGCGAGCCTTGACAGCTCGTCGGCGAGCGCGTTGTCCCGCGTGGGCATGTGCCGTAGTTCTAACCCGTCAAAGTGCCGCTCCGTACGCTGCACTTCGTGGACGTAGGCCTCCATTTGCGGGTCGGAGCAGTGGTATTCCTTGGAGACCTGGTTCACGATTAACTCAGAGTTGCCAAGAACAAAGAGGCGGTGGATCCCCATTCCAGCCGCTGCTCTGAGTCCTGCAAGTTGCCCCTCATACTCCGCCATATTATTGGTTGACCGAAAATCCAGGCGAACCACGTATTTGAGGATGTCCCCGTTTGGTGAGGTCAAAGTGACCCCAGCGCCGGCACCCTGGAGGGCGAGCGAGCCGTCAAACTGCATCACCCAATAGGGTCCGGTGGTTTGGTGCGAGGGATCGGCTCTGGCCTCGGGGTCAGGGGTCGGGGTCCACTCAGACACGAAATCGGCGAGGGACTGACTCTTAATTGTGTGACGTGGTTCAAAGTGGAGATCAAACTCGCAGAGTTCGACGGCCCACTTAACCACCCACCCGGTACCCTCTCGGTTATGGAGGATTTACCCGAGGGGGTAGGGCGTCACCACCGTGACCTGGTGTGCTTGGAAATAATGGCGCAACTTCCTCGAAGCCACCAAAACTGCGTAGAGCAATTTCTGGGCTTGAGGGTACCGGGTCTTGGCATCCCACAACGCCTCACTAACGAAATAAACCGGCCGCTGCACCTTTCGACGGGGCCTAGCTTCTTTGCTAGGGGCGTTAGATCCCTCGCTTAGACGGTGGGTGGGGCCATACTGGGCCCACTCCATCTCCATGCCAGCAGCCTCAGGGTTAGAAGGCGTCGGACCGCTCCTCCCCTCAATGGCCTTGGGGTCTTCCTGGGGACCGGGGGCGCCTAACGACACCTGACGAGGGAATGAAGGGCCATCATCAGTCTGGGGGCCCCCGGGGCCCTCGCCTGGCTGACGGGCTCCTTCATTATCCTCTGGCCTGGGCTGTGCCGACATTGGAGGGTGGGGCGTGGCTCGAGGGTTATCCTCGGTGCGCTCCACCACTAACGCTGCGCTGACTACTTGCGGGGTTGCCGCTAAGTAGAGCAGCAGCAGCTCTACGTTCTCCGGGGCTACCAAGACCAGGGGAGAGTTGAGGTAGGCCTTCAGCTGATTGAGGGCCTGCTCAACTTCCTCCGTCCACCGGAACGGCCCGGAGCACTTGAGGAGTTTAAATAGGGGTAGCGCCTTCTCTACCAGCTTCGATATAAACCAACTTAGGGCGGCCATGCATCCGGTGACGCGCTGGACATCCCTAAGTTTGCTGGGGGGTGCATCCTATTTATCGCGCTAATCTTCTCGGGGTTGGCCTCTATGCCTCGGGCCGAGACCAGGAACCCGAGAAGCTTGCCCACAGGCACACCGAACACACACTTTTCGGGGTTCAGCTTCATGCGCGTGGAGTGGAGACTCTCGAAGGTCTCCGCTAGATCCGAGAGCAACGTCTCCTGGTTGCGTGTTTTCACAACCAAGTCATCAACGTACGCCTCAACATTACTCCTACCTGACTACCCAAAGTAATACGAGTAGTACGCTGGAAAGTAGGGCCTGCATTCTTTAAACCAAAAGGCATAGTTGTATAACAATAAGTGCCTACAGGAGTAATGAATGCAGTTTTTTCCTCATCCTCCCTAGCCATGCGGATCTAATGATACCCTGAATATCCATCTAGAAAGCACAAAAGGTCGCACCCCGCAGTGGAGTCGACAATCTGATCTATGCGTGGCAGGGGATAAGGGACCTTAGGACATGCCTTGTGGAGGTCAGTGTAGTCGATGCACATCCGAAGCTTGTCGTTCGCCTTGGGGACGATGACCGGGTTCACGAGCCACTTCGGATGTACGACCTCTCGGATGAATCCGGCCTCCAGGAGACGCGCCACCTCTTCACGGATGAAGGCTTGGCGCTCGGGGGCCTGTCGCCGTACTTTCTGCCGGACGGGCCATGCATCCGGTCGCACGACCAGACGGTGCTCGATCACATTCCTAGGGACCCCGGGCATATCCGATGGCTTCCACGCGAAGACGTCGGCGTTTGCCCGTAGGAAGGAGACAAGCGTGTCTTCCAATTCGCCGTCCAGTTGACTGCCAATTTTGACGGTCTTGGACGGATCACCGGCCAGTGCCACCTCCTTCACGGGGACCTCATCGCTTGAGGTCATCCGCTTCCTCGGGGCGTGAGACGAAGAGGTCTCAGGCCTCTCGTCGCCGCCCGCGGGCTTTGGGACCGCGGCGAGGTCGCTTGTGCGTTGCTCCGCGCAAGCCAATGCGATGTTGAGATCGTCGTGGATGGTGATGGGGCGTGCGGGCCTGGCATCTTCATCTAGAGGTAGGCATAATGGGTGGCCGCCATGAACTTCACCGCGTTGTAGTGCAGATTGAGATCCGCCACGTCGAAGTCGATCCGCTCAGTGCGGAAGTTATCAGGGCCACTGAAGGTGACCGGGAGGTCAATGTGACCTCGAGGCCACGTGTGCCCCGGTGTCACACCGATGATCGGCAGGGACAGCCGGAGCTTCATCCCGGGGGCCTTGATGACATCAAAGGCCGTGGGAGAGAGGATGTTGAGGGCGGCGCCGCCATCTATTAGGACGCGCCTCAGCTTGACGTTGCAAATGGTGGGAGAAACCACCATCGCAATCTGTCCACCCTGGGCAACGCACGGGGGTGGTCGGTTTGGTCGAAAGTGAGCAGGACCTCCGACCACCGAGCCTACCGTACGGCCGCATGAGTGGGGACCGCAGCCAGAAGCTCGCGCTTCATGGACTTGAAGCTGCGGCGGGAAGCATGAGCACATGCTCCCCCATCTATGGTGGCGACGGTAGCATAAGGCTCCTGGAAGCCCAAGTCGTCGTCGCCATCATCATCGACGGGGGCCTTCTGCTTGGCCTCACTTCGCCGGTCGCGGGCAGGAGCCGTGGGGCCCTGGCCCCCACGGCGTTCCTGCTCCCGCTCCTCCCCCCACTTCCTGACGCGCTCGGCCAAGCTCTTGACCGCGCGGTAGTCAGCGAGGTCGTGGAGGGAGGTGTTGTGCACGGAGCACCATTTGCCCACCTGGCGCTCTCGACCGGGAGCGCCGGCGTCCTTCCTGTCGTCGCCCGCGGCCCTCCCCTTGCGCGGGGGCCGCGAAGCGCCTTCAGCAGCGAGGACATGTCCCTCATCGTCGGAGCGGGCAGTCCTCTTCTTCCTCCTCTTTTCTCGCTGCCCGGAACGGGCAACAGACTCAGGGGTAGCCGCAGCAACCGCGCCAGAGCCGGAGGAGTTCCAGGTCTAAGCCTCCTCTTTTCGGGCCACGTGGTCCGCGAGCTCAAAGAGCTGCGCGGTGGTCTGGGGCTCCTTGGAGGCTATCTTTTCCAGCATGCGGTTATGCCGCACGCCTCCCCTAAAGGCGTATATCACCCGTGCGCGGGAATACAGGGGATGGTGTTGCAAACCTGGTAGAACCGCTGAATATATGACCGGAGGGACTTATCGTCCCTCCGCTGCACTGCGTGCAGATCCGCTTCTTCCCCCGGGGGAGGATATGTGCCTTGAAAGTCCGTGCTGAACTGTTGGCACAAGTCCTCCCAGGAGTGGACCGATGCGGGTGGCAGGTTCATAAGCCAACCCCACACTTGGCCTTTTAGGACCATGGGAAAGAAGTTCGCCATGACCCTAGTGTCACCCCCCGCCGCTTAAATTCTAGTCGTATAGATCTGGAGGAACTCGGTGGGGTTAACGCTGCCATCATATTTCTAGAGGATACTGGGCTGGAACTTTGGGGGCCATCAGACACTCCGAAGCTCGCCACAAAAGCGCGGCATCCAACCCCGACGACGGGGGAAACGGGGGGCCAGCATTTATGGCCGCTGGGACGAACCGCGGTCGCAGACGCAGCGCCCTCCCCCGTTTGGGTGGCGCGGTGCTAGTCGCGCCGGCGCTCAATGTTGGCCGGGCATCCAGCTCAGTGTAGATGCTCTCGTGACGCCCACGAGCGGGTGTGGGCGTCGACGAGGAGGGTGTGGACGAATGGCAGGCATGAGCCGCCACCCGTCGAGCCCTTCGCCTTGCAGACGAAGAGGCAATAGCTGCGGTACCGGATGATCCGGCTGCCGACGAACGGACGCCGGCGTCCAGCTGCTGTTGTGCCACCTTGACCAGATTGGCCACATCGTCCAGCTAGCACTGGACGGGGGCCTCCGGGTCTGAGGCAATGGGCGGGTGGCGCAGGAGCGTGCCCGCCACCTAGAGGACACCTTGGGGGTGCTGTCGTCGCCGTAGACCAAGCGACGACACGCCTTAGGACGGTGCCGCTACTCGTCACTGGGCAGCGATGAGGAGGCGGAGCCCTCCGGCATCTCCAGCACTTTTCCCCACCCAAGACTCCGGTGCGGGGTCGACGGTGGAGTGTAAGCTCGACGGCGAGGATGCAGCTCTCCGCCGTCATCGCTGGCACTCGGTGTGGGGGTGCGCACCACTGCTCCTTCAGCCATAGGGCTGACTCGGCGAAGCTTGGCAAGCACGGAAGGGATGAGAGCTGAAAATCTCGTATACGTGCCCCTACCTGGCGCACCAGCTGATGGAGGGTAAACTCCTCAGCGGGGGACTGTGAGGGCCCCCCTTTCTTAGTTCGGCCCTGGGCGCGAGGGACGCGTTTCCCGCTCTTTCCTCGGTGTGCCGGTGGCGTATAGGTTTCTTCGCACAAGAAAGGGCGGTGGCGCAAAGGATTATACAGGTTCGGACCGCCGGCGAGGCGTAATACCCTACTCCTATGTGATGGACTATGTGAATTCTTGTTCTCAAGAATCGGAACCCCTTTCCTCTAGGCCTAGGCCTCCTTTTATACTCCCAAGGGGACACCACATGGGCTGAACAGGCTATATTCTAGAGAAAAGGAAAAATATTCTTTTACAATTAAGGGTCATGCTGTTGCTTTTGGCGGAAGCCCTGCGTTCTGCAGTGCTGATGTGACCCCTGTCAGGGTGCGCATTATCCGTCTATGACGCCGCACACCATTCTTCATTAAATGGGGAAGACATGCGCGCTCCCCCGTACGTGGCGACGCGCGCCGGGTGATTAGACCTGGCTCACCAACCCCGACTGGGTGAGTGAGCCGGATCAGCTCACATGATCTTGATGTGGCATAACGAGGTGCACAGCGTACCTAACGGCGTGCAGACGGCACGCCCGGCACTGTGCTGCGTCCCATCAGTAACTCGCACCGGTCACAGACCAGTCAGCCGGCTGCGACCGGTGTCAGGCGCGCGTGCGTGTCTACTCGCATTTACTGCGGCACGCACGCGCGCAGGCGCACTCCGCCTGCACCGCCATCGATGGGGGTAGTTGGACGCTGGGAGCGCCCACCTACTCCGTCCCACGTGGCGGTGGCCTAAGGGGGTCGGGGAGCCCGACCCCTGCTCTGTTCGTAAGCAAGAGGCGCCGGGACTTAGAGTGGGCAGTCGCCACGTCATCCTCGGGCCCGGTCCCGCTTGGGTGATGGCCACGTGGGCGCGCGGGGCTGCCTCAAGCCCTAAGTCAACATACCCCTGGGCCCATGGCACCGACAGATTATATAATTTATCTAACATCTTCAAAAGGCAGTCATTGGCTTGATTTTCTAGATGTTATGTTTCTTTTCAAACTTAGTGTTGCATCAATCAAGTTTGACCTACTAAGTCGTGCTTAAAATCATGAACTCTAGCATGCCTCATGGTTTCAGCCGATCTTACCTGATATGGTTGTTTTATTTAGATTTATATCTTGTTTAACATACTGTATTTGCCCCTTATATCAGGATCTTAACTATTTAAATATATCGAGCTTATTATCAATCTGGTTGATATTAGTTTAGTATATTTGTTATAAGATGATATTCTAGTATAAGGTAGTATCGGAGCTATAGCTGATACATACTTAAACATGAACATCGGCTGCCATACCACAAGTCTAAAGACATACAAGAGGAGGCCCATGAGGAAGGAAAGGCCCATCGGACCAGGTCAGGGTTCGGTCGAACCGCCTCTGGCTCGGTTCATCTTGGCCTTCCAATTGGATGTCCCAGATGTCTCCCCATGACGGTTGAAGGGCGAATCCGACATTTCCAACTGTCAAAACCGTCATTGGGAGGCTATAAAAGGACTCCTAATTCTCCCTTTCAACACACACCAAGAGGAATCAAGAAGAAACTCTCCTTAGTAGTTTACTTTATTCTAGCACTAGTAGAGTTAGTTCTTCAAGTCTTCCGGAGAATTCGGGTATGGTTCTAGTAACTATTTCCTCTCTTGTAAGACTTTATTCAATAATGAAATATTCTTCTTTATATAGTTTTGGTACTTTGCTATACTCGCATAATTATACGAGTACCAACTTTGAGTTATGCTTGTTTCGTGTTAATTATATGGCTAGCTTACCAGAGAGATGCAATGGTATTTGTTTAATGTTCATTCAGTTGATTGTTGTATGTCCTATGTAGAGATATAGAATAGTATTTAGTAATGTAAGCGAGGTGCTTAGATTATTAAATACCATTAAGTGGTGCTATATGACATGGAACTGTAAAAATAGGCCGCTGATGGTGACAGCTTAGTACAGGTATTCCTCCACGTGTGTATATAGGGCTAAGAACTGTTCCTGGTGAGGGTACTCCACCATATCCATAATCGGTTGTATAGCCATGAAGGATTGTCATAAGGAACTCGGCAATCAGGGGTGGTTTCTCGATATACCAGGAGGGCATTGTTAGGGTTTTTGGTCATATGATTGTACATTAGCAAGTGTATACTAAAAGGGCTATATACTATAAGTACAGAAATAGACTTTTCTTATTTCTTCTCCACTTAGTCTAGATATTTATTTAGAAAGAGTTAGCTTGAGTGATTCTCCTGTTTGTCAACTTACCCTTATTCCACATTAATTTACTCCTGCATTAGACTTTGACATAAGTGTGATGAGCATTAATAATATAGTACTCTCTTACCATATCTTCCCTTGGGATTAAATAAATACGATTCCTTGGAAATACTTCCGGGTGAAATGCTACAGCGGTATATCCGTGCACTTGCGTATTACATCTGCGATTGTAAGAAAATACCGACTCATATTTCTGGCGCCATTGCCTAGGATCTAATTCCTAGTATTGTCGTTAAGAAATATCAACACATATCCACATGTATCGGTAGCCATATCCTGAATGGTTTGATAGAGTTCCATTTCCACACCAATACAAGGTTCCGTACTTTTCCAAGTTTTTAGGGCAAGATGATATATCAACAATTGAACACATCAGTCAGTTCTTAGCACAATGTGGGGAAGCATCGGTTGAGGAAACTCTGAAAGTTAGATTTTTTTCCATTATCTTTGACTGGATTGGCTTTCACATGGTTTTCTTCTTTTCTACCAAATTCTATCAAAGGTTGGGCCGATCTTGAGAAGCAATTTTACAAGTATTTCTTTACTTGAGTCAATGAGATGAAGTTTTCAGAGTTGATATTGGGTAACAGTGTTACATCGGCTTGTTACTAGATCGTCTCTTTGATCTTCAATTTATATATCTTGTCAGTTGCAGGATCAAACTGACTAGCACGCCCACATCTCATCAAGATTTAGGACCTGCACTAGAGCTAAGCAAATCTCCCAGGCCTTCGTGTTTTTTGCATCAACATACGCTCACAGCTCTGGTTGGCCTAATCTTTCCTTGAGTTGATGATAACTATGATTTGGGAGAAATGTTGACGATCCGACTACAACTGTATGAAACATTGTTTGTGTTGCGCCTACGCGATCAATACACCTCTCAGTGGGTTGCTGATCTTGCCGGTGCAGAACAACTTTATTACTACAAGCAAATCGAAGAAACAAGCAAAAACAAGATAAAAACAATATGATATTGCAAATAGGAATTGAATACATACGATAATATGGGGTTCCAAAGATCAATAATTAGGCGGTCTAGCCGACACACATAACTACAAGGTAAAGTAGTAATGGCTAAACTTCCATCTAACAAAACCTGAGAAATCATTAAGGGGTACCTAGCTATTTAAGGAAGTTGGAGGATGACCAAGGTGTCCATAGGGTTGTGCTACACCAGGTTGGGGCACACCCCACATGGGCCCCACTTGGGTTGGGGTCCCAGATAAAGTTACAAGCCCATAGTCCTATTATAAGTGATGCATCACCTTGTTTCTGTTATTGTGGTTAACTCTGATGGAATTCAGAGACAAAGATAGATATGTTGGAAAGATGACTCCGATAGTTTTATCAAGTACTTATGGGCTAAAAATGGAGCTCCTATACATACTTGGCAGCCGTTTGAAGTCAGCTTTGTTGCAGGTGACCGATTTGGATTTCAGAACTTCTGAAGCTTGATCTTGATGTCTTCCTGTTTACATATGATTTGAGCAACAGTTGTATCAATAGTAGCTATAGTCACATATTTATTTTTCTAAAAGATCCAAATATATAAAGGTTACTACCAATCGGTTGCTGAAGATAAGTCAAAAATAAATTTCCATCCACCTATTTAAGAAGGTGGAAGTGGACGTTTGGTAGGCCCACCAACGTGTCCCATCACACCTCATGAGTCATGATGATAAATAGTGAACAGTGGGGTCCACTCATACGCCTCTCGCACCCTACACACCCACCCGTCTGTTTGAGCCGGATCTTTGGACGCTCTACTATTAAAATGAAGAAGTAGTGCCATCCACTATTAAAACCCATGTTATTAAATACTATATCTATTCACCTACATTAATGTTGTATTTATAGTTTTGTTCCGTTGTTGTATTCTAAAGTAAACACCAGTGATTCATGTATTGAATATAATTTTTCAATAGATCCAAATATAAAGTCTACACATGAATCCAAAATAAAATTTTCATCCACTCATTTAAGGTGGAAAAGTGGATGACTGGTTGTCCCACCAACATGGCCCTTCACACCTCATGAGTCAATGAGGAAGAGTGGATGGTGGGTCCCAGTCATATGCCTCTGACAACTAGCATACCCACTCATGTAGTCTAGATAAACCTTTGGCTGCCTAGCATTCTCAAATAAAGAAGCAATGTTACCAAACACCTTCTCAGAATAGAGTCGACCTAGTAGCCAGAGACTTACAGGCTAAGTTCTTTTCTTCACTTTTTCAACTCACCTCTCTCATTTTTCGCGGGCACGCTTTTCAAACTACTAAACTGTACAATTTTTATAAAAATTTTTATACGAAAGTTGCTTTAAAAAATCAAATTAATCCAATTTTAAAATTATTTTTAGCTAATACTTAATTAATTATACATTAATAAACCACCCCATTTTCCATGTATACATTAATTATACACAGCCTTAGATGATATAGGGAAGTCCATGGTAAGAGCATCACCAAGAGTATCCCTATATTCCATCCCCAAAATAATTTTTATGGGAATCCTAAACAGAACTTAAGCTATAAAAATAGTACTCCTTCCAAGAGACTTGCTAAAATGACTTCTTAAAAATTAAAAAGTGGGACCCACGTGAAACTACCAACTGAAATGGTCTTCCCTCTCCCTCCTAAGAGATTGCATCGGCCGAGCGAGTAGTGATCGCGCTAGATCACCGATCGGTGTCGCCCCTCTCTAGTCTCTACGCGATCTAGCGAGATCGATCATGACGCTGCTCTCCTCATTCGGCCCCTCAGCTTCCATTCCCTCCCTGCCGCCTCTGTCTTCTACTCCTTGCCCTCATCGTTGTTCAATCTTTTATGTCCGATTCCTCTCTGAAGAAATAAGAAGAGATATCCGAATGCTATTATCAAAACCTTTGCATGTATATTTCAACAGCAACAAGTAGCAAATGTCACATGGATAGCAGGGAATAACTTTTACTCTAGTGAAACAAGAAGTCGAAGTTCTGAATCTTGATTCTGAAACTGAATTTAGCCGGACTTGAAAACTCATATTTATTTTCCATCAAATAATAACGGTGGACAATGGGGTGCACCAACTTGGGGAACTATATAAACTGGGAATGAACAATTGCAACTTGCAGCAATTTTCATTTTTCAGCATCAAACAGAAGCAGCAGCAGTAGTAATTTACAGTTTTCAGCATCAAACTCAAGCAGCAACAACGATTTCCAGTTCCAGCCTCAAATGGAAGCAGCAACACCAACAACAATTTTTAGTTTTCAGCAGTAGCAATTCCAGCAACAGCAGCAGCAAGCACCAGCTCGAGCAGCAAGATCAACTTCAGCAAGCAACAACAACAATTCATCACTAAAAATCCTTTTATTTCCAAATTTTGTATCTAGTTCAGGCAGCTGCAATCATCACACAATCATATCAGTACCAGCAAGCAAGCAAGCAATTCTCGGCTCCAACAGTTTTCAGTTTAGCAACAGTAGCAGCAAGAAAAGCATCAGCATCAAGATTAACTTCAGCTTCAGTTCAGCAACACCAGAATATTACATCTCAACAGCACTAGCTTCAGTCCAACAGGCAGCTCCTGTCCATGGATCACAACTCATCACTTTAGCATATACTGTTGAGAAAACGAATCAGTATATACTTATGTATAACAAAATTACTATACCCATCCATGGCAAAAAAAATCCAGCATTTACTTCGGTCCAAAATATTCAGTGCATACCAAATTGCAGCATATACTTCTATATAGTGTCAAAGTTAGTATATACCCATGGCAAAGAAATTCCAGTACATATTCAGTACGGTACATCCTTGTATACTTCTAGATAAAAAATATATATAGTGTATACCTTATAGGAAATACATCACCATATACTTCATGTAAATATTTGATGTTATAATATTCTTGTTCAGGTAGCAACTCGCAACCATCAACAGACCTGCTGCTCCTTTCTAGTCTATGTCTGCTCCTTTCTAGTCTCTGTCGCCTGAGATATCTCGTCACCGATGGATCGCGGTTGGCCGTGACGGGGAGCCAACTCAGGGGCCAGGCAGAGGGGCACCGGGCCAATTCACACCGGCGCACCAAATCTAGGTGGCGGTGCTGCTTGGGGAGCGGCGACGGCTGTCCTCCACCAGGCTTCGGTGGAGGTGCGGCTGCCACCATACCACGCGCCTCCACCGGGAAGAAAAACGACGCCAGGGAACCATGGGGCAACAACGGATTCATTGCAGCCAGCTGCGGAAAGATGATGTCGGCGATGGAACAGATCAAACCAGCAGCGTACGAGGGCGCGCAGAAGAGCTAGGCACGAACATGTCACCAACCGCACGCGAAGGAGGAAGTACTATCAATTGGAAGCCAAACCTCATCCCTAGAAGTGGACAACGGATAATCCGGATTTGGGATTTCCAACTATTGGGAGCTTCGCTAGGGACTCTGTTGGAGTCATTTTTTGAAACGAAAATTTTTATATTTCAGGATTGGGAATCATAAAGGGATACTCTTGGTGATGCTCTAAGAAAGAGGTAGTCCAATTCCTCTATTGAAACCTATTTTTATTCACTATTAGGTATATTCACGCATCTTACCTTTGTGTTAATATTTTTTAAAAGTTGATGCATTCACATGTAAACCAACAATTCACGTAAGGAACTTCTTTTTCTGAAAGATCCAAATATATAAAGTTTATTAGCAATTTGTTGCTAAAGATTAGTCCAAAATAAATTTGGACAAGTGGATGGTTGGTAGGCCCACCGACACACCTCAAACCTCATGAATCATGATGAGGAAGAGCGAACGGTGGGGCCCACTCATACGCCTCTCACATCCTACACACCCACCAATCTGTTTTAGTATGACTTTGGCTGTTATGCTAAAGAGTAAATATTCCACAACTTATCATGAGCAGGATGGTAGGTCCTAGTCATAGGCCTATTATAACTAGCTTACCCACTAATCTAGTCTAGAGAAATATTTGGTTGCCTATTACATTCTAAATTAAGAAACAACAATAGTTAACATTTTCCTCTTATTCGAGTGGACCTAGACAATTAGTTGGTATAAGGAATCCCATAATAATAAGGAGGTAGTTGAACCCCTCTCGTCGAAAACTATGCTATTTAAGTATTAGATATATTCACATACTTTAGCATTTAGCATTGATATCTTTGTTGTATAATTGATACAATTCCAAAGTAAACCAACAGTTCAATATATTTATTTTCAAAAGATCCAAATGTATAAGCACATTAATCCATTACTTCAAGACAAATCAAAAATAAATTTCTATCAACCTACTTAAGAAGGTAGATAAAGTAGACAGTTGATAGGTCCACCGATGCACGCTCCCTCCCACCTCATGAGTCATGACGAGGAAGAGCAGACGGTGAAACCGCTCATATGCCTCTCGCACCCCCGCACACCAATCGATTTCGCTTTAGCTGGACCTTTGGCCGCTCTACCATCTAACCAAGCAAAACTGTCAAAGAAAAATAGTAGGAAATAACAGCAGCAACAACAGCTGACATCCGTAAAGCTCACAACCCCTCCTCTTCCACGCGCGTTAGCGGGCCGCGTCGCGCCGCGCATGCTTCTTCACCTCCGCTCCGCTCCGCGCGCGTGAAACCGAAAAACCCAATTTGGAGCGAAGCGGGGAGAGAGGACTGAGGAGACGCGTCGTGGAGGGAAGTTTTTGAAAAAAAATTTCCCCAACCCGTTGGGCGCGATGCCGTCATGATCCCCTCGCCTCGCTGCCAAAGATTTTCATCTCTCTCGCCACATTAATCACCTTCCTCACGAGGACCAAGCCAAGGAGCAGAAATCCACCCATCCCCATTTCATCATACCAATCCTCCTCTCCGTTTCTTCCGCGTCCCCGGATTCAGTTTCCTCCTCCCCCTCCCTCTCGATCCCTCCTCCTCTTCCCCTCGCTCCAGCGCGCCCGCCGCCCGCCGACCATGGAAGCAGCTGGAGTGGAGGTGAGCGGAGGAGGAGGAGGCGACGTCGTGGTGGTGGTGCCGCAGCAGCAGGAGGAGGCGGCGGTGGCGGCGAAGCAGGCGGCGGCGGCGGCGAAGGGGAAGTCCGTCGAATCCAAGGGGGTCCGCGTCGTCGGCAGCCGGATCTATGATCCGGAGAACGGCAAGACCTGCCACCAGGTAACCCCTCCTCCTACCTACCTGCCTGCCTACCATCTGTTCGACACCGTGTCTAGCCGGTGTCCTGTGAGGAGTCGTGCGTCCCTGTTCTTCCTCCCCCGGTGGTTGGGTGGATCTGAGGAAATTCTTGCTCGCCCTTGGGTTTATCGGTTGCTCTGTTTCTTGCTCCCTCGCAGTGCCGTCAGAAGACGATGGACTTCGCGGCGTCATGCCACAAGATCAAGAAGAACAACAAGCAGTGCACGATCCAGTACTGCCGCAAGTGTCTCTTTAACAGGTGAAGGGGGGAGGGGAATTTCTTCTTTTCTCGAGTTCTCGTCTTCTTTCTAAGCTTCAGGAGGCAGAGCAAGGCTGGGTGACCGTGTGATTTATGAGCGATTCGTGGCGCAGGTACGGCCAGGAAGCCGAGAAGGTGGCTGATGACGGCACCTGGACTTGCCCCAAGTGCAAGGATATCTGCAATTGCAGCTTCTGCATGTGAGCTGACCAAAACCTGACGCTCTACCGGTCATACTGATTTTCTATGGCTCTCGTTTTGTTGTCAGGTGATGGATGGACTTTGATTTGTTTGGCAGGAAGAAGAAGGGGCTGCCACCCACCGGAATACTTGCCCATGCTGCTAAGGCTTCAGGTTGTGCTTCAGTCCATCATTTACTGAAAAAGGGGAAAGAAGCGGTGGCTGCCGCGCAGAGGAGCGCCCAGAAAGTGAGGTCTACACCTGTGAAGGTGCGTGGTGTTCAGGATTGGCACAATCCTTTGCCACATTACAATTCGCTGTTGCATCGTGCAGGATTGTTCACTATGTTTGATATGTTTTGTGATCCTTTTGTTATGAACAAGCAGAAGAGCCCAAAGAGGGCCATAGAGCCAGATGCTGCTGCTGATGAACCTTTGGCTGAAGGGGATGAGAATGTATGCGTTGATTTCAACGCTGCTCCAGTGAAGAAGCAGAAGAGAAGCAGGAAGGTGGGTAATGGTGCGGCTCTGACTAAGGATGAAAAACCTGATGCTCCCAAGGAACAAGTCGTTCTGCCCAAGGGCACTCCTGTCACTAGTGTTGCCGGTGCATATTGGGAGCCTGAAGATGTTGGTCTTGCACTTCAGTTCTTCGAATTCTGCCGCACATTTGCTGAGGTAGTTACGAAAGAAAGAACAAGGATATTTAATAGTATGATTGCACATGCCTTGTCAGAGTAATATCTGGCTAGCATTTGCAAGCGAATAATAGGTCAAGATTTTGTTTTCTATTTACATGTCAGATGCATGTTATGTTTTGGTATGAAGTATGGCAATGTAAACAAAATGCTTTTACTGGTAAGCACAGAAGTGTTGATATTAGAGCTTCCCACAAGTTTGGAATCCTATCTATGTGTTTATGTAGGTAAGGCATGCAATGCCATGATGGGATACAAATCATAAAGGGAATAGGTATTTGGATTAGAATTTAGAGGGAGATGGTGGGGTGACCGGGTGACAGCAAATGGGCAAAAGGAATATATGACTACCTGTTGAGTTCATTGTACGCATTAAATGGATGTGATTTCTCTGTGTGCAACATGCTAACACCTAGGTACAGGATATCTGTTAATTGCCCTTTAATGCGTACAATATTCAAAGAGTTTCTATTTGTAATTATGAGGTTGCTTTTTTGTTGTATGGCACTTCTTATCCATATTATATACATGTTGACATTGATAAACTGGCCGAAACCTTCCAATTATATTTCTTGATTTGTAATTTAAGCCATGTAGTAGCTTTCATATAACCCAAATTAAATGTTATTATGTTCTGTCGAATTTTTTTTATTGTGATAGGCTGCGTGTTCAACTACCAGAATTATGTTTTAAAGTTTTTTTTTGAAAAAAAATTTACCAAAGTTACGTTTCATTCTATACAATATCTCTTGCAAAAAGTATGTATAAAGCTCCATTATTTTACACATAGTTTGAGAAAAGTTCAAACTTGGGAGTAAAACAACTATCTACTCCATCCGTTCCAAAATATAAGCATTTCTGGCTATTTACCTGAACGGAAATGCTTATATTTTGGAATGAGGGAGTAAGTGATAGTGAAGCTTATTCTTTTCTGTGCGAGTTTATAATTTATTTCTTCTGTTATAGACCAAACATCCAAGTCCTTAAGGCATAATTTTGGTAACCAGCGAAAAATTGTAACAGTAGTTTTATTAGGCGATGTGATAGTTATCTTAATCTTTTATGTTTATTTCTAACAAGTGTCATGGAACAATCAGTGTGTAAAATGTTTGCAACTACTGTGAATCCTGTTCCGTTACGATTGTTGCATCATAACTTCTTAGTTTTTTTGAGTTTGCCTTTTGAATTGGGGCTTAGGATTGCTTTGCGTTATAATCTGAAGTTGTTAGTCATTGCCACAAGTGATCGTTGCGATGCAATGCAAGCAGAGTTGAGCTAACACTCTGTCATGTAAGAGTACCTGTATCTGAGCACAAACGAACCATGGTTGTGTCATGCTTATATCTAGGATGTGCTCAATAATTTGCAACCCCAAGTGTATCGTTTCACGGTCTGATCTCATGCATATATCGTACATATGCTCTCTCTTTTGCATCCATATAAACTCCTTGTTTCAATAATAATAATACAAGGTAAACTCAGTAATTAATTTATTGAGGTTGCCGTGGGCATTGGTTTTGAACTATTCTTTTTTTCTGCTATTTTGTTTTACATATATAAAGCATGCATTTATTTTCTGGTGTACTTAACAATTTGAGAAAATAGTCACAGTTTGCTGCTAGCATTACAGGCTTTTTAATTGAATCAGATATTTTAAAACGACATCTTGTTTCCTTAGTTAATATACTAATCTGCTCTACATGCTCACATGGTACATTGAGATTATATTTTGTATTGCAAATGGAATAACATACCGATTTCCCCCTCACAGATTTTCCAAGTACGCAAGGGTCAACCAGAAAGAATCCTTCGGGACATAGCTGGAGGTCGTGGACTTCGAGTGGTGTCCTCAGTCATCGCTGACTTCCACATAACTTTGTTATCCATCATTCAAGAAGGCCGAGGAATCAAGTAAGTACATCCCAAACTGAGCCTTTTTTTTTTCTAAATGCAGTTGATAAAATTATAATGACGTTGTTTTCTTCTCAGGCCAATCACATATTCAAGAGATAATGATGCATGGATTGTTGATATTGGAAAATGCATAAGCGAGTCAATCTTTGTCCCAGAGGGACTTCCTCTTGACTCCCTAAGTCAGGGGGTATCAGGATATAAAAATCTGAGCCCTTCTTGTAAGCTCAGTGTTCTGAACTTTTTGTGTGATGAAAGTCTTTCTACTGAGTAAGTATTTCCTACACATTTGTTAATAATTCCCTTCGCTATCCTGATGTTGTTATTTCTGATGTTTTTAATTACTCTTAACATTGTTCAGGAAGTTGAGGAGCTGCATATTATCTGAAACAAAAAACCCCTCCAGAGAAAAAGCTCATTCTGCAAAAGAGAAGGTTTTGATCTTGGCTTGCCTTTCCCACCTTGTCACATGATTCTAGAACAATTGACAAAATATCTCCTGTTTGTTAGGAGGAGCCAAAGGAAGAAACTATAAAGAACACAGATGAAGCTGTGCTTTTGAAAACTGAAGGAGCAGCTGTTACTATTGAGGAAGATAAGAATGGCATTTCTCAACAAAAGGATGTGAAAGAAGTAAAGAATGCAGACACAAATGGTATGAATTATATTACTAAACATGCTTTGTCGTAGCCTTTTAAACAGATTACTTTAGAACATTTTGCATGATCTCCTGCACTGTTTATTTCCTGTAATGCGAAGGAAAATAAGCTGATCAGTGTTATTAATTTTGTTCTCAACTATGAACTATGGCAACATCAGAAAAGAAGCATGGAGGTTTCCTTAGGAGTAATCCTTTCATGGTAGACAAAGCGGCAATCTATTGGAAGCTGGATGACTATTGTAATAACACAACAATGATGCTCCAAGGTTTGTTAGAAAGTGTTATTCAACATCCTTCCACTAATTTCAGTTCTGCAATATAAAATTGGAGACTATTAACATCATGTCTGTATCAGAGGTTGATGCTGATGATTTATTGGGGAACAAAGACAAGTGGTTTATGCTTAATGAAGATGAAGAGAAAATAGTTGAAAACTATGTATCCACAATGTAAGGACTTCTCCGTATCAATTTATTTGGATTCATTTTATCTATTATAAATCAGGAATGCATGCTGATTGGTATGCTGGATATGTCACCAAAGTATTTTGGTAGAAACACTATTTGATATTTTATCTGCAAACAAAATTCGCGTTTTTAATACAATTTTCCAATGATCGAACCACCTGGACATTGTGATGTACTTGATGGGTGTGTCCTTTGAAGGAGCATCCTAAGTAATATGCACTAGGGATATTATTTCCTGAAAATGCAGTGTGTTGTGATTCCCACAAAGCTCAAATATCTCAACTGAGTCATTCCAATATGCTTAGTTATGATCAAGAAACTTTAATAGCATAAAATGGTCGGTGAAGCACTTTGTCCAGACATCTGACTAACTGAAGTGATGCACTGCATCAAATAACGTTTATTTCATATATCATACTTGCATTTTCAATGTTCTATGGCCATATTACTGGATATGGATTAATATATTCGTGTCTTTGTGTACCTCACTACTATAGCTTGCACTGTCCACACATTTTCCTAACTGAAGTGATGCACCACTTTAATTAACTATAGCTTACACTGTCCACATATTTTCCTAGCTGAAGTGATGCACCACATTAGTTATTAAGAGTTTATTTTGCATATCAAGCTGGTGGTTCCTTATTTTCTACTTGACTGGAACTTTTGTATAATACAGGGTTTAGTATGATAATTGATAACGAAGTGGGATATTGAGATGTAACATCTTTATTCCCCACTAGTTTTATGTTGTAATTTCAGGAAATATTAAAAAAATAATCAAAATTTGACATCAGAAGTTTAGATGAGTATGCAGAGAACTACTGCCAGGATCGGATGACCATCACTGGCTTAACTATTAGGGAATTAGTTTATTTAATACTATCATCATAATGCAACCAGTTATCTTTTTAATAACAAAATCCAAACTATCAGTTCTGATGTTTTCACTGTTGATCTAAAGGTGCTATACAAATGTTTCAACTTTCAAGAATCAAGATTATATAGGTTACAAAAAAATTGCCATGTATGTTGACATGCTGAAGTTTCATCTTGTCCTTGTGAGGAATGCAATGATACTTGTTGCTCATTGATTAAAACTAACGTATTAGCATATTCTACCTTGTCATCGTTTTCCTCAATTGGCAATTTTTTAATACTTAATAT
Organism: Oryza punctata; assembly: GCA_000573905.2. Lineage (NCBI taxonomy): Eukaryota > Viridiplantae > Streptophyta > Magnoliopsida > Poales > Poaceae > Oryza > Oryza punctata. The sequence goes on along the minus strand of CM002492.2, from coordinate 14,386,037 downwards.
TGCTTTCAATAACTTTCTGTCTTTACTCTTATCTCAGATCACCCAAGCTAATTAAGTTCACCTTGTTTTTGTCAACTCCATGAATAGTAGAAATTGTCTTTGTTGACACAGTTCGTCACTGATCTGACATGTGTTTTTAACTGGTAATACAGGCCTAAACGCAGGGGGAGAAAGGCTGCATTATAGCCTACTGATCGTACTCTTTAGGTTCCTCACCTGGCTGAAGGTACCCTTTTTTTTAATTCAGCACACCCATTTTCATTTCTGTAGTTTATTATTGCCATTTTAAGTTTCATTTTGTATTGGTCCTGCATCTAGACTACGCTAAGAGTTCCCATATCATTTTGTGTATCTGACACACTGCCTACATCAATTTTCTTACTTTTACATGTTATCAATCAGATAGTTGTATTTTTGTTGATTTAATTTTGAGTAGATAATTTGGAATGTAATACATGCTATCATGTCGTATTTTGCTACTTTTTATGGAATTTGTGGCCTGCTACATGTTCTTACAAAGATATGAGAATCCATGCGAGGACATGCCCTCATGGATACTCAACTAATTAACCAGTCTTATCAATTGATTACTGTACCATGAGCTTGTTATTTTGTTGAAGTGATATCACTATTCTGTCAGGACTTGAAACTGTGAAATAATCATTTCTGTTCTTTTTTGGCAGGTGGGTGGACTATGCTAATTGAGATAAGGCAACCTCTGTTGAGGCCAGAAGGCCATTTTTGCTACAGAAAATCTGTGCAATTACAGAAGAACCAAGAATTGTTGGATCATTCACAGAAATTGAATCAGAAGCTTAAAGTTTTGTCCAGATGGCAAAGCCGGCAACTTTTGTAACACCTTTGCAGTTTCCTAGATGATACTGACGGAAAATGTTGCAGTATGATCGTGTTATACTGAAATGTTGCACTATAGCAAGAGTTTGTTACAGTCTGTCAACCCCCGTTACCGCGGTGTGGTTAAAGTTAAACTGTTGTGTGTAACATGTGACTGTCGATAATGACTATCCATCCATTCAATTCAGTGCTTTAGATGCCTTATTTATCCCCCCCCCCCCCCCCCCCCCCCCTCAGGGCTTTGCTGGGCAATCTGTGTTAGCTCACTTGCAGCTCGGGTGATTATCACAAACAAGTGACAATGGCAATTCCTTGCCTTGTCACGATTGGAGAAATTGACATTATTTTTCAGATGGTCCGCATATTATTGTGCTCCAATTATTCTTGATTGGTTTAGTGATCTGCCCTTTCCAGATTGCGGACTATTGGGGTTAGGAAATACATGAGTAACATGTACTCATAGGAAAAGGTAAGGTGCAAAACTTATATGAAGTCTGGCGTCAGCTTGGTACAGTATGGTTCTGGTAATTTGTTGTTGGTGAGTATTGTCTCTACCGATAGTATTTTATTGTAGAAAAGTACCATTGGTTTATGTATTTTACTAGTAGAAAATTCCACAACCAATATTTGAGGTGGTAGTAGTATGGATAGATATAGCCTATTGGATGAGAAAAGATGGAAAGTCTAGACGATTTGAGACCACCATAAAATTTATCAAAGGAATTCTATGTAGTGCTGATGAGTTGTCCCATTTTTAGTAGTTACATCTATCTTCGCACGATCAAAGTCAAAACGTCCAAAAATGAAGGCATCTTCGATTTGTGCAGTACGGATTCCTATGGCATCATAAATTTTGGACCAAAACTTTCTTCTCTATTAGGTAAGGCAATCTCTTTCCAACATTTTAGTTTTGTGTTTTTTTTATGAAGCACACAAACTATGTTTGTTTTAACTCTCTAGGATTCCATGAACATGTGGTCCAAAGATGCTATCATACTTTTATCAAGTTTTACTAGTTTTGTAGAAGCCTGCACCACACCCTACACAATGTGGCCAAAGGAAGAAAATTCTACAGACAAACTACTATTATCTCCACCCATCGGATGTACTAAATCACCCCTAAGAATGCTTTCAGAGTCTAAGAGTTACTATTAAACACCTACCTACTAGTGGTTCGAAATGGGCATCACTTGTAGTTTTGAACCAATGGTGAGAAAGAAATAGTGATGTTCTGCGGTATAAAATTGAAGGAAAAATAGTACCTAGGTCAGCTCTAGCTCATACACTGAGTTGCCTTCTAGTTCCTCGCACGACACCTTATGCGCACGGTGGCCCCTCGAGGTGGTTACATGCCCCGTCCTCATCGGCCCCTCTTTGTCGCTGTCAACCCCATGTTTGTGCTACAACTGACCAGATCCGGTAGCCTCGAGTTTGGGGCTACCAGATCGATCTGACCATACCATTCCTCCCGCTTTATCACTCGTCATCGTCACCCAAGATCATTGTTGTTCCATTGCTTCTTCATATTCTAATCGCCATCGTTAGCACCGGTGCTCTGAACACCTAGATCTGGTAACCTCAAGCTCGTAGCTAATAGATCTGGTAGCCGTAAAATTGCAACAGACAAATCCATCAACCCCAAGCTCTGGCTAGACAGATCTAGCCTTCCTACGCCTTCTCAATATCACCACTGCCTACACCTATCACCGTCATCCACGCCCACGACGATGTTACGGAGAGGGAGAGGGGTGTGGGATGCTAAGGGGAGGGGAGAAAGAGGGCAACAACAAGGCTTAACAAAGGGGGGGGAGATCAAGGGCGAGTGGGGGTGGATAGGAAGAGAGGAGGCGGCAGAGAGGGGAGAGAGAGGGCAACAGCCAGGCTTAACAAAGGGGGAGAGAGATCAAGGGCGAGTGTGGGTGGATAAGAAGAGAGGAGGCGCCGGAGAAGGGAGAGAGAAGGCAACGAGAAGGCTTAACAAATGGGCGAGTGTGGGTGGAAAGAGAGGGGATGTGAATCAGTAAGGGTTGAGGGAGACTGGGTATTAGTAGGGAAGTGGCTTGATTTGGCCTATTCGGCCGATACTGTCACTTCTTGTTTCTATCTTGAACATGTGGTGGTAAATTTTATTATTAGTGGATCAAAATAAATTAGCACTTATAGAAGGTTAGGATATGCATTTGCTCACCAATGGGTGACAGATTAATCCACCGTTATGCCAACCATCATACTAGGCATGGTGATAAAAGTGTTAGTGGATTGGGCTTTCAAGAAGTGATGTGACCATGGCTACTATTAATATAACCATTACTTATATCATAGTTCAACCGGAAGACATCAAGATCAAACAGTTCAAGTTCTGAAATCCAATTCGGCCACCTGCAGCAGCGTTGACTTCAAACAGCCGTCAAATGTGCATACGAGCTTCGTTTTGAGTCCATGAGTTCTTGATGGAAAGATCTCGGAGTCCTCTTTCCAACGCATCTGGCCTCATATCAAAATTCCAATCTAGTCAACCAACATCACAAAAACAAGATGTTGTGTCACCTATAATGGGTCTATGGGCTTGTAACTTTGCGTGGGACCCCGGCCCAAGTGTGGCCCATGTGGGGTGTGCCCCAACCTGATGGGTCACGACCCTAGGGACCCCTTGGTCATCCTCCCACCCCTTTAAATAGCTAGGTACCCATTTAGAGTTTCTTGGGTTTTGTTTAGATTAAAGTTTAGCCATTACTACTTGCTTGTTCCGAAGACAAACAGACGAGCGGTCTAGCCGACACGCAAAACAAGCAATCTGAATTACAATTAGGAATTGAATACAAATGATAAGTTGGGGTTCTGAAGACAAACAGACGGGCGGTCTAGCCGACACACGCGCTGCAAGCAAGTAGCAATAGCTACTTTAATCTACACAAAACCCGAGAAAACCCTAAAGGAGTACCTAGTTATTTAAAGGGGTGGGAGGATGACCAAGGGTTCCCTATGGTTGTGATCCACCAGGTTGGGGCGCTCCTCACATGGGCCCCACTTGGGCTGGGGTCCCACACAAAGTTACAAGCCCACAGGCCTTTTATAGGTGATATAACACCTTGTTTTTTGTGATTGTGGTTGAATGGAATGAGATTTGGAGATGAGTCAGATGCATTGGAAAGAGGACTCCGAAATCTTTCCATCAAGTACTCATGGACCCAAAACAGAGCTCGTATGCACATTTGGTGGCTATTTGAAGTCAACGTTGCTACAGGTGGCCAAATTGGATTCCAGAACTTGAACTATGATCTTGATATCTTCTAGCTGAACTATGATATGAGCAATGGTTGTATCAATAGTAGCCATGGGTACATCAAGAAGCAAATTAGACGGACACACATCCTTTGCTATACTACATGTGCAGTAGGTGTCATTGATACATGGAGCCCACTTGCCCCAGGGCCATATTTAAATTAGATTCGGTAGGAGTAGACCCTAGTGCAAAAGTGCATGCAATAACATGTAACAATATTACCACCCTCCCATGAAAAAAAAACACCCTGAACAGTAAAGTGATAGTACTCATGGAATATCACTTAATGTGTATTTTGCCATAAGTTACAAATTACGGTAATTTTAACTATTGGACATGTCTTCTTTTTTTTTTGCGCTCCGACGTATTTATAAATTGAAGCTTTTAGTTTTTTTGTTGTTATTTTTCTTGCAAATGCAGGTGCTACTGTCAATATTGTAATTTATTAAAGTTTTTTTTCATAACTTCTAATGTAGGGTTTCTGGGCTTGGGACCACCAATAGTAATGTTTACCTACTACATATTATGGGCCATATAATTAACAATGAGGATACATAACTTTTGAGCATCAATAGACTCCAAAACGTAAGTTCCCTCCATGCTATTGACAAGGAACTTAATTAGTTGGCATCGCTCCTATCGGTCCATCGATCCGATATAAGGGTGCAGCCATCCTGCTTCCATGCTAGCTCCGTAGCTCATGATCAACCTTCATTTTAATTGTGTCCTAGACATAGTCTTGAATCAAGGTCTCCCTTAACATGTGCTTACTCATAGGCTTATAACCTGAACCATATTGTGTGGTGGCCTCATAAGCAATCTCAAACTGCCTTGAGGCTGCAACATTGAATGGTATGCCACACTTATAGAACCGCAATGCCCATTGCATATCCACATAGTGCTTATCTTCCTTTATCTTTGCACTCTCCATGGTGCTTTGGAACCGACCGGAGCGGCGTTCATCCTTCAGGTGTTTTTCTAACCATAGCAGTAATTTCCTTGGTCTCCTCTGGCTTGGCTGTTTTTTTTACCATTGGAGCTCTGAAATCAGAGGTTGCTCTTTTTCTTTTTGATGTTGTCCCAATAGAAGGTACAACTGGCATAGGAGAGGATGTTGCTATATCTCCATCCTCCAAGAATATTGTCCGGTTTTTTCTGTTCTTGTGCAACTGTTATTGCATTTGTTTCATGAGTTCTTTGGTAGTTTGACACAAACTAAAACATCTCCATAGCCTCCATAGCCACCTGCTGGATGTTGCTTCAGCCAAGAGAACCCAAAATGAAACCCAATCACAGTTTTTTGGAATTTTGTATGGAAAACGGGATCCAACAGAAGCCCAATACAGAAAACCAAAAATTAGAAACCCCATCTCCGAGGTTCTCGGTCTCCACAAATACGCAGCCGCGCTCACTCCCAATCACCCTCTCGTGGCCACTTCCTGCGGGATCGCGACAAATTCCCTCACGTGCTCAGAGCGAATTTCTGCCTCAAGCTGCCTTGACGCTTGCCCCAAATTCTTTTCATGATGACGACACAAATAGCTAGTCTGCGATGGGAGGAAGGTTTCAGCTGCAGCTGCACGTCACTGCCGGTGGCCAGCTGCACACCTCGTCCAACATCCTCTTCACCTGACATGCGCCCATCCCCATCTGAACATGCTAGTGTCTCAATCCAAAAAAAAAGAGATGCTAGTGTCCATCCTTGTTATTGCCTCCTCTGCTTCTCTCCGAATGTTCCCATGATCTCCATGCCCTTCTCAATTCTCATTTGTCGATGATGTCCCGTCTTGTGGATCAATCTCCATCGTCTCCAACTCAGTCGCAATGGCAGCAAAACACAGCGCTAGATAGTTGCGCAGACGTGATCGACGTGGAATGAATGACTCATGGCACGGATGCTCTTCGGCTATGATCTCTGTTGGTAGTTTTATTAGTGGCCCACTTTTTGATTCTAAAGATGCAATTTTAGGTATTCTCTTGGAGAGATCAGTATATTCACACATCAAATTCTGTTCAGGAGTCTCAAAAACAAAATTTTGGGAATGGGTTTTTGGTATCTCTTGATGATGGTATAACCCATCCATTTGTCATTGTTGGTATTTCTTAAGATCACATATAAATCCGCAGGCGCACAGATACCGATGTAGCACTTCACCCATGAGTATTCCCAATTGTATTTATATTTCCGCAAGGAAGGCGATGGTATAGATATAGTTTATATCTCTTTGATCAATCTATAATTAATTCACCATAGTCTAAAATGGGGTTAAGATGATATATGAATAAGGTAGTGGACACATAGGAGATTCACCTCTATAATAATGTTTAGCAAAAAATAATACTAGAGAACTATGACACATTTGTACTTCTAATTTATACATGTTTAGTATACACTTACCATATACTTGGTTACAACATAGGACTTAGTTCCAGGCACCCAGGAACTACTGAGAGTTCACTCGGTGCTGGTCTACCATCGTGGTTATGATATTTACGCACTTTTACATCAGACCCGAATGTGGAGGAATACAAAGGACAGACAGTGTTGTCACCACCTGCCATCTACCTCACTTTCCTTGGGGTACACCTGCATCCAACAATATTTATCTAGCCTAAACACCATGCGTATGCTAGTAAATAATATCACTAACTTTCCCAGGACTCTCATCTTACGGATGAACAAGTTGGAGCTAGAGCAACCTATAAAGGTTATTAATTGGACCGTTATCATAGCATGGATCGACTAGCCTAGGATGAAGGAGATATATGAAATGTATACAACTCACAGAACATATACTCAATAATGAAATATATAGACTATGAGCATAAGTAAATAAAACAACTAAAGTCTTACAAGAAGAGTAAAGTACTAAAGAAATACCGGAAACTCTGAGTAGACTATAGGACCAAAATTCCTCCAGACTTATTTCTATTAAAACGATAGAGAATACAATATGGAAGAGAGAATTGCTCCTTGAGGTGTGTGTTGCAAGTGAAGTGAGCTCCTCCTTTTCTAGCCACCTAATGATGGTAGTTAAGTCGGTTGTAGGTCGGGAAACGGGCATAACCGCCATTGATAGTGAAGAAGGAGTCGCCACGTGGAAGTTAGGACACGGTGGTGCCAAAGGTAGTTCGACCGAACCCTGGTTCGACTAAACCCATCCCACCGACTTTGGTCAGTGCATGATAGGTGGGCCCCTTAGTCGGTTCTCGGGTGGTTAGCCCCACTTTGAGTCAGTTTGAGCTGACTTATGGGCCCCTCAATCCGTGTGCTCGCATGTGATTCATCAGAAGTATGTTTCTTCACATGCCAACCTCATTTCTCCTTCACTTAGATGTATAATTTCTACATCCATGTTATTTCTCCAATCCTAATACAACTACATTATTTATTATTGGTATACGTGTAGGAAATGCTAATTTTCCCCTTTTTAAATTGTGTTAGTTGGCGGTCGAAATTGATACTTAACAACCATCAACAGTCACCTTCCCACGAAGATTACATGTCAATAAGTCTTTGTTTCCAATTACTTTTCAATAGCCGTACTTCCAAGCTAGATCCTTTGCATTTGGTGGCCTCCGTTTTGGATTAGTCATAGGATCACACCCAGCCTCGGGGGCAGCAGCAGCAGTTGTCATCTTGGTTGCTGCATAAAAGAATGCACTTTGATGAAATATACAAATTGACTAGAAACTGTTGGGGAATGGGCTCCGGTGTCGCTCCTAAGGATTTCCGAAGCCCACCTCAATAGGAAAGCTCACCCCCTCCCTTTGTGCCAGAAGGGGCTGCACCCCTCCGTTTCGAAGAAGCGGAGGCCTCTAGCTGGTTTCCACTAGCACGCATAACCCCGTGCTCCGCTTGGGGGGCATCATCAAGAACAGCTATGAGGCTACAGCTCGTGAGCCATTAAAGACGTGACGTGACAGGAGGCAGTTAATGCCCACCTACAGGCTCCTTGCTCCGACGAGTTGTGCTGTGGGAGGAAATCGAGTTCCTCGTGTCCCGGGCCCATCATCACACATCAAATCCCGGGATCCACGGATCCATGTCGGCCCATGCATCGTCTTGGACCGCTGGGATGGTGTCTGGTGTATGCATGTGCCCCTAGGCAGGGACCACTTGTCAGTAGGAAGTTCCCGGGCCTACTCGTAGGACGTCTACAAAACCAATGATGTAATCCTATATATCTATAAAGCTCATCCCCACTAAGTGTTGTTAATGCTAATTCTCTCTTCTCTCATGATGTTTCATTACTCAATTGTTTTTAGCTTGTGGATGATTCATCAAGGGTGAAAATTAGCTCTTTTATCTCAAAAAGCCACATCATAAATTTCAATCAGTTATAACTTTTGAACAATTGATTAAGGTACCAAGATATTTAAAGCACATGAAAAAAACATATCTCTTCTTTCTTAAAGCTAATGCCCACTAAACACCTAAAGCTCAATATACAAGCATAGTATTTATTAGTACTCCTAAAATCAACATGCAAGCATACCACATCAACCCACTAAGCAAATAAAGCTTAACATGGAAGCATATAGTAATTATATCTATAATTTATTTCATTCTAAAACTAAACATACACATGGTAAATCATCATTCTCAAATCATTTTCACAATATTTCAATCCAAATCATTTATGCATTTCTACAATATCTAACATATATCCCACAGCAAAGCGCGGGGCATTATCTACTATTTATAAAGCTCAACCCACTAAGTGTAGTTAATGTCAATTCACTCTTCTCTCATGATGCCACATCACTTTAATTGTTTTTAGCCTTTGGATGATTCATCAAGGGTGAAAATTGACTCTTTTATCTCAAAAAGCCAAATCATAAGTTCCAATCATTTATAACTTTTGAATAATTGATTAAGATACCAGATATATAAAGCACATGAAAGAAAATCATATAGTAAATAAGAAAGTAAAGTTTACAACTCATATGTACTATTTTGTCATATAGTTCTCCCGCAGCAACGCAAGGGATTCCCATCTGGTTTCCCATGTACCTATATAAACATGCGATGCTGACTCAGTGGAGGCAGGATTCTCATCAATCTCACAAGTCAAACTCTTCTAGTAGTTCACACAACTTGAACACTCCCACAGCTGTTGGATTTGGTTCCAACAGCAACTAGCAACCAAAAACTAGCAGATCAAGGCAGCAAGTATTAACAATTTATACACATGCCTACTTGAATATAATAATCTGCCACTAGCAAAAGCAAACTTTGCAGTAATATAAACCCTAGAGATCAGCCACTAGATGGGTATAATAATCAGTTAATCAGAAAACATTTTCATAACCAGAGAAAGGTACATGCGTACAGCAGCAAGGGATTTAAGGGAGGGGAAGGAGCAGAGGGGAAGCAGACGATCAGCAATCGAAGAAAAAATTTGGACTAGAGACACATATTGGCAAATTTGGAACTCTATCAAGAAGAACCACAAACTTACATGCCCAGGAAAACAAATCCTGAACACATGCTTCATCCAGAACTAGCACTGCAGCAAATTTTGTCAACTATTCATGGATGGGGTGAAAAAGGTAGGAATCATTAGCATCTCTTCAGTAATGATGTTTGGTCAGTCGGTAATTCACCATATTTATCAATTTAACTGTTTTGTATCGACATCAATACAACACTGAGAGAAATTAGAAAAATTCAACTTCTATATATTTCGAAAAAGGGAAACGGTCAGAAACAATATGAATTGTATGGAAACGACGCTCGGTCGGTCAAATTTTCATGACCATTTCAATCCTAGCTAGGTATATCTGTTCAGTGGCATCTGTTTGAAAGACAATGGACAAAACTCCCAACACTAGATAACCGATTTCTTATTTATAATAATCAACAGATCCTTAATTAAATAACTAGTAATTAGAGGCTGAAATTTAGTAAAATAAGAAGGATGCTAGAGTGGATAGTGTCCAAGCCAGGACACTACTAGAAACAATGTGCGGATAAGGACGCTGTCAATAAGGGCGTCCACAGCCTGGCCCAGCCCAATCCACCAAACAGGCACCTCTGGTGCTGAAGCCACATGTTCATCTACTGCCGGCCACCGCAGACCCCCAAAATTCATCAAATCTGCTCCGTGATGAACTTATGTCCAGCAACAATGACGACGCCAGCCGGAGGTGCTGGTGACATCTGGGAATTGATTGGAATGAGAATTTAAATCTTGCCCAAATGATTGTGTTGGCCAGAATCCACTTTGGGAGGAAGGGCTTCTTGAAAATATTTTTTATTGCCTATTGGCACATTTGGAAGCAGAGGAATGGGCTTATATTCCAGAATATTCAGCTAACTTTTGAAGCTTGGAGAGGTCTTTTTAAGAATGAAATTCTTCTGCATATGTGGAGAATGAAAGATCCTTTAAAACAAGTTGTGTTTGATTGGTTACAAACCTTGTAATATTTGAGTTTTGGTCCTTTGTAAATTTCTGTAAATAAATCTTTTTCTTTATAAAAGTTACACTGCTCGGCAAATGCCAGGCTGTAATTCATCTAGAAAAACAATGACGACGCCAGTGGCCAGGGATCAGAAGTGATGGAGAAGTGAATAAATTAAAGTACAGGGTGGGTGAGATAGCCTTTATTGGATCGACGGTTTCTGGTGATTGATGATCGTGGTTTCTGGTGAGGGAGGCGAAGAGGATGCAGGAAGGTCCGGGAGAAAATGTCTTAATGTCAGCCATCAAGACTGATGCTCGTTGGTGGGCGTCGGCATATGCCGCTTTTCATGATACGCCGAGGAGGCGAGCAGCCTGGAGGAGTGGAGGTGGGGCGGAGCTAAGTAGAGGGAGCACAACGTTCGAGGTTGGTGGAGTTAGGGGAGACGGCGCAGCTGGTGGACTTGTATAGGTATATAGGATAAGATTTGTTGTTAATAACTAATATTATTTTTACTTCTAGCTCGATTGTTGACAACTAGAACATATTAAATAAGATTACTTAGTAATTCCCGCAGCAAGCTTTGGGGAATCACCTGGTTAACAAGACAACGATACCAAATAAAATAGGAATTCTCATTTTAGAGAAATATGATTTTCAAGATTGCCCTTTCTGATGATTGAATTATGTCACTTTTCGACTGAGATACATGTCCAATCATTTTATTATGTTCGTTGCACATACTGGATGAAACAACAAACCAATGACTTAATCCTCATCTGCACGAACATCCATCACATCAAATACCTGTCCCTGCAGTAGCATATTCATATTAGTCAATTCCTTTGCCATGGTTTGGTTCTTCACCTGGTCTTGAGCGTTCATTCCAATAATCATCTCTACTGCTTCAGGGGTTCTCTTTTCCTAGTAAAATAAAAAGTGGTCCAAATAGTATTAATTTTTTACATAATTTTTAATATAATAATATATTATTTTCTTTTTAGAAATAATAATACATATAAGTCTCACCTCTAAATTCAGGAGTTGCTCAGCCAGAAGATTGGAACTCTGGAAAGATACTAAGCTAGAATTGACATCTTTGGAGAATTCAGATGGCACCAAAAATGCCATTGTTTCATTTCTTGGTTTGCATATCTTCTCTAATTTAGGGAACTTGATGGCACGTAAATTTCTTTCTTGATGAATAGTTGAGATCGCTCGCTTTGGAACGACTAGCAAATTTGTTATATACCCACCTATTGACGAAATGACAAGACAAAAAATGTTAAAATAAGAACTTACATAAGATGAACTGAAAGTCACCCTTTTAGAAAGGAAAAAACTGAACTGAAATGGACTTCATGTAGACTTACCCATTTTGTTTTCTATTTTCTTAATTACTTGCCATGCTCTTGTGTCCCAAACAAGGATAGTGCAATCCTTTGATGCAGAAACCAGCCTTACTCCTTCAGAACTAAATGCTAACGCACTAATTGGAGCGCTGTTGACAAGTAGGAATCTGCCAATTAGTCTGAAGTTTTGCTGATTATTTTATGGATTCACAACACTTAAACTCAAAATATTTTATCAATGTTAGGTATAAAATAAATAGTAAAGACTTTACAAAACTTTGTTAAAAAAAGACTTTGTAGAACAATCATAATCGAACATAGAAAGAAACTAATACTCAGGATTGGATACAATAGAAACTAACATATAGGCACACATTAGATAAGTTTAGAAAAGTCTTAATACAACCCCCACAAAAGCAATTGATTGAAAGTCCATTTAGCACCCTAAACTATGAAACCGAATATCCAACCCTCCGAACTATATAATACCATGCATTAACACTCTAAGGTGGTTTTGCAAACTTGTTTTTTTATGTAATTTGCATATACATTCGATGATTGCATGACATATGCATTAGACATATATGTGTAATATCACCACCTAAATCTTTCATGTTTACCCCTTTTTTGCTCTCACTTACAAACGAACGTTGATATAATGCTGGTATGGCATAACTATAAATTATAAATTGATGACCAATGACTAATGAAACGTAACCCGCTCATTTAAGCTTCCAAATAAACAAAGCCACTATCCAAAGTCACTTTAGGAAATAATATGAACAGTATTATGAAGTTTGGGGGTTATGTTTAGGGAGCTACACGGACTTCTATCCAAAGTTTAGAGGTTAGGTTGACCGTTTCCTTTAAGTTTTGATTGTGATAAAGAAATATGTGTTCTCATTTTGGAAATCCCTATAATTGTTTTATATTCTCGATAAAATCATTTATGACAAATTTAAAATAGTGCATTGCATCTTATTGTCAATTATTGATATGCCTTGAGTAACACAAGCAAAAATTACCAATCGATGCTCTTAATTCAACTATAAGGACTTACTTGTGTCCTGAAAGAATTTGACAATTATCCTCAAAACATGTTAAACTGGAATTATTTGTCCAAATTCCATTCAACATAGTGACATATATACAAGCATCACCAGCCCCACAAAGCAGAACTTGTTCCAAAGGATCAACTGCAATCGTAGTCACTGAACTGGAGAGTGAAATGGTGTGAAGTAGTACCCCAGACAATAGGTCTGTAACCTAGAAAGAGAACATATTCTCAAAGTTTCATCAGTTCCTATGGAAAACATGCTCAAATCTACATTCGAAAAAGTGTGCTAAATTTTAAGAGTAAGAGTTCCGTTGCAGTTTGATCTTGGTAAAATTATTGAATTAAGCAATGAATAACACAAGCACAAAAAGTTGACTATATCAAGTTTTGTGATGATATGAGATCTAGTTAAAGCATTGAAGCAAACGTTAGATCTTGTAAATTTCATTGTCAACAAACATATATGTAAATTATAGTGTTTAAAAAGGAACTAATCATATATAACCATTTTATTCAATGTAATATATTTTGAATGTATAGACTATCAATAGTCATAATTCATTGTTAAATTATGAAAAGTGTACATGACATTTAGTACAGGAGCTAGATTTCAAGTTTCATCATGGTATATGATGCTGAAAGTTGCAATATTGATCACTGTATGCGGAAGGAAACAACACATTTCATCTAAGGTGCATCAAACCTTGCAGTTGCCATCGAGTGAGCTCGTTATTAGCATGGGACATGAACCCCTTAGCATTGTTAAAATGCCAGTTATTGATGCCTTGTGCTCATTTTTCTTTACATTATAAAAATTGGGATATATCTCTGTACCTTCAATGGGTCGAGGTTCCTCCGCTTGAAATAAACTGCAAAGCTCATATGCAGAGCAAAAAATAGGTTATCGAAAGCATGTGTTAACTTAAATGCTTGGTTGGTTGTTCTTGCTAAAGCTAGTAGAGGTAGGGGTATGGAGGGTTTGGTGCCTCATATGATATCAAAATGCCTTACACACCTACAATATATTGATGACATTGTTCCTTTTCTGAAATTAGATGAGCATAATACTTCATTCTCAAATATTTATTGTACTGCTTTTATGAGATGTTTGGTATGACAATATACTCTTAGAAGAGTGAGAATTTTGTCTTTGGAGTGGAGTGAGAAGAACAGAGGAGAGTTGTTGACATGATGAATTGTAAAATAGGCTTATTCTCAGCTACCTACATATATATTTCATTGAGTTCTGGAAAATTGTTGAGTAGATGATTTCAATGGTAGAGATAGTGAAAGAATGGCTCAGTTCTTGGAAACGTGGTCATTTGTCTCATGGTGGTTGGGAAACATTGATAAAATTATATTTACCCAACATTCATTTACAGCTTTATACATGATGGGTTTTTATCTTATGCCTGAACATATCCATAGACAAGTTGGTTCTATGAGAGGTAGCTTAGAGGTGAAATCATTCTATTGGACTAATGTGATTGATTGAACATGATCAATGTGTTTTAATACTTATCTATAAGACTCCTTTCAGAATCAACCATAAAACAATAGTTCATGTAGTGATAGTGACTGATGGAGTGGGAGAAGGAGCAAGAAGTGATAAACACCCTGGTGGATCAACTGAATACGAGACAACTCGAAAGTGGTTGTGTCCTAGCGGTTACAGTGTTCAAGTAGCATCTCTAAATCCTGGATTCGATTCCCCAAGGGAGTAAATTTCAGGCTTGATAAAAGAAAAAGATAACGTGAGGGCCTCCTTCGCTATTTCTGGTTAAAAAAACGAGATAACTCTAGTTGCAATCCAAGGATTGTCTCAAATAGTTTACAAGATTGATGAGCCTTTTGTGCTTATATAGTTTGCATGCTATTTGGGACATTTTTCTTTGTCGTAAGTAGTTCTTTAGCTGCTTGTTGTTGCTAGTTGGTTGTGGTAGTGCTGAATAATGTGGTGGTGCTTTGTTCCTATGCTTGAATGGCAGGTCTACATGTTATACTATTAAATCCAGCAGGAAAAGTTGGACCTTTAGGCCTTTGATTTGAAAACAAAACAAAAAAAAAGCTTGGCCGACTTCTAGCTTGTATAGAGTACCTGACCATGGACCAAGTATAAACCATCCCTTCTATAGATCCAGAGATGAGAAAAGAACTATCTTGAGAGAAGGCTAAACAACTTATAGCATTTTTGTGTCCGCACCATCTTTTTAATAATGTTCCACTTGCTATCTGAAAAAGAACAACATTTTTAAGTCAAGACTTCATATTAAACAAAAACTTGTCCTGAGTGTGTAATGGATTGTTTAATTTATTACTCTCTTAAATATTTGTACTATTTGCAAGAATATTTCCCATAGAAGATGCAATCTTTATTTATGAATTTGGATTAAAAAATACACCCATACACTAACCATCCAAGTAGTATATCAAACAATGCAGTAGGTAAAAAAATGTCAACGTGTCAAGTAAAGTAGAATGAAAGGCATTAAGATATTGTTCAAGCACAAACATACATACAAAAGGGATATTCAAGTGAACAACTTCTCAAATATAAGTACAAATCATTATATATCCGTGCTGGAATAACACTACCAATTTATCATTGAATGAACATAATGTTATTTTTAGGGAAATGAACATAGTTAGTTGAAGTATAAATATTCTTCCATGGTCATAAACTTTCTTCCATTTATCGTTTATATGGACTTCGTTGTTTAGATCACCCAAACTAACATTAACAAATGGAGAAAATCAATTTATGATCAGAGTGGTGTCCTTTAGATAAAGATTGAGCATAACTAACACTAGGTTATAAATGAAAGAATTGACGGTCATAAGATGTTGATGTGATCTTTTGTTAGTTCAAACTTCATGTCATATTGTTGGACAAACCAATTGAAGTTCGGTAGATTCATACATGTTTAAATAGGAAATCCCCATGTCTTTCATAAATCAAAATAAAAGAACTTGATATTGCTGGATATAATTATTCTTAAGTGATGACAGGATAACTCGTAGAATAATATAAATGCAAACATAAACACAAGCCATACATTCCTTTAATATAAAGATATCCAATTCAAAAATTGAACAATGCATCAAGAATATCTTGTTGATCATAATCTAGCTAGAATAGAATGATATATGAATAGTTTAATTCTTTTGTAGAGAGAGGAAGCTTTTTCTAGTTACCTCCCATATATAAGTATGTCCAGAACTAGCACCACCAACCAAATACACCCCATCTTTGGAGCAAGCAATGGGCCCAATGGCTTCAGCTACATAACTTTTTTGCACTTCCTTGATCTGTAAAAGGAAAATAATTTATACGGAACTAGAATAGGACTATAGGGTACTCACAATTGAGATGTGAACATTCACATGTTTGAGCACTAATCCTTTGGGCCCATATGTTAAAAGTAATTCATTTTGTTTTCTCACTAAATGTTAAATTTGAACACTTATAATATTTTACAAACAATCAGTTTTAGTCATTTACCATATAGAAACACACACGGACACACCATACATACTTGTTGTGTAAGGGTAATGAGAAGTTGTAGTTAGTTGATTCTATGTCCTTGGTTGATTGAGGGAAAACACTATTACATCAAGAGATGTGCAATACTTACCGAGTTTAAGATGAAATAGGAAAATGGACTTAATGTATTATCACTTTTGCTTGTAACTTGGATCACATTTTTCGTCTGAATTATGACTCACGCTAGTCACAATCAAACTTTTACATCTTGAATCCCTTTTACCATAGTCTAGCACATGATTTATGACTAACATTGGAAAACCTGGATTTGTCAATATTGAATTAGATCTACTCTTACAAACATGATAACAACAAATCTAACAAAACTTAGAATATTTCAGTAAAATATTCCATCTTATTTTTGAATGAAACATATAATTTAGTTAGTAACCAATCATAACATAAGGACCAGTTGTAGCCCTGGACTTTTGCAATTAATTCACTCTCTAGATTTGCTACCATGATCCACACAATCCAACCTATGATCTACCCAAAATCCATTACCCAAAAGTGCAAAGACAAAGAAAAGACATCACATGGCACAAAAGAACTCTTACCTTACTTGGAGCCCAGAAATATATTGAACTTCCAAAGATTGGTTGATCCTTGTCGGTCCGAGATGCAGCAAGGAGAAATCCATCAACAAAAGCGAGGCCACATGGAGGAGCAACGCAATCGTGTATGCACATAATCTTCTCACATGTGTTTATATCGTACACTAACCCTACATCATTAGCACACACCACCAACACTCCCTCTTTCTCTCCCATTCTCTATCTTAGGTAGGCAATAGTTCTGGTGGAGAGGTTAGGAAAGTGAAGATATTATTTATAATGCTTTTGATCTTGGAGTACTAGGAAATGAAAAGAGGTTCATAAAGACAAACCAAAAAAAGCTCCAAAAGCTAGAAACTGAAATTCCTTTTTTAGAAGAGTTAAAGATGTGCATCTCATGAGGCAAGGACCACAAAGTTTGCTAAGTACAAATGATCCTTATCTATTAGTTTCTTCTAGAGGGGTACATAAAAACTTCCTTGGTTATCTATGGATGTTGTTACATGCAGAATGCCTTGTTTGTTAAGATGGGTCAGGATTTTGGCCAACGAAAGTTCTAGGAGATCACACAAGCATTTAATACTTTATAGGGGAAAAGCATTTTGATATGAAAATTAATTCCTTAGGATAAATTGTTCTCTTATTGATACATCGTTTTCACCTCCGGCCAACGTTGTTTTCACCTCCAGCCGAGGACAATGATGAGGTCCCCCAACCATGGTTTTTCATTCAAATTTGTTTATGTATGTGGAAATTGAATTACCTTGTCAACTAGGAATAGTTAATTGGATATATAGTTGAAACCAAAAGCTTGACATGTATTGAGCCACATCATCTTGAAAACTAGGCAATACCAGTGCTTTGTTATAGAAAGATTGGATGAATATATGTTAAATATTAAAGGAATGATGAATGTTGGAATATTGCGAAAATGATGTGAGGAGGATGATTTGATATACTTATATGATGTTCTCTACAACATTATGTTCTAGATGATGCGTTATTCTTATATGTGATTTAAGATGCTAATAATAATTGTCAGTGGGTGATGATGTGGTATACTTACATGTTAAGTTTAAGCTTATAAGAATTGCTAGTGGGTATCAACTATATAGAAGATATAGATATTAGCCTTTGGATCTACCTTATGTTTTGATCTCAACCATTCATATGCCATATGCATTTAAAATCCACAAAGTTTATTGATATAAAACTTAATGTACATTTAACCATAATACCTAGAAAAGTAATAACCATTAGGTTACTTTCGTATTTACGTAACCATCCAGGTGTCATGTACCATTGTAATTTTACATCACGTACTATATAAAGCTCAAAATATTGTCTATTTAATTAAGTATTACAAGTACACGATTTACAAAATATTTTTGTTTTCTGAGTTTTCTTCAAAATATTTCGAAATTCACTGCTGCGATGCGCGGGGTATCCACTATGACGTAGATTGCGTTCTTTGAAGATGATGCCAAACCTCGGGCTGGCATAGGCCATGCTAGTTTTCTTCAAGGATTTTCTTTCCATTTTTTGGGCCGCAAAACGCAGGACCGAGCCTGACCCGGAATTTTTTTTATTTTTGAATTTTCTTTTTTTAATATTTACAGAAATAGACCCTACCGCCCTCCATTTGGGTGGCAAGGTGACGTGGCACATGGCGCCGCGTGCGCCTTCACGGCACCGTGTGCGCATTTTGCGCTGAGATCCCTTGAGGGCGGCATGGGTCTCCGTGCAAAATTAGGGTGGCAAGGGGGCTGCCTGTAAAATGGCAGGCCTCTGGGCGAGGAGCTGGGAATTTTGCACTGAGACCCAGGCCGCGTGCAAAATTTCCAACTTCCCTAAACGGTCGTCCCACGCACGTGTGCCACGTCACCTTGCCGCCCAAGTGGAGGGCGGCAGGGTCTATTTCTGTAAATATTTTCACCGCTATAATATTTCTGGAAATATTAAAAAAAGAAAATTTAAAAATAAAAAAAATTCGCCTGACCCGTCCCGAAAAATCGGGCCGGGCGGCCCACGAGCAGGTCTAGCAGCCCGGTCTCCTCCTGCACGACGAGAAGAGGAGCCGAGGAGGGTTTAAAGCGCTTCTTCACTCGATCTCGCCGCGACCGATCTGCCCTCCGTCCAGCATGGCGACGCCACCGCCGCTCCGCCTCGTCGCCGCCCTCCTCCTCCTCCTCATCGCCTCCGCCTCCGCCCCCACCGCCCGGGCCGATCTCGTCGTCACCAGGGCGGATCGGAAGGTGAGCCTCCCGCCTCGCTTCTCGTCTCTCGCGCGCTCCAGATCTCCGACGAGCACGTCGCGCCTTCTGCCCCGGATCTGAGCCCTCTTGCCCTTCCTTTTGCTTTTTGCAGGTTGACCTGACTTCGCACATCGTTCGTGTCCTCTCTTCGCTCAAGGTACACGCGGTTGTTGCTTGGTGTGTTCTCGCGAATTGTTTTGTCTAGCTGGGGGAGATTCAGCCGTTCCCCGGTTCGTTCGTCCGATCTGTTAAAAGAAGCTTCTCATTTCGTCGTGATAGTTCTTGATGGGTAGCTGTTTGTCTCTTTGTTACCCCTGATGATAATAAGAGCGTTGTAATTTGTGGATGGATCATGGATGGAGTTAGCGTTTCATCATTAATGGTGTCCTGAATAGGTTCATTGCCTCGATTCCATGCTCACGAGTGTCCAAATTCTTAGCGTCTCAATTTGGAATGTCCAATTCCATGTCTCGCATGAATTGGCCTGCAGATTCTTTGGGTTGCAATCTCTCTTCCGGTTGATTTGAAGTTGGGGTTTAACCGGCAATAGGGGTTCCGTGTTTGTCAGTGCCACCAGTTCTAAAATCTCTTAACTTTTTTTGAATTACACCTTGTCTTATGCTAGTCCTAACTAGTAGATAAGAGTAATATGGGGTTTTGTCCATGCACATGTGATTTGCTGAGGTTTTGCTTTTGTTGTAATCTCTGTTTTGTCTAGGTTGAAAATAGTGGACCAGAGGCTATCTCTCAATTTCTACTAGCGTTTCCCAATGTCCAAGCAAAAAACTTAGCAGCAATAAGAGCATTTGGTACTGAGGGAAAGGTGAAGGGTCCAAGTACGGTCCTTCCAATCGAAGTTGTTCAGCCTTCTGGAGTGCCCCCAGAACTTACATTCTTTTCAGCATCTTTATCCAAACCTTTGGAGAAGGGGAAGACTCTTCACTTGGATGTCTTGACTGTATTTACTCACTCTGTCCAGCCATTCCCCGAAGAAATCACACAAGCTGAATCACAGCTTGTTGTCTATCAGGACAGTGCTCAATATCTGTCACCTTACCCTGTTAAGATACAGACACTTAGTATCAGATTGCCTGGTGGAAGAGTTGAGTCCTACACAAAGTACCCAAACACAAAACTTGCGGATTCAGAACTCAAATATGGACCATATGAAGATCTTCCACCGTTTTCCTACTCCCCTATGGTTGTGCACTATGAGAACAACAACCCTTTTGCAGTTGCAAAGGAAGTTATAAGGGAGATAGAGATATCTCACTGGGGGAATGTACAGATCACAGAACATTACAACATTGCTCATGGTGGTGCCAAACTCAAGGGTGAATTTTCCAGGTTCTTCTCCCTTCTAACTTGTGCTTTAAGTAACTCACCTTTTAACTGGATAGAGAAATTTGTTCAGAGATAGTGTATCTGTTCAAATTTGCAGGATTGATTACCAATCTAGACCGTACATAAGAGGGGTCTCATCGTTTAGGCATCTTATTGCTAGACTGCCTCCGAGGGCGCATTCTATATACTACAGAGATGAAATTGGTAACATTTCAACATCGCATTTATGGAGTGATTCTAAGAAGGTACACTTGCCTTTTATTATCTCAGTACTCAAGGCTATTCCCAGCAAAATTGCAACATATGCTGAATAGTTATCCTATTGCAGACTCAACTTGAAGTTGAGCCGAGGTTTCCTTTGTTTGGTGGTTGGCAAACGACCTTTACCATTGGTTATGGTTTACCTCTTCAAGACTTTGTTTTCAATTCTGATGGAAAGAGATTCCTAAATATCACATTTGGTTCTCCAGTGGAGGAGATTCTCATAGAAAAGCTTATTGTGAAGGTATGTTCTCCTGTACCCATCTGGCGCACACAGTAAAATCGTTCATTTTTTCCTCTTGTGTTCTATGTTTTGTTCTTAATTGCACTGATCTAGAATTTTAGACCCCAAACATAATTCCATATGTGTTGTCTATTTCTTTGATATTGAAATTAAATCTTCATTTATTGCTGGGAACCTGCAATTAGCATACCCTTTTGTTGTCTTAGCTATCTTCTGGTGTATTGTCCTTCACTTAGGTATTTTTATTTTATGTTTCTAAAAAAAATGTAGATGATACGTCATGGTTAGATAATCAATATGAGAAATACTTTTGCACGTATTTCCATGAACGTGATGTTACATATTAATTTCTCTCCCCCCATAAACACCTTTCTTTTTGAACAGGTTATTCTGCCTGAAGGTTCAAAGGATATTGATGTTTCAGTTCCATTTCCAACAAAGCAAGGGCAAGAGGTGACTCTTCTTGTGGATGATATATATATACATTCTGAACAACTAGCTGATCCTATCCTTTTCGTTGTAATGACAATGATTTGTGGTGCAGGTGAAGTATTCGCACCTTGATATTGCTGGAAGGCCAGTGGTTGTCTTGGAGAAGCCTGATGTTATTCCAGAGCATAATCTATATTTCCAGGTTTGTCCTCAGACTTAATTTGTGCTTTAACTAATTTTACCCCTCTATGAAAAGTTGAGCTTTGCTAAATTATTAACCTGACTGAAGGGTATGTAAAATCTGCTATGCAAAAGGCTTACTACAACATGAATACTCTTTGTGAATTGTCTGTGCAATATATAATTGTGTTTTATGTGAACCATAGCAAACTTATGTGTTAATGCCCTACAATATGCAGGTGTACTACAGGTTCAATAACATCTCTCTACTCAGAGAACCAATGATGTTGATAACTGGCTTCTTTCTCCTCTTCATGGCCTGTATTGTTTACATGCGCACTGACATGTCAATCTCTAAGAATTCTCCTTCTTATCTGGCAAAGGTGCAGTGGGATGAGGTATGGTTGTTTTAGTCAAATCTCCCCTTTGAGGATCGGATTTTGATGATTTGCGAGGAATGTTTAAATCTGTCTTGACATAACCTTTCTTCTAGTGAACTGCAGTTTGTTACTATACTGCTGCTATGCCTAGGATGCACCATAGAGCACTAAATACAGTGCAATAAATTTGTGCATCATAATTCAAATTGGCTTGCTAGCTCATACTCTGTAGTGGTGATATTTTTATGGTAGCAACATATGCAATTATAAAAACTTGAACCAGTAAATATCAGATGACAAACATTAATTGGCCTGAACAAATAGGTAGGAAAGGTCTCAAAATGTACAGGGTTTTGATGGTGGCCTCGAATTCTGGGGAGGGCTTGTTTACTAGTAATTGTAAGAGAAGTGACAAGTTTACTATCAGAATCATTTGAGAACTGTGTGCTTTCTGTTAAAGATGGGCTGAGAGCTT
The DNA here is from genome assembly GCA_000573905.2 of Oryza punctata. Lineage (NCBI taxonomy): Eukaryota > Viridiplantae > Streptophyta > Magnoliopsida > Poales > Poaceae > Oryza > Oryza punctata. The sequence continues at coordinate 14,363,413 of CM002492.2, read as the reverse complement.
TGGTCTAAAAATGGACAAGTTACAAGCGAAGGGAATCAAGGTTGTTAGTATCCTGATCCGTATCCTAGTATCTTACGATACTACGATCCTACCAAGCCGAAACAATACGGATCCCACCTAGTATCCTAATTTTCGTAGTATCTTGATTCTACTATTCATTACCACACGATCCTATGAAATCTTAGATAGTATCCCGATTCTACAATCCTTACGATCCTACAAAATATTATTTAAAATAAGATGGTTTGAAAATAATGTAAATAAATATGCCCAAGTTCATATAAAAATCAGTTAAATGTATCAAAACTAATGTGGTTTGTCTTGATAAATGTCTCTATTTGCATGACATATATTATTACTAATTTTTTTTATATAGAATGGCTATATGTAATTAATACAAATATTAATTAAACTTAAAAAAAGAAAATCTCATAGTATCCCGATACTACGATATGATACTACTTTGAGCAAAACGATACTACCTAGGATCCCGATACTGATAACCTTGGTCTTAATCATGGTGGAATAGAATATGCAAAACAAACTAATGAATCTGGAGGTAAAGAGCAGTCCATGCTGTGCTAGAAAGGTTAGAGCGAACTTCATAATTGACCAGGAAAAAAATGTTAACTTGAGAAGTCCTAAATCTTCAATCCAAACTTCAAAGTTAAGGAGATAATAATTGTAAATCATTGGTTCAAGCAGTTAAGCTGGATCAACATTAATTGTAGAGTTTCTGGAAATGAAGAATGCTTCAAACTTGTGGAGACCTCTTATTTTCTGCAGACTAACCTCTACAATTTATACTTTTGGTACAGGTACAGAGCATTATCCAGCAAATCCAGGCTATCTTCGACCAATGTTTAGCAGCTCATGATAACCTGGAGTCCTCATTACACAATTTATCTAGGTCAGGAGATGTTAAATCATGCAAAGTGGCTCGTAAGGCAGCTGATGCACAGTTGAAGGAATTAGCAAAAGAGTTGAAGCCATTGTTGACATCCCTGCAGTCATCCCCTCAGTCTTACCAGATATGGCCAAAGGTTTGCTCAACGTCTTGTGCATAGACACCTAGAAGAGAGAGATACTTTTACTAGTGCATCTTTATGTACCATTTGATTTGAATTTGAGTTCCTTGCCCACATTCTCTAATTACGAATAAGTGCCATAGCGGTTACAGTTGGCATTTTTTTTTTACAAAAAATGCAGGTAGAGGAATTGGTTGCCAAGGAGAGAGAGTTGCAGGATAAGCTCATGACAAAGCATTCCACTGTGGTTGACAGCTTTGAAAAGAAGTTGCGAGGACAAGATGTGGAGAACAGGATTGCTGCCCAGCAGCAGAAAGTTGCTGCCTTGAGGCAAGAGGTCGAATCTCTTTTAGAGTACATCAGTGAGATCTGAGCGAATCCGGAGCTGCATGGTATATCATTCACTGTAGCAATTTGGATTGAAGAATGGACCAGCTGGTTTCTCATTGTGCGAATTTGATATGTTCGAATTCGAATCAAATACTCGTAGATTTCCTGTTGATAACCTATCTCAGTCATTCAGGCTGGGGGTTTCAAAGGGCCTTGTAACATGATAAGCACTTGTGACCGTCCTGAAACTGATTGAAATTTTGCACTTGATAGCAAAACACGCGACCTTTCACCTTGTTTCATATGTAATTTTCACGAAGATGCCATAATACCTTTCATGAACATGGCATTGTTTCAAGACAGCAACTCTTTCCTGGTAGTACTAAGCTAATTGCTCCACTCACCTACTAGGGTCATCATGGGGAGTTGAAGATCAGACAAAAGAAGTTTAACCGCCAATCATATTTTTTTTTCTTAATGAAATAGAACGCAGTTGTCATGTGTTTTCGAGAAAAGAAAAAAAGATAGAGAAGTCATTTTTCGCAGTTCACAGTCTGAAGAAACAAAGATTGACCACCGGGTGTATCATCTATTCATCTTCACATTCTTGATTCCTAAAAGCTCTTCTCCTAGTATGTCAAAGCCCTAATAACTTGAATTAGTGGATGTACGTTGTATCAACTCTGCCACGGACTGACTCGTCAAAACGTCGAGTGAGACATGTGAGGTCTCAAATGCAAATATTATTTTACCTATGGCGGTAGACGGTGCTCCTAACAAGACGCTGTGCCAAGAGAAATAAACATCCGACATCGAATCAAGCCAGCTAACAAATTAGCAATTTTGTTTGCCTGTGTTACAAGATCAACTAGGATTATCTATGCATTATCTATTTGCATGTATGACATAATATCGTTATATTCATATTTAAAAATACTTTTAATGTTAATATTGTTTGTTTTGTACCTATATTATGATAAAGAAATTAATGATCAAAATATTTATTCGGTGTCAAAGATCATTTTATACGTCTCAACTCTTGTGATCGAGAAGCAAATATTCTAAAACATTTGTAGCTAATTATTTTTTTAGTGAACGATGTATACAGTTTTTCGGATGAAAATAAAAATAAGGTGTACGTGTGTGCCTTTACATAAATAAGTGTATGTATTATGATAGTTGTTTGTAACACTATTTTTTAAAAAAAAATTAAAGGAGGAGAACAAAATCATCTTTGCCTTTCATTACAATTCACAAGTTTGACCTTTTCATGTCATGAATTTTTTTTTTTTTTTTAAAAAAATGGATAAGTTAGCAATGACAAAAACAACATTCACCCACCCCTTCCCTCTTCTCTCTCCCTCTCTCCCGCGATCTGCACAGCCGCCTGTGCCCCGAGCCGCCGTTCTCCCCCGCCGTCGCCGGAGGCCTCCGTCGTGCGCGCGGCCGCTCGAATCGGACCGGAAGGTACCTATCCCTCTCTCTCGTAGCTCGTAGCCCCCTCTCGCCCAACCTCCTCCTTCCGCGCCACTCACTTCATCAGCGGGCGGCGGCGTGGACTGGAGATCCCCATCCCGGCGTGGATTGGATTTGATTGGTTTGATCTCGTTCCTCTGGATTGATCTCTCGGATCAAACCGAACCTGTAGTTTTTTTGTTAAAAGGGAAAACGGAGGATTAAACCCCATGATGCCCCGCGTGTTAGGTTTAGGTCTGCCTGCATCTGGATTGGATTGATGGTTCTTAGGGTGGGGGATTTATGATCGAGTACCATAGGACGGAACCGAGGTGCATCCGCTTGTGGTTTCGCCTTGCGATAAAGCTGAACACGGTTGACAATAATTTTCTCTACCAGGGCGGCCAATCCAGACTAGAAATTTTGGTACCTTAGGCTTAAATTTGATTCGACTGCCTTCCCGCACTACACGTGGTTTTATATAATCGATGAATTCGTTGCTCCTTGTTGCACAGTTGCCCATTCTTCATTCCTGAGCAGTGAGCACGCACAAACTATTGCGCACCATCCTTGTAGCTGGTGTGTATAATATATGTGTACTGATGCCGGTGTGTGTCCAGTGGTCATCGCTACCAAGGGAAATCAGTGATCACTAGGTCATGGCTGACACGGTGCAGCAGTGGTGCTGTGTCTTGTTGATTGAGACCCCATGAAAAGTCAGTCAACCTAAGATAGTTATTACTAATGCTTCCCTTGTACCACGAATTGGAGATGGTACCCAGTGTGCCCCACATCCGTTGATGCAGGCCAATCGTTTGTGTGCTGCAAAACCTTTCTCTTATCATAACAGACAGATGAAAACCACAAAAGGGTCTATATATATACGGTGTTGGTTTTTCTTCTCAGTATTATGAAATCTAGCCTACACACATCTACAAGATTTTTTTTTTTTGAGAAAATCCAGAAGAGTAATTTCTGTTGGATGATGCCAATTTTTGTTTCCATAGTATGTGTAGCGTTGTGGCACCATCAGCATGTCTAATCACGTTTTGCTTGTCAAAAGTAGTTATTCAATTGAGAATTTGGGACTTAAGCAATTCCATAATGTCAATTCAAATAAGAATTACTCACGACATGTTTCTTTTTAAAAAGGTAGATCTTTGTGTTGTTCTTATACCCTTTGCACCACCATAAATCATCCTATTATTGTGTAAGATGTGCATGAACTACTATTGTGATCAAATTGGAGGAGCATACATCATTGTTAATAATGTAGTATTTGTTATTGTTTTTACTTCAAAAAAGACACTTTTACAGTTTTGAGTCCTGAAGAGCATAATATGATGTGTCACGGCTGATTGTTAAGTTCCATAGCAATCCAAATTATGTTGCTTAACATACTTGATCATGACAAAATGACCATTCTAGTTGGAAGGTTGGTAGATCTGAAATGCATGCATTTATTCCAACATTTATAATCTATACCGTTGGTGATGATAAAAAGGGGTACTGGAGCTAGGATATTGGCCAGTTACAAGCTCTTTGTGGTTTGATGTTCCCCTTCTCTTTTGTGTGTCTGTCTTAACACATGCTAATTTTGATGTGTGTGTGCATGTGTGTGTCTGGTATTCTACCCCTTCTGACTAGTATGGAACCATCACTCTGAGCTGGTAGGACCAGCAACCATTTTCACCAGTTAATCCATCACTGCTGCTAAATGTATCACTATGTTTATTTTTTCTTTTAGCCAATAGCTTGGCTCAACAGCATACAATGTTCAAAATATTGAGGTGCTCTCTCCAAGCTGGGTTAGTTATGCATTTATAGATTGTTCTGGTAAAGTATCTTTGTTGATCTTCAGTGGCAAGACCATTCACCTTCATGAACATGATGCACTTTCTCAAAAGAATTACATTCTATCAGTTCATTATCTCATTTGTCATGTGCAGAAAATTGTTTGATTAACTCTGTTAGTATTACAATGAGTCATTCGGGATCATCAACTTAAGATGATATCAAGTTGTGTCGATATATTGGAACTGGGAACTTGCACGTGCTTTCCTATATTACACATATGCCACTGACAGTTGGGCTCTGTTTTAATTTAAAACACAAGAATTTCACAGATATCAGTTCATTCCCTGCACAAACCAGAAAAATTCTCACATTACAATTGGGCCTTAATGTTCTAATTTTGTTTACTTTATTTGCATATCTCCAACTATATATTATTAATTTTTCTTTCTGGCATCATGTATAATCAATTTTCCTGCATGAAAACATGATGAAGCCATGTAACATTATATGACTTTGGCAGGTTCCTGAGTGAGGATTTCTCAAGCTTCATTCATTTTCCATCACCGGGAGGTGTTGAAGCTTAATCATGAGGTTGGTATTCTTCTTCCTACCTTTGGACATATTTCTGCTGGTTTGCATACCTTAGGCCCACGCCCATAACACGTTAGCAAGAAGTATGTTTGGTAAATTCTGAGGATTATTTGTTATTTTCCAGTTGCTATGATATGTAAATAAATAAAAAAAAGACTCGGCCGGCGGGGGAAAGACCGGCCCCACAGCTTTTCAAGCTAAGAAGAAACCTCAGCCAAAGCTGTTGATTTATACAGGAATTTTGTTTTGAAAACTGCTTGATTTTTAGTCTTGATTAAAGAACTTTATGAAGTTTTAGATTTACACACCATCTTTTTATCTTTTTTGGTGTGGAAATGCTGTACTGTTAAGAGCTAATTGAAAAAAACCACTGAGATGGCTGCATAAGTGTGAGTTTAGAGTTTACTTAATTTGATTTTACTGTTTTTCTTTAGCTCTCGTCGTGTGAAGTGGAATGAAGACAACCTGTATGAGATTGAATCAAATAAACCTGTTAGGCAGAAGATAACTGAGCCTAAGACACCATATCACCCTATGGTAGATGATGATGGTACATGTTTTCCTGTTCTGATCTCATTATACCTTTTCTTGACCATATTAGTTACTGTGTCGTTGTTGAATATTTCTTGCCATTGCTTTCTTTATAGGGTCATTGTCACCAACACGTCCTTTTGACAAGTGTCTGGATGAGACTGTTAATGCTGAAGCTATTTTAACTGCTTTAAATGGTGTGGCTTCTTCAAGCAAAACTGATCCAAAGGATGACGGTTGGGCATCCTCAGATGATGATGCAGATGCCATGGAACAAGATGATGGTTGCGCCTCTTACCCTGTTCCCATTTTCATATATCTACCCTGCATGCAGTAATTTGCTCTTATATTTTCCCTGTTTTCGTTAAATCCATTTGAAGACATCTTGCTTTTGATGGAAAAATTTATTAATTGATTATCAGGAAATTACATGAATATGTCTGAAAAGTTTTGTCATTGGATAAGTAGGGCAAATCTTACTGGAAGTTACAATATGTTAGCAATTTATAATAGTAAAGCACATACACCTACCAAACCCTTAGCATTGCTTTATTAAAGTAATGTACATATTTGGAGAAGCATTTAATAGAGATTCTGAGAACCAGTTCAAAGTAAATCTTGAAAGTTATACTTTGTACCAGCTCAAAATGATGATGATGAAAACAGGTCTTTTTGTGTTTGATGGTCAGAAAAGAACAGAAGTGATTATCAATATTCATTTATTTCCACATGTTAAGCTGTGTAGCTCCACTTTATTTATTAACTTCCAAAGCAAATTCAATTTTGACCTAGATGCATCTGATGACAGATGACACAGCTCTTCTTAATTTATCTGTTTTATATAATTAGACAAGCGTTTAGTTCTTGTTTCCTCGTTGGTAAATTTCGTCATACTTTCTTTTGTATGGAGTATGATAGTTCCTGTGGGATGTTTCCTGGTATCATCGGAGAGTTATATGCTGGTGTTCATGTAGATCCAGAAGCTGAAAAGGCAAGACTGAGTTTCAAGGAACATCGTCGTGCTCACTACGATGAATTCCTCAAGGTGAAGGAGTTGATGCGCTCCGGATCGCTGATTGACGATGAGGCTGATGAGGATGATAGAGGTGCAAAAGGCAGCCAAGCCAAAGCTGTAGGAAAGAAGGCAGCAGGCTGTGACAGCACGCCCCCACCGCAAACATGAAGCAATGAAGTTACCGTTCATTTTTCCCTGTTGTTTGCTAAGCTAGGAAAATCTCAACATAGCAGAAGCATGCGGTTTGCCTAAATTGTGTGAACATGCTTTCCTGTGTGTTAGATCCTTGTATTAAAAATCAGATGGGCATTATGTAAACAACGCAGCCGTTCATCTTCCATTTGTGTTTAAGATCTTGATGTACCTAGAATGGCTTTGATTTAGTTGAGTTGCCTAGCTACATTTACTTGCTGAACGGTGAGCTCCTTTGCATGTTCATTCGAGACTATTTGTCAAGAGCTGATTAGTACTCAAACCGCATCTTCGATAAGGCCAGACATGGCAGGCATAGCCTTGATTGTTTCACTATGGTGGCTTTTTTTAATAGGTAGCCTGTTGATGGCCGGCATCCCGATGACACCGCATCATCTGACCATATATTTCTTTATTATTGTGACTTCGTATTTCAGTATTTTGGTGATACCATTCAGTAACGGCAAATGCTTAGGTGCTCTGCTCATCCTCGAAGTATACATGAGATGAGCGGAGGAAGACAAAGGGTGGGTTCAGCCAGATGAATAGAATGGGTTGGAAAGATTTGGCCTGACAGGGTTTAGGGATTTTTTTTTCCCGGATTACATGGAAACACCACTCCACTACACACGCACCATTATATTCGAACAGAGACCTATGGTAAAATGATAAATCACTAAGCTCACTGGATTCCTAATAGAAATGCACGTGTACGCCTAACATTTATGAGCATTAAGTGTGTTTTGCTCTCCTATCCTCTAACTTCTACTACCCTATTTTTCACACGCATGCTTTTCGTACTGTTTTTTAAAGAAAATCTACGTATAAGTTATTTTAAAAATCATATTAATCTTTTTTAAGTTTTTTTAGCTAGAAACTTAACTGATTGTGCACCAATCAACTACCTCGTTTTCTACGCAAGAGGAATGAGTTACCAACCATTACTCCCGACACATCCTTGGTATTTGAACTAGGTTTAGGGATTTTCTGAATTTAGTGAACTACTGCAATTAAAAGAAATTCTACCAAAATAATATATATCCATGAACTCAAGAAAAATCCATGAAAAAATCATACAAGCTCTAGTGAATAAGTCCAACACGAAAAACAAATTAAATGAACTCCACTTAAAAAAAACTAACTTTAGATGAGATATCATTTATTCATGTTAATATTTTTTGGAAAATAAATTGATATTATTAAGCTTTCCCTTATGCAAAATAATTTGTTGCTTTTAGATGGCCCAAAGTAAAGCAAGCACAATACACGTCAGCTCGTTTGAGCTAAACAGGCAACTCACGAGCCTACTAGCCATCGCAAAAATAGTGCTAAAGATGCATCTTCTGTTACATTAGACCGTTTGCAAAATTAAGATAGCGTAGTACATGAAGCTTCCTTAAAAAAAATATACTAAATTGGTACTGCTTGACATACGACATGCGCACGAGGGCAAAACAAATGTAGCTTGGGCGCGAATGAACGCATAGATTTGACGCAGAACGTGACAAAAACCCAATACAGGACAGAGTCCAACAGGCATCCATCACATAAAAACGCAAACCCAAATCAGCGTGCTCGAAACAAATGAATAGTGCACAGTTCAAAACATAAAGATTTATGAACTTTAGCAGTTCTGTTAGAAGCTTGCTGGTACCATTCAGGTAACATTGACAAAAATTGCAAGTGCTCCCATGAAGAAAATGCTTTTGCAGCAGAGGAAGAAAACAGAAAATTCTAGGCATGGGAAACCCCAGTGGCAGAATGTACATCATACTCATTATTTGAAATGCTTCCGCTTAAATGCTCAAAACATTTAAATGAAAGTAAGAAACAGTGGTCCCTCAGTTGACAACATCCAGGACAAGCTTGCGTGACTTCAGGACGGACCACCTCATGCGACGGTAGTATGCGGCTTGGAGAAGTGCAAGTGACAGTAAGAAGATCCATTTCACTCCCATCTACATCAAATTAGAGTAGGTTGGTATCAGGAAATATTGCCAATTGAAAGCTATACATAAATTGACAAAAGTTGAGCTGGTTACCAGTTTCCTCTCTTCCATCTCAGGTTCAGCTGCCCATGACAAGAACGAAACGACATCCTTGCCCATCTGTGGTAGAGGATGACAACAATCATGCTTAGACCCTTAATGCTAACCCAACATGTCACAACTGCAAGAGCCCAACAACGCATAAGAAACTTACCTGGGCTTCAGTGGCAGGAGTACCATCTTCATATTCAACAGCTCCATCTATAAGCATCTTGGGCATAGCTATGGCACCACCGGGGAAGTAGGGATTGTAATGCAAACCCTCACGGATCTAGAATACAAATCAACCAGAGAGTTTACTAAAGTTACACTGCAGAAAGCAAATAACAGAACACAACCAGCTTGAAAAATTACAGCTACAAATGAAGCCATCTATTCAGATGAATAACACTTCGTGGGACAGGTTAGGTTTTTTTTCAAAATAGAGTTCAACATCATAATTATGAACAAAAATAATGATTATATAGTGAATTCCAAACAATAACTGACAACAAATGAGAGGCTGAATAATTTAACAATTAACAGAGAAAACACTCAAACACTGGGACATCACAACTTGAAGCTGAGCACCTCCAAGTTCAACCAGTATTGCAACTACAGAGTTATTACAACAGTGTCAAATTTGATGTCAATATCATGTCAGTGTAAAATATGTATCCCTGTGACGCAAGTAATTCAATCCACATGCAAGAGATTGTTCTTCGTTGTTTGTAAAGGAATTAAGGGCGATACCGAGAGAGCAGACACCTAGCAAGTAGCAACTGCAAATGCCTAAGGTATAACTGACAGATAATGAGAGATTTACCTGAACACCGGCAGGTGGATCGCGGTAACCAGTAAGAAGAGCAAACACATAGTTCTGGCCATTGTGCCTTGCCTGAACATATGGAGTCAAACAGTAAATTACAACTTGAAGGTGGAAGATTAAACAATGCAACGCCAATGGCATAAAATATCATTACCTTTGTGATAAGACTGAGGTCTGGTGGGTATGCCCCACCATTTGCAAAACGGGCTGCTTGCTCATTTGGATATGGTTGTGGGAACCGGTCACTTAACTTACCAGGACGTGTGAACATTTCACCCTCATCATTAGGACCATCAACCACCTCAATCTCAGCAGCCATAGCCTTTGTTTCTTCTTCAGTGTAGGCCACACCAACCAAATCTCGGTATGAAATCAATGACATGGAATGGCAAGAGGCACACACTTGTGTATAAACTTGATGTCCACGCCGAATACTGATCATAGAAGTGATCAAATATAAGACCATCAATAAACAAGAATAGGGTAGGAGTGGTGGTTAAAAGGGTTTTCTTGGAAACAAAAGAGTATTGTGATTCTTTTTCGCTATCTTACTGGGAAACTAAATTGGTGAAGTAGGTTTGAAGGATTCAGGGGTAACCAAGAGCAGGGATCAATTAATAATAACCAAATACTGTATCAAAGACACTGAAATATTGCAATGGGCTAAACTACTAATTTGTAAGAAAGTTGAAAAAGGATGACTTACGATGCATGGTCATAAGAGCTAAGAATGCCAGCATGTGGCCAGGGATATTCAGCTGCTGCCAAACCATGCTCAGCTTCATCTGCAGAAGCTATTGTAGCGAAGCTTAAGAGACCAGAAACACCAACTCCAAGAAGAGCCAATGCTCTCAGTCCAGCAGAGGATTCTTCATGCTTTATCCGGAATGAGGAAAGCAGAGATGAGCCCTGAAAACATGATTATAATGTTTTAAAAAAAGCAGGTCACCACACTAAAAAGAAGATGGTCAGGGGTACTGAAACTTATGCTGAACAAATGGTTACCATCAGATTATAAACTTTGTCAAAATTAGGATAAGTAGTTGATATCATGGTCTAATTACTCAATCAGAACAGCAAAAAGAAGCATTGTATGCATAATGCAGGTTTAACTGTAAAATGTAGGATAAAGGTCAATCCTGCCAAACAGAAACCCCTAAAACTGTGCAGTAGTAATAACTAGTAAGCATGTGAACTGTGATTTCTTTCCAAAACCCCATCTAATACATTTCATGTTACAGTGATGTCCGGTAATACCTTTCTACATGCCATTTCAATAATCAATCCAAGATTGGTATACCATAACATTTCATACAGGCATGAGACATAAAATAAATATTAAAAAGATTGGTAACCGATCTGTTTTTGACAGAAGCAATACAAAAGAAATAGTTCATTAAAATTCTTACAGAGGACTGATTATGGAGTGCTCTCCGTAGGAGCTGGTTAATGCCCCGACCAGCAGCCATCCAGGATACTGCATCAAATATTGAGAACTTAGATGTACAATAAAAGAGGTTATGGCAAGATAATTAGTAGCAGCAGCAAACCAAATAATGCAAACTTGTGATGAATAATCAAAATGTGCATGTTTCATTTACAGTATCAAACCATCCAAGTGGAGTGAATTTGAGTAATAACCAGGAGGATTCACAGCAAATTTACACCTATGATTTTGACCAACAGATAGGAGAGACATACTTGCTCCTTGAAAGAAGTATGTTTACTATCTCGCAAAAATGCTCTACCGAAACAAGTTACACAGGTCAAAAGAGGGAACCTTGTTATTGCAGTAGATAAAGCATAGATTTGATTGTCTAGCTACAACCCCTAGCCCTTCTTATATGCAAACCGTGGAAGACCGCACAATAGTAACTAGGCCAATTTATCCATCTATGTGGTTAACACAAGACCATTATATCAATAACCTAATTAGAGGATAGTGTTGTTACTGCATTTGCAGAAGACCTAATGCATGCGCGTAAACCATGACGCTGACGGCAACATCCTATATTGATGTGCCTATAGTGACATACCCGACATATCGATATCATGTAAACTAATTTGCTAAAGGTAGGATGAAGATAGTGAAAGACATGGTGCAAAACTTTTATCTAACACCTCATCTAGGCCATAACTCATAAATTGCAGTATGCTAATCAGTTTTTTTACAAGAAAATATATAAAAAGAAGTGTACCAGATATGCCAATCACCTAAAACATGTTATCAAAGAAACAAGATGAAACTTGCATCACATAAAGTTTACATTAGTATAAATGGAGCATTGCACTAATGTCAGATAAATAAGCAAATACCATGCGAAATCACCTCAATTATTAGGTGCCAACTGTAAGCCACATTCAACATAAGTAGCCACTGGAATAAATCACTTGCACCAGAAGTTTGATAACAAGGCAGGTTAAATATGATCCCGAGTCCTGACAAAGTTGTGCTAGTCCTAAACCGGTTTAGGCTAAATTCTATGCATTTCTTTTTCCACGATGATGTAGTGATATCTCAGCCGTGCCTAATTTATCTAGCGTGGCAAAGCAGGAGTGAAAAAAGATTACTTGGTATGCGACAAGAAAAAGGGGAAAAACAAGGGTATCATCTATGTGGTTAAACGATGCGTGTTCACGTACTGGACCATGCCCAAATCACAACACACATCCACTAGGGTTGCCTGGTTCTAAGAAATAGTAGCAAAGAAAACCAAACAGAGCGGGCAGATCTAGGTGGTTCACAGCCCATCAAACAACCAGTCAAAATGGCATCCCATCCTCCCATGGCGTATGGTAGATCCGCGTGATTCTCCAAAGCACCCCCATTTGGGGAGGCAAGAACAGAGGCAGATCTACACGTTCCCAAACAGAAGAATCGAATCGATAGGTTCCATCCAACCCAGGTAACAGATCTGCGCATCCCTAGCGGCCGCGTAAGCCCCCGCAACAAATCGATCGCAGGGACGAACTCGCAACAGGATTGATGAGGGAAGAGGAGGAAGGAGGGGGGAGGGGGTGAGGCCATACCGGAAGGGGAGGGAGGTGGGTGCTCGTCGTCCGGCTTACCGGGAGGGAGGGAGGGAGGGAGAGGAGAGAGGAGGAGATGAGCACAAGTGGAGGTTCCGAAGAGAAGAGAAGACGAGAGAAGCGGTGCAAAGGGCGAAGAGAGCGGGGGCCAACCCTAGCGCTGGACCTTGACCTGGGCCAGATAATCGAGTCAGTGTACCGGGCTCCTGGGCTCCTGGCCCGGCCTGGCCTACTACAGGGGCCCTAAGGTTCGGTCCACTTCGGCCTACTTTGAAGAAAGGATAATAGTGAATTTTTTTATTTTTAATTTTTTTTAATATTTACAGAAATATTATAGTGGCGAAAATATTTGCAGAAATAGATCCTGTCGCCCTCCACTTGGACGGCAAGGTGACGTGGCACACGGCACCGCGTGCGTATTTTGCGTGTAGGTCCCTTGCCGCCCTCGGCAAGGTGGCTAAGGTGGCTATTTTGCGTGTAGCCCCTCTTGCCGGCAGGCCTTAGTAAAGCGATCCTGATAACACTTAATTGAGGTCCCTTGTCACCCTTAGTAAAGCGATCTCTATATGGGCAGCAAGGTGGCTATTTTGCATTGCCGGTCTTACCTTTTTTTTATTTTTTACAATGAGGTAAAGCTTTGTTGATAACACCTAAAAATTCTTTGTTGATAAAGCTTGTTGATAATATTTTGAAAATTCTATTGAAGTCGGTTATTTTGCAATTTCATATTTTAAGTAAGAGTTGATGTTGTAACTTATTTATGGTATTAGTATATGAAATTGATATTGTCCTATCATAGTCTCGGTCGCAGAAACATTATATGCACTGAAACAAGGAGAATTATGTCACATAAAGAAGTAGTAGTACAATTTGAACATGATACATCTAGTTCCATTGCGGTTACATAGATGAGATTAGATTCAAAGTAGAAGGAAGGTAGAACAAGAGTTGAACACGACGACGATATAGTAATGGGACAACGAAATATGACATTACATATTTGAGTAAGGTAAGTTGTCCGATAATAACTAACCCCTACGTGAGGATCCCTCTCCCCTCTCAAACTGGGCTTTAGTAAACATGTATTGCTCTGGCAATTCAAGCTGCACCACACGGGAAGTTGGACCACTTAGAACCTTTTGGTGTCTATCCATTGTCTATATTGACATCTTCTTAGCAGTTCCTGGGAGAGACGAATAGATGTGAAGTGAACAAAGTTAGTGAATCTTGTGATAAAATAAGGATTCATGATAATCAAAATATTTGTACCATGAAATCATCGTCTAGAATGTTTGGGAAAACAAAGAACCTCTGACCCAAAGTACTAAGCTTTATGGAACAGAGAACCTAACAACGATTACCGCATCTGCATTTTGGATGAGCTTCCCATGGAGGGAGTGCGCCCATTAGCACCCGCCAGTCGCACTGTTGTTCACGATGTTGTCGTTTGTAAGCTGCCTTTCTTTGCAAGTATTGCTCAGTACTTTCTGATGAGAAATACCAGCATCGTTCTTGTAAATGAGTGGTCAGGTCGAGAACGGGATTTTCTGTATCAACCCACTCGATGTATCTACAAGTCGTAGCGTGGGTCTGACGAATAGAGTAGGATGAAGAATAAACAATCGCTCATGCAAACTGAATAAGCATATGCAGAGAATGAAATACCTCATGGTCATAGTTAGGGCACCTAAAAAGCGCCTTCCTCGAATGTCTGGAATCGAAGCCATTAGTTGGCATCGGTCACCGCAAAGGCAGAGAGGCCGCTGGCACCAAGGTGGTAGTAGGTATGCACAAGGATCACAACACCAGTTGGGATCCTCAACGCCCCGGCGTCTAGCCATTGCCGAAAGCTGGTAGGATGAAGGGTTGTGGTAGCGCTTGTTGAGTACATAGATGAAGAAATTTTGTGTCGTATCGCTCATTATGGGGACTTATGTAGGCACCAAAATCGCAGTGATAACCTTGACATGTCTACATCATGGGGCACGGTGGGTTGGCTTGATTGTCGCCGTAAGTAAGAGTGGACGTATGCGGATGTATACCTTGCCACCCTATATATGGGCGGAATAAGGCCTTCCGCCCTTTTAGAGGGCGGCATGGCGCTGAAAGTAAGATTGGACATATGCCGATGTGACATGGAAGATTCGACGTTTGTGGAAGTGTAAGGGCGTGAGAAGCCATTCCGTAGTCATATCATACGCGAATAAAGGAGGCTGCATCGGTGAGACCGAAAGAACTCGTGCATGCGCCGAAAGGGATCGTGCTTTTGTAAAAAGTAAAGGCGAAGTTTAGGAATGTGAACCCCGATGAACAACGTATTAAGTCTACAAGCATATAGTACTAGCATATCAAGAAAATAGAAAAACAGAAGTCTGCTCTACTGGCCCTGCCCCTGCGCCGTGACCTCGCTTGGTCCTCCGGGCTTGTGCTCGCACGTGGTCCTAGGAGTACGTGAAGTGATTCGGTGGGACAACACAGGTAGCACGAGGGTTTGGGAGCGGAGTGGAGGGCGACTGCTCCTGCATATGCACCGGCGGTGCACCTCCCAGCTGTGAGGGACCGAGGACGTCCTCTGTCGACTCCTGGAAGTCGAAGTCGCTGAGGTCGAAGTGCGTGGTGGAAGCCCACCCGTGCTCCGACGATATCCCGGCAGGACCCTGCCACGACGTGTCGGCCGCCGGTGACGAAGGCCCGGCATCCTGCTAGAACGGCGTAGACTGGGAGGCTGACGCACCTGCCTGGGACGATGACCCTGCAGCCTGCCAGAAGTGGGCGTCCTGCGTCGTCCCGAACTGAGCGAAGCCTACACATTGACGACGAGACCCTTGTAAGCTAACACATAAATTGGATATCAATTGATTGTCGATATAGTGTTGTTTTTTTAATACTTGTGGGGGGCATGTACAAATAAACCTTGAATATACGTACCTCCGAAGGGAGGGGTGTCGGCCTAGGAACGTGTCCAGCTGGATGAGGAGCAGTCGGTCGGGGTCGCACCTGTGGTGCTGTGTCTGCATGAGCAACATTGGCAGCGCGACAGGTGAGCACACAGAGAATCTAGCGCATCGAGTCCCGTATCCACGTGTACGTCGACAAGTGCTCGTCTGTGCCCACCTCAATCCCCGTCCCTAACCGTTGGATCGCTATTAAAGCATCAACGACGACCCTGTTACAGTCAACGACCTGCACGGTTAATTTGTACGTAAATATTCGGAACATTTGACCAATAGAAAGGTCTTGAAGGCGATGGTGCAATGCATGGTACTCACAGCACAAGCGAAGTCCTGGTCGCGGTGCCTGGCATAGAGGTCTCTGGTGCTCACGGCGTGGGCCTATTGCTCCATGGGAGCGAAGGTGACCCTAGTACTGGTGTGTGGCTAGTACCAGCGTAGGTACGCCTGGTACCCCTCCTTCGTGTGTGGCTCTCCCGCGTGGTCCACGACGTCCTCGGTTGCGAGCAACCAGTCGTCGACAAAAGGCCCCAACTTGGCGGGCCAGTCGCCAGCTGACTGCTGACCCTTGCGCGAGTACCTGCAAATTAATGTATTGTATTAGTGCGAACGACAGATAAAGCAAATTATTGTGGAGAGGTGGATGTTAATGCAACATATTAAAGCGTAGTCAAATCACTTACCGGTGAATGGCAGCTGTGACACTCGTCAGAAATGGTACAGGAAAGGACTGACGAATGCTGAACTGCCGCATCACGCGGTAAGGTGCGTGAGGCTCGACGCAGATGTCGAAGACCATCGGAACCGTAGTCATCCAGTACGCCTAGTCCCTCGTGCAGAGTGTGGACAGGCCTAACGGTGCACGACCGTGGGTAGCCGCAGCACTGTAGGGCTCCCACACTACGTCGGTCGGCAGAAGGTGGTCGAACTCCATAACAAACTCCGCGTACGACCACCTAACCTGGACGTGAGCTCATCGGCACTGCAACACAATAAGGTCAATGTGACGTACGATGAACTTAACAATAGTAGTCTAATGTCAACGAGTACTTACGACGTACCTGATGCCGGCACCACAGAGTACCCATCGTTGGGTAGTCGACCGCCGGTCTGTTCTCATACAGCATCACCTTGTACAGGTGGTGGTCCAAAAGGGGGCGACCGATCGCAATCCTCTCAGGCGCCCAAATAGAAATGAAGAGAGGGCACCCACCAAAGATCGCGCCAGGGTCCGTCTTCGTGCAAGCCTCGCAGAGGCTACGGTACTGAGCCGCCAGCAACGCGGAACCCCAGCTCCACTGAGGCACCTCACCGACCGCGGCGTCGGTGATTCTCCCAGCGTAGTGCACGAGACCCTTGTCGACCGTGTGCCTGTGACCGCCACAGAACATCACCCACCCAGAAAGCCACAGCAACTACGCCTCCAAACAATGGCTGAAGGAGTACTCATCAGCCTCAGCCCGTAGCTAGTCAACCTGCAAGCATTGGATGAAATGTTAGGCACCTTACGAGTTACATACATAGTACGCTAGTCATTTCAGGTAGAAAAAACTCCCAGTTAACTAAAGCAGCCACCTCTTCGTAGGTCCGGTGTTGCGGTGCTGTTGCAACGGCTCGAGCGGGAGAGCTGGTGCACACTGTACGGGTGCGAAACGTGCCGTCAGATCATCTTGCCAGTTCGCACCCATGTCAACTGGCCCAACAGCGCCTCCCGCGAGCGGTAGCCCCAACAAGTACGAGACGCCCTATAGGGCTGGGGCTACCTCACCGCACGACAGGTGAAAAGTTTGCGTCTCTGGCCTCCACGGTCAACCAAAGCTGCTAGGAGGGACCTGTCCGCATCCCAGCGTCTGGTCGGGACAGCATCGCCGGTGACGGCCTCCACCAGCCGAGACAATGGTAGGAAGCTGGCCTCACGCAACCTGCAAAAAGCAAATTAAAACGTCATTTTAAAAATTCACACAGTGCAAAAATTAACATAGCAAATCCATACCTCCTGACGAAGGAGTCGTGAACCTGAAGTGACGACCGTGGCCGGAACGTCCCAAGCTGAGCCCCCTCCACCGCAGTAAGGTAAGAGCGGTGGCGGTGATCTATCGCCGGATCCAACAACTCAGGTGTGTGCTGATGTGCCATCTCTGCAAAAAAAATGTGTTACATGTTAGGGCAAGTAAGAAGGTAATAATATAATCGTAAAAATAAGTTATCTAAAATGGAAGAATATTTATAGAAGCATCACAAAGTACAGGTTATTTATAAGATAACTTACATAAGAAAGGGGCACATAACGAGAATGAAAAAACAGACAACAATATTACAAGCCACGAAACATAAAGACATTACATGCCGAAGTCTAACAAGTGGTTCGCAACACAACACAATGCCATAACATCGATAAGTTCGAACGAAATTACAAGCAAAGCCTTTTGCCAACATAGAACACACGAACTACACCACGTAGTCGGACGTTCCACGAGGACGTCTAGGACGGGGTCGACTTGAAGTAGTGCCTTCACCCGTAGGGCGAGCTCCATCTGCTGCTGATCCTGATAGTCCTGCCTCCGCCGCACTTGGTTTTTCCTTGTCTTTAGGACAATACTTGTAGGTGTGGCCACGTTCATCGCATTTGTTGCACCGCTTCACCCTGCCTGCCTCTAACTCGTCCATATCGTTGTGGATGCGACGAGTCTTTCTCCTTCCAGCCTTGTCTCGGAGTTTCGATGGATCAGGAATATTAATTATCAGATCATTAATCTGTGTGATATATTACTTGCTTAGAGAAGTATTATGACACATATACTCCATCTTGGATGCCACACTCCGATGCCGCAACAATGACATGGGTGCATGGCCTGTGGAGCAGCTTCGGCTTCCTACATGAGCAATGACATGTGCCGTCAGCTTGGAGAACACACTCCTGCTTTACTCTCTTGCGGTAGATACCCCTGCCTGCTTTATCTTTGCAGAGTACCTCAAATCTGTGCTGTTGGGTATGTTGCACTAGAACTCGATGTTTCATGGCCTTTGTACTCCACGACGCTAGCTTTTTCTCCATGAAAGTTCCAAATAAAATGTTGTTGTTCGCTATAAAGGGAAGAACTGCTTGGAACCGCTCCCTAAAATACCCACATGTCCCATGTAAAAAGAACTCCACTATACCAACTAGTGGGAATCCGCGGACACCGCGCATCACCCAATTGTAAACTTCCGCCAAATTTGTTGTCATTATACCATATCTAGTACCACCTATGTCATAAGTCTTGGCCCATTTCTCTTTTGGCTCATACTCAATCCACTGAGAAAATTTCCGAAACTGCTCTCCAGTTCTTCTAACCAGTGTTGGACTATCTGTTGGGAGAGCTCCGAGTGCTTGAGGAGGGTCAGGAAGGATAGGCGTTGGTCTCGCTGCACGCTGATCACTGCATTTGCCTGTCAACTCGTCTAACCTCTTCCAGTGCTGATTGAATTTTTTCTCCTGGTTCTGATTGCATAGCCTCTTGAACGTGTTCATCAGCTCCTTGTTCTTGAATTGCTTGAAGAAATTAGCTCCCATATGATGCATGCACCACCTACTCTGTACATTTTCCCACTCACCAGGGTATCCTCTATCCATACTCTCAAATTTTAACTCTTCTATCGCTCGAAGCATACCGGCGTGCCTGTCGTGTATTAGGCACACATTGGGCCTCATACCAACAACTTCTTTTTTAACCAGATGGAGGAACCAGTACCAGCTGTCGGTGTTCTCACTCTCAACAAAAGCAAATGCCAAGGGCAATACTTGATTGTTCCCATCTACCCCAATTGCTGTTAGTATCCGGCCCCGGTACTTCCCGGTCAAGAATATCCCATCAATGCAAAGAATTGGATGATAGTGCACGAATGTCATCTTGCATGCATGTAGAGATAAGAACGCTCTTTGCAGCATAGTCTTGCCAGGATGTTAAAATTGAGGGGAATGTCTTGAGTGCACAAGAGCTCCTAGGGTTTCTTTGTTGGATAACAGATAGCAGACGTAGCAAATTGTCATAGAGGCTTCATAAGTTCCAAATCTCATCTCTATTATTTTCTATTTGGCCCACCACGCCTTGGCATAGCTAGTAGTATACTTGATTTTTTCTTTGATATGTCGGATTATTGACTTTGATTCATATGCCAAATTATCCACGACGTGCGCATACATCTCAGATGCAATAAATGCACATGTATTATTCCTGTGGTATTTCTGAACACCAGGTAGATAACAAGTATGCTTGGTAACGACTGACATTGTCCAGTAATCCTTCCATTTACCCTCATAAGCGTGCACTCTCCAGAGACACCCATCTTTTTCTTTAACACACCTAACTTCATATTGTGACCGGTTAGACTTGGCAACCCAAAACTCTCTATGCAGTGACACTGCAAAATGCTTCACCACCTCCTTCATTTCTTCTCCATTACCATACCTCGCTCCCTGAATAACCTCATTCTTTTTTACTCCCATCTCACATTTTCCCCTTCAGAGATGACCAGACCAGAAAAATCATCACTAGCCCATTCGGTTGGATTAATATTGTTCTCGTCATCATCGGACGAATCATCTTCCTCTACACGCTCGTTGTCAGAATCCTCTCTTTCCATTTCATCCACAATGGCACCAACAATCTCCCCTTTGTCAGCCACTCCACCAGGTTGCATGCCTATTGGAGCTACTACGCTATCATCCTCTGGTGCGTTGACCTGATCCACTCCAGTCTCATTCACTTCAGCACTTGGCCCCTCGCCATCATCCATGTTCATCTGCACACTTGGATCCTTCGGATGAACATACGGAAGCATAGCTAGAGGCCACTAGCGTTGCAATGCACTCTCCACATACCATCTCCACATCCGAGAGTTTTAAACTGGCATTAGTTCCCAATAAAAACCCTTAGTTGCTCGACTTATTACAACATAGATTGTAATGTCACTTGTCTGTGGATCAACTCCCAAGCCCCCCATCAACCATATTTTTATAAAAGGTACACTCCTCTCAGCTGGTCTATCAATTCCCCTTGCTGTTACAATAAATTCTGATAGATCTACCCGTAACGGACGTTTCATTGACCATGATATAGTTGAAATATTAGTTTACTGGACATATCTGTAAAGTAAATCACTAGGTCATTATTTTACGTAATAAACGACTACAGCTTAATATCTTGTTTGCAACGTACCACAAATTTTATGTATGCTATTGTAATGCTACTCAACAACATTTAAAACTACAAACCTAAAAACTATAAATACTACAGATCTACTAAGTTACCTATATCTAACAATACAATGTTCTACAGTACCCCAACTAAAACCCTAGTTCATATAGTGCATTTATTCAAACAAAGTTCTAAAAAATACAACTAAAACCCTAGTTAATATCATGCACTTAATCACGTATATGATCTAGGAATATTACCTGAAATCGGAGTTTCAAACCGGCAGGGCTTCGCCTCTTCTTCTCTTCTCCTCCCCTTCTCCCTTTCTTTTTTATTGTGCAGTGGGAGGTAGGAATGAAGAGGAGGAATGAGGAAGAAGTGCAGGGTGGCAGGCATTTTATAGGCGATGGGGCCTGCCACCCTCTGCTAGGGCGGCAAGGGGGGCGCCTGTAAAATGGCAGGCCCCCGTGCGAGAAGCTATGAATTTTGCACGGAGACCCTTGCCGCCCTCTGCCAGAGCAGCAGGGGCCGCGTGCAGAATTCACAGTCCCTTAAACGGCCGTCGTGCGCGCGTGTGCCACGTCACCTTGCCGCCCAAGTAGAGGACGCAGGGTCTATTTCTGCAAATATTTTCACCGCTATAATATTTGTGTAAATATTAAAAAATAAAAATTAAAAAATTCGGATAATAGTAAGCTAAGGCAAATATAAACTTACATGGACGAGATAGGTAACAGAAAATAAAAATATTACCTCTCATGCAATAGTTAGCTTAACACGTGCTCCAAGATGAATACATTAAATGTTTAAGTGAGAAAAAGAGAGAAAAAGAAAAATGGAAGGCAATCTTATAACTAATCTATTATATATATTGGTTTTAAAATGAGCTAATAGCTGGTAGTGAGCTCTAAGAGGAGAGGGAAGGAGAAGATTGAGATACATGAGTCATTATGAGATGATTAATTGAGTATTAATTATTTTAAACTTAAAAAATTAATTAATATGATTTTAAAACCACTTCTCTATAAATTATTTTTAAAAAATATATCATTTTGCAGTTTAAGAAGCGTCCCCACAGAAAATGAGAAACTCTCTCACTCACTCGAATGTTGCCTAAGGTTGCAACCGTGACAAGCATGACAGGGAGAAAAGTCTCTCGTTTTTCACGTGCACGATTTCCGAACTACTAAAACAATACATTTTTTGTAAAAAGAAAAATTCTATAGAAAATTTTCTTTAAAAATCATATTAATCATTTTTTAAGTTTAAAATAATTAATACTTAATTAATCATGCATAATAACTCACCTCGTGATGAGTGGTGAATATGTCACACCCCACCAACTCCCTACATTTTTTGGAATGAGAAAAGGGGCCCTACATGTCAACCATCCCACCACCAACTTTCTACCTACGTGTCAACCACCCCACCACCAACTTCCTACGTTTTGTGGGAAGAAAATATAACTATGTCTGTAACAACCAGAAATTTCATCTAGGAAAATTTTTGAGAAAAAATTTAAAACTTTTTGAGTTCTAAAATTTTACCACTACTAGAGCTTAACTCTTTGGAATAAAGTAAAACACATAGTTTTGTTAGATAAGATCAGAGCTAATCCAAAATAAAATTTTATAAGATCGTGTGTTAACAAATTTCAAATCAAATATTTTGGTTTGACCTTAAAGTAGAAACCTAATCTTCTCGGTTTTGTATTCTAACCTAACTAAAAATAATTAGTTAAATATAAAACAAATGGAAACATATGTTTCAAAATATACAAACCTAAATTGAGATAAAATAGACTTGCATGCATTTGCATATTATTATTTCAGGCTTGTTTTTGATCTTTTGGTGCATCTCATAATAGGATCCATATGCATGTCATGGCTAAAAGAAAATTCCTAGAAATACATTAAGCAACAATAAATCACTCCAAAATTTACACAAATATTACACATTACTATAAGATCCCAGTAATTTTAGTTTGAATTTATCACATTAATTGATACCCCAAATAAATCCTTTAACTCAGCTAAAAATTTGAAAACAGCATACCACTTAACCTACTTTGCACCTTCACCAAAATTCAACCATAACTCATCTAGCAAAACCACTTGGTCAGAAGGATAAACATAATATAATCTACCACCTTGTGCAATGGCTTAATATAATTTAAAAAGAAACGAGATGAGGATCACAAGATACTTAAACAATACTTTGACTACACTCAACATAGTAATTAGGTCTCTTTACCAAATTACCATGGTAAATCAAAAGGTGATAAAATCTTGGAACTTGGCACTTTGATACATTACATCCTTGTCCACCTTGCTGCCTTCTTGTCTCCATGTAAATTCTAAATTAAGTAGAGAAGAGGAGAAGAATAAAACTACAAATTAAACTAGTTCCAACACTTGAAAAATTTGGAGCTTCTAGGCCTCTTCTTCTATCTCTCTCTTATATGTGGGACCAAGCCCTTGTGGGATCCACACATCACTCAACCACAGACAACACACCATCTACTCATCTCTCTTTTAATCATATCTCTTTTAATGTTTCTTTTATTTCTTAAAAGGGAGGATAGGAATAAAATTCATTTTCACCCAAAAATCTAACCTTACCTCACCAAAATATACATTAAACTGCATATAAGTGAATAAGGGAAATAATTTATTCACATACTAGGTTAATTATTATGAAAAATATTTTTCCAGAATTTATTTCCTAAAAATTCAAACAATGTTCTTCTGAGCCTCTTTTCTTTATTTTTCTGAGAGCAAACTTCACGTAATTTCTGAGTGCAACTAAAGAAAATGGAAACTAGGTAACTTCATCTACATCCAAAAAATCCACACTAATTTATTATGGCTACAAATTAAACTATTGAATTACAAAGTAAAGGAGAAAGAAATAACTCCGAAAATATGTAGAAATCGATTATCACTAATGTTCCTACCCTTTAACCTTCTTACCCACCTAGCTACCATCGCTCTGGACCCACACGACAGCCTCACTGGCTTGCGCTCATCCTGTGCAACTCCTCCAACCGACCAGCAGGTGAGAGAGAACGAGAGAGAGAGGGAGAGATCGGTGCCGGCTGTGCTTGACGCGTGGTCTCGACGTGGCAACGCCGAGCTCTTTTTCTCCTCCTCCCAGCCGCGTCGCCATCCCCATTCCTCACTCCAGTGCCGACCAAACCGAGAGCGACCGACCTCAGCCTCTCAGATGCCCTCAAACTCGCCGCCGGCCTTGAGGAAGACGAAGGCCGCCGTCGTTGTCAAGACACTCTCGCCATCATCATTTCCCCGTTCCATAGTCTACTCACCATGCCGAACATTTTCTCTTTTGACACCCTCTCGATTCGTGCAGCCAATCGACGGGAATGCTGCTATACCCACCGGAGCTCCGGAGCGCGCACCGAAGACCGCCGTCGTGACCTCGACCTCGTCGCCGTTCCTGTTGTTCTGGACCAAGCCAGGCCGATCCATCGCGCCATAGTCATCGCCTCGACCTCCTCTTCAAGACATCTCGAGAACCACAGCCGGAGGCGCTGCGAGGAGGGAGATCAGCATCATCTTCTTCCACTCCGGCCAACCGCCGCCGCCATCGAATTCTCTTTCCCGGGTGAGCTTCGGCGGCACATGCGCGACCTCAAGTGAGAACCCAGGAACCCCATAGTCTCACATGCATGCACCCATTTGATCACTACATAGTTGTAGGCGCACATGCACTGCCACCCGAAAACGTCTTCCGCTCGGACTCGCCGCCGGCGTTACTCCGATCTCCACTGACCAAGAAAAGTATAGGAATGGAATCGCGAGAACCTGCTCGTCATTTTATCTTTTGACCCCAACCCCAACCGAGCCACAAACCACCGCCGATGAGCTCGAGGTTGAGCTCAGCCATGGCCTGCCCTGTCCCTGCTCGACTGGAGATGAAGACAGGGACTTCCTTTTGAAAATTTGAACAAGCATAGGGTTAAAATAAAACATTCCACACCAATGACATGTGGACCAAGGATCCACTTCTAAATATATAGAACTTCGAGCACTCTTAATGAAATTTCATTTAAACATGTGCTAAGGACTTTGGCTTCTATTCCTAGAAATTCCAGGGCCTTTTCTGCATATTTGCTCCAACAGCCATGTGGACCCCATCCTTTTAAAATCTAAACTAGCAACGGGAATGTTATATATCATTTTCAAATTATATTCGGTGGTGAAAAGATATTAAGTAATCATTTTGTGAAAATAGGTAAGATTACAGTTCAAGAATGCGGATTTCTAAACTTGATATAGGAAATAAAAAACTGAACTTTCACTAACACTAATGTTCACACTAATGTTCAGAACGTGGTTTTCAAAACTACAAAATATTCAAGATACCATTCTTATAATAGAATTCAGATTCAATGTTCGTGGTGTTGTGCAGCAAATAACCTTCTTTCAAGGCTTCCAACTTTCAAGGTTTTACTGGAATTTATCTTTACACGGGACATGTTAGATCTGAAGTTCTTTTTTCACTTCAATTAATTATATCAAAACAAAAGATTCATTACATGTGTTATACAACACTGAATGCCTCATATGGTCAATTTATTTTTTTTCCTTTACTCTGTGCATGGATTTAGCAATAAAATTCAAATGCCGGAAGCTAGTTTTTTTTAGCAGTTTCAAAAGTTTCTGTTAAGTGGTGACTTGATGGAAGAATATTTTTTTCCTTCAGCCACTCTCCGTTGCTTAGTGGATACTGGAATTGACTTTTGCAATGATCATATCAGAGAAATATTATCTGATAGACAATCAAGAGGTTTAAGGTTTTCATAGAAAATTTAGACCATGCTCAAAAAGAAAACAACATAGTGCTTGGTTACTATGCTATCCCTTTATATCATGGCAAATAATCAACAGTGCCTGCAATGTTGTGCCTTTTATATCAGAGTTAAATAGTTTAGAAGAATGTTGTCGCTTTATATCATGGCAAATAATCAACAGTTGCCTGCAATGTATTGCCTTTTATATCACAGTTAAATAGTTCGGAAGAATATATGTCAGAATTATAGTATTATTGATCTGTTTCTGTTGTTTGCTACTGTAATACCTATGCATGGTTAAGTTCTTACCTACTGTTATGTACAGTCAATTTTGTATTATTTATGTAATAATTGAGTCCATGTACTTGTGAGAAAGATCATTTTCTGATTGAAATTGATGACTGAGTGTACATAAGAAGGAGAAGGTTGGATGTGTGTTTTTTAGAAAAACTCTTAACTGCAATTTTGTATTTCTTATAGTACATGTTTTGTTATTCTCAAACGATGTGCTATTGAAAGCATTGGTCAAAGAAGACATCACTGAGTGAACTTAAGTGGTAGAGTAGATAGCAGCAGTATATATAGTTTCTGAATCAATTCTATTTTCATACAGAGCGTCAATTTTCGTGATCAACGAAGTCCCAACCCTAAACTAAATTTTACAAGAGCAATTTGCTTGATTTTTCTCGCAGCAGTAGTGGTAGGGAGGTACATAGCTTATCCAGCTGGTTCATGTGAGAGATGAGGAGGAAGTTGGTGCTGCTAGTAAGCTACCTCTGCGGAATTCTCATCTCCTTCTCCATTGCATAGAGTCGACCTGCTCAAACCGAAAAAAGAACAAATCACTATCAATCAACAGCGATTTAGGGGATTATAAGTGGAAAGGAAGAGCATATCGTCACAGAAATAGGTGGCAA
Source organism: Oryza punctata (assembly GCA_000573905.2). NCBI lineage: Eukaryota > Viridiplantae > Streptophyta > Magnoliopsida > Poales > Poaceae > Oryza > Oryza punctata. The sequence goes on along the minus strand of CM002492.2, from coordinate 14,336,730 downwards.
CCAGCAATGGGCGGCAGTGCGGTGAGGAGTGACGGAAGAGATTAGCCTATGGTGAGGGGAGGCGGTGGTGGCGGAGAGGGGGAGGCGACGATGGCGGTAGCTAATTGGAGGATGGAGGAGATCGATGCACGAAGAGGGAGAGGTAGTGGTGGCGGCTGAGAGGGACGACGATGACCGGCGATGGGGAGGTGGCGGGCAGAGGGGATGATGGAGGTGAGCTTGGTGGCGATTGCACTGGATCCGGCGGTGTCACGGTGTACGGACCGCGCGATGACGACGATGACTTGGAGTCGTTGCCGGTGCGGTGGAAGGGTTGGCGGCGGCGATGTGGAGGAGGTGGTAGGATGGGTAAGGGATGAGGGGATGCGGGAGAGGCCAGGAGGTGAGGGGGTGGGGGTTGGTGATCACCAGTGGCCGAACATGATGGCGACGGTCGGAGTGGTCGGCCGGGCGTGAGGGCGACGAGCAGATGCGGTAGGGAATCGGTGATAGGCAGCTGTGAGGCGGAGCGGTGGGGAGGGGCGATCTGATCCGCAACCGAGGGGATGCGCGAGGAAATGTAAGCCATTCGATCTATCGATCCGATGATTTAGATTGCGCGGGTCTATCTAGGTGAAGATTCAAGACCACCATCTTTTTAAGTAGTAGAGATAGAGATATACTCAAACTAATACTAGTTCAACAGAAAATGCAAAAGATTGTAAAATACATATAAAATCCATTTTAGCTCCATTTGAGATGAATCAAATTTATGTTAACTCAAAAAATAATGATCTTTAATATGGAAACATAAAACTTAGCACTTACAGTAGAAGAAACAGCTCTAAAAATTCATTTATGAACTAATGAACATAAAGCAACCTCCAACTTATAAAATTCATAGAAAATTCACCTTAACTTTACTTATTTTGGAGTGAACCAAGTTCCAGGCTGCTCACAGAATATACTCTTAATTTTCATAAACTAAAACTTCACACTTTTTGTAGTATAAACATCAGCAAATATTTATCTATTAAAATAACTAGTATAGTGTAAACTAGAAACTATAAAATCCATAGGTAAATCATTTTAACTCCAAAAGGGCAAAACTAAAATCTTTTAGTTTGACAAAAGTATGCCCTTTAGATCTGTATACTAATCTCTAGATGAAACCATAGCCAAAACGTCACTAAAATTTGAATAAATGATTAATGCAAAAGAATAGTATAGAAACTTCTAAAAATCATATAAAATCCAAAACAACTCCAAATGAAGCGATACCAGAATTGTTAGAATGACACAATCATTAACTTAAATATTATAAAATAAAATATGACACTTACAGTACCCAAAACATATCTAAAATTCGAAATAACTAATAAAGACCATAGTATACCACCTAGCTTGAAAAATTCATAATAAAATCATGCTAACTCTAAAAATTGTGAAACCAATTTTGTTGTACTCCTGAGAACATACCCTTCACTGCAGTAATCCAACACTTCACAAAACTTGACCCTAAAATGCACCTAAGGACTAATAGGGCTTAATTTGTCCGGTGCTAGTATTAAATTTTAAAAATTAATAACTCTCTCAAATGTAAAGTGACAAAATAGAAATTCCTCCACCACAAATCCTTTCCACACAGTACCAAACCACACTAGTGAACTCATGCATTTTAGAACATTTTAGATTTTTACATGTTTTGGTATTTATTGTTACCGTTATTTCTTTTAGATGACGAACTCAATATCGGTGAGGAAGTGGACTTATTATTAATTCCAGTGGGGATATCAATCAAGGTAAGTTTAACCTTCCTTTGAACATATTGAATCCTATGTTTTTGGCTAAATGTTTTGATTGTAAATTTGCATGCGTATTTTCTAACTATTGGTAATTTCAAAACTATAGATGGAGTTATACCATAAAAAGATGCATAACTTCCTTTTGAAAATCACCCTCTTGCTGTTTTGAACTAGTATTTTAAATGTGCTCATGACTATGAAATGCTATAAAAGTGCAAATGCTTAGCCCTACTTAGTATTAAACAAAAACATGGTTATGGATCACTTACTATACTATTTGAATTCCTTTTTAAACATTATGGATAGAGGTGATCCTCTACGTATTTGTGAAATGAAATGAGATAAAATATTATTTTAGACTTGGGCGGCAAGTGGTATGCATGTGGTAGTAGTTTTAGGGGGAGTGTTCGTCTGAGTCGATTAAGGACCGAACTTCAAATCACCCATTATGTTTACCATACATCCATATGTGCTGCTTATGAGGGTGGCTTTAGCTAATTAAGTTAAAAGTCTAGTCTACATATGGTAGGCCGAAGTAGAATGAATTAGTTTTAGTGATGATTCATAGGAACTTCCTATTTACCGCCGAGGTAGTTTAGGTGACTAAGTGTGTCCAATTCAACGGTATAGGTTTAAGGCGTTAGGTTTAAACCTATTCATGGGGGAACGAATGTGTTCGCTGCCACGGTGTTAGGTTTAAGGCGTGGGCCTACCACCTAACGGTTCTAGGTCATGCCTAGAATGGATTCACACTTGCCGTCGCTGATGCAAGACTAGGCATTAAGTAATGTAAAGGCTTCGTTTTGACCTCTAGACCTCACTCAATGTGTAGAGTGTGGTGGTACCGACGGGTACCGGACAAACTAGAGCGATTCACATCATGTGGTTAACGCTGTACAAAATCTGCAGAGTTCTAAAAACTAATCGATTAGCTGTGCTCACGGTCATAAGCGATATGATGATGTGCTATGGGTATAATCTTGTGTTTTCTAAATGCTTCTGAAACTAAATGCTTTGAAATGATGATGATATTGATTTATGTGGTATGTTTGCCTTACTACCGTTGGGTGGTAAGGGGATGATGCTTAACTATTTATGTTTGACCATGTCATGATTATTATGCTTTATAACTTGCTAAAATGTCTTGCTTAAATACGTTGCAAAATGCTTGCGAAATAAAACTTGCTTTATGCTAAAAATTGAGACTACAAATAGCCTTCCTTTGATTATACCTTTCATGTACGTAGGTTTGATAGCATTCTTGCCAGTACATTAATTTGATTAATGTACTGACTCTTGCCATGTTTGTCTAATTTATGTTTTGCAGGTGTTAGACTTAGTTTAATTTGAGTAATGCGGGTTTCGACTGCTTCTTCCAGGACTTGGATTCAAACAGGGGCCTACCCCTAGTCGGTTTGCTTGTGGTTTGGGTAGCCAAGCTTTCCGCGAACCTCTGATTTATTTGGCTGGTCGGCCTATGTATAACTTAAGTAGTTTTAATCTGAATTTGTAGTTGTCTTAGTTGTATTTGCTTATGTGTATCATTGCTTAAGATGAAAGTGTGGAGCTAGTGCACATCATGGGAACTAGCTTCACATGAGTATGAGTTTAGGATATTTGGTATGCGGTAGATCTTTAGCTACTTTGTCAAGTCTTGTGAATGTGTAACACATCTGGTCATCGCCTTCGTGTGGTTTGATGGGCACATCTCAGGCTGAAGTTGATTAGCAAGTTAAAGGTCCAGCTTCATCCCTTATGTTCTCTACTCGAGGCTTCGGATTTTATATTATGATTGCTACTTGATCTGATTTGTTCATCTCAATTGGTAATTATAATGTAAAGTTCAGGTGTCCTCCACAATGTCCATATCAGGAAAAATATATACATTAATTAAGATGTGGTTAATAGGTTAATGATAATTTTCTTTAATTAAAATCCCATAGCAACACACGGGTAATATGCTAATGGAGGATAATGACATGAATTCTGTTCTGATAACTTTGATTAGCTTGATCAGATTGTCTTGGTCCATGTAATAAGAATAGTCTTGTTGGTTATCATTTGCACTATGCATGACTTCGCTGCATGAAACATAAGAACTACACTCTGAAGCAGTGGTGATTGGTGAATCCAGCAGAAAAAAGACCTAGGGATGCCAAACTAAAATACCGATACATCTATTTGTCTAGGATGAAAGCCCGTTTGACTTAATATAATTGTTTAGCCAGGTAGCGGTATGACTGTAGGTAAGCCCATATATATCATCCCTAAAAGATAGTAGTACAAATTGTACTACAGTAAACTTGTACATGAGAAGTGTGATCACTGATCATAGTTAGTTCTACATAATTATTTTGTTAGGAGGATATATATATTGCATGGGAATAAAAAAAGAAAAACCATAGTGTTTTGCACCTTTCTCTATTATCTTGTCAATTCCTTTGTGGGTACAAGAGCATCCCTTTGTCAACGCCAAAGTGATTGCTTTTAGTTAATGAAGAACTGATGTTCTTACCATATAATTTTATTACAGGACAAACTATTGGATGGTTTATAATTTGCACCTCCAGCATAGTATTAGAATATGAGCAGTCAGTGTGTTTTTCTATTGCCAAGCTAATGTTGCACTCCATGCTTTTGTGAGTATCAATTTGTGAGGACCCAAAATATGATCTGTTGTGTATACGTGCTAGTCCAGAATCAACGTAGCACACATAGTTGTAAAGATAATATCACAGCCAACATCACGAAGGGAAACTAGCATTTATTAATAAAATGACTGTGATAAACCTTATGACTCACTTACATTTATTTACCTCAAGGGAAACATAAGAATAAGATAACACAATGGAAAATAAGATAAATTTTTTTTATGCGCGGAAGCTCCATTCAACATACCACAGGTAGTCAACTGGGGCATACGGCCTAGTCCTCGACTTCAGCAACAAACTCAAAAAACAGCAGAAACCTTCCTTCTGGAGTTGGGGGAATTGCAAGGTGAGTACATGGAATACTCAGCAAGTACACGGAAATATGCATATGCACAACTGATAAAGAAAGGCTATGGCTATTTTGCATAACAAAGCATTTGCGATTATAAACAATTTATAAAAGCATATTTCAAAACAACGTTTGTAAATAACTGGTGTTACCAACCAACCGTCCACACAGGATCACACAACTATATTCATTAATCTACACATAGCTCATTCCCATTCCATGTTTTCGCAAACTACCCTCATAAGATATCACCGAGCATGTCCATGACCACGGACGCGGCTATTCGAATAGATTAGTTAACACTCTGCAGAGGTTGTACAGCTTGACCCACAAAGATACATCGACCTTTTAACGGCCAACTAGTAATGTCACACTTCAGGTTGTGTGCGCCCAAGGAGTCTGTAACAACGCTTATTAGAAACCCCGCCTCAACATTGTCTTCCCCCATAAGACACTTTCCCTCACACAGACAAGAAAGTACCCATGGCTAACCTTAACACCTATCATCTAATCACCTGGGTCGATAGTGCCAAGACTCGGAATCCTACTGGGCCAGGTCCTTCTCATGAGAACATGTGGTTGCACGTTAGGCTCAGATCAATGACTTATGAAGTGAAGTCTTAATTGACTAGTGAGACTTGCCAAACTACAATAGCACACAACATAGGGTAGCAGCTTAAGGACACGAAGTTGGCCCTTTGAGCAACTAAATAGCACACAGCTTGATAGTAGGCTCACACAGAGATCATACCCGATAATGATCACATAGATATATTATCACCTAACTAGGTTCACACAGAACCATCCAACATCCCAGTCCAAATCATTTTATTCGCCCGTTGTTTACTACACAGTGCAACACATGCTACTGGAAAGATAGCACACAGCTACACAGTTCATATAAAAATAATTATAAGTATATGATTAATCAAGATAATATTTTGCTCGTAAAAAACCTTGAGTGGGGCTAAGCATAACTACTCTACCTTGAGTTGGGCCCAATATTCAACTCATAAAGACTAGGGTGACAAGGTATCATAGGGAATCAATATTAATCAAAGACGGAATATGATAATAATTAGGTCATACTACCCATCAATAATTTATAAATAAAATCATGCATGTTCAAAACAAAACAGTTTATAAATTAGGTTCAATATGTTCAAAGAGTGCACTTGTCTTGCATCCAAGTACTATCCTTACACTGCGTCTTCTGCAGCGAACAACCTATTTGCTGCAACGTCTACACGATTGCAAACGAGAAACAAATAAACAAAAGAAAAATCTAGCTAAATAACATCAAATGAAATACAACAAATGGAACCAGGAGATAGAGCTTGATTTTAGAAGAATTTAGGAAGAAGAACGGATTGAATCGGAGTTCGGACGAGAAAGTTATAACCTCTAGAAGATTGAATTCAGAGAAAATCCAAGGATAAAAGAAATAGGAATATTCCGAGAATATTATCTGAATATTTAATTCCGAGAATCGAATTATTTTTTATAGGAAACTGTGGTGGGGCCCACTGATTAGTGACATGGCTCATGGTGAACTTGGTGTACGGTGTACTAGCTGACATGGGCTACCACATGGTGACACATGGACTGAAAGGGGTGATGTGGTGATGATGTGGTCATGACATGGATGGATCTAGGGCTGATGTGGCACTGGTTTGATTTATGGAAATCCAACAGTGGAAATTGGATCTAGGGGTTTGGACGGTTGGGATTGATTTGGGGTTTTTGGGATGTGGGGCCCACATGTTAGTGACACAAGAGAGAGAAGGAGGAAAGAAAGAGTAGAGCTCCTCTACCAACGCCATGACGCCATGGCGTGCTCCGGTGTTGCGGCGGCGAAGAGGTGGCAGCGGCACAAGCTTGGGTGACGGCAACGGATAGGGCATCGGGAAATGAGCAAAAAGGCAACGGCGGTAACGGCTACTTATAGGGGAAATGGAGCTAGGGCTGGCGGCGGTTTTGGAAAGAGGTGGCTCCGGATTTTGCGGGATTTGGTGCCATCGATGGAAGTCCAGCGGCGGCATGACTTGCAGCGGTGGCGGCGCGACAACGGGGCTTGGGCTGGGCTCGGTCGGTGGTGGCGATGGGTTGAGGGCGATGCAAGGGAAAGGAGCGGCTGGGCCGAGGGTGACTCGCGGGCTCAGGGTATACCTGGCCAAACGGGCGGCCCGACTTAGCACGGCACGGGCACGCCGGCGGCACGGCCCATTAGGCACAACAACTGTAGCGGGCCGTGCCGTGCCAACCCACGTGCCAAGGCCTCAGCCGAAGCACGGCCCAAGGAGGTGCTGGGCCGTGCCGGGCTGGCACAGTTAGTGTAGCGGCACGTGGGCCGGTAGCTAGCCCACCAGTACACATGGCCCACAAAAAAATGAAATTTTAGGGAAAAAGGAAAAGGCAGAAAAAATATAATTTGAAGGAAAAAATGATTTAATATATGATAAATGTGAGGAAATATATAATAAAATATAGAGTAAAAATAGGATAAAATGTGGAAAAAGATAACAAATATGAGAAATATATGGTGAAAAATAGAAAACTGTATGAAAAATAAATGGGTCAACTGGACCGTGCTCGTGCTAGCCCATCGACATGCGTGCCGTGCCGTGCCGGCCCATGAGCTGAGGTGCTGGCCCAAGCACGGCACGGGCAAACGGGCCATGCCGGCACGACCCACAGGCTAGCGTGCCGTGCCTGGGCCGGCTACAGTACAGTCGTGGGCCGGCCATTTGGCCAGGTATAGCTCGGGGGTTGGCCTCCCCGGGTCGGGCTGGAGAGGGAGAGAGGAGAGAGAGCTTTGGCTCCCTGTCCAGAGGAAGAAGAAGGGGAAAAAGGAAAAAAAGATGAAGGAGGAGGGCCAAACTGCAAAATGATAGAATAGAGAAAGAGAGGAAGGAAAATGGGAAAAAAGATAGGGACTTTTCTGAAAAATTTCAAATATGAAATGTTTGGAATTTTTAAAGGATTTAGGAACTTAAGAAATGAAATGTAGTTATTTTGGATTTGGATAGAATTTGATTTGGAATTTGGGCTCTACTTCCGGAATGCGAATCAAATCCAACTAACTGAAATTAAGAAACGATAAAGCCAACGGCGTAATTAATTAATTAATAACATTAAAACCTTTTTATTTGATGAAATTTTCAAACCAAATGTGAATTTTCGCAAATAGGCGAAAAGAACGAAAACGAAAAATCAGGACATGACACAATTCCACTGTAAACACTACTACTTGACAGTTAACAAATACTTCGCAGTAATAATTCGAAAGACTTATAGAATCAGTCAGGCACAAACCAGCCAGTGGCAAAGCTTTTTTAGATTCACCTTCATGAGTTCATGCCCATTGCTACTATCCCGGTATAAACATCTCCAGCAAAGAATTCCTCCTAATCAGCAGTAAACTTTGACTTCACCAACCAATTTATCTGCAGGGTTTTACAATTAAGAGACTATCAAGTACAGCAAGATTTATATGAAAACTTTTTTACCAGCAAGTGAAAACACATTATAAGATTACTTTCTCATCATACTGCTTTCTTTATTTCCAGATACTGAAAGCAATATAAGATTAATTGAAACCTGATGAAGGTAAATGGGCAACATAAGCAAGGTGAGCAACTGAAAGCCAATTTTGTGGAGTGTACTAATCAGAGGGCATTGTTACTTGAGTTCTCAGGTTGCCGCAAGTGGTGCCTGGATAAATTTATCTGAGCATCTGCATTCATTCGAATGATCTTTTTAGGACAAAATTACTTTTCTGATTAGTTATTGGCTGAATCATATATTTCAATGGACTATTGAACAGCACATATATGCATTCTGCTGTAGGCAATGTCTAACCTAGGAGGTTGGGAAGGTCCATGGACCATGGTGGAGCGGATGCTGCGTAGGTGCAGGAAGGAGAGCCCCACAGTATGGTTGCGTCACTGCGTGGGGCGTGGAGGCGGAAACTGCGGCGTCTGAGAGAAGGGGAGGCGTTGTGCAGGCGGTGAATAACAATGCAATTATTTTAGGGATTCGGGAGGAACACTTTGTAAAATAAAATTTTGGAAGGATCGGGAAGATATTTTTGCTAATTAAAAGATCCGACAGCCTGGATTGTCCAACTGAAAATCGAACGCTCCATAATCGCTTGATGACGTGGCACTGTAGTTTTGCATGAAGGTCACCTTTTACTTATTTAAGATATAGTTTAACATAGTGAGATTTATGTTCATGAGATTCACCGTGAGAAATACTATTATAGTATATAATTTAAACTTTGTTAAGCTACATGATTTTCTAAAACCTAATGACTAATGATAGAAAAGTTTAACTTAGGACCATGCTAGAGCGACGAATAATTTATTACGGAGAGTATGTGCACATACAACACTAAGTTTGTATTCATTTAATGTTAACAAGTCACAACACAATGAACGATATATAGGTTATTTTATTAAGACAAATAGTGAAGTGTTATATCTAAAAGTCAACACAGTGCATACATAAAATCGGTGGGAATATGATTTAATTGACATCACTATTAAGGACAAAACAATCAAACAAAGTAATCCCTTGCAGCATTAGCCCTGAATGAGGACAGATTCATCGCATTTATATGGTAAGAAAAGACAATTCATTTAAAATGAAGTAGAAGCAATGGCCATACGCCCGAAAACATTTTCTTCCTTTCTATTCCAATTGGCAGCTACCAAGGTTTGTACATGTAAGCTTTATGTCGACAGGAAACATCAACTTGTTACATTGGTCACAATAAACTGGCTATCCAGAAACAATTAGAGAATACAATAACTTGTCGCCATCAAGTTAAAAATGAATTGGGATCATGCTGAAATGAATATCAAGAAATGCAATTCTAGAAGAATGCAAACCAATGGTGGCTCTATTTCAATTCTAATGGTTCCCTAGGGAAGCTGTCTAGGATGAGTTATCTGAAATTTCTGATCTATTCATGGCACTATGTATCTACATTATTGTTCATCTCATCCTGGAGAGTGGCAATTGTCACTCCAGATGCTACCACTGCTATCTGATCCACTAGACTGCTACTGAATACTTCTTGTCATCGCCATTAGCTCTGGTCCTTCTGGGAGCTTAGCTAGCCTTCAGCAACCTGCCAAGTGTGACCTCCTCACACAGGAATTATTGAAGCTACTTGATTGTTCTGATTCCTTCCGGGTAATCTCAATCCCCAGCAACTTTATTGGGGGGTTAGTGGAGTCATTAACCATTGCTGCCATCACAGATTCCGAGGGGAGTTCAGTTCCAACAGAAGAAAGCCTTGACAACCAATAGTCCAAGCATTGGTGATGGGGATCTAGAGCCTCGATTTCCTGTTGAACAACAAAGAAATTTTATGTTATATTCAACAAGTTACTAGTAATGAAGTGACTAGGTTTCACAAAAATAAATACCGTGGATATCGTAAAAATCTACCTTAATTATAGGGGAGGATAAGAACCCAAACATTTCAAGCCCATCCAAAGAATTGCAGTATAGCAAATCAGGAAGGCCAGATTTTCCAACACTTTTTTGTTTTGCTATTTCTTCATTTACTCTGTCTCTTACACTGTCCCAACACTGCATTGGTGATGTGTGAGTAAACGAAACTTCTGGAAGACCTTCGACAGTCACCTGTTATTAATTCATCAGTAGCTTATGTGAGCACAATGAAGGAAAGCAGACTAATCCTGAAATATATAAACAAGAAGCATTTATACTAAAAGAGTACCCTAAACAATGGTCCAAGAAGTCCAGCATCAAGAACTTCTGAGATGTAGCAGCATGTCCTTGTTGGATCTAGTACACTGTGAAATGTAACTCGACTCCTAAATCCTGCACAGATGAATTTCTATTAGTGATATTTCTGAAGGATGTCCATATTACCAGAAGACAAAAATAATCATTGCATTGTTCAGTGTATATACCTTTGGGGAATATAGCTTGCTGATTGCACCACTTTTTACCAACCATCATTGTTCCATTGTCTAGCAGCTCAACCGCATACTTCGATATTGTTGGCTTAGAGACTTCTTCATCAGTTTGGCTCGAGGAAGGCTTGGCCAATTGACTAACCTGGCCATCAGAAGACTGTGCTAAATTGCATTTAATGTCAACACCAAACAGTTTCTCTGTGGTAATGGAAGCTAGCGTAGAATTTCCTGTTTGAATTCTTGAAGATGGTAACTCAGATGAATGATTCAAGGACAGTGAGCCACTGCAGCCAGACTTTGACCTGCTTGGAGACTCAAGATTGACAGCCATCTTGTTCTTATCATGTTTTTCTGAAGCAATCTGGATTCCCTTCTCTTGCTGGAATCCTGCTGGCTTTGCAGGGTCATAGTGATATTGATCTTGACTTCCTAAGCTGCAGCCATGATCGACGTCGGTTGCTGATTCTGGAAATTCAGTGTTTTCACCCAAGTCCATCTTCTTGTACTGAGTAGAACCAGATGGGCAGACTAAACCTAGATCATTCCGTCCCCACAGGTAGACCGCAGTTGGATCACCCTCTAGAGCTGCAACAAGAGTATCCAGCTCCTCTATGGTATACCGCAACAACGCAATTTTTCGGTCCATTTCACATGAACATAGAAGGTTAGCATGGTTTAAGCAAGCAAAACGGTTTGGGGAGCATTGGCAGCTGACAGCTGACAAATGGAGATCATAAAAGCATGAAAAGCATTCCCGGTCAGCTGAATCATAATCCCTGTCCATTTTCTTGTATTGCAGCGCCAAATTCACTCCCCGTGCTGCCTCCTCCATTTTAACCCTTGTCTGCAAAATAGTACAACCAAAATATGAGCAATAAGTTTTTTTGACCAAAAAGAAAAGAGTAATAGTTAATCCTTAGAGTCACAGCTGATTAATAATCAGTGATAAATAACAAGGGCCTAAATTAGTGAGTACCTTAATTGCACTTGTCAGCATTCCGTCCTTTCCGCAAGTATCCTGCCATCTGTATACTCCTTGTTCACTCTTGCAGTCGCAAAGGTTCATCCAAAGCTGTCTGACAGCTTCATTTGCAGTTTTTAGTAATAATTTGTCATGTGATATGGATGTCTTGCGCCGCTGCTCCCTGTAGAGCTCAACAGCACATTGTCCATGAGGCAGCCAATCCACAGGTGCGACATTTACTGCCTCCGCACAGTTGAAGCCACAGTTGAACCCAGAATGGTAAGCTCGAGGTAGTGTTAGAACGAACTCGCCTGGATTCTGAACAACACGATAAACAGGAACTCCTTCTGATTTTAGAACAGAAGGAGATAATTGTGTAACCTGCACCATGAAAATTTAGGATGAAAATGAATGAAGATGCAGCAGATTTATTTGTACAATGCACGAAGATAATTATTCTCAGATGAACCACTGTGTAGTGTCAGCAGGAATTTGTGACTGGTAGTAGGCAATGATAATAAATAGAGTACTAAAATGGAACAGAAAATAATGTTTTCCTTTGAATTTCAATAAATGGATGCAAGTTGTTTCCAGTTCACAATATATCCAATAAGTTTATTTTGCAATCAGTGAGTTCATGTTATTAGAATCACAGGGTCAATTCTATTACATAACAAACATGCAATTTCAAATGGTTACCAGCTCATGTAGGAGATCAGGCTGTTCTTCAAACAATCTTGGTAAGTTCTTTCTCATAGCTTCTTCCAGCTTCACTGCATCAGCACCAGGAACACCATACCATACTTTTGGTTCACCAAAATGCATGTAATTCATAGAATAAAGGAAATGATCTTCCACGTGCTACAAAGTTCAAGAGAGAGATATTAGCCAAGGATAGTTATCATAATCAATTAAAAACCACATATTTGCCTACTATGTAAACATTCATCTTATGTTAATCCACTAAGACGATTGAATAGCACTGCCAGGTTAGAATATCTCTAGGCTAGTAGCATTTTCCAACCCCATAGAGCAATAATATAGTTCATTCTTCAACAAGGAAGTTAATTCTACTACATTACTTATACCTATGCAAACTTAGGGCTATACTATTACCAACAGAATGATAACACTGTAAAATTGGGTCAATGAGAAAATAAAAGCTTACCCAACAGAATGATGAGAAGCACATCCCTACATAAAGCCAAGGGACTACGACGCCAGATATATCCTCAGTTTCAAATGAAAGTACAGACCCAGGAATACGTGGAAGATTGTTCAAATTCCAACAAGATAAACCATATGGATCTCGTCTATTTGAATCTGAAGATAATTTAGAGAATCCACTACTGAACATTGAAGTGTCCAAATCAGCACCATAATCCACCTAGACAAAGAAAGTCCGATGCTTATCAGCATGTATTAATAGTTAAATAGGAAGATGATGCACAGATAGCAAACAAAATACCTCAACTTCGTCAGTGGGGCATACAACTATCCGCCAATATTCTCCCTCTATTTCATCGACCGATGGTTGCCAGATTTTTTTCTTCTTTTTAATTTCAGAAAGAGGGATTTCATCACTTCCCTTTATTCCAAAATACTGCTGCTTAAACTCATCTGCATATTTCTGGAACTCCTCTAGTGTGAAATCTGAGCCAGATTGAAAGCCAAACTTCTCATCTGCATCTGCGCAGTCAGAGTTTTCTGATGTATTTGCACTAGGACGCCTGTGAGTCATCCCAAATCTCAGTCTCTTTCTCCTCTTCCTCTTCTTCTGAGCTCGAGGTTGTGATTTTTTCTTTGTGGGTTCCCGGTTTTGAAGCTTGTCAACTTGTTGAACACGGGTATTGAACTCTGTACATTCCCAGAAGTTCTTCTCCTTCAGAGAACAAGGTGGTCGCCAAGAAGATGGTGGAACAATACGACAAATTCCATACTTTTCTGCTTGGGGACGAATGCTCGTAATATATCTAATTGGATCTTTAAACTCCTGAAGGGAAAGAACGATTAGCTAACTAGTACTATGCTATCAGCATATCTCATGGAATAGTTTTGTAAGATAAATGTACACAAACCTCTTCTGTTGGAGTGAAAACAGGGGCATCATCAATTTCAGGTCTGTACGATTCATGTGGATGCCACTTTCCATTTGTCTGTTCATAAAAGTAAGATAAAATAGCATGACAAATAAATTAGCCAATAATAATACAACTGTAGATGAATGGAAATGATAACATTAAGCTAATCAAATCAAAACTTTTCAAGGACTTACAGTTATAGCTCCAGCACCATTGTCCCCGCAAGCTCCTGATGGGCAGAGATCCTGAAAAGGAGTAGTCTTACAAAATTAGCTTGTAGCTTGAATATTTCATTCATCAAGAAAGTGCCACAGATTGGATGTTCTTATATTATAGGACACAGAAATTTATACTACAAGTTAACAATTAAACATTTACCAATGGAAAATAAATAATACTGCATGATACCATTCATCAAAATTTGTTTACATATCCGCATGAATATGCTTGAGTTCATGATTGGTCAATCCATTGCCTGTAGTTCCAACATCATTACTTGAAAACAGTTGATTTGATTTAGTAGAATTTTCTCATAGATTGGCATATATTTATTTAATCAATTCATGAATTTGTCAATTTACGAGCACAAGGGCAAATCCCAAATTTCCCCAATAGGCCAAGAACCTTCGAATTAGTTACAGCCACTGAAATCACTCACAAATTTGCATCACCAGTTTACAGATCGACATGATAGGTTGGGGGAAATTGTCCTTTAATCTCAAATCAGGCACAACAGAACCCAGAGTTACCCAAGGGAAGATGCCATCTGTTGCGGCATCAGAATCGCATATCAATTTTAAACCTACAATTCTCAGGGATCCATAAGTTTTTCTCTCAAGGGCACATTATTCATCGATCCAACCAATGTTCTCCCGACCTAATCTAAGAACCCCAAATCAAACGCATCCCCATCCAGAAATTCGCATCTCATTGCTACTGATCCGACCTGATAGCACCCAAACAACACACAAATCTAAACTCCCCCTATATGCTCCATACAACAAAACTAAATTCACGATCCATATATACACAGAGAATTCTATCTCTCCAACTAAAACGAACGAACCCCACCCACGGCAACGATTCCTTACGTGAAACAGTCGCCTACCAAAGAACAGTTCCTCGAAACGTAAAGGGCGAGACGGAACAATTATATAATAAATAATAAACAAAGGAATCCACCACCACGTACGACGAAGGCGGCGTGTTCCCCCTGATCTACTACTAACCACATGCAAATCGGCCTCGTATAAACACGTACCTGCGACGCGGAGGCCGGCGGCTCCGGCGACGGGGTGCGGCCGCGCATTCGCCGCTTCTCGCCGCGGCGCGGGGGTGGCGGCGCGCTGCCCTCGCCGGGGTCGCGGGAGGAAACCATGGGCGAGATTTGGTGGGCGGCCGCGGAAGCTATCTCCATGGAGAGAAAAAAAAGAGAAGTCCGCGCTTGGTTTTACGGAGGAGGGAGTCGGAGAGGAGGGTAACGACCTCGCACGTGCGCTGCACCACGGGGACCCCCCCCCCCCCCCCACCCCCACCCACTAGGAGTTGTGGTCGGGCCCGTGGGCCCCACCGGTCAGTCTCAGCCTCAGCCCCCCTCTTTTGTGTTCTACTCGGACCCGGCCGGGATGTTTGTGTGAACAACACAAAGTTCACAGCCAGCTTAGGCTACGGCGGGTAGGGTCGTTTGCTCTCAAGCCCAATAAGAAACTAAAGAACAGGGTGATGTGAAAAATTGTGTGTTGTGAATGTGATGGTAGATGGATGGGGGAGGGGGGAAGGGCTATAGGGTGGTTTTATAGGCGGCCGCAGCGTGAAGTGGCGCATTGATATCCTACTAAATTTAAATTAATACAGATTTAGATGTAAGAATTAATACGTGGATTGGATGGTAGAAACCAGTGGCGCTTAGGTACTAGGTGGTGGCTATTGTAAATCAAGTGTATAGTAAATGCCGAGATAAATCTGGTTGCAAAGGATCATATGTTACATTTATTTTCTAGATTTATTTCGAGAGATATTTTTAAAGGAGGAAGTGAGTTGATTTATGTAGATATAGAGGCTCGTGAAGTAACGGGAGGTAGCTAAATATAATATTTACGAAAATGCAATTCACCAGATCTGTTTATGGGCATCCTGCCTTGATCGGCCCAGGTTGTGCCTCTATTTTCATCCTAAAAACCTATTCCAAAGCCTGAACAAACAGAAAAAAGTAAAATTAAATATTAATACTCATATGTATTTATTTTAGAGTAACAATAATAATAACTACTCAATTCAAATATGGAAACTGATAAAATACCGTGTATTTTAGGTTCTAGGCTGGGCCAACTCGGGCTTGTAGTTTTCTCTCGGGCTTTTCATGGGCCAACTTAACCTGCTTTGACATATGCCTACCCTTGGGCAGACTATGGGCAAAGATGACACATTGCCCAAATGTGTGGAAGGGATAGGGAACTTCAAGTGAGGATTCCATTAGTTTTAAAAAAAAAAGTGGGGTCATATTCATTTAAAATTTTCATATGCAGATCATAATTTGAGATATTTACTGTGCTCAAATGATAGTATGAAATCATTTCTATTTTTCACAAATGTGTGATATGGATTTTGGGAAATCTTCCAAACAGGACTGGAACCAAGTACAAATCGAACACCTGATTTAACACCAAAAGTTGGGCGCCCATCCCAAACCCCTCCCCGGGAGCTGCAGGCGTGGAGGGAAATGCATTAAATATCTTGCTAAACTTAAATCAAGACATATTTAGATGTGAGAATATGGTCCATAAATACATGGATTCAAAGGTGAAAACCAACATCGCTTAGGTGGTGGTATAAATGTCACTTGAGTTATGTGTTAGTTAGTGTAAATCTGGTGTCTAGTAAATGTCGAGACAAATCTTAACGCAAAAGATTATATGTTCAGTTTTTTTTCAATATTTATTTCAAGAGATATTTTTACATGAGGAAGTGCACTGATTGATGTTGATATAGATGAGCTCATGACGTAACATGTGGTAGCTAAATATAATATTTACAAAAATATCATTGACTAGATATGTTTATGGGTAACCCACATTGATAGGCCAGCTTGGGTCTCTATTTTCATCAAAAACCTATTCCAGATATTAAACAGGCCCAAGAAATAAATTGAACATCAATATTTATACATTTTTGTTTAAATAATAGTAATAACTATTCAGATATGAAAACTTGTTCGGACTTGTAGTTTCTGTCACGCTTTTTATGGCTTGGCTTAACTTGCTTTGACATGAATACCCTTGATGGACTATGGGCAAAGATGACACATTGCCCAAATGTGTGGAAGGATAGAGATCTTCAAGTGGGGACTACATTAATTTTCAAAAAAAAAAAGTGGGGATTACATTCATTTCACATCGAGATGATAATTTGAGATATTCACTATGCTCAAATGACTGTATGGAATCATTTCTATTTTTTCACAAATGTGTGACATGGATTTCGAAAACCATCCAAATAGGATCGGAACCAACTGAAAGTCAAACGCCCAATTTAACACCAAAAGTCAGATGCCCACCCCAACTCCTTCCTGGGAGACACTAGTGCGAAGGGATGTGCATTGATATCCCGCTAAATTTAAATTAAGAGAGATTTAGATGCGAGGATATGGTCCATTAATACATGGATTCAAGCACGAGAATGTTTAGCTTGGGCTTGCAGTTTTTTCTCGCGCTTTTCATGGCCCAGGCTAACCTGCATTCAACATGCCTATCCTTGGCATACTGTGCTTGAAGATGACATGATGCCCAAATGTGTGAAAGGGATCAAGATCTTCAACTGGGGATCTCATTCATTTCATATGTACATCATAATTTGTGATATTTACGATGTTCAAATGGTGGAAACATTTTTATTTTTCACAAATATATATATGGATTTTAAGGAAGTATTCAAACTAGATTGCTACCCAAAAGAGAGAAATACATCGACTACACTAATATGGTGGTATAAGTGCTATTGGACATGCCACAATTCCAATGACATATGTGGACTCCGTGAAGGTTCAGAATGGCAAGCAGGAGTTACAAATTAAATTGCCCTATCTTTACCTAGGGACCACAATTCAATATAGGGGAAAATCCAAATAACCCTTATAAGTTCACTAGTCTTTCTGCCCTTCTCCCTGCAACTCACTTTCGTAATAGGGCCCCCTACAAGTTCAATTTCTCTTTTACTTTCCCCCCTTCCACTAGTTTTTAACGATTTATCCCCATTGGCTCAACTCCTCGACTCCTCGTGCCTCATGAGCTTCAGCACAGCGAGAGAAAGTTACCCCATGTCGTTTCAACAATGACGTCTACCTCCTTGTCAACTAGGGATCACACTGAGTTGTAAATGTTCTGAATAGTCATGTTGTGTTTTGTGTCAAGGTTTGTTGTCACCGCTCTCGCGCTCGCAGAAGGTAAGAGGACCTACTAAATTTAAATCAAAGAGGGATTTAGATGCGAGGATATGGTCCGTTGGTATGTGGATTCAAGGGTGAAACCATCGTCACTTAGGTAGTGGTACAAGTGTCACTTGAGCTATGTGCTGGTTGGTGTAAATATGGTGTTTAGTGAACACCGGGATAATTTTGGTTGTAAAAGATTATATGTTGAATTTTTTTCTAGATTTATTGCAAGAGATATTTTTATAGCAGTAAGTGCATTGATTGATGTAGATAGAGATGAGCTCATGCCGTAACCGGTGGTAGCTAAATATAATATTTACAAAAATACCATTGACCGTTTATGGGCAGCCTGCATTGATAGGCCAGCTTTGGCCTCTATTTTAATCTAAAAACCTATTCCAAAGCCTAAAAAAGCCCAAAAAATAAATTAAATCCAATATTTACACTTTTTTATTTTAGAGTAATAATAATAATAATAATAATAACTATTCATACATGAAAACTAGCAAAATACTGTGTATTTTAGGTTTTGGGCTGGGCCAAGTTTGGGATTGCATTTCTTTCTTGAGGCTTTTCGTGGCTAGGCTAACCTACTTTTCACATGTCTATCCCAGGGATTCCAATTTTGATTTGAAATTTTCGAAATTTTGCTAATTTTACTCCCCTCCAGCAAGCAAATATCTCACCCGAATTGTTTATTTTTCCCAAATTTATGTGAATTTGGTTAAAATTTATTCAAATCTGTCAAAATTTTGTAAATTTTCAAATGATTTTGGGCAAAAAAGTTCCAAATTACCAAAAAATTAATAAATTTGGATAAAAACCAAAAGTGAAAACCTTGGTCTATCCTTGGTGTACTAGGGTTAATAAAGATGACACACACTGCCTAAATATGTGAAAGGGATCCAGAT
This sequence comes from Oryza punctata, assembly GCA_000573905.2. Lineage (NCBI taxonomy): Eukaryota > Viridiplantae > Streptophyta > Magnoliopsida > Poales > Poaceae > Oryza > Oryza punctata. The sequence continues at coordinate 14,317,607 of CM002492.2, read as the reverse complement.
CTTTAGGTGGGGATTACATTCATTTCATGTAAAATATGTACACCATCCATCCAAAAAAAAACAACATAGGAGAGGATGTGATCCCTCCTAGAATGATGAATCTGGACAGTCCAGATTCATTATACAGATTCGTTCTATCGTTGTACTAGGAGGGATCACATCCCCTCCTATATTATTTTTTTTTGGATAGATGGAGTAGATCATAATTTAAGATATTTATGATGTTCAAATTCTGGTGGTACGGAATCATTTCTATTTTTCATGAACTGTAGATATGGATTTTAGGAACACCCCAAACAGGATCTTGTTAGAGGGGATGATACGGTGACATTCCATAAATATGACAAGGGGGATTGCTGGAAAAAAGAGAGAGACCCACAGCGCTAATATGGCGCTAATATGGAAAAAAATCACATATATGGACTCCACGAAGATTCGGAGTGGCAAGTAGGAGTAACAAATCAAATTGTCCGGTCTTATTAGGGACTAGGGCTCAATATATATGACATGGTATAATCTAATATTTCTATCTCTCTATATATCTTTATCTTTATCTTTACCTATATATATATATTATATATCTCTACTACTTAAAAAACGTTTCTGTCGTCCGTCAAGGAGGAAAATTAGACTTTCGATTTTTTCGGACCGAATATGCGCTTACGGCCTGAGGCGGAGGAGAGAAGGTAGTAAAGGGGGGCGGCAAGGGGAGGTAAATTAGACTTTCGGTTTTTTTAGCCTAACGTGCATTTGCGGGCTGAGGCGGAGGAGAGAGGTCGGGAGGGGAGGTAATTTAGACTTTCTGTTACTCGCTAGGCTGCGGGTTAAGCTTGTTGGGCTGAATGTGCCCCAAAGAAAAAAGTTTTTATATATATTTTTATTTAAATAAATATTGAAATGGTGTTTGTATTATTAAAATTAGCAATTGACCTCTGAAAATTCCGAGAAAATTTCAAATAGTGTAATTAATAATGGATAATTTAATAAAAATTAAATCCAGCCATGTAATTTTATTTCTCACACTTACTTTACTTTACTTATAAATTAATTTAATTTTACACCTACCTACTTTATTCTAAAAAATGTATTTTAATTAATTACATAATTAATGTAAATTTTTCTCAATTTTTTCTCAATTTTCTCGTCCTTTCTCTCCGTTGCAATGCATTGGTAATTTTTCTAGTATTATAAAAAAATTGAAGATGATTATGTACTAACATCTTTATCCCTTTTTTCATCTGTTAATTCATGTCCTATACAAATACTTTTCTTTCGTATATACACGTACGTGTGAAAGTCACGCTTTTTCGTTGAGGTCTAGCTAGGCTGCTACGATGGATTTTTTATTTTTATATATATATATTTATATTTGCAGAAATATTATAGCACCAAAAATATTTGCAGAAATAGACCCTGCCGCCCTCTATTTGGGGGCCTCGCCCGGGGGGCTGCCATTTTGCAAGCGGCCCCCTTGCCGCTCTCTGCTAGGGCAGCAGGCCCCAGCGCCTATAAAAGGCCTACCGCCCTGCAATTCCTCTCATTCACTGCTCTCCTCCTTCCTTCTCTCATCTGCACAGTAAAAAAGAAAGGAGAAGGGGAGGAGAAGGGAAGAAGAGGCGAAGCCCTGTCGGTTTGAAACTCCGATTTCAGGTAATATTTCTAGATCATATACGTGATTAAATGTATGATGTTAACTAGGGTTTTAGTTGTATTTTTGTAGAACTTTTTTAAAATAAATGCACTATATGAACTAGGGTTTTAGTTGGGGTATTGTAGAACTTTGTATTTTTAGATGTAGATAACTTAGTAGATCTATAGTAATTATAGTAATTAGATTTGTAGTTTTCAATGTTGTTGAGTAGCATTATAGTAGCATACATAAAAATTGTGGTACGTTGCAAACAAGATATTACGTTGTACTCGTTTATTACGTAAAATAGTGACCTAGGGATACAGATATGTCCAGTAAACTTATATTTCAACTATACCATGGTCAAGGAAACGTCCGTTATGGGTCGACTGGGGTAGATCTGTCATAATTTATTGTACAACAAGGGAAATTGATAGACCAGCTGAGAGGAGTGTACCTTTTATAAAAAATGGTTGATGAGGGGCTTGGGAGTTGATCCACAGACAAGTGATATTACAATCTACGTTGTAGTAAGTCGGGCAACTGAAGGTTTTTATTGGGAACTAATGCCAGTTCAAAACTCTCAGATGTGGAGATGGTATGTGGAGAATGCATTGCAACGCGGGTGGCCTCTAGCTACGCTTCTGTATGTTCATCCAAAGGATTCAAATGTGGAGATGAACATGGATGATGGCGAGGGGCCAAGTGGTTAAGTGAATGAGATTGGAGTGGATCAAGTCAACGCCCTAGAGGAAGATGGCGTAGTAGCTCCAGTAGGCATGCAACCTGGTGGAGTGGCTGACGAGGGGGAGACTGTCGATGCCATCGTGGACGAAATGGAAAGATAGGATTTTGACAACGAGCGTGTAGAGGAAGATGATTCGTTAGATGATGACGAGAACAATATTAATCCAGCTGAATTGGCTAGTGATGATTTTTCTGGTCTGGTCGTCTCTGAAGGGGAAAATGTGAGATGGGAGTACAAAGAGAATGAGGTTATTCAGGGAGCGAGGTATGGTAATGGAGAAGACATGAAGGAGGCGGTGAAGCATTTTGCAGTATCATTTCAAAGAGAGTTTTGGGTGGCCAAGTCGAACCGGTCACAATATGAAGTTAGATGTGTTAACGAAAAAGATGGGTGTCCCTGGAGAGTGCACGCTTATAAGGGAAAATGGAAGGATTACTGGATAGTGTCAGTCATTACCAAGCATACATGTTATCTACCTGGTGTTCAGAAATACCACAGGAATATTACATGTGCATTTGTTGCATCTGAGATGTATGCGCACGTTGTGGACAATCTGACATATGAACCAAAGTCAATAATCCGACATATCAAAGAGAAATTCAAGTATACTATTAGCTATGCTGAGGCGTGGAGGGCAAAACATAAAATAATAGAGATGAGATTTGGAACTTATGAAGCCTCGTATAATAATTTTCCACGTCTGCTATCTGTTATCCAACAAAAAAACCCTGGGAGCTCTTGTGCAAAGAAAGACATTCCCCTCAATTGATCGTCCTGATAAGACTGTGCTGCAAAGAGCGTTCTTAGCTCTACATGCATGCAAGATGGCATTCGTGCACTGTCGTCCAGTTCTTTGCATTGATGGGACATTCTTGACCGGGAAATACCGGGGCTAGATACTAACAACAATTGGAGTAGATGGGAAAAATCAGGTATTGCCCTTGGCATTTGCTTTTGTGGAGAGTGAGAACACCGACAGCTAGTACTGGTTCCTCCATCTGGTTAAAAAAAGAAGTTGTTGGTATGAGGCCTAATGTGTGCCTAATACATGACAGGCACGCCGGTATGCTTCGAGCGATAGAAAAGTTAAAATTTGGGAGTTTGGATAGAGGATACCCTGGTGAGTGGGATGATGTACAGAGTAGGTGGTGCATGCGTCATATGTGAGCTAATTTCTTCAAGCAATTCAAGAACAAGGAGATGATGAACATGTTCAAGAGGCTATGCAATCAGAACCAGGAGAAAAAATTCAATGAGCTTTGGAAGAGGTTAGACGAGTTGATAGCCAAATGCAGTGATCAGCGTGCAGCGAGACCAGCGAGCGCCGTTCCTGACCCTCCTCAAGCACTCGGAGCTCTCCCAACAGATAGTCCAACATTGGTTAGAGGAACTGGAGAGCAGATTTGGAAATTTTCTCAGTGGATTGAGAATGAGCCAAAAGAGAAATGGGCCACGGCTTATGACAAAGGTGGTGCTAGATATGATATAATGACAACAAATTTTACATTTGGGTGATGCGCGGTGTCCGTGGACTCCCACTAGTTGGTATAGTGGAGTTTATTTTACATGGGACATGTAGGTATTTTAGGGAGTGGTTCCAAGTAGTTCTTCCCTCCATACCGAACAACATTATTTTTTTTCGAACTTTCATGGAGAAAAAGCTAGCAGAGTGGCGTACAAAGACCATGAAACATCGAGCTCTAGAGCAAGGTACCCAACATCATAGATTTGGGGTACTCTACCAAGATAAGGCAGGCAGGGGTATCTACCGCAAGAGAGTAAAGCATGAGTGTGGCATCCAAGATGGAGTATATGTGTCACAATACTTCTCTAAGCAAGCAATATTCACACATGGAGTGGCGAGATTTATGGCTTCGGTATTGTTGGGGAGTTCACATTGATTAATGATCCAATAATCAATATTCCTGATCCATCGAAACTCTGAGACAAGGCTGGAAGGAGAAAGACTCGTCGCATCCGCAACGATATGGACGAGTCGGAGGCAGGCAGGGTGAAGCGGTGCATCAAATGCGATGAACGTGGCCACACCTACAAGTACTGTCCTAAAGACAAGGAAAAACCAAGTGCTGCGGAGGCAGGACTATCAGGATTAGCAGCAAATGGAGCTCGCCCTACGGGTGAAGGCACTACTTCAAGGCGACCCCGTCCTAGACGTCCTCGTGGAACGTCCGGCTACGTGGTGTAGTTCGTGTGTTATATGTTGACAAAAGGTTTTGCTTGTAATTTCGTTCGAACTTATCGATGTTATGGCATTGTGTTGTGTTGCGAACCACTTGTTAGACTTCGACATGTAATGTCTTTATGTTTCGTACTTGTAATTTCGTTCGAACTTATTGATGTTATGTAAGTTATCTTATAAATAACCTGTACTCTACGATGTTTCTATAAGTATTCTTCCATTTCAGATAACTTGTTTTTACGATTATATTATTACCTTCTCGCTTGCCCTAACATGTAACTCATTTTTTTTTTGCAGAGATGGCGCATCAGTACACACCTGAGTTGTTGGATCCAGCGATAGATCACCACCACCGGTCATACCTTACTATGGTTGAGGGGGCTCAGCTTGGTACGTTCCGGCCACGATCATCACGCGAGCGACTTCAGGTTCACGACTCCTTCGTCGGGAGGTATGGATTTGTTGTGTTAATTATTGCACTGTGTACATTTTTTAAATTTTTTTCACTGTGTTAATTTTTTAAATGACATATAAATTTGCTTTTGCAGGTTACGTGAGGCCGGCCTCCTACCGTTGTCTCGGCTGGTGGAGGCCGCCACTGGCGACGATGAGCCATCCAGACACTGGGATGCGGATAGGTTCCTCCTAGCAGCTTTGGTCGACGGGTGGAGGCCTGAGACGCACATTTTTCACCTACCATGCGGTGAGGAAGCCCCCACCCTACAGGACATCTCGTACTTGTTGGGGCTACCGCTCACGGGAGACGTTGTCGGGCCATTTGACACGGGTGCAAACTGGAAGGATGATCTGACAGCACGTTTCGCACCTGTACAGCACGCACCAGGTCTCTTGCTCGAGCCGTTGCAACAGCACCACAACACCGGGCCTACGAAGAGGTGGCTACTACAGTTCACTGTGAGTTTTTTCTACCTGAAATGACTAGCGTACTATGTGTGTAACTCGTAAGTTGCCTAACATTTGATCCAACGCTTGCAGGTCGACCAGCTATAGGCTGAGGTTGATGAATACTCCTTCAGTCGTTGTTTGGAGGCGTATTTGCTGTGGCTTTTTGGGTGGGTGATGTTCTGTGGCGGTCATGGGCACGCGGTCGACAAGGGTCTCGTGCACTACACCAGGAGCATTGCCGACGCCTCAGTCGGTGAGGTGCCTCAGTGGAGCTGGGGTTCCACGTTGTTCGAGGCTCAGTACCGTGGCCTCTGCGAGGCTTGCACCAAGACAGACCCTGGTGCGATCTTCGATTCTCCATGCGCTCACCTGTCGTGCTGCCGACGTTACTCAGGCAGACGCAGTACCACAGGTTCGACCCCAGCCGATTGCTCCTCGTCCAACTGCACACGTTCCTAGGCCGACACCCCCTCCCTTCGGAGGTACGTATATTCAAGGTTTATTTGTACAGGCCCCCAAAAGTTTTAAAAAAACAATACTATATCGACAATCAATTGATATGCAATTTATGTGTAGATTTCGCTCAGTTCGGGACGACGCAGGCCACCCACTTCTAGCAGGCTGCAGGGTCATCGTCGCAGACAGGTGCATCGGCCTCGCCGTCTACGCCGTTTTGGCAGGACGCCAGGACTTCGTCACAGGCAGCTGGCACGTCGTGGCAAGCTCCTGCCGGGACATCATCGGAGCACGGTGGGCTTCCGCCACGCACTTCGACCTGAGCGACTTCGACTTATCAGAGTCGACAGAGGATGTCCTCGGTCGCTCACAGCTGGGAGGCGCATCGCCAGTGCATACGCAGGAGCAGTCGCCCTCCACTGCGCTCCCAGACCCTCGTGCTACCTGTGCTGTCCCACCGGATCGCTTCACGTACTCCCAGGATCACGTGCGAGCACAGGCCCGGAGGACCAAGCGGGGTCGCGGCGTGGGGCAGGGCCAGTAGAGTAGACTTCTATTTTTTTTATTTTCTTGACATGCTAGTACTATATGCTTGTAGACTGAATACGTTGTTCATATCCGAGGTTCGCTTTCCTAAACTTCACCTTTACTTTTTACAAAAGCACGATCCCTTTCGGCGCATGCACAAGTACTTTCGGCTGCACCGATGCAGCCTCCTTTATTCGCGTGCAATACGACTGCGGAATCGCTACTCACGTCCTTACACTTTCACAAACGTCAAATCTTCCATGTGACATTGGCATACGTCCAATCTTACTTTCGGCATCATGCCACCCTTTAAAAGGGCGGAAGGCCTTATTCCGCCCATATATAGGGCGGCAGGGTATACATCCGCATACATCCACTCTTACTTTCGGCGGTAATCAGACCGACCCACCATGCCCTATGATGTAGACATGTCAAGGTTATCACTGCGATTTTGGTGCCTATATAACGAGCGATGTGGCATAAAATTTCTTCATCTATGTAGTCAACAAGCGCTAGCACAACCCTTCATCCCACCAGCTTTCGGCAATGGCTGGACGCCGGGGCGTTGAGAATCCCAACTGGCGTAGCGATCCTTTTGCATACCTATTCCCACCTTGGTGGCAGCGGCCTATCTGACTTTGCGGTGACCGATGCCAACTAATGGCTTCGCGGGATCCAGACATACGAGGAAGGCGCTTTTTTAGGTGCCCTAACTATGACCATGAGGTATTTCATTCTCGTGCACTATGCTTATTCAGTTTTCATCAGCGATTGTTTATTCTTCATCCTACTCTATTCGTCAGACCCGCGCTACGGCTTGTGGATACATCGAGTGGGTCGATACAGAAAATCCCGTTCTCGACCTGACCACTTGTTTACATGAACGACGATGGTATTTCTCATCAGAAAGTACTGAGCAATACTTGCAGAGAAAGTCAGCTTACGAACGCCAACGTCGTGAACAACAGTGCGACTGGCGGGTGCTAACGGGCGCACTCCCTCCATGGGAAGCCCGTCCAAAATGCAGATGCGGTGATCGTTGTCAGGTTCTCCGTTCCACAAAGCCTAGTATTTTGGGTTAGAGGTTCTTTGTTTGCCCAAAAATTCTAGACGGCGATTTCATGGTAAAAATATTTTGATTATCGTGAATCCTTATTTTATCACAAGATTCACTAACTTTGTTCGCTTCACATCTATTCGTTTCTCCCAGGAACCGCCAAGAAGATGTCAATACAGATAATGGATAGACACCAAAAATGTTCTAAGTGATCCAACTTCCCGTGTGGTGCAGCTTGAATTGCCAGAGCAATACAGGTTTACTAAAGCACAATTTGAGAGGGGAGAAGGATCCTCACATAGGGGTTAACTATTATCGGACAACTTACCTTACTCAAATATGAAATTTCATGTTTCGTTGTCTCATTACTATATTGTCATCGTGTTCAAGTCTTAGCACTACCTCCCTTCTAGTTCGAATCTATTCTCATCTATGTAACCGCAATGGAATCAGATGTATCCTGTTCAAATTGTACTACTACTTATTTACGTGACATAATTCTCCTTGTTTCAGTGCACATAATGTTTCTATGACCGAGACACGATAGGCCAATATCAATTTCGTACACTAATACCACAAATAAGTTACAACATCAACTCTTATTTAAAATATGAAATTGCAAAACAACCGACTTAAATAAAATTTTCAAAATATTATCAACAAGCTTTATCAACAAAGAACTCTTTAAGTGTTATCAACAAAGCTTACCTTATTGTAAAAAAGGGTAAGGGTTGTATTGCAAATTAGCCACCTTGCCACCCTTACCTAGGCGACAAGGGACCCCAATTAGACATTGTTGCACTAAGGCCTGCCGACAAGGGGCTAAATGCAAAAATAGCCACCTTGCCGCTCTTGCAGAGGGCGACAAGAGACGTAACCGTAAAATGCGCATACGGTGCCGTGTGCTAGGTCACCTTGCCGCCCTAGTGAAGAGCAGCAGGGCCTATTTCTACAAATATTTCGGGTAAATATTAAAAAATATATAAAATAAAAAAAAATTCCTGCTACGGTTGCTTTGCATGCCGTGAGGTGGGCCTGCCTGTCCCAAGTCCATTGGAGCGCATGTTTTCGGACGCACAGCCCACTTCGGATCGATGCGTCCATTGCCCAAGAGCCTACACCCTGCCCGCATGTATAGAAAGCAACAGTTCGGTATTCTGCCTAAGTACGTGTCCTTGTATCCATGGAGTGACTTGGACTATACGTGTATATATCAACTTAATTCAGATACTTATGATCTATATCAAATGATTAATTTCAATGTGATGACACAAGCCAACGTAGTGGCGATGTCGTAGAAGAGAGAACTTGTATATATACTTTGAACGTGTATATATACCAATGATTTTCGTCCCTCATCTGTTTTGGTCTCGCGCGTTGTATTTATTATGGTGTAAAATCGTGGCAAGACCGCAAGAAAAACGAGCAATTGATATGTTTGCTACCCCGGAGCAATTACAAAAAGTATCCTAAAATAATATTCCCTTTATTTCTCTTTTATGATGTTGGTTGGTTTGAACTAACTAACATCACACATTTTAAGATAAAGGTAGTATATTATGTGTGCTAGACTACAACAAGATCATAGTATTGTCTTTTAAAATGAATATTTCTCATTATGACCTGACGTGATCAATTATAATCATATAAGGTACGATCCATATATCTGAAATCTGCAAGGGGACATATCTTTACGTTGTGATATTTTCGATTAGATTGGTGATGAGAGGAAATAAAAAAAGTAATTCTCACATCAAAACCAAACACGCATGTTTTAGATATTGCATTTGACCTTAGTTGACAACCCATGCGAGCTAATAAAACCATACCTGATGTTGGAGCTGGTGTAAAAAAAATAGACTATTACTTGGTAGGTCCTAAAGGCTTAGATTATGAAAATTGAGCTCTGATTACCATAATTTTATTTTCTACCCATTGCAACGTACGGGCATATTTTATAGTATATTATAAAATATGAAAATGTTTCCGCTGGAATTCTAGTAACTCATCCATATTTGAGTTGGTTTCCAATTCGACGTAGGTTTAGAATAACTATTATACGTCCAACCCCTCACCCTCCTAGCCCAACTCAACCGGCCCACACCATCCTGCTGCCCCTATCTGGCACGTCTCCACTCGGCGTTGTGTGTACCCCTCCCCAATTGGCATCTTTTTTATTCTCTCCCCTTTTTTCGTTTTCATTTTCTCCCTTTCTTTTCTTCCGATAATCCCGATTCTCTCCCTCTCCTTCCAATCTCCTCTCTTTTCTCCTTCTTTTCTCTTTTCTCCTCATTTTTCTCTCCTCATAAATATTTTTTTATGCGGCAAGTTTGTTACTTTGCAGCTTTTCATCTATAGTTACTAATTGAATAATCAAAATTTTAGTCTTTGGTCCATAATGTATAGAAAAAATACACATGCATCAACTTATAAAATAACTAACCGATCGATTTGTGATACTATGGAAGGTGTACATAAGGGATTCTTCATGTAATGATGAATGAAGTGAGCGCAACCAGGTTCAATGCTATATATAAATTTTGACTTTATTTTTTATTATTTTGTTTATCTTGTTTTGGTTTATCATTTAAAATAACAAAGTTTTTATCAGTCATGAAAATTATCACCTGTTACAACGTACGATCATTTTTCTAGTCGTTTATAAATTACAGGAGTGAGTCGCTTGCATGTCTTTTGAAAGGTGCTTTGTGTTTTGTCACATGGAATTATGGAGGGCTCGTATAATAGATCATGAAGAAAGCCTGAAATGCACATGTTACAGTAACGTGTAAAGTTTTTACATGTTTGAAAAAAAAAATTGTACAAGTTGCCTTCATTATTTTCACTTGCTACGGTAGGTAGGCACTAATGAGTTTGGTTTGCTGGTAAAGAGGCCAGTGCATTCTTTCGTCTGTGACGTGAATTGGTGAATGTATGATCGATGTACCCTGAGATATATACACACACAACACACACACACCCATACATATACACACACATATATACATATAAATATATATACATATATACATATATACATATATATATATAGGGATGCGCTAAAACGCATCCTGGATACGTAATAACTAAAATGTGCCCTCCTATAGTAATTGGTTTAGTACATGTTATATGTTGTTAAAGACCTGATAGTAATAATTTTACTATTAGATTTAATTCGGGGATTTATCATGATTGCACTATAAGTAACAAAAATTATTAACGTTGGGTGCGTTTTAACTATAATACACCCCTAGTACGGTGTAGTAGATATACTACGTCTATATATACAGACATACTGCGTTTTATTAAAACACAACCCACCCCCAACCCACCCAACCACCGCCCCTCGCACCCCCGCACACGCCCCCAACCCTTTCCCACCACAGTAAATCTGTTACTAATAGTAGTATCAGATTGCACTATCAAATCCACCGTACATAACTATTCCCACGCCATAACTAACCGATCTTTTTCCCCATTTTTTCGGATCAGGAGAGGCAGGAAGCGATGGTTTCACGGCTCGCGGCGGCAGTGGAGGCGAGAAGCCGACGGATTGGCGGCGGTGGAGGAGTCCGGGAGCTGAGTTGGCGGCAAAGGGGTTTGCGATAGAGCTGGATCCGACGCCGCCGATATGGCCCTACGCCGTCGCCGGCGTTCGTCCTCCCCCAGACGCTACCGTCCGTCCTCCCCCGATGCCGTCGTCCGTGGCTGTGACCAGCATGGTTGCGGACGTGATTGGTAAGGGATACACGGGACCTGCCACTTTCTACTAATAATTGCGATTCTAAACTATTGGTTTCTCTGTATAATGGAAATTGCAGTCTAATAGGAAGCAATTAAGTCCTGTGCTTTTGATTTTCTGATCTGGAGAGAGGCACCGGCTGCGGCGCTTGGTGGACAAGTTGAACAGCGAAACTCACCAGCATCGACCTTCCGCAGCGCTAGTTGGTGAGGGGTGGAAGCGGATCTGGATGTCCTTCACCACCAGTTCTGCTCGTGGAGAGGGAAAGCCGGACTGGTCTGTTTCCATCTCGATGGACGCGTGGTTGCCATAGGCAGGGACGTTGTTCTGATTGCTCCTGTGCATATGGCTCATGTGTTCTTCACTAGTTCTACAGGTGCGGATCAGGGACACTAAGGGAGTTTTCACCCATTAATATTTTCCATATCACATTTGTTCAATTGGGTGTTGGTATCGTGAAAAATCTAGGACAAGTCTATTTGATTAGTATCATTTTTATGCACAATAATATGTTCCTGGCAGATGATCATTACTGACTGCCAAATTTAACTTTTCTCTTCACCTCAATGATATCCAGGTTATCTATGAAGTTATAGGATCCTGCTTCCAACTTGTGCACAAAAATTCTGTTGGTAAAACAAGCAAGGTAAATTTGGTTGGTGTTGCCCAGCTTGCTTATCATTCCGATCTGGTTCCTTCTGGCTATAGTGGTTGCAATGCATCTAAGCCAGAGCAGGCCTGGTGGCGTGGATTGAGTTTTTTTAGTGAGCTAGTCATGTTCTACGATTTTCTGGTTGAACAGTAGATAAATTGAAGTGGATTCCTTGGGATGTTGTCAGCAGGAGTATTACTACGCCGACGTCACGTTCAAGCGTCGGGCGCTCAGCGGTGGGGCGTCTTCGTGCACGGCCTGGGCAACCACTGCGAGGTCGCGAACCTCTTCGCGAACCTGTGCAAGGGCGCCGTGTTCGACTTCGACGAGGCCGGCGAGAACTACCTGAGGCCGGTGTGCCAGGCGCTGGAGAGGCGGTTCCGGAGCCGGCCGCATTGGTGGATGGCGTCGCTAAAGCAGAAGTACTTCCTAAACCCGTGGCTCGCCGCCAGCCTCGTGGTGGCAACCGTCGGGCTCGTTTGCACCGTGATCCACGCAGTTTACTCCGTTTTGAGTTACGTAAAAGCAGGGAACTCATGGGCACGCTAATGTGTGACAATATCCATGAATTCAGAACTTGCTTTGGGTGAATAGTGAAGTGGCTTTATTGTCCTACAAATGGTATGAGTCGCATATACTTTTGCTTCTATAAACCAGTTTTGGCTGGATCGGGTTTTCGAGATTGTGCTTGATTTTCTCATTATAAAAGAGAGGCAGTCATGGTCTGTGTACTACATATGAATAGTACGTAGTTCTCCATGTGCCTAACATTGTAAAATATTAAATAAAGCGAGTTGTTCACTTGTACTTGGTAAATTAGTTTATGAGTTGCCAAATTCATCATGTTTCTAATGAGTTGAGTCAACGAGCTCATCATTGTTAATTCAATACTGTAAGGGAGATTACTAGACTAATCCGATAAAAAAAACTACTACCATTTGTTCATCCAAAAAATTTAAAATAAATTTTTTAGTAACTTGGTTACTAAGAGATTTTGTGGCAAAATAAATTTGTTGTGTTGATCTAAATTTGTTGTGTTGATCACCATCGGTGTGATAGTAATTTATTTACTAAGAGTAATCTTGTGGCAATATCAATACGTTAATTTATTTCTTCACGAAGGTATGAGAATCGATTGGGAGTAGTACTATCCTAACAACCTGAGAGCAATTCATTTACTGAGAGAAGGAACCAGTTGAGAAGGACTGAAAACAACCTAGGAGTAATTCATTACTGAGGGAACCAATCACTTTGGGAGTGTTCCCTCAATCACTTTGGGAGTGCAGGAGTGTTAGTAACTCATTTATTCATGGTCTGATAGACTCAGTAATCTTGTTACTAATGGGCCATTTACTAAAGTGCAGGATAAAAGAAAAAAAGGAACTGGGAATGCAGGAAGTGCGAAGATTACTAATGGGCCATTTACTAAAGAAGTGCAGGATAAAAGAAAAAAAGGAACTGGGAATGCAGGAAGTGTGGACGGGGATGGAGGAGGGTGTGGGGGGGAGGGGGTGGGGTGGGTTGGGTGGGTGGGTGGCTAGGGAGGGGGTGGGAGGTGTATGTGAGGGGAGCGTTTTAGTTATTGCGCACCCCAGGCGCGGTTTAGCGCATTCCTATATATATATAAGGGGTGGAGCTAGAGAAAAATGAGGGGTTCCTAATTTTCTTTGTGTAATATCGGGATGTATAGTTCTATAGTGATATTATACTAAATAGTTGCATACCGAACACGTATAAGCATCATCTCTATAATTGATCATCTCTATAATTGATGGTAATATACAATAATAAAGTGCATAGAAAAATTTAAAAAAATACAATAATGAAGAAACCAACTGATAATATTTATGAAATTGATAATGTGTCAACCATAGACAAAAGACATCCATTCCCAAAACATATGAATATATCATGCAAAATGTGATGTCACCGTCTTCATTCCTCCATGCAACAATGACCTTAAAAAAAGAGAAACATAGTTTAATTTTCAACAAAGAATAAGTCATGAAATTATTTGATATAAATAAAACAATTACCTATTCATCTTTATCGTATTTGCGGGTGGTCATCTTCATGAATCGATCAACCACTTTTTCATTAGTAACTTTCTTCATTTCTTCTTTCTCTACGTAGCAAATCAATCTATGACACAAGTGGTCATCACCGATGCGATTGGATAAACATGTTTTCACAAGCTTCATAGCTGAAAAGCACCTCTCAACTGTAGCAGTGGCAACGGGCAACACTAACACAAGCTTCAAAAGCCGATAAACCAAAGGGTAACAAAAATGTTTTCTTGTCTCCACCATCTTTTGAGAAAGCTCACTAATAGTCGGTATATTAGAGAATCTATCATCTTCTCGCACATTAGCAATGTAAAGAGCAAGATGATGGCTAATTTCTCTTAATTCTGAGGGAGTAAAGTTAGATGGATACATTTTTGCGAATCTCACCAAATTGTCCATATCAATATCATGAAATGAGTCTCTAGGACTAAAAGCAGTCGAACAAACAAGTAACTGAGAGGTATTCTCATTGAAACAGTTGTCAATCTCTTGCAGTAGCCAATCAATAACAGTGTTAAAGCAATCCACATGATAATGATGCATATTTGTTATTCCACTTTTCCCCATGGCCTTTGTGGATCAATATATGTTTCTTCCATTACCAACTTGATCATACCATTCTTGTCACAGAAGGCATACACATCACTTAGCAATTTTTCCCAATCATCTGTTCGAAGCCCATTCAAGAGAGACCTAGTTGATTTCACACATTTGATAGCATTCACAATATCCTGATCCTTTTGTTGCATTGCCAGTGACAAGGTGTTTGTGATTATTAATGTTGTCAACATGAGATGCAAATAAAATACGAAATCAAATGATTGAAAATAGACTAAAAGATTGTTTGCTTGATCTCTAAGTGAATAATCTCTTTCATCATTTGACATATATTCTAGTACCTTGACAATTGTCGGAAACATGTTAACCAAACTTTTTAGGTGTTTTGTAATGAGAACTCCAACGAGTATCTCTGGGCCTTTGAAGGCATTGCTCTTGATTTAATCCACTCCTAGTTTGAATAGACCACATCCTGAAGCTTTAGCCACTTCCTCATTATTGATATCTCTAATCATATCTCTTCTTTTTTATGATCCACCCACAACATTTAATAAGGTAGAAATCATGCTAAAGAAATTGCTAACACCTTTATGTTTTCTAACAACAACCACAATTACTAATTGCAACTGATGAGTAAAACAATGAATATAGTAAGCTGAACTACTTTCCCCTTGGATCAATGCCTGTAACCCATTAAACTCACCTCGCATGTTGCTAGCACTATCATATCCTTGTCCTCTTACTTGGCTCATGCTTAACTTGAATTTGGTAAATAAAGACAATGAAAGTCTTGAGGTAGGAGGAAGTTGTTTCCTTCACATGGACCAAACCAACAAACCTCTCTTTCACAATTCCAAAGTTGTCAACATATCAAAAGACTACTGCCATTTATTCTTTGCAAGATACATCTCGAGCCTCATCAACTAGTAAGCTAAAAACATCATGCCTCATTTCTCCAAGAATTTGATGTAAGATTTGATTTGCAAAACACTGAGTGATGTCTCTTTGGATTTCAGGAGCAACCATTTCGCTATTAGTAGCTGCATTTTTTCCCACCACTTTGCCAAACACAGGATCATGAGCTACTAAGAAATCACGGATCTCCAAAAAAATTCCTTTGTTGTATGACTCTATTGACTCGTCATGACCACGGAAAGGCAAGCCTAGCTTCAATAATTCCCTAGCAACATCAATTGATCCATTAAGACGGATAAACTAGGCCCTCTTAGTAGCATCACTTGCTTTTTGCATATTGACATCAATGTTTTGATTTCTTTTCAACAAAGCATGATAGTTCTTCATTGCTTGATTGTGCAAGCTACCAACTCCACCTACATGCTCTCTTAGCCTATCCATTCTATGATAGCCATTCCAACCAACGCTAACAAATGCTTTGTATCCTTCCTATTTTTTATTCCGGTCCCTAAACAAGAAGCAAAAGAAACAATATGCTCTATCTTTGGACTTGTTGTACTCAAGCCAACCACCAAACTCATCAAACCATGCCAGATTGAATTTTCTATCTTTGTTGGAAATGACTGATATAGGAAAAGCATGATCACGAGGTTGTCAAGGCCCATTCTCTAAGTACTTTGTTCTTACCTTGTCTCTTTGGTTGGGATGATAATCATCAATATCTTCCCTTAAGCCTGGATTATATTCGATCGTCTCTTCCCAATTGGCATCATCTAGTCGAAGGGATGAACTCCCCACATTGTTGGTACAATCTAGTGCTTTTCTTTTAAGATATTTCTCCATATAAACCTATTAGAGACCAAATAAAAACTTTCAAGCTTTACACTAGTGAAAAAAACTACAAATTAAATATGAGAGTTGAGAGAGAGCATTCACTTGCTCTAAGTGTTGACTAACTACTGTGATTTTTTTAGAAGCACAAGCACTTGCAACCATCCTACTCCGGTACTCCCCTCCATTGACTGCAAGCAAAAGGCCAACA
The DNA here is from genome assembly GCA_000573905.2 of Oryza punctata. Lineage (NCBI taxonomy): Eukaryota > Viridiplantae > Streptophyta > Magnoliopsida > Poales > Poaceae > Oryza > Oryza punctata. The sequence continues at coordinate 14,301,107 of CM002492.2, read as the reverse complement.
AACGATAACCCAATGATGGGTAGACTAGCAAAATTGAAAGAGGGGAGCAGCAGGGGCGCAACCACAAGACTTACCGATTGGATTTGGAGGCGAACAAGTGGGGAACGGCGAACTGGTCTCGGGGGCACGGCTAGGGCATGCAGCGCAGGTGCAATAGCAAGCCCGGCTGCCAGCAGGAGGAGTCGTCGCGTCGCGCCGTTGCCAGACTGGTAGGCGGCAGTGATAGACTAAGAGGGAGGTCAGGAGGTGAGAGATAGTCGCGTGTTCTTGTTTTTGGAAGAGGAAACGTCGTGCGCCTTGATTCATGGTCGTCGCCCCTACACTTTCTTGCGTGCCTGCTCTGCTCGATCGAAGGGAATCCGGAAAGAGCGACTCCTCATCTCCTCTCAGTTAGGCCTTGTTAGTTTTGGGCCAGAGTCTTGGAGGGGTTCCTCGGTTTGGGCTGGGGGTGCCCATGTGGTGGAGATATGGGGGTAACAAGTTATTTAGAATTTTGGGACGGGTTCCTGGACACCCCCTCAAATCCCAACCAGGGTATCAAACTATTTTTATACTAGTTAGTTCTAGTATAAAAGAAAGCATACGAGCTAAAATGGCCATATATGAATATAGTCCCGAAAGAAGAAAACCAAAACTGGGTTGACAACCTTACATAGTACTATATGAGCATCCACAATGTGATTATGAGAAGAGATTGTAAGATCTTACAGTGACCATATATTTACAGAGGTAAGCCACAATACATTTAGGGGCTATTTGGATGCTATACTAACATTGTCATCCTTTGCCATACTTTTATGCCCACTTTAGCTAAGTTATAGCTAACAAAATGTAAGGTACACTTTAGCTAGAAAAAAATGTGTCACACATTTTTTTGAGTTGATGACACGTGGGACCATGAAAAATAAAAGGGAATCTTACCGTAAGTATGGCCATGAACCAAACAATGAGCTAACTTGGACAATCTTTGATAAAGTTTGAGAGGGCTAAGCTTATGGCTCAATCACAAGCAATAGAATAATAGAGTAAAACTAAAATGGTTGATAGAAGTCCTAGAACTTTACACATGTGGGTTAGATCTTAACATACACTCTTGTTTTAAGCATTGAGTAATGACCATAGAAATAGTGCGATCTACCTTATTGAGTAATGACCATAGTGCCATCTACCTTAAGGCTTTGTTCGTTGTTGGAAGTTCCCAACACGCACAGTAAACACGGAAAACGGAACTGTCCATTAACGCGTGATTAATTAAGTATTAGCTAATTTTTTTTCAAAAATAGATTAATTTGATTTTTTTAAATAACTTTTGTATAGAAACTTTTTGTAAAAAACACACCGTTTAGTAGTTCAAAAGCGTACGCACAGAAAACGAGAGAGGTGAGTTGGGAAAAGAGGAGAAAGAACACAGCCTAATACTACCCATGGCCATAAATATTGGAGATGCTCTATTCGAGAGAGATAGAACAGTAGAGGCCTTTTTCGTTTATGGGTTATGTGATTATTGTGTGCATGTTTTTAATCTTCTAAATGATGTATTTTTTTAAATAAGCTTTCGTTTTAATATTTAATTATTTGTTTGTGCCTCGAATAATTGTAATAAACTCTATTCAATCCAATCATCTATTGGTTATAAAGAACTGGCTTAAGAAACAAGAACAGCGAGAGAAAGGTTGAGGCCCCTTCAGCCTACTGGGAGGCATAATCCTATTAGAAAGACAGGTGAGCTGTTCAATTCAGATAACCCGATTTTAGCTAAAATTTCGAATACTTCCTTTATGTGGTACTCCAAATCTGTATTCATTTTCTTAGGCGAGCTGTTTTCTCAAAGAGAGAATTAAAGAAATACCATTGACAAGCGACTAAATCGAAGAAATATCATCGACAAATATAAGTACTATGCAATATCATCATACAAGTAACTTTGTGCTAGAAATATCATCGCGTTAAGGTTCCGTTAGCATCCCTCCGTTAAGTGTTATAAGATGAACAGTACATTTAACGGCTTAGGTTGGATGGAACCCTAATGGCGATGATATTTCGGAGATAAAATCACTTGTACGATGGTATTTCATGAAACTCACACTCGTCGATGGTACTTTTAGATTTAAGTGTTTATTATCAATGACATTTATTGTATTATCTCTTCTTCAAATGTCAGCACATCCATTGTCGATGTTCTTTCCTATCGACCGAGCTCACTAAGGTGCTGTTTGTTTGGAGGGACTAATCCATAAGTCCCTCCACTTTAGTTCCTTTTAGTTCCTAAATTACCAAACAGGAGGGACTAATAGAGGCTAAAACAGCATAGGGCAATAAGTCCATGGGGGATAAGCTTATATGAGCTAAAAACCTATAGCAGAGTGGTTCCAACCCTATCTCTCTCTTCACTCTCTCTCTCATGGATGAAGTACTACTAGATAGGTCATTTAATGAGGTTTTAGCCTTTTTTAGTCCCTCCAAACAAACAGGGTAGGACTAAAGAGGATTTATGTTTTAGCCCTAGAACTAATTTTTAGCCCTAAGACTTATGGAAACAAACAGGACCTAACACCGACGAATTTAGCTGTCCATGCTTCTTACCTAACCAGTTTATAAACCGATTGAGAATACTGAACATTGCAACAAAAGGTGCTGCTTTCTGAAACTGCGAACTGCTTCGATACCTACAATGCAGTTCTTTATTAGTTCTCCAATTTAAGTGATCCATTCAGTCACTAAAGACTTCGACGTTTGATTTTCTTTAATTGAACCTGAGATGTGATTTTGACCACAAATTTTATATTCGAATTAGTTTATATACACACCTCTTACCAATTTCTACTCCATTGTTTTCCGCGCATACACTTTTCAAACTACTAAACTATATGTTTTTTAAAAAATAGTTCTATAAAAAGTTACTTTAAAAATCATATTAATTTATTTTTTAGTTTATTTTAACTAGTACTTAATTAATCATGTTTTAATGAATCACTTCATTTTACGTGCGAGAAGATGAAGTTTTCAACCTCCACCTCTGAACGCAGCATAAGTTTAAGTTCATGAGGTACGATGAGTCATACTTACTGTATTTTTGAAACAAATATACCTACAGTACTTTTATGTTTTCAAATTAAGTATTTTATAAGCCATTGACAGGCAAAGTATCAAAAGTTTGACAAAAACACAACAGTATTTGCGACCAGGAGTATAATTTCGTGAAATGATATGTAGTTCTTAATAGTTTCCGAATACAAATATAATTTACATCATTCTCAGCATAGGAGTAGCATTAAGGATTTTCGTGTAAACTATAGCAGTATAGATCTTGCTTGTACCCCGTTGCACATGCACACACGTGGAGGGTCATAACTGAACCACAGGATGTAAAATAAACATGAAACCACAGGAAGAAACTCCGAACTATGGGCCGCTGACAGTTTGCCACAAAACCCCTGTTGCTAACATTCGATACATCATTATAGTATAGAAGGAGTGAAATACTATAAATATTAGATATATTGTATTGAGTTTCGGAGGCTACATAGGAGTACATAACTTGGATCTCATGTAAGGCTAGAGATGTAGATGGAAACTAATTCTATTCAGTATCATAAACGGATACTAGAATTCTATTTATATACTCTAATTAACATCCTCCCGCAGTCCAAACGTAACCTTCGCGGATGTTTGGATTGGAGAGGAAACTAACAAGGCGACTCAACGATGGTAGCCCTTTGTGCCGATGTCAAAGTAGCTGAGATAAAGTTGTCGGAATCGTAGTAGTCAGTCATTGCCTATGTCGATGCAGCACAAGTCACCCAATAGTACGCGGTTGCGGTTTGCGGTAGGGATCAGGGCGCCAGGTGCAAGAGTGCGCAGGCGCAGGCGAGAAGCCACCAGACACGTCAACCAAAAAGAAAAAAATAACGAAAAAGAGATAATGAAAAAACACTATGGTGACGACGAAAAGCGAGGCCTACCCTGGCAGATCAAGATCTCAACCCCGCTCAGGGTGAAGCGTGACAATGACGTAAACTCGATCGAAGGAAAAAAAACTGGTGGCCACTCCCAAGAGCGAGATCGCTCCTCCTGGGGGCGATGGCAGCGGAAGCGGTGAGCGGCGGTCCTAGGTCACCCGCTCTAATACCATGTTAAATAGTAGAAGGAGATAAATACAATATCAGACATATTGTATTGAGTCTCGGGAGTCGATATATAGAGGAGTACATGACTTGATCCCAAGTAAGGCTAGAGATATATATGGAAACTAAGCTTATCCAGTGTCACAAACGGATACTAGAGTCCTATTCATATACTCTAACATAGAATACTTCCAGATCTCATGCATCAATGTTCTCAATTCTTGTACCTTTGTTAATCCTCTTAGGTCTTATTCGATTAATCTCTTTCACAAAAAATATCAAAGGGGAATTGGATAGGATTTATTTTACATCTATTGAGATGTGGAATTAATTCTCTCAATCCCCTTCGGATAGGGATTAACCGAACAAACTCTTTTCCTGCATTGACCTGGTAATTCCATACAAGTAATGATGAAAGAACATTACTAACAATGTCTGCGTGCACTGTGAAATTATCGATAAATCCTCAGTTGAGTCATTTACCCATAAGAGTTCATAGTACTCTGCCATTTGTATAGGATATCAGAAGTTATCTGTTACGCTAGTTGGTCAGGCGCACATACAAGTACAGAAGACGTTGGCAGTTTGGCACCTAGGGGAGCTGCATTATACTAAATTCAGATGTCGTGTACACTGCTATAAAACTCATTTTCAAGTCGTGGGATAACATTTTCGCAGGCGGTTGCGGTTTTCGGAGAAAAACCCCGCCGACGAAGACGATACCCACGGGTCGAGGATAAATACGTATTTACATAGAGCTCATACCTGCCGCGCCAAAATCTTGATGATTGTGTCAGGATCTGAGCTGGGTGATGCATCCACATTGTAGATAACCGGGATTCTTTGTGTTTCAAAACAGCAGGTTGCATGAAGCTTGTACGGAAAGCACCAGCAAAAAGCTAGGCGAACCTGCAGTTAAGAAAATGGTCAAAGACAAATAATTCATATCATCACATAGATCTATTTTGTGAGTTTTGTGTTTGTATAAAAAAATTACTGTCAAATATTTTGAGAATGTATACAAGAGAACTTTCGTACCATTTAGACAATCCGAGAATGATAAACTTAGATTTGACAACAGATGTATTTCTGTAACATAATATCTTCATAAATCTTTTTACTAAGGTATTAATACATTTCAACATTCAAAATGGCATATGCTTTCGAACAGAGGGGCTAGTATTCAGTGGATTAACCTTACTGCATTTCCAAAATACAATGACACATCAAGTTATGATAGTCAGGTAACACATATAGATGCATGCATGGGAACACTAACCGTCATTCTGCCTTTAAGGGACTTCAACTTCTTCAACACCCTTCACATCACCAGAAACAGCGAAATTTCCCTGCAATAAAATGACCCGAAGTGTAACTATGTTGAAACACAACATGACAATGGTAACCAGCAGGGAACCAAAAAACATCAGATGAAACACTTACAGGGCACAGAAAGTTTGCTATTTGAACTCTTTCTTTTTCATCTACTAGTCATTGCAGCATCGCATAATTGTTGCATCTTTTCTGAATCTAGACCAACACACTAACCATAGCACTGCTGGCAGCATCTGAATCATCCTACACAGATAATGAAAACGGTTATGAAAATAGATACACAACGGATACACGAATTTAATGTGAAAAACCATTTGCGGAAAAAAACCACGGGCGTCGATCGGCCATGATCAGTATAGAGAAGTTGGATACAAACGCAAGGGGATGTATTGGGCTATCGCACTCTCCGGACGCTTTACAAGGGATATATAAAGAAGAAATCTAGGAGTTTTAACAGGCAAAGACTCAAAGTCTTCGTAGGAAACTAATCCTATAATGCAAAATCCTGTTAGGAAACTAATCCGAATATATTATATGTCTAAAATTCGGATCATATATTTAACAAAAACTTATCAATTTGGAAAGTAAAAAAAATCAAGGTAGAGATATCTCAGTGTTTTTTGGACAGTGACCAGCACGGGTTCTCCTCTAAGCTTGACAAGCTTCAAACCATCCCTGCATGTTGAGAACTATGCGTAACAGAAGAACGAGAAGGTATGATGCTTCAATGGTATTAACAAAAGATCAAATCAAACCATTGTATGTTCACCCCATAATAAGCAAGGAAACCACGTGCTTATTGTTTCAAAACAAAGTACGCATGATTTTATGAACATAACAAAGGAAGTACCTGAAAACACCAGCAAATGCAAGGGCAGTGTATTCTCGTAAGCTAAGCTGAGACTGAATGTGACATCTATAGAGTCAATTATATTTTGGTCTCAATCACGTGCACGTAGTACCTCTACAGCTGCAAGGCTGGTACCATGCCCTACTTAAAAAATGATTTTTCCTGGTAGCCAAAATAAGTTTTCACAAGCGGCCATCAGCACCGCCAGAGAGCAAATGCCAGTGATAATACAATATTTTCACTGTCGTTTGCCAACCACCAGCGTCGATCCATTTTCGTTGGCGGTCTTCGTAAGGTAGCCGCTTGAAAAATAAATTTGCACAGGAGGCTATGTTATATCGTCCGCCAACGATAATCTCATCTAATAAAAAAAAATGATGGAGCGACGCTGCTCTGTCCGCCTCCGTCAACGCAAAAAATCCCAAAATCCACAGAAAATTCCCAAATCCCCATTCACAAATCCACAAATCCACAATTTAAATTCATTACACTGAACAAATCCACTATTAATAAATCCATCAAAGTTAACGAATCCACAAATCCATCGTAGGTAACAAATCCACTAATCATCACAATTTACATCACAACTTATAGTCGTAAATTTCCATTCACAGGTTTTCAATTGGATCAATCTTCATGTCCATTCAAACTAATTGGACTAACCGGATTGGATTGGATCGTCATCGTCGAGAGAGAGATGAAGACCGAGCACCACCGCCGCCCGTCAGATCTAGGAGAAGGGATGGGATTGAAGGAGTCATCGGAACCTTCTTCGTCGTGGCAGTTGTCGTTGACGTCATGGCAGTCGCTGCCAGATCCACCTCCTCCACCGCAACCGCCCTTCTCCTTCGCCGCCCGCCGTCGGATCTATCCACCGTCACCGCCGCTTCCTGCCGCTCGCGCCCCACCCGGCCGCAGATCAGCCGCCCGCACCCAACCCCGCCGCCGGATCCATCCCCTCCACCGTCACCGCCGCCGCCCATAGCTGCAAAAAAGTATAGTTCTATCATAAGAATATATATATTTTAACTGACAATAACTGGAACCATACCTGAAATATGTCATCCTTGGCACTCAAAACAATTGTAGATAAAAGCATAGCTGGGAATGCCAAACAGTTTTGTGGACTAGACTTGTAGCAGAAATTGCAAGATGGAAATAACTAGAATTAGTTAACTAGATTCATGACTTACCACTTATACATATAGGTGGAAAAGCTATATGATAGGACTACAGCTATATGATAGAAGTGTTTAACTAGATTCATCTACAAACCTGACCGATTTCTGTTGACTCAAGCTTTTCTTTTGGTCCATTGGTGCAAATAAGATCCAACAAATCGTACCAACTTTTTATTAAAAACATTAGCATGATCACTATTTTTTTTAAAGTTTGGAGTAGAGCACAGAAACAAAGTACTCTGAAACAGGTGAAAACACATATTTAGAAAACACATAGGTAAGGGGATACCCACGAAGTACATCATTGGCCTTAATCAAATAGTTTGGCAGCTGCTGGATCATTCAGTGCTTCTGCAACCATTCCAACAGTCTGAGCACCCTGAAAAGTGAACAAAGAAAGAATAAACACATAGAAGTAATGCAGTAGATAAACTGCAAATGTTTATTTAGCCTAAAATTATGCACATGTGTTTAAACTGGAATGTCTCTACACAGTACAATCGCACAGGGGGTTTAATTCAGTCTGGATCACATGTGAACAGCTTTTGGAATCCAGCAAAGCACACATCATGATAAATGAAACAATGGGCAATCCAATCAAATACCAACGAGTAGGGTTTACATTACCACCGGTAACCGCGCGGTTACCGCGCTTACCGCAGGGATACGATAAAAGAAAAACCGCAGTAACCGTTTTAAATTCAAATAAATTTAAAAAATAATTTGAAATTTTGATAAATTTTATACGAATTTCGTACGGTTTGCCACAGTTACCGCACGGTAACCGTGCTTACCGCCGGAGCACGGTAACCACGCTCCCGGCGGTAATGTAAACCCTGCCAACGAGGAGTCCATCAGGGTGACCCGGCTGCTTATAAAAACAGTAGCCACAAGTACGGGAGAGGGGATCGATGAATAGAATACAGAACAGGCTGTGTGCCTTGTCTCCTCCTTCCCCAATGTTTCCCTACCCTAAACTCTTGATTCTCTAGTTTCAATCCCTTGATTCCTCCCATTCTAATTGCTTCTCCCAATCTACAACTCTATTGGGCCTTCAGCTTGTATCCTTGAGCACTTGGTATCCTGTATGTTTGTGCTATAAATGAAAGATTAGCTCTGTGTTCATCCTGAGCTTGATTTGATCTGTGAGTTGGATGATGGTATGTAACAATATGGTATCAGAGCAGTCGGTTCATGGGATTCCAATCAAGGAGATGCAGTGGGCGACGCATGGGAGGCGGTGATGACCGTTGGGGCCTGGATTTGTGCCATGGAGGTGACAGTGTCGGAGGTGCCCACCAGATGTTTGGTGAAATGCTGAGCCGGCTAGGAGGTGGCATAGGCGCTGTTCTTCGTGTACAAGTTAGCCATGTCCTCTATCCGGTGACTTGCGAGGTACTGCACCAAGTTTATGACATCTATGGTGCATGAGGAGGTGCATATGCTAGTAGCCGATGTGTGTTGGGTGGAGGCGGTGGTCTTGTTCCGGGTGAGTTGGGATGCAGAGATGGCTCCGGTGGCCACCCACGGCCGCAACATCTATGATGGAGGTTGCCTGCTCGATGTCCAGCATGCGCAACCTTGTGTCAGGTATGGCGCAAAGACGACGTCCACCAAGTGCTTGACGTTTGGACCAAGCGGCTCCACCACCAAGCCAGTGGCTGCTAGCACTTTAGTCACACAGGAACATGTGTTCCCAGCCACCCTAGCCTCATCTACACCCTCAACTTCATCCGTTGTCATGACGACATCAATTCTCACCGTGATTGAGGAGGCTAAGGATGACATGGACCAGGTTGAGGACAAATCAGAGAACACCTTCCATGATTTGTGTGTAGAGATTAAGGACATGATTAATCAAATGCTCGAGTCAACCCGTAGCAGTAAGGTGGAACCAACCTTGGGCAATGATTTCACTGGAGTAGCTGAAGCGTCGTGCATCATTAATGATTTAATTCCCATTGTTTTAAGGCCAGTCAAGAAGTTGATGAAGATGGCGATGACTTCGCCATGGAAGATGACTACGTGGAGAACACTACAGTGGAGACCAAGTTGTATCTTGTGTTATCCTTCAGTGATCAATGGATCGATGGACCACAAGGAAAAGGCAAGCTCTGACATGTACTCGACTTGTTGTCTGGGCCAAGATGTTGGTATTTTCTTTCTCAACCTAGCGATCAATTAGAGAGTGTCAAATTTCGTCAACAAGATGGATTTGAACCCTTGGCCAGATCCAAGGCTAAGTCAAGGCAGCGGAAGTGCGGTGGTAAATCTTCTACAACCATGGCCAACTCCTTCTCGAGCCAATTGCAAAGGTTCATTTGTTGAGCAGCAGCTAGAACCATGGCCATTTTTCTAGCGCAATCAAGGTACTGTACCATTTGTGCAACTTTTATCCTGGTCAGACCTTGATTTGGTTACTGAAGCCCAAGACCAGGCAATCTGGATACAACAATCAACCATTTGTTTGTTCATTGATAATAATGAAATGCTCCTGTTTCTTATGTCAACATCATGTCCAATATATAACAAATGGAGTGGGTACTTGTTCTGACATGCCAATGAAGATCCTGGTGTTCATATGGTGCTAGTCAATTGTGCAAATTTGCAAGAATTTCTCATTCATACACAACCTTGGCTAGCTGCAGGTTTGATCCAGTTGAAGCTTCCATCTAAAGAGGATAAATTGAACAACATGTGGCCTGAACAACAAGGGGGCTTTAGCCCGTGGGAAGAATCACTACAAATTGGCACCAAAGTTTTCCTCTTGTTGTTGGGTGTTGAATTTACTCAGTACATGATTGGTGTTGTTAGTACATGATTGGTGTTAGTTTTTCCTTGATTGGCACTTTGAAGTTAAAATGGGCAGACTCCTTATCAATGTTACATCCTGTAAAGGTGGACTTAGCAACTCAAGAACAGATTATCGTAATAGTGAATTATGTCTCCAAAGTTGCAATAGAAGGGTTGTGTTTGTTGGGTGAGTTGATTTTACAGGGAGAGCAACTAAAATGCGAGGTTGTCCAAGATTTTTCAAATATTTTTGTGGGATATGTTATGGCTGGTGTATTGTCTACGTAATCCTTGCTAGAACTTGTTTCAAGCTGCAGTCTGGTTCTATCTGAGAATGAAAATTCATTGATCCAACAAGCTCTCAGTTGGTTTCAGTTCAAATTCCAAGCAAGTTACCTTCCTGAGCTACATTTGCTTTGTGTGTTCACCTACAACAATTCAAGAGAAGTAGGATTTGATTTGGGTGTTTACTTGCCTAGGCTTCAGAATCCTGATAATGCTTAGTTCAACACCTCTCAGAATATTTCTGATGGTGTGGCACAAGATGCTCCAATAAGGTCTTTCATGCCAACAAAAGGGATTCATGAGAAGCTTGGTATATCACAGCTATGGTTACAAAGAAAGCAACTAAAACTTGCATTGTTAGAGGAACAGATCAAGGTGCTCTGCATTTCTACTATGTTATTCTTCCTGCAAGCGACAATACAAGCATGGCTACAGGACCACCTTCATTCCATCTTACACAATGCCATTATTACATATACTTCTGGTCAAGAAAAATATGATGGTTCTAATGTCATCATGCAAGGGTCAATGGAGTAGGTCAAACAAGGGGATCACAGTAGTACAAAATTGCAAATGCCATGGGATCCCGGTGGCTCTATGACTCTGATGCATCGGCTTGAAGGCAAGCCGAAACTTCAGGGGGGGAAGAATGTAACAATATGGGCCTATCGAGTGGGCTCTTGCGCTAAAGCAAACCCTGGTTCACTCAGCTGGGAAGCTGCTTATAAAAACAGTAGCCACAAGCTCGGGAGAGGGGATCGATGAATAGAATACAGAACAGGCTATGTGCCTTGTCTCCTCCTTCCCTAATGTTTCCCTACCCTAAACTCTTGATTCTCTAGTTCCAATCCCTTGATTCCTCCCATTCTAATTGCTTATCCCAATCTACAACTCTATTTCTCCCTTCAGCTTGTATCCTTGAGCACTTGGTATCTTGTATGTTTGTGTTATAAATAAAAGATTAGCCCTGTGTTCGTCCTGAGCTTGATTTGATCGAAGAGTGCTACAAATAGGATGTCTGATTTTTTCAAAATATCGGACGGTGTTGCAGCGCATGCAAAGAATGTTTCACTGACCAATAAAAATTGTTTCAACTGGAATGCTTCAGTTTGTTTGTATCTTGAAGAGAAAAATGTTTCATCACTCTTGAGAAAATATTTCATCGATCGGGTTAAAAAGTTTTAACTAGATGCAACACTTGAAAACTACTGATTGCAACACAAAGACAACAATATGTGCAGCATCCCATAAAAACACAATGAAACATCATTCCACAACAAGGTGCAACAAAAGCAAATAATGGATTGCAACAATCGACAAACTCCAAGAGAAAAAAACTAACTCTGCCTTTTTCTACTACCCAGCTATCTCTCGGTACTCACAGGCAGTCCTCTACGGCGAGATTTTGACTGCAGCTAGACACCGTCGTGCCAGGCCTCATCGCACCTCGGCCGACAGCCAACCACCACCATTGCTTGACGTCCCATATCCCTCCGCATCTCCTTCTCCTGTTTGTGGCGGTAACGGCGACCAGGTCTAGACGTCCAGCACCTCCTTCCTCTCTGCGTCGCCTTGCTACCGCTATCGCCGTCATGGCCATCGGCGACCAAGGCTCCCGCGATCTCTTCTCGCCTTGTCTCCATTGTTGTCATGGCCGCTAGCAACGATGTCTAGCTCTGCTTCATGCGTGTTCCTACCAGTGAAGAAGTAGGGAGAAGAAGATAAGAGGATAAGGATTGGGAATGGATTGGTTAAATACTTAATTGAAGCGGGTCCCACCATGCATGTCGTCCGATGTTTTGTCTTCTATCGAATGTTCGGTGATAAGCATTCTCAGATTTGATCTGTGAGTTGGATGATGGTACGTAACATCGTTGGACCACTGTGGGCCGTTTCCACATATCCTTCCCAACACTGGTCTCCTTTGCCAAAGACATTGATTGCACGGTTTCATCGCAGTTCATAAACAATTCTTGGGCCATCGACCTGCACCTTGTTTTATCGACACAAGCTCAGCTCGAACTGCAACTACTTATGGAAACATTGGCAGATTATCAGCTTCAAAGTGAAGTCCCGGATGAAAGAACAATCAACCACACTCCTGCAGGAATCACAATAGCAGCAGCCTATCAACTCCTTTCATACCGTGCATGGCACCCTATCGCAACCAGCAACCTATAGAATTTTTTTATAAATAATATTATTTTAATAAAAAAATGTAAAAATAGAAGTGTCACTACCACATTTGCGAGCTATCCTGGGCGTGATTTTTCTGTCGGCAATTTCTGACGGTGCGTTGACGGTTAAAGCAAATTTCCTGACGGTTTTGCTCCTACAGGCTAGATCTTAAGTCTGGTTATGTGTGTTGGTTTAAATGACAAATTTAGCATCCAATCGAACAACAACAGTTCGATAGAGTATCTATCGAATTATGGTTGTTCGACAGGTGATGTTGGCATGATTGAAAAAAGGTAAAAGCAATCAACCCTACTCTGACCAGTAGTGGAGGACATATAGAACTATTGTAGTTCGATTGGCCATCTCACATGCACGCTCTTTTATTTTTTTTAATTCAGTGAGAAGGACATATCTAACAATGTAAGTTCGATTGGTCACTATGCATGTACTTTTATTTTTTTATCTGGCCAAACAAGCTATGGACATGCATTTTCATTTGTTTTATCTGGTCAACATCATGTTGATCAATCACATGTCGATAGGTGTATGTCGAACCGTGTTGTGCCCTATCAAACCTTGGTTATTCGACAGGATGCTAAATCTGTGATTTCTGACAGTCCGTCTCTACTTTTACATTTTTTATTAAAAATACTATTATTATATCTAAAAAATTCCAAACTATATCTGGCACAAAGCAATCCCTTACACCTACAAATCTTTCTCTGGTTAACTTTCAGGGACAGGCTCAACACTAATGGAAATAGAGTTCACAAGCAGTGGTCCTTGGATCCACATTGTGGATCATGCCCAACAACTGAAACAACACATCATATCATACTAAGATGAAAACTTCAGGAGAACTCCGGAAGAAGCTCGAATTATGGGATCATGGAGTAAACAGCTCCAACACAATACATTTTGTTGAAGAAATATGCACAACAGTTCAAGATCACCTTAAACCCGGTTGGCCAATCTGCTTCGTGGCTTGCTCACACAGTTTTTGGAAAGCACGTAATGCTACAACATTCAGGGAAGGAAATACAAACCTTTACCACCTCCTCCATCTAATCAAAGATTGTCTTAGACTCTGGGAGCATCGTGTCAAGCCAATATTCGTGCACAAATCCGTTGTTGGGCGATAAAGATGGATTAGACCACGATGATCACCATGTTTCCATTTTTTCAGGATTTTTTTCCTTTTTTCCTCCTTTTATGTTTCAATTTTCTTTTTGAGTTTCTTTCTCTGAGTTTTGTATCACTCTTTTCAGTTTTCCATTGTGTTTCTGCCTGGCCATTTGGCCTTGTAACTCTTGACCCACCATTAATATAAGAGCTTTGTTATTGTCCAACGGATGGTACCTCTAGGTACTGGTACCACCGGGTACAAAATAAGATCCAATCGTTCAACCAACAAGATCATGATTTGAAAATATGTGAAACAACGCTGGAGATTGGAGAGGGCTTGTGATGAACAACGCGTGTGTCTATCAACGCCGCAATCTCCTTGCCTCGCTCAGCACAATCTCCTCACATGTCATTAAATCCTCGATCTGATGCTGCCTCCCCCGGCATCAAGCACATCGAAAGCGAACACCGCTGAATCCTCGATCTAACGCTGATCCCTCCGGCGCAGATAAATCTAGCACAGAAAGCTCATTTCCTAGTGATTCCTCGACACTCGCTACAACCTCCTTGCTTCGGTGAGATAGTTTGAAATTGGTTGAGTATAAATGGTCAGGGTAGTGACAAGATCAGGGATTGCAATTTCGGTTCGAAATTTCCAAAATTTCAGACCCCCCCGGTAAGTGATTATCTCAGCCGAAATTTTCGGTTTTCCTCAATTTTTTGCGAATTTGGTCAAAATTTAGTCAAATTCAATAAATTATGTCAAAATTTCAAGAAATTTCGGTCCGGTCCAAAAAGTGCCAAAAAATCTGAAATTTTGGGAATTTCAATAGAACCTAAATGAGCGAAATTTCGACCGAAAACGAAATTGAATACCCTGGACAAGATCCCATGCCTGAAAGAAATTTTGTTTTGGATGAGAGAAGATGTATACTGGGGATCTGCATCACCATGGAGCAGAGAACAAGCTTCCTTTGTTTTTGTGAAGGTGAGAGGAAAAAAGAAAGAAAGAAATGTTGGATCTGTAGGAAGATGAGCTTGAGCTAACCAGTGCTAACTTCCTGCCCCATCTTCACTAGTTCTTCCCAGCCTCCAACTTTACTAACCTCCATCACTCATTTCCCTCATTTCCAGTGACTGGTGCTGCCCATGGTGAATAAAGGGAAAGAGATGACACTGCTCCATGGCCGGTTGCTGCATCAATCTATCCTTCACGCAAAGTTACCTTTTTAGCCTTTGTGTGATTGTACCCTCCACCGTACCGGCAGGTACCTTGGATCATGGGCCCTTGGATCCAGTTGAACGGATGGATGAGATAACAGGTACCGAGTGATACGGAGAGGTACGAAGGTAGTAAAAAACTTTTAATATAATGGTTAAAAGGTAGAATCCTCTACCTTCTGCATCAAAAACAACGCATATAGCAGCATGAAAATAGCACAAGAACTGAAGCACCTAATTATCTCTAAATCACAAAGCCTTAATTCGCATCTTAAGTAATCACTTTACAATTCCATACAACCCAGGTACAATTGCAGTAACCTCCTTCAAATTAACCCTTCCTGCTAGATTCTTTAAACCTATGTATGACAATCATCTCAAAGCTCAAACATCACGGAATATTTGGAGTGGTGTCTGGACCAGCCAGCCGACCAAGAATCCTGTGCATGCACCATTATAATTGAACCCACCATTTTGCCCGTTTATGCATGACCAGGGAGGAAGAGGAATATTGCAGTGGTGGGATTGTAGTCAGCCAAGAGCATGCCGGAGCTCACCGCCACCTCCGCTCTCATCGAGGGGCACATCGCGTCGGCCTAGAACCCTAGAACCCTAGATCTGCATGGCACCCTCATGGCTGTGGGGCAGCTGACCCACGGCGGAGGTGGGCATCAGGGGGAACATGCGCCTGCAGGGGGCCGGGAGGCAGAAACGGTTGACGTGTCGTAACTCATATACATCGTCCAAACACATCCAACGGTTGAGCACTCCTTCCCATGTCTCATATTCCAACTTTCTTTTCCCCAGTGAATTTCATTTTGAGCAGTATTTTATTACTCATGTTATTGCTTTGAACCATCCTTTAACCAACGTTTTTTTATTATAAACCGGATAATTTTACCTCTGTGGAACGTTGGATCACCCTCAACTCTTTTATCTATCTACATCTAACTTGTCATATGTCAAAGAAATTATATACATATAGCTACGAAAATTTATCAACAAGTAGGATACAACGTACTCGAGATTTGAATTTATTGGTTGAAGGATGATACAAAGTGAAACATCAGTAATAAATGGTGGTACAAAATAAAAATTTCTTTTTTATATGATTTGCCGATCTAAAAAATTTCATTTTGATTATATCTTCACTCCGTGACAATGACACACGGATCACGATGACAAGTCATCCAAATCATTTTTATAGAGTGGCAAAATATGTTTGTAGTTTACACCACGAGAAAGCAAGCATCAAGCTTCACTTTTGGTCTTGACGTCTCCGAGGAGCAGCAACAGCTTGCCATCCTTCCTTAATTAGCTCACCGCTGTTGTTGCACAATTATGTCTTCTCAGTGGTCAATTTGAGATCATAGCATCATGCTATAGGGCAAAGGTCAATATTACGATGCCTTCAACTACTTTTTAGCTGTGAGATCTTGAATGAATGAATGGGTCAAAGTAGACAAAGGTATGGTCAGATCAATCTTTGTTGCTTTGAAGTAGCCTGACAGTGTTCTGATTAGATTACTTTACAGTTACTATAGTGACAGTTGATAGAAGGAGAACTCGCATATAATTTGAAAAGGGTAGACATAAATTCTTAGTTTTGATATCTCTTTGTAAAAGGTATGGATTTAGGTATAATACACTTACTGTGATAACAAACAATTAGTTCCTCTAAGTAGGAAGTATTGAGAATAAAGAAATTTTTGGAGCTATATGGATTTCCTCATGCTTCTGCTAATTTGATTGATTATTTCTTCCTTTTTCTTCACATTTGAGGGTTTTCGTTTTCAATAAAATAAAAACAGCTCTACTTTACTCGTTTTAAGCTTTCAAGAAAGATCAACTAATCTAAACATTAAGAAAAGGCCACTTTGATAATGAGCTTTCGGGTTACTATATTGATACCGCTCTTTAGAAGAACATGAGAGTATCATGCATGCAGGAAGGATTGAGGGAAAAGTACCCACCTTTTAACAGGAGAAAGGCCATGTCAGCAGATCAAGCGTAATTTACTAGGCAAAGCAATCATCTCATTTTCCCCTTCCTAAATTCAGACATTGTTTTTGGCACAGACAACTTTTATCGCTTTCACCTTCTCTTAACACTTAAAAAAGACTGAAAAACCATTATATGCCCCTTGCTTTGAATCATAACGATTTACTTTAATTTTGACTCTATCCCCCATAAGTATTAGTGATTACTAGAATTAGATCCACATCAGATCTTTTAACTAAAATGCATCAATCCATAATACTAGTATCAGCTCTAGAATTTTAGTGGTAAAGGAAAACTACCCCTGAAGCTATTTTTTATCAATGTGTTTATCGGAGAAAATAAAGAGGACCACGAAAATGCAGCCATCACAGCCATCCGGGGATTTAGCTATTGGCGTGTTTGATCGTGATACATGTCGCCCGGTGCTAGAATTGGTGGTTTTGCAAAAAAGTCCTTAGTTTATTTGATAATATTTCTTAAGTCCCTCATCGTATGTTTCTATGTTTTCTATTCTTTTGTAACGGCCCTATATGTCTTGGTATATCCTACGGGAAGGAGATGCAATTCCAAATATAGGACCTTACTCTGAAAAAATAAAAATAAGGGTGTTTTCTGCAAAACAGAACATCCCTATCCCCTGCATTCCCCTGAAACCCTAGCCACCACTGTTCACCCACCCCTTCCCTTCCTTTCCCTGCCCTTGTGCCACCGCCGCCTTGCCTTCCCTCCCTGGCTTCTCCTCGCCAACGATGGCTTGCCCCTCGCGCTCTCTCCTATCCTCCTCATCTCCTGGCGCTCCCTCCATCACTCTCCTCCCAGTAGAGCAAGGGGACTGGGGGACTGCATGGTGCAACGTTGGATTCGGGTGCGGTGATGGAGTTTCGCCGACGACGGCCTCCCCCTCGTGCTCTCCCCTGTTCTCCCCCATCTCCTAGTGCTCCCCCACTGCTCTCCTCCCAGTCGAGCAGAGGGAGCGGATGGCGCGGTGCTAGATCTGCGGCACGGTGATGGAGTTCGATAGTAAGGAGGTCGATCTGCTAACCCATCCCTTGACCCAGTGGGGAAGTCGTTCTGATGTGCGCAAGGGCAAAAAAAGAAGAAGAAGAAGAAGAAATCCCCTTCATATTGGATCTATGCATGACTGATCTGCCTCCCGTTCTGTGTCTACCACCTGCCAGCCGTGTTTTTATCAGATGAGTGCAAACCTTTCCTCTATTCTTGTTTGCCCATGGTCATGAGCTGGTTCTGATTGATTGCCACAATCTTAGCCGCTTGCCATCTATATATCTATATATAATGGTTGGAGGTCAGATATTAATGGTATGGCCTATGCAAATATCTACCAAGATTCATACACCTATCATGCTCTGCTTAGGGACTCTGGCTTGTTAGAACTTGAAATTGGTACAAACTGCTATGTGGGCTAATTGCTATACTCTGTCACTTGCTACAAAATTTCTTTGACGATTCACACTACATTTAATTGTTCTTAGAAAGAAAATGAACCTTCATATGTTAAGTGTTACATCAAAAGAGTTGGATGCTCGGGTCAATATGCTTTGGAGGTATGAACTGGTTGCTCTGTGAATCGTGAGCAGTCCGAGGTTTGTTTTACTCTGTAAGGACAAATTGATTTTGAGAAGCTAGAAACTCAAGTGAATTTGGCAAATGCCATTATATTGTTCTTATTTTTCATATGATTTTGAGGTCAAGTTCACTTGGTTAGTTAAGTTGTAGCCACTGAAGGTTCCATATCAGATCCCACATATCTAAATTCTCATTTATACTACATGTGATACTTTCTGAACCATTTGTACATTGAGCGATTCTCCAGTACTCTCTACTTGTTATATTATACTACCAGTAATATTAAGAGTAAATTAGTAATTTATTAATACAATGATTATGAGTAACTTTATCATTTATGTTTTTTCCCGGCTAGATCGATATGTGGTTATCCATTATGTTGGCATTGCTCATATTCCATCAAAAAGCTAAAAAGGAAGAAAAAAAGTTTAGTCACTGCTAAATGATAATTATACCCCTATTTTTGGGTAATAATACCCCTCCACATTTCTACTGCCGCTAACTAGGGTGGTAGTAGAAAGCAATTTGAAACCTTCGATCAAATAAGATCAACAGTTCAGATTGTTTTCTGCTACCAGTAGAGAGACCGGAGTGAGGCTCTTGTACATTTTGTACAACTGGAACCTCCCATCCCAAAATTCTTTGTTTCTTTTCATACATGAACACTCTTTACTTTGATGGCCACATCAAGTTTGTCTGATAAATGAACCGTTGCTATCTGTAAATAGAAAGGATGACCACTTCGATGCATTTCTATTCTCAGGTTATATCAGATGCATTTCTATTCTCAGGTTACATCATGTGTTATCTAGAAAAACCTGAAACTATTGTTTGCTTTGGAGGGAAACATGTTCTATACATTCAGCTTGGTTGTGTGCTTTTGATATTGCCATTGTTAGCAACTTGGCATATAGCAGAACTGTCAGTTTTTTCTTTTGTGTACAGCTTGATCTTTGGTTTGTACATGTCCATTGGTAAGTGGTGCATGAAATTTTTTTCTTGACTTTTGTTCTCTATGCATCATAGAGTTGCAGTACTATTTGTCATGTACTACTGTAGCTTGATCACTATTTTGCATTTTTGGATGTGACGTTTCCAATTTTGGTACAAAATAAACTTTAAAGACTGAGAACCCATACCACATACTTTATAGGACACCCATATGTATTGGAGTACTGTGATTAGTTAATTCTTGCATCATATTTCAGTATCTGTATTACTTGTGACTTGAGTGACAATAAGGGTCTCAGTTGCCTGATATTTTTCTCTGAAGATTATCCCAACTGATTGACTGACCTATCAAAAACAATATAGTTCATTCGCGATTATTTCAGTGATGTATTACATGGGGTTGCCTCTTCTGAAGAGTATCTTGGCTAATCAACTGGCTTTTTTATTACCATATCCATAAAATAATTTAGTTAATTAGAGACTATTTCATGGGGAAGTTGTCCTATAAATGACGTTGTGCTTCATTAACATAAGCATATGTTTCTTGGTCTCTATGCTTCTACGTGCATGGTCTGCAATATATAAAATATCATTGCCACATAATGAAACTTCATTAGCTCTTCATTTTTTTTACAGAACTGAATAACTAGGCCCAGGTATATATGAACTTATATATATTGTTACTTGCTCTTTTAAGTAGGATTAGGATAAGTTGCCATGGATTTTGGACTTATTAGGTGATTTTATCTTGCAGAATTCAAGCTCTATTTCTGATCATCAATTGACGTCAGAATTCAAGTTGTGTAGCAGTTTCTGTTATAATTAATGAAGACATTAAAAACACGTTTTCTAATATAAATATGTTGTTTATGCTATGACACTTCTTATCCACAACATGTAATTTAAATTGATTATAAAATCTATCGATCGACCTCCACGACACACTCTCTCTTTGTACTTGATCAAACTCTAAATGAGATATTGAATGGCTATGATCATTTGGTCTAATTATTTCTCAAGGTTTGAATGACAGTGAAGTTATATACAATTCAAGATATGTGATAACATGCCCTATATAATCTCAGTAGAGCTTTGCAAAGCATGACAAATTTTTGCTGAAATACTCTACCATATTCATGTTTTGTCTACTTGCCTATCGGCAATGTGATTCTCAGTGTCCAGAGTACTCAAGTTCCACATAAAATCTTCACACTGGTCAAATGTTTGCTTTCCTTTACATGCTCTTAGCAACTCTAATATAGTCATGTTATTTGCTCTGCTTTGAGTACTATCCATTATTCCCCTAATTCCCTATAAACATATGTATGCTACATAGCTGTTAACGATCGGTAGGGCGCTGCGAAGCGCACCTAAGGTCCTAGTGTTTATTGATAGGAGGAAGGAGAAAAGTTTCTACGAGAAGTCCCCCTCATCACCATTGCTAGCCTTCCGTAGCTCCCCTTCGTCACTTCTGGCTAAGCATCTTTCGGTGGAGGAAAGGAGGTGACCAATCGCTTCTGGTCACTGCTATCGTCAAGGCAAACATACAAAATATTATGTCTCGATTATTTCATCCACATAAGTGTGTCTGATAATTAATGTCATCATCGTTTTTTCTTCCGAAAGCTAGAAAGAGCCTACCCAGTGCTTGAATAAGAATACCAATCTCGATGATTTTATCGGTATCCAACCGTTCTCGAATTGGTTTACTCAAGAATTCGAAAAATCCCAACGAGTTTATTCATATTCTATTTTGGCATTTTTTTTTTGACAAATCTTGCCATACGTAGAATCCATCTTATACGCACTAATCTTGAGTCAATATTGTCGTATTAGAGGTTGGACATGATAGATCAATGCCATGCTGGTACAAGGCGGGAGCTCAAAAGAGAAAGGATATGGTGCCAAATTTTCTTGCTTGGCCTCACTACTCTGGGAGAATGCACCTTTAGTCCTGGGTTGTAAACCGGGATGTCTGATTCGGGACTAAAGATAGTCCCAGTTGAAATAATGGGGCTAAAGACCCATCTTTAATCCTGGTTGGTGTTACCAACTGAGACTAAAGATGAACACTTTAGTCCCGGTTGGTAACATCAATTAGGGCTAAACATATTTTTACATTCTTCTTATTTGCATATGTTGCTTGTTGCTTGTTTATATATTATGCATTTATACATACATATATATATATATATAAATACATATGTATCTTGCCTCTTTATACATATATATATATATATGTATATGTATATATATATTATGCATATACATATATATACATAACATATTTATACAATATATATATATGTAATAAATATATTTATACATATATATTGCATATATATGTATAAATACATATATATATATTACATATGTATTTATATACAACTAAAATATGTAGAGATACATAAGTAAATATATACATATATAGATTACCAAAAATACATACAGACATAAGTAATTACATCTATGTTATGTGACTATGTTACGTATATATATTACAATTATACTTTGATGTGACCATCACTACCGTTGATACAATTATTGCTCACATCATAAGACAACTGGAAGACATCCAGATCAAGCAGTCCAAGTTCTGGAATCCAATTCGGTCACCTCCGATAATGCTGACTTCTAACGGCCGCCAAATATGCATACGAGCCTCGTTTTAGGCCCATGAGTACTTGGTGGAAAGCACTTGGAGTCCTCTTTCAAATGGATCTAGTCTCATCTCCAAATTTCATCTCAGTCATCCACAATTGAAGAAACAAGGTGTTGTATGCCTATCGGCTTGTAACTTCATCTGGGACCTCGGCCCAGGTGGGACCCATGTGGGGTGCGCCCCAACTTGGTGGAGCACGACCTAGGAACCCCCTTGGTCGTCCTCCCACTCCTTTAAATAGCTAGGTAATCCTTTAGAGTTTCTCAGGTTTTGTTTAGATTAAAGTTTAGCTTCGCTACTTTGCCGTGTAATCCCGTGATTGGTTAGATTGCCGATTTGCTCGTTACGGAACCCCAACTTATCATTTGTATTCAATTTGTATTTGCAATTCAGATTGCTTTTATCTTGTTCTTACTTGTTTCTTCGATTTGCTTGTAGGAATAAGGTTGATCTGTGCCGGCAAGATCAACAACCCACGGAGAGGTATATCGATCGCTAAGGCGCAACACAATAACATCTCGTACGGTTGTAGTAGGGTCATCAACGTTTCTCCCAAATCGTAGTTATTTTCAACTCACCGAAAGATCGGGCCAATCATAGCGTTGAGTGCATCGAGTGGAGTTCAAGGTTTATCATATTCTAATAGTGGGTAGGGTTGATGAATAGGTTTTCCATCATGGTGGAATTCTCTAGCGGGATCAAAAACCTAATGCATGATAAATCCTATTAGTTGTTCTTGAATGGCCTGTATAAATGCATTGTAGTCGAGTTGCTGCATCATCCAAAGAACATATCATTTCAAAAAATGAGATATAAATATATGAAATCAATAAGAAATCGAGACATAATGTGGATGATGTTTACGTACATCGAGATCCTTGTCATTGTTGATTCCATGTGTTATGGTATGAATATAGTTACAAACGTAGTATCCGCATAAGTTCATCCCTTGCTTTTGTTTTGGACACTAAAGGACATCGAAATGACAGATTTAATATATATCTTTCTTTTAGAACAAATTAAATGATTCAATATAATTTTAAAGTTCATCCTGACATTTAGTTTTACTTTGAAATTCCCGCGGACGAGTGTACGGAACCGTGTCCATGCCGTCCATGCCCTATGTACAGTTGCAAGCTATGATTAATTATCCGAGATCCGCATATATATAGTAGCAACAACAAACACTCAAAATGACAGTGCAATGGATGGCATTACGTACCTGTCTAGCACTTCAGATATTTTGGTGAAAGTTTCTACCGGTCTATCCATTGTGTCATAGTCATGGAGTTTGCTTGCAATAAGGTCTATAACAAGAAGGACCCAGTGGAATCTGCAAATTGTATGAGATGATATATATGTCACGGTACGAGTACGAGAAGGAAATTGGTACGAAAGGTGGTAAAAACTCATGATGTTTTGTACGACAATAGTACGAAGGTCTTGAAATGTTGTTGCACCAAGAAATGGAGAATATTATCCTCAGTTTCTTGCTCAAAATCCTTTATGACCGTAGTGTTAACTTTGCAGGGGTCCATGAATCAAACCCTGAAAGCTCCCTGCTTACGAAATATTTGAATCTCCATTGTACAACGGGAAAAAATGATGTTTTCATCAGCTATCCGCATACTGCAATCGTTTGATGCTACATACAAGGAGCCAAGGAACGAAATAAAATTAATTAAACAATACTGACAGAACCCATAGACTGAGAAGAGAGACGTCGAGGGCGTCTCAATGGTAAACATCGAAGATTTCCTGTAAACGGACCCACAACTTATCATCTCCTTGGAAGTAATATGAGTATTTTACCCTCGCACCGAACATCACTCTACCGGCGGCTGATTTTTCCATGTAGTATTGATGGAATTAGTACATCTGTGTAGAGAGTGTTTTAACCTGATCAGACTTGACAAATGGTTTACCGAGGGTAAATTTGTATTTCAGATCCTTTGCTATTGCTTTTTTCATTAGTGCGTCGGCCAGCAATTGCTCCTCTTTAGTCCCGTCTCTGCCATAAATTGTCTTATCTCCATCAGTAGCAACGGATCAATCGATTGTTTGGTTGCTTTTCGAGCTGAGGGACCTCTTTGGACTTTCCTTTTGCCTTCTTAAAAGACTTCGTTATTAATCGGTCATAGTCAGATAGTAAAGTCTTTTTTACCGATGTACTCGTCTTCATAAAGAACTCCTTAGATGTCGTGTCTATAGGAATCTTCTTTACTGGACTTGAAGTGCTCCTTCACTTGCACTCTTACGATCTCGTCAGTCTCCTCGGGAGTGCGGTCGTACACCCTAGTCTTGAGAGCGAGGAGCTTAGGCTCGTCAAGTCCTGGCTTCTTCATTTGTACGCTTGACTTTGACGGCACGGGACGAGGTGGGCAAGTCTTTCTTGTACTTGCAGCTGGTTGCAGCGTTGAAGATGGAGCAGACAATACCCGCGGCGGAGACCTCGGAGGAGTCGGTGCCCGTGGAGGAGACGGTGCACGCGGAGGAGGCGGAGGAGACGGTGCAGGTGGAGGAGGCGGAGGAGGCGGAGGAGACGGTGCAGGCGGGGGAGATGTAGGAACGGACGCCGCTTCTCGCCCAGAAAACAATATGTAGCGCTTGCACCATAGTACAATGGCGTGTGCTGTGTCTCCTAGTTTCATCTCCCCGTTTCCTCCGGGGATGTCCAGCTCGAGGTCCTCGAACACTCGTTCCACCAGTTCTACTTCGACCCTTGCGTATCCAGTGGAATCGGTCTGCAATGGTATGTCACTGAAGGGTCAACTGGTATGATCATGCCCATGCCACCTTCAAGAGATTCAAGGTTAATTAGTAATTAACATGTGCACCAACTTTTTCAATGTACAAGACATATATCATAAAACTACGAGCATACCTTGAGTGGTATGTTCTTAAACGGACTATGCAGCTCACACGGTGTCCGTTGCGTGATTTTGTCAACGAGACACGATAGCTCATCATGAGTTGGCCTTGTTGCAGCTTCCATGCTATGTTGTCCTACTTGCCCTATATAAGCGCAAGTTCTGCGATTGCCTAAGGAGCTCACCATGACGGGAGAAACATGTTGTTGGGTATGTTGCCTCTGCTCTTCGGCTAGTCGTTGGTCCACTCGTTTTTCCACCTCCTCTTGCATCCTTAACTCTTGCATCGCAACCCTATACTCAAGATTTGTTAACTTCGCCTTAGTATCTCTTTTGCTCCTCATGCAACTCCTGTACGTTTGGATGTCCTCTTGAAATCCAAATTCCCATGGAAACAAGCCTTTTCCTCGCGTTCGGTCTAGATGCTCGGCATTCTGCAATGCGAGCGTAAGCTTGTCCTTCTATCTGTGGGGCCAGAATGTTCCCTGAGAAGAGGCCTCTACTGCTTGAATTAGTCGTCTTGCTACTTCACGAATCTCATCAGTGAATATCAGGGAGCCATCACCGAGATCGAGCGTTCCATCGTGAGCATAGTACCAATGGTTTGATCGTTCCGGCCAATCGGCTGTGGTCGGAACGATACCTCTTTCTAGCAAACCCTTCTTCCATTTTCTCCCACTATGGCACTACCTTCTTATAGCCGCCTGAGCCTAGCCGGTGATGGTACTTGTTTTTAGCGGCATTGGCTTTATTCTATCTGTCATTGCCCTTGCTCCCCTATCTTGTATGCGACAAACGCATCCTAATGATCCTTCAGCTTGGTCATTTTGTCCAAGTCAGGTGTCAGGACCTTCATGACATATTTTTTAAATAAATCTTTCTTGAACTGCCGGAACTGTTCGGCCATCTTCTTAAAGTCCAATCCTTCACTTTTGTCTTTTCTGCCTCAGGGACCGTGAATGTCTCAAGCATCGTGGTCCACAACATTTCTTTCTCTGTATCAGGGAGGTAAGGTTGTTCCTCCTCATCCCCATGTGCCCTTGTTTGGTGCCAGTTTACATGCTGATGGGCACATGATCCCTAACGACCCAACCACTGTTTGACACAAACTTCGTTGCTTCATCGGCAGGGGCAACTGGTCGGCCGTCTGGATTCACTTCAGTAATAATGTGTCTCCTCTCCTCTTTCCTCGTGGCACCTCCTCTCTTCTCTCCAACGGCCTGTTGGCTGACACTATTCCCCTTGTGCCCCTCCTCATTACCCTTGTCATTACCCTCTTTGTTCAGGTACTGGTTGGGGTCCTCGTTCCCATCCTCGTCCACCCAGTATTGGCTGCTGCCCTCTGCGATCTGGTCGTAGATGATCTGTTCGTCATCGCGATCGGCCATCTGTTCGTAACAATAATGATGTATAATGTTATATATATATTGACATTCTCGAGACCTACGATCACCAGCTAATTTCCACCTACCTAAGAAATATGAAACTTACGTTAAATTTCACCTATTTAAGAAATATGAAACCTACAAGTGTACATTTTAAATACGGCTAATACATTTCATACGATTGTACAAAAACTTTTATAGTTTCATGGAACAGTACGAGGTATATTATTATATATATATTTACATTCTCGAGACCTACGATGACCAGCTAATTTCCACCAACCTAAGAAATATGAAACCTACATTAAATTTCACCTATTTAAGAAATATGAAACCTACATGTGTACATTTTAAATGCAACTAATACATTTCATAGGATTACGAAAACTTTTATAGTTTCATGTAACTTGCCTTAGTTTTGCTTGCAGGCCTTGGGACCACATAAGCTTCAGCGACATCGGTGGTGAGCAGCTGTACCAGGTAATTCAGAAAATTAAAAAATAATTAGTTAAAACATGTACATTGCATATACATCGGTACTTTTGCGTCGTGAAGGTCGTGAAAGTCGTTCAGTCCTTATACTCGTTAGAGTTGTGAAGTCGTGAAGTGCTGAAAATCGTTAATGGCGTTCGGTCATGAAACTCGCTAAACTCGTTAAAGTCGTTAAACTCGTTCAGTCGTGAAAATTGTTAAAGTCGTGAAAGTCCTTAGACTCGTTAGAGTCGTGAAGTCGTGCTGAAAATCGTTAAAGGCGTTCGGTCGTGAAAGTCGTGAAAATCAATAAAGTCATTCAGTCGTGAAAGTCACTAGAGGGGTTAAAGTCGCTAAATTCGTTCGGTCGTGAAAATCGTTAAAGTCATTCAGTCGTGAAAGTCGCTAAACTCGTTAAACTCGTTCGGTGGTGAAAGTCGCTAAACTCGTTAAAGTCTTTCGTTCACGTTCGGTCGTTCGGTCGTCCACGTTCAGTCATTCGTTTGTTCACATTCGGCAGCGGCGGGGCGGCGGTGGCGGCAAATGCAGCGATTGCGGCGGCAACGGCAAATGCAGCGGCGGCGGTGGCGTCGGTGGCGAGGCGGCGGTGGCGGCAGTGGAGGTGTCGGCAGTGGCGGTAGTGGCGGGGGCGTTGGTGGCAGCAGTGGCGTTGCACGGTGGCGGTGGCGGCAATTGCAGCAGCGGCGGCAGCGTCGGCCATGGCGGCAGGGGCGGCATTGGCATTGGTAGTGGCGACGGCGGCAGTGGTGACAGCGGTGGCGGCGTGAGTCAGGGCGCCCGACGGTGACAACGACGGCGGCGCGGTAGCCCGGAGGAGAGAGAGATCGGAAAGGGAGAAAGGGGAGGGCCTAACCGTTAAATGAGGTGGTGAGGGTGGCGGTGGTGACGACAACGACGACAATGACGACGACGACAACGACGATGACGATGGTGAGATGATGGTGGCGGCGGCGACAACGGTGAAGACGATGGTGATGGCACTCAGCGAGACGAAGATCGGTGAAAACGGCTAAGTGTTGGATCGGCGTAGAGAAGACAATGCGCATTACTATATATACCATGGGATCTTTAGTCCCGGTTGGTGACTTAAACTGAGACTAAAGATATGTTTAATCCCGGTTGGTAGCACCAACCGGGACTAAAGATTTGATCCTTACTCCTGGTTGTTCCAGCAACCAGGAAAATATCTTTAGTCCCAGTTGGTGCCTTAAACCGGGACTAGAGATATCTTTAGTGCCGATTGGTAGCACCAATTGGGACTAAAGATTTGATCTTTAGTCCCGGTGGTTCCACCAACCGGGACTAAACATACTTTCCCGTTATTTCCAATTTTTTTTTGTCCCGGCTAGGTTTCACAACCGGGACCAAAAATTAAATATATAAATAACATATACCTGATATAAATAGTTAAAATTGTTATTACATTTTAAAAATCATACAAACTCATGCTCGATATAAATAGTTTAAAATTGTTATTAAATTTTAAATAATCATATATAAATAACATATGCCCGATTTAAATAGTTAAAATTGTTATTATATTTTAAAAATCATCCATAAATAATGCCCGATATAAGTAGTTTAAATTTTTTATTAAATTTTAAATAATCATATATAAATAACATATGCCCAATTAAATAGTTAAAATGGCTATTACATTTTAAAAATCGTACATAAATAACACATGCACGATTTAAATAGTTTAAATTTGTTATTAAATTTTAAATAATCACATATAAGTAACGTATGCCCGATTTAAATAGTTAAAATTGCTATTACATTTCAAAAATCAAACATAAATAACTCATGCGCGATTTAAGTAGTTTAAATTTTTTATTAAAATTTAAATAATCAAATATAAATAACATATGCCCGATTTAAATAGGTAAAATTGTTATTACATTTTAAAAATCATACATAAATAACTCATGTGCGATTTAAATAGTTTAAATTTGTTAATAAATTTTTAATAATCATAGATAAATAACATATGCCCGATTTAAATAGTTAAAATTGCTATTACATTTTAAAAATCATTCATAAATAATATGGGCCCGATGTAAATAGTATGAAATTGCTATTAAATTTTAAAAATCATACATAAATAACTTAGGCCCGATATAAATAGTTTGAAATTGCTATTAAATTCTAAAAATCATACATAAATAACTCATGCCCAATTAATTAGTTTGAAATTGCTATTAAATTTTAAAAATCATACATAAATAAATCATGTCCTATTTAAATAGTTTAAAATTATTATTAAATTTCAAAAATCATACACAAATAACTAATGGCCGATTTAAATAGTTAAAATTGCTATTGCATTTTAAAAATCATACATAAAAGATATATGCCTGACATAAATTGTTTGAAATTGCTATTATATTTTAAAAAACATACATTCAATACATTCAAATTAATTTACATCGTCTGTACAACATCCTGGATCATTACATTAAAAATAATTTACAACGTGATGGTTGACCTCACGTACTTTCTCCTCACGAATGTTCCTTCGCTATGATCATTGCGTGAGTAAGGAGTGTCCTCATTTGATAAGAGGATGCTCGGGTCAACTGTCACCACGAACGGTGGTTGCCCATCAAACTGATCGTAATCTTCGTCAGTCTTATCCTCGACTCTGATGATTTTCCTTCTGCCTGGGAGAACCACGTAGCGCTTTGGCTCATCGGGTCCATTCTCCTTATTTGGTTTGCTAGACATATCCTTCACATAGAAAACTTGTGTTACATCATTGGCTAGGACGAATGGTTCGTCTGAGTATCCAACTGTAGGGACCCCCGTTTTACAACAGGAATCACTCGTGTATTCCGTGCCATTTCCCTGGATCAAGTAGTCTGGCACACACGATACATAGTTGAATTACCAAAAGCGCATACATATGCGTCGAGTACGAATAATTACATCATAGGCCCGAAGGCGTTGTCTTAGAACAAAGGACCAAATGGTCCGGAATACAGTCCAAAAACAGAATATAGATAAGCAGCAGAATGAAGGCAGCGGCATCGCCATTGCCACAGGCAACGACCATGTCTAGACCTAGTGGGCACCCTCTTCCTCCGCAGTCTCCTCGTAGTAGGCGTACGGATCCTCCGCGGTGTCATCTTCGACTTCTGATTGAGTTTATAATTGCAAGGGTGAGTACCAACCGTACTCAGCAAGTCACCACGGCAACAATGCATATGACAAGTTTTATCCAAGACAAGGCATAGGTTCCTTTGCATAAAGCTAGTTTTGCAATCCTTTTCACAAACCTAGGACCTAGCAAAACTGATCAAGTTTTAATACCAGAGTTTACTTTAAACAACGACGGTTCTGTCCACCATCCATTGTGATCCCAAGGATAGCTTCCCGTCATTGGTTCGTCATGGTTTTCTGTGGACGTCCACCTTCCCTCCTCTCAGGAAGTGGCTCCATCAGCATAAAATTCATCGTGCATTATCCCACCCCACACAGGTTAAGAATTTAGAGTCTAGCCAAGTGTAATGCATGTCCCGGTGCTCAGTGTCCGCGAGCACGGCTATTCGAATAGATTGGTTTACTCGCACTGCAGTGGATGTACACTTTACCCGTACTCCGTAACTGCCCAACACATGAGCCTCGTCCCAACACATGAGACGCGTCACAACAAAGCCTTTCGATAACCTTGCATTGGCAGTACCCGCTCCATGAACTATCATCCTCATGCACTCTAGGCGTATCTGTTTCTAGCAGTGAGAGGAGTTCTGGCGCTCCCGGGAAGGGAAGTCTCACACGCACGTAAAGTTTATAGTTTTAAGTTTAGATTCTCACTCTCACACACGTGGCAGCCCTACCAATGGTGACACCGATGTAGGGCACGCATCACGGCCCTACCTTAACGGCTGCCCCACCGTAGCGCACCTGCCTCTCACACGGGGGTGAACCATCTATGCAAGGATACTGCCTCTGCTCGGCTATCTAGTCTGCTAGGTCTATACCCATCCGAGAAGTACGGTTGTACGAGGGTAGTTTCATGCTTAACTTCATGGCTCGGTCCTTAACTGACCGGGGACGATGCTAGCCTTTTCCGGATACCACCCAAATCCACCATCCGCCCCAGTCGAAGACACTTGTTTAGTTTTATTTCTCCTTTAACAAATCATGTCATCATATCATGGCAATGTGGCACTCATGTCTCCACATGCCGCATTTCAATTACCTTCCCCAAGGTAATTTCCCAAGCATAAAGCATTTGATAAATATGAGTATGCAAGATTCTAGAATAGCATTACTAAGCATTTGTTATAGTTGACTAGGGACTCATACGTAAGCATGGTTACAAGGAGATATGGGATAAACAATAATCAAGGCATGGCATAATAACAAGTAGGATATTCATCATCGCGTGCAATTTTATTTGTAAACAAAATAATTTCGCAATTGGGATCAATATGTTCAAGGAATAGTGATGGCTTACCTTGCTCGAAGTCCTGCGGGTCTTGATCCTCAGTCGGACTCACAACTCCCTCGGGATCTATAATTACGTGCGAAAGAAATCGATTTGAGTTCGGTTGGAATCCAACTAAAATCCAATAAAATCCGATAAAAGAAAAGATCGAGCGCGAGCTTGAATGTTGATATCGATTCCATTATTATTTATAAAATAGTTCTATTTCGATTTTTAATACTTTCGTCCTAGAATATTAGCATTAGCCAATTAGAATATTAATCCGAATTAATTTACGCGACTCGAATAAATTAGATCCCGATAATAATACTTAACCTTTGGTGATAAATAGTTGACTAAGTAATCGCGACGGCTAATTAAGGGGATAACCTATTCAACGAGTGAAATTAATTAAATAGCGATTGAATGGATATTTTAATAAATATTAAATGGCAACGATTGATTTGGAAGTCTTAGAAATAACCGGCGAATAAATCCTCTGGTTAATATATGCGCGAGTTGGCAAAACCTAATGATTGAAAATCTAAATAATCGACTAAACATCCCGCAAAAGAATAATTATTTAAATGAATAACCTAATTAAGAGAATATTTGCAATTTAAATAATCCGATTTGATTTTACGAGTTTCTAAAATAATTGACGACGACGGATTTACCGATTTCCTAAATTTCTCCCTTCCCTTTTATTCTCTATTTTTCCCCTTTTTTTCCTCTTTCCTTCCCTATTTTTTCTTTTTTTCTCCCTCTTTTTCTTTTCTCTCTCTTTTTCTTTTCTCTCTTTTCTCTCTGTTCTGCCTCTCTCTCTCCTTCCTGCTTCTCCCTTCTTTCTTCTCCCTCCTCTGCCTTCCCTATCTCTACCGCCTCTCCCTCTCTCTGTCTTGGCCTATGGTGCGGCGGCGTGGGGCTTACCGGCAACGGCGGCGCCCGGGGGGGGGGCGCGGTGGTGGTCGGCGAGGCGCACGGCGGCGGCGCACGGCGTGGCGCACGGCAACGAGGTGGAGAGGGGGGAGAAAGAGGAAAGGGGGAGGCGTGGGGAGGAAAGGGGAGGGGAGGGCTTATATAGGCGGACGAGGCGGCCGGGGCCCGAGGCGCGCACGGCGACGGGACGGGCGCGCAGCGCGGCGACGTGCGCGCGGCATGGGGGGACGGCGACGTGAGCGCGCGGAGCAGGAACGGCGGCGTGCGCGGCGGTACGACGACGTGCGCACGGCGCACGCGCGGTAGCGGCGCAGGGCGACGGTGTGCGCGTGGCGGCCGGCGGGGTTTTTTTGAACAGTGCCACCAGGGTTTTTTTGACAATTTGGGTGATTTTCTCACTTTAAGATTCATCCAAAATTTTGTAACTTTACCTAAATGAATGTTGCCCAATATTTTTAGTGTTCCTAGATAATTCACTCCAAAATTCCATGCTTCTATAATTTATTATATATTTTTATATAAGCATTATTAACACGATATATATGTAGGTCTATATATATATATTTATGCCTAGGGTTTATACTTACGCCCCTATGTATATATGTTTATATATATGCATAAAAATACCCGCTTGAATTTGTGTCACCATGTTTCATATTTATACACGTCATATACATGTATATATATATGCATAGGCATAGATAATTGTATATATATATGTGAAGTTTCCTATTTAATTTTATATCACCCAAATAAATTTGTGACATTTATATAGAACATTTTCTTACTACAATTTTGCCTCACCACATATTTTAGTTTGTTTTTCTTAATTGTACACTTAGTCGATTTTCATTTTTAGGGTTCGCGCTTAAGTAGATTTGATAAAACCGAACTTTGCAATTAAAGATCCGAATAAACGAGCGATTAAACGCGGCATGATGCAACTCAATTTAAAAGTTTTTGAAATTTCGTATTTTAGTGTTTTATATTCGATGGTCGAATTTTCAGGGCGTTACACCAACCTTGTTAAGGTCAACCGTTATCATCCCACTATCATCAATCGTTATGCCTCCACCAGTTAGCCTAACTCATTGGCACCGACATAGAGGCACCTTCAGAGGTCCATAATGGAGTTCCCATATCTCCTCAAAGCCACCGTAATATGTGTTAGTTGTCCCATCGTATCTTATGGCATCGACACAAACAACACTATTCTGGTTCGTGCTTTCCGTGTCTTGGGCTCTTGTGTAAAATGTGTACCCATTGATTTCATATCCTTGGAATGTCAAGATCAAGCAAGATGGTCCCCTCGCCACGAAGGCTAGTTGTTGATCAATCGTCTCGTTACCCATGAGATCTTATCGCAGCCAAGCGACAAAAGTATCAATGTGATGGTGTATAATCCAGGCACCGGACTTTCTGATATTTTTGGAGTGAACAATCGTCAATTGCTCCTCGATGTAAGGAGCCACCAACGAATATTGTTGCAAAACCGTGAAATGTGTTTTATGAAATAAATTGTTGTCTACAGTCATCATTGATTTCCTTCCAAGAGTCCCCTTTCCCCTTAGTCTTCCTTCGTCGCTTGATTCGGGCACCCCGATTGGACGAAGGCCCTCAATAAATTCTACGCAGAACTCAATGAAATCCTTTATTCCATACCCCTTGGCGATGCTTGCCTCCAGACGAGAATGGTTACGAACATAATTCTTCAGAATGCCCATATACCTCTCAAAAGGGAACATGTTGTGTAGGTACACAGGACCGAG